>CM053785.1:171179807-173634807 GCA_028749045.1 Cupressus sempervirens | reverse complement strand
TTTTGTACCAAGTTAATCTAAAAACAGGAGAACAGTTATACCAAGTCCATGTATTGGTATGACTCGAATATGACCAAAACTGTGAGTTCCTCTCATACCAGCACAAGACATAGAAAGATCCAATCAAACTTGGCTACCAATGACCCGAAAAAATAATTCATTATGTTCTTTTATAAGGAAAAAATAGAAGACTAAAATGGTAAAAGCTATCCTAACCTAAAAGAAGCTACCCTAGACTTACACACAACAGAAATAACAACATAAAAAGAAAACAAGCATTCTTACCTTTATTTCTTCACTCACACATTGCAATGAGAATCTTTATTCAATGTAAGCTGCTTCTTTTTTTATGTGTTTTTTGTTAGAATTAAGGTGCCTCAATCCTATAAATCCTACATATTTAATTCCTCCCTAATATTGTTTGTGAATCATCATCATTTTTAACAAAAAGTTGGTAACTCTTTATTTACCAACAGTGAGTATTTACCAGGAGAGAATCTTAGGGGTTATGATGGTTTTTGGTGCGCAGCATCTCATGAGGTTGTTTCATCAACTTGCGGCTATTATTAAAGCTAAAATATCTTGTTGTAAAAATAATCACCACCTATGAACTAACAACAAACAGGTGCACAAATCAGGTAGGTTAGTATTTTGATTGCAAACTACATTATCCTATGTCATTAATGTTTGATTTATTGTGGGTTATGATAATCAACTTGGACACCCCATCTAGGGGCTAAAAATGATATAAAAGCAAGGTTTAAGGCAGTCGTAAAGTAATGCAGTGAGAATTGAAGAATTTCAAGTTATAAGGTGCTGAAGGACTGAAGACTAAAAAGGAGAAAGGAAGGATTTCACGTAATCTGTTTTTTTTTTTAAATAATAGTCTTAAGTTTCTCTTCTTAGTAGAGTGTTTTTTTCCAAAAGGATTTCTTCACATAAACACAATGTTATATGTTTTTCTTCTAATCCATATTTTCTGGTATTGCTTATTTAATTTCATGCAATATTCATTTTGTTACATAATAATTAAGATCATTTTTACACTTGAATTCAAGTTTCCACATATAGTTTTCACCTTCATTTCTACCATTTCCAAGCTACATTTTTACTTTTTTGAATGGTCATTACTTTTATATATTGTTCATTTTTCCAACAAGTAATGATAGGTAGGCTAAGTTTTTGTCCTTATGTTTATTTACAACTTGAAACACAAGTATATTCTAAAAAAGAAAGGAATCCTAGCTCTATACACCATAATTCATCCAGGGCTTTCAACATTAACATTTTTTGTTGAAGAAAAGGAAGAAGCTGTGGTAGCAGGAATCTGACTAGCAAGGCTGAATACCTTTGATACAAGAGATGCAATAGAACAAACCGCTCTATCACTAGAAAACAAATGAATGTTGCATACAAAATAATTATGAAACAATAACATGACCTTGCCATAAAAGCAAGGATGAAACACTATGACAAACTAAGATCATGACCAATGTCCTACTCATATGATATGAGACACAAAGTAAATGACATAAGGAAACTTATGTAGCTAGGTGCCAATAATTCCTAAAAGTGAGACTAATTAGGCAGTGTAGAATTTTCAAACCAAACTATGGGTGCTAATGAATATCTATGACCCATAATATCCTACACTCATAATTTTACGTGATATTGTTTGGGCCAAGCTCCTAAAAAAGCTCCCCTAGAAGATTTTCCATGAGCAAGAATCTAACCAGCAAAACCAAATACCTTCCACAAGAGACGTGTTAGAAAAGAATTCTTAAATTACCAAAAAAAATTAAAATACAATGATTACAAATAAAATCGTTGAGAGCCTTGTCTCGATCGTCATCATACTTCGCAACAAGACTCAGCGACTCGGCAGCATGATTGCCTCCTTGCAGCAGAGAGTTGGCAAGCAAATGGTCGTCATGTAGGTAGCCATGGTCTCCTCAAACCCTTTAACCTTTTCAGAAAGATCAAGATTGGACGCCTGGAGAGTCCCAAGATGATCCTCAAATTCACCTCCTTCCAAGGCTTCAAGGTGTGCATCGTGATCGAGCAATTCAGTCTCAAGTCTTGGGTTGACTAGAGTTGGTGCCGCGACCAGTACGCACGTAGGTGGCCACTTGTGAAAATTTTAAAATCTTGCTTCAGCACCAATGTAACTCCTAAACCCATAGTGAGTCTCATTGCTTACGATCCAACAGAAAAGAAAGAAATGCAATACCAATTGGAAAGGAATATAAAAAGAAAATAAAATATGAGTTGATAAAATTGTGTTTTAGGGGTACACAGAAATCTCCGTAGGTGTTCGAAAGAATAATTCACCAGAAGTGGAGCAATCTCCATTGGTTTTACAACGACAACTCCGTCGGGGCTATGGATGCCTGACTAGCACCAAGGCAATGTCCAGGATGCTTTTGAAGTCAAGAGGAACCAATAACTTGTCATGACCAATCCTAGGGATTTTTGAGTGGTCTTGTTGAGCCAGAATTTACTCATTTGCACACACTTAGGCTATCGCAAAGCAAAGGTGTTTTGATCCAATATATGATTATTTTCCCTTTTTGAGCTTGTTTTCTCTCTTTATGATGGCATAGGATCGAGTAATCAAAGATTTTGAGTTTGGGATAAGTTCTTATCCTTAAAATGTTTGTAACATTTCACCCATGGAGTCACCAAATGTTGTGACCATTAGTCACTTCATCGCCCATTTGTAATAGGACCCCCTTGGTCTTTTATCCTCACCCTGTGTTGTAAAACAGAAACTCCTCAAGGGACTTGTTCTTGTGCAAATTATGATTGCATTACGAAGGATTTAAGGAGTTAGCGGGGGATAGTTCAAGGTGTTTACCCTACCCTACACGCACTCTTGAAGTACAAGATATCATATCAAATGTAAATATCCCATTCCCTACACAATGAATGCACAATGATGCCAATCTAGGAGGTTGTAACCGTCTAGTAGAAAAGGAGGATAATCTTAGTGATATGCCATATCATAGGGATGGTAAGGAACACATAAGCACTAAATTTAATGCCAAAGACTCTCGACGACCATCGCAAATGATTTGAGAATGTTTTGAATGCCAGTTTATAAATTTTGTGATTATAAATCCTCTCAAGGTTGATCAAATTCTTAACCATCTCATGCCTACAGACCCAGTGCAAAATCATACCATTTTATCCATCGTGGATCATAAATCTTGAATTGCATTTCCTATTTGCTAGGGGTCCAAGAAGTGTGGAGCGCAGTTCAATACTCTGGAAGGAATGGTCAAACATAACAATCAATGATAATGGGCAAGGTGCACTCTCCCCAATCTTTGGAGCGCACTTTGGTGTCTCAAGGAAATTTCGCAACCCCTTCGAAAATGCACTCACCGGAAAAGACAGGGTGCAATTTAGCACTTGGGTTATGGAATTTGTCCATCATGAACAAATCCTTGAAATTCTCAAAACCCCGCTCTCCATGAAAACCAAAAGTGCACTTTTTACCTCGTGGATTTTGTTCATCAAGCGCAAAATCCAAGTTGCATATTTTTTCTAGAAATTTGAGAAAACTTAGAGAATTTGAGACAAGTTGAAAAATTCCAATTTTTCTTTTAAATTGAAAAAATTCAAGAATTTTGGAAAATCTGGAGAAAATCCAGATGGGAAAAGTTTGAACAATTTGTGAAGTCTCGAAAATGCAAAAAGTGTAAAAATCACAAAATCCAAACAATTTTTTTTTTTTGTAGAATTGCCATGGAAAAACCTAGGAAAATTTCAAATATCGCGAAAACTTGGAAAACATGAAAATCCAAGACATCTTGAAAATTCCAAAGGGCGAGAATTTCGGAATCCAAATGAGAAAAGTTTCGGAGAAATCCGGAAAAAATTGGAAAATTTGCAATTTTGGAATTTTGGAGAATCCATGACAATGAGAAAAATTGCAAAATCCAAAAGTTGAAAATTTGAAAACATTTGGGGAAAATCCAAAATCATGCAAAAAATTGCCTTGTCCCAATCGTGAAAAGTCGAAATTTGTGGGAAATGTGGAAAAAATCCAAAATTTGGAAAATTAGGAAAAAAATAAAAATCTTGCGAAAAAGTCTTGTCCAATTTTTTTTGGAAAAATGGAAAAATAGTAGAAATCAATTGGAAAATCGGAAAAGGCAAAAGATGGGAAACTTCTTCGAGAGTGGAAAATAAAATCCAATTTAAAGCATTCAAATTTGGGAGAATTGAGAAATGGCCTTTTAAGAACACAACTATTTGTTGGATTTTCATAAAAAATTGAATATTAATATTTAATTTGATTATTTTTTAAAATAATCCAAAAAATGAAATATTGGAAGAAGTTGAGAGAAATTTTGATTTTTTGGCATTAAAACATGAAAATTAATTAAATATTGATTTTTGATTGATATTTAATTAACTAATTTCCAAAAAATAAAAAACTTGATAAATGAGGACTTAGCTTCAAAATGGCAACTTTTAGAAAAATGAGGAAAAAGCGACAAGTGGCATAGAAATGGGAATCTTGGTGGCTAAGTAAAGCAGCTGCCCAATATTAGCCTAGAGCTTTAATTGCAACTTTTTGAAAGACGAGTTATATAAGAAACTCATTCATTCATTCCTACTCACATAGAAATTTGAAGAGTGAATTAAGAGAAAGAGCAAAATCACAGTGTTTGGAAGGAAGCTTTTTGAAGAAATTTTCGAGATCGTTGAGGAGAGAGAAAAGGAATTTACTTGGAATTCATGACAAAGGATTTTTTAATTTCATTAGAAAGGAACCTTTTCAGTGAGTTACGGAAAATTGCATGTTTCTTGAGAAAATCTTGAAAAGTGAATCCCAGGGAGAAAAAAAGTTTGGAAATCTTGAGAAAATTCCAAAATTGTTATCTTTTGGAGGAATTACTCCTTTTTGTGCTTTTCATATCCTTACGTATGAACATTTTCTATTTTGCAAGAAGGAAGAATGGCAGAACCTCAAGTAGGAGAGACACACGGACTATTGATAAAGAATGAAAGGAGAGGATTCTACCCCAAATCCAAAATCATGTCAAAGTGGGCGGAAATTGGAGATACGAACCTCGGTAGCCTTGATTTGAAAGAGTATAATCGGAGAATGTTTGGATACAATGACCATCATCCAACGCACCTAGCTACCAAAATTGTGATAAGCGGAATTGTTGTTGCAGCTGGCTTCCCTCTTTCCTTTCAACATCCGGAGTTGATCATGGCATGTGTCAAACACTATAGTCTCAGGGACAGAACAATCATAGATTCTGAATAAAATATTCTCGCGGATTTTTATCTGGCATCCATATCCGAAGCATTTGGGATTCCTTCCCACTCGAGGATGGTCACGAAAACACAAGAGCAAGCGCTTAGAATCTACACCTCTGGAATCCAATTTTGTGAAGAAATAATCAACAAGAGATGGTTGAAAAAGAAAGATCACATCATTCCAAGATTCCTAAGGAACTAGCATGGCCTGACTTGCAAAGGGAGTATAGTAACATGATCATGATGCTTAGTCGCATTTTTGGCATACCTTATTCTTATAGATTTGAATCTTGGATGTGTTACTTTGTTGAGCAGATGGAAGAAGAAGGTGACATGATAGATTGGGCTGGGCTCATAAGTGACAATCTAAATGAGCAATTGATAAATCTAGAGCACACAAGAAAATCCTACGTGAGCTCTTACATCATCTATATGCTAGCATGTAGGATGAATTATGATGGGTTCAAATGCAAAGAACCGATTGGGAGTGGAACTCAACATCTAAATGTTCATGAGTGCTACCCTCAGCTACATTTATTATTTTATATTCAAAGGATGATTATGTGAGGGTTAATGATGCCTTTTCCAAGCGCATGTAAGGACATAGCAAAAGAGACTACATATGAGATTGTCAGTTGGCACAATGAAGTTGGTGGGAGGATTATGGTGCATGGTTCATCCAATTCCTCACCTTTTCATACATTCGAGTTCAAGGATTTTTCATGGAGTTGTACAAACTTCCCAGGTACCCAATAGATAAGATGGTCTTGTTATAGATTACTCGACAACTCACAATCCATGACAAGATCCAAAAAGGGAAGAAGTTGGGATTGCAGTTCCCAATTTTCATAGGAGAAGGAAAAATTAAGGTATGCCCATGTCTGAAGACTACAGAGAGATCATTAGATTTGCTCCACGTCTTTTGTCTTCCACTTTATTTGAAAAGGCCTGATTTAGATCCATATAACAAGATCACATCGATAGCACGATCAAAGTACCAACATAAAGTTCACCTTGAAGATTTTTGGGCAAATATTGCAGATGAGAACGCGATTAGAAAGAAGATGCATTCAAGATTGTCATTGAATATTATTAGAGCATGCAACATATTTCAGGTTCCTGATTGGATGGAGGAAGATCCAAATGTGATGCGAATAGGATTCAATCTAGAAATGATAGTTCAGCCATATGATTGGAAAAAGAAAGAAGTCATAGATCTGGATGTTCTTTCAAAGCCAGTCTTGGATTTTACAAAGTGGTGGATTGAGCGTAAGCTTGAAAAACTAGTTGCACCAGCAAATGGATTCACATATAGATTGATTGGTCATCGACTGCTCAAGGATGAAAGATTGGGACAAATATCTAAAGGGCCTGTTGAAGAAAGAGGAACTCCATCAAAAGATGTAGGAAACAAGAAGGGAAAGAGATATCTCGAGAAAAGCATCCTGGGAGTGAGAAAGTCATCCAAGAGCCTCAACAAAAGAAGTAGAAACATGGAAATGCTCACTCTGCTCCGAGTCGCGCTCCCAATATTCAAGAGGTAGAAACATTTGAAAGGCAAGCAGTAGAGACAAGCATAAGGAGATTTGAACAAGAAGAGAATTTGGATAGGCCAGTACATGATAGACTAAGTATAAATGCCTATGGAAAATCCGTGCAAGGGAGAGGGAGAGATCAAGATATAGCTGTAGAGTAGAGTATCACTACAATCATAGAGCGAGAAATGATGGAGGATGAGGCTAGTCCAGAAGAGGGAGAAGCTCCTATAGCAACGATACAGTTTCCAAATGTTGAAGTTGCAGCTCCTGAAGAGACAATGAATAGTCCAGGAGGTGAAGAGGAGATCGACATTCTAGCAATCCAAAGGAAAGAACAATTGGTGATCCCAAGGGACTAGAGTATACCTATTCCAAAATGGTTGAAGCATCAAATTCAAAAAAGACAACAAAAGGAGGATGATCCAACAATTGAACTACAGTAAATTTTGGACCGAGTGAACCGATCAGAAGAGCAAAGAAAGAAAAAAGACTCGCTAAGGTTGTTAGAGGAGAATCGGGGTCCAGAATTTTGCAGATTGCAACTCCTACAGTTGACAAGGGTGAAAATTAGATTGCTCGAGATGAGTACCATGTCACGGAAATCAATCTTGGTCGTGCCTCTCGAGAGAAAATCTTAGAAGAATTTGATGACTCTATGAAGGCTTTGAAGTTAGACCAAAAATAGAAAGGAGAAATCAAAATCTTGTGTCAGTACAACAACTTGCCTCATCCAGTAAGAGGGGAGGATCCATCATTTGTCCCTCCGACAAGTGTTTCAGCTAAAGCAGTTGATGATATTAATAAGATCCAGTGGACTACTCAAGGTGTGAAGGTTTGGGTTCAATGAATTCAGGTGGAAGCATTCAAGCATGCGAATGAATTGGTGCAAATACATACTAGGGCATTAGCTATACTCTCTAGGATTCAGTGCATGGAGGAATCATGGAAGGATGAACATATTTACCAAGATGAAATGATTTTCGATATTCAAAATCAGATGGAGACCACAAAGCAAGCATTGATTGACGGTCAATTTATCAACGAGGGAGATATCTATGATTTTCTTCGATGGTACAGTGCAGTGATCACAGCTAAGGAAATGTTTGAGAGCTTCACCAAGGAATCCGCTTGATGGAAAAAGGTGGTTGACAACATCAAACAAGGGGTATCCAATACAGTTGCATCCTTGTTGTCACAAAGATTGGTGGAAGATGAAATGACAATTGATAATTTGAAAGTCAAGTTAGAGAAATTCTTTCGATTGAATATCTATGAAAGAGATGATTTTGAGAACTTCTCCATCTTCTTGAATACAATGTACACCACTCAGAACTTGCTACCAGATTGGGAGGAAAGCTTGGGAAAAGCAAAGACAGCAACTGCAATTCAAGAATTCAAGCAAGAATCAACACCAAGCATCAGTACAAAAGAGTTGGAGACAATGTTTGATCAATTCCAAGCATCAAGGATAGATGCATAGTTCGTGTTCTTAGTAGTCATTTATTGCACCCCACTCACTCCCTAAATGAGCATGCATAGTGGGCATTTATTACCCACTATAGTAGTGGATTCCTTATTGCATTAATGTAAATTCATTTTCTTTGCCCTAACCCTAATTAGGGCTGATGAGGCACAATCTTGGCCATCGGTTATTGTGATCATCCGGGTCACCCATTGTAATCGAGGACCTATATATAGGCCTCACTTCTCATTTGTAAAGAACGATTTTCTGAGATTGTTGCTATGAGCTACTGAGATAATAGAGTTTTCATTGAAGCTTGGTGAATACTTGATGTGTCTTAGTGCTTGCTTGTTCTCTTAAATTCCCTCATTTAGATTATGTTTAGTTTAGTTAAGTGTTGTGATTAGAATGGAGAATATGATGGTGTATTGATGGATTCCCTTGGTTCATACTTTTGAAGTGTTAGTGGATTCTAAATCCTTGTGCAAAGTTAGCCTAAACCCATTTCATGCATATGTTTAACTTCGATCATTCATATACATTGTTCTTTATGATGGTGTATGTGATGGTTTGAAAATCTTTTCACATAACCCTTGAAGATTGCACCAGTTCACGTGTAGTTGTATTATAACTTGGCGAAGTAGAGCTCGGTAATTTGAGGAATTTGTCCACCAAAGTATTATTTGTTGTCATCATTAAACCCTATCCCATTTCATTTCCGCATATTTCATGAAAACCCAAAAGTACTTTATTGCAAAACCTTTAGATAACTCCTACATCCAATATGGCTTGAAATGAATCTGAGTAAATACACATAAGGCCCCTTGTGATCATCGGCAAATCACATCAACCACCAAAATATCCATAGTCAAGACTTGACATTAAAGGAACCTTGAAGTGATCTTATGATCTTCTAGCAATCTTAGCGTACACGAGACTTTATTCAAGAGAGGATAAGATATTTCGGTATTTTGTTCCACTGTTTGGTGGGTCACAGAACATGCATCAACAGGTTTGTGATTAGGTTGTCTCCTTATGGCATGCTCTTATTTTGGTATATAACACTATGAGATCTTATGTAGTCATCTATTTTAATAGGAATATCAAATACTTAGTCGAGTATGTTCAATCAGGTCTATGCTATCTCCAATTTCAGCACTTCGTTATAAGCTATGGCTCCTCGTGCCATTTTCACTTTATTGTAAAGAACTCTTTATTACAAGAGTTATATATATATATATATAGGCACTGCCTTTTGTTTAAAAAAAATTAATTACGTTTAATCAATGGTCAAAAGGCATGAAATGAAAAGATGACACTCCTTCAAACATGAGATATAAAAGGGAGAAGATAATTTCATTTGGAATGGGGACAAGGAGAAAAGAAGAAAACAGGGAGCATGAGAATTAAGGAAGGAGCAATGGAAGAAGATAGGAATGGGAAGAATTGATGAAGGGTTGTGACTCTTTCAAAAGGCGGTAGTTATGAAAGGTTGTTTCTCTTTCAAAGGGCATAAAGGATGAAGGATTGTGACTCTCTTGAAAGGTTCTAATAGTGAAAGGTTGTGACTCTCCCATCATGAAGACAAAAATAGGAGGGAAAGTAATTTGTTGAAGGAATGGAAGAAGGTATCATCATAAGGAAGGTAATCATAGTAAAGTTCTTCTCTGAAATATAAGACAGTTCTGATCTGCTCAGGAAGCATAGGAGTTGAGGGAGGATTAATGGGAGAAGACGGACGTAACTTGCAAAGGGACAGCAATGATGGAGGGTTGCAACCCTTTGAACAGTGGTAATTGTTAAAGGATGTGACCATTGAAAAGGGCAGACATGGTGAAGAGATGTGACCGCAACCCTTTGAACAGTGGTAATTGTTAAAGGATGTGACCATTGAAAAGGGCAGACATGGTGAAGAGATGTGACCCTTCCTCACAAAAGATATAAAGGGGGAAAAGGATAAATATGGAATGGAATTGGAAAAACATATCTCTTCTTTTAATCCATATGGATCAATTTTTAAGAAGAGAAAATAAGGTGCTTAATCAATCAGAAAGATATCTAAATATAAGCAGCAGATCAGACAGCTATAAGGCAAAGAAAAGACTTATACATTGATATAATGCATAATGATCTAGCTTTCTCAGATTGGTCTCTCATCTAGGAAGTATAATATTACATATTGATACTGTTGTGTATGTGTGTATTCCAGAATACAGGATATATAAGGATAATCATAGCCTAATCTAACCACTCGCTGTTGCCCTTTAAGAGGATATGTTGGTGTTGAATAGGGAGAGGGAGAGCAAATCCTCACAAGATAGGTGAATCCCAAGATGGGATATGGATGGGGTCCTAAAGCCTTGAGGGAGCATGCTTGTAGATCGGTGTCCAAGTGCCACATGACAATTAAATCTCCATACTCCTTAGGGTCGATGATTGATTGTCAAATGTATTATGAATCCATTATTGCTTCTTAGTTTAATCCAATATAAATGAATAGTGATGTATGTTAATGATTGGAAATCAGTAGCCCCCTCATAAGGGACATTACAAAGACAAATTAAATTAAATTTCCACATGCAATCAAAACCCTAGCTAAGAATTTGAGAAAATCATGAAAAATTCTAGTTGAGGACATTAGAAGGTATTCTCATTTTATGTTGGGCTAACCTTTCCGTTCCTTAAAGCTTTGTGATTTCAAATCTCTTTATATTTTAATTCATTATTGACCTATTGTTTCATCATTCTTCCATCAACTTTACCTTTTAATGAATCATTTTTTAATAAACACATACACCTATTGAAAGGTGTTCAATCTTGTTTATTCTCCTATTGGATGTAAATCGAGTGGGACCGTATCCAATATATAGAAAAGCAAATTGGGGGTAGAAGAATTCAATAGGCTGTAGTGAGGTGACAAGGCACAATCCCAAAGTGTGAAAGTGGAAGAAATGAGGCAATATACTGTGAATATTGGCCATAAGAGCAAAATTGACTATGTTATGCTGCTTGCTCTTATTTCGAGAGGGTCTACCCTCAACTAACTCATCATCACGAAGATTACAGATAGTCTTTGCCCACCACTTATATTGAAGAGCAGAAGAACCAACATTTGTTTTAGAAGGAATAATAGGACCTGGAATCACTAGATGTGGAGCCAGAATATCCTGCAGAAGACCTAGTGGTACAATGTCAACTTGATCCCTCCCATTAGGAGAACTGAATGAAAGATGAACATCCATCTTGATAAGTTGTCGAGGTTGATCCTCATGAGAAGGCTGAATGGAACCATTAAAACTCCAAATATTCAAATAACAAAAATTTGGGAGCAAATAGTTATGCAGTTCTTGAATAGGATAGGACAATAACAATAGTTACACCTCAAAAAGATAATATGGATTTAATAAAATATTGTCAAATTCGTAGACCTATTTAAAATTGGCTTTCTTGGGATGATATTAGAAATATATGATAAACAACAGAACATTCAGTATAAGCATCCTATGAATGGGGATGCAAATCTAGAAAAAAGAGATCATGCATACTTGAGAGGTTGATACGGCCATCCCTTGAAAAGTTCCTTTCTATCACCAAACCAAGGCTCTTCATATAAAATACTGAAAATATAAAATTGTCCTGCGGCGTAGTACGTCAACTTCCACATGGACTCTGTACATTTTGCAATCTTTGCTTGGTTAATGCGCTTCAGCTTCAGTGACACAATTTCCTTACTTAAGAGCCAGATAGCAAGTTTCTGGAAAGCACCAACAGAAAATATATCATGATTGACACGTGTATCATGCATCCATTGCAACATCAAAACATCAATAAACTTTAGCTATATTTTTCCAATGAAAATAAGATTCTTTACCCAATTATTTGAAATTTAATGTGATAATGTACCATAATTCAAATGAATGAATTATTTCAGATCATATTCTTCAAACAATTGTGTAACAAACTATTATTGTCATAGTCAATAAGGAAAGAAAGGAGCCCTTAAGGGAATCCTAACTTGTACGTGATTTTGATTAACGAGAACTGGGCTCCTCAAACAGGTTATGCAAGAAATAGAAAGTACTCAATGCACCAATAAGTTTCTTTTTAACATTATTGTTGTCCTACAGTATACAGAACATATTCGAGGAAACGAAAAAATGTACTGTTCTTCCATCAGTGGCACAATAACAATCTGGTAGGAAAATCATTTAAACAACCAATGAACAAGCTAATCCTTGTATTATAGTTACGTTGCTCTGCAGATCGCCCACTGTTTATCATTTGGTTTTTTGTGCATTTGTCTATTACAGTTTATAGTTGTACTATCTGAATTGGAATACGAAATGTAATTTCTTTGTAAAATTCCAATTCCTAAAGAATAAGAGTTTTGATAGATTAATCATTAAATAACCAAAATGTAGTGTCCAATAGGTAACACTAAAGCGGCAAGCTTGAAAATGTTAAATTAAATATATTTTTTCGTAGGAATCATCCAGCCGTGCATAGTTCTCTAATTAATCAACTTTACTCCCAACCTTGACAATCTTTTCATATGGTTACCACTATACCAGAATGTGGTAGATTATTGTTCATAACTTAATTCCATATGTAGTATAAATTAAATCCAAGTGAATCAGTATACTGAGGTTAGTTCTTAACATCATTGGTTTAGGGATATCATTTTGAGTTAATGATTACAGAAGAGAATAAATTATCTGGTTATTGACTTATTGGGGAGATTTGCATTATTTGGATTACTAATTTATTTGTGAAAACTAAATTAACAAATTTATCTTCTAAAGATATATAATAGGTTAACTATTTAGACATTTTATTAAAGACTATTGAGGATATATTTAGAAATTTGTTCCATTATTTTAAATGTTTTATTTTGACTATTGATATAAAACAGTAAACTTTGCTTTCGAAGATGAATTTTACAAACTGAAGAGTTAGCCTCACAGAGCTATTTCTAAGAATTAATTTCATAAACCTTTCTAGATAAAAGAAAATCTATTTGAACATATTTAAGAAAAAATTGGAATTATTTTATTAGATTACTTGGAGATGAATTAATTATGAAATTAAAATGCTGAGGCAAACCTTATTAAGTAATTTCTAAATACCATGTTGAGGAGTGACTAGAAGTTAGAACTAAAAGTGTCCACAGTTACACCTAGAAGCAATCTTATAATCATCTTCATCCCTCCTAATTTGATGCTATCCTAGGCCCAAATCAATCTTTGCGAAGTAAACAGCACTATTCGGCTCATTATCAGTTCATTGATCCCAAGGATAGGATGTCTATTGCAGATTGTTTTCTTGTTTAATGCTCAATAGTCAACACATTTGCATGTCATGGTCCTTTTTCTTCACTAGTACTATACAGACAAATGGTTTACAATTCAACTTGATGTGACCCACATCCAACTGATCCTTTATTGTCTATTTGATTTCTTCCAAAATGATCCTAGGCTCACAACAAGAAGTGATTACCATGGCCTTGCACCTATTTCAAGCTCAATAATGTACTAGAATGTAATGTCCTCTATTGGGATCTTTTCATGGCTGTTTTATGACTAAAACACAAAATAAAGTGCCAAAGGACACTCTATCCTCTCTTGAGCAAAGACCTCTCGTATGCTAAGACTGTAAAGATCATACAGGTGACTCCAAAGTTTCCTACTGCGAACATGCAACTTTATGTTGGATATGGGCTCGTTTGGCTTGAGCACTTCTTTATCAAGTATTTCTCCTTCTGGATTCTCCTACTACAAGATCAAACGTTGATAAAAAGATTCTCTTTCATGAGAGGTATTAAAATGGTTTTTCTGTCTTGCAGTTGTCTTTCTTCACTTACAACAACGATTTGATCCCCATGCATTGTTGCTTCCAAGTGTTGAACATAACTTGTCATTTCTTGAAGGTTTTTTGTGGCTTTTTTGATCTTCACTCCAACAACTTCTTCAGCAATGATGTAGGAACAATCTTCATCCACTTGAATGCATGATTCAATTGTACTATCTTCTTCTAGCTTTCTTCCTTCACAACCCAAGGACATTGCAATGCTTCGTTCTTTTGATGCAAGACTATGACGCTCATTCTAGATGCACGCACTTGATAATTTTGATAATCCGAACCGACATCTTGCTTGGTTGATGGCCTCTTCACATGTTGGACAAGTGAATTCTAAGTGAGGTGTACTGTGAATCCAACATCGGCAAGTAAGCAACATGCCTTTGAGTCCAATACTACCAATCTCAATCTAACTTTAAATCCTCAACTCCAATCTTGAGAAAGGATCATTTCCGTTGCAATTTTCATCAGGTCTTGTGCTCAATTCCGGATTTGGAACATCTCAAAAGATTTTCCCTTGTGACATTAACTTTATCCTTGAGAAGAAGATTAAGCAATTCATCTACTCATGCTTGGAAGTCTCATGAATCCAACACCTCCCTAGTATGGCAAACTGAGACAAATTCCTGGGGTGCAACTCTGCAATCAAATGCTCCTAAATCTGAACAATATCCGCAAGGAGATTGTCTTGGCAGAAAAAAAATATGAAACGACCACTCATTCATCCGGAAATCTTTATTTTTGGATTTATGTTTTCTGAATTTTTTATTTTGGATTTTTCACTTCTTCACTTTTTTTTGGATTTTTTGATATATGAGAGATATAATATGTCTCTGATACAACACTTGAAAGCTCATATTAGTTCCAGTCAACTAAATTTCTTCACTTGATGGTTCTGATTTTGGTAAACGCTGATTGTGAAATGAACGATCTGATGTTCAGCCTCCTAGTGCTAATTTTGTAGACCGGTGTTTTTATGACCACACCAACACTAAGTGAAGTGTCAAGATTGCAAAGATCATAGAAGTGACTCATACGTTTTTACTCCAAACATGCAACTTTATGTTAAATATGAGCTCATTTGGCTTGATGTATGCTAGTAATCCAAGAGGGACTTGTGATGTTTTCACAACATGGCCACATTGCAAATGGGGACCCCTCTTTTGCCTTTTAGCTCCTATGGTTTGGGGATTTGGTAGTTATTCTGGCAGGTTGTTTTGGTAAGCAAGGAATTATAGCAGAACCTAATCTGAGGATGAGTTTGAGATTGATCTAATCTTGGAGTTTGAGCGAGGAACAGCCAAGTTCATGTGAGGGCAACATTGTCTAAGTGCCAAAGTTTGAGTTAAGGGGTGACAATCAGATTTCAAACAAATGGTAGGATGCCAAAATTGGCTATCTCTGAGAGTGGAACAGATTTTGTGCATGTCAGTATTCTGGTCAGAAATCCTCTAATTAGGGGATTTGCACCATGGAATCCTCATTTCTAAAAACTCTGCCTTCCTATAGTTTTGAATCTCATTGTATATTGACATGTTCTAGGGGGCAAGTTGATGAAGAGATAGAATTGGTGACGGTTTCAAAACAAGTTAAACTGCAAGATTGGGTCGGAATTTCTCTAATTAGTGGAATTCTGCTCTTGAAGAACCTCTGATTTTGAAAAATCAGCCTCTGCAAAGGGGGGAAGATCTTAGTCTAACTTGCTCACATGGCTTTGAAAATGATACTTGATCTATCTTGATCTAAACTGCATTTATCAAAGTTGATGGAAATATTCTAGATCTAGGATTTCCACCCAAGGTAAACCTGTAACTTTCAAATCTCCGCCCAAAGGCAAGAGGCTTCTTTGATGAGATTAAGGACCCCGGTAGTAGGGATTGAAGAACTAATGATCTGGATGTGAAAATGATGAAACTCCTAAGGTTTATGTGATGAAACTTCTAGGGGCAAGAGGGGAATTTCAACCAAAACCAGCAACTAATAGGTGGTGGGAATCCATTAATTAGAGAATTTTCGCCTATACAGTCCTCTAATCTCCAAATTTCCAACCCCTGCATATAATGCAAATTCGCTCTCATGCAATATTTGAAAGCTGCAAAGAGTAAAAGAAGGAAAAAGCGATATCAAAAGAATGATTTTCTGAGTCACAATGGATCAACATAGCAAAATCCTTATTGGCAGAAATCCTCAAACTACAGGATTTCTGCCACAATAATCCTTGCACTTTGAAATCTTCGCTTCTTCAAAACCCCATCTTTCCTTCCCCAAAGTCGGTAGGTGTAGAGGCAGGTTGAGCCTACAGAGGCTAGGTGTTTTGAGTTTTAAAAAGCTAAGGGAACAATGTCAAAGTAATCTTAGCGGAATTCTTAGCTCTCCGGGATTCCTCCCAATATATTTATCATCCATGACCTCTAAATTCCACCCCAGGTTGGGCAATTTCAAATTCAAAACCAAAAAATTGCAGAGTCTTCCTTGTGGCTTAAAGTCATTTATTTAATGAATGCATTTCTCTAAGTCAGTCCTTTTGGGGGGATATGCCTTTTAGCCCCCCAAAATCATCCATATGAAAGCATCTCAAGGCTTCATTCAAATGGCAAAAAAATCAAAATTAGCTCTGCCTTTTAGCAGAAAATTCTTCAGCCTGGCAGGGAATTACACATCCAATGAGCAGTGATTTTGATCTCTAATTTGGCATTGATTTTGTCAATAGCAGATTTTAGGCAGCAAACTGCTCTTATCTGGCACCATTTTTTCCTCATGTCTTGAGGCCATCCAAATCTCATAGAGGGGATTGAGTTCTCTTGAAGGGCTGCTAATTCAAACACCTACAGGCAGATTCATCTTCAAAAATCAGAGATGAGTAATAAGAGTAGTGAAATCTAGGCAAGTTGTTTGCTGAAAACTCGTTTATTTTCCAGAATTTTTAACAAAAATTGGTTTCATAGTTTGCAAGAAGTTGGATAAATTTTGTTTAAACTTAAGGAATCTGTGATTAAATCTATTCTGCGTCTTTGATTTGATGATGATGCAGTTTTATTATTTTATGGTAGCTTTCAAAATTCTTCTTTTTCATCAATTTGAGAGATTAACATTTTTGCTTTTGTTTTGTAGAATGGATTGCTCATTGGGAAGCTGGAGATGCTTCAGAATCGCAAGATGAGCCTCGAGATTTCCAGCAAGTGGATAAGATGCCTCAAGCTCAAGGAATGCAAATGAGATGATGGATTCAAATCAAGTTGCCAAAGATAAATTTGAAGAAGAAGATCAAGTTCATGAGGTTGTGAACAATTCAAGTCAAGACCATGAGGGAATTTTCCAAAAGATGGAGGGGACTTGAAAGAGCAAGCGAGTCAGGAACATTGGCCATCACATTTATCCACACGAGTTAACAACCTCAAAAGAGTTAATCAAAGTTACTTTATAAGAATTGAGTATGAAATATTTGCAGTTTTAACAAACATTTCACAAGCCAAGACACCAAGTGTTACATCCCCTATTTTGTTGATTTTGAAAAATTCATTTAACCATTGATATTTCAAGTAGTTACTTAAATCGGTTACTCAATTTTGAAGTTCGTATGAATCAAAATATTTGTTGATCATTATATTTCATGTGAAGAGGAAGATGTTAGTTAAACTACCTGCTATTACAGTTAATTTGGTTATTAGTTATGATGACTAATTTCAGTTGATCGATGCGGAAGCATGCTTTTCACCATGTTAATTCTTCTTGCAGGTAGCACGGTGATGAGGGGAAGCATTGGCAAAGAGGGAACTATGTACGAAAGCACCATCCTGCCACCATGGTCAAGGAATCCGAGCTAGGACAAATTAGACATAGGTCAAGTGACCACCATGAAGTAACTAGGTCAACAAGCTTAACAAGATATATAAATATTCACTAGTGCTATAAAGCAAATTTAAAACAAATGTTACCTTGGGAAAATGAGTCCATCTCAAATCCTTTTTGTAATGTCAAACATGTTCTAGTATAATGGTATCCATGGTACTTGCATACATATGTACATGTTACATACATGTATATGTATATATGTGTATATTCAAATATGATGTATATGTATACTACAACATATGCATAAAAATACATATGCTTGGAATATTACATATAAGTACGTATATATAACACATACAAATATATGTAAATAAAATAGATATCATTATAATAAAACATGGGAAGTAATCTATTATTTGTGACCATACTGTATAAATTTGTGACCATACTGATTCCAAAAGTATGTACTCGATCTTAGAAAAGACTAGATCTTCTATGTGAAAGGTGGCAGCAATAACATTGATTATTTAACTGTCTCAAAGGTTCTTTATATAATATAAAGAATATATTTTGCAAGAATATTTATATAAATAATTAATTTAAATCTAGTCGTGAAATTCAACATGGTATCAAAGAAGGTTTAAGAGACGATCCCAATTAGATTTATTTTATTCAAGTGCCCTAAAATATTCACAGTTTTGTTTCCTTCAAAATGGTGAGTGGTATAAAAGTGGAGGATAGACTTGACGGTGATTCAAATTATGCTGCATGGAAATTACGAATGAAGTTAACCTTAAAAGATAATGACCTCAAGCAATTCATTGAAAAATCTGATCAACCAAAAGGGAATGACGAATTGATTAAATGGGAAAAAGATAACACTAAAGCCATGAAATTAATTGTGGATGGTGTTAGGGATCATCTACTCCCTATTATCTCTAAATTAGACACAACACACGAAATGCTTAAAACACTTGAAGAAATGAATTATAACCTTAAAAGATAATCTCTCCAACATTAAAATGAAAACAGGAGAATTTGTTGCCTCATATTTCATGATGATAACAGAACTAAGACACCAACTCTCCAAAATTGGCTAGATTTATGATGAAAAAGAATTAACAATGATAGCTCTCAAGGGTCTGCCATCATCGTGGAAATATTTCAGACAAGGGGTATTTGCTCAATCAAAGCTTCCTAAACTTGGTCAACCAAAGGATGACTGCATACAGGAGGAGGGCATGTTAATATCTCAAGGTGATATTGCTATTGGAGGTGATATTTAGGCTCTCACAGCCCAAGTTGATAAAAACAAGAAAACTAAATTCAAAAGGAAAAGAAGACATGTCGATTACTCAAAAATGTAATACTTTAGATGTGACAACTATGGTCACTCAGCATTCAAATGCCCTGATAGACTGAAACATTAAGCAGCTTTTGCCAAAAGTCAGTGATTTTGATACAAATCTAGAGAAACGTCCATTCTAAAGAAACTTCGAATATCGTTAACATGTATAAGTAATGGATTAAGAGGGAGTTCTCTTCATATATTCATTGAAGTGTAACATAAGCTTGTTAAAATTTTTAAGATGGAGTCTTAGAATATCAAATTATTGTACTATGCTATCTATGTGTATTTACTTTTAATCATTATTGCTATGTGCCATGACCTTTCTGTTTTGAGAATATTATTATAGGAAGAGGGAGTTTATAAGGAGCTCTGATGATTGATATTTAGAGGGAGTTGAAAACATCTTGATATATAAAAATGATGGGCCTACCCCTGTGTACCTCATGAGGAAGTGACAACTCTCAAACGATGTCACTTGTATTTGGAGAAGTTATTGTAAGGTGACGATCTTACAATAACTTGTATTATGAGATCAAACAAATTGAGTAAATGGTGAATGTCTTGCATCTCAACATTCTGGGAGGCCATTATTCAGAGTATTTGGTGAATATCTTTGATATTCTAGGAGACCATTACTCATGATGTCAAATGTGATATCACACCTTAATTTAGTACTTGGTGAATATCGGATGTCGATATTCTGGGAGGCCAATACTCGTGATATCAATTGTGATATCAAAATGTTGAATATCTTTTGATGAACAATATTCTTATATTAAAGTGATATATGATTGTATGTTTATCCTCCCTAGCTAAGAGGGAGTGTTAATGTTTTATGGCTTTTGTCGGATAGAATATGAGATGTAATCTTAAAGATTAAACTCTTTGATTATATATATTTATATATATAATCGTGTGGATTAATATATAATCCCATAATATCCTATATCTATAGATGTTCTATAATGTATTAATAATATATCTTATAATGTTTATAACTATGATGTTCTCATATATATTTAATATATATAATGTTCAAATGTGTGTGTGTGTGTGTGTGTGTCTATATATATATATATATTCAATCATAATTATAAATCACATATTCACCTTCATTCTGTTACCTTGTCCATCGAATGCTAATGGCATTGAATCAGGCATAATGCACATTATGTACTGGTCTATAAAGGTGATTGGAGTATGCATCCGTCATCTTAATCTTCACATGCATTAAGTCACTTCTCACATATGTGATCGGGTGTCCCATCCTTCCATGTATTACATACCATTTGTGCATGACAAGTAATTTGTCCCGCATTGACTTAAATGTATTTGTTTCCCGCCTAGACCTTGATCAATGTGTCATGTAGATAGAGTTACATCCTCTTATCCTTGCCACCTTTCGTTTATGTATAAATTTGTGACCATACCGATTCCAAATGTATGTACTCAATGTCAAAAATGATTAAATCTTCTATGTGAAAGGTGGCGGCAATAACATTGATTATTTAACTGTCTCAAAGATTCTTTATATAATATAAAGAATATATTTTGCAAGAATATTTATATAAATAATTAAATTAAATCTAGTAATGAAATTCAACAGAATGCTGGTTGGGTACACCAACGATCGTCAAGGACAGCTGAGTAAGGCAAAGATGAAAGGTGTAAATCATGGAACTATCGACCATGTGGAAATGTCCTTCAAAATTGAGAATCAGGCCAGTGATAATATAAAGGAAAAAAGTAAATCTAAGTCTAGAAAACTATAACTTACTCAACTCGTGGTGGTTCATTGAGGAAGGTCTTGTTTGTCAAGTCGAGCAGTGGGTGATTGGGCATGCAGTGTCCATGTAAATCCTGGCAAGGGTAAAATTAGTGGCAATTGATGTTGTTGTGGTCACTAGAGGTCAAAATAGCCATCGATCGAATAGATAGACTACTAGGACGGTATCTAGGGTCTAGCCAACTAAGTGGTTGACACTCTTAACACCAAGATGCTTAGGGTGGCAAGACATGATGGTGTTCCCGAGCTCTCTCCCAAGCAAGGCAGTGTCATTCTCGGTTGAGAGTGAGGGGATACACTAGGTCTTTGGTTGGGTGGTTAAGCCGTTGTCAATGCTTCTCCTTATTACGAAATAATTGTTAAAATACTTGCTTGGTATTAACAGAGACCGCGAGGTCATTATATACAAAAGAATGCAATGATGTTTCTTTAGGAAACGATCGTAAAGAATAGAAACATTCTATTCTAGCTAAAAGAAAGCTAAAAAAGCGACAGCTAACTAAATCTAACTAAAATATTAGAAACATTCTAATATTTACAATAGATTACCATTAACTAATAATAGTCGATTATCTATTATCGTAATACCCTCCCTTAATGGGTAATCTATCTACAACACCAAGTTGTCCTTTGAATTTGACAAACTTATCAGGACCAAGAGGCTTGGTGAGAATGTCTGCAAACTAATTTGTGGTAGGAACATATTACAAATCTATTGTCTCATCTTCAACCAGTTGTCGTATTTAGTAACAATGAACATCCACATGCTTGGTTCGTTCATTGAAGACTGGATTTCAGGCTAACTCAATAACGTCTTCGTTATCAACAAACAAAGTAGTCAATCCTATTGGTGACATTTGCATATCCCCAAGCATTCGACAAAGCCAACCCAGGCATCCGATGAAGCCAAACAACTTCATAGTCTGCCTTAACAATCCCTCTGTATTCGACCTCTATAGAAGAGAGAGAAACTCCCTGTTGCTTCTTACTAGTCCATGTTACTTCATCGGATCCCAAATTGAACACATCCAAAAGTTGACTTTTTGTTGTCAATAGAGCCTACCCAATCTAAATCTATGAACCCACTAAGTCTAGGATTAGAACTTTGAGAGTAAAGAAGTCCATACTCAGAAGTGCCCTTCACATAACGAAGCACACGCTTTGCGGCCATCCAATGATCAGCCTTGGGAGCTGCTATAAAGCATGAGATGTAGTTGATTGCCAAAATGATGTCAAGCCTAGTAACAGAGAGATAGATGAGGTTGCCTACTAGTTGCCTGTATGTAGTATCATCAACGAGAGGAGAATCAGACTTGGCTGATAACTTGAGACCTTTCTCCATAGGTGTAGATGCAAGCTTACAATCCTGCATACGGAATTTGTCTAACAGAGCCTTGGCATATTTGCACTGAGAGATGAATATACCAAAAGACTATTGCCAAACCTCAACTCAACGTCCAATCTTAAGCGCAAACTTTAACCTCAATTCAAACTCTAGGCTTAGGCCATTGCCCTTCAATTGCGTGCAAGATTGGTATCATCAAAAGACCCCAACAGCCACCTAAATGCACTGGTTGATCTCTTTGTTTCCACTAAAACAAAGAGCGCGATACTTGTACATAAACATACAAATACAATGCAATCATATCAAAAGACTAGCATAAATCTTGTTTGATTACCTGAATCAAAGATGTTGAATTGCCAATGATGATCAAATCATCCACATAAATAACCAGGAGGATGATGTCATTGTCAGTAGTCTTGATGTACAAATTTGAGTTTGAAGAACTCCTCTTGAAGCCTTGATCACTAAGGTACTTATCAATTTTTATGTACCTCAATAGAGAGCTTTTACCAATCTGAGAACCTCATGGTTTTTACTAGCAACCTTGAAACTAGGAGGTTGGGTCATGTAGACCTCTTCATGGAGATCACCATTCAGGAAAGCACTCTTGACGTCCATCTAATGGACCTTCAAGCCAAACTGTGTTGCCATGGCTAGGACTAATTTGATGGTGCTCATCTTTGTAGTAGGAGCAAAGGTCTCCTCATAATCAATGCCTTGATGCTAAGAAAAACCCTTCACAACTAAACGAGTTTTGTACTTATTCAAAGTACCATCAGATTTGTATTTGATTTTGTAAATCCATTTGCAGCCAATGGGTTTCTTCCTTGGTGGAAGATCAGAAAGAACCCAGGTGTTATTCTTCAGCAAGCTCTAGTATTCAGATGTCATGGCATGTTCTCACTCTGGAATTCCCTTAGCCTTGGAAAATGTTTGAGGTTCAAACACACTATGAATATTAGCCATGAGAGCGAAGTTAACAAACTCTGTAGGTTTGCTCCTTTTCCGAGCAGTTCTCCCATCAATGAGCTCATCATCATGAAATTCAGCAAGTGTCAGCCCACCACTTAAGTCGGACAGGAAAACGACCAATATTAGTGTCAGGAGAAGCTTGTTTATCAAGTTCCTCATCAGATGAGTCTAGATCAAACTCAAGGAAAGCATCTACAAATTTGGGTGATCATAAAAAAGAAGTTGGAGGTGTCTGTACAGGGATCACTAGTATAACTAGAGCTGCAGGAGTTAGTCGAGGCCTCCCATCAGGTGGACCTAATGGAAGCCTAACTCCCAAATCATGAGCCTTTACAGGCTGGTTTGTTGGATCAGGAACAGGAGAAACAGGCATGAAAGGTCCTCGTTGCTCATCAAAGACTACATCACGACTGTAGACGAGATAGGATGTCTCAGTGTTGATCAAGCAATAGGCTTTGTAAAGACTATTGTATCCAACAAGCACAAGTTTCTGGCTCTTGGTATCCAACTTGGTGTGTGATGCATCAAGGATCCAAACAAAAGCAAGGCTACCAAAAACCTTCAGGTGAATAATTCTAGGCTTGCAACCTGATCGGGCCTCTTCCAGAGTTCTACCTTTGACCGCCACTATGGATGATTGGTTCAACAGATAAACTGCAGTGTTAACTACTTCTGCCTAGAACTTCTTTGCCACATGTCTGTGTTCGAGCATGGATCGAGCCATCTTAGTGATTGATTTGTTCCATCGTTGAACTACACTATTCTGTTGTGGTGTGTGGGGTGTGGTTAACTGGCGTTTGATGCCATGAGTATACAAGAAGCTAGAGAAATCATTAGAACAAAATTCCCCCCATTGTCTAATCTAAGAGTAATAAGAGATTCCTAGACTCTTTTTCAACTAAAGGTTTAAACTTTTGAAATACAGAAATGCATCTGATTTCATTTTAAAGAAATATACCCACATTGTTGTACTGAAATCATCAACAAACAACAAAAAATACCTAGACCCAAGAACAGAAGGAGTGGCCATAAGGCCGCAGATATTGGCATGAACAAGTTGAAGTACATGAGAAGCTCGCCATGAATCGCCACTAGTGAAAGGTGTGTGATGTTGCTTCCTAGCCTGGCATGCATCACAAACTCCAAGCTGTTGAGTTTGAATCTCTGGCGATCCAAGAACAAGCTCATCCCAAGCAAGATGTGAGAAATAATGCACATTTAAGTATCCATATCACTGATGCCAAAGTGTGTGCTAATAGAAGAGATACCTCCCAGCCGACTGAATATGAATGTTGCCTTTGCCAACAACAATGTAATCTTCTCCGCCACCAAAAATAATAGAATCAGAATAAGGTTGGTAGTTAATGAACCAGTCTCTGTGGTGGGTGAAGTGATGAGAGGCACCTGAATCAATGTACCAAATAGACGACTTGACATGATCTATAAGTCTTTTAGCCATGAAGGTGTAAAAGGCAGATTCCATTAACTCAATGTGCTCTGCACTATTTGCTTTGGGCTGCGTACCTTCATGTGCCCAAATTTGTGGCAATAGTTGCATTGAATGTTCTTCTTCCGGGAGCCATCTAATGTTAGAGCAGAAGACTTCTACTGAAACGACTGCTGAAACTTGTCTTTATCCTTCTAAAAGGATTTAGCAGAAAGGGCTTGCTCTATGGAGGTGGAGTTGCAACTGCTACCAAACTGTTGTTTCCACAGATCTTGCCGAAGCAGAAGTTTGCAGAGATCAATGAACTTCAGATCAACACCAGAAGACGTGATGTTGAGAGTTTCCATAAAACGCTCAAAGGACTTTGGTAAACTCTGAAGAGTGATAACAACAATATCTTCTTCCTCCATCTTGCGACTGATGGCAAGCAACTGATCACGGATTTCTTGAATCCTATTTAGGTGTGCCTGGAGTGAGGTTCGCTCATCCATGATAATAGAAAACAAAGTGTTCTTCAAAAAGAAAGCTTTGCTTTTGTCAGAAGTCTCATGAAGACCTTTGAGATGTGTCCATATCTTAACAATTGTCTTGCCAAATGGAATTTGAGAGAGTTGATCATCAGTCACGGATAATTTGAGACACATAATTGCCTCTCAATAATTCGGATCCCAAGTATTATGATTAGTGCCAGGAGTAGTCGGATGCTTCGTAACACCCAAAACAATTTGATCAGTATTCTGATATTCAAAAATTGCTATGATCCGCTCCTTCCAATTGCCATAATTTTGACCATTGAAGTTAGAGAAGTGCTCGAGCAGAATGTTTGTCAGAGATGCCACGGCACATTTTTCAATGAAAAAATGTGAAATCGAAGAATGCATGTTTTTCAAGGCAAAAAACTAAAAGACCTAGAAAATTTGGAGAGTGCTTCAAAAGAGAGCTCAAAAAATCCAGAAAGAAATCCACTGGCTCAAAAATTGAGGCACCCAAAAAAATTGGACAACCCAGTTGAGCTCTCAAAAAACCCACCAAGAATCCCTAATCAAAAAAAAATCCAAACCCAAAAATTTGGGTTTTCGACCAAAACACGAGTCAACGGCTATGGAGGGAAAAAAGTTGTAGAAAAATGGATTTCGCAGGCAAACAATGGTCGATTTTGCACAGTAGTAGCGTGTGAACAAAGACGACTATGGAGATGTGAAGAACTAAAAAGACAGCACAAACTTGCAGGCTCAACCGCGTGAATGAGGCAAAACCAATTTTGAAAAAACATGAAAAGAACTCACGATTTTTGGTATCTAGTCGTGAGAAGAGGAGACACGATCATAAAGAGCACAAAAAACTAGCTATTTTTAGTCAAACTAGACCCCCAGCGAGCAAAAAAAATGAGCTATCAGACACAATTTGCCCAGATCATGATTTGCAATCAGAGACGCCCAAAAAACCTTAGTTGTTTTGCCAAAAAAAGAGTTATCATCTAGAATCTTCTTGCAAAAAATATCATGCACGATTTTTGCAGAGATTGGTCTCCAAAAACCCCTAGTCGAACCTAGGAGTTCTTTAAGCAAGTAAATTAGGCAAAATTAAATTTCGAGAATAAAGATCCGAAAATTTCAATAAGAATCTTTATTTTCGAAAAAAAATTAACCATGCTTTGATACCATATTACGAAGTAATTGGTAAAATGCTTTCTTGTTATTAACAAAAATCGAAAGGTCATTATATACAAAAGAATGGAACGATGTTTCCTTAGGAAACGATCGTAAAGAATAGAAACATTCTATTCTAGCTGAAAGAAAGCTAAAAAAGCTACAACTAACTAAAGCTAACTAATATATTAGAAACATTCTAATATTTACAATAGATTATCATTAACTAATAATAATTAATTATCTATTATTGTAATACTCCCCTCCACCAATGCCCAAACTTACACAAGAAAGATCAGGAATTCATTCATAGCCAAATGCGGTTAACGTGTATCTTAATCCTTTCCATGTGTATCTAAAATTCAATTATATGTAAAATTAATTTTGTTGTTGCATTACGTTCCTTTGCGTAATTGAAAAGATATTTAAGTGCATCAACTAGTTAATGATCTTCTATATCATGTTCGTAGCAAGTAGTTTTCAATTTCTCTTGTCATTATTAGTTATTATATTTCCAAGAAATAGTTAGTCTTTTATAACAATTAATTCCCTTGCTTATGAACATGTAATTTTCTCATTTTCGTATGATAATAGAAGTCAATTAAAGGATGGGAACTTAGGCCATTACACCAAGCACAAGAGCGAGTTGTTTCGCCTATATGAAGTGTGTGACAGAAACAATCTTATAGACTCCAAAGTCTAAAAATAAGTCTTTGGAGTATTTGAGAGGGGGGACGAGATTCCTTAACCTAGAAAATGGTTTGAAAGCAACAAAAAGGCCCTTTCTAGTAAGAATTTTGGCATTTGTTTAAGAGATGTCATCCACAAAAGGAAGTCATTCAAGGGAGAAGGGAGGTGAGATAGGGAAGGATGGAAATAGTGCATGGCTTTGTTGAGAGCCTTCAAAATTTGCTTATGAGATTACACATACATCATGAAGCTAACAAGGATGGGTAAGCTCTTGGTTTATGTTATCATCACAAATTCAATGGGCTCTTAGGACAAGGTCTTAAGGATACCAATTTTTTAGCTGGGGTGATGGTGGGAAGAGGAGTGGAAGTATAAGACAATATGGGTGGTCTTACAAAGCACACAATGACTAGAGGAATGATTAGGCTTCTTGATGAGAAGAACATCAAGGAAGGCTAACTAGTTATCAAACTCAAGCTCCTTGATAAAGGAAATGTTGGTTGATGTGCTTGTGGGGCTCTTCAAGTTTGTCAAGCCCATGAGGCCAACATACATTGGTATCATCAACATATCATTTTCATCATCCAGGTTGAGGGTAAAGGAGCAGAGGGCTATCTCCTCAAAATGCTCCATATAGGGGTAAGTTATGACAAGGGAGAGGGGAGAGCACATAGCCACCCGATCAACATGTTCATAGATTACATCTCAGAAGGAAAACAATGTGGATCTAAAGCAAATCTCTACCAAATAGGCGACCTCAACACTAACCTTGCGCTTAAGGATTCAATAGAGTCAAGAATCGACACCTTCAGGAAGAGGAAGACCACATAAAAAAATTCCAAGATTTTCGAAGATTCAAGAGGACATAATTCAGCTATTTATTGAAGGACGTTAGCAGAATTAGGGGAAAAGAATTGATGCCCTTCTTGTTATTATTATGTTTCCAAAATAATAAAGAAATTAGCAAGACTATTTACACTACAGTTGATGTTCCTCCATAACAAAGTTCATGTGATAAATTGAGTCTTCCATGAGTTAGTTCAACTTTAAATTTCTATTTCTCACAATATTCTCCTCTTAAAAGCAAACTTTATTTGTACTAACAAGTGACAACTACTTTAAATAATTTGTGATTACTCAATTCTAATCAAAAAAATTTAGATCAAACTTGACAAAAATAACCCATGTCTTTGCAGCTATCACTAGAAGGATCTGACATGGGGTCCAACACCAGCCAATAGTGGATCACCCCAAGAGGCACCACCAAAATTAAGCTTATGAAAGCATCTTTGTAGTATCGTCCATGTAGTTGGAAAACTCAAATAAAATTTTATCCCATTAATTGTGAAAAGAATACACGAAACTTAAAAAGACATTTCAACAATGTCTATGAATACATCTACTTGGGGAATCTGTCCAATGTGGAAATTATCTCTTCCATTTAGACCAAATCACCTATATAGTTACCTATCAAAAAAATAAAGATGCAAAAAGTTGTTTATCAAACAGATACGTGGAGGTGTAAAATTATATCGTGTAGTTAGAAAGTTGGATAAGGAACCTTCAAAAGATTCGGATTATTATAGCGGGTTGCTTGAATTTGACCATCCTAAGATATCTGACTAAACCATTCACCCTTTACCATTTCTAGACTCCTCCAAGTGTTAGTGTTTAGTTCCAGCTCCATGTGTGTTATGTGCATATTTCCACTTTCACCATAGTTTAGGGGATCATTGTTTCTTTATGTGCAACATTTGATTGGTTTCTATTGAAACTCTTTCACCTCTTTTACTGTTCAACTGGAGGCCCTATTATTCTATTGGCGACAGAGGACCAAGCATTCACATGACACGGGCCAAGAGGTTTGGTAGAGCTATTTTGAAGAGTCAATCCATCTCACCTCTTATAAGATACGGTCGCCTTCATCTTGAAAGAATATTCCATGGGTGGCATGCACTAATAGAGTAATATGCACTCACTAATAATTCTAGTACCATCGCGTCACTATTCACCCAAGGTCGCGTCACTATTCACCCAAGGTCAAAGTTGTTTCCATACAAATGTTTTATATTGTATTTTTTGCATTCTTTTTTTTAATCAGTAGAATTTGAGATTTGATTCTTTAACCAACAGTTATGTTCATGCTATGTTTCTTTCTCTGCAAACTATCCTTATTTTTCTTCCAACGAGATTTGTGCAGCAACAAATGCTTATTTCTACATGGTATCAAAGCTTAGGTGCTAGGAAGGAAAGTATTTAATTTTGTAAGTACAAAACATTAAAGCCTAACGAATGGAATTTACAAGCTCAATTATTTTCACATCATACCACTATTTTGGTTGGAAGCCAAAGATTCTACTTCAACTTAAAAGTAGAGGCCTCTATCAAATAATTATGAATACGGATGTTGAACACAATTTAGCAATTGAAAAGTCTAAATACTTCAACAACAACCACATGGATGAATACGGATATTGAACCCAATTTAGCAATTGAAAAGTCTAAATACTTCAATAACAACCACATGGATGAAGCCTTTGGTTTGCTTGTGTATCCATCTCTCCAGAATTGTTGTTTCATGTTTAGGCATTGTTGGTAAATAGATTTGTCTTTGCACAAAACTTCCAAAATAACCCTTATTCGCCCAACAACAAAGACACAAAAAGCTACCAAAAGTTGGGTCGCTTTGCCATTAGATTGTGCAAGCGCCCTCTATATTTTACAGGGTATAGCTCCCCGATTTAGATATACAAAGAATGAGATTAAGAAATACTTTTAACTTGAAAGCGAAGGCTACCCGAACTATTCTTGGATAGGGGGCAAATAGCTATTACCTAATTCACATAAACACCTCACAACCAAGGTAAAGACGTGCAGTCCTTTACTTTGTTATGAGTTAAGAGCATAAAAGAGACCACGAATACAGAATAACGATACAATTGCAGCTCCTGAACAAAATTATGCACAAGGAAATAAAGATCTTAAAATACTCCATGATTCACACCATAACCATGAAATGAAGAATAGAACACACAGTCTCAATATCCTTCAAGATATCATTTCATTTCAAAAATAGACATATCTTGGAATATCATTTATAGTTTCATTATTCAGAAAAACCACAAGCAACAAAAACTACTATTTATCTTTCCATTTCTTTCCCTTTCCAACATACAATCCAGTAAGATAAGAAAATAGAAAATGAATCCCCCTGTCATGCAACGCCCTGTCTACAGAAAAGTGGAACCCTTTTTCTGATGTTTCGTTACATATTTATCTCCTCCAATGAGTTTCTTTTTAGTTATTAAAATTGATTCTTATAACTCATGTCTTTCAAAATATTAGGAAACCTCCTTATGTTCGGTTATGAAAACATTCTGGTGATATCTATTCCAATCCGGTATTCGACATGTGGCAATAACTTACTTCGACCACACTTAAAACTATGTCAAAAATCACACACTCGATGAGTTAGGTTCGAATGCATATTGAGGCCCCCTTGATGTTTTGGAGATATGATAGCATATCATTTCAAGCTAAATTGATTGAATCTTCAATGAGGATCATAATTGATTCGTTAGTCTTGTTAATGTTTAGCGTCAGAAGAAGAAAAACATGAATAAATTGATATACTAAAACTACTACTGATTCCATAATCACAGAGATATAAGCATACATATATGTATATATATCAATATACGTATACACATACATATGCCTACATCCTTGTAATGTTTTGTGGATTATCAGCAGTACTGAGATCATGTTTATTGATTAATCGGCAGACTTCATAATGATCGGGCACTTATGTTTATCGTGCCTTGTTATCGGGTGACAATTTCTTTATCGTGCCTTGTTATTGTTATCAAGCACTTATATAAAGTTTGTTTGTTATTGATTAACTAACATGCCTCCGAAGAGGCATGTCTCTACGTGGCCCTTGGGCCACGTAGAGACATGACTCTTTGGAGTCATGTCTTTTACCCTTGTATATATGTGAGTATGCTGCCGCAGGGAAAGCATCAATTACACGGCATTCAAGTACCTGCAATCAGCAACAACATTATAAACATTACTTTCTGTTATCACCATTATTTCATTTGTTATACAGCACTTCAGTGTTACAGTTGTTGTTGAAGGAGGAAGATAAGCAAATATAATACTGAGATCACTGCCATAGAAAAGCAAAGATATTCTGCATTGTACAAGTAAGATATTCTCTGCAAGCATTTATTTGTAATTGTTTTATCTATCAAAGATCCACAATAATTAACATGGTATCAAAGCTTTACTGATAGGAAAACTTTTACAAAGTATTCATTCTAATCTAAATTTCAAAAGTTATAGAAAGAGGTTTTAAAATCAAAGCATTAAAATGGTGAATCACGTAAGAATAGAAGATAGGCTAGATGGAGCATCAAACTTCTCATCTTGGAAAATCAGATTATTAATAGTGCTAAGAGAAATGGAATTAGAAAAATACATTGAATCAAATTTACCCATGCCTGAAAATGAATCTAAGAAAGTAACGTGGAAAAGGCATAATAATAAAGCAATGAAGATCATTATAGACTCAATAAAGGATCATACACTTCCATTTATAGCTAATCTTCAAACTGCATTTGAAATGTTCTCCTCTATTCAAAATACATTTGAAATCAATAATACAAGTAGATTATTAACTTTGAAACAAGATCTACTTTATATAAAGATGAAAAGTGGAGAATCCATAACCTCATATTTCTTAAGAATTACTAAATTAAAAGATCAACTTGCAACTATGAAAAAACAAGTGGATGATAAGGAACTAAGCATGATTACTCTTAGAGGTCTCTCTCTGTCATGGGAAACCTTCATTCGAGGTTTAAGTTCACGACCCGAACTTTCAAAATTTGATCAACTAAAGAATGAATGCACTTAAGAGGAGTCTAGACTAGCTTCCAAAGGTCTAAGTTAAAATCAAGAGGGAGACATCCAAGCATTATACACCAAATCAAATAAGAAAAGAAAGTTTAAGAATAATAAGAAGGATTTCAACAAAAATCACAAATCTCACAAACAACGTGACTGGTCCAAAGTTAGATATTTTAAATGTGATAAGCCTGGTCACTCTTATTATGTATCTCCAGAAAAGCAGAAAATTCAAGCAGCTTTAGCAGAGGTTAAAGAAGAATATGTTGAGAAAATGGATAAAGAAAATTATGCATTCCCCGTAGCTCTCTCAAGTGAATTAAACACTACTCACAATACTTGGATCATAGATAGTGGAGTTTCTCGTCACATCACCAGATTTAAAGATAAGTTTGAAACCTTCTCAAAACATGAATCAGAAGAAGTAACTATTGGAGATAATTCCTCTCACCCTATTAAAGGCACTCCAACTCAAGAATGTCCTATATGTACCAAGGATCAAAAGAAATCTTGTCTCCATCTTCGGACCTGCTGGTCAAGGGTATAGAATTGCATTTCAAGAAGATAGAGTTTTATCTTGGTCTAAGAACTCAACTATTAAGAAAGCCATTTCCATTGGAATCAGAGATGGAAGTCTTTATAAGCTTTGTAATAATCAAAATCCTAATTTAAACTTAACCCTTAGTAATGATAAGTCAAACTCCTCTGAAATCTGGCATAGGAGATAGGTCATCTTAGCTTTCGAGCCTTATCATTTATAGGGAAAATTGTAAAAGGTCTACCTAATTTGAAAGCAAATCATTCAAGTATTTGTAAAGGGTGTGCATTAGGTAAAAATACTAAACATTCCTTTCCCAAAAGTGATCATAAATCTAAATCCATTCTTGAATTGATTCATACAGATTTTTGTGATCTTATGTCAATCCCCTCTCTTAATGGATGTCTTTTTTATATAATTGTCATTGATGATTACTCTAGGAGAACCTGGATCTATTTTTTGAAACAAAAGGAGTCATCTGAGGTCTTATCCAAGTTTAAATAATTTAAAACCTTAGTTGAAAACCAATCAGGTCAAAAGATCAAAACCCTAAGGTCTGACAATGGAGGTGAATACACATCTGATATCTTTAAAAAATTTTGTATTTCCGTTGGGATTAAGAGGGAGTTTTCCATACCTTATAATCCTCAACAGAATGGAATAGCTGAAAGGAAAAATAGATCTATTATTGAATCAGCCAGAACCATGTTACATGATCAAAATCTTCATTAGTCATTTTGGGTTGAAGCATCCAATACTAATGTCTACATTCAAAATCGATGCCCTCACTCCATATTAGAAAATACCACCCCAGAAGAAGTATTTACAGGCATTAAACCAGATTTAAGCCACTCGAAAATATTTGGATGTCCAGTCTATATTCACATACCAAAAGAGAAAAGAACCAAATTGGAGCCGTCTGGGAAAAGGGAATATTCATTGGATATAGTGAAACTACAAAAGGATACAGGATCTACATTCATGGACAAAGGACAATTGAAATTAGCAAAGATGTAATATATGAAGCAAACACAGCCTTTAAAATTTCTAGTAATAGTGATGAATCTATTTCAGAAGAAGATCAACCTACAGAAATTGAGGGGGAGGATGATTCTGACTTCTCTTCCATGTCTAATCATATAGAATCTGAAAACATCAACAATAACAATAAGAAGAGACCTCTTTGAGCTAGAAAAATGTTAGAAGAAAATCAAGTTGAACCAGATGAAGTAATTCAGGAAAGCAAAAGGACCAGAAATCAATCTTGTTATGTTGCATTACTATCGAAACTCATAAAATCTGAACCTACTAATGTTGAAGAAGCACTTTCATATCAATCATGGAAGGAAGCAATGATTGAGGAATATAACTCTATATAGAAAAATGATGTATGGGATGTTGTACCTAGACCTAAAAACAAATCGATTGTCTCTTCCAAATGGTTGTTCAAGATTAAACATGCTTCAGATGGTAGTATTGAAAGATACAAGGCAAGATTTGTAGCCCAAGGTTTCTCTCAAAGAGGAGGTATTGATTATGAAGAAACCTTTGCCCATGTTGCCAAGTACACTTCAGTCAGAACAATCCTAGCAATTGCAGCATCCAAAGGATGGAAAGTACATCAGATGGATGTCAAAACAACATTTCTCAATGGTAAGATTGAAGAAGTTTACATTGAACAACCTGAAGGGTTCAATACTTATGACAGCAAGACTCATGTTTGTAAATTAAAGAAAGCATTTTATGGACTCAAATAGGCTCCTGGAGCTTGGTATGAAAGAATAGATAATCACCTTTTGAAATTAGGATATGCCAAAAATGAAGCTGACCCAAATCTATACTTCAAAATTGAAGGTGATGATATGGTTATGCTTGTATTATATGTTGATGATTTGCTAATTACAGGTGAGGAACATCTCATAAAGAAATGTAAGCAAGAACTCACTACAGAATTTGAAATGAAGGACTTAGGGTTACTTCACTACTTTCTGGGATTAGAAATCTAGCAACAAGACAACTGTATTATACTAAATCAGGGAAAATATACAATTGATATCTTAACCAAATTTGGAATGATGGAATGTTAACCGGCTGCTATCCCTATGGTAATAAATTTACACAAACTAAAAGATGATATGAACAAATCTGAGGCTACAGATTCTACTTACTACAGACAAATTATTGGATCCCTAATGTATTTGCTCAATACTTGTCCGGACATAAGCTATGCAACTCACACCTTGAGTCAGTTTATGTGTGCTCCTAAGAAGATACATTTACATGCAGCTAAATACATATTGAGATACCTGAAGGGTACTATTGAAATGGGAATCAAATATGACAAAGTCAACATTGAACTACTTGGATATTCAGATTCTGATTGGGCTGGAAGCTTCGTTGAGCGAAAGAGTACTTCAAGATATTGTTTCAGTCTTGGATCTAGTATGATTTCTTGGTCTAGTTGGAAACAAACTTCAATAGCATTGAGTTCCACCGAAGCTGAGTACATTGCATTTTCCTTGGGTGCTAGAGAAGTAGTATGGCTACGAAAGTTGCTTTCAGATCTCTTCAAAAGACCTTTGAAGCCCACTGTGATTTATTGTGATAATCAAAGTTGTATTAAGCTTTCTTCTAATCCAGTATTTCACAACCGCTCCAAACATATTGAAATTTCATTTCATTACATCAAAGATATGGTGAATCGAGGAGTTATTCAATTGAAATACATTTTTACAAATGATCAAACGGCTGATATCCTTGCCCAGCCTCTTGGTAAAATAAAACTGAAATAGTTCAAAGAAAAACTTGGTATGATTAATTGTAATGATAAATTTTTTAAATAAAATATTTATTTCATTTGATTTTATGCCTCTATTGGTTACTTAGTAGTATTTGATATGTAATGAAAGGTGAGGATCTTTTGAACATATTCATTTGTAGAAAATTATTTACAAGGTGACGATCTTGTAAATAATAAACCTATTATGAGCATCTCTAGACATTGCTTAAGTGCAAGTAAAGATTATATGGGCATCTCTAGACATTGCTTAAGTGCAAGTAGAGATTATATGTGCATCTCTAGACATTGCTTAAGTGCAAGTAGAGATTATGAGTGTATCATGGACATCTCTAGACATTGCTTAAGTGCAAGTAGAGATCATGGAGACTTAATCACAATGGATATCTCTAGACATTGCTTAAGTGCAAGTAGAGATCATTTACTATTCATACTGTGTTGATTATATGATGATTCTAACTTAATTAATGTTTTACTTCTCCCTAGCTAAAGAGGGAGTGTTAATGTTTAATGTCAGAAGAAAACATGAATCAATTGATATATTGAAACTAATGTTGTTTCCGTAATCACAGAGATATAAGCATACATATATGTATATATATCAATATGCGTATACACATACATATGCCTACATCCTTGTAATGTTTCGTGGATTATCAGCAATACTGAGATCATGTTTATTGATTAATCGGTAGACTTCATAATGATCGGGCACTTATGTTTATCGTGTCTTGTTACCGAGTGACAATTTCTTTATCGTGCCTTGTTATTGTTATCAGGCACTTATATAAATTTTGTTTGTTATTGATTAACTAACATGCCTCCGAAGAGGCATGTCTCTACGTGGCCCTTGGGCCACGTAGAGACATGACTCTTTGGAGTCATGTCCTTTACCCTCATATATATGTGAGTATGCTACCATAGGGAAAGCATCAATCACACAGCATTCAAGTACCTGCAATCAGCAACAACATTATAAACATTACTTTCTGTTATCACCATTATTTCATTTGTTATACAGCACTTCAGTGTTACAATTGTTGTTGAAGGAGGAAGATAAGCAAATATAATACTGAGATCACTGCCATTGAAAAGCAAAGATATTCTACATTGTTCAAGTAAGATATTCTCTACAAGCATTTATTTGTAATTGTTTTATCCATCAGAGATCTACAATAATTAACAAGTCTTTTAACTGACTAAGCTCAAACATTATGTAGAACAATTCACATATACACCATTGCTTGCTTCTTTTGGATTGAGCATCTAGAAGAGTTCGGACTAGTTTGTCTACTTGGTACCAAGAAAGAGATGAATTGGAACCGTGTCGCACATAGTTCTCTTTGAAATCTAACACGACATCACCTTATTATGTAAAGGCACCCCAATCAAGTTGTGATTGTTGCCGTCAAGACTATCAGAAAAATTGAGCCTACCATGTCCCTCTAGTTCGTCACGGGGTCTTGCGAGCTCATCTTTTATGGTTGCTTGACCATGATCTTTCGGGTTTGATGTGAAACCAAAAGGTATAGTTCATATACTCCAACCATGCACGTGCCCATCATTGAACAATCTGCACCCATTCATGATCTCCCCTATTCCAAGTCCCCATTGACATGTGTCGAGGAAGGCAGATGTCGGGTATCTTTCAGTTTGAGCATCTCTAACACAACATCATATTGTGACCCGCTCTCAAGCATCTCATGTTTTAAGTGGGCGAATTGGACTTAAAACATTTGGTTTTGACCCTTTAACTGCATTGGTATTTGGTTAAACAGCTGGTGTGCATTCTCCATGCCGCAATCTACATCACCATTTTAATGGGATTTCCATTCCGTAGCTCAGGCTCTTTAATCATGCCTTCGATAGTGGTGACATCCTATCAAACATTTATGAGTATCCTCCATTCTTCAAATTGAGATCTCATGCAAAAACACCAATCAACTATTATAACGAAGAAGTCTATGAGCCCATCTCTGTCACTGGGTCGGTACATATTCTATGTGCATCAGTTTTGTAGTTTGTATGCTCGATGTTGATTTCATCTCTACCTTCAGTCAGGGTTTCCTTATCCTTCCTGCCTTCCTATTGGCATAAGATGAGGCTCGGGTTTCTTCAATCAAATTTCAAATTGATGTAAGGAGCGGTGTTGTTGAATATGCAAGCTATTATTGAAATAAAAATTACCCTTTTTCCTATTTTGATATTGTTAAAATATCTTGCCCAATTACTATTGGGAATACATGAACCCCCATTATAGAGGAATAGATGCCATACTGGATTCTTACATCAAACTGGGAAGAAAAATTTGAACCGAAAGTTTGCTCAACCAAGATTTGGATATAATGAGATTTTGAGGTTAAAATTAGCCGTGGCAACAATGTTGGCATTCGATCAAACAGCTCACATGCATGTGATGCTTCCATACGGACATATTCATGAGGTCTGGCCAATTCATGGTCCAATTTTCATCATCTCTTACTTGCAGATCGGGCATCGTCAAAGCTGCCATCTCATCAAATATTTTGATTTATACATGCAGTTTTCCTTGATTGATTCACATCAACCAAAGAAGTATGCCAAAAGCAATATGTACAGATTGAGTTTTGAAAAGACTTGATGTCGTGCTTAGTAAACTTGTTTATAAAATTTTCGTGAAAGCCCAATGACAAATATTCCTTAGGTTCGAGCATGTCTCAAATCAAGTAACTTGGACACAGTGTAATTCATGAGAGACATCTCGATTTAATACTAAACTTATTAAAGTCACCCTCATTCGGTACTCATTGATGTTGCTTGAGATGTACACATGGCACATGTTAAAATATATCTTTTCAGATCAACATCTACCATATAAATCACTATAAGTCTATAGTTTGATGACTTAAATCTGGGGCACTTGAATCACTATGATTCAAAACACCTACATATACCCAAAAGCATTCACATAAGCTAATTTGAACCATATCATTTGGGTACAAGAAATTGCACTGAATTCAACTCAACCATCTACAATACTGGTTTGAACTAGCCTTGAGGCTTCAAAATCACTATGTTGAACCTTTACTCTCAAACTGATTCACATCTTCAACCCATGACTTCTGAGCTTCAAATTTGAGCTTGAATGTTGCGGATAATGATCGGCTTAATGAATTCTAAAACATGAACTCAAACCTATCATGCATTTGAAACTTCATCTCTGAACCGTGAATCTTATGAAATCAATTTGAACTTGTGAACCTTTGAATCATTGAACCTATGAACTGTTGAACCTTGTTCAATGAGTACAAGATGTTTCAGAACCACTTTGAACTTAACTCAATATGGTTTCAAAATTGGGGTCAAAACACCAACATGCATGTACACCTTCAAACCAAGTTTGGGATACACTGGAGGCACTCTTCGGAAAAAAGACGAGCTTCATGTCCTTGAACATGAACTCAACTTATTATACCAAAGGAGATTTGATAATATTCAAGATTTCTTCACAACATTCAAGGCCATATTGCTTTAGCTGAGAGGATGTCGTATTGACAAATCCAAGGAAGAAATCAAATTAATCCTTGTTGTTCTGTCAAAGTCGGGTCTAGAATATGGAGTATTTGTCTTTCCTTTCCACACAAGTAGGGTTACAAAAAAATCAACTTGGAAGATACCCACACTAGATACGAAGATACCCACACTAGATACATTCATTGAGTCTCTAATACATGAGTAGGATAAGCTTATATAGATGGGCACACCAAAGAATTCCAAACCTCATGCACTTGTTGTGCATGAAGTGGGAAGAACAATTCCAAATCCAACTAACAATTCAAAGGCAAAGGGAAGGACTTAAATCCAAGAAAGGAAGGCAATCTCAAACCTCCAGATGGGTCTATAGGCTCAAAAAATGACAAAAAGAGCAAATCAAAGTGCATCTATCGCAACTATGGGTTTCATCCTCACTAGAAAGCAAAGACCATGCCCATGCATTAATTGCTACTCATTTTTCTATAAAGGCAACTAGAATTGGGAGAGTAGAATAACAACTCCAAAATTGTTATTGGTAAGGTGAATCATCAATCTCATTTGTACACTTTCCTTGACTTTGTTGCCAAATCAAAATCTACTTTACTACTAACACATGCAAATGATGAAAGTAGAATTTGGCATGAAAGATTTGGACATTTGAATTTTAGATACATGCAACAACTTAGCAAATGGGACATGGTGAAAGGCATGTCTACCATAGAGTTTTTTTGATAGAGTTTGTGAAGGTTGTGGTCTTAGAAAGCATCCACAAGAAAAGTTTCCAAAAAGGATTGCATGGAGAGCCTCCTCTCCTCTAGAGCTTGCTTTGGATTAAGGTAAAAACAGGTTTTAGAGGGGAACCTAAAACCAAAGTTGTTCAATTAGGATTACCAAAATAAAACATTGTTCGCATAGACACAACCAACACCCAAAACCGACACTAAAAAACACAAGACAGAATAGGATACACACACAGATAACCAAAAGCCTAGGCCAGCTCCTTAGGAGCTCAGTGAATTCCTCAATGGAGTCCTTCCGAATCTGAATTGCCCGAGAAGAAACATAGGTAGTCGTCCTAATGTTCACTCGTGTGCATTTACAAGGACCCTCCAAGCAGCAGCATCAGCCTTCTTCTCCAACCCCCTCTGATCAGCTTCCCAGTTCTCGTCTTAATGTATGATGAACCTTCTCAATTTTCCTCTACAACTTGTTCACCATGAGCTAATAGGCCCATTTCCTAAACCTTTTGTAAGAAAAGATAGATATGTCCTAACATTACAATGATTAGACAAGATACGTGTGGGTGTATTTTCCCCAATTCAAATCTGAAGTATTAGAATATCTCAAGATTTTCAAAGCTCATGCAAAGAACCAATCTGAGAAAATGAACAAGATTATTCAGACAAATAATGGGATGGGATATGTTAGCAATGAAATCCAACATCTTTGTGATGAAGCACAATAATGGGAAGGAGTATGTTAACAATGAAATCCAACATCTTTGTGATGAAGCAGGAATATAGTTGCAAAACATAGTTTCTTAAACTCCACAACCAAATGGGGTAGTTGAGAAGAAGAATCAACCTTTGAAAGAATTGGCCAAAAGCATGTTGCATGCTAGGTCCCTTCCCTCTAAATTGTGGTATGTTAGATCCCTTCCTCGCAAATATGTTACAGGAAAAACTCATGGTGAAGCATGGAGTGGTATGCAACCAGAAGTTACACCTTTTCTTATTTTTGGATCATGTGCATGGGCTCGCATTCCTACAAACAAGAGGGAGGCTTTGGAGCTTCAAAGAAAAGAATGCATCTTTGTTGGCTATCCAGATGGTAAAAAGGGCTACAAATTGCTCAATCTTTCCATAGAAATGCTCTTCATTCAAGAGGAGTGTCTATTTTGATGAAAGTCTTGTGCATGCATTTCCAAAGCAACTCAAAGATGATATATGCAATCATTATGATCTAATTTAGATTCATTTAAATTTGAACCAGATGAACATATGCATTGCTATGTAGATCCAGAACCAATTCCAAATTGGCCTTGATTTAGAAATATTTGCTCAAGGTATTATCATGATTATAATATGTGATAATAATTTATATATATGTATAGTATATCTCATATATCTAATACACATTTATATACACTTTTAATAATTTATTATCACAAAGAAGGATGCATTAAGAGACATCCCAGGAAATCATTGATGTTGAGTTTCCCTCTTAGTGAGCGGTCCAATCCATAACTCTGAGTTTGTCTTTAACAATGTACAAACTTCACTTTGGCTAAAGGCTTTGGAGAAAATGTCAGTTGTCAAATCTTCAATGACATTGTACTCTTAATGAATAGCATTCTAGGTATACATGTGTGGTTTAGGCATTTGCCTAAAGGCCTTTCAGTTTACACATACGGAATTTCATCTCATGAATCATCGTCCTTTGAGTGCTATAGTTTCTTGATCACTAGAGAATCCATCTTGACATAGTCTACTACCTCTAAATCAGTGTGACCAAGATCCTCAAAAGTATATTGAAGCATATCCTCTATTTGTTCCCATTGTCATGAAAGCATACCTTGGTTCATAGTAACATGAGGGAATGATTGAAGGATTCAATCATTCGATCACAAAGAAGGATGCATTAAGAGACATCCCAGGAAATCATTGATGTTGAGTTTCCCTCTTAGTGAGCGGTCCAATCCATAACTCTGAGTTTGTCTTCAACAATGTACAAACTTCACTTTGGCTAAAGGCTTTGGAGAAAATGTCAGTTGTCAAATCTTCAATGACAATGTACTCTTAATGAATAGCATTCTAGGTATACATGTGTGGTTTAGGCATTCACCTAAAGGCCTTTCAGTTTACACATACGGAATTTCATCTTATGAATCATCGTCCTTTGAGTGCTATAGTTTCTTGATCACTAGAGAATCCATCTTGACATAGTCTACTACCTCTAAATCTGTGTGACCAAGATCCTCAAAAGTATATTGAAGCATATCCTCTATTTGTTCCCATTGTCATGAAAGCATACCTTGGTTCATAGTAACATGAGGGAATATACTAAATTGTGGATCTATCCACAAGCTTGGCAACATCAAATATTAAGATAATGTGGTTTTCTTAAGTACATGTATCAAGCTTGTGACCTCTTCATCCAAGATTGCCACTAATGAAATATTAGGCTTCCTCTTGATATAGAAGGATGCTCATAGTCTCAATCATCAAGGATATCTTGCTTCAAGAGTCTCTTATTATTTGGCATGACTCATATGTGGCTGAAGGTACTAGATCCAAGACCAATTTGGAGTTACTACCATAAGGTCAAGTCCCAAAGAAAATCGTTATATAACCATCTTGGTATTTGAACAAAATCCCATCACAATCTGCTTGCTCTCATTGGAAGAGCCCCTTGTCTTCATTTTATTTCATAATCCCGGATGTTATCACCCGCAAAAATTGCCTCAGCGGCATTCCTAATGCATCATTCTTCTCTTCCTAGAAGAACATCCCCGAAGACCAAGTAAAGGAACAAGAGTATATCAAGGCAAATGGCTCTTATTGTTCATACATATAAGCAAGAGACTACAATAAGCAAATAAATGTAATTCTCAAAGATAATAAATACTTATCTGCACATCAACATCCTTGATACAATTTGCTCCAATGCATCAAATCAGAAAACACCTCCATTTAAGCATTTGTCAAAAAAATTGAGTATATCATCTGTGCTCCCATCTATCATTATGAAAGTTTCTACAAGACATTATTTGTGAAGTAGACACACTTTCAGATTGTTTGAGAGACATCTCCCCTTTGAACCATCTCTTAAGGATGGTTCAAATTTGGAACTTTAAAAGTGTCTCTTCTTTAACATCTTCCTTCTAAGGATGGTTCAAATGGGAATGGAACATTGGTTATTATCCCAACCCCTCCCCCCCATCCCTTGCAATGTAAAATCCCTACTCATTCCATTGTTTATAGAGTTTTAAAGCACTAACAAGTCCAATGAGAGACAATCATAAAGAATTTGTCGCCTTTTAATCTTTTAATTTAGTCTCTCTTGAAAACCAAAATGTCATAAACATCCTTGATATGAATCATCAATTTGTTTCTTATAATCGCTGCCTTGCATATATCTGACCTTTCAAATTGTATAGGTCTGAGATGTACTCTGGAAAGCATTGAAGTGATACATGAGTTTGTAGCTCTAGTCTATAGGTACCACAACAATGTGAAAAAAAAACAATGTTTGTGCCAAAAGATTCACGGCAGACACTGATACACTTCTCATACAACTTCTAAGCATTCTATGTGCTCCAGCACAGTGACTCATGTTCTGTAAGAAGCCATTCTCGTGCACATAGAACAACTCCTTATACAACAATAGTAAATACAAAGATCTGACCTTCACTGCTGATGCTGTCAGATATTACTTATTTTGCAATATTTATTATAACCTTCATCATTAATGATGTTATTCAGGATATTTATGATATTAATCTTATCGATCCCTCCAATAGATAACATCTACTATACATAAGAATTTATAAGTTATCTAGATCAAGTTTGCACCATCATGTAGATTAAACACTTTCGTGGTTTAATAATCACCTTCTCCTAAAACTTAGTTATTAATAGCTAATTTCATGGGAATTCATGGGAACTTGTATGGACAAATTCCAACAGAATTTAGATGTTTATCCAATACATGTTATTGACGCTTGCAATTCTTACTGCCATAACTTCTTTCTGTTAGTGGAATTAATTACTATGTACCACTGCAGTAACAAGCTTGATTACCCTCATTAATTTTATTCAATGTTTCAAACTTATCTTGCATCATGACAATTCTTCTTACAGTTGCTGCCAGGGGAGACAATACTAGACAATTAAAAGGAAACACCTCATTTGGACCTTAACAAGCTTGATCATCATATTAATCCAAATCCATTTGATCTTTTTCCTCATCAGAAACCTCAACTTTTAGTCTGCATGTCACGTGGTCATATAGTTGCACTTGTGGCAGAGGCCAATATAGAACAGAATGAGATCCATTGCGATCAGATTGAAAATTATGTTAATGAGTATTACTTGATATGATTGAACCATTAGAATATTCTCGGTCTCTTACTCGAACCAAGACAAGTGTTGGAATAGCCCACGTTCATTGAGCTTCAACCTTGCAAAATTTGTAAGGTTAACCAAAATTGATGAAAGAAGTTTTGACTGCTTGGTTTATTGAACAACAAACCTGGACAGAAGATGAAATCACCCACCTGGTTACAAGTACAACTACATCAGTCAGTGAGACATGTATGAACGCAATCCACGGCAAGCTTCGCTTTATAGACTGCTTGCAGACAGCACTCGAGCCGTTATCAATAGCGACCAACATTTCACAGGGATGTTGAGCTTCCCACTCCCTTTGCACGTGCAACTAAAGAATTTGGCATAATTGCACTTCCAAGAGACCACATAATGCTGATTGTTTTGTCTACAAAATTTAGCTATGAAGGGTCACGCGAATAACACATTCCAATCTGCTCAAATATTTATCATTTGTCTCCAGCATCAAACTTTAAATATTAATTATTTGCTAGACATGGTGGTTTTTCCTTCCTTTCATGACACATTTCTCCTCCCTCATCAATATAGCTTGGTCGACAATATGCATATAAATTGCGGACATAATAATTTGCATTCAAACTCCATCGTCTAACCTCTGTGTTCCATGCTACTGACCATATCAATTCAACATTAAGTCCACTAGTTTCAAACCTAGGAAATAGATTGGAAGAAGTTATTAACTGCTGATAAAATGTTGCACCTGCACCAACTTGCACACAAGATCAGATTTCTGCCAGTTGTCACAATGGTTGATTATATGCAGCTGTGTATTGGCCTGCCCTAGGCATCCAGACTATGTGAGATTTGTGCCCAGTCTTGGGTGCTTTAGTTGATGCCACATATCCTTCAAAACCAGACACAACTGCCCAGCAAGCAGCAAACCAACTAAATTTAAAGCCTCCATTATGTGGAACTTGATTGCTATGCCAAATATAGCAAATTTCTGCCAATAACTTATCTAATGCTAGCGCCCAGCTGTACATGCAAACTCTGTCAAATGCACTTGATAGGAAGTCTGGAGATAGCCGTCTAGTCCTGATCTTGTACCATGAATTACTTCCATCAATGTATAGATGTCTTGACTGAAAGAGGCAGCCTTTGTTTGCTTATTCGATTCCAAATTCAATTATAAAATGGCATTTGATGTACGAAAATCCCCATCTCTGCTACAACGATTCCGCTCTAACATTGTTTCAATATCAAGAATACAATGCACCACTCATGACAAATATTGCACCAGATGGAGTGGTCAAATATTAATTATTTATCTCTTGGCAATTCCTTCAGTTACAAAATTAATTTATTTTAATTTTTATCACAGGCAGGGAAATGACCTACTCTGATACCATGTTCAAGATCTCAATGTATGTATAAATTAATTTACTGCTGTAACGTGTGATAGTACTTGTTTATTTTTCTGTGTGTTTCAAGTTACCTTCTCAATGAATATGTATATAATATTAAGAGGCATGTCTCCCATAGAAACATGTCTGTTAATATTTTAACTCACATTAGTTATTACAAACAATATTTGCTCGAGTATTATTGTGATTATAATATGTGATAATAATATATATTATATATATATATATATAATGGTTAATTATATGCAGCTGTGGATTGGCCTCATATTTCAAATTTCTGCCAGTAACTTATCTAATGCTAGCGCCCAGCTGTACATGTGAACTCTGTCAAATGCACTTGGTAGGAAGTCTGGAGATAGCCATCTAGTTCAGATCTTGTATCATGAATTACTTCCAGCAATATGTATAGATGTCTGGACTGAAAGAGGCAGCCTTTGTTTGCTTTTTCGATTCCAAATTCCATTATAAAATGGCATTTGATGTTCGAAAATTCCCATCTCTGCTACAATGGTTCCGTTCCAGCATTGTTTCATTAACAAGAATACAATGCACCACTCATGACAAATATTGCACCAGATGGAGTGGTCAAATATTAAGTATTTATCTCTCGGCAATTCCTTCAGTTACAAAAGTAATTTATTTTTATTTTTATCACAGGCAGGGAAATGACCTACTCTAATACTATATTCAAGATCTCAATGTATGTATAAATTAATTTACTACTGTAACATGTAATAGCACTTGTATTTATTTCTGAGTGTTTCAAGTCACCTTCTCAATGAATATGTATATAATATTAAGAGGCATGTCTCACATAGAGACATTTCTGTTTAATATTTTAACTCACATTAGTTATTACAGATATATTTGCTCAAGTATTATCATGATTATATTACGTGATAATATACACACACACACACTTAATAATTTATTATCGACAATGCTAATGCTCCATGATAATAATAGTGAAAGATAGATATCAAATGTTTAAGGCCGATAGGCAATTTAAACATTTGATTTCATCAATTGGAATCATCCGATCAAAGCTACAATCATTAACAACATCTAACTCTTTGTTGCTCATAGTACTTTATGTAGATGATCTACTGATAACATATAATTTAGCCACAACTATTGCTGCTACCAAAGAAACTTTGCCTGATAGATTTTCCATGACAAACATGGGTATCCTCAACTTTTTTCTGTCTTGAAATCATCCCAACTGAATCACGTGTCCAAGTGTTCTCAATCCAAGTATGCAATAAACCCTCGCTTGATTTCACATGACTGACTGTAAGCTTGCATCCACACCTTTCCAGTCAGGGGTCAAGCTTGAAGATGGCAAGGATACAACATAGGTTGATTGCACACTCTACTGTCAGCTTGTGGGGAGTCTTCTTTATCTCACTCATTCTTGTCCAAATCTAACATATTCAGTGGGTGGTGTTTCCAGATATATGTAGGAGCCTCATGAGCTACATTGGAAAGTTGCCAAGTGTATACTTTGCTATGTTCAGGGAACCATCAGGTATGGGATCCATTGTTCAGCTGGACATACAATGGATCTCATTGGCTATATTGATTTTGACTAGGCTGGTGATAGCATTTATTGCAAATCCGCTTCAGGATATGTTCTCAGTCTGGGATCTGGTCTCATTTGTTGGTCAAGTAAGAAGAAATCTTCCATTGCTATATCATCTACAGAGGCTGAATATAGACATGTGGTCAATGTTTAACATTCAGGCTATTTGGTTGCAAAACTTCATGACTGAGCTTAGTATCCCTTATCATAGTCCAACTCTAATTTGGTGTGGCAATCAAAGTACATTGGCAATTTATAAAGATCAACTACAGGGACAATGGACAAAACACATTGAGATCCACATGCACTACATCCGAGATTTAATCCATGATGGCATCATAGATTTGCAGTATTGTCCCACATTTCACCCGATAACTGACATCTTCACAAAGACATTCACCAAGCAAAAGTTTCAATTTCTCCAAGATCTTCTTGGGGTGCAAGGCACTGCATAATAGTTTTCTTGCTTTGTTACCATCTATTTGAGGAGGGGGTTGTTCCCACTGGATTTTTCCCTCTTTTCTCATTCCTTTCTTAGTTAGAATTACAGGGGTGTTAGTGTCGAATTCTAACTCCATGTTCATTACCTGCATGTTTCCAACTGCACCATAACTTAGAGCACTATGTTTATTTGCATGCAACATTTGATTGGTTTCTATTAACTGCTCATACATTGAAGTTCAGTTTTACCTGAAACTCTTTCACCTCTTTCACCGTTATTGGCTGTTTCCATACAGTGTTTTATATTGTAAATCTTGCATTATTTTTTTTAATCAATAGAATGGAAGGTTTTATTCTTTATTCAACAGTTCTGTTCATGCTCTATTTCTTTCTCTGTAAACTATCAATTTTTTTATCTTCCAGCAAGATTAGTGCAGAAACAGCTGATAACTTCTACACCAAGGAGGAAGAAGATAGTGGCACTGATGACCAGTGAAGTTTAAAGAAAACTTAAACTAGATACTTGACTGCTGTTGCTTTAACATTAAGCTTTGAGTTTAGACCACTTTTGATTCACAGAGTTTCACCCCAAGGGGCAACAGTGCAATTAATGTTAGCTGATAAACTTACTTGCACTCTAATTGAAATAAACATTTTCATTATGCGTCTATTTTTTACAATTTGATCATTGATGCATGAGAATTGAGGGCAAGGGACAAGAGGCAGACCAATTATGTTTTTCTTCCCTTCATTTCTTTTTGCATCAAATCAGGATCCAAAGGTAGACTGTTTGTGAATTTAGGAAGGTTGCAAGATCAGCTTGTTCTGTTTTTTTGGCCCAGGTATCCTGCACTCAACATGGTTGCTAGAGGTGTCTTCTCTCAAGCTCTTCTTACATACCATTATCAAAAGAGGGAACTGATTGTCAACTTGCAAGAAGTGTCCTATCTCAAGCTCTTCTACGTACCCTTTCAAAAAAGGAAACAGTTTCCTGAGAAGGCTTTCTTGCAGTAGCTTTTCAGAATCTAAATTCACGAGTTAGAACTGGTCATTGTCCAATGATGATGGCTTTTTAACCCAAGATGTTGGCCTTTATCTTCTGTTTCTGTACTTTACCTTTATCAGTCCTACTGGGTAACAGAAAAAATTCAAATGAGAGTGCCATAGTAACAGAAAAGTTATCACAATCTGCTTGCTAGTTTACTCCGCAATTATAAGTTACATTTATTTCCTTTCTTATAATTTAAGTAATGTTTGTACAAATATTGTCAAGATGTTTGAGATAGGTTTCAGTTTCATAAATAATAAAGAATCTAGATTTTGGGGGTTTTCGAAAAATTCCAAACTCAGCCAAATTTCAGGGTTCAGCATGCCTTCAACGATGTTACTTCCCTAAACCTAACTTGACTTTCTAAGATCGAATTGAAGCTGGATGAAGGATTTTATAAAGGTTTTAACTCATTTCATCACAAAATCCCTTGGTTTTAGCTCTAAATTCCTGACAGAGTTAGCTCAACTCTTGCTCACACCCCAGACAAACATTACTCTCTAGCACGCCAAAATTGCACAAACTCACTTCCCAGACTAGGAGACTTGAAAATGTTGCCAACTAAAACAACCTAAAACCACCTAAGATGACTACTCCTACTACCACTCAAGCAAAAAGTGGGGGTCCTTTGCCATGAAGCGATGGTGTGAAAACCTCACAACACCTACCAATGCCAACATAGATATAATTCTTTTCTCCCACCGACTAGGGAAACCTGGACTTTTTAACAGTCAATTTATTCCTTTCACATGGCCCCATGATAAAACTTAATTCTTCCCATGTTTTTCAACACCTTTCAAGACAGTTCTCTTTATGTTGTAGTAATTAAAAAAACAAGAGCACCAACAGTGCATGAAAAAATGGTATCCAGCTACAGTGAAAATATAATCAGGTACAAAATATATGAGTGCCATACAGAAAATCATATAATTGGAAAAATTGTACTTATTAACATCTCCATGTTACTTAAGCAGACACTTCATCCTTGGCATTTTCAGGAATTAGACTGTTTTGTATTCCCATTCAGCTTTACCTACAGATTTTTCAGTAACAACGGAATAAAGATAAATAATTTTCCACCACATCTTCCATACCATTCTTATAATTAATCAGAAAGTTGAAATTATCTAGCATGCTTGCCCACTTTGATTATTGCTCTTAAGTTCTCCTGCAATGAGAAACGCTTAGGAATTCGGTGACCTTTTTGAGTGATAAGTCCCAACATTTAATACCTAAACTTGTCTCCAGCACGTATCAAAACCTCCCCTTTTGTCATAATGTTTTGATTCCAAACAGATTAGCTATTGATTTTGCATTGCAATTGTCCCCACAATAGTTCCTAAAGCATCACATCCAACTACAAATGGCTGCAGAAATTCTAAAAGTGGAAGCATGAGGTTGAATGCTTAAAAATAATTACTTTTTCATTTGTTGAAAGTTTTGCCTCATACTCATTTTTCCATTTGTATAGTTTATTTGTTAGTTCAGTTGGAATGACTTGAAGCTTCCAAAACCCATGACAGATAATTATAGAAACTGCATGGTTCATTGAATTCCTCCAAGAATCAATTAAATCACAATCTTCACAAAAGACCAATCAGCAATAGCTTGAAGGTCATATTTCAATCCGTACTTAATAATTGCATCCCAGGTATACAAGCTCAGTATTTGCAAAATTACAATTTGGGTTTTTCCAAATAAAGAATTCTACAACAAGACTTTGAGTGTGTCAACTACAATTCCCCGAATTTAATTAAAAAGGTTTAAGGAACACAAACAAAGAAACAAACTTCAATTAAACTTGAATCCAATTTACAGAGTAGCCAGATACACCTCTGGCCCTCCCCAAGAGCACATATCCCTGTTTCCATATCGGATATAGATATGGATAGAATGTGAATACATGTCAGATACCATACCCATCTATGCCCACAAAATGGTCCTTGATTTTCCAACCGTGTTGTATACTGTGTGAGTTTAATTTTCAAAAATTTGATATGTAAGTCTTCTTAAACCTAATTAGAGAAGACTTCAATCATGCAATTTTTTTAATTCTTTTTCCTTTTTCATATTAACAAAACCTACACCAAATGAAGAAGACAAATGAAATGTTTTTCTATTTCAGCAACCCATTTTTAGGATTATCTTCCAATGCAAATCTACTGTTTTCTGCATATTGTAAATTGTTAGATAAATTTATAATTATGTATGTAGCAACCATGTGTGTCTATATTGCTTTTAAAGTAAAAAAAAATCTTCTCTATTAACTTAGAAAAATGTGTTAAATATATGTGGAAGTGTTTTCTTGTAAGTCAAACACAACCGTATCCATATTGAGAACCTTCATAAATGGCCATATCTGTATCCAATACTGTATCAGCATCTGTCTTTCTATCCGTGTCCACGCAATGTTGCTAATTTATTGTACTTGAAAGATGATTGAAGCAGTGTTCTTCAGGTGCTGCCCAAATTTATAACAGCTTTAATGAGTTTCAAAAGCAGTCTTGTAGTGGTCACTTTCCCTCACCCTTGTCCAATGGAAACAAGATGGTAAGAAATCAGTTTAAATTCTGCTATACTGTTGGAATTCCACAATTTGTTTATCAATCCTTGAAACACAATATCAAATATCTATCTTTATACAGTTCTTGATGATCAATGATATGTGGACCAAATCCTTTTTCTTCCTTGCAGCAACAGTACAGGCACAAAAGGATTCGTTCTCAATGCCATACACCCTTTGTCCAATAGCTCTTGGATTATATTTTCATCTCCTCCTTAGATAGCTTATGATACCTACAGCAAGGAACAATGACTAGTTCAGGGTTAAATCAATGATGAGTTATTTCCCTTTACCCAATGAAAGCGTGTATTGTAGGGCCCTTGAAAATATCTTCATATCATCAACTAGACTTTGTGATTCCCTTTCTCTTGTTGGGTTCTACATTTAATTTGGTATACATTAATAAGGACAACACAATTTTTCCATTCAATTTGCCATTTGCCCTCAAAATCCACTTTTGGGTCATTCAGCTAGCAAGGAAGATAGTCAGGATCTATCGTTGTTCTTGCTCCTCCACATAGGTAATTTTGAATTTCATTCTCTATTACTTCTGTTTCTTCATAATCACTTATGGCCATCTCCTCGCTTTCATTTTAGCAACTCAATCATGTGCATTTTAGAAAGCAATGTCTTTCCTTTTCTGGGCAGTCCGCAGTAGAAACAAAAGATGAGATGGATCTTTAATTATCTTATCCGTCTCTAGTCTCTTATAGTTGGTTGGATTCCTTTTGGAAAACAATATATAAAATTAAATATGCCCAGGTCCAACAGCTTTAATATAAGCTGACAAGTGTTGAAAATCAACCCAAAATGTAGACAACCTAAAAGGCTCGACATACACTGCAATGGAATCTCTCAATGCAGCAATGCACATAATAACCACATGCCTAAAAGAAAACATTTCCATCAGCATGCCACCTCGGAAAATTCCTTTGATATTTCATATTCTTGCGGCCTAAAAAAATACTTGTGTGTATAGAAAATTATGATGCAATGCAATCACAAATTGGTCCTATGAATTTATTTCTGATCTATCATCCTCAACGGTTAATAGGTTGGTCCTTTTCAGTTCAGAGAAGGGAAATGGACTTTTCAGTACCACTCCATTGAGTTTAGTCAAGAAAAGAGATGTCTTGCCTATCAAAATATTCAACCTAATAGCTCCATTTCATAGGAATGAGAACCTTTCCGTTAATCTCTTATTTATGAAAGTCCCATCCTCATTCATCTGATTGCCATGATTAAGATGGTTGCCTCTCCATTTATTACATCTTATTGGAAAAGAGATTTGTTCCTCGGTATGATATCCAACCTTCCTTCTGTGGTAACAAGGTCCTTGCTGACCGCCTTTTTGACTAGTCTTATCTCACCATTCTTTTTATCCAACATCAGTGTTTACCAAGCTTCATTCATTCCCTTCAAGGATTCGCTTGATGTGACAACAGAAATTCTTAGACCGCCTTCAGTAGAAAAAATCAATTTCTGACTTCCAGCCTCTTTTTCTGTGAATAGTTGTGAACAGTTGAGTGCACAGCTATAGATGAAGGTTGCCCCTTAGGCGAAAAAGTGGATTCCAGTTGAACATTAATAGTCCAAGTGTAACTCGTTACAACCACTACACCAAGGGGGGAAGCCTCTGGATCTCAAAGAGAAAATACAAATCCTGATTGTAGAAGTAGGGAAACAATCTAAAATTCCACATAATTCTGAATCAAAAACACCTTCTCTAAGCCTTGGGGCAACAGCGGTGAACTTGCAAGTTTTATATCTGCAATTGAATTTGAATACTCGTGATAATCTCTCCTTAATTCAACGCCGTAAAGAAACAAGAGCCCATGCTTTGCATTTGAATTCTCTATGAATCAAGAACATCTTTAGTTGATATTTTATCAAGAACATCTCTTGCTGATGTTTTATGTGGATTTAACTGTAATAGTTTTAACTAAAACTTTATTGACACATATCTCATGAGTAGTGATCACAAGAACCTGCTAAAAAATTTATGGCAGAAACACTAGACATCTGAGTTTGAATACTCGAAAGACAGGACAAATGGTCTTTTTAGAGAAGTTAAAAGATGACAAAAGCATCCATGCTGTTCAATATCAACTCCAAGAAAATAGATAAAACAGACATAAAGAACTTCAATACCACTCAAATTCAACCATACAACAAACTAGTCAGATCGGATCCAAAATCACACTTAAATCTGAAAACAAAGGTTACCTTATAAAGCAGAGAATCAAGAAGATATCGGACGACGATAAACGCAAGAGCAAAGTAGATCGCCAGAAAGATATCTTTCGCTTCTGGTAAACCCTCTCGTTTCCATATCGACTCCATTTAAAAGCCACAGCAAAAAGTATCGCCTCAAAATGTTACCATCTGGTAAACCCTCCTCTCAATTACATTCTAAACTAGTCTACCTGTCAAATTCCGAAAAAGGCCGATTGCATTCTACACTATTTTGCAACATTGCTAATAATGAGTGCCGATCACATCTACAGTCCAATAGGGCAGAGACCGAGAATGCATTATCCTCTGTCTGTAAACTCGGGGCAGCAGAACGCGGTACAATTTGTGTATAGCATCGCCTGTGCATCTGCAGAAAGTATTTTTGATGGATTCAGAAACGAAAGGAAGAATCAATTCCTCATTAATTTAATGTTCCGAATGTGCTGTTCACAGAGATTTGTTGAATATTCCCCAGTTTCCCGAATTAATATATACTTCGATTGCTAAGTACCTAACATTCTTCCTAAAAGACCAGTGAGAGAACTAGGCTGCTTCGATCTCGAAGTCCTTCTCCAAGTAAACGGTGTCCTCGTCGCTTAACTTTATTAATCTGATTTTATTCAATTGCTCTACGGATAGAATCATTCATTTATAGGATGTGGTCTTATGGAGGAGCAGGTGTTCCTTTTTGACTTTTTGACTTGCACGGAAGAGTCTGCTGGAATTAATATGCGAGGAAACGACCAATTTATTAAAGAGGTGGAAGTTTGCACAACTCTATAAATGTGCTGTCAAATTTCTGGATTTGATTGTGTATAATTTTTTTACATCAACGTTTCGGATCATACTACATGATCCATCATCAGGATGCTAGAGAGAAAAGAGAACATGAAAAAAATAGAATGCAGATCCAACCAGCTGAAGAAATAGAAGGGAGGGGGAAGGGGAGGAGAGAGAGTTAGTTGATGAGACATGACACCCAACACATAAGGAGAAAAAAGAATTAAAAATAAAAATAATCACAGGGGGGGAAAAAAAGGGGGGAAAGAAAGACCACAATCAGAGGAAGCCATCAGGCACAAAAAATAGCTAAGAAGAGAAAACCAAAGGAAAGGATCGAAGAGAGAACAATACATGCACCGACGAGCTAAATGTGTAACAACTTGAATAAAACCAAGCGAGATAAAAACAGAGAAGCTCAAGAATTGTAAAATTACAGAAAAGTCAAAAAATTGAAGGGGACTAAGCCACAAAAGAAGAAAGAAATATGAAAATCCACTAAGCACGACAAAGAATAAAGGGGGAGAACTAAGAACCCAAACACTCGAACATCTAAAGAACAACACTAAAAAACAAAAAAGGAAAAAATAAAAGAATAAAAAATTAAAATCGGATAATATAGAAAAATGTATATATACATGTCTATACGTGTATGTAAGTGTATATACATGTATACATTTATATATGTATAATAATGTGTATATACATATATATCTGTATATACATATAAATATACATATATACCTGCGGAGACCTATATATCTAAATACATATATATATGTAAAAACATATATATGTATATAACTATATAAGCGCATTTATAAACATATACTTCATGTATATATATATACATATATATGTGAATATATATATATATATATATATATATATATATATATATATATATATATATATATGATATGGTTACTACTATATGAGCGAATAATATAGACTTATATATATGGCACTATTGTTACAAGAGTATCTAAATCTATATCACAATATTATATATATATATATATATATATATATATATATATATATATATATATATATATATATCTGTGCGTCTAAAAACCTAAACAAGAAACAACGAAGAGGAAAAGAATTTAATTTTTTATAATAGATATGGTATATATTTGTAAAAATATGTAGCAATAATGTCGCAAATTTATATAAATCTCTATCACGAACAAAAAATAAATAAATAAATAAAATTAAAAAATGTATAAGAATAAATATAAGCCGGTAAACTAAAACACTGAACTACGAAGAAGAAAAATAAATATATAAAAAAAGAAGAAAGAGAGAAAAGAAAAAATAATTTTAAGCGAAAAAGAACAAGGAGGTAGGGGCGCCACGAAATAAGCGAAACCACCCAACGAAGAGCAAGGGAAAATAATAATGAGACAGAACAAGAGACCATTGAGTGTGGCTAAAGCAAATGAAAAAAAAAGGCAACAAACCAAAGAATAGAAACCGAGAGGACGACCACAATGTCTCATCAACTAACTCTCTCTCCTCCCCTTCCCCCTCCCTTCTATTTCTTCAGCTGGTTGGATCTGCATTCTATTTTTTTCATGTTCTCTTTTCTCTCTAGCATCCTGATGATGGATCATGTAGTATGATCCGAAACGTTGATGTAAAAAAATTATACACAATCAAATCCAGAAATTTGACAGCACATTAGCATGGATTGTGGAAATCTAATAGATCTCAACTCTATAAATGTTTTAGAGATTTTAATGTGGAAAAACAAATCTGATCAATTAAGAAAACGTCACACATTTTGACAATATGACATAAAATCCATGGAAGGTTCGAATGCCTGCGAGGTCAAAGATATTGAAGGATAATTAATTCATTTATTTATATTTATTTAACTTCTTTTCTTTTAGTTTATTTATGTGGTCAATACCCTCTTCTTTGAACAAGGACAAGGAAAATCTATTAAATTGAGCTAAATATGTTTAAAGTGTAAGATTTTTTTTATTTTTTAAATCTATATATATATATATATATATATATATATATATATATATATATATATATATATATATATATATATATATATATATATATATATATATATATATATGATGTTGGTTACCACTTAAGCAATGAGTATCTTTGCTTTCTAAATGATATTTATTCTTGTAAATGTCTTTTGATGATGATCTAATGTGGGACTAAATTCATCAATATAAAAAAAAAAAATCTCCAATGTCTTTTCTAACATAGACTTGTAGAATGTATATAACAGTGTCTTTCTTTCTTTGCTATTGTTTGAACATGCATTCGAGTTAGTTTCCATTTTTTGATCTATTTGATAGTTTGTTGCATCCAAATCTTTATATTCTCATTAAAAAACTACTATGCATGGCAATCTTATGCCATCTATTTGCCTCCACTTGTTCAATTGTTTCTGAATATCTTGAAATGCAAACCATATAGTTGTATCAACAAGGAAGATGCATTTTTGTTTTAGAAGTGCCTCATATCTAGAACTAAGCCTTTATTTTGAATTTGTGTTTGATAGGTATTTTTAAGTCTTCTTTGTGTATCTCTATTTTGTTGTATATTTCTCATTAATCACATTAATGGACTTATTATAACTTGTAGAAGAATTAGTTTAGGAATGTGCTCAACATCAACTTGTGAGAGATCATATGTGAGATGAGATTCATCATTCACTTATGCATTATCTCTAGAAGAGAGTGTACGAATATAAAGAGAAGATAGAGTAAAAAACTATCAATAATTTCATCCTCTTGAAATAAAGTATAATGCCTACCCCTACTTGACTTTTGATCTATTTTGACCGGATTCTTTTAGACATGTGCAATGATTATGTTTATGATGATATATATGTTCATGTATTGACTTTCAGTTATTGAATGATGTTAGTTAGACGAATGATTTTTATTGTGTTTTCTATGGATACTTACCCCATACTTGCATGTGTATGGTGTGTGTGTGTATGTTTTCTTTATGTTTGATGTTTTTGATGTGGTTGAGGAAGGGAGTCATAGTCACCTGCTAGTCGAGATCTACACAATGCACCACTTCTTGCCATTGCTTATCTAGTTTAGGATGAGCGTACCCTATCATAGTATTTCAATCGTATAAGTGGGGAGATAACTCTTGAGTTCAAATCCTAAACCCTAAGCCAATTGTCCTAGAAAGTAAGACAAGTATCTGAGTTATGTTTGGTAGACAAATTATTTTTATTGTATTTTCTATAGATACTTACCCCATACTTGCATGTGTATGGTGTGTATGTTTTCTTTATATTTGAAGTTTTTGATGTGGTTGAGGAAGGGAGTCGTAGTCACCTACTAGTTGAGATCTACACGATGCACCAGTTCTTGTCATTGCCTATTTAGTTTAGAATATTGTGTTTGTACATGCATAGATTTTATGCAGATTGCAGGTACTAGGTATCGACTTCCCTGAATTGCCAGGATGAGTGTACCCTATCACAGTATTTCATTGGTATAAGTGGAGAGATAACTCTTGAGTCCAAATCCTAAACCCTAAGCCAATTGTCCTAGAAAGTAGGACTAGTATTTGAGTTAGTTGACCCATCTAAATTCGTCAAGTGACATAAATTCGTGATTTTAACCCTAGAGTTTGATTGCGTTCTTTGCCTTTAGTTGAGTTGTCATTTTTAGTTTTGTAGGTATGTCTTGATTTTATGTTATAATTAAATCAAATTAAAAGATAATTTAATGATTCAATTTAATGAAAATTTTATAAAGAAATTTGATATTTAATTATATTTAATTAATTGAGAAATTAATTAAATAAATGAATTAAATTTAAAGATTTTATTAAAGTTCTATTTTTGACGTATTTATACTTATTTAATTTAATGATAATTATTTAGAAGTTTTATTTTAATAATAAACTCTAAATAATGTTATTAATTAAGTTAATAAATATATTATTAAAAACGTCTCGATAGATATATTATTAAAAATGTCTCATGAATTAATTAAATAAAAGAATAAAATTCAAAGATAAAGTTATATTTCTAATTTTGGTATATTTATAATTATTTAATTTAATAATAATTTATTTAGGAGTTTTATTTTAATTAATAAACTCTAAATATATTATTAGTTAAATTAATAAATATGATATTAAAAATGCCTCATAATTAATTAAAGTAAGAAAGAAAATTAATTTAATAAAGATATTTTAATTTAAATTGCTTAAAGTTGTTGCATGAAAATTATATATAGAAAATTCAATACTTAATTATATTTAATTAATTTTAAAAAATAATTAAATAAAATTATTAAATTTAAAAGATTAAATAAAGTTCTAATTTTAGCATATTTATATTTATTTTATTTAATAATAATTATTTAAGAGTTTTATTTTAATAATAAATTCTAAATAATATTATTAGTTGAGTAATAAATATTATTTGATTAAAAAGAAAATATTAAAATATGTGAATATTTGATTTATTAAAAACTAATTAAATTTATGCTTTAAATAAAAAGTCTAAATTTAGAAGTCTGAAGTTAGAAGTATAAATTTGAGGTCTAAATTTAGAAAATTGGTTAAAGAAAAATTAGAATATGATGTTATTTAATTAATTAGAAATTAATTAAATATCTACTTCAGTTTAAAATATTTAATTTAAAAGTCTAATTTAAGAAGTTGGATAAAAATAAAATTTAAATATTAAAAGATTAAAGAATTAATATTGTTTTATTATGATTATTTAATTAATAATTATAAAATTAGAGTTGCATTTAAATAATGACATTTAATTATTTTTATTAATTTAAATAATAAACTATACTTTAATTAGTGCTTACACTAATTAATAAGTGGAAGAAAAAATATATAAAAGAATATTTTAATTAAAAAGTTCTTTAAATGTGCCAATAGTGGCATGTTGTGATGGTTAAGTTGTTGAGTTGTTGTCCTTGCCATCAAGGTTTAAATCTAATGGGGATGAGGTCCCTCGTTTATGACTTCACTTAGCTCTAGGTCAAAGCGTTTACCCCTCTTTAAAAATAAAAATAAAAAATTTAAATGTTCTTTAAATGTGAATGAAAGAATTAAATTTAAAAGATATGATTAAAGTTCTAATTTAGGCGTATTTATATTCAATAATAATTTATTTAGGGGTTTTATTTTTTAATAAACTCCAAATAATATTATTAGTTAAATTAATAAATATTATATTAAAAACATCACATGATTTAATAAGGGAGAGAAAGCTTTAATTTAATAAAGTTTATTTTAATTAAATTGCATAAAGTGTGCACATGAAAATTAAAATACAGTAATTAAGGACAAAGGGTTTTCGCATGATTGCATGATCAAAGCCTTGATTTGGGGGGAAAACTCTTTATTAAGGAAATTAGAGCTCATTTCTAGATACACAGGTTTGGAGGAGCCAATTTCTAAAAAGAGGGTTTTCGAAGGAGAAGGAAGATTCTTGCATGTTTGTACGTTCATTGTTTTAGCATCAAATCCAGATAGGATCTTGTGGGCTTTTGCAATAATTGCTCGTTCTTTGAATTCATGTCTTCTCCGTGTTTGTTGTGTTTCTGTTGTCAAAATTTCTCTAGGTTGAAACCCTTGTTTGAGAAAATTGATTTCCATTATAGAATTGTCTATGATTTAATCTAAAAAAAACCTTTAGTAAATATTGAACTTTAGGGTTTTCAAAACCTAATGAATTATGAAATTCACTTTTGTATGTGCTTTATGTGACGTGTGACTTATTGGTGTTGGGGTTTTTGGGTTTGTCTTAGCTTTGGTCAGTCAAGATGTTTACCAGAGGCTTGGGGGTTTGTTCTGTGATGTCATGATGATGTTTGTATATGATCTTTTATACTCAACCATGGTAATGTGTCTTGTATGCTCTATGAGGTGTTTTGATCTATTGATTGTCATTGTTTTTCAATGTTCTTGTGTGAAATTAAGGTGAATGGTGTGACCCATTTGATATAACCTTTGAGTCTTTGATCAGCTGTTTTTTAGATTGCTTTCCAGTCGCTTGTATAGGACTGACGTGTTTGTATGATTTTTTCTTGGTGATCATGTCATGTTATGACGTGGATTGGTTTATGTATACTTGATTTTGGGATCAGTCTTGTTAGGGTGATCATTTTGGTGCAATCTATGATTATGATCAATGATTTTTAGTACTCATCAGTTGCTTGTTTAAGAACTAATGTATGGTATGTGGTCTTTTGTGATCTTTTGATTTTACTTACCTTAGGGTAGGTTATCTATATGTAATGTCAAGAAGTGGCTTGCAATGGAAGTCGGGGCCCAAAGTGGCTGCCAAGGTAAACCATTGTAAGTTGTTTAATAAGTGAAAACACTACATTAAATGGGAATAAAATGAACCTAATAAGAGTCTTTGTATGTTCTCACCCATGCCTTGAGTGCTAGTACAGACTAGGATGGGAGTAGAGAGAACACTTGGTTGTGACCATGCATCGTTAGTATGCCTTGTCAGTATGAAAGGATACTAGTGCTGCATAGAGTCACTAAGGGGCCGGGGTCAAGTTAGACTACCAGGGTAACTCTAGTGTTGATTCATGTGATGACAATTGCCCACTTGCATGGTAGATTTCCTACGTGTCATTGTTGCCTCTGGGATTAGTTGATACTTGTGTCTTGGTACCCTTTGAGATAGTTTTCTTTCTGGTGATTCCTTGAACCTAGATATTGGTTTTTGACTTTTGAGTTTGTTATCCTATTTGGGACTTGAGACTATCTCCTCAGCGCGGTGGGAGTGGACCATTTAGGGTCCACAAGGTCGGGTGGTAGTGTTTTTTTTATACCATTGAGATCTGACCATCATATGTCGTTGTTGGATGTGTTTGTGCAGATGTTCTTTTCTATTTGTTCTTGTATTTCTATAATGGATGGTTATACTTGGTGTATTGTATTTGATTTCATAGATCTTACAAGATGATGTAATTTATTTCATGATGTAATTTATTTTGACCTTTCATACCTTGTGACCTGTACAGTGAATGATTGTGCATTTTATTTATTGCCAAGTGGCATCATATATAATTGTATATTATTTAAATGGTTACACAATGGTATATTATTATTTGATGCGGATTTATTATATATTAGATTTATTATTAATTAAACTTAAATGTGACTCAACATCTTGGGATCCTTAAGGAATGTAATCTATTATGTTTGCTCATGTATGATTATTTTTTATTGCTTCTGCCATTCTATTACTATTGATGTGTCTTTATCTTTAAAAAAAAGTTTGCCAAACTTAGTAAAATTTTAGGTTAACTTATTTTGGGTCACATGGTGGGGCGTTACATAAAGCATCTTATGATATAGAAGACATTCTATAAGAGGGATCAAAGACAAAGTGACTTGGGCAGATCTAAGTCACTATCACATACATGAAAAGGGACGTCGTAAGTATTTTGAACAGAAATACAAGTTGAATTAATAAAAGAATAAAAAGTAATTGAAAGTAATAAGATAAAGAAACAATCCAAAGAAAATCTAGTCAAAGGATAACATATTATTTCTAAATGAATGATATGATTCCTTAAACGAATGATAAAGAATTATATGGAAATAATCAATAAGTAATGTTCACGTCCAATTCACCAAAGTGTTGTGTAGGAAATGTAACTCTAGAAAAGGAAAACTATGTTCCTTTGAATGTTAGACTCAATTCATTTATTCAAATATCTCCAACCAATTAAAATGGTGAAGATGTCTAATTACAAATAAGAAAAATAAAGTTTCTAAATATACAAATGGGAAGTATATATGATAGAGAGCTTTTATCCAAATGTGGACATCTCAACCAAGGAAGTTAATTTAACACACAAACATCTAGATGATGCTCAATAGCTTTATAAGAACTGAAATAGAAAAAATGCACAAAGAACATGAAAACTTAAATTTTCATTTCAATTAATGTATGAAACCTAAGTTTTAGAAATGTGATAACAAAGATTAAAAAATTAAAATAAAAGATAAGATTTAAGTGATTTGATGAAACAAATAAAATAGATAAACAAAGTTGAATGCTCGTGTGTTTGATTGCATCTAATAAACATGTACAATCATAGAAGGAAAACAAAATTAAGATTTAAGACTTTTCTTAGCCAAGTCCATGTTTTGGTGTTTTCATCTCCAAAATAAACACACACAGAGAGAAAGAGGAGCAGACAAATATGCAGACAGATAAACAGAGAAAAGGATAGATAGATAGATAGATGGATCGATCGATTGGTTGATCTATCAATGGACTGGTGGATTAATGGAACAACTGACTGATCAATAGGAGATGGATAGATCATAGATGGATCGATCAATCAATTGAGATCAATAGATAAATGAATGGATGAATAAATATATTAGATGGGTAAATTGATAGATAGGTGGATGGAGAGATGGATGGATAGATGAGTGGATTGATGGATGGATAGCTGGATTGATAAATTGATGGATGAACCAATAGATCGATAAATAGATGGATAGATAGATGGATGGATGGATGGATGGATGGATAGACAAATAGATTGGTGGATAGATCGATGGATAGATAGGTAGAGCAATAGGTAGATAAATAGGTTAATGGATGGACAGATGGATGGATGGACGGATGGATGGATGGATAGATGGATGGATGGATGGATGGATGGATGGATGGGTTGATCGATAGATGGATGGGTTGATCAATAGATAACTAGATCGATCGATAGATAAATGGATGGATAAATAAATAGACAGATGGATAAGTGGATAGGTGAATAGATGGATGGACAGATGGATAAATGGATGAATAGATTGTTGGATAGTTTGATAGATAGATGGGTGGATTGATCATTCAGTAGATGAATAGATTGATAGAAGGATGTAGAGAGGGATGGATAGATGGATTGACAGATGGATAGATAGATGTAGGATAGATAGATCATTGGATAGATGGATGAATATATGGATGGATGGCTGGATGGATGGATGGATGGATAGAATCATAGATGGATGGATGGATGAATAGAGATATAGATGAATGGATAGATGGATACATATATGGATGTACAGAGAGATGGAAAGATGGATGAATGGATTGATGGATAGATAGATCAATAGATAAATAGATAGATCAACAGATTTATGGATGGATAAATGAATGAAAAGATGGATCAATAGACTAATCGATCAATAGGTAGATCGATAGATAGATGGATAGTGTAATGTTCGTCCTTCTTCCATCATTGTATTTTATTTGTTAAGCCCTACTAAGACCTTCTATGAACATATTAGCTCTTAGTGATCTTTGAAGTCTAATACTTTGATATGTATAGTAATTGATTATATTGGATATTGATGATTACTTACTTACAATGATGATACTCCATAAGCTTAGTTTGTAAATAAATTTATTCTTCAAATGATGTTTACTGTTATCTTTATAATGATGAGATTTTTATGTATACCCATGATTTACTAGTTGTACTTACCCCATACATGTGTCTGGTATGTGTGTGTATATTTTATATTTCTATTTGATGTGCTTGATATGGTTTAGGGAGGGAGTCATAGTCACCTATGAGTTAGAATTTGCACAATGTATCACTCTCTGACATTGCCAATTTAGTTAGATATATATTTGTACATGCTCATCTTTTATGAAAGTTTACAAATAGAAAACATCAACTTCTTTAAATTGTCAGGATGAACATGCTCTATCGCAATATCTCAATGGTAAGAGAGAGGAGATAATGTTCAAGTTTGAATCCCAACCTAAGCCTAATTATTATCCTAAGAATGAGGACATGTATTTGATTGACTACCCATCCAAACCTATGAGCCTATCCTTGTGTGTGTTGTTTGATTTTGGATTTGGTCTAATTATCTCATGTTGCATTTATGTGGATAGGTGATGCATTTTATTTAGTAAATGATTTAATTATGTTACTTAGATTATTAAACATTAGTTTAATACAAAATTATTTATTTATTTATTTTTGATAGGTAATCAACTGAAGCATAAATTATTTATTATTCATTTTATTATTATTGTTAGACTAGTCATTATTATGTGTTAATCTTGAGCCCAAGACCTCCCCAACAAGATCGACGAGAGGTTCGCAATCTATCGATGTGTTGTAGGCTCTTGCCTTAATACAATATGAATATTAAAATATGATAATATTGAATTAGTTAACAATTAATTAAATATGTGCACTGAATTGAAAAAAGAAGAAGTTAAATTTAAAAGTCTAAATATGAAAGTTGAAAATAATTAATTATTTTAAGATAAAAGTGATTTTTGTCCACAATTATTTAATTAATAAAAAAAAATAGTTGTACATAACTAATGAGCTATAAATATTATTGTTAATTAAAATGATAATCATATCATTTAAGGTAAGAGGCTACAACATGATAGTAAATTGTGAGCCTCTTATCTCATAGGTTTTGAGTCTAAGTCTACTTGAACCAAATAAATAATAATAATAAATCACAACACATAATAATAATTAATCTTGAATTTGACCTCTTACCGATGATAATAATAATGAATTTAAAAGTGTTTTGCACAAAGAAATAAAGTGAAAAAAAAAAAAAAAACAATATTTAATAAAGAAATTACTTTAAGTGTGTATTAAAGTATTAATAAATTAAATTATTTAATATTTAATTAAGTTAATATAGTTTTTATATGATAGAGAGCTTTTGTCCAAATGTGAACATCGTAACCAAGGAAGTTAATTTAACACACAAATATCTAGGTGATGCTCAATTTGAATGTTAGTGTGTTTGATTGCATTTAATAAACCTACACACACATAGAAGAAGAAAATTTGATGTTGAATACTCTCCATAGTCAAGTCTTGTTTTCGTGTTTTCATCTCCAAAATAACTAGAGAGAGAGAAAGAGGCAAACAAACGTATAGATTGATTGATTTATCGATGGATTGACAGATTAATGGAGAAATCAATCGATTGATAAGAGATGTATGGATGGATGGATGGATGGATGGATGGATGGATCAATGGATTGATCGATAGATAGATAGATTGGTGGATAGATTGATAGATAGGTTGATGGATAAATTGATGGATGGATCAATGATTCTATAGATGGATGTATTGATAGAAGGATGCATAGAGGGATTAATGAATCAATGGATGGGTATATGGATGGATATATAGATTGATGGATGGATCAATGAATTGACATCTAGATAGATAGATGGATCAATGGATGAATATATGGAAGGATGAATGGATGAATAGATTATTAAAGAGATAGATGAATGGATAAATGAATAGAGATATGGATGTATAGAGAGATGGATGAATGGGTGGATGGATTGATGGATATATAGATCAATTGATAGATCAACAAATAGGTAGATATAGATAGATAGGTAGGTGGATGAATAGATACATGGAGAGATAGATAGATAGATCAACTAGTGTATGGACAAATGGATGGATAAATGAATGAAAAGATGGATGGATAGATGGATGGAGCAATAGATGGATGGATGGATCAATAGATAGGTTGATCGATAGATAAATTTATAGATAGATGGATAGTGTAATGGTTGTCCTTCTTCCTTCATTGTAGATGTTTTTTGTTAAGCCCTACTATGCCCTTTTGTAAACATCTTAGGTCTTAGTGATCTTTGAAATGCAATACTTTGATATGTATTGTAATTGATTATATTAGATAGTGATAATTACTTACTTGCAATGATGGTACTTTATAAGTTCTTTGTTTGTAATTAATGTTACTTTCACGATGATGTCATATTATGTTTCTTTAAATGATGTTTACTATTATTTGTATGTTAAGACATGATGTTATTTGAATTAATGATTAACTAGTTGTACTTACCCATAATTACATGTGTATGGTGTGTGTGTGTGTTTTATATTTCTATTTGACATACTTTATATAGTTGAGGGAGGGAGACGTAGCCACCTATGAGTTAGAATCTACACAATGTATCACTCTCTGCCATTGCCAATCTAGTTAGATATATATTTGTACATGCTCATCTTTTATGCAAGTTTACAAATATCAAGCATCGAGTTCCTTGAATTGTCACGATGAGTATGCTCTATCACAATATCTTAATGGTTAGAGAGGGGAGATAATGTTCAAGTTTGAATCCCAACCTAAGCCTAATTATTGTTCTAAGAATGAGGAAATGTATCTGATTGACTACCGATCTGAACTTGTGAGCCTATCCTTGTGTGTGTTGTTTGATTTTGGATTTGGTCTAATTTTCTTATGTTGCATTTATGTAGATGGGGTGATGAATTTTATTTAGTGAATTATTTAATTATGGTGCTTAGATTATTAAATATTAGCTTAATAGAAAATGAACATTACAATGTGATAATATTTAATTAACTGAGAATTAATTAAATATGTGTGTTGAATTGAAAAAAAAAAGATAAATTTTAAAAGTCAAAATATGAAAGTTGAAAAATATTTAAATATTAAAAATAAAGTGATGTTTTATTCATAATTATTTATTTAATAATTTAAAAATTAGAGTTGTACATAACTAGTGAGCTATAAATATAATTGTTAATTAAAATAATAATTATGTCATTTAAGGCAAGATTCTACAACACAATAGTAAGTTGTGAGCCTTTTGGCTGAGAGGTATTGAGTTCAAGTCTACTTGGCTTAATAATTAATAATGATAATAATAAATCACAACACATAATAATAATTAATCTTAGCTTCGGCCTCTTAAATAATAATAATGATGATGATGATGAGGCAAGAGCCTACAACACAATGGTAACTTGTGAGCCTCTCATATAGGAGGTTTTGGGTTCATTTAAAAGTGTTTTACACAAATAAATAATATAAAATAATATTTAATTATAAAGTACTTTATGTGTGTATGAAAAAATTAATAAATTAAATTATTTAATATTTAATTAAGTTAAGATATTTTTATAAAATTGCAATTAAAAACGCTAGGTAGGGTTAGGTTTCTTTATTAGATATTTTTAGGTTTTTTTGAAGAGACACAAATTTTGAAAGAGTAAATTGGTGGATCAAAGTTAAAGAAAATTTTGAAGCTTAGGAGTATGTTGGTAACCACATTGTTTCAAATTTCAATTGTTGAGTTTTCAAGGTAGGGTTTGAAAAAACGTTCTAGAATTTTATTTGAAAATATTATCTACCTTGTGTCTGCCAGAGTGCTTATAAATTGATTGTTTAATATTGTTATTTTATTTTTGGATCAATGATTATGTTTTTGCAAATTTGAGAGAGAAACTCATTTGATTTTCTTGGCAAAAAGAAACCTAATTGAAAAATCAATAGATTTGGAAACCCCTATAGACAAAAATTGGAAAAATTATAAATTTTATATGAATTGAAAAACCCTATTGATAAAAGAAAATTTTGACCATGAAAACATAGCAAGTGAAAGATTTGAAATTATAAAAATAAAAATAAATTATTAATTTTAGAGATTAAAATAATAATAATAATATATTTATTTTTAACATTAATTAAATAATTTTTTTTATTTTTAAAAATAAAATTTGTTAATAATATTGTTGAAGTCTAGTTAAACTCTTAATTGGATATAACTTATTATATATTTATTAATGCAAGTGTAATTAAATTTTTTAAAATATATATTTGTAATTTAGTTATATTTTAAGAGGAGTTATAGTGGAATTTGCTATAATCATCTACTTATAATTATTTGATTTTATGAGTGAACTTATATAAATAATTTAATTATAATTATAATTTTGAATTTGAGTTATTTATAATTGTATTATTAATTAAATGAAAAGTAAATATTAATATTGGACTTAAATGGAAGTCAAATTAATATTTTAAAAATAGAATTGATATTAATGTTTAATTAATCAATATATATTTATGTTAATAATTAAGCTATTTATAATTTATGATCATTTGAGTTAATAGCATGATAATATTATATAAAAATTTATACACACAAGGAGATTTAACATTTAAATATTTATTCATTTAAATAAATTAGTGTGAAAAGTTTTACGAACATATCTCTAGTCAAATTTGGATGTTACTAAACACTTGATTTATTTTATACATCTGAGATTGATTTTATGTTTTGTTTGTTTGGATGTATTTATTGTTCTATTTGGGTATTGTTCATATGGGAATTACTTAGTTTTAAAAGTCATACATTAAAGATTTTGTAATTTGTTCTCTTTGTGACATTTGTACTTTTGTTATTTTTATGATGTTGACTTGGTCACAATTATTCTACCAAAGCAAAAAATTTAAGCTCATTATTTTCTGAACTCTTTGAGAGCGTGTGTTTATGATGTTATGGTTTGAGGATCGATATGTATTTATGAGATTTTGGTTTGATGACTAATATGTGTTCCAATTATCTTTATATGGAATTGAATTTGATTATCATTCTTTATGTAATTTTTGAGGTTTATTTGTGATTTGTAAGGTTAGGGGAGGTTGTCTTGGTACATCCTAAGGAGTAACTTACAATAGGGGTCTGAGGTCCAAAGTGGTTAGTGTTAGGGTAACCTATCATAAGTTGTGTAAAAAGTGATAACATAGTAAATAATATATTTAGACAAGCATTAAAATGAAAAAAAAGTTGTTGCCTTACCCATGCCTTGAGTATTTGTATAGGCTAAGGATGAGAATGAGATGATACCTAGTGATGGGTATGACTAGTATTCCTTGTCTTCATGAGAGGGTAATCTAGATCCGCATGCATCACATTGAGGGTCTAAGGTCCAGAGTGACCAGTCCAAGGTAACTCAAGTAGTTTAATGATGTGATGACACTCCCTATTATGTAGCCTAAGTCTCCTCCATAGATTTTGTATTTTCCTTTTATGGGTATTACTTATTGTTGGGTATTATTTATTATTGGTGGTTAGCACACATTGGTCGTTATTATTTATTCATTGATTATTATTCTTTTGGTGATTTGTGTTAAGATTAAAAAAACAAATAATAGTTACATACAAATATAACTAATATTAAAAAATAATAAAGCACAGTGAAGAAAACACAACACACAAAGATTTACCATGGGTCACCCAATCCGTGGGCTACATCCACCAAACAACAAGTCAAAAATTCTTATTATCTAGTGATTTCAACCTAATTACAATAAGCAATCCCTTGCAACTCAATACTACCACAAGAAGCTTCTTAATCATCATACATTAGAAAATCCACAACGCTAATCCATTTTATACAAGATTTTTTTTGCTTGCAAAATTGAGGCTATAATAAGTTGTCCAATAAGAAAAAAGTTAACTCTTGGTGCCTTTTACAATACTAAATTTGACCCTATCATGGTAGGAAGCACACCTAGGGCCACTAACCCCAAAACCTCGCGAGGGGTGTTGCCCCTTGACCCTTCCTAGGGTGCTACCCCAAGACCCTAGAAGGGGTGTTTCCCCTTGAACCCTAACATGGGGGCACTACCCCTAAACTTTCGTAGGAAAATCTGAGGGGAAACTACACTAAATGAAGTGGAAAAAAATTAACCTCTGAGTCTAATTAGGCTCCATATAACAACAATCTCCCACTTGCAGACTGATCAGACTCCATAAAAATAATTGCCCACTTGGAGATTGGTCATAACATTACTAAACTTTTAGCTCCCATTGGAATTTAAACCACCCTGGACTCTATTGTTCTTTTAGTCTATTCAGTCTAGAAGATTGAAACTAAAGCTGTTCAAGAGGAGTTCAACTTCTTCCTTGGCACTACATTTTTAAACATACCTATCAAAGTATTATCTGTATGTATCTTTTCTAGTTGCAACTATCCATTGTCCAAAACTGAACAAATGAAATAGTGTTACAATTGTATGTGTTTTGTCTTTGAATGTAGAGCATAATTCTTTACAAGATTAATTGTAGTGTTTATCTATAAATAAATAATTGTCCTTATGTGGGTGCAACAACTCTTTCATTAAGAAATAAAGCCATATCATCTCCTTGGTTTCCTCCATAGCAATAACATAATCTCTATATTTTTTATGGATAAAGCATTCACCTTTTGTAATTGAGAAATCCAATTCATGAATGTCCCACCAATAGTAAATACACATTTTGTAGTACTATGCCTGGTATCTAAATCCCCTACCAAATCTGAGTCAACATAGCCTTGTAAACTAGTATTAAAACCCTCGAAATGTAAATATTTACTAGATATACCTCTCAAATATTTGAGATTCCATTTGACTGCATTTCAATGCTCAATCCTAGGATAACTCCTATACCTGCTAACAACTCCCGCAACTTGTGCAATATCTAGTTTGGTGCACATTGTAACATACATAAACTTCCTATAGCTAAAGCATCAGGTACCTTGGACATTTTATCCTCCCCTTCTTGTGTTTTTGGACACATCTCTTTAGTTAATATCAAATGGCCAGGGAAAGGTGTGTTGACAACTTTAACATTCTCCAAACATAAATATTTCAAAACCTTCACAATATAATCAACCTAATATAATGTAATTTTTTTCTTTTTCCCATCTCTACAAATTTTCATACCAACGATTTTTTTTTTCTACCCCCAAATCCTTCATAGAAAATGAATGTGCTAACGGTTATTTCAATCCCTTTATGTGATTTGTATTAGACCCAACTACAAGCATATCATCAACATATTAACATAAAATAATGTAATTGTCATCATCCAACCTCTTAAAATAAATTCAATAGTTTGAATGACACCTAATGTAACCATGCTCATTCATAAAAATGTCAAATCTAAGATACCATAATCGAGGTGCTTGCTTTAAGCCATATAAACTCTTCTTCAATTTGCATACTAAATTATCGTTACCTTTGACCTCAAATCCTTATGGTTGTTGCATATATATTTCTTCATCCAAATCACCATAAATAAAAGTTGTTTTAACATCAAGTTGTTCCAAATGCAAATATTCAGTGGCCATAATACTTCAAATAGTATGAATAGAAGTCATTTTAACAACTAGAGAAAATATCTCATCAAAATCAATACCTTTTTTATGTGCAAATCCTTTTACAACTAACATGACTTTAAATATTTTCCTACCTCCATCATCTTGTTTCAACTTGTAAGCTATTTATTTTGTAAAGCCCTTTTATCTATAGGTAATTTACATAAATCCTAAGTTTGATTTTTCACAAGAAGTCCATTTCTTTTACCATTGTAGACTCCCACTAAAGCTTTGTATTCACTTTCACATCTTTATCCTAACATTCTAGTTCACCTACATCTGTTAATAAAAGAGTACAAGGAGGGGAAATTTATTTTAGAGGCCTACTTAGTCTTGTTCATCATCTAACATTCACTAGGGTATGTAGTATTTGTTGTTTTTGTTGTTGCAAGGCATGAGTGGCTACTAGAACATCCTATTTTAGAGTATCATCCAGTACTACATAATCATTTTCTTTCTTCTCATGTTGTCACAACATATTTCTATACAACACTTTCTCATTGAATATGACATCCCTGTGTACAATTTCATGATTTTCAAAATTCCAAAGTCTATAGCTAAATTCATCAATGACACATCCAACTAAATAATTGTTTCTTAGATTTAGCTTTTGACTTGGCTCTATTTTCAGAATCTATATGTGCAAATGCTTTGCAATTGAAGGTTTTGAGAAAACAATAATTCGCCTTCTTACTAGTCCATGCTTCCTCTGAGGAATACCACAACTCAAAGGAGTATAGGGGCCTTTATTAATTAAATATATGAAAATATTAATAGCCTCTGCCCAAATGTTTAAGGGTAGCCCAACATGCAACCTCATACTCCTTGAAAGCTCCATTATTGTCTTGTTCATGCATTCATCCACTCTATTTTCTTGTGGAGTCCTTGGAACAATATTTTGCCTACAAATACCATTAGTAGAACAATAATCTTCAAATTATTTGCTACAATACTCACTACCATTATCAGATCTGAGATATTTTAACCTTTTACTAGTCCCATTTTAAACCAAATATTTCCATTTCTTAAAAGTTGCAAATAGATCAGATTTTTGTCTAAGGAAATAAACTCATGCTTTTCTAGTTGCATCATCACTAAATGTAACATAATAATGAGAGCCACCAAGGGAATATACCTAAGCTAGTGCTCTATATGCATAAGCTCTAATTTTTCATTTATTTTTTCCTTCCCACTATTCACAAAACTCACTCTCTTTTGTCTTTGATACACACAACTTTCATAGAAATCCATATTGACACATTTTTGGACCTGGTTAAACTTTCTTTGAATGAAGTAATTTTGTACCTTTCTCACTCATGTACCCAAGTCTATTCTGCCATACTGTTGTTTCAAAATCTCCAACAATTGTTTTATGTTCTTTTTGCTCAACTATAGTAACTATTCTTGAATACTATTTTTCTCTTAAACAATTAAAGTAGAAGGAACAATATGACATGTACAAAGATATAAGATGTCTACTTTCGCACATTTTTCTACTACTAGGGAGCCATTTAAAATATTGCAATTTTTATCATTAAAAGTAATTGTGCAACCCTCATCAGCTAGTTTCCCTATTGAAATTAAATTCCTACCCAGCTATGGAACATATCCTACCTCTTGTAGTAGCCAATGATTTTCATTCTACAACTTAATCTTAATTCTTTCATTTCCAACAACTTGATACGATATATTATCTCTCAAATAAACTAGCCTAAAATCCGCTTAGATGTAATCAAGAAAATAACCTTTTTGGGGTGGCATGAAATGAATTTCCTGAACCTAAAACCCATGAATCATCAACATTTTCTAAGGAAAAAAGAAAAACATCCTCTTTAGATTTGTCACTTACTGCATTTGCCACTTTGTTTCCTTCTTGTTAGACTCCTTAATTTTTCTTTTGAGTCCAAAAATATTTCTTCTGATCATCTGATTCCCCATAGTACCAGTGATCTCTTGGTCCTTTGGATCAAGACCTCTTTGCCTTTGATTTTTGTCTTTATTTCCCATGATTTCTAAAATTGTTTCCTCTGTCATCCACTCTACCTTTGCTTTGTGTGTTCATGATAATTCTTGATGTAGATCCATTTGAACTTTTTTGACAAATTTCCTCTTTCAGAATGACACTAACCACATCATCAAATGTTAGGGTATTATAACCAGAAACAAAGTTACTCACAAACATGAACAAGGCATTTCATCTTTTAGACAAAGAACACAAAATCAATAGAGCTCTAGTTTCTTCATAAAAAATGACACTTATAGAAGATAACTAACTAGTAATCATACTAAATTCATTTAAATTATATGAAACAAATCCACCTTCTATCATCTTTATATTAAATAAATGCTTCATGAGAAATACCTTTTTTGAAGTGGAAGTTTTTTCATACAAATTTGCTAGGGTTTGCATTAGCTCTTCTTTCATCTTCGGTTTTGTAATATTAAATGTCACCAAGTGTGTCAAGCATAAAGGAATACTTTCAAGTGTCTTTTTGTCCAAAATATTGTACCTGTCATCTGACATAGTTATCTCTTTCTTGGATTTTCCTTCCAATGACCACCATAAATCCTTCTACTAAAGATAGTTCTCCATTTTCATTTTCCATAACTAAAAGTCATGCTCATTAAACTTCTCAACTTTTAGCTTACCCTCATCTTCCATTGTTTCCACTCATCTATGAGACTCTCATTCAACTGTGAGACTTTACTGCAGAGGATAATTGAAACAACCTCACTTTGATACCACTTCTTAGGATTAAAGAGATGTAAATAAAAATTACATACAAATAAAATCAATATAAAAAATAAATAAAGCACATAAAAGATAACACAAGACACAAATATTTAACATGGTCCACTCTATCCATGGGCTACATTCATCAATAACAAATCCAATATTTTTATTATCTAGTGATTATAACCTTATTACAATCAGCAATCCCTTGTAGCTCAATATTGTTGTAAGAAGCAAATAAATCATCATACATCATAAAATCCCTAACCCTAAGCCATCTTATACAATCTTTTTACCACTTAAAAGATTAAGGCTAGAATATTCTAACCAATAGAAAATTGACTCTTGATACCTTTCACAATAGTAAATTCATTTTTGGCTTCGTGGTCATTTCCCCTTGACCCCTCCTTGTATCATGAGGAGTGTGTTTGGAGTTTTCAACCCCAGGACTCTACAAGGGGCACTGCCCCTTGACCCTACCTAGGGCACTACCCTAGGTCCCTACAAGGGGCATTACCCCTTGACCCCAAGTATGGGGGCACTGCCCCCTAACCCCCATAGAATTTTTTTTTTGGGGAAACTACATTGAATGAGGTGGGAAAAAATTAACCTCCATTCTGATTAGGCTCCACATAACAACATTGAGAAATAATTTTTGGTGATGCAAACATGCCAATGATTATGCTACAACATGATAATAATATATGCACTTTATTGATGTTGGATGGATGTTATTTTGATGGTCAAAGTAGAGAAAATATTTATATACATAGTCAAATACAAAGAACAACAAATAACTAATTAGATATTTGGGATATCATTGCAGTCACAATTTTGGTAATATCTTATACTACTTGTAAAATTGTATATTATTGTAAGAGCAGTGATCTCACCTTTTTGTAATACAACTCCTAACAGGTTTGAGGCCTTTAAAAAGGTCTAGTCCTCTAACAAGGACATATATACTATATGTATGAAATAGTCTCCTAATAGGTCAAAACCTTTCAAATGGTACTTTTTTATTAAGTGATCATTGTGTGGGTGCCATTCCCACTAGAGTTTTCCCCTGGCCAAGGTTTTTCGAGTTAACAAATATGGTGTTATGAGTTTCTTTGTGGTTTGCTTAATATTTCTTTTTTAGGTTAATCATTCATGCAAGTTTAAGGTTAATTTTTTATCTCCATATTTGGGTAAAAAATTGTGGAATGCTCATTCACACCCCTAACCTCCATAGTTTTCACTATTTCTAACACATATATGTTGATGTTCTATATAATGCAATTATTCTATTCTTTGTGTGTCCATAATTGGAAATATCATAAATTATTTTGCTAAAATGTTAAGAGTCAATTGTAATTGAAATTCAAACCATACTGGCATAATTGTCTCAAGCTCAAAGACTAACTAGTGAACTTAGTTACGATGATGTTTTCATTGATGTCAAGTCACAAAAAGGAACTAAGATTGGTAGGGAGAAATTATTGACAAGGTACATCGGTCTTGTGTGTGTGACTCTAGTTTAGAAGGGTGATTTTAGAGAAAGGTGAAAGACAAACCCAATAGAGGCGATGACAAAGGTTATACACTTAGAAAAAGCCATGCAAAATGAAGAGAGAATGTATAAGTAGATGTCAAGAAGAAAGGAAGATAGAGTGACCAGTAATCATTTCGAATGGAGGGTTTGAGTCAACAAGGAAAGTATGGAGTAGGATACTCGTGATTGCTATATTACGAAGTAGTTAATGGTGTAATCATGTTTGTACTCAGTGGTGATGGAATTGTCACATTAAGAAATAGTCAGAAGAATTCAAATTTGAATTCGTTTTAGAAATGCAAGGCATTGATAACACATGAAATTCGTGACTCTTGCATGAATATGCTACATCTGACGAAAGAGTAGTGCATGACAACATCAAGAAGACAAGCTAGAAGTAGGCTAGAGAATTCAATTTTTGAATTTGCAGATTAGGGTTCCAAAATGAAATAGGAGGAGATTATAAAAGGAAAAAAATTCTAAAGAGATAAGGTTAGATTGTTGATTAATTAGCCAAAGAGCCAGGATAGTCAAGATAAGTGCAATCTCAAAGTGTAAGAAGAATGACGAAGTAAAGTCATAGCTAAGGAGTTAGTATAAGTGTTGAGGAAAGCCAGTGAGTGAGAACAACACAAGAGTATGTTGGAATTACAATAGGAAAGGTAAACTTCTAAGAGGGGGGGGGGGGGGAGGTGAATTAGTAGTTTAAGCTTGGACCCATAAAAATTTCATCACACATCCATCTCATGCATTCAATGAGTAAATTGAATGTATATCTAAAACATGTAAGCAAGCAAACATTCACACACACATGTTACACCAAATATGATTACCTAGAAACCACCCAATGAGAAGGTAAAATGGGGTGGGGATGACACCCACAAATCTTCACTACTACGGTAATAAAGTGTATCCAATGAAAGTTACAATATTTTGACCATGATGTATGATCTACCCTGTGAAAGGTCTACCCTATCAAAGGCTTACAAAGACGGTTAGGTCTTACCCTATTAGAGGATTTCAACACCTTGTTAGAAGTGTGCCTGTTTAAAGGACTTTAACTTACAATTAAGTAACCACCCGATTAAAGGATTTCATACAACCTGTTAGGACTACTCTATTAAGAGACTTTAACTAAAATCACCTGTTAGAATGTCTCAACATTGATCCTATGGTTAGCACTTAATTTTCTGATAACATATCACCTCTAAACTGATGTATTCTCGATCCTCCTTGATCAAATGTCTCTTTGTTATCCCCTTTTTCTTTCCTCTGTTATGCTCTAACTAGTTTAATTTTTCTCTAACTATTTTAACAATGCAATCTTACCTCATAACTCCTTAGCCACCATGAATGCTCTATGCAATCTTATTATAGTCAACCCATATGTGAGCTTCCACATCTGTGTGGACTTCTTAACTACATCCTCAATATTGTTTAGTAAAATGTTGAAGGCTCTATATTTAGGTGTAAACCTAACTGCATATTTCTTCACAACCTTAGCAATCTATGCCTTAGTTAGTTCAGGCATCACTTGTGCTAGAGATGTTTCTCTAATTTGTCTCTCCAAGTTTAGACAATAGTGCCATTTTTTCTCAACTCTGGCATATAAACTCTTAGGCATTGAGTTGGAAATCTCTAGTGGAGTAGTTTTGAATTTTTCCATCATGGCATATATGGCCTCCTCCACTTGATTTTTCTCCACTTTACCAAAATTATCAAAATCTACATGAGAAAATCTGATAGATTTGCACTATTCTTAATATTTTCACAAAGGTTCTCAAGATCTGATAAAGGATTATGATTCACCACTTTAAATTGGCTAATGTCATCTAACTCTATTTTCTCTTCCTCAGAATCTGCTTGTGCCACATATTTCCTTCTTGGTCTTTTCTATACTTGGTCTCCTTACTTTGCTAGTTTGATTTTTTCTTTGGCCTTTTGTGTTGTTGTACATGTAGTGGTTCTTGTAGTAGGTGTAGTAGGCTTGGCTTAGCTTGGTTTGACAATTTTATTAGCCCTTTCCACAAGTTGTGACTTGGCCTTTCTTTTCTTTTGTTTAGTGGGAGTAGGTGCTTCCTTGACTTCTTCTTCCTTGGCACCTTCAACTACTTCAGTCTCCTCTTCTTCTTGATCTTCTCCCATACCTTGTGTAAAATATAGTGTCCATGTGCTTGAGAATCTTCTTCCTCTTCATCCTCTTCATCCTCTTCTTCTTCTTCCTACTCAACACCCTCTCTAAATTTACCTTTTATCTTCTTAACTATCTTCTCCTTCTTCATCATAGAAAAAGTTGTCTTTAATTCCATGGTAATTTTGGACTTTTCCAATTCATAGTTTTCAGATATCTTGGCATTTTTATTTACCTCTTTTGCAAGTAAGGTTATAATAGCTACAGAGGCTTCATCCACATTTATTTCTTAACCTAATGGTCTCAACCATCTCACTCTTAGTGTAGAAGCTTGGAAATATGTATAATCAACATCTACTAGAAAACATACATCATCATAATGCTTTTCTACTAGAGATATTGGTATTCTCATTCTCTTCTTCATTGACTGCTTGAAGTCCTCAACGTAGCTAGCCATCACAGATTCAAAATTATCTCCTAATTGCTTAATGTATTCACCAATCTACACTGCTATTGATATATTGGTTTTCTAAGAAACTATTCCAAAAGTAGGAAATGTGTTTTGCACATAAAAGAATATACATTTCAATATAGAACCAAATTTACATTATGCACTCTTTGTCTTTCTAATGGCTCCAAGATTCTCAACTAGTTGTTGTAGTTGTAACTCTACTAGATCATATGTATGATCTTTCTTAACAATTTTATATCCAACATCCACAGCTATACAGGGCACACTATTTAATCTACTAGATTGGTAAAACTTGTCTGGAATTACCCCAACAACAAACTCAATCAATGGATCAGTGATTGTATTAATAGTCATACCTCTTTTGTTCCATACATCGCTAGTATTCTTTTCAATTACCTCTTTAGCATCACTTCTCAATGTCTTCGATCAATCCAGGGTTGGGTAACTAGCAACCCTATGGATTATTCTCTTAGAAATCTTGATAGGTCCATTATCTAGCCACAATGAACTATCATGAATTCAACTAAGCACTATCCTTATCCATTTTGTCTTAAACATATTTGGCAAATCTAGGGCTCATGTCGATCCCTTCTTTTCTACAATTTTGAATTCTTCCTTCAGTAAACCATTATCGCAGAGTCTGTTATATGCTTCCCTGATCTCCATATCCCGAATGCTACCAATTTTATAGCTATAACATTTCCTAACATCTTACACCATTAAAACGTTTGGTGGTATCATAGATAACACACCAAAAGGGTCTTACTTGTAAGCAATATCAAGAATAGCTTTGAAAATGGGTTGCTTAACTTCATTACTCACTAATTGGAAATTCAAAACTTCCTTTCCCTCTGCATTCTTCGAATTAGATGCCATTGTGTGAAACTAGGGTTTACAAAAATAAAAATTGCGTAGCTCAGCTCTTGATAAATACCTTGTAAAATCTGATGAAACAGTGTTGAATCGTTGCTTGAATCTTTTGAAATCACTTTGGATGAGTTTTCTAATTATCTTTTGCTCTACTCGCTCTTTCTCGATTTTGAAATGATGAAAAATGAGTTGAAAATTGATCAAATACCCTTTGAAACTCTGCAATTAATGTTGAGTGCTTACATAGCTGTAAGCTCGACATAAACAAATTTTAGTCTCACTCAGCATCCATTATCATTTCAATCACTCGGCAACCATTATGAGCTTGGCATCAACTAGCCAATCTGTTAGCTCAACATCTTCTAGCATTTCACTCGGTACACATAGAAAATATTTCATTCTCGGCAACAACATGAAAAACTTAAAGATTTATCTTGGATCTCTATCAACATTTTGCATCTTTGTTCATGCTAATGTAATCTTTTCAGTACTAAAGCTTCTTGGAACTGATGTATGATATAACTTTTAAAATATCAGTCTCGCATACCTCTTGATTGCCTAGTTTGATGAGATGTGATCACGTGACCCATTGGGTGAAGTGATCCCTTCTCCATATTATTTTCTGTAATCATCCTTTTTCTTCCATGTCTTATTCATCTCATCTTTGATGTGTTCAACATCTACCTTGCCTTTGCCTTTATCAAATTCACAACTTAATGCCTTGGACTTTGTTGCACAATATCGACTGATGTGACCAATTTTCAAGCAACTAAAATATGTGGTTTGACTTAACCACCTTTTGTAGTCACCTCTGAAGTGTGTCCTAATACAATTTTCAGGAACATGTCCATATTCTTGACATTAATGAGAGCTATATCTTGTATTATAATCCTAGTTATAAGAGTTTCTATTATTTCTTACCTTTGTCTATCTATTTGATGACCACATGGGTTTGGATTTGCACTCAAAAGCTCTATGTCCATACTTCTGATAGTTGTAGCAATATCCTTCAAATCTTTGTGTCTGCATGGTCTTGGTTCTGCATTCAAATGCTTGATGACCTTTCTTGTTGCACTTATGACAGTGAATCATGCTCTTAGGCTTGACATTCTAATTTACAATCTTACTCCTGCACACATTAGTAGTATGTCCTTTCTTACCATAATTATGACAAGTAGGTTTAGAGTTCTTACCTTTGTTGTTCCTTTCTTCAGCACTTTTGGATGACTCTCCTTCTTTAGTGCTTGTGTATCCTAGTCTAGATGTATCATTATTGGATCTAGGAGATCTCAATAATTGCTCAAAGTATTTGATGGCTTCATTTGGTTTGTTGAAGGTCTCAGTAGATTCCTTTTCCCTTTTTAGATCATTCAACAATTGCTCATTCTACAATTTCAATATAGTTATCTCAATTTCCTTGACATTCAATTCATAGATGGCATTCAACATTTGACTTAAAGTATCTAATTGCATGGTGGAAATCTTGATTAGCTCTGTTGACTTCTCTTCTAGTCTATTGGCCAAGATTATTTTCTCTTCTTAAATCATGGCTTTGTCTTCCATAGCTTTCTTCTTCTGTTCAAACACCTCACATAGTAATATAGCTTTTGATTCTTGCTCTAACTTGAGAATTTTGATTTCCTTAGCTTGGGCTCTATTCTTTTCGATTGGATCTGCAACTGCTGCGTCAAATTTATTGGAGTCTCTACTTGCAAATAGTTTAGTAGTGTCCATCTCTTTATATTGTGTATCATTCTTTGAATAGAAATTTTTTTTCCTTCTCTTCAAAGACTTCTTTAGTTCTTCTCTTGCTTCATCCAGTTGATGTAGAATGAGTTGTATTTTAATTACCTGGTTCTCTATAATCTTTCCCAACTTGTAGACTTCCATTTCAAGGTATTTCCTCAAAGTTGTAAAGCTTCTCTTCCAGAGGACAAGGCTTTGATACCAATTGTTGGAATTACAATAGGAAAGGTAAACTTATGGGGGGGAGGAATCAGTAAATTGAAATAGCATGTAAAGCATGTGTATCAAAAATATGTAACCAAGTAAACATTCACACACACATGTAACACCAGATATGATTACCCAAAAACCCTCCAATGAGAAGGTAAAATTGGGGTGGGGATGACACCCACAAATCTTCACTACTGTAGTAATAAAGTGTATCCAATGAAGGTTAAAATATTTTTACCATGATGCATGGTCTACCCTATGAAAGGTTTGTCCTGTTAAAGTCTTACAAAGACTGTTAGGTCTTACCCTGTCAGGGGATTTCAACACCCTATTAGAAGTGTGCCTAGTTAAAGGACTTTAACTTACAATTAAGTAAGCACCTTGTTAAAAGATTTCATACAACCTATTAGGACTACTCTATTAAGAGACTTTAACTTAGATCACCTGTTAGAATGTCTCAGCATTGATCCTATGGTTAGCACTTGGTGCCTGATAACATATCACCTCTAAAGTGATGTATTCTTGATCCTCCTTGATCAAATGTCTCTTTGATGTCTCCTTTTTCTTTCCTCTGTTCTACTCTAATTGATTTAACAATGCAATCTTACTTCATAACTCCTTAGCCACCATGAATGTTCTATTTGTGCATGCAAACTACTTTTTTCTTCTCAACATAGATAGTTTAGGGTTTTTCCTCCTTAAAAAGACTTTGGTGACTTAGGGTTAGGTATGAATCTACAGTTGAGATTCTTCCATTATGATGCTTAAACCTTCCTATTTTCTAATTGGCTGCATGTAATTAGATAGGGAATCCAACTTAAGATTCATCCTTATCTCCAAATATCAAAATTCAATCTTAAGTTGGCTCAAAAATGGTTTACATAGTTGTTTGTGTCATTACAAACAAATATGTCAAAATTATGTTACTCAGCATCTAAATTTTTTGATGCCAAGCATATACTGTTCTCTATGTTATGACTTGGCATCTGTATCACTCGGCATACACTGCTTTCTTAGCTCTTGTGTCACTCAGCATACATTGTCTACTCGGCACTTGAGTGACTCAGCACATGAGTGGCTCGACACTCACTGTTGACTTGATATGCTCTATAATATATACATGTTGTGATGGGTATGTACTGCTTGTTCAACATGAACTAAGTAAATAACTTAAGTGTTATGATACTCACTTGTCAAAACCAATATGAGATCAATAGAGTAATCATGTGCAAGAGCAAATATAGCCAAGCACACAAGTGAGTGTGTCTAAAGTTGCAAAGCTGAGAGAGGGAAGAACATAGTTATAAATGGTTAGAAGAGCTGCAAAGGGATTTATATTCAAGCTAAGTGAAGTAGCTATATTATTAGAATATTCCTTGTAGTTTACTAATCTCTATAATAGTAAATCATGTTGAGAGTGGAGCTTAACAAGTTCTTTTTACTAAACACCCTAACAAGGTGACACATTAGTTTGTGCTTTAAAGTCCCTTAACCATGTTGTGCCTAATAGGGAAAGATTTTCATAAGTCTTATCTAAATCCCTTAACTGGGTGGAACCTTATAGTGCCCCTGTAATCTTTTAACAAAGATAAGCTCTTGACTGGGCACACTTTAAAAGAGTACAAACTTTGTGAGGGGTTGACTCACAAATCATGGTTTTTAGCCTAGATGGATTTCGATAAGATAAATGTTGTGGTATGTTTTTCTATTGTTGTGATCATTATTTTTGTTTGACTTTAACGTGTTGAGTTATAGCTAACACTAACTTGTAATGTTGCACAAAGTAGAGCATAAGAGAAAAAACTTAAAAATACTAGGATATACTAATTCACCCTCCCCCCTCTCAGTATGTCAACCTATGATTGGACCAACAATTGGTGTCAGAGCCTAGATCATGTAAAGTAAGAGTTTAACAACTTGAGGAAAAGATCAATGTGTTTAAAAGGGATGGACCAAAGTTTTCTAAGGAAAACTATAGTTCATTGTGCAGAAAGATGTAATTGCATCTAAGAATTCTTGGTGAAGCTTACTAGACCCATGTAGAGGTCAAATATGTTGAAAATTGTTGCCAACTCAACATGTACTAGTTAAAGGAGAAAGAAGTGCACACTTCCTTAATCGATTCTCTAGCTAGCATCTTGTCCTACTCTAAGTACAAAGATGTAGAAGATTTGGAAGCAACATATGAGATATGGGAGAAGCTCAAAATTGTTTATGGCAATGATAAGCATGTCATAAAGGCTAAAGTTGAAAGCCTAAGAAGAAAGTTCAATGACATGAGGATGTAGAAAGGAAAGGACATTGAGATGTATGGAAAATGGGTGAAAGATGTAATGCAATCCATTAGAGTAGCTAGGGGAACACTGCAAGAAGATGAGTGTATAAGAAAGATATTGAGAGCCTTCTAACCCAAATATGTGTATCAATCATTTAGAAGCTAAGAATAATAGACAAAATGGAGGTATCTTTTGATGCCTTAGTAGGCGAGCTCACTACATTTGAGCTAAGAAACTTTAAAAACAATCAACCACCCAAGGTTGAAATTACATTAAAGGCCCCAGTTGCATTTGTTGTAACACAAAAAAGGAAGATAGGATGCAAGCACATCCATATACATAAGAGAAATGGAGAGTTTGTAAGTTAAAGATTTGAACAAGAAAAGATGGAGGCTCTCTTCACAAAAAGAATGGTTACAGGTAAAGGGAAGTACAAGGGTAAGATTGCATTCAAATGCTTTAACTACAAAAATATAGGATAATATGTTGCTAGATGTCAATAGAATGTGAAGAAGTAGAGCGAAAAAATATTGAAAAACTCCAAAGTGAAGGAGAAGAAGTGATGCTACATTATTGAAGAAGGTGTGACTAATAAAGATTCAACTAGTGAAAATAATGAAGATGAGGATGAAGTATCAATTTTTCTATCACAGAAGAAAGGGTGAAAAGAGCCTTGATAATGAGTATTAGTATCCACAAGACTAGATAATAGATAGTAGTTTCTTGCATCATGTGTTTAATGATAAGAGAAAGTTCCATAGGGTTGAAACCTCTGATGGAGGAATGATGAAGTTAGACAATAACTCACCATGTACATTGATAGGTAAGGGTATTGTAGCCCTAAATGAGTCCACTAATTATGAAGATATGTACTTGTTGGAAGGTCTAAAATAAAACCTATTGAGTGTAGCTTAACTAGTGGATAAAGGTCATAGGTTTGAGTTCAAGAAAGGATCTTGCATAATATTTAACAAGACAAGAAAACATTTATCTATGGGGGAACAAAGTAGAGGTAACTTTTTCCACCACAATATTTCTGCTAACAGATGCTTGGTAGCTAAAAATGACAATAGTTGGTTGTGGTATATAAGGTTACGTTACATAAATTTTGAAATAATTTTTAAGGTAGGAGGGAAAAACTATGTAAGAGGTGTAGCTCCTATTGACAAACCTGAAAATCTTATGTGTAAAGATTGCCAACTAGGAAACTTGGCAAGTTCTAGTTTCTCTAGAAAGTTATTTACTTCTAAACAAGTTCGAGATCTTGTTCATACTAACTTGTGTGGTCCCATGAGGAAAAATAGTTTATCTAGTGACATATACTTTATGTTATTTATTGATGATTTTTCTAGAATGATGTTGATTATCTATTTGAAAGAAAAGTATGAAGCCTTCCACATATTCAAAGTTTACAAAGCAAAGGTGGAAAGGAAGACCAGTAGAGAATTTAAATTCTTGAGATCAGATCGAGGAGATGAGTTCACATCACAAGAATTTGAAGATTACTGCCACAAGCACAAAATTAGAAGATAAATGTCAGCTCCTAGGACAACACAACAAAATGGTGGTGTTGAAAGAAGAAATGTGATAACCATAGATTGCGCTAGAACATTAATGATTTAGAACAATATTGTACATATCAACTAGAGAGAAGTTGTAAGCACAACATTGTATACCTTAAATGTGGTACACGTAAAGAAGGGAAAAAATAAGACTTCTTATGAATTGTAGTTTAGTTACTCACCATCTATGAGTTACTTCAAGGTATTCAAAAGAAAATACTACATGAAGAGAGATGAAAATCAAGGAAAGTTTGACCCTAAGAGTACCTTTCCTAGATACTTTTCAAAAAGTAAATCTTACCACTTCTAAACCTCCAAACAAATAAAATTATAGAAACTACCAATGTAAAGGTACATGAGTTCTTAGAGAAGGACAGAGAAGAAAGAAAGAAAGAACTAGAAGATTACAAATATTTTGAATACATCCTACTAAACAATATAGTGGAGAGAGTATCATTAGAGGTGGAACCTATACAAGAAGTTGTACTGACTCAGGTAGAATTTGCACAGCCTAAAGAGCAAAGAGCAGAAGCACCTAAAGGGGAACTGATGCTAGAAAAGTATGTAAGAAGACATTACTGAAATGAAAAAATCAATAGAGATAAGGATGTTAAAGTGATGACCAAGAGAAACAGAAGACAAAGAATATGTCTACTCACACATGGATCCTAGAGCTACTAGGGAATCTTGTAAGGATGAAGACTGGAGAAAGGCCATGAAGGAAGAAATTAATGAGATAATAAAGAATAATACATGGACCTTAGTAACACAACTAGAAGACAAGAATGTCATTGGAAAAAAGTGGGTGTACCAAAATAAGATGAATCAAGATGGGAATTAGTCATAAACATGGCTAGACTTTTTTGCAAAGGATATGTACATAAAGAGGGAATAAACTATGGAGAAATCTTTGCACTGGTGGTTAGACTAGATGGAGTCAGGATACTCCTAACATTTTGTGCATACAATAACTTCAAAGTGTACTAGATGAATGTAAAATCTACATTTTTTAATGGATTTCTAGAAGGAAATCTACATTGAACAACCTAAAGGGTTTGAGAACAAGGTAGGTAAGAATCAAGTGTGCATACTAAAGAAATCCCTTTATGAATTAAAATATGAACCCAGAGCTTAGTATGAGATATTATACTCATTTTTAATCAAAATTGGGTTTGCAAGAACAAGTGACAACTACAATCTATAGCTAAAGCAAGAGATAGAAGCAAGTTTTCTGAATGCAAAAATATTTGTGGATGATATCATTTTTGGTGGAGATGATACGATGAGTGATGAATTTGTTGAAGCCATAAAGAGAGACTTAAAAATGTCCATGATCAATGAGATCAAATTCTTCATTAGACTTAAAGTTTCATGACTAAAAGGAGGAATCTTCATAGGGAAAACAAAGCATGTGAAGGAGATTTTGAAGACGTTTGGTTTGAAGAAGGAAAAACTGGTGGGCACCCCAATGGTGACTGACTCTAAGCTATCAAAGGAAGATGAAAAATCCAAAGCAAATGAGATACTTTACTAATCAATGTTTGGTAAAATGTAGTATGTTGTGTATAGTAGGCTGAACATAGTACAAATACTAGGAATAGTAGCCCGATTTTCATCTTACCCAAAGGAGTCACACATGGTAGCTATGAAGGCAATCTTTAGATATCTAAAGGGTACTAAAGAGTATGGCCTATGTTATCCTTGCAAAGGAAACTTTAAGTTCAATATCTTTAGTGATGTTGATTGAGTGAGGAACATATATGATAGAATGATCACAACTAGTGGTGCATTCTTTCTTGGAGAAAGACTAGTTGCATGGGACACTAAGAAGCTGATGAGGGGTGCTCCCATTAATACCAAAAACACATAAAAAGAAATATAGAAACAACAAAAATTTGTGAGAATAATGTATGGACATCTTATTATTTCCACAAATATGGAATTACAAAATTTTGAAATACATATAGAAACCCACATGAGTGCCTTTCTTACAATAATTTGTAAGATAGAGTTGTGAACTATTACCTAGAACTATCCTAGATGACCTATAATATTCCTTATATAGGCAATTTTATGTTGTCTAAGAAGGTTATAGATATTTAGTCCTAACCCTTGAGGCCGACCAACCCTAAAATTGTATATAAAGTTGGCTCAAAATAATAATGAATTTTATTTTGGGATTTTCAGCTGGCCCAACTTTGGAAGACCATAACTTGCAAATCATTGAGTCAGTTAGCTATTATGACCTCATTTCAGAATCAGCAGCTTATGTTCTACAATGTTTGATGACCAGTCAACTTAATACCTTAGTAACAAAGGATTGGACATCCTTTCACAATGATTCTATGGTTGGACAACATCACGTGTTTTCTCTAAAATAGTATACTCACTTTAATTTCTCAACCCGAGAGCGTAATCTTGAGATGTTGACTACAATGTATATTCTCTAATTCTTCTTTAAGTCATTACAATAAAGCAAAGGAAATGTTGAAGGAAATCTATGCTAGAAACTGAAACAACAACTTAACTCAAAGCTTAAAGTAATGCTGCAAATGATAAACCTATTTGTGCACCTATGTTGCAGGAAAAATTGTTTGATTCTATTATCAATGGCTACATGAGCAATAAAATTCTACCTTGCAAGAAAAAAAACAAGGAAATGAAATCTATTCTAACGTAATAGTTCACTCACCAAGTGGTCCCCCTTGGATGAGCAAACAAAAAAGACAACCAAGATAAAAGATATAGACTTGCACTATGCATTCTATTCATTCACGGTGAAAGATTACACTTGATTAAAAATAGTATCACACTCTATTGCTATGAAAATAGACTTATCCTATTCTTCTTCCAAAACTGCGCTCAAAGCTACAATAGTTGTTATTTAAAGGAAACTACAACTACATCCTAACTCTACAATCACTCCATTAATGAGGATCAATTATAGACTCATAAAGTTTGAAATAGAAACAACATTAACCATGAATAAATCCCCCAAGAATATAGCAAGTTGTGGAAGCTACATTTGTGCACTGTAACAACAAAAAGCATATAATGACTTGCTCTACTTGCCATGGTTTAGTAATCTAGTTGGCTTTGACTTTAGCGTTGAGGTGTTGATCTTTGAATATCTACGACCAAGTACCTACAAAAAATTCAATGTACACACAACTTCCACATATGTATATTCACACACACACACACACACACACACACACACACACACACACACACACACACACACACACACACACACACACACACACATATAACACATACATAAAAACATAAGTGCATCTACTTAAAAACATAAAGTCATGATTATTTTTGCAAGATAACTGCTTGAGAACAAGATATAAAGAACTTAAAATAATGGCCTTTTGGAGGCCCATCATTCCCCCCAAATGAGATATTGTTGGTCACCAACAACCATGAAGTTTATAATTTTGGCTCGAACTCTCCAATCACTAGTTGTCCTCTCCTTTGGCTCATTCTGAACATAGTCAAAGTACTTATAATTTTCCTTGAGCCTTCTCCATCGCTGAACTTTTGTTGTCATATCATGATCCTCTATGTTGTCATTCACTGCTAGTAGTGGCTGCAGGAGAATGGGAGGTTGATACCTTAATGGAAGCCAATATTTGCACTGACTCCTTCCCAAATCAATAAACCATGGAATTCTAATAGTAGCAAGAGTTAAATTTTGAGGAGAGTGGGGTTATCTTATCTTTAGGTCATGTGCCATCCATGTCCACCTTTTTCTTGAAGCAACAATTGTCTCAACATCTCAAGATGAGTACTGCTCCCAATCTACAAAGGCTTGTTCTCTAATTGACCATACTTTACTTGCTCCACCAGGGTTTCCTATAATAAAAATCCAATCCAAAAATGTCCACCTAGAGTTTTGAACTTTTGTTCTCATGAGAAGAGGAGTTTTCATTTCATTGTCCCTGTAAGGTACAACTTGATGTTCCCTATTTATCTCATTCTGCATCCAAGACATTACTATTCTCAATAGTAGATCTCCTATATAAAGGAGCGAGTTCCACTCTGTGTCATTAGAAACTACCAAATTATGTAGATATAATTCACACAATAAATCATTCAAAGGCATTAGAATAGATTGGAATACATCACAAAACTCATGTGGAGTTGAAATGGAGGGGTTAAGCCCTTCCACAATTCTAATCAATTTGAAATTTACAAGATTTCTTTGAGAAAAAATGCATACACTAGTGATGGTGATCTACATCCCATCAGTTTAGCAATCAATCCTGTGATTTTTTCAATCCTTTTCTTTAAAATTTCATTATGGTTTGAGCTTTTTTTCAACTTATGACTCTATTCATTAATAACATGTTTCAATTTTTCTCTTTCCAACTTCCATTGAGCTCTTTCCCATAATAATTGTTGGAAAAATTTGATCCCTGCAGACAAAGGTGTAGATAGATTGGGTTGTGGCAATGGTTCTTGTTTAAAAATGTCTATCCAATCATATGTTGGATGAGGAATTTTGTTGACACTTTATGGCATAGAGTATTCTCCTTTCCTTATAGCAAGTGTTGTCACCATATTTTCTTCCTTACCTAATTCAACTGCTATTATAGCTAGTGTATCTAGTCCATCCTGAATGAGCCTTTCCATTACTTCTTCAATAATTTCTTGCTTGAATTCTAGGTAGTCCTCAGAAGGAAAGTCTTCTAAAATCTCACCAGTATCCTACATAATAAGACTTTCTTCAAACTCCTTAGATGCTTTAGCCTCGTTAGACTCCTTGTTGCTATTAACGAGTACATAGTTATCACTAAGGTCAACTTTAGGTTGTGGACTCTGGTTATTGCACTCATTTTCACTAGCTATGTTTTGTTGCAATTTTCCCTCCAAAGAGGACTCCTTCATAGACTTAGAAGACTCTAGGTTAACCTTTGGAATAGAGGTTTTAGTAACCCTATTTCCTTCAGAAAGCCTCGTAGGAGGTGTAGACAGGCATGGAGGATTCTTTCATTTCCTCTTGCTTGCAGACATTTCTACTATAGGTGCTTCAGGAGGTTTTTCTGAAGCTTCCTCCTATTTTGAGTGCAAGGTTTCATTGGTATTACTTTCATTATTAGGTTTTTGTTCTAATTTATCCTTTTTAGGTTCTATAGTTTTACTTTTACCTTTCCTAATAGTAGACCTAGTCTTTACAAACAATGGGGTCTTGGGGGCACTAGCAACTTCCCTATTTTTTATTTTCTTTTTGTGATGAAGGGTGCTCCCCTTAATACCATAAAAAAATAGTAGAAATAAAGAAATAACATCATATGCGAGAACAAATTATGGACTTCTTATTTGCACCGCAAATGTGGAATTACAAAATTCACAAGTACAATATGCTAACCCACATGGGTGCCTTCATTACAGTAATCTCCAAGACTAAGCTATGAAATACACCCAAAATTGTCCTAGATAATGTTTGGGCCTTTCCTAAATAGGCAATATTATGTTGCCCGAAAAGGTTCTAGATGCTCGAACTTAATACTTAGGACTGGCAGACCCTAACAATACATATAAAGTCAACTAAATACATCTTTGATAAATTATTTTATAAATTTTAGTAGCCCAACTTTGAAAGGCCATAACTCACAAACTATTGCTCCAATTGACTATTATAGCCACTTTCCATAAATGCTAACTACTAATCTACAAGATGGGAATGGTGCAAGTGCCCTTTCATTAAGTTTTCGGACCTCATCTGGGCATTCTAAGGCCTCTAGTGGTGAGCCTGAAGGTTTTTTTGCAAATGTTTCCATTGAAAATCCTCAACAACTTCTTTGATACTTAAGTTGGAGCAATGATATTTTTATGGTAGGCTTATAAGTCTAAAATGAACCTTCATATAGAAAATGAGAACATTCCAAGCTCTTATGACAAACTTACTAAAAATAGCAAGCTCCCATAAGTAGTAACCACCCTATCTACCAGTCCTTATTAAAATAGAAAAGATTGAAAAAAAAATATTTTTGGGTGATGCAAGATTACTCTTATGCCCAGGATGCTCTTGCATCACACACTCGGGGTAATTTGAGAAGTAACTCCATCACGTCTCAAGTGTTTAGAGGAAAACCAAGACAATTAACCTCCTCCCTTGCTAGCCATGATGAATCTTCTATTGGCCTCCCTTTTTATTTGACCAGGTATTCTTCATAAGATCTATTCCTTGTAATTTTTCCAACATGACTATCTAGTATCTCTTGAATCTCCTTCGTAGTCAAACTAGTTGCTGGAATACTCCACTGTGCTTCTCCAACATCATCTCCATCACCTCCTTCATAATACTTTGTCAAATCTGAAATGTTAAATACTGGTGAAATATTAAATTCAGTAAGCAACTCCAATTTATAAGCATTTCTAGAATCACACATTTTCACTATCTTGCATGGTCCAAGCTTCTTCATCTTCAGCTTATTAGATGTAACCACTGGAAAATATTCCTTTCTCAAATGAACCATGACTTCATCTCCAATCTAGAATTCCTTATACCTCCTTTTCACATTAGCCTTAGCCTTATACTGTGTATTCATCTTTATGATATGTTTCCTCACCTCCTCATGGATGTTCTTCAAATGTTCAACAAATTCTTTTGCTTCAACACTACATATCTCTCCTTTATCCAACTGTCACAATTTAGAAGCATTTATGGGACTACTCCCATATACAATTTGGAATGGTGATTTACCAGTACTCCTATTGATATAATTATTATATACAAATACTACCTATGGTGAAGTCATATCCCATCCTTTTGGCTCATCTCCAACCAAACATCTTAGCAAGTTTCCCAAAATATGATTCACAACTTATGTCTATCCATCAGTTTGTGGATGATGTGATAAACTAAACTTCAAATCTATCTTCATCTTCCTCCATAATGTATGCCAGAAATACCCAACAAATTTGGTATCTTGATCTAAAACTATACTCTTTGGCAAACCATGTAGTCTTACCACTTCTCTAAAAAATAACTCTGCCGCATGAACAACATCACTAGTCTTCTTGCAAGGAATAAATGTGTCATCTTTGAAAACCTGTCAACCACCACAAACATAGAATCATGCCCTTGTTGCATCCTTAGTAATCTAAGAATAAAATCTATGTTGACATCTGAAGCATTGCAAGGTAGGATCCCCAAAGGAGATGTCCTAGCCCCCAGCAAATAACCACACAATAAAAACACAATAGCAAGAAGCAATAATGCAAGATCTGATACCAAATCACAACTATTTATTCATAGATATTACTGATTACATGCAATATGCTTGGGTGTAAGGCCTTCTGGGTTAGGGCCAAATACAAATAGTAATTACAAAATCAGTTCGACAAGATCCAGTGAGATCCAACTTACAAACCCAATCCCAAATAATCTAGATACACAACTGGATAAGAACACCAAGAAGAATCCACACTTGTACCCTTAGGTCCACCAAGCAATCCTTTGGTTTTTAAGCCACAACCCTAGCTCTTCAAAATTTGCATCTATACTTCATTCCCTTCCCAAGTTGGAATATCATTCCCTCAAAAAATGAATTACCAAAAGACTCCACAAGACCCCCTATTTATACTTGCCAAAATGATTTATAGAACATTCTAGAACATTAAAAAATAGAAAGGTTGACCCAACAATGGTCTAGACACATCCCAAGGCAAGATCTTATCATAAATATCGCAATCAAAATAAATCTGACAAGTCAACTCACACCTTAAACATGAAAAATATGTCTAAAATGATGACACTTGACATCAATAGGAAAAATCGACACATGAAGAGTCACTCAACACACACTATAGAAATCAACACACACTATAGAGCAAGATGGGATAACTTGCTAACCTGAGTGTTAACATGACGTGGGATAACCTCAAATCGACTTAGACTACAAATTTACTGGCACTCAACAATTGCTGCAACTTGGCAATGACTATAACTTGGCAACAACTGCCAGAATGAACACAAATGAGCAAGATAACACATCAACCTAGGATACTCCTACATTAGACATCCCAAGTTTGAAAAGATGTTCTAGAAGCTATAAGAACATCTTCTGGGATTCAACACATAAATCCCAAACTAGTTCTTTACATACATGTCCTCCAAGTCATCGACTTGCACACTTATTCCCTTGTTTTTCTTCTTCTTCTTCACATCCACGATAGATGTTCCATAGGTCTGCTTTCCATGCTGATCTCCAACCTTCTTAGAATTTTCTAACTCAACTCAGTTGCCAATACTCAGGTTCCTCCTACCGAGCTCTTCATTCTACAAAGGAATCAGGGAAAACTTCCTGCTACCTTTCTCAACAATAAACACATTCTTGACACAATCATGCAAACCTTGCAATCATATTGCCAAGGTCTACCAAGTAACACATGACAACTGTTCATATCCATAATATCACACAACACTTGATCCTTGTACTACTCAATCTGGAAATCAACAAGACATTGCTCCCTCACTTCCAAAGCATGCACACCTTGCAACTAGCCAATCCTGTAAGAATAAGGATGTCTCACTCTCTTTAAACCAAGTTTATGAACCATCTCTCTAGCAACAAGATTATTAGTACTACCACCATCCACAATCACCTTGCAAATTTTGCCACCAGATTTACATGTCCTAAACAAACTAGTCCTCTAATAAGAATCCAATGTTCTCTGACCCACTAGTACCCGTCGAGCCAACAAATTCTCTCCTTGCTGAGGCTAACTGCCCTGGACTTAAGCCTCATTCACAAAAACACCTGTCCTACCAAATGGACATTCAAAATATCTATGCCCTTCTTTGCCACATTTGAAACAATTACCTCTGAACACACCTCTGCCTATCATCCTTTTTTTATCAACAGTTTTTGGTTCACCCTCTATACTCAGTTTAGCTTGTCCTAAGCTATCCTACTCCTCCTTTCCTCGAGGATTTCCTTGATGTCTTCTCTTTAGCTTCTCTTTTTCTCTCAAAGTATATTGATAAGAATCCTCAACTAAAAGAATATTCAACATAGCAATCTCATCCTGAATATTGAATCTTAAACCATTAATGTACTGAGCTACCTTTTCCTTTGGCAATTCTTTATGCCCAGACCAAATAGTCAACTTGTAAAACTCTTCAGTAAAATCCTTCATAGTTATATCCTTTTGTTTCAAATTCTATAACTTCTTAAATAACTCAAGTTCATAATCTATAGTAATGAACTTAGCTTTCAACTTAGTCACCATTAATCTCCATCTAGAGGTCTTCATTTCACCTTCCTCCTCTCTGTCTCTCTGCAGTTCCTTCCACAAAAGAGAAACATGTCCCTTCAACTTAGTTTGTGCCAACCTCACTCTGAGTGGATCCTCAATATCCTTAAGCTCAAAGTAGTCTTCTAATTCACCAATCCAATCAATCAAGTCTTCAAGATTCAAAGTACCTAGAAAATTTGAAACCTCCATCTTATGCTTCACCTTCAACTAAGATCCAAGTTGAGCAAACTGACTAGCCCTAATTCCAATAGGTCTCTCCACATGATTAGTTCTATCATCACCACTCAATCTAGCAACTTCAAAGTCTTTGGAAACTTCCTCATAACTACCTTTAGTACCCGCATGCTTAGGTATGCCACCTAAAGCACACATGGTTTCATTAATCATGTCACTCTTCATCAATGTTTTCTAAGATCTGAAACTAGCTTTGACCTCCTCCATCTCAGATTTGAAGTCTACTTTAACTTTCTCTGAGATTCATTCTTCTACAATATAACTAAGATCATCAATCACCCTAGGGTCCAATCTTCTTGGAGGCATCTTCCAAGGTTTTCACAAACCCTAAGCAATAGATCCACAAATTTAGAAGATCAATTGAATCCACCAAATCAACCTTCTCCAACCCACGATCTTGGTGCAAACTGCCTCAACTTTGGTGATATGTCTACACACTTAGGAAAAACTAAACTCTGATACCACTTGATGCAACGCAAGGTAGGAGAATCCTCAAAGGAGATGTCCTAGCCCCCAGCAAATAACCACACAGTGGAAACACAATAGCAAGAAGCAATAATACAAGATCTGATACCAAATCACAACTCTTTATTCATAGATATAACTAATTACATGCAATATGCCCAAGTGTAAGGCCTTGCGGGTTAGGGCCAAATACAAATAGTAATTACAAAATTAGTTCTACAAGATCCAACAAGATCCAACTTACAAACCCAATCCCAGCTAGTCTAGATACACAACTAGATAAGAACACTAAGAAGAATCCACACTTGTACCCTTGGGTCCACCAAGCATTCCTTTGGTTTCTAAGCCACAACCCTAGCTCTTCAAAATTTGCATCTATACTTTATTCCCTTCCCAAGTTGGAATATCATTCCCTCAAAAAATGAATTACCAAAAGACTCCACAAGACTCTCTATTTATACTTGCCAAAATGACTTATAGAACATTCTAGAACATTACAAAATAGAAAGGCCAATCCAACAATGGTCTGGACACATCCCAAGGCAAGATCTTATCATAAACATCATGATTGAAATAAATCTCGTAAGTTGACTCGCACCAAAAATGCAAAAAACACGTCCAAAATGTTGACACTTGACATCAACAGGAAAACTTGGCACATGAAGAGTCACTTGGCACATGACCAACCACTCGACACATGAAGAGTCACTCGGCACACACTATGGAACTCGACACACACTATAGAGTGAGATGGGATAACATGCTAACTTGAGTGTTAACATGATGTGGGATAACCTCTACTCAGCTTAGATTACAAATTTACTAGTACTTGGCAATTGCTGCAACTTGGAAATGACTATAACTCAGCAACAACTACTAGAATGAACACAGATGAGTAGGATAACATGTCAACCTAGGATGCTCCTGTATCAACATCCTCCCATGACTTCTTTGTTATAGGTAATGGTTGATACAACCCTATATTTTGCTTCACTCCTTTCACCATTTGACATACTTTGTAACTCTTTACAAACTTCTTCACGTTTTGTTGCAATTGTGTCCAATAATAATTCTCAGCAACCAAAGCTATGGTTTTATGTCTACCAAAATGCCTAGCCTTTGGTTCAATTTTCCTTAACTAGTCAAATATTGCAAAGCTTGATGATTAGTATACAAAAAAAACTCCTTAGGAAGAATATATTATCTCCACTTCTTCAATGCTTGAACTATAGCATAAAATTCCTAATCATAAACAGAATATTTTATTTTTGCATCATTCAACTTCTCACTAAAATAAGGAATAGGTCTACCTTCTTGGCTCATAACAACTCCTATTGTAGTAACACTAGCATCACAATCTACTTGAAACACCTTGTTAAAATTAGAAAGTGCTAAAATAGGTTGCTCAGTAACTTTCTATTTCAATAGATTAAAACTCTTATTTTCTCTGACAATCCACTTCAATTCTTTCCTATTGTACACTAAGAAAAGTGCACTTCTCTAAACCTTTCTATCCAAGGTTTTCCATATATTGGAAAGCTTGAGATGTTGGCTTAGAGCTCCCTAGTCATGGAGTGCAAGAGGCATACAAATGAGCACAAAATGAGCTCTCAGTTGAGCCTTAGAAACACAACCCTAGCTAGTAAACCATGAGATGGGAGATTCTTTGAGCAAGGGCAAGAATGCTAGTGTCAAAGAACTCTTGTGAAATAGAAGAAACATGATATCAATTGAATATGGTAAGTGAAAAGAGAATGGAAGCAATGTGAAAATGAAGAAGTGAAGAAATGCCCCAGTGAGAATCAAAGATAGGCTCAAGCAAGTTAGCTAACTGCATAGAAAGAAATGGATTTTAAAATGTAATTTTGACCTTAATCATGAACTCACATTTTGATTTTGATCCTGAAATGAATTTAGGGTGTCGATTTTAGCTATAGATGCAAGTAGGTCAAAATAAGAAATTTGAAGTAAGATAGCGAAATGACAAGATTATGAAAGATATGAAAATATGCACAAGAAGAAGGAAGAAAAGATGAATGCAACTAGCAGACACATCTACAGATGATTAAGAGAGAGAGAGCTTTCTCCATATGCAAGATTAAGATAAAAATGAACCTAAAATGCAAGCTATCATGCAAAGTGGTTTACTAGCAAGGGATGTATAATGTTTACACTCTTATTTCATCATTGAGCATTTATAAGATCATACAATCATCACTAGCATGAGTTATGAAAATATGAAAATGACCTTATCTAGATGTCAGAATGAGGTGTAAGCATTAAGGCACAAGAAACCAGAATGACCAGAACACCTATCCCTTTTAATTTAGCAAGGGAACATAAGCATCAAAGCATAAAGGCTTGGATGACCATAATTTTTCTTGCAAACAAGCACACCAAACACGCGAGGGATCCTTCTCATGCTAAGTAATTAGGAAGTATTCTATCTACAATGACCCTTGCATTCTTAACATGAGACAAAATTTTGCTAAGTATACTCATAGTGACCCGTACATTCACTAAGAGGATGAGTATCAATATGTACTATAGCATAGAGAACTCATTCAAATAACTAAGGAGAAGAACCAACCTCACTAAAGCATCCATATAAAATGAGTTGAGGTATACATGGCCATCCAACATGAGATAAAGGCTCTTATAGTAGGCATGTTGGATTTGATTTAATGTATGACAACTCACAAAAGGTGTTGCATTCAGAGTGTTTGTTCAAGTTTATTTGGTGTTAGCATGTGTGGATGATAGGTAGGAGCACAGATGGGAAACATCTTTGGGAAGAATCAATATTGTCATGCAACAATCAAAAGGCATTGTATTCTTAAGTGGCATGATAAGGTTGGTTTATGTGCAAAATATATATGTCATGAGATGTGCTAAAATCAATTAGAGTGGCATTATTGTGTGTCATTTGTGAAAAAGATGGTGGACAAATCACCTACTCCCAAAAAGTTAGTGGTGTGTAGCAGAAGGTATTGAGAGTTTGTTTCCATAAATAAGTTAGCGATACCAATTGATCTCATAGTGTATTTGAGTGATTAATAGACATAAGAGAAGCTTGATAAAATAATTGTCTATTTGAAAATAGCAATAGCAGACTCATAAGAGCATGCACAAAAAAACCTAAGTCAATAGAGACGAGAACTGGAGGATGGATTGAGGATAATAGTGAAATCTTGGTGGATGGAAAGTAGTTGAGGAGGTAGAGGAGAAGAGGAAAACATAGTCGTCGAGAAGTGTGTGGAGCACCTCTCATCGAAATGTGTGTTGGTGTGAACGGGAAGCCGTAGAGGAAAGTCAAGGTGAACTGACCCAGGATCCAACAAAATAAAATGAAGATGATCCTACCTTGCTGCAGATGTTATCTGAAAGTGTGATGCGAATTTCAAGGCAAGATGAGCTAGTAGAGGAGACTAAATCTCCAGGTGGGCAGACACAACTAGAAGATAGCAACGTGTGTGTCTTCTTTATAGATAGCCAGCCAAAAGATCAAACACTTGTGGAAGGGACTACCCCAATTATAGAACAAGGACATGTGGTGAAGCCAGTGGCATCACCATATTGGTGTGGAAAGAATATACTTAGGGGAATGATCAAATTATCTACAAAGAAGGTGAGTGGTTTTGTTATGTCTTCATTTCGTGCTTTCAGAGAAGTGCAACCTAGTATTTTCTTACAACCAGTTCAGGATGTAGATGTGGCAATGGAAGTGGAGTTGAAGAAATTATTGGAGGGTGAGATGAAGTGGGCTAATAATGCAGAGAGATATGTAGAGTTCTTTCAAGGTTTGATTGAGAGAGCCTGAGAAGATGGAGCACGGAAGGAAGCAAAATGAGCGGAAGCAATGTTGGTAGTAGAACGAGCACGAGCAGGGACCATAGAGGCATCTCTAGTAGAAGAGTGGGCATTAATGGAACAAATTTTCAATGAGATGGTGTTATTACAAACTCAGGTGGAAGCATTTAGAGAAACTATGGCAAAGACTAATGCCATAGTGTATCGATCACAAGATCAATTAAATGCTCCCAATGCAAGGATCACCCACTTCATGAATTAGATGCATGAAGTGAAGCATGAAAAAGAGTCTAGAAAATGACTGCAAATATGTATAAGTCATAATGAGACATCACTTATTAGGAAACAACGCTACCTGGGGCAGTGAGACTGCAGTCGGATATGAATGAAGTCCGAGAGCAGTCAGAGAAGCTTGCATGAGAGGTGGCATATTGCATGGGATTGTATCATCAGGAAATCCCTCCAGAGAACAAGAGAGGAATATCCTTCTTAGAAAGAATTTTTATGACACAAATGAACACTATGTTGAGATGTGACCATATTCTGATCCCTATGGATAAAAATTGGAAAGGTGTAAGACTGACACCAAGAGCTTCATCATCTGGAACTATGAAAATAGGTGTGCCCCCAGTTGGAAATCCAAATGTCCAACCTCCACAAGGAGGAGCTCAATGAGCATTCACTATTGTTTTTTTTTCTTCATTATGTGGAGTTGTGGAAATAGATGTTCTTGTGTTGTCGTTTGAATGATTTGTAAGCAATGCTCATTTATTAAAGAAATAGAATTGATGGTTTGTTTTGTTCTCGAAACATTTGTTGTATGGCGTATGATGTGTTGAAAATATGGGTCTGTTAAGTGAAGTATTTCAAGAATATTAACTTGAGACCTCACCAATGATTTCATATGAACCTAGTTGAGGTATACATGGCCTTCCAATCTTGAGGAGGCACTTAGAAATGGACATCAAACAAATATGAAAATATCAAATCACTGGAAAGAAAATATCCGTGAATACTTAACTTGATAGAAAATGAAACAATGTTTTGATTTTTTATGGAATATATGGATGTTTTTGAAATTTTATGAGTTTTATGAATGTTTTTTTTTTGGAAACTGTTATGGTTTTTAAAAAAAAAATATATTTATGAGGCATTTTTTCATTTTTTTGGATTTATTGGATTTAAAGCTTAGCATAGCTCAAATAGCATTGATTGGATTGATGCAAAGTGTTCAAGAATTTACAACACTTAAAATAGTAGAAATCTTATCAGTAGTAGTGCGAAAATAGGAAGACATAGTTAGAACAACTAGTGACTGACGCACAAGAGGTTCTTGAGTAAGAGCATCTCTTTAGTAAGATGGCAACAATAGACAGACACAGTTGGAACAACTAGTGATTGACACACAAGAGACTCCTGAAAAGCATCAAGATATGACCCTTCAAACTTGGTAGGTTGTCTTTTGAATAGTGTGAGAGCGTATGCATAAGCGGAAGTAGCAAACGAAAGCAAAAAAATGCGAAAAGAAAGAAATTGTACTAAAACTAGGAATTTCTATTTTTTTGGTGGTTTTTCAACATCATATATGATTTTTTTTTGGATTTTTTAAGAATGACTGAAAGGTTACTAGCTCTCAAGCAAGATCACATCAATTTATCCCAATGTCTAGTAAGGTGCAGGATATTATGGATAAGCAAAGATGGAGAGGCGAGGAGTATGAAGTGAGTGAAAGTGATCCTCAAGGGCTGACTCCTCAAGAGTACCCAAGCTAAGTAAAGATGACCATATGAAGCATATTTTGGATAAGCAGTGGAAGCAAGAAGCAAGAGATAGTAGGAGCATAAGCTGATAAGTGAGATGGTGTAGAGGCATAGAAGCCAATAGCAAGAGCATAATGATGAGACGTCATGAAAGCAAGCAGTCTAAAGAGTGAACGTGCCAAGAGAATGTAGTGATCAAGATCAAGGGGATATGATAGCCATAAGATAGCAATAGGAATAATGCTAGATATGAAGGGTATGACTAAATGAGCAATATAGGGTGAGTGATAGATAAGATAGCCAATGCACTTGGATAACTCAACAATGTTAAGATCAAAGAGAGAAGAGAGAATGGATGGATTATAGAAGAATTATGCATGATGCCTGTTTGCCAGATTTTCATTATGGTACTTATCCAAGGTGCCAGAAGAACTGGTTTTCACCATAGGACGAATTTATTTCTCCTTACTTTTGCTACCAGGATGCCACCAGAAGTGGTTTTCACCAAGGCATTTTTTTTGTTTGAATTTTTATCTTTTTGCTTTTTTGCTTTTTTTTTAGAAAGAAGGAAAGTTTTTTAGATAATGCTCCTTGAAAGGAGAAACCATGATATGCTAAGGATTCAAAATGATATGCTCAAAGATGTTGATAGGGAAAGGAAGATGGAAGAGAAAAATGAAGGATAAGGTTTTATGAAAAGCGAGGTTAGAAGATAGGAGGAATAAGAAAATGAGGAAAAAGGATAGAAGGTAGAAGGATAGTGAATGGAAGGATTGTGAAAGGGTAGAAAAAAAGGAAGGCAAGATCAACATCAACACACACCTTGAAGGGTGGCAAGAGGATGGAGGAAATGTAAATGAAGGAATACGTGAAGGAATATGGTGAATGGATAGAAGAGGTTGTGGTTTAGGCACATGGAATGGAAGAATTCTTTTGGAAGAAGATGAAGTGGAAGTCTTTGGAAGCTTGAATGTCAACTTCACTTGCTTCTCAACATTAGACTCTTTCAAGAGAGACTTTGTAATCCATATAGCTGTAGGCTTTTCATTTCTTTTTGATGATTTAGATAGAATATCTTCAATGATTTTTTGATTTTTGAACCCATACTTGTTTTTTAGTTTTATTCTTAGATATATCTTTTGACTTTATGCCTCTATGTCGATTAGAGGAGACATGGTGATCTATTTTAGATGGATTCTTGTATTACTCCTTTTTCTTGTATTGAACATTCAAGTTACTTCCAAAAGACTTGGGACTTGTGGAAGAAGAAGGGGGATATGATTGGTTTAGATGGATAGATGGGTGAAAAGTCATCAAGGATGAGTGTCTTTGTTGATTTTGAGGTGTGATGGGAGAGATAGGAGATGGAGCTAGGAATGAAAGTAGGAGATGGAGGAACATATGGTCCCAATTTGGATGGAAGGTTGGAAGGCTTTAGCTTAGATGGATAAGGAGCAAGGATAGACTTAGGAGATACAAATGGATAGTGAGAAGGGGTGTCAACATCTTTAGAGTGAGCAACATAGCCAATGCTATCAATAGACTTACAAGTAGCTTTGATAGGAGCAACATCTTTAGTAGGAGCATTTAAAGTTGGAGCATATGTTTGAAGTGGATTTTGAGAAGTGAAGCAAGAGGGAATACTTTGATCTTGACATGTTCCTTTAGATAGTATAGGCATGGAAGGTTTCTCATAATTTTCAGTAAGCTCAAATATAGTGTCATCGTCATACTTAGGAGGTGGATTTTGAGAAGTGGAGCAAGAGGGAATACTTTGATCTTGACATGTTCCTTTAGATAGTATAGGCATGGAGGGTTTCTCATAATTTTCAATAAGCTCAAATATAGTGTCATCATCATACTTAGGAGGTGGAAGGATGACATTTTGAAGGATATGAGCAAGTGGTTGATCTTGATCTTTATCCTTTGGAGAGTCCTCTTGACATGGAGCCACTTATAAGGACAAGGGGAATGTGGAGAGAGTAGAGAATTAGTAGAATAATAGCTAGTGTGGAAAGCATTAGGTTATTTGTTTGATGGAAGCATGTTGAGAATTTTTGTAGCTTTAGGAGACACATGAATGTTGGAAGAAATATAGATATCAATGAAACCACTACTAGACGTAGGTTCATCAATATGATCTTGCTCAAGAGAAGTATCCTCATCACATGAGTCATTAGAAATATCAATAATCCCATCATCAATAAGATCTTGGACTCTATATTTCAACTCAATACAATCTAAAGTACTATGATTATTATTTTGATGATAAGCGCAATAGATATCCATGAATGGGTTTCCATATGAGCTAGACTTAGGCAGCATGATGAGCTTGGTGCCAAGAAGTGTTTTCAAAGTATCATCATAAGAATCTTCTAGGGGAGAAAAAGTTCTATCAAAAGTATGTCTAGAGCCCTCTTGTTGTTTCTCAAGTGAATGGTATGCATCCATATCTTCATCATTTTCTTGGTTAAATATAGGTCCATCATGATAGCTTGGAATAGGCTCAAAGGAGGTATCACTTTCTTTCTCTCTAAGGAGGTCTTTAGATCTAGAAGATGAAGACATTGATGTCTTGGAGTAGAATATGTAGACCTTGAAGAAGATGAACCATGTGTATGTAAAGGTCTTAAGGAAGATTCATTTAAGAATCAAATCTTCTCCTCTAATCTTTTCTCAAGTTTAGACTTCATTTCTATCATAAGCTTAGAGAAATGAAGGTAAGAAAAATCATTTGTCTCTTCTAGTTCTTTGTATTGAGTGTATAGATCTTGATTTACTCTTTAGTGACATGGAGGATATCATGATCATCTAGCTTTGGTTGAGGTTTGGTAGCACAAGGTTTGAATTCCATAGTGGTAGATAGATAATCAAGCATGAAGGAGACTAGAGGAAGCTAAGAAGGTGACAAAAGATAACTTGATGTCCCAACTAGAGAGGTAGAGTGTTCACTTGCCAAAATAGTAAAGTGACTTGTCGAGAAAGTGTCTAAGAAACTTATAACACTAGTGACTCAAGTCAAGGTCTAAGCAAGAAGCCAAATAGCCAAGTAGATAGAGCAAGCAAGAACAAGTCAACAAACTTCCCAACCCAAGAGTCTAGTCAAGAAATCAAGGTAACCATTTCAGCAAAAAGATAACTAGCAAGTGTACATAGACCATGAAGATAGAAAGACCAAGAACACTAAGACCAAAGAGCCACTTTAAACAAGTTCAAGCACTAGAGACATAGCAAAGAAAACCCACATGTTGAGACTCCCCCTAGTAAGCAATACAAACAAATTTGAATATTCAAGGAGGCTTTTTTGAGCCCCACGATGAGTGCCAAAAATGTGCACTAGAAATAGTGCACTTCTTTAAACCCTTCTATCCAAGGTTTTCCATAGATTGGAAAGCTTGAAATGCCATCTTAGAGCTCCCTAGTCATGGAGTGCAAGAGGCATACAAATGAGTACAAAAGAAGCTCTCAGCTAAGCCTTAGAAACATAGCCCTTGCTAGTTAACCATGAGATGGGAGATTCTTTGAGCAAGAGCAAGAATGCTAGTGTCAAAGAACTCTTGTGTATGCAATGCAAGACTGAGAGATAAACTAAGATGAAATGCATCATGCAACCAAGCTAAGCAAATGAAAGTGTTACATCCATACTAATTAGACTATGTGATCTAAGCTATTGCAAAAGAACTATATTAACATGCAACTAGACTAGAATGCCATAGGACAAAATGCCATGGATGAAGAAATGTAGACAAGAAATAAAAGTTCTCCACAAAAATCTCTTCAAGAATCCTAATAGAAAACCTGAAGCACAACAATACTCAAGAGTGTGGATGCTTTGAGGGGGAAAGCTCTCTCCCTTTTAAAGGAAAATGGACGGTAGAGATCAAAAGACAAGAATATCCCAACCAAGGGCTGAGATAAATCTAGAATAAGTGGATCATATTCTAATGAAAGAGACAATTCATATTTGAGGAATAAAGAAATGATGAGAGTGGAAGACAATTCATAGTGGAGGAATTTAAAATTAAAGGTAATAGGGGACATGTCATAGTGGAGGAATAAAGAAATGAGGAGAGTGGAAGACATGTCATAGTCAAGGAATAAAGAATGAGGTGAGTGGAAGACAATTCATAGTGGTAGAATTTAAAATTGAAGGTAATGGGGGACATGTCATAGTGGAGGAATAAAGAAATGAAGAGAGTGGAAGACATGTCATAGTGGAGGAATAAAGAATGAGGTGAGTGCAAGACAATTCATAATGGAGGAATTTAAAATTGAAGGTAATGGGGGACATGTCATAGTAGAGGAATAAAGAAATGAGGAGAGTGGGAGACATGTCACAATGGAGGAATAAAGAATGAGGTGAGTGGGAGACATGGAGGAGTGTGGGATTAAAGAATGAGATGAGTGGGAGACATGGAGGATAAATGAATTAAAAATTCATTTTGAGGGCTAGATGGATAAAGGGAGAATAAATGATTTTCAAAAATCATTTATTAAACTTGGCGGATGTGAGGTTAGGGTTAAGATTAATTTAGATTAATCTTAATTAGGTTTGAGAAAATTAAGCATGTGGAGGATTTAAATAAATTGAATTTATTTAAAAGGGAACATATGATGTCACTATGCATTAAATGAATTTAACACATTAGAGGGAGTATTTGAATTAAATTCAAAATACATTAGGGAAGTGAACTTGTTTAATTAAGTAAAATTAATTAAATAAGTAGAAGAATATGACAAAATATAATTAATCATAATGCCAAAGGAGATATTAAATTAATTTAGTGTTAAAGGAGTGAAATGAATTTAAAAACAAGATCCTTCATTCCACTAAAATGGAGTGAATTATTAAATTAGGCCACTTCATTCCACTATAGATAGAATATTATGAAATTAAGATCCCTTATTCCACTTTGTATTTGGAAATATGACTCATTTCAATTTTATTGAAAATGGATATTCATGTATTTTTCTCAAAGGGGTTCAAATTTGAATTAAATTAGAATGTCTAACATTTAAATAAATTCAAATGTATAGCCATCCTAGGTAGAAATGAGAGATTAATGAGTATGAGCTAGAATTTGATTAAGTGATTGTTCAATTTTTCTTGATTTGATCATAAGAATTGATGAATTTAGCAATTTGATTTTGTTGGGTGATTACACCTATCCCCTTTCATTGTTTCAGTCAAGGGTCCACAAATACTGCTAAAAGCTCTTATGAATTTTTTGTAAAAACTAGCCAGTCCATGAAAAGATCTTACCTTTGTCGCACACTTTGGAGTAGGCCATTCAAGGATAACCTTCACTTTCTCTATTTACATTTTCAAACCTTCTGCTAAGACTACAAATCTAAGATACACCAACTTCTTTGCAAAAATGCACTTCTTCAAGTTTATCAGCAACTTTTCTTCCCTCAATTTATCAAACACCTTGCAAATATGAATCAAATTCTCCTCTAATGTCTCACTAAAGATCAAAATATCATATAGGTAAACAATGATAAACTTACCCAAAAACTCCTTCACTACCTCATTCATGAGTCACATGAAAGTGCTTGGAGCATTGGTTAGCGCAAAAGGCATGACTAACCACTCATACAGTCCTTTGGTCTTGAAAGCAGTCTTCCATCACCACCTTCTCTGATATGAATTTGATGGTATCCACTTTTCATATATATCTTTATGAAATACTTAGCTCCACTCAAACAGTCTATAATATCATCCATCCTTGGAAATGGAAATTTGTACTTGATTGTGATCTTGTTGATAGCATGAGAATTTGTGCACATTTTCAATTCTCCATTCTTCTTTGGTGCTAATACAGTTGGTAAAACACATGGACTTAGACTCTCTCAAATCAACCCCTTTTGCAACAACCCATAAACTTATCTGTTCAACTCTTCACTTTTTTCTAGTGTCATTCTATGCACTGCCTTATTTGGCAAATTGGCTTGTAGAGCCAAATCCATCTAGTGATTGATCTTCCTTATTAGGGGCAATCCATCAAGTACATTATTTGATACAATATAAGAAAACTCTCCCAACATATATGTAACTTCTGCAAGTACCTCCTCTACTTCTTCTTTACTATCTTTAAGAATTATAGCAAAACACAAGCTCATGCTTCATACCTTTGAGAAACTCTTTTCCATTAACAAAACATATTCTAACATCACTACATATGTTTTCTTCTTTCTCCTTCAATGGATTCAACTTATACTTTACTCCATCCTTGGTCAGAGTGTAGGTATTTGCTCACCCATCATGTACAACATGCCTGTCAAACTGCCATGACCTACCTAGCAACGTCTGACATATGTCCATAGGTATGATGTCACAAGAAGCCTTATCTTGGTAGCTTCCAATCTTGAACTTCACTGAGCACTACTCATTGACCATGACCTTATGGTCATCTTATATCCAAGCATTACGATATGGATGTGGGTGTTTCTGTCTCTTCAAATTCAACTTTGTGACCATTATTTATTACACTAGATTATTAGTACTTCTATTGTCAATGATCACATCACAACACTTATCTTCACATCTGCGCCTTGTGTGAAACAAGCTCCTTTTTTATTTAGGTTCATTCTCACCACTTAGCAAGACTCTTTTGTTAACTAGGACTTCTCCTCTTTTAGCATCTTCAAAATGTGAGGATCTAACATCTTCATCAATATGTGCAACCCTGGCTTGGACTTTTGTTCTTTGATTTATCCTTCCTTGGTGCTAGGAACATTCAAATTCTTTGTGCCCTTCTTCTCTGCAGTGAAAATATTTTCCATAGAAGCCTCCTCTTGTAGATCCTTATCTTCTGCCTCTTCCTCTCTGATCTCTATTGTTCTAATCATGAAAATGATTGGAATTATTTCCCCTCTAGTTTTGACTACTGCTTCCAACCTTATCTGTGTTCTTCTAATCATCATTACAGCCTCCATAAGATCATCTTCCAGATCTGCCACTGTGACCTCTTCTACTAATTTTTCTTCAACTCTTAGGGAAAAATGGTATGCCTCCTCAATACTATTCATTCAAACTAGACTCAGCTCATCCTAAATGCTTGGCCTCAACCCATTAAGATAGAGAGTGACTTTCTCCTTATCGACTTCTACATGAACGATTCTAAGGAGAACTTGGTAGAACTCTTCGGTATACTCTTGTATAGATTTTCCCACTTGCTTCAACCCTTGCATTTTCTTCAATAGATCAAGCTCATAATCCATGGGAATGAATTATCACTTCAGTTTAGCTATCATCTAATCCCATCTGGTGACTTTGTCCTTTCCCTTTCTATTTCACTCCAACTAAACCTCCTGCCACTAGATCTTTGCATGTCCCTTGAGTTTTGTCTTTGCAAACTTGACCCTATCAGGATCCTCAATATCTTCAGACTTAAATTACTTCTCTATTTCATTGATCCAATCGATTAGCTCCTCTAGGTTAAGATTTCCAAAAATGTGGGAACTGCAAACTTAGGTCCTTTTCCAATCTTGGAGATGGCCCTAAAAAGCCCCTCTTCCTTTGGGTTTAGAATTGTCTTTGCTTCGACATTTTCTTCTACTTCATCCTCATCCTTGATTTCATCATGGGAATATTTATTCTTTTTTGCATTTGTTCTTCTACTACTTGCATTTGTCTTTGGAGGGATCTAAAACTGTCAGGTGTAACACCTACAACTCTTCTGCCACACTCTCTTCGTAGATGCATTTTTGCACTTTCGTTGAAACCCTAGTGCAAACTATCTTTCAATCGACGATCTGTCTACATGCTCACCCAAACCATGGTCCTAGTGTGAACTGCCTCATAGTTAGTGCTCTATCCACACACTAAAGAACTCTAGCTTTGATACCACTTGATGAAGGGTGCTCCCTTAATACCATAAACATATAACAAAAATAAAGAAACAACAACAAATGCGAGAATAAAATATGAACTTCTTATTTGCACCACAATACGGAATTACAGAATTCATAAGTACAATATGCTAACACACATGGGCACCTTCATTATAGTAATCTGCAAGACTAAGTTGCAAACTACCACCCAGAGCTGTCTTAGACAATGTTCAAGCATTTCTTAAATAGGCAATTTTATGTTGCCTAAGAAGGTTCTAGATCCTCAAACTCAATACCTAGGGCCGATAAATCCTAACAATACATATAAAGTCTACTAAATACATCTTTGACAAATTATTTTAGAAATTTTGGTAGCTAAAATTTGAAAGGCCATAACTCACAAATCGTTGCTTTGATTGGCTATTATAACCACTTTTCAAAAATACTAGCTCCTAATCTACTAGATTGGAATGGTGCAAGCACCCTTCCATTGAGTTTTTAAACCTCATCCAGATAGTCTAAGGCCTCCAATAGTGAGCCTGGAGATTTTTCTACAAATGTTTCCATCAAAAATCTATAATAACTTCTTCGATACTTAAGTTGGAGCAATAAATTTTTTATGTTAGGCTTATAAGTCTAAAATGAACCTTCATGTAGAAATAAGAACATCCCAAGCTCGTATGAAAAACTTACTAAAAATAGCAAGCTCCCATAAATAGTAACCACCCTATCTACTAGTACTTATTAAAATAGAAAAGACTATAAAGAAAATATTTTTGGGTGATGCAAGATTGCTCTTACACCCAGGATGCTCCTGCATCATTTTGCTAGAAATAGAGGCATGAAATTTATAAATCCTCTTCTTAGTTGGTTTAGAATTGGAGGGAGAGGCTTCATTAATGTTTTTAGTCCTAGGAATAACCTTACAAAAACCAAAGGATGTCTTTTCACTTCATCCAACACCCTGGCCTCTAGGGCCAACTAATCTAGGCTCTACCTCATTTAATAGTAAAGACTCTTCCCATGTCCCAATTGATCGTTTGTTTAAATTCCATTTCTACAACTAATTTTATCAAACAATTATAGGAGAAAGACTGGTCCTTTCTTAATTTTACTAAAGGAGTTTTCTTCTTAACAATGTTAAACAAGAAATTGGGAAGATTTACCTATCTATAGTCATGTTACGGATGAGCCAAAATCTTGAAATGTAGGGCATGTAGGTATTTGTAATGAGCTTCACAAGTGAAGTATCAAATGATAAATGTTGCTGGCTAGATAAACTCCAAGGGAAAAGATAATTTGGAGGTGCCCTACTTCTTGTTAATGTCCAGTGGAGGGTTAAGATGCACATTGAACTATGCCCTACCCGCACATAGGTCAAAATGCTTTACCCAACTTCCTAGGGTAATCCAGTATTTTCAGCCACTACATCTTCTATAAATTCAATTCTTAGGCCCTTAATGATTGCAAATCCATCCTTCAAGGTGCTTAGAAATTGAAGAGTAACCTCTTCATCAAATCACTTAAGACTGAGGCAATAATCTAACCATCCTCTTCTCTTGAACATCTCGCAATTGGCCATGTCACCTAACAAAACCCTATGATCAACCAACTCATATCTTTGAAGACCTTCACCCATTGGTATGCACATCATAATTTTGGCAAAATCGTGGTGTTCTTAGATCTCAAAAATGGCAAATTAACAAAATTTGCAGTGCTTTGGCACCAGATAGAGAAAATGACATACAATTACTGTGTACTTCTTAAAGATTTTTATTGCACAAAATCTCATGATATCCTTCCTCACATCAAGTCTCATAATTTTTTTCTTGTGTATAGGTTTTCCACCTTGAACACATTGCTAATTATCATTAAAATTTAAGCTCAACTTTTGATGTTCTTAATTTCCTTAATGATGCAATCATGGAAGGATAGGTCATGAACATGTGATGGCTGTCATCTCATAACTTTTAAAGTTTACATGTGATTTGAAATTTTTAAAAATGAATATTGCCCCCTCCAACTAAGGGTATGGCTCTCACCAGGCCAAGATATGCAAGAGTAATAAATTCAAACAATGTAAATGTCTAATAAAGAATGAATAAAATAAAATATGTGCAAGGTTATGTGGCACATACTTGGCAAGTGCTACAAGAAAAGTGTTCTAGAAAAGATCATTTGAAGTGATGGAGTGATGGGATGGCATGGAAAGATGGTGAAGAGAGATGGTGAGGTGAAGTGTATGGTGGAGAAATAACTTTCAAGAAGAAAGTCTTTATTATGAAAATCTTGAAGGGAATCAAGATTTAGTAGTAGTCAGGGTAGAAGACCTAGACTACTTGGTTGTAGGAATGAGTATATCTTAGTTGTGTAGAAACTGCTATAGGAAATTGTCACGACTAATTGGTTTATTATAGAGTTTGAGGCGATGCCCATTGACAAGTAACTAGAATTGAACAGGATCAGATGATCCTAACTAGCAAGTTTGAAGCTTTCCTTAATTGTGTTGATACTTGGAATCCTAAGGAAGGGCCCAATCTCCCATAACAAACATTTTATCTTTGATAAACTTATCATGCCATTATTTTTGTTGATGCTAAACGAGTTCTGTGTTATTCAATGTAGATTTTTGCCATTCATCAAGGCCATTCAAACTCAAAACTCATTCTTGTTGTGCAATAGTAAGTTCCATATCAAGCTCTAGAGTAGTCCTCAATGTTTTATACTCAAACTCCATAGGCATTACAATTGACCTACCATAGATGAGCTCAAAAAGAGTGAAACTTGTTGTAGATTTCTAGGTGGTTCTATAAGCTAAAAGAGCTTCAAGAAGTTGTGTGGCCCAATCCTTCCTATGGAGTGCTACTATTTTGGTGAGAATGGATTTCGTCTCCCTATTGGTAACTTCTACTTGGTCATTAGCTTGTGGATGGCAAGGTGATGATTTACCACGTCGAATAGTATATTCCTCCATGAGAGCAGTTATCAGATTAGATGTAAATTGAGCTCCTTGATCATATTGTAACTCCCTAGGGACTCTAAACCATGTAAAGCTAGATTTATAAAAGAACTTGGCAACATTGTTATCCCTTGGATGCTTTATAGGTTTTTCCTCTACCCACTTAGTTACCTAATTAGTGCAAACTAGAATATAGGATTTTCCTTGTTAAGGGGGTCCAATAGGACCTAAAAAGTCAATTCCCCATTTATCAAAGGGTGAAATGACTACTTGAGGCTATAGGGGTATTTCATCTGATTTAGTGGGTCTCCCTATGCGGTGAAACTTATCACATCTCTTTGTGTATCTTGCTGAATCCTTGTGTAAACTTGGCCAATAGTACCCAGTTGTCAATATTTTAAAGGTTGTTTGCTTGGCTACAAAATGAACTCCATAGGGATCATCATGGCATGCTCTAAAGATATCATATGTTTTAGCTTCCCTTATACACCGACGCATTACTTGATTAGGTTCAGTATAAACCATAAATCCAGAAATCCAAGAATAATCAAAGCTCTTTTCAACTAGTAACTTTTTTTCTTTAGCAAAGAAGTGAATTGGCATCTTTCATGTGGTTAGGTGATTCACAATATCTATATACCATGGATTTGTGCCGACAATAGGTAAAGGTGTTCATCTAGAAAACTATTGTTAATGGTTGCAAGATTGTTAGGGACATGCAATTGAGAGAAAAATTTAGCTACCACATTGGCCCTACCAAGTTTATCTACCATTGTGATATCAAGTACCTGCATAAGTAGTAACCAATGAGTGAATATTCCTAATATTGCAAGTTTATTCATCTGCTATTTTATAAAAGAGTGGTTAGTATGAACAAATATTTCATATCTAGTAATATAGTGCCTGAATTTATTCAGTGCATAGATAACTACAAGTAGCTCCTTTTCAGTGACTATGTGGTTAAACTCTGCACTTTGTAAATTTTTATTGATGAAATAAATATCATGTTCGATTGAGTCTACCTTCTAGCCTAGCCCTGCACCTATGACATAGTCTAAGGTATTTGTATGAATGTGGAAAAGTAGTCCCTGATTGGGCCCTCTCAAAAGTGGTGTTGTCATGAGAACTTCCTTAACCTGTAGGAAAGATGTAGCACACTCAGAGTCCTACGAAAATTTAGAATCCTTTCTTAACAAGTTATAAAGGGGTGTTGTGAGTTGACTGAAATTCTTGATGAATATTCTATAATATCTAGCATGTCTTAGGAAACTTTGCACATCCTTTTGCTTCTATGGCATAGGTAAGTCCTCAATCTTTGTTGGATCTACTTGGATGCCTTGTGATGAAATGAAATGACCTAGTCTTGACATCTCTTGAGTACCTTCTCTAAGTTGGCTTTTGCTTCCTCAAAATTAATCCCATAAATAATAAAATCATCCATGTAGATCTCCATATAGTTAGCAGATATATCAGAAAAGATACTTATGATAGCTTGTTGAAATATGGCTGGAGCATTGCACAAGCTAAAAGGTAAAACTAAGTAGGAGAAAGTTCCCCATGGGTAGGTGAAGGTTGTTTTCCCTTGATCCTCTAGAGCTATTTGTACCTGATTGTAACTACTAAAACTATCCAAAAAAGAAAAACATTTCTTGCCAGCTAGGTTGTCAAGAACCTAATCTATAAATGGCAAGGGGAAGTGGTCTTTCTTAATGGCTAAATTGAGTTCCCTATAATCTACATAAAATCTCCATTTTATTCCCTTATTTAGTATTATAATCAAGGGTGAAACCCATTTTCTATTAGAGATGGGGTAGATAAAACCAACACTTAATAGTTTATGCAGTTCATTCTTAACTATATCCTTCAAAATAGAGTTAATTCTCCTCTTAGGCTATCATATGGGTTTGAAGTTAGGACTGATGTAGATCTTGTGAGTGCAAAGCATAGGATTGAGTCCTTTCATGTCCATGTAGTCCCAATCAAATGGTTTTTGATTTTCCTATAGTAACTACAACATAATTTTTTGATGGGAAGGTGATAAGGCATTGTTTACATTCAACTCTCTTTCTGGACCAACTTCCATCTTAATAACCTTATCTGTCATGAATAATTGGGCAAAAGGAGAAGAATCCATCTCACGAGGTAATAATGAGTGAAGGAATTAGGAAGCTTCTAAATACTAGGGTGTGTTCAAAGGTGGTAATATAGTTTCTAGGACACATTCCACTTGAGGACACATTTGAAGCTCTACTCCATACTTGTTCATGATAATGGATGAAATGATCTTGTCTTCTTCTCGAGAGGTTGCAAATGACTGTTGACCTATCATCATTAGCTAATGGATGAAATTTACCTTAGGATCATCATCGCCCAAGTCTGGCTAGATTACTTGGTCATCTAAGAATAGTGGTTGAGTAGGGGAATATAAAGTCAGGTTCTTAGTATGGATACCATTGGATATTCTCATCTTCCCAAACTAGCAAGTTATATAGGCATCTATAGTGGCTAACCATGGTCACCCTAAAATTAAAGGATATCCACCCATGTTAGCCTTTAGAGAGAGTACAACAAAGTCTATTGGATACTCCCAAGAGTTTAAGGTGACTATGACATCTTCTGGCTTGATAGTAGAACTATCAACAAGTTGAAGTATGGTTGGTATTTCTCTAAGACCAATGATATGCAATTGAGATAATACCTCCTCTGTCATGACGTTTATAGATTCTCCTAAGTCAACTAAAGCATTTTGAACTTGCATCCCATGAATGGTGACAGTAGCCACATGACTCCTAGGGTCAGAATACTTAGGTATAATTAATTTTTCCAACATTAAATTAGACAATTGTCTTCGACATGAATAGTTTTTGAATCCTTCTTCTTTCTTCCTGGTTGTTTGATACATGCTTCCTTGATAGCTTTTGTATAGGTAGGAACCTTTTGATAGCATCAAGTAATGGTATTTTTACTATCATTTGCTTTAGTTAATTGAGAAAATCAATTACTACATAGTTTTCTATAGGCTAGCATTATTCCATCAACCTATGAGGAAATGATTCTTTGACTACAAGAAAGGTCTTCTTATTTGACACATCTACCTATTTAGTTGGGGAATCTTAAACTTCAGTTGTTATAGGCTTTTGGGGTGAAGGAAGAGTAGTTCTTGGTCTTAAGTGGATATCATTCAAGGAAATAACATAGGTTTGTTGTTGTGCTAGCTGTTTGGTATTGTTGGGATTAGGATTAGGCTGAACTGGTAGTTGAGTCTACTTGGGAGGAGTATTAGTGGCTGTAGGAGGAGGCATTAAAGCCTACTACTGAGGTGGTGGCATTAAGGCTTGCTGACTAGGTTGGGTATTCCAACTTTGGTTTTGTTGCCAACCTTGCTGAGGTTGCTGCCAACCCTACTGAGGTTGTTGCCAACCTTGTTGGGGTAGTTACTAACCTTGCTGAGGTTGTTGCCAATTGTTGTTTCCACTAAAACCAATATTTTGAGAATTTTGTCATTGATTGTTACTATTATAATTTTGAAGAGGATCTTGCCGCATACCTTGCCTTTGAGACCATGGCCTTTGTTGAGAAATGTAGAGAACCTCTCCATTTTCATCAATGACATTAAACTCAACAGGCATTGGTTTGTCTCCAGGCTTGCAAAAAACTTGCATCTACAATTCCTTTTCTTTTCCCTACAATGTGGACAATATTTAGCTAACATAACATCAATTTTTTCCTTCTTCCTTCTCACCTACATGGTATCCAGCTGAGTGGCTGCATCATTAATGATGTCTTGTTTGAAATTTGACAACAAATAGGATAGTTTCATCTTTAATACTCTTGAACCTTCATAGACTTATGTAGTAGGTCTTTAAGTCCCCTATCTTTCTTCATAGTGGCCCTCAAATAATTTAGACATATAATCTATATATTAGTCAATTTTTTTGAGTGATATCTCCTCCTGCCTTAAGATCGAATGCTTTAATACTTCCATCATTTACACCTTTCAGAAAAAGACATTTCTTTGATTCCTCATTCAATTGATGTTGTGTGTTACACTATAGGTTGAACATGAACCATGAGACATAGTATTCCAATGTTTCATCATCCTTTTGGGACATTTTGAAAATTTCATCCCCTTTCAAATCTTGACCTGTGCAATATTCGTTATACTTTGTAAGAAACAAGTTGTTCATTGTAGGCTTATATGCTACATCATTGGTACCCAACCCCATTAACCATCTTAGAGAAGCTTATTTTAGGGTGGATGGAAACAACTTTAGCTTATGAGCATTAGTGGTATAGTCATAACTTTTGCAAAGGATATCAAACACAAAGAGGAAGGTTTCAGGGTCTTCAATAATTAAGCCATAGAACTTGGGAAGTGAAACATGGGGTACGTCCTTCAAGTTTTGATTACCTTATTGAGGACATATAGGAAAAGGAAATGTAGGTTGTGGCTAAACCATTTTTAGAGGAGGACCTGGACATGGTGGTTGATAGATAACAGTGGCAAGTGGATTATCTTGGTATTCAGGCTCAACAAAAAGATCATTCAAATGCAAGGATTCTTCAGAGGACGAGGGTATTCATTCCTGAGTAGTAGCGAATGGATTTTCAAAAGGTTCTTCTTCTTCATTCTCCCTATGAGGTTCTTCAGGCCTAGGATTAAAAATGTCTTCCTGAATATTATGGGGAAGAAATCAACCAAGGAGGTCTCATATTCTATGCATAAAAAATAATGTAGAATTTAAATTAACATAATGATTTCAGGGTTGAACTAGATTGACACCTTCCTCAACAACATCGCCAAAAATGATGGGTCAACTTAATACCTTAGTAATAAAGGATTGGACATCCTTTCACAGTGATTCTATGGTCAGACATCATCATGTGTTTTCCCTAAAATAGTATATTGACTTCATTTAATTTGTCAACTCGAGAGCATAAACTTGAGATGGTGACTGCAAAGTATATGCTCTAATTCTTCTTTAAGTCATTACAACTAATGAAAAGGAAATTTGAAGGAAATCTATGCTAGAAACTAAAACAACAACTTAACTCAAAGCTTAAAGTAATTCTACAAACAATAAACCTATATATGCACCTATGTTGTAGGAATAGTTTACTAATTCTATTATCAATGGTTGTAGGAGCAACATAATTCTACCTTGCAAGGAAACAAACAAGGAAATGAAATCTATTCTAATGGAATAATTCACTCACCAAGTGGCCCCCCTTGGATGAGTGTATAGAAAAGACAACCAAGATAAAAGATATGAGCTTGAACTGTGCATTCTATTCATTCATGGTGAAATATTACACTTGATTAAAAATAGTATCACACTCTGGTGCTATGAAAATCAACTTATCCTATTCTTCTTCTGAAACTATGCTCAAAGCTATAACAATCATTATTTAAAGGAAACTACAATGAATTCCCAACTTTACAATCACTCCATTAATAAGGATAAATTAAAAATTCATAAATTTTGAAACATAAACAACATTAAGCATGAATACTAATATAGCAAGTTGTAGAAGCTACATGACATAAAGAGCATTACTTGCTATCATTGGCACAACAAGGTGCAAAATTGCCATCTGACTTTGATGTATCAAACCTTAGGAGAGATCAAGAAGGATCACCCCTAGAGGTTGTCAATCAAAAACTTCAAGACGTACAACTGGAAATTTTGAGAATGAAATGGGGAAAGGTCCAACTGGCTAAATTTAGTCTCGAGAAGGTATGCCCTCGCCCATTTGACAGAAGCATTACCTTGGCACCCTTTCCATAGAACATGCATATACCAAAATATGATAAATATTTTGGCACATTAGATCCTCAACACTATCTTTGACAATTCTATACTTTAAGTATGGAATTTTTTCATGACACAACCTATCTTATGCAACTATTCCCTAGGATTTTTGGGGGACAAGCCATTGAGTGGTTCTCAAAACTCCCCTCCAATATCAAGTCATTCAATCAACTAGCTTCAGTTTTCATCACACAATACTCATACAACATCAAAAGGGAGGTTACCATGATTGACTTATGTAATACAAAATAACTCCCAAGAGAATCCTTCAAGGTATTTTTACAAAGATGGTGACATACCTTCACTAAATACCATCTAGACATTTCACACAAAGATAAGATGGATATCTTCATCAATAACCTTTCCAAACCTCTGAACTACTAGCTATAACTATAAGGTCCAAAAGACTTTAAAACCACTTTAGAAAATACAACTAAAGTGGAAGAAACCCTATTAAGCAATGACATCATTAAGCTATCAAAAGATGGAAAAGGTTTCTCAAACAACTCCTTACAACTACATAACTCATCTGAATGATCAAATGAAAAACATAAATCGTGGTGGAGGAACAATAATAAAAACATGGTAAATGACAGGGTGGTAGAAGCCAACCATGTTAAACCACAACCTCACCCCTATCCAAATCAACCATACCCAATTGCTAATAGTACCAACATACACACTCACCAAAACCCGCCAAAACAAGATAATATTTGTCCATTCTACCAATGAAATATAACCACTCCTCCAACACTGAATGATTCCAATCAACAAGTAGCATACAAACAAGATCCTCCCCTAAGAGGATACAAGTCTACCAACATACCCAAAGTATACACTTCCATAGGAGAGACCTACAAAAGAGCTTTATAAATGCTCTTAGCCAATGAGCTCATTATTCTACCAAAAGCTAAACCTTATGAGCCATAAGTCAAACCGCAATTCTGGAATGACAAACATTTTTGCACTTATCATTGAAACTAAGGATACCTTATGAATAATTGCTATGCCCTTAAAGGAACCATCCAAAAATTAATTGATGATGAGACAATTGAAGTACACCATTTTTGCAATAATGAGGATCACCTGACCTTCAAAAATCCTTCCATCAAAAATAAGAAAGGCGAGTCTTCCAAAAGTAACTAGCCTACATCCTCTAATGACAAAGTCAACTATGCTCATAATTATGACAACACAATTAACATGATCGTAGGGTTTGATAACACTATCACTATCATCATGGTCAAAGATAAACATAAGAAACAAGCCTTGAATGCCATCATCGGAGGTCAAGCCTCTAAAGCAGTTCTTCCTAGGGAAACCACTAGTCCAGACCAAGCTACAATAAGTTCCACCAATTTCAATACTAACATCATCTAAAACATGATATACAAGCATTCCAATGAAAACATAAATCACAAGAAAGCATACTTCAAAACCCAAAGTACCAAGTGAAAACATCTAGCAACAGTCACACTATGATAGTAGACTGTCTTTGTACACTAGTCCTAGTAGTGGCATAGGTAGCTATGTCTCCCAACCACATGGAACCCATAGGCCCACTCCCACCATGCTAATGGAGATAATGATCCAACCATAAACACAGATAAAGCACAACGTCCATGGCTAACACTCGCGCCAGATAGTATGATGAGTGAAACCAAGAACATAAACAATGCATAAGCTACAAGTCCTAGTCACACACTCAATGAGATACTAAGTAGGGGTTGACATCATGGAGAGTCACTTGGCATCAACAAGCCCAAGCTAGTATTGGTAACTAAACTCCCCAATGGGAAATGCACACTCTGGGTGGCAACTCTTCCCAACGGAAGGCACACAAGCCTAACTTTTTAATTATCTTATATATTATTACCACCTAATATTTTAATTTAGCTATCACTTATATAAAACTTCCTCTACCAACCAACTGAAAATGGTCACTAGGTTGCGAGATAGAAGCCCCTACATGTGCTACCCTGCCCTAACCATGCTCATCCAACAATGAGTGCATGTAAGCATGTATATTCTCAACCCAATTCTAATGATCATAACTTCTGGAAGTACCACAAAAGATCAAGACTCTCAAGTCACTTGACAAGTGTACACACACATACTTGTGTGTGGCACACCACATCATGAAGATCATAACACAAGGACTGGATAAGAACACAATGCAAAAATTCACTCAACCAAAAATAGAATCAGGAGGACGCATGCAGCATGCATCCCTATGCAACATAAAAGTACAACAATGGTCTGACTAACATCCAAATGGATCATCCAAGTCTACGACCAACATCATGCCAAGAAAACCTAAGAAAATAGGGTAGCACGCAAAATGAATTAAAAACCCCCAAAATTAGAAAACTTTGAAAATAAAACCCATTTGGTCTTTGTGTACAAAAACCTTGAAAATCCAATAATATTTGGGTTTGGATGCCGTATACAAAAAAGGCTAGCATAACAACATGAAACCCCAAACCCCCATCCCAAAAATAGGAAAAGTATTCATACTCGACCAACCGAGCAAAACCAACAAACAAAAATGAAGGGGAACACTAGTTCTCAACCTCCTAAAAAACTATTACCAAAAATAGAAGTTGAAATGAAGAGAAAACAAGAAAACAGGAAAGCCCTACCTGACAGGAAAAGGGGCTGAAATTGAAAGTAGCACAATAAAATAAATTGCTTGCTGAAACTGCTAAAAATCACAGAAAAGCAAGGTCTACTTGAGTCGGATCCAACAAGACTGACCTTGTGAAGATCCCACACTCACAACTCCCACAATAAATAGAAATGTGATCCTCTAGAAGAGGATTCTCAAAAAATCCCTAAAATTTATATTTTTCAAAAGTGAGAAGTGAGAAAACAAATATCTTTTTCAATACTTATATACTTTCTGAGTGAATAGTCGATTAAGGCATATAGCTAGTTAGACTAGTAGACTCTGAATCAACCCAAACGAAAATAGGTTATTCCTCGTAATGAGAATTCACCTAAGGAAAATCTACTAGAAATTAAATTCAATAAGAATTAAAACCTTAAAACCCAAAATCACAGAAAGTCCCTTAATAACTTTCGCAACAATGCAAACCTCTAAATGCACAAACATGCTCATTGGTCTAATCACGTAATGCAGATGAGTTCATATTTAATAATCACTAAAAAGTTTTAATTTAAACAATTAAAATAAGGGTACATCAAACATACAAGGATGACATTGGTAAAATATGAAAAGCTAAATCACTAACTCCATGTGCCACTGTCAAGGATATAAATCATGCACACTAAAATATACAATCAAGTGTAATTGCACATAATAACATAGATGAAACAATAAATGTATTAAATAACCAATTTAACCATTTATTCAATTATACCTAAATAATCCATTTACATCACTCACATACTCATAAAGCATAAAGATACAAGAATCAAGTAACTAACCATAGCATAAAATCCATCTTGTAATCATAAAGATAAATATGTCCAAATACCAGATAATTAGATATCATCATAGACCTACTGTCATCTCAAAGTGGCATCAACATGAAAATATGATAAACTAAACAACATAGTAGTAGAGCATCAATGGTACTGAAATCAATGTATAACATCTAACCCTTAAGTTATCTCAAGGTACATATAATAAGAGTATCAAGTATCTCTCAAATCAAAATATAGACAAGGAATAGACTACAAACATGAGAGGCACTACATGATGAATCTAATCATAAACCCTAAGATCTACAATGATGATTAAGCATAAAAAGATTAGAATCACCTATTTAAGGAGATACAAGGGAGAACTTTTAAGATGTTCTAGAGAGTTTGAATATTGGAGAAGTTGCTATTGATATTGATTAGTGAATCTAAGAAGAAGGCTAAGACAAGTTGAGAAGAGGTGAAGCAAAATTGCTTGAAGGGTTGGTAAGGAAATCAAAGAAAAAGATTAAAATCGAGGCCAAACAATGAATCATTTTATGATATAAATAGATATCTATACATGCAAAGGTTGTACGTAACAGATCAAAACCTTTCTATTACTTTCTAGCCCTTGTAAACAGTATTTGAAATCCTTTAATCAAGGTTGACCTAACAGTCATATGTAAATCCTTTAACTAGATGACATTCTAAAGGAATGCTCATTCTTCTAACAAGGTGATAAAATCCTTTCACAAGGTCACATTTAACAATGTGTTTTAAAACCTTTAATAAGGTTGGATCCTAACAAAGATCACTTCATATGAGTGAAAATTGGTTACATGTTTCTAGTGTTTTTTTCCCAAAATTGGTTTTCCACATTAAATCCTACTGTCAACCTTGTGTGGATGTTATTGTGATGTTTTATTGATTAATGTTTACATTCTACTATTCTATTATTTAGGATAGTGAACTACTAGTTGATGTTACTAAAGTTTATAGTAGAGATCAAGCAGAGGAATGATAAGATATGAAGTTGATTAAGTGTTTGTTTGTTCAATTGGTACATTTGAAGCTTGGATACTTGATTCATCTTCTCGCCCCCACCCCCCCGCCCCCCAACCAAATCTCAATTATTCTAAATATTCTAACAGATATGATTTCTTTGAAATGTATTTTTCCCACATTTGTTTGAATGTAAATGCAATTAAACTATTTTTTTGAGATTTTATATGCAATGATATGAACTTAAGCTATATGATTATGCAAATTTAATCTATAGAAATGAAGAAAAAACTAAACTAAATGTATGCATATTAATCTAGAATGATATAATGAAATAAGTAAATGTGTGAAAGATTCGAATGCACAAATGTTGAGCTCTCAAATTGATAGAGTTTCAATACTCATCAATTGCATCCCCCCAAATGAGAGGCAAAAGGTCTCTTTCATAGAATCCTAGAACTAATCGATGGTTGAGATTGAAGCATATGAATGGTTCATATTCAAGGAGAGCTCAATTCAATTGAAGAGTTTCCTTAATTGAAGGAGTTAACTCATTGCTTTTGGAGTGAATGATGTAGTTAACTATTTTATTTCCTTTTTTTATTTTAGTTGACTCACAATTTCCAATTTAGAACTAGAGAGAATATTTTAAGATAATATTTAATTTATGTGACCTCATAATTTAATTATTAAAGTCAATAATTAGGATTACAATATTTAATAAAATCAAATATATTTAATTCCTCATGTCATGTATATTAGCTAAAGGGGGTGAATTTATTTAATTAAAGTGCGAGGACTTATAATTAAATTTATTCAATTAGAATGTTTATTTAGCCAATTTAAGTCAATGTTTAGGAAAAATAATATATGTGATTATTGCAATTTTAGGATTTCTTTGCAATTTGATACTAAGATCAAGTAGAGACAACTAGTTAGAAATTCCTAGTAAAATAAGACTTTTTCGATCAAGACACTACAACATTTGGGGTCAAATTGCAACAACATTTTACGATAATGGTCTAATTTGTGGTGATTTTCATGATTTTTTTTGTAATTTTCCCCGACGTCATTGTAGTACCAATGTAAGTGTCTTAATTATGATGCCTGCATAAGTATAAAAATAATAATAATAATGACATCAATCATTCCCCATTTGTTTTGATTGTGGAGAGTTGTGCATGAAAGAAGGTGGACATCTATGAACGAGGATGGAGAGCTCTGAACATCGTCATGCCCTTATATTTTAACAACTCCAACTAGTTATAACTTCATCAAACATCAAATTATTCTCTAATTTAGTTGTTAGACATTTCATCAAACACTTTGCAAGAAAGCTCTGATACCAATGTAATATCCCTTGCCCAAACTGGCTTATTTTAGCTCAAGGAATATTGTCAAACACTTGTATTGTTGCCTTTCAATGCTAAGAAATTTAGAATGTTCACAAATGATATTACAATGTCTCTTACAATGAACTAATATGCAAGTGCAATTCTTTTGATATTTTCAATGCATATACATGGAAAACAAATATGGAATGCATACCTACAACCAACTGACATTTTGACAAACAATTCACATACAATTGTTATGCTAATCATTTATGTTATTAGATAACATTTCGTCAAACAAATGGTATGCAATATATATCTCCTTTATTGAATTCATTCTCATGTACAATGTTGCTAAGAGTTTGCCAAGACAAATGGGCTTACAATAATGACTACACTAATGCCAAAATCTAATTCTGAATTATCACAGAAAAATCATATGCCTAAAAATTACAGTGCTAACTACTAATAGTTGCAAGAGGAACCTGATAATAGTGATGCCCAAGAATGGAGATGAATCAAGCATAAGTACTATAGCACGACATCATTCTTATGTACTGTAGTAGCCAACAATAAACGTACGCTCCAATTTAAGCACAAATAGAACTCTTAAATTAAAGATCTCTTGAATACAAAATTCAGTGGATATTTCACCACCTCAATTGGTAGCAACACTAAAGAGTTGATGTTCTCCAATGGTTGACTGAAATTGGAAATCTTAGTTTCTTCTCCCAATTTTATATCAAATGCGAGTCACAATAATCAGATGATTAACAATGAAGCTCTCCCCTCTATTTATTCTTTTCCTTCACCCCTCTAGAAGGAAATAAAATATTATTTAATTGCATTCTCTAGAAGCTTCCCCCTTTCCAATACAATAATTAATTGTATTTCTAGAAAATGCACTCTCTAGAAGCTTCTCCCTTGCAATACAATAATTAATTATGCTTCTAGAAAATTAAATTAATTAAATATAAAGTTGCCTTCTAATTTTAATTTTTTTTAACGACTTTGTAAGAAATTAATTTAATCAATTTCTCCCTATTTCTTCACTTAGCCTTCGAAGAATGTAAAGGCTAAGAACTCCACTAAGATGCTAAAAAGATGGGCACATTATAGTCCACCCACCCTAAAATTGCTTGTTTTCAAGCAACTTCAAGTACAGATGCTATAAAATCTCCTCATTCTTCCATGTTGCATCCTCTAATGGCAGGTCCTTCCATTTCACCAAATACTCCCTTATAGTACATTGTCTCAAGTTTCTTTCCCTGAAATCAATGATAGCCTCTGGCACCAATACTGATTTTCAGTCATCCACCAAGGGTGCAAGCACTATAGAAGGAACAATATGATGTCCTAATGCCTTCTTGATGTGTGACACATTAAAAATGTTGTCCACCTTGCTCTCCACTAGAAAATCTAACTCATTAGCCACCTCTCCCACTTTCCTGATAATCCTGAATGGACCATAGTATCATGGTTTAAGTTTCTTGGCACCACTCTTCTTGAGAGTGGATTGATGGTAAGGCTACAACATAATATCACCATATCTCCAACCTCACATGTGATAAGTGGTATTGTAGCAATACTCACAGAGATAATATGCTTTACCCATGCCTTTTATTGCCCTACTATATAATTTTTGAGATATCTCTCCACCATTTATTCACTATCTCTTTCTGACCATCTGTCTGAGGGTGGTAGTTAGTACTTGGAGTGAGCTCTATCACACACAACCTGAATAGCTCCTGCCAAAAGTGACTCATACCTGTTGTCTCTATCACTCATAATACTCTGAGGTAAGCCATATAATCTTAATATCTCCTTGAAGAAAAACTCTACCACCTATGTAGAAGTGATGGGGAAGAAGTGTGCAAACTTCATAAGGTGATCCACAACCACATATGTGTAGTCCCTACCTTGGGCTCTAGGTAGTCCTGTAATGAAGTCCATAGATAAACACTCCCACTTTCTATTAGGAACCGGAAGTGGCTGAAGTAAACCAACTGGATAGGAGTGTTCTTGCTTATTTTGTTGGTAGGTGGGACACTCCCTAACATATTGAAGTGCCTCTACTTTGATCCCTTTCCATGTGAAGCACTCTCTAATCTGTTGGTATGTCTTGTAGAAACTAAGATGTCCTGCCATAGGTGAATCATGAAAAGATTTCGAAACAATCCTCCTCACTATTGAGCCTAGAACCAAAAATATTTTCCCTTTGTAAATGATGGGCTCATTCACAATGGTATATCTATTGTCCTAAATAGTTCCATCTATGAATCTGACTGTCCATGCATCCTTTGCATACTCTACAAGGATCAAGTGTCTCCAATCCTTTGATATATCTGTCAATAAGCTCAAATGGGGCCTACGTGATAAAGCATCAGCAACTAGATTATGTCCCCTTAAAATATGTAATATCAAAGTCATAGGACTATAACTTGCTCACCCACTTCTATTGCCTATCATTGAGATCTTGCTACCCCAAAAAGTGTTTTAGGCTATTATAGTTAGTTTTGATACAAAATTTGCTACCTACCAAATATTGTTTGAATTTAGCTAAAGCATGCATAATCGCTAACATCTCCTTATCATATATGTTGAAGCTCCACTCTGGCTCTCTTAGTTTCATGCTCTCATAAGAAATAGGGTGCTTCTCCTGCATAATCACTGCTTCAATGCCCTCTCCAAAAGCATCACACTGTAGCTCAAAAGGTTTGTTGAAATCTAGTAATGCTAACATTGGACAGGAAGTCATCAACTAACACTAGATGATAACGCTAACACTAACACTAAATCTGGTATGAAGTGATCATATAGTTTCCCTGACATTGGCCACTCCATATCAGTGAAACCTTGTAGTGTTCCTCTCTGCCAGCGACACTCCTCTCGCAACACTCAATGACATAACATAGCCTCTGGTCACCCCTGTCCTTCTCATTCACTATTGTCTTTCCTCCCTTTGAGGAAGGATCCCTAAACCCTAATCATGTTCAAGGTGACTCTTGCTCTCTTCTTCATCTTCTATTTTAAGTTTTGTGCTTTCTCTTTTATTGATATCATTTGGTGTTTCATTTGGTGCTATCTTCTTGGTTGTAAGTTCCCAATCCCATAGACCCATGTTGTGGTCTCTTGTTAGACATTAATATTATCTTATCTTATCTTATATTATCATAGGTCAAATTAGTGATCTCCTCCATGTTTTCTATTGATATATTATGTGTATGTGATTAAGATTCAAAAGAATTAGTGATCTGCTCCATGTTTTCTGTTGATATATTTTGTGTATGTGATTATGATTCAAAAGGAATTCATATAAGAATCATGTTGTGTTGTTTAGGGGTATAGGCTATTTGACTACCACCGTGTAAGTTTTGATGGATTAATATCAAACATTCTCGTGTATATTTTATGCATATTCATTATTGTATGCATGCAAGATTACACTATGCGTGTGTAGAGATTTATTGAAATAATGGATTATAGCTTGGCATCAACATAAAGTATAGTATCTATAATAAGGGGGAGGGGCTTTGACATGATCTATGAGATATTATTGTATGGTATCTATTGCAAGATGTTGATGATTGACTGAATGATCAACCATACATAAGAGGTTTTTATGTTCTGGGTTGTCGGTTTGTATCATGCATGTATTAACTTGACTTTGTGTAAAAGTTTTTGGTAAGACTCGAAAGTTATTTTGAAAGATCCCAGTTCTCTTTTTTATGGTAACACTCTATTTAACACATTTTGTTCATATGAATGTTGGACTGCATTTTTTATGTATGTGTGTTGAGATCAAACTTCAAAGAGATTTAAGTATTCTATGATTATTTTATTTAACTGGAAAGGAGTTTAACTTTGCTTTGATCTCTATGATAAGCATATCTTATGATTTTTTTAAAATCTCTTAGTTGTAGGGTGTGATGGGATTGTGAGAGATTTTTCAAATGTTGTTTGCAATTTTGATACTAAATTGGTGGCACATTATCTTCATTAAAAGAGGAGGATCATGCTTAGAGAGAGACAATTCAACTTTAGAGGGAGGTTACATGACAAAGTGAGATGTTCAACTCTTAGCAAGATTATACAATAATTAGCCATCGTATTGTAGAGATTAAAGTCATCCCTATTGAGAGGGAGGCTTTGTTAAGAGAAAATCTCATTTATTAAAGTCGTCCCTACTGAGAGGGAGTAGTTTGAGTCTGTGTTGAGAGGAAGAAGTTTGAGGTGAAAGCCCTCATTCAACCTTATGCGAATAGGCATAATGGAATTGCAACCTTCTTTGGGAGAAGTATTGAGATAAAAATCTTCATTCTACCCTCTGGGAGTAGGCATGGTGGAAATGTAACCCCCTCTGGGAGAAGTTTCGAGATTAAAAATCTTTGTTCTACCCTCTGCAAGCAGCTATGGTGAAAGTCATGTGTGTTACTCCATTCTATGTGCTTATGAGGTAACTAAGGTGAACTATCTTATGCTGAGATAACATATGTTATGTGAATTTATCATCTTTGGTTGCAACTATGTGTGCATGCTTGACTAAAGATCTCTCTCTTGCTAAAAGGGAGTGTTGAAGTTTGTAACTATGATAGAGATCTTTATCTCTAATATTATGAGATAGAAATATGCTTGTTATGACCATTATGGTCAATTTCAGTTGAAAGAGATATTTGTAATTATATTTAAATTAATATTATGCAAAAAGACATGTGTTATACGTTAGCAAAGAGACAAGCGAAATGTTGAATATCTCAAATATGAAGGGTCTCATTTTTTAGGAGTCAAAGAGATCTTTTTTGAAAAGATGAAGAGTCTTATGCAATCTATTTATATGATTGTTTGGTATTTTGTAAATCAATCAAGTGGAAAGCTTTGTACTATGAACATTTCTTGATCAATAAAAGAGATATTTTACTAGTGTGGCTGCATTTTTCCCTTCAATTAGAAGAGTTTTCTTAGGATAAATGTTTTGAGTCTTTTATGTAATGTTTATACTTTTTTATTGTTATTTATCTCTATTTTTTGGGTCAAAACTTTAACATTTCTAATAATGGTCTTAGTCGTACATAGATTCATTAGCAAGTTGCAAATATTAGTAATGACCAACATCACTTGTTGGATTTGTGACATGGTTTAACAATCTTGTGTGTCTTCTATAAGTCTAATAGTTGTATTAGACATTAACAAGTCGATCTTTTGATACAATGACAACCCTAATAGTTAACAAGAAATTTATATTTGCTATACAATTTTTTAGTTAACATGCTCAATTGTAGATGCCAATTAAGATTCATATATAAAATGCAAGTTCATAAGGATACATGGATTGGTATCAAAATTTTGGCTTCACAAAAGTATACAAGTTAATATCAAAATAGTAGTACTCACAACTCATAATGATATATTGATCCATAACAGATGTACAAATTCATAGAGAATCACATATTCATATCAGGTATATAAAATTCACAATGGGTGCATAAGGATACTCAAAAATCATATTTAAAAGCAGATTGATTATAATTATGCATGACATGATTTTTCATTCTCCTAATCGATAATAGAGTACATTTGCTAAAGAAAAAATAAGGCTCGATATACAAACAATGTTATTGGTTCTCTACACCACCATATTTAGGACATGGATTTTAATGGTTAATGCAAATCTCCATTGAATGACACATTATATGGGAAACAATGAACATGACAATCCTCCCTACAAATTGCACCATTGACTAAATTTCAAAAAAATAAAAACACAATCATTTTTTTTGAAATTTTTGGCATTTGATCTTCATGATTTGTATATTTTGTGATCGAAAACAATAAAAATTTTAAGAAAATTTTGTTGTGTTTTCATGAATTTTAAAAAGAATCATGTTTGACTTTTTTTTTTCTTTGTCTTCAGTCCATTTTGTCTGGAGATTAGCCAGCGCCAGAAATAATACCCAACCTACAGTAGCTAATAAATGAGGATATTCAAATATTCATTTCATATTGTAATATGTATTCTTTTATATTTCACCATTGTGCTAGAATAAATCATATTGGGCATCAAATGTTGTTGGGAAATTGAGACCTTCCCTACTTAGATCATTGAGACCTTCCCTAGTTGGATCAGATTTGCTGTTACTTGGGAATTTGTTATTAGAGTTACTAGTCCCTCCTAATTTGATTGTTTACAAAGGATTCAATAGCATTGAATGAGTGTTTTTTATGAAATTGAATGTACAAATATGCAGGTTTAAGCCAACAAAATTCCTCTATGGTGAATCATGATAGTTACGGATTGCATTCCGAGTGTATATGGTTCATGTAATAGTTCTCAGATATCTATTAACAATAGGATGGAGATGTGTCAGTCCTTATGGTAAAAATTGTACTCATTTAAAGCAAAACTATTGGTAATCATTCCTCCTAATGATGTCCTTTTTCCTTGATTCAAACATGCAAGTGTTATCCTCAATTCAGTATGCAACTGTTGTGGATTCCAATGCCACATGATGCTATTAGTAACAAAAGTTGATTTTGATGCATAATTTAGCATGACGATATTCGTAAAGATGGAAATTTAGCAAACTAATTCCAACATAATAATAATAAAAGAATTTAAATTCTTCTGAATTGAAGCTTTGCATCATAATAATCTATAGTAGTGGTTTTTAATCAAGCTTATTACTATTTTTCATGCATCAAGTTCATTTCCAGGTAAACTTTATTCACTGACGATGATAAAAAATCAGATGCGTTTAATGACAATGAATCGACTCAAAGAAATGACTTGCATGTCCTTGGCAAAGAGCAGAGAAAATAGGAATTTGATATTTGTAAATGCTCGAGCTAATGTAATGAAGCTCTTAACAACTTGATACAATGAATGCTACAGATTGAGGATATCAAGCTCTTAAAGGCTCAATACGTAGAAAGCTATTAGATTGATAAATAGCAATTGCACCCTAGGGTGCAATGGGGTACGCCAAAGAGTTTCAAATAGGAGTATAATCATAGTTCATTGCCAAAAAATTATGCAGTTGTTCAGAAGAAACGCTGCTCTATAATTCAATACGAACGGTTTTTCTTTATTCAAATCACTTTTGTTTGATTTGTGTGCCATATCCAGAGAAGTTGGCAATGGGGGTTTATGAATTACTGGATTGTACAAGGTGGACTAGTGAAAATTGAGTGGAGCCATTTCCCTTTCATTGCAAAGCATTGATCTTATAAGGGCCCATCCTCCATGAATGAATGTTCCCCATCTTTATCGTTGTGGTGGGATCAACTTGCATGAAACAAAATAATTCTTAACAGTGATCTCAATTGTGAGAGTTTATGTAAAAAATCACCATTTGAGGGAATGGACAAATTAAACTCATCATAAACAAAATTGATTTCTGGGCATGATTGTGTGAATATTTTTGTCATCAACGTTTTGGATCATACTATATGATCCATCATCAGGATGCAAGAGATTCAAGGAGAACAAAAAATATGGAATGCAGCTCCTTGAATTATTTTTGTCATCAACGTTTTGGATCATACTATATGATCCATCATCAGGATGCAAGAGATTCAAGGAGAACAAAAAATATGGAATGCAACTCCTTGAATCTCTTGCATCCTGATGATGGATCATGTAGTATGATCTGAAACGTTGATGACAAAAATATTCACACAATCATGCCCAGAAATCAATTTTGTTTATTGATGGATTGTGGAAATCTGATAGCTCTAAACTCATCATGCCAGTTTTCTTGCACCCAAGAAATGAAGTACAATATCGAGATAAGACATAAATTCAAATTAAGCTTAAAATACCATCATTCATGAACTACAATATTTAGATAAAACTTAATAGTTGAATTTAAGTTATAATTCCATGAGACCCTTTAAATTCTATACAGTTAACATGTCGACATCATCACAAAAAGTAAACAAAAGCTTTCAAAACTATACCTTACTACAACTCGGGAGTGATGGTTGAGCATTATTAGCACCTGACAAAATTGGGAAAAGTGAATAGACGTTATTGAGATGAATAATAATGCCAATTAAATCCAATTACTCTGTAAGTGTTCATAATCAATTAAAGTTACCTCCATGACACTCTGGGAAGAACTTGATGACACAAATTCCACAAACCCCATGCCAAATAGAATGTTTATTGTTGTAATTAAGAAGTTAATCAGTTCGACATAGAAACTTCGTTGCCTGGGATTGAGGTGTTTCCTTGGTTTAACTTATCGCTGCTTAGTGATCACATTTGAAGATGGTAATGCTTTCAGTTTGTACTATTCCTTGATCTAAATTTAATGTATCCCAACCATTAATAGATGGTTGTTGTAGGATCAACTACAGAAATAATATTTTTGTATTGTTTATGGGGGGTACTTTGATGTTTTGGGGCATATTTTAAATTTTTTTTTTATCACTTAGTAAATGATTGATGTTTTAGGGCATATTTTAATGTTTTAGGGTATACATTGATGTTTTGTTAAAGGATTGAACAAAACCTTTACGAGTTTGATGGTTGCCAAAAATAGTTTTTAACTGTTTGTCATTGTTTATATATTCTCTCCAAAATCAATCGTCAGGGAGAGGATTTGCTTTTCTTTTCTGTGGGTAGAAGGCCGAGATATTGTGAAAATTATTTTTAGTATGCCCTAAATAGATGAAATAAATAACATGGTGGTAGTTTCTTGTTGCTTAGTTTTTTTTTTTTTCACACTGCAAATTGATTACAAATGCATATCATATTTATTGGTTTCTGAATAAAATAATAGTAGCATTATTTTTTTTTGTGTAGAAGTTATTGTTGGAAGAAGATAGACTTGTACAAGAATCTCTAGGAGTTAAATTGGCCAAAAATGCCTCTTGCTCACATGAACACCATGTGAAGTGGCTTAAGTGTGGTGGAGAGTGGGTAGGAGGAATGTATAGTACTTTCTCAATGGTCATTTGTAGGAACAGGTGACAATTTGAAGAAACATGTGTTTGGTAAGGTAGCATCCCTATGTGCTTGTCACGAATGAATATCTATGTAACCTATAAGTTGTTGTTCGTATTTGCTATTTTTCCTATAGTCTTCTCCAGTTTCTTCTCTCCATCTCATAGGGAAGCTATTATAGAATTTATTCTTGTTATCTCCTCATCATATTGGTATCAAAGTGACACAAGGTCTTGTTGGGAAGTATATATCTACAGAAGAATCACAGGCAGAAGCTGAGGCTCACACCATGCCTCTAAAAAGTATGACTCTAGATGCCATCAAAAAGATGATGGAGGAACTTTTAGAAGAGAAGTTGAAGGAGTTCAATAAGGGGTCCAGTGACAAGGATAAGGATAATGAGATGGAAGAAGGTGCCAATGGAGATGAAGAAGGAGAACAACGCTAGGATCCACCAACGAAATTGCCTGTAAATGAAAAGGCATTCGTTGATGCTTTAAAGTTAATAAGAGGAGATGTTACTGACAGGCTACCTAAATATGGAGGCAGTCTTAATAGTAAGGAAGTGATTGAAAGGATTGAAGCAATCACCAATTACTTTGAGATGAACGAAGTTCCAAAGAATGATAGGGTAAGGATTGCAAAAGGAAAACTAAGAGCATATGCTCTCTCTTGGTGGAATTATATTCAAGAAGAAAGGATACAAAATAATAAAAGTCTGATTTCTTCATGGGAAGTGATGAAGGCAAAAATGAAGGCACAATGATCAAGAGGTGCAGTTGTTCAAAAAGCTACGAAGCCTGAAGTAGTGAGAAGTGGATGTGAATTCTTATACAGAGGAGTTCCATAGGTTAACTCATAGGGAGAAGAAATAAGAGGAGCAACCAAAAAGAGTGTCCAGGTATTTAAATTGTCTAAGAATGAGCATACAAGAGAAGATTAGCCTGTTGGCTTCAGATACATTGGGGAAGAGTTTTCAACTTGCTCTTAAAGTTGACGAGAAGTTGAAGAGGAAGGGTGATCAACAACAAGGAGGGAGAAGTGGAAGTAATGACTAAGGTAGAGGAAACTTCAACAATAGAGGACAAGGTAAGTCTAACCCTAAGGAGCAAGCAGGTGACTCAAGTAGTAGAGGAGGTTATGGTGGAAGGAGATCTAATGGAGGAAGGTCAGGTGGATTAGGTAGAGGATCCAGGTTCTTGGGAATGAAGTGCTACAATTGTGATCAGATGGGACACCCCAAATATAAGTGTCCACAAAGGGCATCTACTTCTCAAAATGGTGAAAGTAGAGTCACTTATGTGCAAGAAGATAATATGAGTATGAACTCACCAGAAGTTTAGTTGATGATAGAGGCTTAGGGAGAAAGTCTCATGGTAAGGAGGACACTTTGTAAGGAACTGGTGAAAGAAGATACCACTCAAAGGAGGGCTCTTTTTTGAGTTCAATGCAAGGTGAAAGGAAAATTGTGCAAGGTGACAATTGATTTAGGTTCCACAGATAATATCATCTCACTTGAGGCTGTAAACAAAATTGAAGTTAGAGAGACTTCCACATTCTTGTCCATACAAGGTCAGTTGGTTGAACAAAGGGCAACAGGAAGTTATGAATGAGCAAGCTTGGGTAGAGTTCAGTATAGGGGGATATAAGAATAAAATATTGTGTGATATCTTGCCCATGGATGCTTGCCACCTCTTGCTGGGAAGACCTTGGCAATTCGACAGGAAGGCATGCCATGATGGTGAGAAGAATTCTTATAGCTTCCAAAAGGATGGAGTAACATACAAATTGAATTTTGAAGGAGAAGAGAAAGGGGTTGGCCAAGTTGGACCAAGTGTGTTGATGGTGGGTGAGAAAGATTTTATTAATACTCTTGAAGAAGATGGAATAGGCTTTGCATTGGTGTTGAAGCCTAAGGAAGATACGAAGAAGGAATGTAGAACAACAAGCCCAAAAAAAGTTGAAGAGTTGTTGAACTGGAGTACAAGGATTTCATTGTTGAGATAATGCCTAAGTCTTTGCCACCGATAAGAGACATAAGTCACTAGATTGATCTTATTCCTGGAGTAGTGCTACCCAACAAGGCAACATATAAGATGACACCGCAACAAAATGAAGAGATTGTTAGGCAAATACAAGAGTTGCTTGAAAAGGGGTTGATAAGGAAAAGTCTTAGCCCATGTGCCATACCCTTGGTTCTTGCTTGAAAGAAGGATGGTAAGTGGTAGTTGTGTATCGATTCTAGGGCCATTAATAGGATAACTATAAGATATAGATTTCCTATTCCTAGAATATGAGATTTGTTGGATTGTTTGGGGGAGCTTCATATTTTTCTAAAATAGATCTCAAAAGCAGGTATCATCAAATAAGGATATGAGTGGGGGATGAATGGAAGACAACCTTTAAAACTAATGAAGGGTTTTATGAACGGCTGGTTATGCCATTTGGTTTATCTAATGCTCCTAGTACATTTATGCAACTAATGAATGAAGTTTTGCAGGACTTCATTGGGAAGTTTGTTATTGTCTATCTTGATGACATTTTGGTGTATAGTAGGAATAAGGAAGAGCATTTGCAAGATTTGAAGATGGTTTTTCAAAGGCTACAGGAACAAAGTTGAAGATAAACTTGGAGAAGTGTGACTTTTTGAAACAAGAGTTGGTGTATCTTGGATTTGTGATATCTAGGGGAGATCTGAAAATGGATCCATCTAGAGTGGAGACCATCATTAATTGGCCAACACCAAGGGTTGTTGGAGAGGTTCAAAGTTTCTATGGTTTGGCCACATTCTATAGGAAGTTTATAAGGAACTTCAGCAACATTAGTGCACCAATTTTAGAAACCATCAAAGGAGGAGGTAAAACAAAGTTTGAATGGAACAATGTAGTGAATAACAATTTTGAGGAACTCAAAAAAAAGGTAGCCAAGTATCCTATTCTTGTTTTACCAAATTTTAATGATATTTTTACAATAGAATGTGATGCTAGTGGCTTTGCAATGGGGGTTGTTCTTAGTCAAGAAGGCAGACCCATTGCATTTTTCAGTGAGAAGCTGAATGAGGCAAAGAAGAAATATTCTTCTTATGATTTGGAATTGTATACCATGGTCTAGGCATCAAAAAAATGGAGGCACTATTTGCTGCCTAAGGAGTTTATTGTGTATATTGACAAGCATGCTCTTAGTTTCTTGAATGGATAGGAAAAACTCAACTATAGGCATATGAAATGGGTTGAAAGTTTGTAGGCTTATACCTTCACAATCAAGCACAAGAAGGGACACGCCAATAAGGTGGTTGATGCACTTAGTAGGAGAGTGCTAATAGTGCAAGAAGTACAACTCCAAAGCATGGGTGAAAATGCATTGAAGGGAATGCATGTGGAAGATGGAGATTTCAACGAAGCATATGAGGTTTACACTAAGTTGGAAAATAGTTTTCATTCTAATTTTTCTGAATTCATTTTGCAAGATGGACTATTGTTTAAAGGTAGCCAACTATGTATTCCCAAATGTTCTATGCGGGACAATGTCATTAAAGAAAAACATTGTGGAGGTCTTAGTGGTCATTTTGGACTCAACAAGACACTGGAATTGGTATAAAGATTTTATTATTGGCCTAAGATGCAAACATACATTAGAAAGTTTGTGGAAGGTTGTCTTGTATGTCAAAGGGCAAAGGGAGTGTCAACAAATGTTGGACTTTATCAACCTTTACCCATACCAAACAGACCTTGGGAGTATTTGAGTATGGATTTTGTGATGAGATTATCGAGGATAAAGATAGGTTATGATAACATATTTTTGGTTGTTGATAGATTTAGTAAATTGGCTCACTTTATTCCATGTAAAACCACTAATGATGCTATTTATATTGTAGGACTATTCTTTAAAGAAATAGTTTGTATTCATGGTTTGCCATTGAGTATTGTATTTGACAGGGATAGCAAGTTTGTGGGTCACTTTTAGAGGACCCTATGGAAAAAGTTGGGCACAAATTTATCTTTTAGTTCAGCCTATCATCCTCAAATGGATGGGCAAACTAAGGTGGTTAATAGATCCTTGAGAAACCTTTTGAGATGTATGACACAAGAACAGGGATGTAGTTGGGATGCCACCATACCGAGATAGAGTTTGCATACAATGACTCGATGAATCATAGCATAGGTAGGAGTCCTTTTGAAGTTGTTTATGGGAGACATCCAAGGGGAGTTTTTGAACTCAGGAATGTGGACAGTTTGGAGAAAAGGAGCGGACATGTAGAAGAGTTTGCTCAGGCAATGGTGGAAGTGCATGAGCATGTGAGGAAAACTCTACAACAGAATAACCTAAAGGTAAAGGCTAAGGAAAACTTGAAGAGGAATGTGTAGTTCCAAGTCAAAAATTTGGTGATGGTACACTTGAACAAAGATCGATTACATTGGGGTAGTCATATGAAGTTGATGATGAAGAAGATTGGACTGTGTGAAATTCAAGAAGAGTATGGAGAAAATGCTTACAAAGTAGCATTGCCTCCATATGTAGCTATTTCACCTATATTTAATGTCTCAGATCTCACATTGTATAAAGGTTCAAACAAAGAAGTTGGTGCAAAAGAAATAGCACATGAATCAAATGATTGGATTCAAGAATTGTCTTTTAAAGAGAAGTCCCAGATGGAGTGCATCATCAATAGTAGAGAGGCCATGAGGACAAGACACAAAGTACACATAGAGCACTTGGTCAAGTGGAAGGGCCTTCCAAATTCTAAATCCACTTGGTTACCGGAAATAGAAATTTTGAGGCAAGGTGGGGATCTAAAATAGTTGGTCTCCAAAAGGACTTGAGACAAAATTTACCCCCAGGAGTATGCTGCAAGAGCAGCTGCAGAAAATAATATTTTTGTATTGTTTATGGGGGGTACTTTGATGTTTTAGGGCATATTTTAATATATTTTTATCACTTAGTAAATGATTGATGTTTTAGGGCATATTTTAATGTTTTAGGGCATGCATTGATGTTTTGTTAAAGGATTGAACAAAACCTTTACGGGCCTGGTGGTTTCCAAAAATAGTTTTTAACTATTTGTCATTGTTTATATATTCTCTCCAAAATCGATTGTTGGGGAGATGATTTTCTTTTCTTTTTTGTGGGAAGAAGGCCAAGATATTGTGAAAATTATTTGTACTCTTCCCTGAATAGATGAAATAAATAACATTGTGGTGGTTTCCTGTTACTTAGTTTATATTTTGTTCACACTACAAATCTATTACAAATGCATATCATATTTATTGGTTTTTGAATAAAATAGTAGTGGCATTGTTTTTTTTGTGTGTAGAAGTTATTGCTATAGGAAGACAGATTCACACAAGAATCTCTAGGAGTTAAATAGGGTAGAAATGCCTCTTGCTCGCATGAAAATCATGTGAAGTAGCCTAAGTGTGGTGGAGAGTAGGTAGGAGGAATGTATAGTACTTTCTCCATGGTCATTTGCAAGAACGGGCAACAATTTGAAGAAACATGTGTTTGGTGAGGCAGCATCCCTATGTGCCTGTCGTGAATGAATAGATGTAACCTGTAAGGTACTATTCTTATTTGTTATTTTTCCTGTAGTCTTCTCTAGTTTCTTCTCTCCATCTCATAGGGAAGCTATTATATATTTTATTCTTGTTATCTCCTCATTAATGGTTCACATAGGGGAGAGGACCCGATACTTGAATAGGTATCAATAGTTGGGAATGCCATTAAGATTATTTGGACCAACTATAGTATCAATATAGCCTATTAATTGGACAATAAGATACTAATTATGTTGTATGAAATTTACCAATATTTACTTCAAACTAAATCACTAAAAAATATTCTAGACAAAAGCATTCATTGTGTGTTTTATATAAAACCCATTTAAATGTTACTTAGAATAAGTCGAACTACTATATACACAATATCAAGATACATGCAATAAATGTTATATTTAAAATGGTACAAAATCTACAAAATAGCTGTCCCAACTTATGGACAAGATGTCAACTCCTTACTTGATGTCTGATTGATGACTAATGTATTGCTGTTCAACTACCAACACATATACAAATGTAAATAAATAAACTTTTTTTTAACAGATCATCCCATCTCTGACAAAATCTCATCCCATCTCTGACAAATCTGAAACCATCTTTGACAAAATCTGAAACCAAAATGCTAGAATTGGAGTCTTCGATCAACAAAGCTGGAGAATTTTGCAAACAAAGTTGGAATACAACAAAATTCAAAATCTATTCTTGAAGACCACAGAGTTAAATGCAAGCCAATCAAATTACAGAGTTTGAAAGCCATGGATCAACCATTTCCAAAAGTCTTAGAAAAAGGCCAGAGTTTGTATGCCACAGATCAACCATTTTCAAATTTCAAATTCTAAGTGCTGGGAGGGAAAAAGTTCTAGGTATTAATATGAGATGCAGTGAAATAATTCTTTTACAAATGTGTATGCATTCTCTGTGACTGCATTGAACTTAGTTGCTAAGGATATCAAAGGGCACAATAGCATTAGTTTCTCACAATATCATAGGGCCCAATAGCATCCATTTTTCACAATATCAGAGGGCCCAGTAGTATCAGTTTCTCACAATATCAGAGGGCCCAATAGACCATCCAACCATCTAGGTATTTTAATTCTACCATTCTTTAAAGGTATGTTGTTACAATCCATCATATCACATATGTTGTTCTTCTTTTCCAATGTTGTTCATATAATAGTATGTTGTTATTTATAGGAATGATTGAAAAAAAATAGCTTACAAAAATTGGAAAAAATAACAACATACTATAATAGTATACTATAACGACATATTATAACAATATACTATAACGACATACTATAATAGCATACTATAACAGTATTATAACAACATACTATAACAGAAATAAGATCAAAGTCAGTTTTAAAGTATGTTGTTATTCTTTTCAAATGTTGTAGTAGCTGAACATAATTTGTCACAATCCATCATATAATGTATGCTACTATTCTTTATGCTTACTATTCTTTCCCAATGTTTCCATCATCTAATGTATGTTGTTGTTCTATTTAGGCATTATGGCAGCATGAAAGAGAAGAAGCAAAAGAACTACCTAAAAATTTAGACCCCATTATCCATGAGGTGTTAAATTACATGTTATTGACTCTAATGATGGGGATAGTGCAGCCAAGCCAACTCTTGATAACACAATTCATAACTCTGAATGCCAAAAGAATAAGAAAAGGTTGCAAGGAAAGTAATGGATAGAAGAGGATACAGAGCATGCAATTGAAGATATTTAAGATAATTATTTTTCAATAAGAGGAGCAACTAAGAAGTGGAGAATCCATGTTAGTAGCTTATTTTATTGGCTAGCAGGACTGACAACAACAAAAACCAAGGGACCACTGACGATTCTCTCCTTGGAAGAAGAGCTAGAAGTTGTTGAGTGGTGTAAGGACTTAGCTCAACTTGGTTGTGGATTGGAGGTGATTCAACTAAAGTCTCATGTGGCTCACATTTTCCCAACAAGGCCAAATCCATTCAAAAATGGATTACCTAGTAGATCATGGTGGGTTGGATTTTGCAAACGCCATCCAGATTTGACAATAAGGACTGTAGAGGGTCTAGATAGGGATAGAGCAGTGATGCTATGACAAAGTATTGTGAAATTTTTTTATAATAATTTGTCAACATTGTATGCTACTAACCATTATGAACCAACACACATTTGGAATTGTGATGAAACAAGAGTGCAAGAAAGCAGAAACTGTGGGATGACAATGATTGCAAAGTTGGGACATAGAAGTGTGCCTCAAATCTTATCTAAAAGTAGAGAATGGATTAGAGTACTATGGTGTATCAATGCTGCAAGTCATAGCATTCTAGGATTTTATCTTTTTAAAGCAAAAAGAAGACTTAAAAATTACATTGCTAATTGTCAAGCTGGAGCTTGTATGGTAGCACAAGAACATGCTTGGATGACAAAAGAATTGTTCTTAAATTGGCTCCATCATTTTGCTAGATCTGTTCCAGGTGGTGCTTCACCCAAGAATAGGCATCTCCTTATTTTTGATGGACATGGAAGCCATGTTGCCTTTGCTACAATCCAAGAGGCAAGATCCTTAGGCATAGATCTTCTTACATTGCTTGCTCACACTAGTCATCAACTACAACCTTTGGATGTAAGTGTATTTTCTCCATTCAAGTCATATTTCAAATGTGAGAGGTTAAAATGGATGTCTAAACATCCACACATTCACAAATAAGGAGAATAGAATTAGCATTACTAGTAAGCAAAGCTTTCAAACTTGCCCTTGTACCTGACAATATTACAGCTGGCTTTCGAAGGACTAGAATTTGGCCATTGAACAGTGATGCTCTTTGTAATGACATGAAGCCAAGTGATGCATTCAATGTGGAAGATGAAAATGTTGTCGAAAGAATTGCAAGCATTTTAAGACTAGCTAGTTATGATGATGATGATGTCATTTAAGATTGTGTGGCACAAATGGCAAAACAACAACAAGATGATTCATTTGAAAGCCAAAATCCACCAGCAGATGTTGTGTCCTCAACTCAATTTGAAATTGGCATGCATGATGATATGAGTTTTCTAACACAGTTTGATCCACCTAATTGGGTTAAAGAAGGAGCAAAGGATTTGGGAGTGCAAATTGAGTTTCAAAATGAAGACATTTAATTATCCATTCCTTCTCCACCTTCAATGCCAAGAGAAGAGGTGGTTCATTATTATGTTGAAGCAAAAATTCAGGAAACTGCACATCATAATGAGGATGAAGTTGGATACAGTGAACATAATCCAAAAGCTTCAAATTTAGAAAATACTGAAGATGAAGGTGGACTAGTTGAACATAATCTATATGCATTGAAGGGATCTTTAGCTTTGGAAATAGAAGATGAACAAATGTTATGTAGTCAGGGGTCATTAAGAAGTTTTTTGAAGCTACCAATTGAAAGGGTCATAAAGAGATTTGTGCCATCTGATAATGCTACTCTTAGATTGGGAAGAAAATCTCAAATACTTACATCTAATGAGTACATAATGTTGCAAGAGAAACAAGAAGCAAGGAAAGTTGAACTTCAAGAGCTAAAAGAAAGGAAGAAACAATAGTTGGAGGAAAATAAAATACTGAAAACTGAGCTGAGAAAAAGGAAAGATGAGCAAAAACTTGAAAGACAGATGATAAAGCAATAGAAGAAAGAGGAAAAGTTGCACCAACAAAAAGAGAGGGAGTTGAAGAAGAAAGAAAAGGTAGATTATAGAAAAGGTAGGCTAGCAAAATAGAAAGACAACAAAGGAATTGAAAATATATCCCCTATGCAACTTGATTATAACATCAGTATTTCATAACCAAATGAAAATAGAGTAGGCCATAATAGTACTCCAACAACCCCTTTACCTGAGCATCATCAAATTTTGAGGGATATGTACAACATTTTATCCCCTACCTATGCTACCCTCCACAACATCCAAGCTGTTGTTAGCCAAACCCCCCCTCATTCTCCAATAAAGCAATTCCCAATTGGTAGATTGTTAGATGATAATATGTTTGAGCGTATGACTCCCATCACCCCACAAGTTGATTCAGCTAGTCCAAAAAATCCTACAGTAGATAGTACTAAGGTGGAACCTGAACCCTTCCCTAGCTTTATGGTGAACTAATGATCCTATAGACATTTTCATATGGAGTACCTCTATATTCACAAGCCAGTCATTTTGTTATAGCAGAAGAACTTCTATTTTCATAAGCTAGTCATTTTGTTATATACTATAGACTAGTCCTCTTCACAGTCCAATCTTATTTTCCAATGACAAGTTTGGCATTTTGTAATGTTCTATTGACTAGTTCTTCTCTCCTACCTCCTCTACTATTTCCAACTATTTAATTTATTTTTTCATGCTTATGTTCCAACTAGTAGAAGCTGAAAAATGTTGTAGTGCATATATATGTAATCTGAAAACTATTATATTACTTGATTAGTCTTCAAATATGATTGTTGTTGTTATATTCTTCAAGCTTTAGTTTGATATTCTTCAATGGAATTTTAGGTTTTGTAACGTTACATATGGTATATGATACGGTATGTCAAGGACAAACAGATACTTTGACCATGAGTTTGTCATTGTTGCGTAAGTTATAGATTTGATTCTTTTCCAAGAAAAGATTATATTCAGTCTATATGTTACAATTGCTTGAAGACAATCACAATAATTCCATAAGAATGATGCATGGTCTGGTATAATTTAGTGTTTGTGTATGGCATTGGCATTTAGAATATTATGCATAACTATTGTTTGGCTCATTTGACATATGACTTTGTTACCATGGATATAATGCACTGGTCTTCCAAGGAATTCTCAAGCAATTTGCAACTAGTCTAAAATATGTGTTGATAGGAGAGCACAAATCTTAAGGGGCTATCTTAAACGTCAGCTGGAACCACCAACAAATTTTTTAACTCTGTTGGTGATTTACATGATAATAATATGTTTTCAAGTTAATGGAACATTTCAACATTTACATGATCCCTAGGTGCATTTTAAAGTTAATGGATCATTTCAATAGACAAATGCAGAGACTTCCAACATGAAATTATGAATTTTGATGCCTTAGAACTAATAAAAGACAATGTGCAACACATGGTTCTTTAATAAGTTAAAATACCAAAGAGAGCAAAACATTTAATTAAAGTTGTAGATTTTTCACAAATTTGATAGTTAAACTATATCTTTAAACTAAAAAATCCATGAAATCATGCAAAATAAATAAATCTATGACCACCCATCAACTCTAAAATCTGGAGTAGTAATTGTAGAAAGGAACAGTTGGGTCATTTTCCCAATAAGGTTCGATAAAGACCTTACCTACTCAAAATATACCGAATTCCTAAGAATTTTGTGTGTCCATAGACACATTTGTAAAACTCTCCACCCCTCTCCTTTGATTTGCATTTTTCTATGAAGCTTCCATGAATTTTCCCTGTCCCAAATACACAACCGGTCATTTAACACATGGGTTGAAAAGACAAATTTAAAAAAAAATAAAAAAAATCTGCTAACCCTATGTAGTAACTTATAATAATTTAGGTTAAATCATGGTTATATATTATCATTAAGCAATAACTTGTAAAAACAAAAACATAAACCAACAATAACTTGGGCATTTTGCAATGAACAAAAGGGACACAAGACAGAGTTATATTTTCAACATCATTCATAGAAAAATGTGAGTTAAGATGGATTTTGAATATGGAGGGTAAATATTTGACATAGAGAGTGATTGGGGCAATTTTTAGACTTGTATTTCTGCTCACCTCTCTATTGCCCAACAATACACTATTCTTCATAAAAAATTACACTCAAATACTTCGATATTACTAAACCCTAAACCCTTTACAAATCAACTACTAATTTAGCAATGATCAGAAAGAGAGAAAAACTAAAGCTAATGCTATTTCTACCCTTTACAAGCCAAATAGTCATGAACAATTATCAAGAAGAGATGAGGTGAATGTGATAATATAGTTATACCCTTTAACAACAAACCTAGCCAGTAACAATTAGCAGTAAAAGATGAGGTGAATGGTCAAATGAAAGATATTGAATATCCAATATATAATAAAGATTGAATAAAGAAGGGCATATTTACTGCAAGTCCAATGGTGCCAAGTCTAAAAATAGCCACAGTCGATTTAGGTCCCACGTCAATTGCATTGCAAATAGATCTGATATTGCAAGTCCATATCAGATTGTGTTAATCTCACATGAGAAATTTTCATTTGTGAAGCGAAATGTGTATAGAATGTAGAATGATTCCTATAGGAAACATCATAGATTAGTTCAGCCTAAGGGTTTGGAAGGGATAAAGGAAGTCTATACTAGAGAGTCGAGGAAGGGAATCATTAGGTTTGAGATGGCGCATTCTTCCAACTCAAATCCTACAAAACCAAGCAACGCAAAGAAGAAACCACAAACCACAAATGAAGTTGCAAACTATTAACAAAGTATAAACCTTGTGAATCATGTTCACTTGCGACGAGTGGCAACAGTAATCAAGGCCATGGAATGACTTATTGCAGCGGCATTCCAGAAGACATTGCTCGGATGGACTGACTCATGGCAACAGCATTCCAGAAGCCATCACTAGGTTTTGACGAGTGTCGACAAAATTGAATGCCATAAAACATTAGGTTATATGATAAAAGGTTTTTAGGGTTATGTCCACCACCATATAACATTAGGTTATATGAAATTATTTATTAGTTTTAAAAAGGTTAATGTATTATAATATTTGTTTAATAATTAGAAACGTTGTGTTTAAATAAAGCATATAATCATCTAAATATTAAAGTTTTAATTTGCTATTAATGAATATTATGTGTTCATATTAAACATATATGCACAAAATGTAGCATGATAAAATTTACAAGTATTAGGATACAACAATCCAAATATCGAGGGTGGGAATTGACTAGGATAGGTAGGGGGTTCGAAAAATGAGATTATGAACACTTTTTAGTACAAGGCATACAAATTATATCAATTCTGATGGAAAGGAGTCGAAACCTTAGTTATAAGTAATTAACTAGCTGATGAAGATGTTAAAAAAAAATCAACCATTTTTTCATTGTTACGATAGATTTTGAGAGTGTCGAAGTTAGGGTGCATGTCTATTGGGTCCTCTCCCCTAATGTCTCCTTTGTGATAACATGCACAAAATATTTGGTAGATACATTTTCTGGTCCTCTTCAAGTTATAAGAACAAATTTCTTGTGTCAATCGATGGAGTATCCTAAATTATTTGTTTGGTTTGTCTTATTTTTATTGTAAAAATTGTTACTGTCCTTTCAACACTGGCTTCAACCTGACTTGTTTTTCTCCTTATTACTATTCAGAATTACCTATTTAGAGTAGCATTTTGCTTGATGTGTAGTAAAAGGAAACTGTTGAGCAGATCGAAAGTCTATCATCAAGGATAACTGAAATTTAAATTTATGCTCTACCGATATAGAGTGTCAAGAGTGTAATTTTGTTTTCTATTAATCATCGAGAGTTCAAAGAGTATCAAAATACAATCAGAGACCCAAGGGAGACCAGCAGGCCTAAGAGGTCAAACCATAGAATCAAAAATCACATAATAAAGTATGAAATATTTGGAAACTAACTATTTTGGAAACTAATTATCGGAGGCTAGAATAATAAACATTATTTGGATAATCATTATAGTTTATTAATCTTAAACTTCATAATATTACATTAATGTTTGAATATTCAACTATGTATTGTAATCATGAGTTAGATGATTATTAGATATGTGAAATTTTTCATGGCAACTTTTTTTTTTATTATAAAAAATGATAATTAAGTAATTATGGAAACTACGGGTTGCCTCTATATGTATATATTGTCTTCTTTTCCTATGATTTTAATAATACACAAGTTTGAGTTTGGAGGATTTAGTTCAATATCCAAATTCAATTTTAAAGGATTTCATGCTTTATCTAAATTTGAATTCAAGTGAGAAATGTGCTTCTTGAGTGGGATGTCATTGTCAGAGAGCATTTATATTATCTCCTTGTGTAGATGGGGCATGGAAGAGATGTCTGCATAGAGGCTCAAAAGACACCAAGCCATGGGGAGCTTCTATTTTTTAGGATTTTGAGCATGTAGCTAGAATTTGTAGACTTAATTTAGCTGTGTATGAGGAGGATTTGGACAATACTTTGTGGCATCCAACTCATGGTTATCAAATTAACACCCACTATGTGTTAAAGAGAGGAGTTAACCATGAAACTTATGGGATGACACCTCAATATCTTATTTATATTGATTTAAACAAGTAACTAAAGAGATCTTACCGAAATATGGATTATCAAGTCACTTTCATACCCGAGTATTGACAATATGCTCATAACTAATATTTGTGTTTGTCTCAAGCACCTATTAATGAAAAGTTGATGCATCAACTTCCAGGAGTCATAACTTTTGACTCGGATGTGGGTTTTGGTTGAAATTTTATAAGTAGTTGCGTGAGGAGGAGTTATTTGGATTAGCAATGGAGCTTATCTCAATAGGCAACCATTTTGACATCTTTTTGGGAGCCTAAAATATTGTCTTGACCTCTGTAATTGGGTTTTTCTATTTTTTCCAATTTTTTAGTAAGTTGTTTTTTTGTAATAAATCTAAAATCATATTCTTGATTTCATGGATTAGTAGGCAATTCATGTTGCCTTAGTTGGGGGCTTTTTCTTGGGAAAAATTGGGATTCTTAGGATGGGTTTTGGAAATTACCAAAAATAGAAAAATCTATTTTTTTTTTCCGAAAATCTACCAAATATGGTAATTTTCAGAATTGTAATAAGTAGGTGTTTTATTTTATTGTAAGGTAGAGTAGAGTTGGAGAAGTTTAGTGAAGAACCTGGTATTTTGAAAATTTGTGTTGTGTTAGTATTTTCTGAGTATTATTTTGAAAGGGTTTGGGCTACATCAAAAGCCATGTCATAAGTGATCTAAACTTTAAGATAGCTATAAACAACATCCATCTTCATCAAAAGCTTAGCATTCCAATGTTTCTTTGTTTAAAAGTGGTAAACTAGTCATCTTTTGTTTAAGCCATTCAATGTAAAAGCTTGTCCCAATAGTTTTACAGGTACATCGCAGTCATAAATGCTATCCTCAATTTTGTAATGTACTTTTATTATGGAGTATTTCTACTAGTGTTTTTTTCTTTACACAAAGATAATCTACATAAAATCATTTTTCTTATACTAGGTGTCTATTTTCTATACTAGAGGTTTGATTCATATGAAATGTAGTATCATACTAGTCCTCTTCTTCTTTTATTTTACAACTATTAATGTTAAACTTTATGAACATCTTGTGTTATAGAAAAAACATTCAAGTACATGAAATAAGAGTGCATTGTGATTTCCTTTAGGAAAATCTGACCGCTCCTCTACAAACATTTGAAATAGTTCTAAGGAGATACGAGGAATTGATCAACATGCTGCATTGACAATACTACTTCAAATTTGTGGAAAATAAGTATAATAGCACACTACAATCTAGGTATTCCATAGTAGTGGCATAAAAAAATTGTAGGACACATATGAATTCTTCTCTTCACCTCAGGCATTGACATTCTCTACTTGTACAAAAACTCCTACCATGGATTGCATGTCTCTAGATGAGACATTTGTTGGTTATGCTTGAACAATAAGAAAACTATAAAATCTGTGAGTTGTAAGACCTAATAATTTGAATGACAGCCTAAGAAACCAACACACTACTTACATTTGAAATGAAACCCCAATTTTATGAGATTACCTCTACATTTCAGAAGTGGAACATAGTTTTTGAAGTAAGACACAATTATTTCCATTCCTACAACAATTTCTCTCATTGCTATAATAAACATCGCTTTTCATGACAGCATACTTTCAAGATTTTGAGAATCCACATTGATATATTCCATAGCACTTGCAACTTCCAACATAAATAATCTAAAGTTGACTGCTATGGTCTACTACTACAATTTGTAGCTTTGTGGATGACCAAAATGAAAAGAAAATATTATGACAACCACTTAAGGTTCTTAGAAATGCAGGAGGATTAAACTCTGAAAAACTATCATGAATTCAAATGTCAAACATGGCACAAGATATGCAATGTATCAAATGAATATTTGGTATTGTTTACATGATGGAAATTTTGGACTATAGATAGTTGTGCTACAAGGGTAGCCATATTATTCTATTCTATTATATTCTATTATTCTAATGGACTAGGCTAGTGGCGGTCAGGTAGGGCTACTTTTGTTCCTAAAACAATTGCCTCAGATTTCTTACTTGCACTCCATTGAAATCCAATACTCAGAAATGTCTATCATGAATATGGAAAGACCAAATATCACCAACAAAGCCCATATTACATAGGTAATTTAAACAACTAACTACAAAGATCTTACCCAAATATAAATTTTTAATTGTTAATATTTGTCTCTACCACAAGCACCTATCAATAAAAAGTCATGTCTTAAGTGATCTAATATTTTAAGATAGCAGTAAACAAAATCCATCTTCATCAAACACTTATTAGCCCAATGTTTCTCTATTTGAAAGTGGTAAATTGGTAATCTTTTGATTGAGCAATTGAATGTAAAATCTTGCCCCAATAGTTTTAATGGTACATCATAGTGATAAGTGATGTCCTCACCTTTATAACATGCATGAATGATGGTGTATTTCTACTGGTGTCTATTTCTTTAAAAGAAAATAATTTGCATAAAATGGTTGGTTGTATATGGTGTTTATTAGTAGTTATTCTAGAGATTTTCTTCCAATGAAATGTAGTACCATACCTTTCTTCTTCTTCTTTTTCCCTACAACTGTTCATGGTAAACCTTATGAATATCCTGCATTATAGAAAACCAATTAAGTACATGAAAGAGACGAGTGGTGAGGTGTCCAGGTCGAATCTCCCCAAGTCCGTGGCAAAAAAAAGGGTAAATAGATTCACATTTCTAGTAAAAGAGAGGACCCTCCTAGTCCATTATTTTCCAATCTATTAAATGGTTATATACTAGTCTATCAAACTATAACATCTGAATCAACCTAGTGTAATGCCATTTTTACCGCTTCTTATGAAATCCACAATTATCATTTTTCTCCGGCCCTTCATTGCCAACTCTTCTCTCTGCCTTCTCTTGTGTAGAAATATCATATTTTCCATCTCATTTCCTTGCACAATCTTCATTTATTTGACCCCAATTCTCTCCTTAAGGAGGCATCAGTAAGGTATGGACTCCCCGGATGTACTATATCACCTAAAAATAAAAAAAAGTGGAAAATACACCAAAATATTCTAATGTGATAGAGTCATTTATGATTTCAAAAGCCCACAAAATACTTTTTCCTTTATTTAAGTTTTAGACATACCTCTATCAAACTGCTATGTGAACCAAAAATTTCCATATCTCTTTGAAAATTTCTTCATCTCTAGATATTAAATCATCTGTAGTGCCCCAAGACTAACAAACAAGATTGATTTTATTTGTATATGAACATAATCTCATTATCAATACTGACATTAGACATAACAACAAAAGTAGGAATGTATTGTGGGTACTTCATTAGGGTTCTCTACCTCATGAAAATGAGAATGTCAATGTTGCTTCCCCTCATTAGATAGTGCCTCAAACAACTTTTTTGATAGAATATATTCTATACCTGGAATCACAATACATAGATGAAGCATATATTTCTATCACAAAATCAAAACGAGCATCCACAATTGATTAAAATTTTATTGTTCTTATAGACATATATTGTTATTCATAGTGCTTTGAGGCGCCCATGTTTTAATTTGGCTACTAATTGGCATACCAAAATTCTATACCTAAAATCACAACAAACATAGATGGATCATAAGAAGGATCATAGATTTATGTCACAGAATCAAAATTGGTATTTATTTCTACAAACAACTAGAAAATCAACATACTTCAAAATTGGATTCAACTATAATGAAAGGATATGGAAAACCTCAGTAAGTACAAACATTTTGCAGAGTTTGACATGCAAAAAGAACATACCCTTAAAATGATTCTCTTCATGGCTGTTGTTGCTTGTCGAATCATTTAATTTGAAGTTTTTTAGCCCATCAAGTTGGAACAATAGGTCATTTGTTGGGATCTGCATGACCAGTTCTATTGAAAATGAAATCTATTCCGTGGTCGCCATTATCAATCCAAAGGAAATAATTTTATAGCTCCTACAAATAGGCTCTGGCATTTTATATTTTCATGAAATATTTGGGTATTCAAAGAGTTCAATGCTCGATTATGTTGTAATTGTTGGGTTATATTTTTTTGGTGCACTAGTTAGGCTACAAAAATCATAAACCTTCATGATTTTGTAATTGACATTTTTCAAAAAAAATAATATGGAGTTCAAGAACATAATACTCAACAAACAAAATACATCTAAAAGAGCCAAATATCTAAAGTTTCAAAGAGACAAAAATAATAGTGCTACATGTTTCTCTACCAAACTATAACAACTTTCCCATTCAAGGTTTTAAGCATTTGATATATCACAAAATGCCTAACAAACAAATGGAAATCTAGAAATACAAATTGCAAAAATTTATGACCCAACCTATAGTAGGTATCTCAAGTGTTTTCTTTTTTATGGTCAATTTCAGCCAAGGCCCCCACAATCAAGCACAGAGACTACTCCTTAGCCGCACAAGACATCTACAAAAGTTAGGCATGGAAGCTCGTTAGTGACCACAAAGACCCTTCTCTTAGGTATAGATTGGCATGATGATGGAAAGCCACAACAAGTTGGTGGCAAGCACTCCACATGCACAACAACTAAGTAAAGAGTTTGGAGGGAATGGATAGACATGATGCCTACCATCATCTTGCACACCTATCAAGCATCTGCAACCATTGATTCAAAAAGGAACTGAGATTCTCTAGAAAAGGTATGCCTTCGATGTAATAATCCAAATATAAATACTAGTGTAATTGTAGTAATTACAATATTCAAAATAATGAAAGGTCACCCTTAAATGAAGGATGATGTTTATAAAAATACAAATGTAGTTCGTCTAAGAGTTGCTTAATAGTTAATAAGAAGGGTAACTCTTTGTTTTTTATTAAGGAAAACAAGTTTTGATAGGGCCCTGAAACCCTATGTAGCTAAAAGTTTAACATAGATAAAGCACTTAAAGTATCAACAACATTATAGCCACAAGCTAAAAACATCAACCTCCCTCAAGATAGCCAGATAAAACTAGAAAAAGAAAATAGGGAAGTAGAACAAAAAACTAGGAAAGGCCCATAAAGCCAAGAGAACAACTCAGGAAATTTCTTTGAGAATTTTTGTAGCACAAATCTCCAGCTTAGACACTCTTTCAACCACCTCCTTAAGGTCAGAAATATCTTAATCAAGTTCCCAGGTGTCCTTTTTCTTTGTGTTGGATTTGATCCTCTTCCTCAATCCATCCTTAGGAGATTTATCCTTACCATTGTTGGGAGAATGGTCTTCCTCCTTCCTAACCCTATGTTCCTTAATTTTGTTTATCAACACCTTTATGTTGTCATTCAAAGCTTTAAGAATGTTATAGATTTGTTCAGCGAATTCTATAGGGTGCCCTCCATGCTCTAAATGCTCCTCTTCACTTCCTCCACTCTGTTTTCCATATCCTTTTCCTCCTCGATTTTCTTGTTCTTATTGTTGCAATTGTCACTCTCCAATTTTCCCACTCTGTACATAAGGTTTTGGATTTCATGGTAAATCCATTTTGTGGTTCTATAGCTATCAATTGCATTATTCTTTGCATTACTAAGCACATCCATCTGAGGGTTCTCCTTTGTGATGTCGCTCAAAATAACAAGGGCTAGATCAATAAGCTCCTCCGTTTGAATTTTTCCCTCCTTATTCTCCTTAACTAGATTTTTCATCATCTCTCTATTGAACCCCATCCTCACAAAAACATTATCAAAATTCCTCCACACCACCTTCCTATCTTTCAATGACCTTACAATGGAGAGCCCTCTTCTCTCTCTATATATTAACATTAGTTGATAAGGCCTCAATCAAAGGAGTTATGGTTGATCTTGTATGTTGCATGGATATTACCACGGAAAAGTTTCTTTTTTTCAATGGATAAGTATCATTGTGATAGGATGAGTACTCAACAACCATTAGAATGCATGATGGACTATCACTTCCCTCCTTTAGATTAACTAACTTGATGATCTAGGTGGGATCCAAGGTGGTCTTCACAACTTTTGTTGTTATTCCAAAATTAGACCTCTTTAGGGTCAAGTTGGGCATTCCGGCCTAACTAGTCTCCATGTGAGCCATCCATTATCTCATGCATAACTATCTCAAGTTCTCTCACGAGGGTATCATTTCTTACAATCTAGTATACTAGTTATTAACCCTCAATATCCTAGGGTTTTCTTGTTTGACCGTTTCCAACCTACTCTATTAGGGCCCTTACATCCCTAAAAAAAAGTATCATTTCTCGCTAATTAGAAATACAAGGTTGGGAAAGTATCTTTCAAGTTTGTAGTGAAAATTCCTCTTCCAAGTTTGGTACTTTTTTGAACCTTCACCTATGGCTCAATACACTTTTTCTTCTTTCCCTCCATCAATGGCATAGGGAAAGTGTGTGGCTCATAGGAAGTCTCCTCACCTACTGTAGACTTTGCATCCACCAAAGGTGTCTTTTGTTCTTGCATATGTGCTTAGTGAAGACAAGGGAAATTCACCTATGTTATATAAGTCCAAGGTTCACCATCCTTTTTCAATCTCCATCCTTGCAAACATTCCTTACCCTATCATCTATGATATGGGTAAGAGGCCACTAAAGAACTTTTCCTTAGCCTCTAAGAGCACCCTTTGTTCCCCTTATCACCTACAAGATAAAAAGGGAAAGGGCATCCATGATTGAGCCCACAATTGCCTCTTTAGTGCCACTACCCATTGCACCAATTAGGCCCTCTTCTTTGTTGATCATAAAATCAATGGAGTCCTCTTCTTTGTTGATTACAACATTTATGACCACACCCACAAAACAAGATGCCACCAAGCCTCCACAAATCTCTCATTTTAGATTGAACTTATGTTGGAACAAGCTTGCATGTGAGTATATGCTTATTTGGAAGGCTAGGGACCTAGAGCATGAGGATGTTGTGAATGCAAAGTGCAAGTCTTTGGATCCCATTTTTGTTTATCCTTTATTTTATTTTAGTTTTTGAAAAGATTTGTTTGCCTTCATCCCTTGGTCATCCACATCCTCCATTTAATTTTTGACCACTCCAAGTAGGTCAAGTTTTTAATTATTCCCCTATAGGAGCTCCATTGATCACATCCTTATCTAACATCCCACCATTCTCTACACTTGTGAAGATGTTGCACATATAGGTTGTGTCCAATGTGGTTATGTCCACCTAATGTGCACCTGTAAAACCTCCTAACTACCATCATAGCTTTTCTAGGGTGTTAAGACTAGATAGAGTGAATTAGAGGGTGTCCCCTCTATTCTTCAAATATGAGTTCAAGTAGAGATAGGTCTCCCTAATTTTTTCCCAAAAAATCCTCTATTGGTTTTGTTCTTGTTCTTGTCTTGGAGAAATCTCTAACATCTCCCAAGTTTCTCATGGTTCCTTTTGCGAAGGTCGATAGGGAACCTTCTTAATCACCAACACTTGCATTACAGGATGTGCATGGGAATAACTAATAGGTAGTTTTGTACATGTTTTAACTTAACTATCTATATGCCCAACTACAGAAAATTGAATATATTATCTAGGTAATTCCTATTATGTGCATCATTTTACCCAATCAAAGAGCTCTCTTGGCTCTTGTAGTCATGGCATGAAAAATAGAATTTCCCAATAGAAAAGGATAAGTATCTCAACCTTTTGGACTAGTGAAAGTTTTAGGAAAAACCACCATACAGTCTTTCTTCTTAAATTTATAGGGAACATCAAGTTCATTCTCCTTCATTGTGACATTGAAGGATGCCTCTAAGAGAAATCCTTCTTGTCTCCCTTTCCATTTGTCAATGTTGTATTGAGGCAAGAGTGATTTTCTTTTTAAAGCTTCAACACTCTTTACTTTTTTCATAGGAAACCTGATGCTTGGATGTGACAAACTATTGGGTTCAAAAAATTGGTTTAGAGCATAACCCCAAGCATCCTTTCATGTTTTGTAGTTTCCTACTTGATGGTTTAATATTTTGAGAAGTATCAAGTGAACCCTTCCCACATGTTGTTATCTAATACTTGATAGAAACCCCCTTCATCCCAAATGAGGTATGAAAAACATTTTGATGACCAACTGCTAGAATCTCTCCACATAATTGCAAACCTACAAATGTAATAAGAAGAGAAAATCAGAGTAACACTACTTAAAGTCTCTCATTTGCAAGAAAATAATTCTTATCAAAGTTATCTCAAATAAACCAAGTGTCTATCAAAATCTACTTTTGATATCAATCATAGAGATGCTAATGAGACATTTTACATATAAAGCCATTAAATCCTAATTAAAGGGTTCAAAAAGAAAGGAAAGTAAAGGTTAGTACACCCAAAAAAAAAAAACCATCCATGTAATAACTACTTACTAAAATAGAATTCAAAATAATTGTAAGATTTTTTAGAGGACTAATTTGAACCTAAAATCATACCACATAGTAAACCAAAAATTTATTACAATCTAAGACATAGGTAGATATTACTAGGTGGCAAGTTGTCTCTAACAAAATATCTTGGGTCTATTCAAAGAGCCTTGAAACACCAACTTACAAACCTTGAGTATCAGTGCTTGCAATTGTTGTTCCATTTTAGCAGTAATTAGTATATTGAATGGACAATTGATACTTAACACTATACAAAATAGACAATTAACAAAATATTGACAATTAAACATCCAATTTGAACTTCATTCATACGAATATGTCATATACCTTTCAGTATGTGAGTCTTATCAAATTTGTGGTTATTTGAAATATTTTGACCTTATAGTTATAAGCACAAGTTCAACACATGATAAGATTTATGCATAGTTCTTAAGATTTTTTTATTTAAGATGATTTTTTGTTTTATTTATTATTTTAGAGATTTAGGAATCTTATATTATTTATTCTATTTTTTGTATTTTTATTAATTAAATGATAAATTTATATTGATTATTTTGATTATAAAATATTTTTTTTAAAAAAAAGTTCTATTGTCAATATTTTTTAAATTAATACAAATATATTTTATTTCATAAAAAATATTTTGTTTAGTATTCTAAAGATTTAGATATCTTATTAATTTTTTTATTTTTATTTTTGGTAAATGACCGAGACCTTTTTATTAAATATATATATACAAATCAATACAAAGTTTCTCCGTTCAAACACGAACTTGTAGGAAAGAATAGAGTAAGAAAACCTTTAGTCTTGTCGGAGACTTTCATCCTATACAAGTTTACAAAAAAAAGGGGCATACCCCAGTTTATTTTTATCATAAAAAAATGCATATACATGACTTTCTTCTCGTTGTAGAAGTACCAAGAAAGATCATATGTGTACTTTGTTTTTTGATGCTCTTTTCTTGGAGATACCACCGAGGTGATAGTTTCTGCCTTCCTTTACTTGATATACTGATACTAAAACTAATATGAAAAGCATTAGTAATAATAGGGAGTCAATTTTGACAATGCATTATCCCATTGATTTCTAATTTTTATCTAGTATTTACAAATTCAGTTTCCTTTTATTGATCATAATTAATAAATATTTTTAATTGTAAGAATTTTGGCTTAGGCTAGAATTCACCCAAGACCAAGGAACTCAAACACAAGCACAATTGTAGACCAAAGAGAGAGAGTATGATAAGAACAACAATATATTCATTCAATATGCCAATATACCACATCAAGAGTACACTAGGAGTGCCTATATATAAAGGCCTCTGGAGAGCTTCTAGAATGCATAGAAGTCAACATCATGATAAGTCATACAACCAAGCACATGTCCACCAGATATGGGTTATCCTCCATTAAGCACAGAAATAAGTGTGATGATGTGAGGATAAGCCTACAATGGTGCATCACGCAAATCAATGGTGTAGACAACATGTGCTAAATTAGGAGTATGAATCACTGCGTTGTCAACATGACAACTCAGTGAATGATGCAAACTCCAGTGTTGTAGACACCATGTGCTGAATTAGAGTTGTGTACTTCTGTGAGAATACACAAACTCCTAAGTGTCTCACCTAAATAAATAATAAAATAATCCATTAACCTAAGTAAACTTTAAGTAAGTGTAAATAGTAAATACTTATTTACACAAACATTAACTTTTAGCTAAAGATTTTTTAATCTTATGTTTCTTTTTTCTGATCATAGATTCATTGATTTATAGTTTTAGTTTAGGCATGTTAATACTCTTATCTTAGTTTAAGATAAGAAATATGGGTCAAAGATGGATGTACATAAAAGAAAAAAAGAAAAGAGGGCCAAAAAGTAGTGTTAGAAAGAAACCTGAGTCCAAACCTACAAGGGAAGGGGGGCAAAACGGGGAATATAATACTGACAAAAGAAACAAGGGAGAAACGCCTAGGATGCCAAAGGGAAAGAATGACCATAATTGAAGATGAGATTGCAGGGATACAAGAAATAGATGTCCTGTAGAGAAATATGAAGTTCCCTTGAGGAGAAACTTCCTTAAATTTGAAGATTTGATTAGTTTTATCTATCACTATAGAAACATTATCAAAACCAAACCAGGAATTAAGGATTCTATTCCATCTTTCTGGCTTATTATTGTCCCTAAATGCCATGGTTCAGGTTTCCAGGACATGAAAGATTGCTGCAACCATCTCCATTTTTATACTATTACACATACCAATAAACACAGGTTAAAGCAACTGATAATGAAATTTAGACAAGGATGCCATATTTATAAAATAAGCCAGAGTTGAAGGATCTAGAGGTTCTGAGAAATACAATGAGTGAATTTCATGATTGATTAAAAATTTCACCACCATGATTGCCTAATTTCCTTACTCGTTTCTGGTAATAATTAATGTTAAGAGCTTAAGGGTTGACATGTTGAGAAGAAATAAAGTGTGATAAAGTAATATTTAAGGTGAAAGATATTCAATATTAAGTCATGGATTTATTAGTCTTGATATTTTAATATATCTTCACCATCTGCTCCCTTATTTGCTAGATAATCTGCCTTTTGGTTGTCTTCTCGAAATATATGTTAAATTTTAGTTTCTTCTAAAAGGTCTAATAATTTTAATATCTCTTCTAGTTTTGAATTCAATACCCAATTTGGGGTTTTCCTTTTCCTTAATGCATTAAGTACGATTTGGGAACCCCCTTCTATTATTAGTTTCTTAATTCCTAAATTTATACTTAGTTGGAGTCCCTCTTGGAGGGCTTCTAATTCAACTAAATTATTCATTTGGATGCCTATAGGCTTTTCTCTTTTAATGGCCCATTTTCCAGTGTGCATATTAATGATACATCCTATTCCTTTTATTGTAGGATTTCCCCTAACTGCTCCTTTGAAATTCAATTTTGACCATCCTTTCGATGGAGGTTCCCATTTGTAATTTTCCCTAGCATTTTTATTGTTCTTATTGTATACTAGTGATGGGTTGATAAGTTTATTCCAATTTCACTTCGTTTCTCCATCCCATTCTGTGAAGGATCCTTCTTCTTTTACTATTTTCCTTAGATGATTATTCATGACTTATGTTAAACAAGCTTCTATTTTGTTAAGTAATGATGTTGTATTGAGTTCTTAATCACAAAAAAATATGCCTCTTCCTTTCCTTCAAGATCTCCCAGATAAGAATGGGGGCTTATGTTCCAAAGTTTTTCATAGATTTTAAACGAGCTACCATTCGATCATCCTATCATGTGACTCTCAAGGTTCCTAGATAGAGGGGATGTCTTGTTAATTTTTTGTCAGAGCCATTACCAATATTCTTTTGCATATGAACATTGGAATTATAGGTGATCTTTTGTCTCGCTTTCTTTTTTGCATAAATAACATCTCAAGGGTCCCTCGATTACTATTTTTCTAAGTCTATTTGTTGTTAGAATCCTCTTTTGAATTGTTTCCCAAAGGAAGATTCTTTCTTTAAGTAGGCATGTTGAATCTCAACAGAGTTTGAGAGGCATATTAATAGCCTCCCATCTTTGTGACTATATTATTAGATTATATCCTCTTTTAATGTTGTACCTTCCATCTTTGGAAGCTCTCCATATGAGTCTGTTTGTTCTATCTTTATGATTGACCTTTCACTAATGAAGTATTTCCTCAAAAGTATCCTTTTCTTCAAGATCCAGTTCTATATTATCCAAGGGTTTCGGAGATACTTGTAATTGCTAACCTTGGTACCCCATATATTTACTAATATGTTTTTTACATTGGTTGGGATGCTTAATCTATCTAGTGGGGAAGTTCATCTTATGAATCTTCCTAAAAAAGTGCTTCTTCTCCTTCCCCAATATCCCAAGTAGTATATTTACTGATAAGTGATTGACATTTTATTATAAAATTCCAACTTTCAGATCCTTTTGGTAAAACACACATTCTAAAAAGGGAAGTGGGATCTGTTACATTTCAATACTTATTGTATAGGATTTTTGCCCACTTTTGATCTTGTTCTTGATATATTCACCATACCAATTTAGCTCCCAATTCTTCGTTTTGCCAATTAAGGTTTTTTATACCTAAGCCCCCTAATTCCTTGGGCTTACAAATATTTTCCTATTTTATTAGGGCCATTTTGTTATGTTCGTCCATATCATTCCAAGAAAAACTTCTAAGCTTTCCTTCCAGACTTTTATTTACTTTTTTGGAAAGTGGGAGGCAAGACATTTGATATGTGGGAATTATTGATAGTACAACTTTGATTTTTGTAACTTTTCCTGCAATTATTGGCCATTTTTCTTTTCAACATCCTATTTTATTGTCAATTCTTTCTAGAATATTATTCCACCCTTTATTATGTCTTGTTCCATTTTCTAATTCTATACCCAAACATTTGCATGGAAATGATCCTTTTTTTATATCCTATAAGATTGCTTATCTTGTTTTCTATGTCAGACTCAGTATTAATGAAGAAAATTTCAGACTTGTCTATATTTAGTTTTTGACCAAAAGCTTCCATATATTGATGATGATGTTTTTGAAGTTTTGGGTTTCTACCAAGGAGCTTTCTCTTGGCAATATTGTATCGTGAGCAAACGATTGGGTGAGTTATGTTGGGAATATTTTCTATGACAGTAATACCTTTAATTTTACCTTCTGTCTATGTGCTTTTAATTTCTCTCTCAAATGCTTTTGCTATAACGATAAATAGGAATGGAGATAAACTATCTCCTTGTCTTATACCTCTAGAGATGTTGAAATAGGCTTCTAGAGTTCCATTTATGAGGAGTGAGACTTTGGGAGTTGATATACATTTAAAAATGATATTTGATCCATTGGTTTCCAATGTTTTACATAAGAATATCCAATCCACCATTTCATATGCTTTATATATATCCAATTTCATAAACATACCCGCCTCTTTATTCTTGGTTACAAAGTGTAACATTTCTTGAATAACAATTATACCATCTAAAATGGATCTTTCTAGTACAAAGCCTATTTGTTCCTTTAATATGAGTTTGGGAAGTATTAATTTTAGACGTTGAGCTAAGTCTTTTGAGAGAATTTTATATATGGTGTTACAAAGGGCTATAGGTCTAAAATCCCTAGGAACTTTCGAATCAACTTTTTTGGGTATAAGAGCTAAGAAAGTATGATTGATCTTTGTTAATATCGATTAGCCATTTCTAGATGCTTCTATAGCTTCCCAAAGGTTTATTTTAAGAATATCCCAACATTTTTGGTAAAAGAAAGCATCAAAGCCATCTAGCCTTGGTGATTTATCTAGATTCAGGCTGAATAGTGCAGACTTGACTTCTTCTAAGGATATCAGGTTATTGAGTAATTTATTCTCTTCTATAGAGACCAGTTTTAGAATTGTTTCTAACATCTTTTCTTGAGCTTTCCTATTAGTTTTGATCCTTATTTTTAATTTATTTTTTTTCATATCTGAATTAGGGTTTTAGGCCCTCTTTATTGTATTTTCACCTCCTTACGAGTCTTTTCTTTCTTGCCCATTAATTGACACATTGTAAATTTTTTAGTTGATCGTAGGAGCACTTTGTAGCATAGATTTTTTTAGCATTGATTATATAGATTCAATGATTCCTTCTCATTGGTTCTCATGCAATATTGTAGGTTGTTTGCTTTTATGTTGTGTCTAGCCTTCATTTAAGTTATATTCCTTATTGCATGTTCGAATCTCAATACTTGTAATTACAGGTCTTTGTTTGTATCCTTATGCTTTTGCAGAAAATAGGTAAAGTTTAGGTTTTCCTTTCAAAGCAAAAGATTATGGGTCCTTGCATAGAAATACTTTTGTAATTGCATGCTTGTCTGGGTATTGTGAATCATTCATATTGTGGGCAATTTGTGTTGATATAATTAAAGTTACATAGAAATCATTGGTGTATCACCTCATTTAGGTTTAATATTCATTATTTTCATTCACTTCTTATCCATTTTCCTGTATACAATACGTTTTTAGGTGATCAATATTTAGGAACCGACCGAATCTGAAGATTTGTCTCTCATTTTAGGACAACCCACCACCCGAGAGAGTTTCTTTGTTTCAATATGATAGCTAGATTTGCATCTTGCTATATGTGCAATCCTGATTGACAACAATGCCAAAACTAAAACTTCCTAAAAAATAGAAGAAACAAATAAAGCAAACTTCTAAAAATAGAAAGTTGTCCAAATTAATTCAAATCAAATGCAACTTTTGTCTCTTGAACCTTCTAAGAATTTTGATGGCTTTCAAACATTGTCATGATCATGATTTTCCTAATTAACTTTGATGTCCACTTGAAAACTCTATCCCCAAACTATCCACAATTGGAGACTAAAATCCCTAAAACAAATGAATTTGGGGGTCCCATTTACATTCGACCATATGTGAAAATGTCACAACACAACCCATCTATAGTATTAATTATAGCCTTAACCTAACCCTACTGTTTATACAACCCTAAACTCCCTAGACATTTCCAATTCTTGTATTATATCCCAAAAATTTATGACAAGTACCGTGTCAAAGACCTTTTTAATTTCCAAATCTTTACTAAAAACACTTGTATACTACAATCTAGAGATCCAATACTGACATCCAAGATACATATTTTGAAATATTTTAAATAAATCTAATTTAAAATTATTTATTATAGTTTTTCATCTAAAATTCCTTTTCTCCACTAAATTTTATTTTTAAGAAATCCATAAAACTTGTGGAGTAAAATGGCATCAAATTTTTTGACCAATCCCTACATGAGAAAGGAGGGTTTAAACGTGTCAAATGGATTAGGGTTTAAACACGTCAAATGTATTTGGGGTCACCATTTACATGAGATCGTATGTGAAAACGTCACAACACAACCCATTTATAGTATTAATTATAGCCTTAACCTACCCCCACTGTTTATAAGACCTTTTTAATTTCCAAATCTATACTAAAAACACTTGTATAGTACAATCTAGAGATCCAATAATAACATCCAAGATACATCTTTTCAAATCTTTTAAATAAATATAATTTAAAATTATTTACAATAGTTTTTAAATCTAAAATTACTTTTCTCCACTAAATGAGCGTTTAAACGGGTCAAATGGATTAGGGTTTCGGAAGCCTGAACGCTCCCCAGTTTCACTTTTAATTATCATTTCGTCACGAGCTTACAATATTTTGGCGTTTCGATCGAGCCCCGTCAGACGTGAAAAAAAAAATTCTAATCAAGCCTCCCGATTTGGTAAGCATTTTCTTCGCTGGTTCAGAATGTTATTTGTATATATTTATCAAATTTGATGTTCAAAAGGCTATACGGTAAACCGTAATCGGTGTGTTCATAGCCCCAATCTTGCGTTGTTTCACTGAATGGCTTTCCCTCTTGATCAATTTCTATATATTCATTATACCCAAGATCCTAAAACATTCGTGTCGAAATATGTAAAGGGGTCATCAGATATCCTTATGCAACTGGCTGTTAGATTCTTGATTTCTATTGTGCATCCCTTCTGCCTCCTTCCATGGACTAACGAGTTTTATAAACAGGCATATTCTTCTGTGGTCCTTGTTATTCTAGATTTCTTAAATTTTCTTCAATGATGCCCTAGGTACTGTGCTTAGGGGACTTTGTATGGGTGGGTAAATCAAGTGCATATGTCAATTCTGTAAAAAAACATTTGGACACAGATTGTATCAGTCAGAATATCTCTTAAAGGGTAATTCTCTCGTCAATTTGTTTGGTTTATCTTTACAGCATGTATCGGTAAGTTGATTTCAGAAAACACCTTTAATCAAGAGTTGAAGTCAACCATTAGTAGCACAATTTTGAACACAGACTTAACTGAATCTCTTATGGTCATGCCCTTAGTAACGTTTTTATATAATTTACAACGCAATCAATTGCACGGGCAGCCGTTTTTTAATGCTTGACGTTTTCATCGATTTTAATATTTGTTACACTGTGATGCTACTGTGAATGCAATAGTTGAATAGTTTTGATGTAAAATAATTAGAATGCTATGTAGATGGTTCTCTTATAATTTGTTGGAGCAGCAGTATTATGCCATGAAACATTTATATCTTACGGCAATATGTATTTTAAGATTTCTATGGATATTTACATTCTTCACAGTAGTTGCAGAGGAACATTTTTGTAGACAATAGTTGTTCATACCTTTTCTTTTTGTAGCTATTTACTTTGACATTTTTGGGAGTATATCGCTTAGTGAATCATCTGAATTTTATTTAGTCCCCATCTTGAACTCCCTCTAAGATATATAAGATTCTTGTGAATATATGTTATATTGAACATTTTTATATTTTATTTTGACAATATTTATCAATGAGTTGCAATTATTACATAAATCTATCTACATGTTGTGTAATAACCTCATTCTAAAACTAAACATAAAGTTAGCACAAGTTAGAGTTTGGATTTGGATATCTCATCAATTCAACAAATGAACATGCATACAATCCATGCCTATAATATAATGCATACTCATTATATGATCAGGAATAGACAAAATTCACCAACATTTTCATCATTTGTCATGAAGATCAAGGATCAAACATATTACGCTGTTACTTGATTTGTCAGGATAGTTCTGGTCACACTAATCTGCTTTCCCCATTGTTGCTATTTTTGATGGAGGATGGTAGGATTACTATGCAAGGGCACAGAATTAGCCTACAGGGAGGCTCCGTCAAAATTCTTATCCATTTTGGGACCCTTCTGTCATGTGACCAAATTACTCTGTCTCTCCCTTCACAAATGCCCTAACCTACATAAGCATTTGAGAAAAATAGAGGATCAGACTTATCAATACATGGCCAAAGCATTAACAGTAGATTAAGAATTGAGCACTATTGTTTACTCAGATAATATGAACTGTTTCTCTGGTTGTAGTCATATGAAATCACTGATAAATAATTACGGATCAGATTACCAGATAGCTTGTTTGGTATTTAAAATACACTATTCCTTCACAAACTCTTTATCCTACATAAGAATTAGAGAAATACAGATAACCAGACTTATCCATACATGGTTTAAGCATTAACAGTAGATTAAGAATTTAACGCTATTGCTACTCAGATAACGTAAATTGATTATCTGATTATAGTCATTTGAAATCACTGATAAATTAATAGTAAATATGAATCAGATTACAGAGTGCTATTTGGTACTTAAGATACAGTATCTCATATTTATATTTTTTTTATCATTTTTCATGATACTTTTCCAAATGTGCTCTGAGAATGAAGTACATACAGACTGTGATATTTCTTCCAGCAGTATTGGATCTGCTGTCTAAGTAACCAGTGATCCAAAACAATATAAGATAAGAATTTGTTGACATCTGATGGTGATGAGGGAGTGTATTCAATTTCCCTTATGTATCTTGCAAGATCCAAGGGTTGTATCATTTGAATGTTTAAGGAACATGTCACTTCTAATTGTATCTCTCCATAACATGAGCAGATTAGTTTCTTATTTAAATTGCATCTCTTCACGATACGCATCACATCTTTTATAATTAATGGTTATTTGTCAACCTTTGCCCATTGCTGACATTTATTAATCAGATTGCACATATATATGTGATCACTGATCATCCAATTTAGCATTTTGCTTATTGTAGTCAAGTGCTTCTTTAGAGTGGCGATAGACTTGAATGAACTGTTCATTGATGACTGATCTTCTTTATCTTACTTTATTTGGTCTACTGTCAAACTATGAGGGTAACTGATATCCTTTCCTGAGTGTAATCTTATCAATACTAATTCCATTTAGTCGTCTTCACTGTCAAATAGATCACTTTTAAGTAGATCAATTGTTCATATAGTCATCTCAAGTTAAATCTAGCTCATGACACGTTGACATTTAATATTTCCTTGCTATACTTAGTTTTACTATTATATATAATTGTTTTATATTTCATATCTCTTGCTCTTTTTTTTATTTGTACTTTTCAGTTCAATATCTTTTCTCTCTCTCTCTCTCTCTCTCTCTCTCTCTCTCTCTATATTCTTTTGTATTCCTTTATTTTGTGTTTTTGTTTATGTTTTTCCTCTTATTGTCAGCTGTTTGATCCTTGACCTCCTTCATTGATATTTGTATGTGCTTATTCATGCAAATTTTTAATAGATTCTTATAATAATAATGCTGGATCATGTAGAATGATCCAAAATGTTGATTTTGTTGATAATTCAATGCTGTATAGTCCAGACAAAGTTGTTAAAAAAAAGATAGTTGTCAAGGATCAGCTAAAGTTTAGTAAATTCATTTTATACAAATATTTTAGTGGTTGATAAGTGTGGAAGTTGGTTATATATGTGCCCTTCTTAATATCACTTTGTTGTTAGTTCCTAGGCCCTGTTCAAAGGTATCATGTCTCCAGATTGTTGGAAATTTATGGGCCTACACTTGTTCTTAATGATATACCCTTAATTTTATTTGTTTCTCATGTATATCCTAGCAGGAAACCATGGATACTGGTGTGAAGATGGCAGTTGTGGTCAAGGTCATTGGCCGTACTGGATCAAGAGGTCAAGTTACACAGGTTCGAGTGAAATTTCTGGATGACCCGAATCGTCTCATTATGCGAAATGTGAAAGGTCCTGTCAGAGAAGGTGACGTCCTTACTCTGCTGGAATCTGAAAGAGAAGCAAGGAGATTACGGTGACATTGTTTTTTCGCATTCATGGATTTGGACTATGGATTAGCTTGCAATACTATTTTTCCTTTTTTTTGGCTTGAAGAGAGGTAACAGAGTATTGTCGGGGTTTATTGCAAAGTTTTGTACTGGTTTGGTATATTGGACAGTAGTCATAATTTGTTGGCTACTCTTTATTGATTTGAATCAAGCATACATTGATCTGTGATCACGGCGTTCTCTTGATGAATCATTTACCTTTAAATTATTTTTGGCTTTAATTTTTCTGGCTATTTATTATTATTTGTTTTCAAACTTAATTGGACAGTAGTCATAATTTGTTGGCTACTCTTTATTGATTTGAATCAAGCATACATTGATCTGTGATCACGGCATTCTCTCGATGAATCATTTACCTTTAAATTTCTTTTGGCTTTAATTTTTCTGGCTATTTATTATTATTTGTTTTCAAACTTAATTATTTGCATATCAAATATGCATACAGATTACAGCAATAGTAAGTTTTGTGCTTTTGAGGTGTTTTTGGCCTGACATACCTGTACAACTATCCTTCTAATAATACCGTTCCATATTATTGGTTTTTGGATATCAGTCCATTGCCTTTATTACACTTTTCTAATTTTAAAAAATTGTTCACATTGTTAATCTTTCTGAACTTGATAATACATTGCTCTCATGAGTATCACTCAGATGCAATGAGTGCTGAGTGTTACCATTCATTCTCATGAGAGATGGATTCTTCTGAGCTACTACTCGGGAAATGTGGGTCAAGAATTCAAATTGAAAATTACAATTTTCATTCCAGATAACATTATCAAATAAATTACTCTACCAAAAATATTGAGCACCTTGCCAAAATGATTTATAAGACTTCTATACTCTTTAATTGGGTCGGCTAAGATGTTTATTTTGAGCCATCTGATATCTAGGTATCTGAATGATATCACAGGTGCTTTTTACCTTGTCATTTGAATGCTTTTGTCAACATGGTCTTCCTTGTACATCATAGCTAGGTTTGAATGAGATTCAAAATCATGATTTTTGACCATTATGAAGATGACTGGTTATCGTATTGATGTTCAGATATTTGTAACTGCAAATTTTGAAGCTTGTCTTTGAAAATTAATATTTTATGTAACATTATGGAAGCTCTTGCATGGTTTCATTGATATCTAAAAAGTTCCACTTGATATTAGTATTTGCTCCTCTGAATTGTTTGCATGTATCACAGAAAGCATCAATTTTTGGCAACATGCATTTGACAACTGGGCAGGCTATATTTTTCTGTCTTAATAAAAGTGGTGACTACTGTCATTATGTGTAAGGACTTGCAAAATTTCTTTCAGCATGTGTTTGACCATAACAAAACAGCGTGGCAAGTGTCATATGCAAGGGGACTAGCAGTGGCACACATTTTTGCTCTTTTTATCTGCTTGCAAAAACATTATAAAATTGGCTTATCTACACTGGTGTGCCAGTTATGTGATTCCTTTTGATGTTAAGAGGATTTTTTTTTATCAATAAAAGGTTACTCTCAATATTTTATTTAAATTTTAACTTATCTGTAGAAGTGCAGGCACTGGGGAAAGAACGGGGAAGAAAATCCCCTGTCTAGCCTTGTCCTGTATGTTTGTGCTTACATTTGCCTCTTATCTGTAAAAGCGGACTTTTGAGAGGGCCATACCTTCTCTTACATGTTAACTGCAAATATTACATCCAATATGATAGCATCTAAATTTTACTTGAAGGCTTCGAAAAAACAATTTTTTTCTTACATTCATTGATAGTAACAATATAAAGTAACATACTATAAATCAAATCTTAGTTGGCATCAGACTGGTTTGATGCTGATACTGTTAACCTGCGTACTCCCTTATGAGTAAGATCATTGTTAATACACATTTAGGATTGTAAAATAAGATGTAATTTGAAAGTAACATATTATTAATCAAATCTTACTTTGGCATCAGGTTAAAATAAAAGTCGCTTTGGAGTATTTAATATATCTTAAAAATGTTAGCCATCAGTTACTTCCAATAATATTAAGGATTAAACTAGTGATATGTCACAATTAGTTAATATGATAACAACAAACTCAATCTAAAATGTTTGTAACCTTTGAGCTCGGATGAGTAAAGGATTTTACTTATTTGCTGTGCCACTACATATTTTAACCTAGATTCAATAGTTGAAATGCTTTTTACACTCTTTTCTTTTATGAAATTGATTGCATGAAAATAATTTAATATAATTGAAACAGCTGCTGTGGTAATTCTGCAAAGTTGGTTGTAACCTTTTGCTTCTGAAAGATCGGGTTTGCTTTTTCCCAGTGGTCTTCCTGAAGTTGGCAAATGCTATTTTGAAGTTTAACTTTAGAAGACTTTCAATGGTATGTTTTTCCACTGAAAAATCCATTGTAAATATTGATTTAAGCTGATATAATGTGTCTGATGTGCACTGGACCTATAAACAAAATGTTCCAGCTATCGGTCATTTGAACTGTAAACCAGTTTGCATTCATCTATGTTTTCAGCTGCTGGTTGAATTATTGCTAATGTTGTGTGGAAATCAAGATTCAAGTCACGATTGTGTGTGCTCTTGATTTGTCTTCACTTGTTTTTGACACTGTGCTATGCTCTTGATGTGTCTTCACTTGTTGCTGACACTGCAACTCATTTGTATCTCTGACTTCTCAGTGTTCTCGTGAAGGCCATTTTGAATTTGGAACATTCATCTTGTTCTTAGATTTGCTTCTCCTGTAAGCTATCTCTATCCTCCTAAAATGATCTTGAGCCATACAGATGAATTTCGAGAAAATGAAGACAATGGATTGAAATTTTTAGTCCATGTAAGGGTTGAATGTAATCTGTTTTTCCAGTGTCCTGTCGTGTTTCTATTGTTCTGCAAATGTAAAATGCAGAGGACAGATTTAGCGTTTCAAACATAATGGTGGAAGTTCATACTACTGAGAAAGTGTAACATGTAATTCTTTTGCCAAATAAATTTTAAACAAATCCTCACAATTTTTATAGGAAACAAACAAGTTGCTGCGCTATGTTCCTTTTCTGATATTTGTTCATGATGTCCTTCTATGAAAGGGAGTATCATTAGCGAATTTACTCGTAAAACTTCCTTGTAGAAGTGTTCCAGCCCTACATGAGAGGTGTAAAAGTGGGATTTGGTATATCATTGTCATGAGTCCTGGCATTTGGAACTCCCAGCCATCTTAGTGAGTCACATCCTATAGGCATCCATGCCTATGAGAAAAAACTTTGAACTAAATGTGCACTGTTGCTTCAAATGACTCACAGTTACTATACCATTGCATAACACCACCTTGGCCAAGGTTTTATTAATGCAAGCACTATACTTCGAGCTGTCATTATCACTGTTTACTTGACATTCAATCTGCCCCGACTTCCTGTCCAATGTGGCAATAGTGGTCCAATGACCTTAAGAATGGTGACTCAATGGCATGCAGAACATATATGGTTCTTACTGATCATAACCAAGGGGAGTCCCGTCCCATTAGTTCTCAGCTTTTATAATTTACTATTAAAATGATTGATTTTATCCCCATTTTCTTTTCCTTCCAAGGATAAGATATGGCACTCTTTCCAATTGCTGTCATGTTTTATAACTTATCTGGCCCCGTTAATCCGTTAAATCAAGAAAGATGATAATAAAACATTCTTATTGATGACATATTGTCATTCTTATAAAATGATCTAGGTTTGGCCAACCAAAGGATCATTCACTATACAAGAGATTTACAGTATTATTTGTCAATTAGCATTGCAATTTAAGTAGTGATTAAGTATTACTCCATAGAAGGGGCAATTTAAAAGTGTATGGTTGTGTTTGATGATACAAGACTAGTTTTTATGACTACTATTGTTGAAGTTTGTAGTTGCGATGGAGATCGTTTTTATTTTTGTTATGATCGTTATGGTCATCTTCAGCTGAAAGGAATATTTGTGATTATATTTAAGTTAATATTATGCAAAAACACATGTATCATATGTCATGCAAAGAGGCATGTAAAGTGTTATAGGCAATCTATTTATATAATTGTTTGGTATATTGTAAATCAATCAAGTGGAAAGCCTTGTACTATGACCATTTTTTTCTCAATAAAAGATATATTTGCTGGTGTGGCTGGTTTTTTATCTTAAGGTTTTCCTTGAATAAATGTTTTGAATCTTTTGTGTAACATTTATACTTTTTTATTATTGTTTATCTCTATCTTTCTGGTCGATACATTAACATTGTAATAGAGTGAGGTTCATTAACAACAATAAAGCCAATGCTTGTGCCAACAGTTTACTTTGATGTTTTGGAACATAAAATCATTATTATTATTATTGGTGGTCACTTTGTTTCTCATGCCATATGGTTTGTATTTTTCTGATGAAGTATGGTCGGGGAGCTCATATTCGTTGTTTCAGGCTCATCTAGGATGTGCTCGGTATTGGATGGAGAAGTTAGAGCACCTAGAAAGGGGCTATGCCACTTATATTTCATTAAGCTCTTGTTTATTGTAATCTGCCATATTGGTTGGGGCATTCAAAATCGTTTAACACAATAATTTGTGTCTACCGTAATTTTTGGTTTTGCCTAGAAGTTTTATCGAGCATTCTTTCCTTTAGATTCCTTCAGCTTAGATGTGTTTGTTTGCTAGTTTTGTTTGATCGTGTTTCAATTATGATGGCGATTGACTCTCTTCTGAGATTGATTGGGTTATAAATTTATGATGATCGTCTTAGTCCTTACCGCTACTAGCTAGCTGATATTATTGCTTATTCTCAATATCTTGAGGCACGGATTGACATTTCTCCAACTCAGTGCTCTGTTCCATGCAGTAGGAGTGTTAGGATTCGTTTCCTTTCATTATCATCTATTTTTTGCATTCTTTGTGAAGTTTGCTGAAAGTGAAAACTGGAAATGAACAAAACAAGCAAAAGAATAGAAAACGCAAACACATGATTTTATCGCGGTTCAACACAAATTGTGGCTACATCCACATTGCAGGGAAGATCTATATTATTGTAAATATTTGAACTTTACATCACAGTTGTTGCTTTAGCGCTTTGAATACGAAATGCATAATAATCAATCTCCAAAACATATTTATAGAGTCCCAAAGGAAATGAAGAGACAAACAATTGGAGGGAAACAATAATAAAATGAGCAAAATAGAAGAGTGACTATTGGGCTTCTCATATACACCCAACAAACCCCCACTTGAGGTCCAACAGTTGTAATGTATGAGTCTCCCATGAATTCCCCTATTGTTATTTCTTTACAACACCAAGAGAAGCTCGACAGAACTCAAACTTATCTCGTGGAACACCCTTAGTTAATGCATCAATTGGATTCTCCTTGGTGTTAATCTTTGAGACCTGAAGTTTGCCCTCTTCAAGTTTACTTATAATGAAATGATAGCGAACCTCAATATGCTTAGTTCTGCTATGAAACATTGCATTTTTGGCTAAGTCAATGGCACTTTTGCTATCACAATACAAGGCTGATCCTTGTTTAGGACAATCAAAATCACCAAATAAACGTTTCAACCAAATCAACTCTTTTGCTCTTTCAGTGAGAGCAATGTATTCAGCCTCGGTAGTAGAAAGTGAGACTACTTGTTGCAACTTCGATGCCCAATTGATCGCTGCTCTAGCGAATGTAAAAACATAACTAGTAGTAGATCTTCTATTTGTCTAAATTTCTAGCCATATCTGAATCAGTATAACCTTCGAGTGAAGTGTCTTTGCCACCAAAACATAATACAAAATTAGGTGTGCCCTTAAGATATCTTAAGATCCACTTAACAACATCCCAATGTTGTTTATCCGGATTGCTCATGAACCTGCTGATAACCCCCACTGCTTGAGCGATATTCGGATGAGTGCAAACCATTGCATACATAAGACTACTCACTGCTGAAGAATATGGGATGTTCTTCATGCAGTCTTGTCATCTTGTGTCTTGGGACACATGGCTAAAGACTATGAAATGATCAATGAGAGGAGTGTTGATCGGTTTGGCATCCGCCATGCCAAATCTTTCTAGCACCTTGAGAACATAGTGTTCTTGAGAAAGCTTTATTTCCCTCTTGTGTCTATCACGAATAATGTCCATGCCAAGTATTCGTTTTGCTGCCCCTAAGTCTTTCATGTCAAACCTTTCTGACATCTTTGCTTTCAATTTTGAAATCAACTTCATAGATGAGCTGGTAACAAGCATGTCATCAACATAGAGAAATAAAAGAATAAATGAACCATTAGGTAACTTCTTGTAGTAGACACATGGATCAGATTCGCATCGAATGAAATTATGTTCAGTCATGAATTGATCAAACTTGAGGTACTACTGCCTCGGAGCTTGCTTGAGACCATATAAGCTCTTCCTCAATCTGCAATATAAGTTTTCTTTAACACATTTGATAAATCTCTCATGCTGCATCATGTAGATTTCTTCATTCAGATCACCATGGAGAAATGTTGTTTTGACATCTAGCTACTTAAGTTCAAGATTATGAGTAGAAACTAAACCAAGAATAGCCCGGATTGTAGTCATCTTGATCATGGGAGAGAAGATTTCATTGAAGTCAATGCCCTTTTGCTGATCGAAACCTTTAACAACCAGCCTGGCTTTATACCGCTTTTGATTTTTACCTTCATCTTTCAATCGATAAATCCATCAATTTTTGAGTGCTTTCCAATTTGGTAGCAAAGGAACCAAATCCCAAGTATTATTTTGCATCAGAGAATCCATCTCTTCCTGCATCGCTACCTCCCATTTGTGAGAATCCAATGCTTTACTAGCTTCTTTGAAGCTTGTTGGTTCAACTTGGTCTGAAACCAAAAGTTCTGGCTCTGCTTCTTCAGAGTATAAGAGTTCGTAATCAGAGAATCAAGTAGGAAGCCTTCTCTGTCTTGTTGATTTTCTCAGCCCCTGAATGTTATCATTATGATCAGAATGTTCCTTTTGTTAATCTTGAGAGTTTGGTGTGTGGAGTTCAAAATCACTGCCCTTTGAAGAGGTGTAATGCTTCTTTTGAACATGAGAATCATTATTACACTGAAAATCATTTTGTTCAAGTGCGGATTGATTATTTGATGCTATAACCTTATTTATACTTTGTGTAGCTATCATTCCAATGCTAGGAATGTGAGTATGAACAGGTGAAGCAACATGACCCTGCAGTTCCAAGTCAACATCGACATGTCTATATTTATTGCTAAAACCATGCTCTATCTCAAAACCAGTGCCATGCTTGTGTTGCGGGTTGATCAAAGACTTGTGGAGTGAAGAGGGAAGGGTGGCCTAAGGTAGCACAACTGTTTTGTCACCATGGGAGTCAACATTCTTTTGAATGTCCTTGTCCGTGATTGAGAAATCCTGCTGGACTCGAACGTGGGTGAGATCCTGTCTACTCACATTCATGATATTTTGTGAATCATAGGAGGAAGGGGGGGAGCCATGAGTTAGCTGCTGACAAGAGTGATTTGGTGGTGTTCCTTCAGCGATTTGTGGATTTGGCTCATATTGACGGTAATTGGATAGAACATCCTTTGCGTGAGCAATCTGATGGCCAATCTCAGTGTCTTCAATCATAAACTCCTTATGAGGTTGTCTGACGAGATGTTCTATAATCTTATGCACAACATGATGAAAGATGCGACCATGCTTGCAGTGCTCTGCATTCTCTTAATGCCAAGGGTTGAGACTATCATTGAATTGGATATAGTCTTTGGTGCATTGACCTACTGTGCCAATGTTTCTAGTGCAGGTATCTTTGGAGGTAACGTGCCTGTGAATGTGACCATGCGTATCGACAGGGAGTGTGCCTTGATCACTATGTTTTCCAATGTCTCTGTACTCAAACAGAGAGTTATCTTCTCTATTCTGATTTGGATTTGAGGAAGAGTTGTTATCACTCCGATTGTGATAATCTAAATTTTGTTCACCATTTTCATGATCTTGATCCCACATACTAATAGAAGAGGATAGAGGGGTAGGGGCTAAGACTGAGGTGGGAGATATAACATTTGGAGAAACAATATTTTGATTTCTATCAGCATTATCAAAAATAGAGAAAGGGGCATATTCACATACCATATTTTCTTCCTTGTGTAATGTTGGAAATACCTTCTCATTGAAGACGACATCTCTACTTCTGATGATTTTCTTCCCAACTGCATCTCATATTTTGAAATCGAACTGGTCTTCACCATAGTCCACAAAAATGTCTTTTTGTGATTTTGGATCAAGCTTTTGTCTTTTCTCTTTCGGAACATGTACATAAACTTCGTATCCAAACACCCGGATGTGAGAATATGAGATTTTCTTTCCCAACCACTCTTCCTTAGGTATGCCAAAGTCCAACCGAGAAGAGGGACTTCGGTTGATTAAATATATCGTTGTATTACATGCTTCTACCCAAAACTCCTTGCCAAAGTCGGCATTAGAAAGCATACAACAAGATTTCTCAAGGATTGTTCTATTCATCCTCTCTGTTGCTCCATTTTCTTGCGGGGTGAATGGAACAATCTTAGTTCTATGGATGCCATTATCCATACAAAATGAATCAAACTCCAATGAACAAAACTCTCTGCCATTATCCATTTGCAAGCACTTTATTTTGTGGCCAGACTGATTCTCAACTAAAGCCTTAAAGATTTTAAACTTGCTGAAAACATAAGATTTCTTATGCAATATGTAAATCCATACCTTTCTTGTGCAATCATCAAGGAAGGTGACAAAGAAGTTTTCTCCTCCAATAGAGCTTTCCTTAGTGGGTCTGAACACGTTAGAATAAACAAGACCCAAGGGAGTACCTTTCTTTTCATGTTTGGTCCTCAAGAAGCTAACCCGCTTCTGTTTTCCATAAAGGCAATGTTCACAAAATTGTCAGTCAACTGATTTCAGCCTGGATAATTGCTCCCTTTTATGCATAACAACAAGACCCTTTTTGCTCATGTGATCGAGCCTTTGATGCCACAATTTTGAATTGCTATATTCAACTAACATGGCAACCCCACTTCACCAATATTTTCTACAATATACAAACTCCCAATCTTGTCTCCATTTGCAATTAACATGGATCCTTTTGTGACTTTCCATGAATCGGTTAGAGAGGTGAGAATACCTTGTGCATATAGTTGACTTACAGAAATAAGGTTTCTCTTTAGTTTTGGAACATGACACACATATTTTAATAGCCATTTAATGTCTCTTTTCAAAGATAATAAAATATCTCCTTTTCCTATTATTTCACATGCCTTATTATCAGCAAAGTATACTTCACCAAACTTACCTTCTTGATAATTCAAGAAGCATTCCGTACATGAAGTGGTGTGAAATGATGCGCTGAAATCCAAAACCCATGAGGTTGAAGTGGTTTTGGTTGTAGATAAAATCAGCATGCTATCATCTTTGTCATGGACACTGTTGGCTTGACTTTCTCGCACTCATTCTTGTGCTCTCTTATAACCTCTACAATCCTTTTTTACATGACCACTTTTGCCACAAAACCAACAGTCTCCTCCTTTCTTTTCCCTTGACTTTGAGTGCTTAGCTGATTTCGATTGTCTATGATGATTGTTCCTTCCTCTCTTTTGGCTTCTTCCTCTATTTTCAGTGCTGACCGCCGTCAAGGCTTCATTGGGTGAGGATTCCTTATTGCTTCTCCGCATATCCTCACTAAGTAGAGTTGCCATAACTTCATCATAGATCAACTTCTTCTTTGAGGTGTTAGAAGTACTAATTGCTGTAACAACAAGATCCTAGCTGTTCGATAATGAACACAACAAGATGATAGCTTTAGATTCATCATCTTGTGTCAAGCCAACGAAGGTTGCTTGGCATAGAAAAGTGTTCAAATCATTTATATGATTTGACATCATAGTCCCATCTTTCATTTTCAGCTTGTAGAGCTTCTTCATAATAAATATTTTATTTGTAGCTGAGGCCATTTCGTACATACTTTGAAGTTTATACCAAACTTCTTTGGTCAAAGATTCATTGTGAACATTGAACAAAACATTCTGTGATAAGGAAAGAAAAATGGTTGCCTTTGCTTTCTTGTCTGTCTTATCCCACTCTTCATCCTTCATTGTAGCTAGTTTCTTTGCTTTTCTATCAATTGCTACTGCCAAGTCTTGCTTGACTAGCAACAAACACATCTGAACTTTCCACAAACTAAAATTCTATCCCGAGAATTTCTGCACTCACAAATCTTCCATGACTTTGGATTTTCAAACACCAAAATCAATTGCAGCTCCTATGCCAAGCTCTGATACCAATTGTGAAGTTCGCTGAAAGTGCAAACTGGAAATGAACAGAACAAGAAAAAGAAAATAAAATGCAAATACACAATTTTATCGTGGTTCACCACAAATTGTGGTTATGTCCACACTGCAGGGAAGATCTCTATTAATGTAAATATTTGAACTTTACATCATAGCTGTTGCTTCAACTCTTCGAATACAAAATGCATAATAATCAACCTCCAAAACATATTTATAGAGTCTCAAAGGAAACGAAGAAAGAACAATTGGAGGGAAACAATAATAAAATGAGCGAAATGAAAGAGTGACTATGGGGCTTCACATATGCACCCAACATTCTTTAGGGGCGGTCAGTGTCAAAGTGTGAGAAGCTTGGGAAAGGAATCAATTCAATTTACTAAGTCGGTGCCTCTTCCTCACAAAAGATGTTATATCTATATGTGGTTTGTACTGAAGAAAGGGAAGCTTTGTTAACACCTACCTCATCGTCAAGAGCATTGAAGATGTTTTATCTCGAATTGTCCACAATCTTCCTCACCCAAAGCATATGATGTTGGGTTTATATTGTGTGATTGAAGCGTATCATGATTTTATACGAGTTTCAAAGTTTGTGAATCATATATATCATCTGCACATTTTGTGCAAGATAGATAATTTTTGAAGAGGTTGTGCCAGTTGTATGATATTGTTCAAGTCAGATGTTCTATGTAACACTAATCTAATGCCTACTCAGAAAAGAACTAATCATATCGCTGAAATCAAGCATGATGCATGGTACTATTTCAAATTTTAAGAAAAAATTCTCTCGGATTGCTTTAGAAGTTAGAGGAGCTTGAATAATTGAGAGTAGTACAAGAGCACAACATATTTTCGGAGAAACACAATATTAGAGCTGAGCTCGATTGGTACAAGTGAAAAATTTTAGAGGCTTCAAAATTCTGAAGCTAATATTTAGGCTTTGTCTGTTAATTGTGTGAAAAACACAGTGATTCTATTTTTAAATCGGACCATCCTATTATGCTTTTACGAGTGCTCAATTTCATGAAGTGAAATCAATGATTCAAGCTTCAATATTTGATTAGATAAGTTTTACTATATTAGTTTTTAAGCTCTCTAAAATTTAAATTTATTACCTTATTGGGAATAGAGTAGAGCACTAATCTCCATATTCAATACAGGATGCAGGGCAATGTAGACTACAAGGAGGGCATTGCTTACAGTCTTGGATTGAATGATGTTGAGGTTTAATATTTAAAAAAAAAAAAAGTTCAAGAAGAGTTTGCTATTTATTCTACTTTTATCTCTGGTATGGTAATGATAAAGATAAGGAAATTTGTTTTTTACCTTATTCAATAGTGATTCAACTTATTATGTGAATTGTATGTTATTCATGAAAGGTAGGGTATCTGTTAAGTCTTCAGAGTTTGAAACCACTTGAATGTGATTTGTGAAAGGGAGAGTATCTGTTAGGTGTTCAGAGTTTGAAATTGCTTGAATGGTGCATGACAAGATTTGTCATGGTATCTTCTAAGATAAGATTGTCTATATGCCTATTATGTTCATAGTCAAATTAGTGATCTGCTCCATGTTTTCTGTTGATATATATCATGTGTGATTATGATTCAAAATGATTTCATATAAGAATCATGTTGTGTTGTTTAGGGGTGTAGGCTATTGACTACCACCATGTAAGTTTTGATGGATCAATATCAAACATTCTTGTGTATATTTTGTGCATAGTCATTGTTGTGTGCATGCAAGATTACACTGTGTGTAGATGTGTAGAGATCTATTGAAACTAGCAATTGCACTTTAGTGTGCAATGGGTATGCTTTACAGTTATGGAAAGTCATTTAAGAATTTGTCCCTTTGTTCACTATTCCCTTATTCTCTTTAAATCTTCTTATTTCTCTATCAATATATCTCACCATCCACATATTTTTATATCTCTTCCTCTTTGTCTCCCCCACCTCTCTTGATATAAAAAAAATTATCTTTAACTTCCTCTTCCATATGACCCTCCATTAATACACACATCTCCTCTCTATACTCATTCACCTTTGTCCATCACCTTCTTACTATAACTTTAAATCTCTCCATATCCATATTTCTTCCCTCATCTCTATCTCAATCTCTCGCTATCTTGTTATCTCTCTATCTCTATTTATCCCAATATATCTCCCCCTTTCTACATGTCTCTCTATGTAACTTTCTACCTCTACCTTTATACCTCTTCCTATGCCCAATGATAACGATTTAATCGTGCAATGCTCATATAGTCTTCAAAATACTTGCCAAATCAAGTGGAGCACCCTCGTTAGCAACTCCCAACTGGCAGTGTTTGTGTATGCCAGGCAAGCTTCTTTGAAATGGGTGAGCCCATCTGACCACTGGTTAGTGGTAGTCACCATAGTGTTGTTGAGTGGGTCAATAGAGATAGGGACCCTTGATCTCCTCGCATTCGATAATGACGCCTTCAATGTAGAGTGCAAAGGTACCTTAATCCATGAATGGTAAGGATTGCTTTGATGGTAGTCATTTTCATTTAAACCTATCATAACTATTGATGGACCTATTTAGCTCAGCTCCTTTCGAATGAAAATTCCTACGACGTAATAATGGATTATAGGTTGGCATCAACATAAAGTATAGTATCTATCATAAGGGGCAAGGGATTTGGCATGATCTATGAGATACTATTTTATGGTATCTATTGCAAGATGTTGATGATTGACCGAATGATCAACCATACATAAGAGGTTTTTATGTTCTAGGCGTTCGGTTTGTATCATCCACATATTAACTTGACTTTGTGTAAAAGTTTGTGTTTAGACACACAAATTATTTTGAAAGATCCCAATTCTCATTTTTATGGTAATACTCTATTTAACACATTTTGTTCAAATGAATGTTGGGCTGCATTTGTTATGTATGTATGTTGAGATCAAACTTCAAAGATATGAGTATTCTATGATTATTTAATTTAATTGCAAAGAATGCGTATCTTTGCTTTGATCTCTATGATAAATAGATCTTATGAGTTGTTAAAAATCTCTAGGTTGCAAGGTGCGATGGGATAGTGAGTGATTTTGCAAACGTTGCTTATAGTCTTGATACTAAATTGGTGGCACATTATCTTCATTAAAAGAGGAAGATCATGCTTAGAGAGAGCCAATTCAACTTCAGAGGGAGGTTACGTGACAGAGTGAGATGTTCAACTCTTAGCAGGATTATACAATAGTCAGCCATCATATTGTGAAGATTAAAGTCGTCCCTATTGAGAGGGAGTCTTTGTAATATTATTTATTAAAGTTGTCCTTGCTGAGTGGGAAAAGTTTGAGCTGAAAACCCTCGTTCAACCCTCTACGAATAGACATCATGGAAATGCAACCTTCTTTGGGAGAAGTTGAAATAAAAATCTTTGTTATACCCTCTGGGAGTAGGGAGAAGTTGAAATAAAAATCTTTGTTCTACCCTCTAGGAGTAGGCATGGTGGAAATGTTACCTTCTTTGAAAGAAGTTTCGAGATTAAAAATCTTCGTTCTACCCTTTGTAAGCAACCATGGTGAAAGTCATGCGTGTTACTCCATTCTATGTGCTTATGAGGTAACTATGGTGAGCTATGTTATGCTAAGATAACATATGTTATATGAATTTATCATCTTTGGTTGCAACTATGTGTGCATGTTGGAGTAAAGGTCTCTCTTGACAAGAGGGAGTGTTGAAGTTTGTAGCTGCTTTAGAGACCTTTATCTCTAATATTATGATATAGAAATATGTTTGTTATGACCGATATGGTCATCTTCAATTGAAAGAGATATTTGTGATTATATTTAAATTAATATTGTACACAGTGGAATCACATATTCATGAGACCTTAGTGCAGAGTGCAATCAAAATAATAATGAACTAATCTAGACCCAAGAAATTACTGTTAAATAAAGACTCCACAAACATCTCACATTTTCCTAACTACAACTACTAAATTTTTTCTCAGACCAACATCTTAATGACAGTTTTAGAATGGGAGTATGCTATTGATGCATATCTACAAAAGTCTATGCAAGATCTATATGAAAATGTGGATTATATGAAGATAATAGCACTAAAATGCTAGAACATGTTCATGCATAAAACTAAACAATGTTAAATGATGCTAGATAAATGTTAGAATGGTACTAAAATGCCATTAATTCTCTATAATAACAATGCTAGATGAATGATAGCTCTAGATATGCCTATAACGCAGATGCATAAAACTTGGGTCCTTTGCTCTTGATTTTCCCTTTTATTTATAGGATTTTAGGAGGAGATTGGGATAAAGATCAGGATTTTACTTTTCACTGGAGGGTAATGGTAAAACTCGAAATATCTCATAAGGCACCAAGAGGAAAAGTCCAACAGATTTAGTTTGTGAGGATAAATGAGGATTTTTCAATTTTTTTAATTTCAAAAAGGAGGATTTTCACTTTTGAGAGGATAAATAACTTTTGTTGATTTATTAAAATGTTGCATTTATTTTCAACTTTTTTCTTTACCATTTTCCTTTTTTTATTTTGTTTTATGATTTTATGAATTGTTTTTCCTCTTTTTAAAGTGATTTAGGTCCTTTTGGATTTGATAGGTGATTGATTGATTAATTGCTCAAATGACTTGATGTTATTGTTGATTTGAAAGTCTGTTGTTTTCCTCTATTATCTAATTTTGTCCTTAATCTTCATTATTTGATCAAAATTCTCGCTGTTTTAAGTCTTTGCCAATTTTAGGGTGTCTTCAAATGCCCCTCTTTGAGCTAATATGTGAAGCATATTAGTTCACAAACTATCTTGATTTTTTGATTTTTACCCAAATTTTGTTGTTTGAGTGTATGATCAAAGATGTTTGCTTGATTGTTGATGATTTGATGTTTGATTGCTGACATTGATACCATGTCTGATTCAAAGTTAGTACAATGTTTGATTGTTGATATTGTGTTGTTTGAAATCTTTTTTTCGTAATAATTTGCTTGAATGTCCTAGTTTATTTGATTGTCATTGAAATTGGCTAGGGTAGAACAATTTTTATGTTTGGAAAATTGTGATGCCTCGATTTGATGTAGGTTATAATGCCCCCCTCAAAAATTAAATTGGAAAAAAATGGTTAGCAATATGGGAGATTCCAATTTGATTTCTAAAAAATGTTGATGATAAAGTTTAACAATAGATTGCGGTTGACACAAATGTTTGAGTTGAAATGGAATAATACCCAGGTCGAAGAAATGGGCCAAAAGACATTTATTTGGGGGTAGAATATAAATGTCATAAAAATGCCCCAAGGGAGGGTTAAATAGGTCAAAAGACCTTTTACTCATTTCATTTTACACTTCCTTTTTACTTTTTGTGTCTTGGAACTCTGAGCCAACAAGGATGGTTGTCTCATTGTGAGAGCATAAACTTGAGAGGGGTTGTTGATACGAGCGTCCAACTGACTATGGTGCCCCAGTAAGTCATCGAGATCCTTCGTTATTTAATTTTTTTGAAGTTTTTTTATGAAATTTTATATTTTTGCGCAAATTTTCCCCATAAATGCTTAAATCCAATGTTGTAGTGCATTCAAAGTTTATTTTAGCACATTTTTGATTTAGGATAGCGCATTCGTGGGCCAAAATAGTGTTTTTATATGAAGCCTAGCTTTTTCAAATAACACATATTGTAGAACTATAACACATATGGATGATGGTGTAGCACATTTAAGTCTTTTAGCGCATATGAGATTCGTTTTAGCGCATATGCCTAGTAGAATAGCACATCTGGTAGTTAGGGTTTGTTGGTTCGAAAAGATGATGAATGTCAAGTTGGATGCATTTGTTGTAGCACATATGCTAGTTTTCCTAGCACTTTTGTCTTTTGTAGTGCATTCATTTAATTTCATAGTGCATACGATGAATGGAGTAGTGTCTTTACATGTCATAGCACATGCGGTCTGTTTAATAGCGTATACATCGTTGTTAGTAGCAGTTATAACTGTGGTAGTGCATCCATGTTAGGGAATAATGCATTTGAATTTTGCAGCACATACGTTTGGTATAGTAGCACAAAGCATGAATAGAATAGGGCATAGAATTCTGGTGATGCATCTATTTTCTTGGATAGTGCAAATGGCTAGTTTAAGGGTTGGCCAATAGTAGAATGTCTTGATAGGTAGAGTTAAATGTGCATAACATTGCTTAGAGTATAGGATATAATCTTGATATGGAATTCAAAAGTCTAGAGTCACTGTAAGGACTGGTTCATATAATGAAGCAAACAATAGGGAATATGTAGTCACAAAGTGTTGTGTAGGATCAATTGATATTGGATAGATGGAAGAAGTTTCCCTTTAGGATACAGAGTAGTGAAAACTAACATGTTCGTCTCTAGATATAGAGCAAAACAAATAATAGGTTCAAGATAGAACCATTAGCTAGATAGCTAGGTGTTTGGTTTTTATTGATGTAGGATAATCACTTGTGATGAATGACTGATGTCGTTGCTTGGTTGTTTGATGAAACACATATGTGGGCGAAAGCTCATCATTCGGGGATTATATCTGAGGCCATTGGAGTCAATAGGAAAATTATCAATGACTGAGTGATAGGTGATTGATAGATGTGGGTTCACATACCTTCCGCAGATGCCTTAGTTCTGAGTGAACATAGGATTATTGATGGCTATGGTCGAGCAGTGGCACTTGGACCACAACACCTTTCACATGGCCTTAGGAGATATGACGATTACTCCTGAGGATATATATATAGGATTCTGAGGATCCCTATTATGGGGGATCTTGTGTATTATGATCAGCTAATGGGACAACATTCAAGGATGTATTTGGGGATGATAGCATTGGTGATGACAATGTGCCATGGTTTCAAATGTTACAGTATGAGCCATTGCCTTTGATATTAGTCAGATTGATAGGGGGATTTCTATTGCCAAATAGACGATGACACGAATGTCCTATTGGATGGGGTTATATTATTTAGGATATGATCAACTGACCATAGAGATTTTCATTGGGGAGCTACATATTAGCCCACTTGTATCATGATTTGCATCAGGTGGTGTATTCAGGGGCTGCTTCACTATCAACAAGGGTTGTATTGTTACAAATATAGACATGGGAGCATCTTTCATTGCCTGATTGATATGTGTGCATCAACGACCACAAGATATGTCATATATTTATGTGTATTCAAGTGTGATTGTACAACCCCATTTGGGCAAGACAAAGTACTAGTGGCATATGTTAGATGACCTTGATGAGGTTGTGTGGAGACCAAATAGATTTATAGAGCCATGGACAGAGGATGATAATGAGGTAGTCTATTTCTTTTCTCCTCAATATTTTCTTAGTTGGATCCCTGCAATGATTGAGAGATTCTTATTTAGGAAGGTAGTCCAATAGTTTAGTCGTCGATAGGGGATGCTATAGAGAGTGACACATTATGTTCAAGTTCAAGAAGAGAGGCCCATATGGGGTCCGATGTTGGAGTATGTGGCATGTCGAGAGACATTTATATAGATGATAAAGATTCCATAGGTATGGGCTTTAAGGGATGGGGAGGCAAATGCAGGGATGGAGGGAGATTATGCTTGATGGTTCAGAGAGTATCCCTTTCTGAGGTACATAGATTTGGAGGAGCCGATACCCAGGATAGAGGAGGAGTACAGTGGGATGAGGGAGAGGTAGGGTTAGAGGCTGAGCCAGAGTGTGGGGGAGGTATTGGGGTCGAGGTAGGGCAACATCGTTGCCACAAAAGAGGATTTTTGTATGAGGCCCAATGTAGAGGCTAGGGGATGTTGGAGTAGATAGACCTAGAGAGGTTTGAGGGTGAGGCAGGGTGGTGATGAGAGGCGACATAGGTAGCAATGCAAGGCTAAGCAGGAGGACAATTGATTTGGGTACAAGTAGGTTAGCTCATACTAGGGCTAGGTTATCAGATGATGTTCAGTTTATTAGGAGATAGAGGCCATGTGTACAGGTTCCTATCATAAGGCATAGAGCTCACAACCATAGGGGTAGCTACAAGTGCATCCACTTGTTCTTGTAGCGCCAATGCCACCATAGCACCAATGCCACTGCCAGTGAGATCAGATGGGCCAATAGATATAGAGACTCATATGAGTGTCATGCAAACACAAGTTGGGTTGATTGGGACATAGATTACCTAGTTGGCCACTATAGTACATGCATTTATAGCCTTGATGACATCAAGCCCTACACCACTACTGTCAAGGACAGATGGGGTGACGACTAGTCAGGTTGTCTCAGCCATTCCTAGGACATAGGCTACAAATTCAGCAGAGCAGGCTCCTCGAGAGGGGATGAGTGCCCCAATGATCAAGCACCTCCTGATCCGACACATACATATGATGCAGGTGGTGAGACACGGGGGTGATTTGTGTATCATGTTGTATTGCATTTTATTGGCTTATCATGTCTATCATGTATGATGATGACCTTATGATGTAGGATGATTTGACCTTTTTGATGGATGATTATTCGAGATTTTTGATGTTTGGACTTTTGCACTTTTTTTATGGACTTTATATATCTAATGTCATGGATGGATGTATGTGATTTTGTGATTTTATTTATATGATAGTCATAGAAGTTGATGTAATGTGGATGATTAATGTAGTTATGTGTATGATTAATGTAGTTATGTAATGCTTAATGTAATGACATGATATGTGGATAATAAATGTAGAAATTAAGTCTATATATAAAATAAATGAATAAAATGTAATGTACTGAAATAACATAAAAAATTAAGATAATAGAACAAATGGTAATGAACATATTTTAATAAAAAGATGGCACGGAAATAAGATAAACTAAAAACTATGACCAAAATGAATGAAATGGGTGGATGTGATAAAAATAATATGAAAAATGATGATGATGTAAAATAAATAAGTTAGGAAGAGTGAATTAGCAACATAATAATGAACATGAGAATGCAAATGAAAATGAATGACAATGAAAATGTAATGCAATAAGATGGGTTAATGAGAGAAAATGAGATGATAATAATGAAATGAGGAGTAAATAAACTAGTTTAGAAAAAAGAGTGAGTGAAAAATGTAAATGAACTAATGAAATGAATATAAAATGGTATCAAAAGAAATAAAATGAAATGGTATAAAAATAAATAAAAAATGAATATGATATAAAAGAAATAAAATGAATATAAAATGCAAATAAATGAAATTTAATAGATAAAATGAGGATGCAATGAGAAACATCATAGAAAAATGATGCTAAGAGGTGAAATGATATGAAGAGATGTAACTCAACATTTGAGATTCGAAGGCCACAGAGGAACTTAGAGGCTTCAATGAGGAGTGTGAAATAGGGAATGCATCAAACATGATTGATAATGGTAGAAAAATAAGTGTGAGATGAGGAAATAGCGACCGAAACTTTTGAGATTCAAAGGTCACATAGTGAAAAAAATGATATGAAAGGTGTAAGGTAATGAGGGAAATAGTGACCATAAATTTTGAGATTCAAAAATCACATAATTCAATAGGTGGAATGGATATTATGGGATAATGAAGTGTGATGAACGATGGTGGTGTTGTGATGAAACAATGTGCACAATACTTGAGTGTTTAAAATCTCATGGGGATGTTGATGTAGTTGTCTTATTTGATAGCCATATCTTGGTTTTGTTACTGATTTGTTGGATGATGTTGTGGAGGCATGCTAGTGTATTCCCGATTAATGTGCCAACCATTTTTTTAAGGTACTCAAGATGAAATGCAAACTAGATGGATGCAACTAACTATCACATTTTGTAAATAGATGCAAATTAAATGTCATCATTGAGCTCCTAAATAAAAAGTGACATAGTACAACCACCACTAGCTCAACTATGGTAATATGAATACTGTATCACGTCGAGAATTATGACCAAAAACAAATAATGTACATGTGGAACATGATAACCATCAATAATAGAAGTTGTTGCTGCAATAAATGAAAACAAACATGCCAATAGACACATGCTAGATAAAGAACCTCACCTGAGATGTCATACAAAATTGGTCGAGGTAAACATGGCCTTCCAAATGAGAGGATGCACTTACAAGTGGACAAAAATAATGTGTAAAATCAAAGGATCACTAGATCAGAACAGTGAAAACCAAAAGAAAATAAAAGATCATGGCTTCATCTCAGTACCTCTAGTCAAATACATCATCGAGGTACTAGAAGCTCATAATAGTAGTGTACAATAGTGTCAAGTTTATTCAGTTATATGTGGATAAAGTTATTGTAGGATTCTAGTAACAAGTTGTGGGATGTGCTAGTGCAAAGTGTGCAATGAAATGCATGGTGATTGCATTGGAAGATACGTGTCGATGGGGATTAGGTCATCATAATGTCAGAGCAAAGATGCAAGTGTACTTAGTACTAGTGTGGTGGGTTGCATAGAGTGAACATGTGGCAAGGATTTTGAAGTGTAGTACATGGTGAGTGATGGCCATAAATAAATGAGTAATATGCATACAAAAGGAAGCACGATGAAGGGATAGGTAGCATAGTTGTTTAGTTGTTCAAGAGGCCAAGTAAGTGTACATTTGAAAGCATGTCAAGCGCATCAAATTAGTCACAACAAGAGGCAGAGATGAAGGATGTTAGCTAGGGAGGCTGGGTGAGGCAAGGATGAAGGGAAAAGTAGGAATCAGGGTGGAAGAAACTCCTTTGTCAGCATTGATAATGTTGTTAGGGAGTGTAGTGTAGCAGGCATTGTAGGAAGGATTGGGTGATAATATGATGATGCAAGCAAAAAGTAGTCCTCCTGGGGTGACAAAAAGTAAGTCTAGAGCAGTGATGGATGTGGGGGAGATGGACTCTCTAGGAAAGACCACGAAAAATCTTAGAATACAACCAATGATGTCAGTGGTGGGTGAGGTGACGAGCATAGTGAGTCAATTGATTAGCCTTGGAATCCTGGGACAAAGGTCAATGAGAGAGGAGGTGGGCATATTGAGTGTGGTGGAGCCACAACCATAGGTGGAGGGTGGAGTGCAAGCAATAAGCAAAGTGGAGGATTTACAAAAAATGTTGGTCACAGAGAGAGTCTGAGCAAAAAATGTAGAACAAGATGTCACATTTTTGTTGGGTTTGATAGATAAAGCTCATGAGGATGGAGCACAAATAGAAGTGAGATGACTCCAAGTGGTGGTGAATATAGAATGGGAATGAGTGAAATCGTTGGAAGATGTGCTACGAGTGGAGTGATCACAAGTGGAGGGGGAATGATGCAAGAATCTGGGCGAACTGAGCACAAACATAGAGGTTATAGGAATCGTTGAGGATGGTGCAAGAAGGTCCATAAAGTGCAAAAACTAAAATAGTGTTACTATAGGTGAAGTCATATTCTTTTAGGGATGCGGGGTCAAAAATTAACATAGTGTCATTGTAGCTACAATAGCAATTAGTGGCTAGCAAGTCAAAGGTGAGGCAGTTACAATAGAGGCTGAGTGAGATGAAAGTGAATGTGGAGCGCTGGAGAATGGTGACCAAATAGATGCAATAGGAGTGGGACGTGGCTTAATGAACAATCACTGTGCCAAGTATAAATAATTTGGTGGATAGTGTGTTCGTGGATATGCAAAGGACTGTGAAAGTACATTGGGAAGTTGCTTATTAAATGGGGCTATATTATCAGTCAATCCCCTTAGAGTGACAATGGGAGACCCAATTCTTGGATAGACAATTTATGCAACTATGCAATGGGAGATTTCCGATACCAATGGATGTTGTTTGGTTGTGAGGGGGATTTGTGCTAGGAGCCTCATCTTGTGGGACTGGGTTGAGGAAAATGCCCCCAGCTAGAAATCCTAACCTGCCACCTCCATAAGGGAGGCCAGAATAAATGATTTTCTAGATGTTGCTTTGGATGTAATATTGCCTTTGCTACTATAATAGAGTAAAAAAAATGTGTGTTGTTTGAGGCAAGCGAAAAGGATCACTGACACTCATGTCATGTTGATGAAAAATGTGATTGAAAGCGTATGATATTTATTGTCATTTCTATTTTTGATATTTCGTTGATATGTTTTGGATGTTTTTGATATGTTTGAAATTATTTTGATATTTTTGGTATTTTTTGGAAATATTTGAATATTTTGGAAGGTTACCAATATCCATAAAAGCATAAACGATGGGATAGATAGAGTAAGATTAACGTTCACTTATGTGTGATGATTGAATGCCAAGGTGGGCTCTCAATGAAAGGTGAGTACAAACTTTTGTAACATTGGAGGGAAGAAGTGTATAGGGTGGAAAAAGTAGGAAGTGCTAAACCAAAAATTCCAAGCACAATGGAAGTGTACAATTCTGTGTATGTTGATAACCTTTATAGACAAGCTTAGGGCCAAAGTCAAGATTTTTCTCTAGGTGTGTGCCAAGGCAGATACTCACGGTGCCTATGAAAAGGCGTTTGGGCCTATAGGAAGCTCTATTGGTCCAAAAGGTGCTAGAGGGGGCCTTGAAAAAGGTGTTTGAAGGCCTAAAAAGGTGGGGGGGGGGGAGCATTGTGGTCTCTTAAATGCAAGCTTACTTATTCTGTGCCATTGTTGAGTGGCAATGAAAGAGTGTGACGTAATCTGTGGCAATCTAAATGGTGCCTGGATTACTAATGTGTCCTTAAATTGTAAAGATGAGTCATGAGATCCTAAGGACATTTCAAGATAGCATTGATATATATGTTGAAGGGCACTAGATCAATCATGGCCTTTACAACATAAGTAAGGTTGAAAATCTCGTTTGATATCATTGTGAGAGAGATAGAGGCAAGAATCTTTTAATCTTGAGATATGTTTCAACACATAACAATACTGCTACTTAATTAATTGATGCACTTATTTATCGTCTTTGCTAGAAGTAATAGGGCAAGAAATATGTCATAAAATAATTAAATATTTTTCAATGTAGGGGGTCTCACCATTGATTTCATATAAAACAGGTTGAGGTACACAAACCTTGTTAGTTTGTGGTGACTGATCAGGGAAGTACTGTACATACTTCACAATTTTTTTGGCCCTATTTTATCATGATTTTGGGCTGACCATTAATTATTACTTATAACCCTAAAGCAGTAAAAATATTTGTATAAAAGAGCTTACGGTTAGGGAATTTTATAGTGTGTGATGCAAAAATTATTTCTTGCGGCGGTATTGAGCTGTAAGGGATTATGAATTGTATTTAGGTTGTAGTCACTGGATAATAATAATATTGGACTTGCTATTGGTGGAAAAGGTGTGAAAGTAGGCACATTATATCTTTGTAGTAGAAAAAGGTGTGAAAGTAGGCACATTATAGTAGCAAAAGGTGAGAATGTAGGCACATTATATCTTTGTATAGGTCATATTTTTCCTTCTACTTTGATTGTTTTAGAGAAAAATGAATGTTTAGGAACAACTCCTACAGTTGAGCAGGGAGAAAAAATAGTTGCTATAGATTCTAATACAACATTGTGGCACAACAAACTTGGGCACATGAGTGAGAAAGGTATGAAAGTACTTCATTCCAAGATTTACCAAGTCTTAAATGTGTTAATATGGATTTCTGTGAAAGTTGTGTATATGGAAAGTAAAAGAGAGTGAGTTTTGTGAAGACTGGGAAGGAAAATAAAAGTGAGAAATTACAGCTTGTGCATGCAGATGTATGGGGACCTGCTCAGGTATTTTCCCTTGGTATCTCTCATTATTATTTTACATTTATTGATGATGTAACTAGAAAAGTATGGGTTTATTTCCTTAGAAAGAAATCAGATGTATTTCAAACTATTAAGAAATGGAAATTCTTGGTTGAAAATAAGACTAGTAAGAAATTAAAATGTCCTAGATTTGATAATGGTGGTGAGTATTGCAGTCATCAATTTGAAGATTATTGCTCCACTAATGATATTCATAGACAAAAAACTATTCCAAGGACTCCATAGGAAAATGGAGAAGCTGAATGCATGAACAAGACTAATGAAGCATGCAAGAAGCATGAGGTTGGATGTAGGGTTGCCCTTAAACATGTGGGCAGAGTCTGTCGATACAACTATATATTTGATTAATAGAGGTCCCTCTATTCCTTTGGGCTATGGTATTCTAGAGGAAGCATGGACTAGTAAGAAGACGAGTTATTCTTTTCTCAAGACCTTCGATCATGAAGCATTTTCTCATATAGATTCTAAAAATAGAACCAAGATGGAAGCTAAGTGAAAGAAATGTGTATTTTTTTGTATATGGAATTAATGAATTTGGTTATAGGCTTTGAGATTTTGAAAATTGTAAAATTGTAACAAGCAAGGATGTCATATTCAATGAGAAAGTGTTGTACATAGATTTGTTGAAGCAAGATGAGAAGAAAGAAGATGATTATGTAGTGTTGGATGATACTCCAAAAGCTAATGTTCCAGCAATTCCTCATGATCTACAAAAATCACAAAAATATATACCACACACCCAAATGAATGTTAGATGGTCAACAAGGCTAAGTAGACTTCCATAAATATTTTATCCTTCCTTGTATTCTATTTTACTTACTAATGCTAGTGAACATGAATGTTATGCTGAAGCTATGCAAGTGGATACAAAGATTCAATGGGAGTCTAGAATGAAAGAATAAACAGACTCTTTGCTGAAAAATAAGACATGAGATTTATGCAAGTTGCTTGCAGGTAAAAGGGCTTTACAGAATAAGTGGGTTTATAGGTTGAAAGAAGAGGATGGAGGTAAGAAAATATTTAGAGCCAGGTTAGTGGTAAAACGATTTGCACAGAAAAAAGGCATTGATTTTGATGAGATATTCTCTCCTATTGTTAAGATGACTTCTATTCACACTGTTTTAAGTAGTGTGGCTACTAAAGGTTTTCATTTGGAGTAGCTTGATGTTAAAATAACCTTCCTTTATTATGATTTGGATGAAGAGATATATATGGCTCAGCCATAGGGATTTGAGGTCAAAGGTAAGGAGAACTTAGTGTGTAGATTGACTAAAATTTTATATGGCTTGAAGCAAGTACCTTGGCAATGGTATCTAAAATTTGACAGGTTTATGCACGAGCATGGATATAGTAGGTGTCATTCAGATCATTGTGTTTATTCTATGAGGTTTGATGATTACAACTACATTATTTTATGTTTATATGTTGATGATATGCTTGTAGCTAGGTCTAACATGGATCACATTAAGGGGATGAAATGCCAGTTAGCACATGCATTTTCTATGAAGGATTTGGGGGCAACAAAACAAATCCTTGGTATGAAAATTTACAAAAATAGGAAGAATAATAAAATTGACATCATCTCAGGCTGATTATATTGTGAAGATGTTGCAACATTTCTCTATGGAGAATGTAAACATTGTCAACACACCTTTACTTGGTCATTTGAAGTTGACTAAGGATATGTGTCCAAAGACACAAGAAGAGGAGGATAAGATGTCCAAGGTCCCTTATGCTTCAACTATAGGAAGATTGATGTATGCTATGGTATGTACAAGGCTAAATATTGCACATGCAGTGGGAGTTGTTAGCAGGTATATGAGTCATCTAGGATTTGAGCATTGGAATGCAGTAAAATGGATTCTTAGATCTTTGAGAGGTACACTTAGTAAGTGTTTACACTTTGGGGGCTCTACTACTAATTTACAAGGGTATGTTGACTCAGATTTGGTAGGGGATATTGATACCGGTTGGAGTACTATAGGTTATGTATTTACTATTTGTGGGGCAACAATGAGCTGAGTTTCTAGGTTATAGAAGGTTAATATTTTATCCACTACAGATGCAGAGTATGTTGCTACTATAAAGGAAACCAAGGAGATGATATGGCTTCAATTATTCCTAGAAGAATCAGGACACTCTCAGAGGGATAATTATTCGTTTATAGTTAGTCAAAGTGCCATTCATCTTACTAAGAATTCAGCTCTGGATTCAAAGACAAAACACATTCAGTTGTAGTATCATTTCATTTGGTCAATTTTGGATGATGGATAGTTAAAGCTGGACAAGATACATATAGATGAAAATCTAGTGGATATGTCTACAAAGGTAGTGACAAGGGAGAAGTTGAACTCCTCTTTAGCTTCAGTTGGTCTTCTAGACTGAGTAGAATAAAAGAACAGTAGAGTCCAGGGTGGTTTAATACGATGGGAGCCTCATGGAGTAGCGACATAGCTACAAGATCAATCTTCAAGTGGGAGATTGTTATTTAGTGTGGAGCTTGATCGGTCCCCAAGTGGGAGATTGTTAGTTTGTCATGACTAATCAGGGAAGTACTATACATACTTCAAAAATTTTGGGCCCTATTTTATCAAGATTTTGGGCCAACATGTAATTACTACTTATAACCCTAAAGTGGTATAAATACTTATATAAAAGAGCTTAGGGTTAGGGATTTTTTATAATGTGTGATGCAAAAACTGGTTCTTGTGGTAGTATTGGTTTGTAAGGGATTATGGATTGTAATTAGGTTGTCATTACTGGATAATAATAATATTGGACTTGTTGTTAGTGGATGTAGCCTAGGGATTGGGTGAACTATGTTAAATCTTGGTGTCTTGTGTTCTTTTTTATGTGATCTACTATTTTCTGGTATTGGTTATATTTGCATGTAATTGTTATTTATGTCTAAGGTTTGATCCTAACAAACCTATCCTGAAGGATCAACAATTATAGACAGACACCAGCTCAACATGAAATTAATGGATCATTAGACTGAAAAATACAAAAATAATTTATGCAAAATTAAAGACCATATTTGTGGCATGTTTCTGATTTATCATTTGATTTTTTTTGTGATTTGTTTGTTAATTTTTTACTATTTTTTATGATTTTAGAGATTTTTTTGACTATTTTTGATATTTTTGAAAAAATTTGACTATTTTTGATAATTTTTGATCTAGTGGTAGTAAAAGGAGGACGAAAGTGAGATTTGTTGGAATATGGAGATCACCAGGGCCATTTTGGAGCACATAAATAGTTAAGGAGACCAAATGTGGTATGTGAAGGATAAAAGGGGTCTCAAAGAGTTATATTTGGGATAATAGAGGTGAAATGGATTTTTGAGACTACAAATGGAAATTTATGAAGGCTAAAACGAAGATTGGGAAATATTGGTCATGGTAGATATTTGAGGTGTGCACTGATTTTCTTGTAATTCATACCTGTGATTCTTAGAACATAGTCAAACTCCATGTTTCCTCTAAGTTACTCGTCTTCCCCTTGGTTTCTATTTTTTTAGGTTATTTCTATTGTGAACTATTTCTAATACCAAGAAACCATTGAATCATAACCCACAAGTGTTTCTCAATTGGGTATGTGTAAAATTAACTCAATTGTGCTAGGTAGTGTGGAGATATGAAATGAAAAGGCCACAAACAAGAAAATTTTGGCTTAGAGAGTGTTGTTGTAACCATGTCCTATTGTATTTCCATATTAAAGGACTTGTGTTGTTAGGGAAGTCCAAGGGTGTTATCTCTCACTTCTTTTATACCAAAGATAGTATCTCTTGTTCCTTTTATACCAGATTGTTTTTTTGGATTGTTTTCTCTTTTTTGGGGTTTTTTGATATTTTCAGATATGAGGTAGTTCTTCAAGGCTTTAGACATAGAACCGTTTGAGATGGATATTGTTAATGGGTTCTTCTAGTTCTTCTCCATCACAATAAAAAAGTTTGTAGATACCTATCCCAAATGATTCTATGATGATATAAGGGCCAATCCAATGGGCCTCCCACTTTCCTTTCTTTTCTCTTGTTGCTTGATTTTTGGGGTTTTCTTAGAGGACTAAATCTCCATTTTGGAAAACACAAGGCTTCACCTTCTTGTTGTTGTGTTTGGACAATGTGTTATGATACACTTTAAGATGTTTGTGTGCTATGTTTCGATGTTCTTCTAGGAATTATAGTTATTCTAACCAGGCCATTCTATTGTCCTCATGTAACATGACATCATGGAGGGTGACTCTCTGAGATGGGATTTCAACCTATAAAGGGAGAATTGCTTCACTATCGCAGACCAAAGAGAAATGTGTTGCACCCATAGGTGTTTGAACACTTGTTCTATATGCCCATTTGACATGATTTAACTATAAATGCTAATCCCTACTAGTGCCATGTTGATGACTCTTTTGAGTATTTTAATGATGTTTTTGTTGGTGGCCTCTACTTGGCCATTACCCTGGGGATAGTAAATTGATGATGAATGGTAGATGATGTGAAAATTTTCACATAGCTCATCAAATATTTGGTATTTGAAGTACAAGGCATTATCCGTTAAGATGGCGTGAGGTATGTCAAACTGACAAATGATATGGTTCAAGATAAATGGGGAGATTTTTTTGCCTGTGGAGTCTATGAGCGGTGTTTCTTTGACCCATTTGATAAAGTATTTAGTTGATATAATAATCCATTTGTGTCCACTGGAGGCAGGTGGGTGAATTGCACTTATCAAGCCAAAACCCCATTGATAAAAGGGCCATGGTGTGGCTAATGGGTTGATTTCTTCGACTGGAGCATGAATGAGGTTGTCATGGATTTGACAATTCTTACAAGTATTGACATAGTTGATAGAATCCTTTTCCATTGTGGGCCAGAAATACCCCATTCTGAGGAATTTTTTGGCTAGAGTGAAACCACTGGAATGCGACCCACAAATACCATTGTAAACCTCATGTAGATAAATCGTAGGCTCATCAATTTCTAGACATCTAAGTAAAGTTCCATCTAGACGTTTCCTATACAATGTATCAACCACCAATGTGTAATGTGAGGTTTGTCAAATAAGGTTTCATTTTTGGTTTTGGGATAAGTTAGAAGGCAAAATGTTATTGTGTAAATAGGCAGAAAATGGAATCATACCAAGGGGAGTAGGGAGTGTCTAAAAGGAAAGTGATATGGGATTCTAGTTGAGTTAATGCAGGTTGAACTACCTCCTCTACTAAGAACTCATATATTTCTTGTTAATCTGGTAATTGGAGTAGAGAGGCCAAAGTAGTCATAGCATCAACCATACTATTATTGTATCTAGGAATCTGCTAAAATGTGATCTGAACAAAGCATGCCTTGAGAGTATCAACCAAGTGTTTGTAAGGTAGCATTTTTTCATCTTTGGTTTGATACATTTCATTTACCTAATTGATGATTAGCTGGGAATCTCCATAAACCTCTATTGTTGTCAATTTATATTCTAAGGCTAATTTAAGACCAAGAACTAGAGCTTCATATTCGACCATATTATTTGTGCATGGGAACAATAGTTTGCATGACTTTGGTATGGTCATGCCTAGAGGTGTGATGGATAGAATTTTGACACTTGAACCATGGTGTATGTATAAACCGTCGAAGTAGAACTTCCATGTAACTAGCTTTGTCTAGAGGATATGTGTATCTAGAAAATTAGCTAGGATGGGATTGGATCTTTCTTGAGGTGCATTTTGCTAATTGGTCTACAATGGCTTGTCCCTTTATGGCTTTTCTATCAATATACTCAATGTCAAACTCACTTAGGATCATTACCCATTTAGCCAACCTTCCTATTAATGTTGTTCTACTCAAAAGCTACTTGAGTGGGTGTTAGGATTATACCATAGATAGAAATAACAATTACTTGCAAATATAAACAATATTAGAAAATAATGGATCGCAAAGAAGAGAACACAAGACACCAAGATTTAACATGGCTCACCCAAATCTTGGGCTATGTCCACTAAAAAAAAAGTCTAATATTACTATGATCCAATGATTACAACCTATTTACAATCTGTAATCCCTTATAGCTCAATACTGTAGCAAGAAACAATTTTGCATCACATATAATGAAACAATCCCTAACCCTAAGCCCTTTTATAAAAATATTTTTGCTTCTTAAGGGTTAACATTTGTTACAACATGTTAGCCATAAACTAATAGACTAACAAAGTTACAATCTCCCACTTGGGGACTGATCAAACTCCACACTAGACAACAATCTCCCACGTGGAGATTGATCCTGTAGCAATACTGCCACCACATGAGGCTCCCACTGGATCAAACCACCCTAGACTCTGTTATTCTTTTATTCCTATTTAGTCTAGAGGACCAATTGAAGTTGAAGAGGAATTCAACTTCTCTCTTATCACTAGCTTTGTAAACATATCTTCTAGATTGTCATCTATAAGTATCTTATCCACCTTTAACTACCCATCATAAAAAACTAATCAAATGAAATGGCACCACAACTAAATGTGTTTTGTCTTTGAATGTAGAGCAAAATTCTTCACAAGATGAATGGTACTATGACTATATGTAAACAAATAATTATCCTTCTGTGGATATCCCAATTGTTCCAAGAAGAATTGAAGTCATATAATCTCCTTGGCTGCCTTGGTAGCAGAAACATACTCTTCCTTTGTAGTGGATAAAGTGTTCACCTTCTGTAACCTAGAAATCTAGCTCACTATTGCCCCACCAACTATAAATACATAACCTATAGTACTCTTCCTGCTATCAATATCCCCTACCAAATCTGAGTCAACATGGCCCTATAAGTTAGTAGTAGAGCCCCCAAAGTGTAAAAACTTACTTGATGTTCCTCTTAAATATTTGAGAATCCATTAAACTGCATTCCAATGCTCAAGTCATGGATGACTCATATACCTGCTAAAAACTTCCATTGTATGTGCAATATTTGGCCTTGTACATGCTATAACATACATCAAGCTTCCTACAGCTGAAGCATAAGGTACTTTAGACATCTTATCCTCCTCTTCTTGTCTCTTAGGACACATCTCCTTAATCAACTTCAAATAACCAAGTAAAGGTGTGCTGATAGCTTTAGCATTCTCCATAGAGAAATGTTGCAACAACTTCACAATATAATTAGCCTAAGATAATGCCAATTTCCTATTCTTCCCATCTCTACAAATCTTCATAGAAGGATTTTTTTTGTTTTCCCCAAATCCTTCATAGCAAATGAATGTGCTAACTATTCTTTTAATCCCTTAATGTGATCCATGTTAGACCCAACTACAAGCATATCATCAACATATAAACATAAAATAATGTATTTGTCATCATCCAACCTCTTAAAATAAACACAATGATTTGAATGACACCCACTATATCCATGCTCATGCATAAAACTATCAAATTTCAGAAATCATTGCCAAGGTGCTTGCTTCAAGCCATATAATTTTTTCTTCAATCTTCACACTAAGTTCTCCTTACCTTTGACCTTGAATCCATGTGGTTGAGCCATATATATCTTTTCATCCAAATCACCATGAAGAAAGGTTGTTTTAACATCAAGATGCTCCAAATGCAAATCTTTAGCAACCACAATACTTAAAATAGTGCAAATAGAAGTCATATTAAAAATAGGAGAAAACATTCTATCAAAATAAATGCCCTTTTTCTGTGCAAATCCTTTTACCACTAACCTAGCTTAAAATTTTTCTTACCTCCATTCTCTTCTTTCATTTTGTAAACCCATTTATTTGTAAAGCCCTTTTACCTGCAAGCAACTTGCATAAATCTCAAGTGTTATTTTTTAGCAAAGAGTCCATTGCATCTTTCATTCCAGACTCCCACTGAATCTTAGCATCCACCTACATAGCTTCATCATAACATTCAGGTTCACCAACATCAATAAGTAAAATAAAATATAAAGAGGGAAAAAATCTTTCTGGAGGTTTACTTAACCTTGTTGACCATCTAACATTCACTAGTGTGTGTAGTATTTGTTGTTCTGATTGTTGCACATCATGAAGAATTGTTGAAACATCATCTTTTGGAGTATCATCCAACACCACATAATCATCTTCTTTCTTCTCATGTTGCTACAATAGATCTTTGTACAAAACTTTCTCATTGAACATGACATCCCTGCTTCTTACAATTTTATGATTTTCAATATCCCAAAGCCTATAACCAAATTGATCAATGCCATATCCAACAAATACACATTTCTTTGACTTAGCTTCTGGCTTAGTTCTATTTTCAAAATCTATATGAGCAAATGCTTCACAACCGAAGGTTTTGAGAAAAGAATAACTCACCTTCTTACCAATCCATGCTTCCTTTGGAATACCACAACCCAAATGAGTAGAGGGACCTCTATTAATCAAATATGGATATATTAATAGTCTATGCCCACATGTTTAAGGGCAACCCAACATGCAACCTCATACTCCTTACATGCTCCATTATAGTCCTGTTAATGTGTTCAACCATTTTGTTTTCCTATAGAGTCTTTAGAACAATTTTCTATCTATGAATACCATTAGTGGAGTAGTAATCTTTAAATTCATGACTGCAATACTCCCCACAATTATTAGATCTAAGACATTTTAATTTCTTACCAATCTCATTTTCAACTAAGCATTTCCATTTCTTAAAAGTTTAAAATACATTAGATTTCCATCTAAGGAAATAAAGCCATACTTTTCTAGTTGCATCATTAATAAATTTAACAGAATAATGAGAGCCACCAAGGGAAGATACCTGAGCTAGTCCCTATACATTTGTATGCACAAGCTCTAATTTCTCACTTTTATTTTCCTTCCCAATCTTCATGAAACTGACTCTCTTTTGTTTTTCATATACACAACTTTCACAGAAATTCATATTAACACATTTCAGACCTAGTAAAACTTTCTTTGAATGAAGTACTTTCATACCTTTCTCACTCATGTGCCCAATTCTATTGTGTCATAGTACTATATCAGAATCCACAACAATCATTGTTTCTCCCTGCTCAATTGTAGTAACTATTCTTGAACATTCATTTTTCTCTAAAACAATCAAAGTAGAAGGAACAATATGACTTGTACAAAGATATAAGGTACCTACTTTCACACCTTTGCTACTACAAGGGAACCTTTTGAAAACTTCCAATTTAATCATTAAAAGAAACTACACAACCCTCATCACCGAGTTTTCATGCTGAAATTAAATTCCTACTCAGCCTTGGAACATGTCTTACCTCATGTAGTAGCCAATGACTCCCATTCTGAAACTTAATCTTAAATTTTACCTTTCCAAAAATCTGACAGGGTTCATTATCCCCCAAATAAATAAGCCCAAAAACCCCTTGGACATAATCAGTAAAATAACCTCTATGAGCTGTAGCATGAAATGAAGCATTAGAATCTAAAACCCATGAACCATCAACCCTTTCTAAAGATAGAAGCAAAGCATCTTCTTCAGATTTGTTACTTACCACATTTGCCTCCTTGTCTCCATCTTTCTTTTCCCCTTCATTTTTCTTTCGATTCCAACAATATTTCTTCTTATGCCCTAGTTTCCCATAGTACTAGAAGTTGTTTGGTCCTCTCGATTGAGACCTCTTCCCTTTTGACTTTCCTCTTAATTTCTCACAATTTCTAAAATTACTTTCTGTCTCAATCATTCTACCTCTACTTTGTGTGTTCAAAGCACTTCCTAATGAAATTACTCACAACAATTACCAAGCCATTCCAACTTTCAAGCAAAGAACACAAAATCAAGAGAGCCCTAATTTCTTCATCAAAATTAGTACCCATAGAAGATAACTGATGAGTAATAATGTTAAACTCATTTGAATAATCTACAATAGTCCTACCTTCTTCCATCTTCATATTAAATAAATGGTTCATGAGAAATACCCTGTTTGAAGCAGAGGGCTTTTCATATGATTTCGCTAGGGTTTCCATCAACTCTTTTGTCATCTTCAATTTTGTAATATTAAATGCCATCGATGGTGCTAGGCATAATCAAATGCTTCCAAGCACCTTTCTATCTAAAATCCATGTCGTCATTTGTCATAGATTCTTAATTCTTGATTTTTCCTTCCAATGGCTTCCATAAATCCTTCTGATAAAGATAGTCTTCCATTTGCATCTTCTATAACTAAAAGTTTTTCCCATTGAAATTGTCAACCCTCAACTTACCCTCATTTTTCATTGCTACCACTTAATCATGAGACTTTCCTATAGAGCATAACTAGAAAAAAAAAAACCTCACTCTGATACCACTTGTTAGGATTATATCACTGACATAAATAGCAATTACATGCAAATATAAACATTATCAAAAAATAATGTATGACATAGAAGAGAACACAAGACACCAATATTTAGCATGGTTCACCCAAACCTTGGGCTATGTCCACCAAATAACAAGTCCAATATTATTATGATCTAGTGATTACAACTTGATTATAATCCATTATCCCTTACAACTCAATACCGTCGCAAGAAGCAATTTCACATCACACATTGTGAAACAATCCCTAACCCTGAGCCCTTTTATACAAGCATTTTTGCCACTTTAGGGTTAAAATTAATGAAGTATGTACAATACTTACCTGATTAGTCACCACAAACTAATAGTGGGTCTATTTTGGGGATGAGTTTTGTAAGAATCTACCTTAGGGAAAAATAACACCAAGATCAAGAAGCTCAAACACTAGCACAATATGAACCAATAATAGATGATTAGAATAAAAATAATGAGAATATCATATGTGCACATACACACTAGAAGTTCCTATATATAAAGGCATCTAGAATGACTAGGAGTTAGCAAAGTGATAAGCCTCACAACTAAGCGTAGGTCCATTAAGACTGGATTATCCTCCATTGAGCGCAAAAGTTAGTGTGATGATGAGAGGATAAGCTTAATATAAGTGTATCTCATATAGAGATTTTGTACACACCATGGGTTTAATTAGAGCATGAACAACTGTGTTGTCTACATGACAACTCAGATGATTATGCAAACTCTCGTGTTGTCAAGAAGACAACTCATATGACTACACATACTCCTAGGTGTCTACATGAAAACTAAAATGCTAATGCATTAACCTAAATAAACTTAAGTAAAGTGTAATAATAATTAATTATTTACACTAACACCCCCCTTAAGTGTAACTTAGGGGAATGCACTTAAGCTCACAAAAGCTATGACGAAAATGCATGATGGGTCCTGACTACGAGGCCATGTTAGGTACCCATGTACAAATGCAATGCTCTACATATAATGCCATGCAATGCAATGCAATCTCTCTAAAAATGGAGAAAGAGGGAAAACCTCATGGGAAAATCCCTCCCCCAAAAAGAGGGAAAAGTACAATAAAGAAGAATGAGAAGGACAAAACCTCATAAGAGGAAAAGGTCACTCCTGCAAGAGAGAAGTAGAAGAAGAAAGGAGACAAGGTAGCCCCCCCACAATGTAGAATGCCTATCAGTGATAGCTGCTCCAAGATGAATGTAGAACCTAATCCATGATTGCTGAATAATATGCCTTGCCTTAGGAAGAAAAAAAGTCATAGGTACATGTGAGATGCTTTTCTAATGTGTAGAAAGAATCTTGAATATGAATGGTGTCTCTAAAAATTGCTCAACTGTCCCTGTGTTGATACAAATGGTCACCCCTTCCAACACTATTGAAATGAATTTTTTTGGATCCAGCAAGGATGGATGTAGAACAGATCCTAAAGAACCAACCATCTCCTCAAATGATAAAGAGACCTCCTGCAACTACTATACATAAGGATCCACAATCATATCAACCTTGAAAGACTGATCATGCAGAGAATGGACAAGAAGGTTAGTGTTCCCTTGCAACAATTGAAGAGGGATCATCTTGATCAAAGAGAAAATGTATATCATCAATAATGTTTGCTAGATCTACAATATAGGACTCTACAAAAAAACCTAAAATATCTGTCAAGTAGTCATCCCCTAATGCTAGAACTGGAAGACAAGGTGTACCCAACTGTATTCAATTACATGGACCTATCACTTTAGTAATGTATGCATTTGGAATTTGTTGATTTTGTGACTGCGTCCTCCTAGTATCTAAAGGATTCCCCACCAATGAACCTGCATAGTCAAGTTTTTTTTGTGCCCAACGAGGTCTAGTGGGAGAAGAAGAAGGAATATTGTCAACTATTTGTGGACCCTAAGAAGGTGGTGTCCTACGAGTCAAAGTTGAAGGAATATCATCTTCCAAGTCACTATCATCACTATCATCACTTTCCATAAAGGAGGAAGGAGGAGTTACAGGAGCCAAACTTGGACAAGTCTCTTCAAAGTGAACACTCCTCTCAAAGAAGATTTCATGTGTCTCTAGATCTATGAGTTTGTATGCCTTAATGTGGTCAGGATATCCAATAAATACACAAAGTTTTCTTTGAGGTTCGAATGCCCTTCATCTTTGTGGAGGTATCCTTGCCCATGCTAGACAATGAAAAAATGTAAAGTGTTTTACACTTGGTTTTTTGCCACACCAAGCCTCAAAAGGTGTAAATCCATCTAAGCCTTATGGAGACTTCTATTTTGGATGTAATTGGTAAAACACATGGCTTCTACCCAAAAAAATTGATCTAGAGACTTATGTTGTAGCATAAAAGTTGTCATCTCCTTAAGGGTTCTATTCCTCCATTTAGAAAAACCATTTTGTTGTGGAGTATATGTAATTGAATGTTGAAGATCAATACCCTCACGAGTAAAAAAGTCTACAATCCTTGAGTTCACATATTCCCTTTCATTATCTGTTCCTAGAATTTTGATGGCTTTCCCTAATTGCTTCTCAACTTGAGCTTTGAAGGTGATAAACTTATCAAACACTTCACTCTTATGAGCTAGAAAGAAGACCCAAGTATAGCGTGAAAATTCATCAATGAAGGTGAGAACATAGTGAGCCTTTCTAGATGACGGTACTAGAAATGGGCCAACTACATCATTATGAACCAATTCAAGAATAATAGTAGCTCTCCAAGACTTCCCCTTGTCAAAATTCTCTTTGGGATGCTTTCCTACTTCACAACATGTACATACACCCTCTGAATACTTGACTTGAGGTAGACCTATGATCATATCCTTGTTGCTAAGTTGTTGAAGGTAGTGGTAATTGAGATGTCCAAACATCTCATGCCATAGTTTACTTTGTGAATTTGAGTGGGTCAACAAGGAAAGGGAAGTAGACATAGGCACAAAATGAGAAAAATAATAGTCTTGTCTCATGATTAGCCTTTCCAATTGCCACCATAGAATCATCCTTTAGGTTTTTCACCACAATTGAATCAGGAAGGAACTCCACTTTGTTGCCACATTGATAGTGAGTTATTTGGTAGATTGAAAGAAGGTTGGTGCTAAGGTTGGGAACATGAAGAACATCCTTGAAGACTCCATTATCCAACTCAACATTCCCTTTTCCTTCATCTTCCACTTGGGTATCATTTACCACATAGATGTAAGGTACATGTGATGGTTTCAAAGAGGAAAAATGCTCCCTTGAAGCACCCATATGATGTGTAGCTCCTGAATCAAGGACCCATTCCTCATAATTGTTTGTGCTTGCTATCAAAGCTTGTCCCTTACCTTTTGAAGTGGTTGAAGATCCCTTATCCTTATAGGTATTTGGTACATCAATTTTTTGTTTCCTCATTAAGTTTAGAAAGTCATCAATTTTCTTATCCTTACACTCATGTTCATCATGCTCATTCTTATTACAATAGGCACAAGTTTTCTTCTCCCTTTTGTTGAAGTTGTTTCCCTTCTTATTGTTTTTGGAAAAAGGCTTGCCTTGTTGTGAAGAAGATTTTTGTGTGGAGGAAGATTGATGCGAGGAGGTAGAAGAAGATTGTTGTGTGTCATCTTGTGGCTTAGCCTTCCACTGCTTTTGCTTCTTGTTCGAATTTTTACCACTCAAATTCCCTTGATTACCTACCAAGGCTTTGGTATTGGAAGATGGGAGAATTCCCATACTCACTAACTTTTCATGTTCTAAGACCAACATTTCTAAACATGACTCAATTGAAGGCTTAGTGAATGCACTACCCATTGTTAACTTGTGAGTATTATAACTGGAAATAAAAGTTGCATATTCAGAAGGAAGATGAGTCATCACATGTTTGATCAAGTTTCCATCCTTGATGGGTTCACCATAATCCTTAAGTTATGCCCTGTACATGTCTACTTGGGTAAGATAGTCTTTGATGGTGTCAAAATTCCTAGGATCCAATTTGAGAAGATTATCCTCAACGGTGTAGGCCATATCTTCATCTACTACCCCATACAATGCTTCAAGTTTATCCTAGACTTCTATTGGATTTTTAAGGTTCCTGATGTGATATTTGATAGAATATGAGATATTTTTTAACAAGGTTCCTAGGGCCATTTCTTGTTTTGATACCCAGTCTTCTTCATGAGACTCATCAGCATCGTCATCAGGTTTCTTTGCTGCACTAGTTACATAACGTAGTAAGCCCTTTTCAACCAATGGTTCCTCTATCTTTTCTTTCTAAGTAGCATAATTATGTGGTGTTAACTTAGATAAAGAACCCATAATGCAAAAGAAAGAGCACAATATCAAGGAGACACAAGAACACAAGACATACCCCCCTTTCACTCAATCAAAGAACCCCCCCAAATGAATGCTTTAGGAACTTTATATCTAGTGCATTTACAATAGGCCACTTTTCAAAATGGACAAAAGTGGACTTTTGATTTCACTGTCTACAACCTCCTCTTGGAGTTCAAATTTGGTACTTAGCAATATAGCTCAGATATACAACAATTTTGAAGTTTAATCAAAGCAATATAATGCAAAAAAATGACCTAATTCTAAAAGTGGTATTTCTATCTACACAAGCCTATAATTTGATTGCAAATCTGGAAAGTAGATGAAAAATTATTCACTTTCAAAAAAAATGAAACTTGAATATGTGTCCAAATGAGCCTAAAATAAGCCTTTGAAGTTACAAAAATTAGGATTTGTGATTTGTAGAAAAATTCTAGAATAGAGATCTCAAACATCCTGCACCAATGTGTAGATCACAAAATTATACCCCAAAAAAAAATTACTCGGAAAAAGGAGTCTATATGAGGGAGATATTACTGTTTGAAAATCACCTCTGTAATTATTTTTCTTGAATCACCATCATTGTACCTTCAAAAATCAATTGACTCTAGATTTCACCTTAGATGTCCAATTTTGATGAAACAAAAGTCAATTTGGGGGTTTTTGACCTTCTAAATATGATGCCAATATCTGATTTGTGCCAACAAGCTCCAATCTTGTCCTACAAAAAAATCTCTCCTACTGGCCTAAAATGCCAATTTTTTCACAAAATTTTGGAAATAAAATGCAAATCCAAAAAAAATTTTGTAGATCGAAAAGGAGAAGCAAATGAAAATGTACAGATCTAAATATTAATTGCACAAATCTAAAGAGATCATACCAATTTTGCAAATCAGGCCTTCAGGTTCTAGTTTGCAAAATTTTTTTGCCTCAAATTTGACTATGGACTAGGGTAGGAAAATTTATAGTCAAAATTCATCGAATTGATCCTCCAGACACAATGGTGAGGATTTCTTTGGCTCTAAATGCTCCCAATAACTATAGATACTCTAGATTTGAATCATGGTCCTCTAAGAGGTGAAGCAAAAATGGTCTCCAATGGTTATGTGAAGAGAAGCTCCCTCAACACTGATACTATGTAAGACTTTGTCTTAGGGAAAAATAACACCAAGATCAAGAACCTCAAACACTAGCAAAATATGGACCAATAATAGATGATCAAAATAACAATAATGAGAATATCATATGTCTACATACACACTAGAAGTGCCTGTATATAAAGGCATCTCTAATGAATATGAGTTAGCAAAGTGATAAGCCTCACAACTAAGCACATGTCCACTAAGAGTGTATTATCCTCCATTGAGCACAAAAGTTAGTGCAATGATGAGAGGATAAGCTTAACATAGGTGTATCTTGTAAAGAGATGTTGTAGCTTCCATGTGCTTGATTAGAGTGTGAACAACTGTGTTGTCTACATGACAACTTAGATGATTATGCAAACTCCTGTGTTGTCAACAAGGCAACTCATATGACTACGCATACTCCTAGGTGTCTACATGACAACTAATATGCTAATGCATTAACCTAAGTAAACTTAAGTAAAGTGTAATAATAATTAATTATTTACACTAACAAGTTTTACTTTGTGAGTCAGGAGATAATGGCATAATTTTTGGGAAGCAAAAACTACTTCCCAACAAGCCTTTTCAATAAAAGTATAGTTTAACTCATAGTCAACCAAGGTTTGACTAATGTAGTAGATAACTCATTCATTTCCTTGGTCATTCTCTTGTACCAAGAGGGATCCTATTGATATATATATATATATATATATATATATATATATATATATATATATATATATAAGGGTCTGTGCAACATAGGAGGCACCAAAATAGGTGGACTCTTTAGGTAGTTCTTGAGAAGGTTAAAGGCCACTTGACACTAATTGTCCTACTTAAAAACTATATCTTTGTAAAGGAGATGGGTAAAAGGCACACACTTCTTGACTAGCTGAGATATGAATCTATGAACTAACTAAAGTCTCCTTTGGAGGGAGTGTAGCTAGCTTAGGTTCTTGGGAGGTTGCATGTTAACAATATCTTGGACCTTTTTGGGATCAAGTCCCATCCCTTTTGCAGTGACAATATAGCCTAGGAGCTTTCCATATTGTATGCCAAAAGCATATTTCTTAGGATTTAGTCTGACTTTGGAGGATTCCAGGTGTGTGAATATCTTATCTAAAATTAGTAGATGATATTCATGAGTATGAGATTTTTCCAAAAGTTCATCTACATAATCCTCCATAAAGGTATGCATCATGTCACAGAATATAGTGGTCATAGCTCATTGATAGGTAGCTCCTGCATTTTTAAGGCCAAAGGGCATGGCATTCTAACACAACATCTCCCATACACAAGTGAATGTTGATTTATCTTGATCTTCAGGTGTTATTTTGATTTGGTTATAACTAGAAAAACTATCCATAAGGGAGAGCATAAAATGTCCTTTTGTTAATTCTACAATGGTGTCAATGCTGAGTAATAAAAAATCATCTTTGGGACATGCTTTGTTGACATCCTGAAATTCAATGCAGATATGTATGCTAACATCTTTCTTAGAAATGGGCACAATGTTTGAGATCCATGAAGCATAGGCCAATGGCCTGATGAAGTTGGTGTGAAGTAACTTTTCTAGCTCTATTTTGACCAACAATGCTATGTGCGGGTGCATTTTTTTGAGTTTTTGTTTGATTGTCTTGGCATCTGGAGCAATGTTGAGATGATGAAGGATTAGATTAGGATCTAACCCTAGCATGTTAGCATAGGACCATGCAAAATCATTTTTTCTATCTTTGAAGAAACAAATAAATTTACTTCTTCCTTCTAGAGTTAATGATTGTGCCAAGTGGATTATTCTAGGTTCTTGCTCTGTTTTGATATTAAATTTTTTTTGTGTGGACTCAATTAGGATTGATGACCTCTCTTCTAAATATTTGGGTAAATGATCAATCATCTCATCTTTAGATGCCACAGTTGGGTTTTCACCATTAGATGCATCACTTCTATTTGTTTCTATTTTTTATCCAGACTTGCCACAATGTGGTTTGGGTTGTTGGACATGTAAAGTTTTAGACATTTGTTCATATGACTAAGATGATTGATACCAACCCCATCCATAGGTGTTTCTTTTGGTCATGGTTTCATAGATGGTTCAACTGCATTAAGGTATATACAAATATCATGGTCAGTGTCAAAGTTGGAAATGTAATAAGACTCGATTGTATCCCAATCAATAAGCTTGGGATGGATCAAGAAAAATAGCTCAAGATATGGATATAGTTCAGCTTGGTTTAAAGACATAACCTCTTTTGGTGACTCATACACTATATCCGTTAAGTCTATAATGTGTGCCTCTTCTAAGATATCTAGGAAACTAGATGTGTCAAACTACTCATTGTCCATGTGTTCAATTTCTACTAGGAAGAAATCTAGAAATAGGGTTTGGAACTGGAAGTCTTCATTTGGTGTATCATCACTCTAGGGAGTGAGATTGGGTGTTTGTTCCTTATCTACTTCTGAATTAGTCTATTGTGAGTTGGCTCTATGTGGTGAAGGGGAATCTAAGCTAGAGGCAATCTCTTGTGTTGTGATAGTGTTCTATGTATGAATGTGAATTACATCACATTCTTTATCATGGGTAGATTCCTCAAACCAAAAATCAAATTCCCATTTGCTAGAGTCATCATTGTCTTCATCATTTATGGACTCCATGAATGTTTCTTTTGTAATATGAAAATTAGGGATAGATAGATTTATATTCTTTAGATGGGGTGCATTCTGATCTATAATGTCCTTCTCTTTTGGTACACAAACTAAAGTGGATGAGAAGGAATCTTTGTGTTTGTGCCGTGACTTATCAAGGTGTGTTGGCTGAAGAAAAGGTGGAAAGCCTTCATTTTCTCATTCTGAATAACCCATTCCTGTTTTTAATTTGTTGGATCTGAACCATGTTGTTAGTAGTTCAACAATACCTTTGCCTTTTCCCAAAGGATCATCCCCTAGTAACCCATTTTTTTCATCAACTCATAACCTTTTCCAAAAATATGGGGGGATATATCAACATGTCATATTCTCTCATTTTCTACTTTTGTTGTGCTTGTAGACATACTAATTTCTTTAACATAGTATCCATTGTAAGTATTATTTGTAGGTGGTCTGCCATGCAATTTTAGAGATGATGGTGGGTCAAACAATGAAATTGAATATTCATCTATGCCCCTATGTTGCAGTTTGCATTTTCAGTCAAATTCTTTCATTAAGCAATCCAGTTTCTCATAATGTGTCTATTGAGAGTCTCTTGATGATAGTGGTGATAGAGTGGAAGAACTAGAACAACCTACTTTCTCTTTTCCCTTAGTCATTATGGATAAGAGGTTATTGTTTTAGCTTGTGGAGCTTGAGGCTTTTGTTGATGTAGACTATTTGGAATTACTTGTTGAGATGAGGACTTCTTCCCTATTGTGAGGAACACAAGAGTTACATTATTGTGTATAGTTTTGGTCCTTGGGTATGGTTACCTCCTGGCCCATGTATGGAAATTTTAGAAATTGGTGATAAGTGGAAGGGAGTGTTTGCATATCGTGGATCCATGGCCTACCTAATAAGATGTTGTAGGTCAACTTCAAGTCCAAGATTTGACAGACAATTTCTTTTATGACCAGGCCAACCCTTATGGGTAAAATTACCATGCCTTTAGAAGATCTCTCCTCATCATCATAAGCTTTAATTGTGATCTTCTTCTTGGGATCGACAACATCCTTTGTATATCCTAATGCTTTTGCCAAACTTAATAAATTTTTAGGTTGGCCCTGTCATCAACTAAGGTTCTCTTCAGTCTGTTCCTATGTATGAAGACTTCAATATGCAATTGGGAATTTTGAGGATGAGTGAAGGATATGTCATCTTGTAACAAGAAGGATACATAGTGAGGGGCAACAAGGTTGCTCACCACATTTTGGAATCTATTTACATCAAGGTCATTGGGCACTAAAGCTTGGGTGAGTATCTTCTTATAATCTGGGGATATTTGCAATAATTAAAAAATGGAAATATGGGTGGGAGTTTTTAATATCTAGTTAACTAGAATATATATGATGTTTAAACTTATGCTTTACTTCTAGCATGTTAGAATTCCTTATGCTTATGTTGTAACACATTTTAGTAGTGATGTCCTCATAAGTTAGCATTGACGATCTATTTGGTAGTTTGGGATGTTATATGCGGGGGATGGCTAGGGTCCATGATGGTCTTATGATGTTATTATGGATGGGAGGAACTACGTACTTAGTTTGGTTGTATTGTTCGTTGTGATTTTATTTCAGTTATTGCAATGTTGTTTTAGTACACTACAATGTTTCCTTTTGTACTTTCCCTTCACTAATTATTAGATGGTTGAATCGTGTTTCTATCTTTTTAGTTTTGTTTTCGAGTGTTTATGCCTCAAATTGTGATTTTGGTACTCTCTAATGTGGAGGCTCTAAACTCTATTTTACTCTTTAGTTCATCCTTAGAGTTTTTTTCTTGCATTCCTGGGTGACCATGTGTTAGCATGGGGCAATACAATAAGGTATCGCACACCCAAATGAGTTCTATCATGTGATATTGGAAAGTATCACACCTCTTAGGAAGAAATGTTGTACGATACTGGAAAGTGTTACACCCCCTTTGAAGAAGTGTCTTATGATACTTGTAAGGTATCACATGCCCTTTTGAGGAGTGTCACCCAAACCTTGAAAGCATCGCCCTCCTTCTTGAGAAAATTCGTACGATATTGGAAAGTATTGCATAGGGTTGTTTTAAAGTATCACTTGATATTTGCAAAAACCTATCCAAGTAGACAACAAACACTTTTTGGTTTGACCCAAACTTTTCAGGAAGTGTTTTGGCTACCCTCTTTGGTGATATTCAATCCCTTGCTGTTGCATTTTTAGTTTTGAATGTTTTATTTCAAATTTAGCTTTGTGTCTTCCGTCACTAGTCATTTTGGTTAGTAGTGGCATTTGGAGATCTATTGGTGTTTGGATGTTTGGTTAGTCTTCCATTGAAATCCTTGTGATCTTCGTATGTTGTATGTTGTGTGCATCCATACTTGTTCAATTTTTTATTATCTTGGCCTAAATTTATCCTTGTTTCCAAGGATCTCTAGGTGGGGCATTACCCAACATATACAATGTATCTGATCACCATTTGGTTTATCCTCTTCTTTTCTAGAAACTTCTCTTGGAACCCATTCCTTAGGTCGTTTAATTAATCATCTCCTAGAATTAAATGATCCAAGTCATCAATCCTTATCTTCAACATGCTTTCCGTATTCTAAGAAATCAGCTTAGTTAGTTGGAAATTACAATTTCTCATAAATAGTTAAAATGTTGATCCTTGCCCAACACTGTGTTCTGACATTCGGTCAGCACTGGGTTACTCGGTCACTACTAAATTTCTTTCTCAACACATATATTATGACTCGATCAATGCTGATGCTCAGTCAACACTAATTTTTCTTGTCACTTAGTGTGGCTCAGTTGACACTAGCATCACTTGACATGTACTTCAAATTTGCTAACTTCTACTCTGTTGCTCAGTCAAGCCTATGCATTTGATCTATCTTTGTTTGCACTTTTATGAATTGAGAATTACTATCTTCTCCACTTGTAACATTATTTAAACAATAAATTTATCTTGTCAAAGTCCAACTAATCAAATGTCCATCTGTAGTTTCCTCTTCATAACTCAACCTTTGCTCTAGATACTTTTGTTATGAACAACTTCTCAAATCCTCTTCATTGATTAAATACATATGACACCTAGATTAGATAGAAAAATTTCTCACCAATAGGTTTGACATAAATCACAACATAACTATTTTTCCAATTATAGTTTCCAACAATATCATCTACATAACATACTTGAATAAATTCTATACGTTACTTAGGAGGTGCTTGTAGACAAAATTCTTGGAAAACATTGTTAGTGTGAAAAGTACAACATAGATAATGGTAGATATCATAATGTATGCAAAAGTTAACATAGAAAAGGTTTTTTCATGTCAAATTATTTTTGGATAATATTTATTTGAGGAAATATTTTAAGAAACCTTTCATAAAATTGTATTTGAGTTATGGCTAAATATTATTTTGGATCTGGCTCATAATTTCTACTTCTAATTTTCCTTCTAACAATATCTCTTTGGTTTGGTTAAACCCTTTTGTTTTCATGCAAAAACTTATCAAAAAATATTCTTAAAATAGAGAGAGGGGGGAGGGAAGGAAGATGAGAGAGAGAGAGAGGAAGTCAAAAGAGGTATATATATATATATATATATATATATATATATATATATATATATATATATATATATATATATATATATATATATATATATATATATATATATATATATATATATATATATATATATATATATATATATATATATATATATATATATATATATATATATATATATATATAGACATACATTATAAATACATACATAGACATATATTATATATATATATATATAAATCTATACATAGCTATAGTGTATTCTTAATTTAGGAAGATATATTTTCATGTCTTCATAATCATTATAGGTTGTACATAAAATACAAAATTTTCCTTTATATCTATAGAAAAAATATGATTATTTATAATTTAAAATATATTATTTTCTTTTAAAAACTCAAGAGGATTATGATGCACCCCGAAAGCTATATGAATTTTGGTTTGGTAAAATGGCTAGGATATAACCCTAAGGCTTGAATGTCCATTTCCCCTTCAATTTATTTTCCCTTTACACATTTTTTCATCTTCCAACATGAACTCTTTATGCAAGGAAGGAGGGGATCGAGTTCACCTCCCAACTACTCTTGCTAAGAGTTACATAGGGAAGCCAACCAAAATAGTAGAAACCACAAGAAATTATAGAGATATAGATGCATCAATGATGAGACAATCTTCATTCAATATGCTAGTCATAAGGCCTATCTAGTTGCATCCATATAAATTCAAAATACAATTAGCAAGCTTGAGACCATAGGATTATAGAGCCAAAACTTAGTATTTTACTTCTATCTAACTTCATTGTACTTTTCCTAATCCTAGATCTCTAATTATATATCCATTAAGACCACAAGTTATCATGTTAGGAAAATTATTACAATTTATAGGTCTTGTCCCAAACAAGAATTCAATGACCTTCTAAGATACAAAATAAACTTCTATGGGATAGATAGAAATTCAACATGTAATCCAAGAAGGAGTTCTCAAGTGCACAAAATTCCATGATGTTAAATAAAGCCTCACTAAAGAAAAAATTTCATGATACTTGAGCTACTAGAAAGTCAACACACCTCAAAAAAAGAGAAGGATAACTCTTGTAAATAATGGAATTAGATTCTAAAAGATTAGGCATAGGATCCATGATATGTCCACATTAAGGAGATAACTATGTGGAAAGAAAAAAAGAAGAAAAACAACATCTATTCTTCAAACAATAAACAAGAACAATAACAAAAATAGTTTTGGTTGATGTAAGATTTCCAAAAAACCCAAGATGCTCTTGCATTAGACACCTAGGGTAAATAAAGAGCTGATATCCACATTAGGAAGTCCTAATTATTTGAGAAGTGTCATAAAGATCCATAAAGGTCCAAGTCAATTTCAAAAATCCAAGAACTATCTTTAATAGGTTTTTTAGACCATTGAACGAAGTACTCTTTGTAATCTTTCCCTTTGGTGATTTTACTAATTCTGGTATCCAAAACCTTGTCGATTCTCTCTATATTCTTCTTAGGATAATAAATCTCATCACCTATCTCTTCATCAGATTCATGATACTCAAATATGTCTACAATATTTAACATAAGTGAAATATCCATATCCTTAGGAAATTCAACTTCAGAAGCTTTACCATTGTCATGTCTCTTCAAGATTTTACAAGGCCCAAATTTCATCATCTTTAGGTTACTTTATGTACCAACTATGAATCTATTATTCTTTAGATGTACCATTACTTCATCTCCATCCTCAAAAGTCTTATGTCTCCTCTTCTTATCTAATCAATATTTATATCTTTGATTATTCTCATGTATATTATTCTTCACCTCTTCATCCAAATTCTTCATAAAGTCCATAAATTTTTCATCTTCAACATTGTTCTTATTTTAATATCCAACTTTCTTTAATTTAGTAGTTCTTCTAAAACTCATGCTATTTACAATCTCAAAAGGAGTCTTCCTATTACTTTAGCTTACTGAATTGTTATATGAAAACTAAGCTTCTGCCAAAACCAAATTCCAATAAGAAGGTTTATCTCTAATCACATCTCAAAAGGTTACACAAAATTATATTCAAAACTTTAGTTTTTCCATCAGTTTGTGGATGAAATATAAAACTAAACTTAAAATCATATGAACCTTCTTCCAAAATGTCCTCTATAAATAGATATTAAAATTAGTATCTCTTTTTGAAACAATGGTCTTAGGAATCCATGTAACCTTACAATATCTCTAAAGAATAAGTCTTCTATTAGAGTGGGGTTCTTGTTGCACAAAAAGAATGATCTATCAATTCTTTATACCACCAAACTTATATTACATAGGAGATGGTTAAGCCCTTGTCATGAATCCTGATGGGAGTGCTAAACAAATTTCCAACAATCACCCCTAAGTGTTACCCAAGGGTCTAAGGATTCAAACCTATGACCAAGCTTTGATACCACTTGTTAGAGTGGGATTTTTCATTGCACCAAAATATTGATATGGTAATGCTTGATATAATCACTCAACTTATAGTACACAAAGGCAGTTAAGCCCTTGTCATGAATCCCAAGGGGAGCACTGAACAAACTTCCAAAATCTTTTATGTATACTACATTTGATTTCTTCTTACAAGGTATGAAAAATGCCATTTTAGATAATCTATCAACTATCACAAATATAAAATCATTACCTCTCTAACTTCTAGGAAATTCCATAACAAAATCCATACAACTATCTTCCCAAGGTCTGCAAGGAATAGGAAAATGTGTGTACAACCCAATATTATAACTACTTCCTTTAGAACTTGACATATCCTATAACTTCTCATCATCTTGTAAAAATCCCTATATAACTACAACTAAAAGCATCTATCTGAAATCAAATTTCTATCTTATTAATCCCAAAATGTCCTACAAGTCCACCACTATGTTTCTATTTAAATTTATTCTCCCTCATAGATCCTCTAGGTATACATAACCAAATTTATTTAAATAATATGTCTTCCAAAGTTAACTAATCATCCCACTTGTCATTTTCATCATTTCCAAGGCTCTTACAAGTTTTCCAAGGTTATGCAAAACTAGGGTTCATCTCATATAGGTTCTTCAAATCCATGCACTTCAACTCTCAACTCTATCAATAAACTTACTCTTTTTCTCAATGCAAGTGCTATCTGATTAGAAATTTGACTTTTATGTTTTACCATAAAATAATAGTTTTGTATATACTCAACACACTTATTCATCTTGTTTTGGTGTTCCAAATGTTGTAAAGATTTATCATTAGTGTATAACAAAAATTATATAAGAATCGCATAATTTCTCCATTTGTTGAAAACTTGAATGATTTTATAATTTTTTTGATCATAGATTGAATATTTCCTTTTTGCATCATTCAATTTATAATTGTAGAAAGCTATAGACTTACCTTCTTGACTCAAAATAATGCCAATGACATTCCCACTTGCATTATAATCAACTTTGAAAACTTTTAAAAAATCAAGTATCGAAAGAACATGTAATTCTACAACCTTTTCCTTCAATATTTCAAAGCTTTTCTTTTCTCTATTTGCCCATTTGAAATCATTTTTATCACCTCTCATAGTCTTTGTCATAACATTACAAAGTGAAATGAAATTTATCATAAATTATCTTTAGAAAATTACCAACCTATGAAATGATCTTACTTTTCCTGCATTCTTAGGTGTAGGCCAATCAAGAATAGTTTTTATCTTTTCAGGATCCATCTTCAAACCATCAATAGAAATCACAAAACGTAGATACACAATGGTGGAGGGGAACCTAGGTAGGGCTCATGGAAGACCTAGGGCTCCTAGAGTATTTTGGCTTGTAGTGGTGCTAGCCATACCACTAGGAAAATAATGGGACTAATCTAGTCCTAAGATGAGACAGGTTAAGTGTGGAAAGCCTCATTAGGCCTTAGTTGTTCCTAGTTGCATGATTAGGTCAATAGGGCATTTTTGTGTTTTGGAGGGTAGAATGGACAATTATGTGTTTTAAGATTCTTTTTACATGTTTTAAGTCCATTTAAGGCTTTTGGTAAAGTTTGGGAGCCTTTGGACCAAGTTTGAGGGCAAAACACTAAAATATGTAAAAGTTTCTCAAAAATTGCCAATGTTGTCATTGATAACATTGGCAACTTTTTGTTGCAATCGAGCAACTTTGTAGACGAGGCTTGGTAATTGTCTGAAACATTTAGGATGGGACTAAAGATGTGTATTTAAGTCCACCCTCTACCTTTTGAAATGGTTGGAAGTTTTAGCAATTTGGTGTGTACGGACTAAACATAAAGAAATTAGTTATAGTTTTAAGCTTTCTAAGTATTTTGGCACTTTCATGGATTGAACTTGGTTTTTCAGTGTTTTAAAGTATTAGAGGAGTGAAATTTTAGATTTTTTAGGACATTAGTTTGTGATTTTTTAGGTTTTTAGTTGGTTAGATAAATTATTTTGTTTCTTATCTGCCCGTTGTTTTAAAAAAGGCCATTGAGCAAAATGGAGTCATAGCCCCTCTTCACACTGTGGAAATTTCATGGGTCTTTGGGATTGGGATGATGAACCTTTTTACATATTTTATAGTGAATGAGGGGCCTTGGGAAGTAAGGGCATATTTTTTGTGGTGATTCCCTAATTGAGACAGAGATGCATGGCTAGAGATCTCAGTTGAATGCAGAGGTGTTAGGAGGGATTAAATGCTTGGAATACTTCAGCCAAAGATTGGAATATGATAGAGGGATGTGCGTTGAATCCCAAAGTGAAGTGGGAGGCATTGGTGAAGGTTTCATGGAGGGTGAAGTTCAATTCTTATTAGATTGGTTCAAGTTCTTTACAACCCTAATTATTAGCCACTATTGTAGGTCATTTTATATAAATGTTTTGAGATCCTGAGACCTCAAGAATATTTTACTACTCTAAAAAGGGTGTCTAAATCCATGATTGGTTTACCCCATTATTAACAACTTTTTCAAGTTAATCTAGTTTTTCATCAACTGGAGGGCTAATTTCTTATAGCCTTTTTGCAAGCAATTTTGTGCAACTTTATGTGTTTCTTGGAACTTGATTAGGGTTTCACTTCTAATTATGGTAGTAAGTCTTGGAGAGTATCCTAGTGCCTTTTAAGATGCTCATTCCTTCACTTGGTGTGTTATTTATGAAGTTGGGGCTGATTTTGGAGTTAATGATGAGGAAACAATAAAGTCAAAGTAAGCATAGGAAGTAGTAAAGGAATGTTTGTTCTACCTAGTTGTTGTGCACTAGTTGAATGGACTAGGACCTCATATATAGGATCCTAATGAGAGTAGGGTAACTATAAACCCTAATAAGTCAAGAGAAAGACCTAAGGAGATCCTAGAGGAAGCAGTTACATTACAGAGGCTCCTCTTTCATAAAATAACATTTCTTTAAACTTATCAAATTCTCCTCTTTGAACCTCTACAAAAATTTTCTTATATGTTCAAGGTATCCCTATTTAGTCTCACTATATATTAGTATCTCATCAATATAGATGATAAAAAACTTACCCATTAATTTATTCAAAACTTCATTCATCAACCTCATAAAAGTACTAGGTGCATTAGTTAATCCAAATGGCATAAATAATCACCCATATAAACCTTCATTAGTCCCTTCTATTCATGACCCCCTTCTCTGATCCTAATATGATAATAGAAACTTTTCAAATCAATCTTTTAAAAATATTTTGCTCCACTCAATATATCCACAATGTCATCAATCCTAGCTGGTAAAGGAAATCTACACTTCATCTTTATTGTATTTATAGCTCTAGAGTTGGTGTACATTCTCCATTCTCCATTCTTCTTAGGTTCCACTATAAAAATCACTCAAAATTTCTCTGATCAAACCTTTCTCAAGAAATTCTTGCACTTGTCTATTCAATTCTTCATTCTCCCTAGCTTTTATTCTATGTGGTTCTTTATTAGCAAACTATCTCTAGGTATCAAATCCATACTTCTTATAGGAGCTAATTCATCAAGAATATTATTAAAAATAATATCTTGAAATTCAACCAACAAAAATTTAACCTCAGGTGCATGCTTATGTTAATCTTGTTTCTTAGTCTTCCTAGGTATCAAAGCAAATAAAACATTTTGCTTCTTTATATATTTCAAAATTTGTTTCCCCTCAACCAAACAAACTCTCATAGAAGTACACTAACTTTCCTTAGATTCCTCAACCAAAGGAAAGCCACAACAATACTTGTTTCTTTTCATTAGCTAAAATATTATATTGATTCAATCTACCATCATGTAAATCTTTTAAATTATACTACCAAGGTCTTCCCAAAAGTATATGAGAATAATCCATAGGCATAATATCACACAAAACTTCATCAAAATAATTTCCAATCGTAAATTTCACAAGTCATTGTTCTCTTACCAATAATTTATGTTCATCCTTGATGTAAGCAATCTGATAAGGGTCAAGGTACTCCAAACTTTGTAATTTCAACTTAGTTACCAACTCGTCAAATGCCAAATTCTTAGAACAACCACTATAAATAATCACTTAGAAACATTTATCTTCAATCTTACATTTGGTCATAAAAATACTTTTCTTGAAAACAAGTTCATTATCCATTTGCTTATTCGAGAGGGTTCTCATCATTGGGTTCTCTCCTTTTTCAAGTTTATTAGGCATATCAATAGAATCTTTGTGAATTAAAGAGTTTTTGCTACTACTTCCTATCATTTTACTAAAAAATGTACATTTAAAAGCTCTATGTCCTTGTTCACCACACTTAAACAAGTACTTTTAAACCAAGATCTAAATTCTATTGGAATACTTTAGAATAACTTGGGGGGGGGTGTTGAATTAGTTATCCAAGGTCTAGATGTATAAATATAACTTCTCACAACTTAGTGAACCCATAAAACATTTTACTACACCGTGCATGCATCCATAAGATTATGCAATAACTTAAAAACTTGTAGGTTAATGTCAAATCAACTTGTAGAAATATAAACATGAACATAGAAGATTCATCAACACACTTGACACGATGATTTACATGGAAACCCAATTTGAGAAAAACCACTAGTAACATGTTACTCTTTTTCACTCTTTTGAAGTGATGCCCTATGAAAGGCCAACCTATTAAATGTTACAATACACACTATTAAATATGACCCTATTAAAGGATTTTAATTACCCTATTAGGATGAGCCTTGTTAGAGGACCTTAGACCATTCACTTGGAATGTCACCCAATTAAAGGATTTACAAATGACTATTAGGTCAAACTTAATCCAAAGGATTTACCCTATACTGATACAATTGTTAGAGAGTAACAATAAGGTTTGATCTAATACAAATTACAACTTTATTTGTAGATTACAGATCATTGTTTAGTCCTCAATTATTCTTGGCCTTCATACTTTGCAGCTCTGATAGCTTGTTCACCCTCCAAGCATTCATCTCCTTAAGCCTTCTTACTTAACATGCCAATGCAAACTCTTCTCTTAGGTCACTTGATGAAGCAAAAACTTTGACTTCTTGTCTTCGTTAGGCTCTCGCACATGAAATTTTTTCTTTATGACCAACCTATTCCTATAAATAGGAAATTAAGATATTTTGCTACTCATTCTCCATCATCCAATTCAGAGTTAGGATGGATTAGGTAGGATACAATGTATCTATCCCACATTCCACATCTCTTCTAGAAACTTCTCCTAGAATCCACTTTAAATTCACCTCAAAATGATTTACTTGAAGTTTGTGCCACCAACTCATCATCCTTATCTTCCACTTGGTTCACATAATCCAAGAAAACAAACTTGTCAACTCAGATTCATTGAATTCATGATCTTTTAAATAATGCAGTAGCTTGACATTATCTTGCTTCTGATGCTCGACACATACTATGTTGTTCGACATCCATTGTAAAATTACTTGGCATGAAACAACTAAACTTTACTCGACATCCACTATTCTTCTCAACATATACTAGAATGAACTTTTACTCAGCTCCAACTAATTTTCTGTTCGGCTTACACTAACTTTGCTCAATACGTACTATCCACTCGGTCAAGCTTGGTAGAAAAACTTTGTGTGACTTTTGTTCTTCTAAACTTTCTTAGTCTAATCAACCTTTGTAACCTTAAGTATATTATTAATACATCATGTCATCATTGTCTTAACTGATTTTTGTACTTCATTACATAATCATAACTCAACCTTTCCTCTAGATGCTATTGTTACATCTTTTGATCAAATCCTCTTCATCAATCATCTAAGTGATAGTACTTAAATCTTATAAGAAATTGTCTTACTAGAAAATAGTAGGTTTGAAATCAATGATAAAAAAATGATTGAAGCATATTGGTCATACTTGTATGTTCTCAACAATCTCCCTTTACAATCTCCCTCTTTAATTAGCTTCTTCAGCCCATTCTCAACAATCTCCCTCTTTGGCATTGATGACAAACCAAACTGATCAACCAAAGTAACCAAATGGTAAACATCTTGTTCAACTAAATCGACTAGGTTAAAATAGTAAGACAATACCAATACCAAAAAGAAAACAATTACTGGTATTGAAATCTCTCCCTCTATCAACAACTTCCATCTTCTAAATAGGTTACAAAACTCTTTATAACTCCCTCCGTGTTTCATCTTATATCTCCCTTTTACTATATCTTCCTCTTACTAGGTAGACATCTTATATCTCCCTTTTACTACATCTCTCTCTTACTAGGTAGATATTAGGATTTCTCCCTCTTTCTTGTATTTCTCTATCTCCTTCACCATACTTGTGTTCTCCTCTAATCAAAAATATCAACAATTATTTACCTTAGTAATTATCTCTCTTTATTAGTAATCATACTATTGATCAACAATATTATCTCCCTCTTTGACAACAATGCCAATGACTTATCATATTTAATTATGCAAATATAAGGTTTTTAGTTTCTTCAATTTCTTCCTCTGTCACCTTGCTTGTGATTGATTTGAAGTCTCAACTCTTTGATTACTTTAGGTAACTCCTAAAGTAAGATCCTCTACACCAATTTATAACATATGAACATTAACTTATTTGATGTAGGGCACTCCTCTTATTACTTTGATAGCCTTTGATAGGGTTATCACCCCTAATTAAATACTTCTTAGATACTCATGAGCATCCTTAGGTAATGCTTTTGTGAAGATATCAACAATTTGTTCTTTTGTATTAACATATTCAATCTTCACCTCTTTATCTTGAACCAACTCTCTCATATAATGATACTTAATTGCAACGTGCTTAGTCTTTGTGTGCATCATTGGATTCTTTGATATATTGATAGCACTTGTATTATCACAATAAAGTATCACTAGTTTTGTGATCTCTTCTTTCAAACCTTTGAGTAGTTGTTTGATCCATACAATGTTTGTGCAATTCATAGCAACAACAAAATATTCAGCTTCAACAGTAGATTGTGAGGTGCAATTTTGTTTCTTGCTAATCCATGTAACCAGCTTCTTGCCTAAGAAAAATGCTCCTCCATCAGTGCTCTTTCTGTCATCAATGTTTCCAACCCAATTAGTATCATTATAGGCTCTTAATTCAAATTTCTCAATCTTCTTATAGTATAGACCAAACTCTTTTGTTCCTTTTAGATACTTCATTATTCTCTTTACAACCATTAAATGATTCTCCTTGGGATTAGTAGAGAATCTTGCAACTATCCCTATAGATAATACAATGTTAGGTCTGCTATGTACCACATATTGTAATTGTCCAATCATAGACGTGTATTATGTTTGGTTCACTTTAGCTGAATCATCATTCTTTGAAAACTTGGGTGTACTTATTGGTTTGGAATCTTCCAATCCAAAAAATTTCAATATTTCCTTGACATACTTTTACTGAGTGATGTATATACCATATTTCATCTGATATACTTGCAAACCCACAAAGAATTTGATCTCTCCAAACATAGACATTTAAAATCCTTGCTTCATCTAATTTGCAAAATCCTTACATAAAACATCTTGACCTCCAAATATGATATCATCAACAAAAATTTTAGATAATAAAATACCTTTTCCTTTCTTTGTCTTCATGTATAGATTGTTGTTATCATCAATCTTTTCAAATCCAATCTTTACAAGATAATTGTGAAGTCTCTCATACCATGCTCTTGGTGCTTGTTTCAAACCGTATAGAGCCTCGTGTAATCTGCATACCATGTTCTTATTGGTAACATTAACAAAACCTTCTAGCTACTCTATGTAAGCTTCTTCCTCTAATATGCCATTAAGAAATGCAAATTTAACATCTATTTGATAAAATTTGAAACCTTTGTATGCAGAATAAGCAAGTAGAGTTCTTACTCCTTCCAATCTAGCAACAGAGGAAAATCTCTCTCCATAATAAATTCCTTCTTCTTATGCACATCCCTTGCAAACTAATCTTGCTTTGTTTCTTGTGACTTCACCATTTTCATCTAGCTTGTTTTTGAATACCCACATGGTGCTAATCACATTTTTATCTTCTGGTCTAGGAACTAGAATCCATGTTTTGTTTTTCTCAATTTGTTTAATCTCTTCTCCTATGGCTTTACTCCAGTCTATATCTTCTAATGCATCTCTCACTAATTTGGGTTCCTTCATGCTTAGAAAAAATTTATCATTTCTCAATCTATTTCTTGTCATTGGTCTAGCATCTTTATCTCCAATGATTTGTGCAGTAGGATGATGCCTCTTCACATATTTGGACAATCTTGGTTTAGCTCTAGTTTCTTCACTTTGTCTTTCAGCTTCAAAATCAGTGTGTGCATCTTTGTTAGGTAACTCAACATTTCTACCAATCTTAGAATTAGAATGTGCCTCAACTTAATTCTATAACTCAACATCTGAATGTGGCTTGGTTCTTGAATGCAACTCAATATTCATAGCTTGTGACTTGGTAGTCACTGAAACTTGGTATTAATTTGTAGCTTGATTTAAAACATCTTCATCATTAGGAATACCTTCATAAAAGTATACAAATGATTTGTATTCTTTTTGTTTTTTCATAGGTTTAACCTCATATACTTCTTTATATTCATCAAAATTTACATTTGCACTTTCCACAACTTTATTAGTGTTAGTATTCAAACACTTATAAGCTTTACTTCTTGTGGAATAGCTTAGGAATATACCTTCTTCCCTTTTTACATCAAGTTTACCATTCCTAAAATCTTTAAGAATGTAACACTTACTTCCAAATACCTTAAAATATTTCACAGTTGATGAGTATCCATACCATAGTTCAAAAGGTGTTGAATGAGTACCTTTCTTGACTTGAACATGATTCAAGGTATAGACAACTGTACTTACAACTTCTCTCCAATATTTCAAAGCAACATTCTTTTCCATCATGAGTATTCTAGCACAATCCATTATAGATCTATTCCTCCTTTCACCAATCCCATTTTGTGGAGGGGTTCTAGGTGCATATGTCTGTCTTTTGATTCCTCTATCATTACAAAACATCTCAAACTCATTTAATGTGAATTATCCTCCTTTGTTAGATCTCAAACACTTCAAGCTTTTACTTGTTTCCTTCTCAAATCTTACTAAATACCACTTAAACATTTGAAAAGCTTCATATTTCTATTTCAGAAACATAACTATCATCATCCTAGAATAGTCATCAACAAGCAACATAATGCACTTATCTCCTTTGTATCTTTGCACATCAATTGGTCCACACAAGTCAATATGAACAATCTATAGTATTCCTTTAGAGGTATAAGTTTTACTTTTAAAACTTGACTTTGTCATTTTGCCTAACTGACATTATTTGCACATTATATTATCAGAACATGACATAACCTCTTGTGCCATAGCCAAGTTATCAAATTTTTTTGCCTAACCTCTAATTTTTTTCATGTTACTGATACTAACCAAGTTATCAAAATTAACATGACATAACCTCTTGTGCCATAGCCATACATCATCAAAATTTACAACAAGACAAGTAACACCCTCTATGTCAAGATAGAATAAATTACTTCTAGTTTGATCAACCTTTCCAATTAGTTTCCCATTTGTGTCATATGTCTTAGCAACCTTTTTTTCAAACTCAACCTTATATCCCAAGTTATTTAATTGTGACACATTCAAAAAATTATAGTTAAGTCCTTCAACATAGTAAGCATTATCACATCAAATCTTATCTATGATCTTGATAGAACCTTTTCCTTTTATTAAACATGGTGCATCATTACCAAATCTTACACTATTTTGATCATAACAATTCAGGGAAATGAACTTACTTTTTTTTGTATTCATGTGATGTCAACATCCATTATCAATGATCCATCTATTATTCTTGTTCACACAAGTCACAAGTGTAGTTGCCTCATCTTCATCAGATTCATCCTTCATTGCAATATATACTACTTCATCATCATGTTCATCAGATGTTTCCTCGTCAGCAATGTAGCATGACTTTTTTCTTTGTCTTTGTAGTCCTTGATGTCTTCATCTATTCTACTTTTGTATCTGTCACCACCTCTATAATTTTTCTTCTCTAGACATCTAGCAACAATATGACCAACTTCATTGCAATTGAAACAAATGATAGGTAATTTACCTTTGAACTTGCCTTTATCTTTATGGAATCTTCTTGCTAGTAGTGCTTCAAGTTGTTCAACATCCTCCTCATCTGTATCGATGTTACCAAACACATACTTCTTCTTTTTCTTCTTCTTCTTCTCATCAGGTTCCTTTAATGATACTTTGGCTTTGAAAGTAGATTCAATGTTCTCAAGTTTGTAATTATCAAAGTTAGATAGCTCAAAAGTAGTAAATCTACCTATCAGTCCTTCAAGTGATAGATCATTCCCTAGTGTACATCTTAGTTCTTGAATTGTAGAGAGTCTAATAGCATAAACATGTAGTAGTGTTCTTAAAACTTTACTTAACACAATATCATCATCTAATTTTCCATTAGCTCCTCTTATTGCATAAACTACTTGTTTTATCCTTGTAACATATTAAGCAATATTTTCACCTTCTTCCGTTCTCATTTCATCAAACTTACCTCTGAGACTTTTAGATTTGTCTCTAAGGACATTGGTGTCTCCTCCATAGATGGCAGCTAGGGCATCCCACATTTTCTTTGGACTGTCAAGACCTTTGATATCATCAAATTTAGCATAACTTAGAGCATATGCAATCTCCAACATTTCCTAGTTGTGTTCTTTCTTCTTTTTCATATCCTCAACAGTTGGGGCTCCAACAAGGTTAACATGCTCAATGGTAATGGTAGACTGTGCATGATCTCCAATTCCTCCAAGGTGTAGCTTCATCAAAATTTTCCATGTAGGAAAGTTATCTCTATTGAGCTTGGGTACATCTCTTTTTGACATCTTGATCTTTGTGCTTCTAGTACCTTCAAACTAGTCCTCTTTAAGTAGATGGCTCTAATACCAATTGTTCGAATACTTTAGAATAACTAAGACGAGGGGGGGAGGGGTTGAATTAGTTATCCAAGGTCTAGATGTATAAATAAATTTTTTCACAGCTTAGTGAACCCTTAAAACATTTATCTTCACCATGCATGCATCCATAAGATTATGCAATAACTTAAAAACTTGTAGTTTATTGTCAAATTGACTTGTAGAAATGTAAACATGAAACATAGTAGATTCATCAACATAGTTGACACAATGATTTATGTGGAAACCCAATTTGGAAAAAACCACTAGTAACATGCTACTCTTTTTCACTCTTTTGAAGTTATGCCCTGTGAAAGGCCAACCTTGTTAAAAGTTAAAATACACACTGTTAAATGTGACCCTGTTAAAGGATTTCAATCACCTTGTTAGGAGTGAGCCTTGTTAGAGGACTTTAGACCATTCACTTGGAATGTCACCTCATTAAAGGATTTACAAATGATTGTTAGGTCAATTTTAATTCAAGGATCTACCCTAGACTGATACAATTATTAGAGAGTAACAATAAGGCTTGATCTGATAACAACATACAACTTCATTTGTAGATTACAGATCTCTATTTTAGTCCTCCACTTTGCTTAGCCTTCATACATTTCAAGCATTCATACTCTTAAGCCTTATCGCTTAACATGCCAATGCAAACTATTCTCTTAGGTCACTTGATGAAGCAAAACCCTTGACTCCTTGTCATTCTTAGGTTCTCGCACATGACTTCCTTTGCTTTTGATTAGCCATCCATATAAATAGGAAATTAAGATTTTTTTGTCGTTCATTCTCCATCGTCCAATTTAGGGTTAAGATGGATTAGGTAGGATATAATGAATTTACCCCTTATTCTATATCTCTTCTAGAAACTTCTTCTTGAATCTTCTTTGAATTTGTCTAAAAATGGTTTACCTTGAATTCTATTCCACCAGCTCATCAATCTTATTTTCCACCTAGTTCACATAATCCAAGAAAATAAACTTTTTAGCTCAGATTCATTGAATTCATGATCTTTTAAATAATGTAGCAGCTCAACATTATCTTGCTTCTGATGCTCGAAACATATTGTGTTGCTCAGCATCAACTAAACTTTACTCGTCATTCACTATTCTACTCAACATATACTAGAATTTAATTTTACTCAGCTCCAACTAATTTTTTTCTTAGATTGCACTAACTTTTCAGTAGGCAAATATTGTGTGACTTTATTCTTCTAAACTTTCTTAGTGCAACCAGCCTTTGTAACCTTAAGTAGATTATCAATACATCATGTCATCACCATCTTAACTGATTCTTGTACTTCATTATATAATCATAACTCAACCTTTCCTCTAGGTGCTATTGTTACATTTTTTGATCAACTCCTCTTCATCAATCATCTAAGTGATAGTACTTAAATCTTATATGCAATTGTCTTACCAACACATAACAGGTTTGACATCAGTGATAAAATAATGATTGAAGCATATTGGTCATACTTTTATGTTCTCAACAATCTCCCTTTACAATCTCCCTCTTTGATTAGCTTCTTCAATCCATTCTCAACAAAGTCTTTCTTTTCGTTATTGTTATTCCTAGAGTAACCAATATAATGAACTAGATAGTGTAATTACTTCTTCCCCTACTTCCACTATCTTCTTTCCATTCATAAAATTTCCTTTTCATTAGATGTTCTATCAGATCTTCTACTTCTCCATAAGATCTTCCTCTACTTAATTAAACTTTTCTACCTCTTTCTCTTTGTCTTTGCTATATTTCGTCCTCAATTTTTCTTCAGCCTTCAACTTGAATATAAATATTCTTCTTCCACACTTTCCATATTTATAAAATAAATTTCATCTTGTAGAGAATTCCTTAGACCATTCAAGTATCTAAATTTTTTCTCAAATTCATTAGCAACATGTCTAGATCTAATGTCTAACTTATACAATTCCTTAGTATAGTCTTTCATAATAATGTCTTTCTATCTCAAGTTTTGCATCTTCTCAATAAATTAATTTCATGATCAATAGGAAAGAAATTCTTTTTCAACTTACCAACCATCTTTACACAAGTCTTGATATTTTCTTTTCCTCTTCTTTGTCTATTATTTTGCAAGTATTACCACCAAAGAGATGCCCATCCTTTCAACTTTGTAGTTGTTGTCCTCACCTTCTTATCATCAAAAATAATTTCATATTCAAAATATTTCTCAATATTAGAGATCTAATTCAACAAAGAATCTATATCAAGTCTCCTACTATAAGTAGAAATTTCAAAAGAAGGTCTTGAATTATCTCTATTCAAAGATCTAAAAAATCTCTCTTCATCTAGTTCCTCTTCTAGTTTAGAATTCTGTGATTTTTCTTATTCTTCATTACTAACATATTCAAGATGTACTTCTCTTCCTTGGGCTATTTTAATAACTTTAGGTCTAGCTACAATCTGTCTCAACATATCCATAATAGAATTGTTTACATTTCCTCTACCTTAAACCATTTTGACTCTACTTCTTGTAAGAATCATAACCTTGTACAAGTTATAGGTTAGAGAAATTTTTTCCACCCTACAACCAATCTTTAACAAGGTTCTATGCGATTGTAAGCTTTGAAAGAAAGAAACATTCACTCTGATACTACCTAACACAAGGTAGATGGGGATAGATTTTACCTCCTAGCTATCCTTGTCAGTAGTTACACATAGAATCCAAACAAAATTGGATAAACCACAAGGAATTATAGAGATATCAATGCAACAATGATGAAGCAATATTCATTCAACATTGTAGGCTTAAGGCTTACTTTTTTGCAGCCATATACGTTCAAAATAAAATAAATAGGCTCGAGATCTTGGGCTTATAGCCAAAACTTATAATTTTCTTCCATCTAAATTTATTGTAATTTTCCTAATCCTAGATCTCTAATTATATAGCTAGCAAGAAAACAACTTGGCCTACCAGGTAGATTATTATAATTTATAGGTCCTACCTTGAAGGAGAATTTATCAACCTTATAAATAATTATGATATTGCTATCAAGATTTAACTCTATAGTTTTTCGAGTCAAACTCATTGACCCATATTTCATGACTAATGATTCAACATGAATCCATCTCTCATGATAATAAACTTAATACTTAGCACTCATTGGATCTAGGTGATGCTCACAGAGGTGAAAGACTAGGAGGTGATGCTCATAGAGGTGAAACACTAGGACTTCCTAGGAGGTCACCCATCCTAGTACTACTCCATCTTGATTGCACTTAACTACAAAGTTTTCTTCATGGTTAAATCCACTATGTTTGCAACCCCATTTGTAAAACCTTCACCAAGTGTTGTGCTTTATGAACCATTCATTAGAAAGTCCCTTAAGGTCATTGATTGATAAGTAGGAGATAATTTCCATAGCAAGTCAAATTATGATATTTCTGTCAAGATTTAACTATGTAGTTTTTGAGTCAAACTCATTGACCCATATTTCAAGAAGAGTGAATTTAACCATGGAGTAAAATTTGTAGTTAAGAGCACTCAAGCTAGAGTAGTATTGGGATGGGTGACCTCCTAGGAAGTCCAGATGCTTCATCTCTATGAGAATCACCTAGACAAATGAATTCTAAGTGTTCCATTTATTCTCATGAGATATGGATTTGTGTTGAATAATTACTCATGAAATATGGGTCAATGAGTTTGAGTAGAAAACTAAATAGTTCAATCCTTATAGCAATATCATGATTTGACTTGCTGTGGAAATTATCTCCTACTTATTAGTCAATGAGATTAAGGGGTTTCCTAATGAATGGTTCATATGGCACAACACTTGGTGATGGTTTTTCAAATGGGATTGCAAGCATAGTGGGTTTAACCATGGAGGAAACTCCATAGTTAAGTGTGCTCAAGTTGGAGTTGTATTGGGATGGGTAACATCCAGGAAGTCCAAATACTTCACCTTTGTGAGCATCACCTAGATCCAATGAGTGCTAAGTGTGCCATTTATTCTCATGAGGGACATGGACTCATGTTGAATCGCTACTCATGAAATATGGGTCAATGAATTTGACTCAAAAACTACATAGTTAAATCTTGATAGCAATATCATAATTTGACTTGTCGTGGAAATTATCTCTTGCTTATCAACCTTACAAATATGCAAATAATTTTTTTGGGGGATATATATAGGTCCACACATGATCCAAGAAGATTTTTTGAAGTACATAAAATGCCACAATATCAAACAAAAGAGAAGGATAAATCCCACAAATGATGGAATTAGATTCTACAAACTTAGATGCCAGATCCATGATAGGTCCACATTAAGGAGATAAATACATGAAAAGAAAAAACATGAAAAAAAATGATCATTCTTCAAATAGAAAACATTAGCAATAGAAGAAATTATTTTGGTTGATGAAAGACTTCCAAAGTACCCAAGATGCCCTTGCATCAATTCTTGACTTCATCCTCATCAAGATTACAATGATCAACTAGGTAACTCTAGAAATACCACCATAATCTCACAGATCTTTGTTAGGATTAATAAGTACTTTGGGGAGGGGGGGGGGGGGGTGTGTGGGGGTAGGTGGAATACGTGCATATAGGTAATTACAATTTTTAACCACCAATCTACAAAACTAAATTAATAACTTCTAAATAGTAAAACATATGACCAATATTAACATGTAAAGAATAGCAATATCAAACCATCACACATTCATCACATATAGAATGATGATTTTGGTATCATAAAAACCCTTGTTAAAAGGTAAAAATCATAGTGGGGATGATACCTACAAATATCACTACTAGAGTAAATGAGTTTCCTAGTTAAGAGTATACAATTGCCCTTTCTCACAGTTCACCTTGTTAGGAGTGACTTTGTACCTTATTATAAGTACAAATAGATTTTTTATGATCTACCTTTCTAAATGAGTATTGCAACTCTTTTGAGAGTCTCCCCTGTTAGGGGACATACAACTAGAACCTATTAGGGCTCACTTAATTTAAATATTTACCAATTGCAACTATTAGGAAACAAATAAATCTTAGAGCTAGGTGTGACAATCCTTGATTTTAATATCTAATTAGCTATTTGATTTTCTACCATTACAAATTTCTTTTCTTTACTCAATGTCTTGATTGTAAGTGCTCGATCTTTTTTTCTCAATTTTCTTCATTGCTTGCTCACTTTCTCACCAGTTGCACCTTTTCTATTATTAATCTTCTTCTTCTTCTTCTTTCTATTGGTACCATTTTAAAGCTTATTTTTTTTACCTATACTCTTTTCCCTCTAAGTCCTTACCATTCATTCAAATATTTAAGCTTCCCACTCATTCATCTAAGCTTCATACAAATCTTGAAGTAGGATTCCAATTTATTCTTCATCTTATTGACCTTCAGCTTGATTTACTTGTTGACCTATTAACCTAGTCAAAATGTGTTATGTTTCCCAATGTAACCTTGTACTTTTTCCTTATAACAATCCAATGATCCAATGTAGACATAGATTATCTTCCACTTTTATTGTATAACTCTATCAAGTATGTGACTACCTTTGTTGGCTTGTCTACTTCCTTGAATAGTTGACTATTCTCTTAAACCTTTTAACCTTTGTGCTATTGTCACAAATCACTCGATGTGATCACCAATCATCACTAGTGTTTTGCCTTTATCAATGAACCGAGCTGCCTTTATCAATTGACATGTTGTGATAAATTGACTTAGTTATCACTGATCAATGCTATGGACATTATGGATTGTCATTAATGACTAAACTATACAATTCTACAATATTTTTATACCGATCTCTAATAAATAATACCAAAAGATTTCCTTTAGATAAGCCCCCAATGCAATCTCCAATTCAAACAACCATCTTTCTAACCATATAAGTTTTTCAAATTTTGGATGACATTAACACGGTAAATTTTGATTTTCTTTACTACTGTCTTAACAAGCCCTAGAAACATATGTATACCATTTTTTAATAACTTTTTACTTGAATAATTGCAAAAAATAAATTATATATTACTATTCTACACTTGAAGCTATATATATAATGTATTTATTATTATTTGGATGCACAAGTTGTGCCCAACACATGAATAGGTATTGGATGTTTTCAAGATGCAATTACTTCAAAAATTTATTAAATAAATAGTCAACAAAAAATAATGAAAAAAAAAACTTCCCGATCTCACTCTTACCTACCATCATACCAAACAGTTTTTCAAAATAATTAATCTAACTATATCTTTTGTTGAGAGCACAAAAATGTCTATGTTATATTTTTTTTGTAAAAATGAAGAACAAGTTTTCATGTGTGGAGGGTTTGGCCCTCTTAATATTATCCATTAGTTTAGAAACTAGGTTCAAAGTATTACAATTCTTATTCCTTATAAATCTTTTGCAAGACCGTCAAATTTCTCTTCAAATTTTAAGTTTACATGATTTTAGAATTTAAAATATGGTTTCTTATAACCCCTTTTGTACACCATCTTGGTCCACTTACCCTTCATTTGAGCTATGCAAACAATTAACAAAAAACCTAAAGGAAATTTAGAAATAATTCTATTATTCTTTTAAAAGAAGAATTTACATCAAATTCCTACCATTTTCTCATGAAATTATGATGATTAGTAAATACCAAGATAATGGAATTTTCATTGTTGGTTTCATGATAGTTTGTTGATGTACTTTGATGCTTGCACAATTCCATTATTCCCTCATTTGAATAAACTTGTTAGATAAATTGATTTAATTTTAGTGAAGAAATGTGATGGTGTTTGATGAATTTCCTTATTTCATAATTTGGACAATTTGTTGATTGTAAGTTATCATTTAGTCTGATCCCATTTATATAGATTCCTAACTTCCATTACTATATTCATTGTTGAAAATATTGGTGAATGTGTGTTGTGAAAATGCTTTGCATAACCCTTAGAAGATTGCACTAGTTCTTACAGAGTTTTAGGTTATCTTAGGAATATAGAGTTTAGTTATTGGGGGTTTATCCATTGGAGAAATATCTACTAATATCACATCCCTTAGGAGTATAAGTAAATATCTACTAATATCATATCCCTTAGGAGTATACTTCAACCCTTCTAAACATTTCTCTTTTAATTTAGTTCCTTTTAGTTGAGCTGTTAAAAGAAGCAGCATCAAAATATTTAATATCCAATACAATCCAATCAACATTGTACAAGAAAGAAAGAATAATTTGAACATGAGTCCCTTTGTGATACCATCATATCACATCAACCATTAAGATTATCTAAAAGTGAAGACCTTATATAGTAAAGACCCCCGAATCATTGGTATGACCTTTCACAATCTTAGCATACATGGAATTTCGCTCAACAAAGGATGATATATCTTGGTAGTTTATTTTGTACTTGGTGGAGCCATAAAATACAACAAAACTTAGTAAGCCAAGACTTGGTCAACATCTGAAACATGGGACTACTACTTTTAGGTTGTGTGTCACCTATAGTAAATGTAGCCATCCTAAATGTTGGGTTAATTTCCTTTGAAATTTTCTTAATTTATTGGATTTCCATAGAAGTGGATAGAAATACTTTAAAAATTGAAATCTACTAGCTAAGGGCAACTCACAAAACCTACAAAGGTGTTTTGACTCACAATATTCTTGAAATGAAAGCTTTATTTTTTTTACAATTTAGTCATAACCTTTCATACATCTATATTTTCACATGAAAGTCCAGTTCTCAATGATTAAAATATAGGATTCTCAAAATTTTGATTTATTGAAAACTAATAACATAACACATGATCTACATTAACATAAAATTCTTGCACTAAAATGGAATCTTGAACAAGGTATGTAAGTAAACCACAAGGTATGTAAGTAAACCACAAAAACCTAATTAGTTTCAATTAATCATATCTAAGAACAAGTAAATATAAGAACAAAATGTTACTTCTCATTCAAAACAAAGGATTCATAGCTATTACAACTGTGAAAATGCTTAATTTTCAAAGAGTTCCAATGCATTTTTTTTTTTTTTTCTCATACCAAAATAGAAAAAAGAAATAAATCTGGAAAAATAGAGATCACAATTTTCCTTGTTAAATGGCCTTCCTTCACGACTGAAATGGAACTATAATGTGACTAATCGAGGCTACTTGAAATATGGGAAAGTGGAAGGAAGCTTGCCCATAATTGTCTTTGAATGTTTAAGTTGAGATTGCTTATCCTTTTGAGTCATTCATAACTCCACACTCTCAAAAATGAATTCCAATTGAATGAAACTTGCTAATTTCAATCTGAAAAGTTTTCCAAAGTGGTAGTAGATCTTTGTGAAGTCCCTCTTTTATATGCTTCAACTATCCTTAAACAAATTGTATATGGCAAGGAATCATAACTAACAGTGGGATCTCATAAGTCATTATACTCTTCACCCTTTCTTTTATCACTATCATGAGTGATTCTATTATCTTCCCTTCATTATTTTGGTCCTATGAAAAAGCTTTGCAACCTTTCTACATTAGAAATTTGTGCTTACTTTCTCACTCTATGCACCTTATGGACTTCCAAAATTGCTCTCTACTTTTGTAGCAACTAAAATATTTATATTACTTCATTATTTCTTTTACACAATCTGAAAATTATTTTTCATACAAATCATTGTTGACTGATATTAATACTATTTTTGCTTCACTATCATTGATCTATTGTGATCTTCCCTCGTGACATTAAACGATTACTCCTCATCTACTTTTACTTATTGTTAGTCCATTTTCGATCAAGTTTATTGACCCCTTTAACATTCTTCATTACCTTGTATTTGTAGCCCTTTTCTTGTTTCTTGGGAATATTTCATTGATGATCATTTCTTTCTTCTTGGACATATTTTATTGATGTTTTTTTTGTTGTCTCTACTTCTTCATCTCTTACCAAGAAATTCTTTTTCTTTTACATTCTTTTTCATATACTCTATTGTTCTTAAAGAGATTTTGGCCTTTGTGACTTCAAAAGAGTTATGTTTACGAGAGTGCCCTCATATTAGCTCCTTATTTCTGCTATAGGATTCATTGATCAAGACACTTTCTTTCATTACAAACCAAAACCTGTACTCTTCATGATAAAAATGTTTTAGGAAAATTTTCACGACTGTTATAATACTTGAAGCACTGTAAGAATCTTTGAAGGTAAATCCCCCAAATTGTCACAAGCTTCTCTCCTTTATGACTATTTTTTTTCTACTTTAGCCTTGAATACTATCCTTAAATATTTTATTCATAGAAGCTATTTGTCATGAATTTATTGTTACTTATTTCATGATCATTAAAGCCAAAGCAGCATCTAATTAAAGATACATATGCATGTTTATAGCTGATCAAATATGTTTGGACCTTAAGATTGCTCTTATATTTCTCCTTTTGATCATGAGTATCATCATAGTTTCTCATGCTTCTTTCACTATGTTTAAATCTCCTTAGACACGTAGAATGCCCTCTTGATAGTTATTAGTTTTTCTATAATAGTGATTCTTCTTTAGGAATAGTCACTGATTCTTGTTGCATAAAAATGTCATGAAATAGTAATGACACTCCTTAAGACAACCAATATCAAAGGGGCAATAAATGATCTATTAAAAGAGTCATTGATCCCATGGAATAAATGCATGAATTATGAATGTGAAAATTAAATTTCATTCCCCAATGATTGGGGCATGAGACTTTGGTTTGAAACTCTACCTTTTCGTTTAACAACTCTTTGTTTCTGCCTGCTAAATCTTCTCCTCTTTTAGGGGATATGTGTTCTTGTTGCTAGAAATTTCTATTCATCTGTTGTCCCATTGTGCAAAACATGGAGTTCCTTGTAAATTGCTTCCGTGCATGAATTTTGTCATTTCTTTAATGAACCTCACTATTTTATCAATGTAATTTATTGTCTCCTTTAAAAAACTTGTTAGGACGAGGAAGTACCGAGAGGGGATAAATCTGTTGGAATTTGCTGATTTAGTCAATCGAATTTTGCCCAGATCTGATAGCATAATCTTACCCTATCCTGAGAAGCTCATTTATTTTTCAAGAGCTTCCAAAGAGTTTGAGTTACTTAAGCATGTCAACAAGACAATAGTTATTCCTATTCAGAAATTTAATCCTCTGTTTCAACAGAACTTACCGACTAAGATTTGAAACTCCTCTCTTTTCTTAATAATTAAGTAAGGATGTCTTTGATTACTTAGAGGTTAAGTCTTTATATTCATATAAATGGAGAAATAAATGTTCCTAAAAATACAAAAGAGTGAGAAGAGAGACATATAACCCTTCCTCTATTTTTCATAGTGAATTTATAGCAACAACTACAGGCTTTAATTTTTTGTGTCCGTGGAAGAGTGATTTCTCCTAAATACTGTGAGAGCTCATAGAAGCTTAGTTGAGTTTAGTATACAACTATTTAATGTTGTATATTTTGTTATCTTAAAAAAATGAGAGTATTTACCATAGAAGTTCATTCTAGATTTCTAGGTGTAATTTGTTTGCTTCAGTAATTAAATAGAAAGGAAGAATCTTTTACATACTTCAACTTACCTCTTATTGTCTCTATATTGATTTTTGAATCTTATTTTGCTGCATAGTTGGATACAAAGAAGCTATCTCTATGCATCCACCAATCTTCCCTCTTTGGGCAAAACATAATTTGGTTTTGGAAGCATTGTTTTGGTATTTGCTGTTCAGTTTTTCTTTCAAAATTTGCACATGGTATCATAGCTATTGAGCCCTTTATCCTAGTGAGTTAGGGAATTTATGTTCATTGGGCCTTTGAATTTATTATGCAAGAGACATGGTTAGAATAGAGAAAAGTTTGGCAACAAACACCATCCTTTAACGGGTAGAACAATCATGTTTGGGCAAGAAAAATAAAGGCCATCATGATAGAAAATGACTTGTGGGATCTTGTGAAGAATGGTTTCATAGATACTACAAACCGTGCTCTGTTCACTGTCCTCATAAATAATTAGAAGATTTAGTTGAGAGAGAAAAAAGGAAAGATCTTAAGGCAATGAGCCTCATTTAAGCAATGCTAATTTATAGTCTTTATTTTAGAGAATTTGAACAACTAGTTATTCCAAACAAGCTTGAGATATTCTTCAAACTACATTCAAAGGGATTGACCAAGTACGTGTTGTGAAGTTACAAATGCTTCAAAGAGAGTTTAAGTCTCTTATGAAAGAAAATAAATTTGTTTCCGAGTTTAGCTATAAGAGAGTCTCCACTTTGATAAATCAGTTGAAAGCTAATAGAGATGAGATTGAAGAACAAAGAGTAGTGGAGAAGATCTTGAGGAATTTATCTCAAAAATTTGATACACTTGTGATTTCTATTGAAGAGTCAAAAGAGTTGTCTAAGTTAATAGATGATGAGTTGATGTGTTCTTTCCATACTCATGAACATCGCATTAATATATCGGTAAATTCTTCTCAAGAGTTTGCTTTCAAAGCTCAAGACAATACAAGATGAAGGGGGAGAAGAACTAACTCTAGATGTGGTTCTAGAGGAAGAGAATGTGACAGCTCTAGATAAAGAAATGCTAGTGGAGTTGGCCATGAATGAGCAAAAAGCTCTCTAAATAGCTCTTGAGGAGGAAGAAGAAATAACGACTCTAATAAGTGCAACGTTGAATGCTACTATTGCCACAAGTTTGGACATTGTGTAAATGAATGTTGGGAGAAACAAAGTGACCAACCACAACAACATGTTAATGTTGTTGATGTAAATGTTGAAGACATATATAACAATATACAACCTTCAACATGTACAATATTGGTTAAGAAGGGAACCCTAAAGTTTGGTATTTGGACAATGATTATAGTAACCACATGAGTGGTAATGAAAGTCTATTTTCTTTCATTAATAAGAATTATAAATATGAAATTAAGATGGGAAACAATGGAATTGTTCATGTTGTGGGCAAAGGATATGTTTTGATCCATACCAAGCAAGGTGAGAAGAAATAAATTTAGAATGTTTATTTTTCCCCAAATATAAAACACAATTTGATAAGTGTTGGACAACTCATTCATAATGTATACAAAGCACTGTTAGAAAATGACAAGTGTAGAAAATTATTCTAGCAATCCAAATAATAAAGAACTAGATGTTTCTATTAAAGATTGAGACATGTTTCAACTCTCAATCTATTGATGCACCTCCCAAGAAAGTGTGTACAACAGTACAAAAGAAATCAAATTTTAAAAGAATAATTGAAGACCACTCCAAATTATGAAATTTAAGGTATGGACATTTTGGTTATGGTGGTTTAAATTTATTATCCAAGTAAAGAATGGTGGATAGTTTTCCAAATGTTATAGAATCTAGTAGCAAGTGCGAGGCTTCTATTTTGGGTAAGCAACATAAACTACTCTTTAATTTTGGTAAATCCAAAAGGGCTAGAGAATCATTGGAGTTGGTGCATATTGATTTCATATGCCCTATAGAAGTTACTTCCATAGGAGAGAGTACTTATTTTATGAAATTTATTGATGATATGAACCATAGAACATGAGCGTTTTTTCTAAAAAAATGAATATGAAAATTTTAATAAGTTATAGAGTTTAAAACCTAGGCTAAAAAAGAAAGTGGACATGGCATTAAAGGCCTAAGGTCAGATAGAGGAGAAGAGTATACTTCCAATGTTTTTGTGAAATTTGTAGGAAAAATGGCATAAGGAAGGAGCTTACAACTAGTTATACTCCACAACAAAATGGAGTGGCTAAAGAAATAATAGAACTATCGTTGATATAGCAACAAGTATGATGAAATAAAAAAGTCTTCCAATTGAATATTGGGGAGAGGCTACAACAAAAATAACTTTTTTGATTAATAAAAGTACTACAAAGGAAGTCTATGGTAAGATACCTCTCGAGGCATAGATGGACACTTGAACACTTAAGAGTGGTTGGGTGTGTAGCATATGCACACCTACCAATGAAGAAAATAGAACAAGTTTGATGATAAGGGTGAGAAGTGTATTTTCATGGATTATAGTTCAAAATTTAAGGCATATAGATTGTATAAGAACGTTACCAAGAAGATCATTATTTCAAGAGATGTTGAGTTCATAGAGAATGAGTCATGGGATGGCTCAGTGGATGCATTATCTAGCACTTCAAGTAATGTTCCTATTGTTGATGAAGATGATGAGTTGGATGATAAACAAGATGAAGTAGCAATAGAAACTGATGATGTCAAAAAACTCTAGATTGCTCCTAATAGAAATAGGTAGAAAGGTAACCAACTAGAGACAATAAAAAAGTCAGCTCTAGATAGCTCCAAACAACTCCAGACTAATACAAAAAGAGTTTCTAATAGTTATAGACAAATTTGGATTTAGTCTATGCAACATCAGTAGTAGTGAGAGTTCTAATCCTACTCTCACCTCCCTTCTACCAAGAAAGACTAAAATTCTAAAAGACATATACCAAGATGAAAGGTATAATGATTTTGATGAAAATAGTAATTTTGCATTATATTCTCATAGTGATCTAGATTATTTTGAAGAAGCTATGAAAGAAGAAAAATGGTGTGAGACCATGGATGAGAAAATAAATGCCATATAAAGAAATGAAACTTGGGAGCTAGCTAATTTTCCTCTCAACAAGCAAGTTATTGGTGTGAAATGAGTGTATAAGACCAAGTGTAATGGTGAAGGGAAAATATATAAGCATAAAGCATGTTAAGTGCTCAAGGGATATAAACAACAATTTGGTAGAGATTATGATGAGACATATGGACCTATTGCAAGGATGGAAATTATAAATGTTGTCATAGAAATTACAATCCAACATAAGTGGAAGGTATTTCAAATGGATGTGAAGTCTACCTTCCTTAATGGTGTGTTGGAAGAGCAAGTTTATGTGGATCACCCACCTAGTTATGAAGTTATGGGTAAAGAAAGTAAAGTGTATAGGTTGAAAATAGCTCTTTATGGGCTGAAGTAAATGCCAAGAACATGGTACAACCAAATTAATTCATATTTGATGAGGAATAATTTCAGAAAAATTGATGGTGAGCCTACTCTTTACATTAAGGCAATAGATAGTAAGATTTTAATTGTTGTCTTATATGTTGATGATCTGATTTTTACAGTGGACACGACAATTGCCTTATTTTTGATTTCAAGTAAAGTATGAATGATGAGTTTGAAATGACATATTTAAGAATCTTGAGATACTTTCTAGGTACAAAAGTTAAACAAATGAATGATGGTATTTTTATTTCTCAAGAGAAGTCTGCAAATCATATTTTAGAAAGGTTTAGAATGTTTAACAATAAGGCATCACCAAGAAGCATAGGTCTTAAGCTGAGTAAGGAATATTGCAATAGTAATGTGACTCCAACTATGTTTAAGAGTTTGGTTAGAAGTTTAATGTATTCAACAATAATTAGATCTGACACTATGCATGTAGTGAGTTTGATTTCTAGATTTATAAAAACTCCAAAGGACACTCATTAGAAAGGTGGTAAGAGAATCTTGAGGTATGTGAAAGGCACAAAAGGATATGGTATTTTATATACTACTTAAAATGATTTTAATTTGATTGGTTATATGGATAGTGATTGGGCTAGAAGTTTAGATGATAGAAAAAGTACATTCGATTATGTTTATCATATGAGTTATGGTTTGATTTATTGGACTTCTAAGAAGCAACTCATATTTGCTCAAATCTACAACAAAGCTAAGTATATAGCAACAAATCTAGTAGCATGTCTAGCGATTTGGCTAAGAAGGATCTTGGCTAGTTTGAAGGAAGAACAAGTGGAAGAAACCATCATATTTTGTGATAATATGTCTTCCATTATTTTAAAAAAGAATCATGTTTTTCATGGCAGAAGTAAACATATAGAAGTCAAATATCATTTTATTCATGAATAGGTTGAACATGGTGAAATACATATGAAATTTTGTAGGTCTGAGCAACAACTAGTAGACATCTTCACCAATTCTTCAAGCATAGGAGATTTATAGTGGCTAAGGAAGGACTTGGGCATTGTTGTTTTGGATCAAGGATGATCAAATGTATTCATTTTTGTTAGCTTAAGACAAAGGGGGAGTGTTGGAATTTATTGATTTAGTCAAATCAGATTTTTTCCTCACCAAAGAGAATAATCTTATCCTATCCTGAGCAGCTCATTTATTCTTTGGAAGCTTCCACGAGTTTGGGTTACTTAAGCATGTCAACCAAAAATAGTTATTCCTGTTTAGAAATTTAATCCTTTGTTTCAACAGAACTTGTCGATTAGGATTTGAAGCTCCTCCCTCTTTGCTTAATGATTAAGTTTCCAAGCAGGTCTTTGATTAATTAGCGATTAAGTCTTTAGATTTGTATAAAGGGACAAAGCAACGTTCCTTAAAAAACAAGAGTGAGTAGAGAGACAAAGCAGTATTCCTCTATTTTTCATATTGAATGTATGGCAGCAACTATAGGCTTTCATTTTTCATGTCTATAGAGCACTAATTGCCTAGAATACTGTAAGAGCTCATAGAAGATTCAACCATTTAGTGTTGTAGATTTTGTTTTGCATAGTAGAAGTTCATTCCAGATTTCTAGATGTAATTTGTTTTCTTTAGTAATTAAATAGAAAGGAAGAATCTTTTGCATACTCTAGCCTACCTCTTATTGTCTCCATATTAATTTGTATCTTATTCCACTAAGTGGTTGGATACGTAGCATCCACTTTTCCCTATTTGCAAAAAATATAATCGGATTTTGAAAGCATTGTTTTGGATTGCTTGGTTTATAAAGATTTTTTTTGGGAAAAGCTCAAAGCTTTAATAGATAAGAGATTTCCAAAAGGGAAAAGAACATTGTCTGTTGGAATTGTAGATAGATAGATCACTTTGTACACCGATGTCATCGCAAGACCAAGAAAGATAATGAAGGATATTCTTGAGATTCATGGTATTGTCAAATCCATAATGTCTTACATTTTGATGTTCTTTAAAGTTTTCATAATATGCTTCAACCACATTTATTGTCATTTCAAACCCTTGCTTGATGTATTGGAATCTTGCAACTTGGTGAATCTCTACTCATTTTCTCTCATTTTGAGCCCATCCTATAATATCATTACATATTGCTTATATCTTATCCATCAAAATTGTGAGAAATATAAATTAAAATTTAAAACTAGAAACCCTAAAAATTTGCACGGCACAAACTATTACCAAGTGCCAAAAATTTTCTAGGCACTTAAGAAACTGAGTGGCAGGAGAGATTACTGAGTGAGCTCGGTAAATGAAGAGCAAGCAACTCGGTAGTGAAAGGATGCTGAGTGAGCTTGGTAGAAGAGCAACTTGATAGATGAAGAAATAACTCGATAAATGAAGAACTCAGTAGACATTGGATACCGAGTGAGCTTGGTAGTGTGGATGTCGAGTGAACTCGGTAGCTACAGGAGGGTGAAGCTCGGTAGAAGAAGGCACCAAGTGAACTTGGTAGCCACTGCAGATGACGTCTACCAAAGACAATACCGATTGCAGACTTATGACGTGAATATTTTCACCATTAAAACTAGAGAACCAAAGCTTGAAATACTGAACAATAAACTTATCAAATGCAATAAACAAAGGGAAGAGTAATGGATTCAAGTATGCCTGTTTGATTTGCTATACAACTTGATTAAACCATTACAAAATTTGGGAGCATTCGACTTCAACCAGAAAACCCTAAAATAACCCTAAACTTCAAATTGAAAATACTTCAAACTTACAGCTCTAATAGCTACATACTACAATGCTTAGAGCAATCACTGCTTCAACAGGTCAAATCAAACAAATAATAAACTTACAGAATGACCAGAGAAGAAATACGTGCAACTATAGGCACGAAATGAACTTCCTTTTCTCTACACTCTGACGACTGGATTTGCTGATCACTTCTCTTCTCTTTGCAACTCTCTAATATGCTCTTCTTCACCTTCACTTTGATGTCTCTCTGTCTACTAGTCGAATGGAATAGAAAATTCCTTTTGTCTTCTACCAAAAATGTTTTCTCCCTCATTTGTGAATTTGAAAACTCACTTGCCCGTAATAAATTTTTTGAATGTTTAGGGGTGGTAGGTGGGCATTTGGCTCTAGGGACAAACAACAACCACATTAAATATTCCAACACTCCCCCTCTGTCCCAAGCCAAACAAACAAGGATCACTGCTGATCCAAATCAACTACACCAAGACTTTCTCATAGGTGTACAAAAATTTCAATCCCCAATGGCTTGGTAAAAATGTCTACTAGTTGCTGCTCAGACTTACAAAATTCCATTTTGATATCCCCATTCTCCATCAACTCTTTGATGAAGTGATATCTGATTTCAATATGCTTGCTTCTCCCATGGAAGACTGGATTCTTGGACAATGCAATAGATGAGATGTTGTCACAATAAATTGTGGTTCCATCCTCTTGCCTTTCATTTAAATCTATCAAGATCCTCCTCAGCCAAATTGCTTGACATGCTGCTGCATTTGTTGCTATGTATTCAACCTCTGCTGTAGATTGAGCAACAATAGGTTGCTTCTTGGATGCCCATGAAATTGCACCCGATCCCATATGAAACATGTATCTGGAAGTGCTTTTCTTATCATCTAAGCTTCCAGCCCAATCACTATCAGTATAAACCACCAACTTGAAATCATCATTTGCAGTATACAAAATTCCAAATCCCTTGGTAGCTTTCACATACCTTAGGATCCTCTTTCCCGCTTGCCAATGGGAATCCTTTGGTGTTTTCATAAATTTGGAAATTAAACTTACTGCATGCATTAGGTTTGGCCGAGTTGCAGTCAAATACATTATACTTCTAACCATACTCTTGTATAGTGTTGGATCAACTCTCTTGCTAGAGTCTTCCTTGCTCAACTTCAAACCTACTGCTGTTGGTGTGGGGGCTGCTTTGCTGTTCTATATTTTAAATCTCTCCAAGATGTGCCCTACATACTTTTCTTGAGAGATGAGGATGCCATCATGCATTTTTTTTACTTCTATGCCTAGAAAGTACTTCAAGAGACCTAGGTTTGTCATTTCAAATTCACTTTTCATGGCCTCTTTAAACTCACCAATTAGAGCCTTGTCATTTTTAGTAAAAATTAAGTCATCTACATACAAGACAACAATCAATACATTTCCATTTGCTGCCTTGATGTAGAGAGTAGGCTCACCATTGCTTTTGCTAGAGCCATTGCTCATCAAATATGAGTCAATCCTACTATACCATGCCCTTGGAGCTTGCTTGAGCCCAGAAAGAGCTCTCTTCAATCTATATACTTTATTTTCTTCACCTGCAACTTCATAACTAGGTGACTGCTCCACATACACTTCTTCTTTCAATAAACCATTTAGGAAGGCAGACTTCACATCCATTTGATATACCTTCCATTTGTGCTGAGCTACAATTGCTATGATAGTACACACGGTTTCCATTCTTACAACCGAGGCATAGGTCTCATCATAATCTCTTCCATACTGCTATTTTTACCCCTTGACTACCAGCCTTGCCTTATGCCTATCAATCTTGCCTTCAACATTGCATTTGGTCTTGTAGACCCATTTCACTCTAATCAATTGCTTCTTGGGAGGTAAATCAGTTAGCTCCCATGTCTCATTTATTTCGATAGCATCTATTTCCTCATTGATGGCCTTACAACATTTCTTCTCCTTAATAGCTTCTTCAAAATATATTGGATCACTATGAGAAAATAATGCAAAATTAACACTCTCATCATAATCTTCATACCTTTCATCTTGGTATATCTCCCTAAGACTCTCGATCTTTCTTGGTAATAGGGAGGAGAGTGTGAGATCAGAATCTACGCTGCTGCTGCTTGGCATTGACACTCGATCATGCCTAGAGGAGCTCGATAATGACTGAGGCTGCTTTCCTTTTCTTCTATCTACTCCTTCTTCTTGCTGTTCATCAACATCTTCTTCACTCATAAATGGCACTTTACTTGATGTGCTCGGCGACTCATCAATTGAACCATACCAAGACTGATTTTCAAAAAATTCCACATCTCTTGAAAGCATCATCTTGTTGTTCAGTGGGTCATACAATCTATATGCCTTTGATTCTAAACTGTACCCTGTGAAGATGCACTTCACACCTTTGTCATCCAATTTTTGCCTTTTCTCTTTAGGCACATGCGCATATGCAACACATCCAAACACCCTTAGGTGTTCAACTATCCATCTTCCTCGTGCCCATGCTTCCATTGGAATTATATCACGGATTGCCTTTGTAGGACACCTATTAATTAGGTAAACTGCTATTGCTACAGCCTCTCCCCAAAATTCAGTTGGGAGACCTTTCTCTTTCATCATGCTCCTTGCCATTTCAACAATGGTCCTATTCTTTCTTTCAGCCACTCCATTTTGCTGTGGTGTATAACTAGCTGTGAGCTCTTTCTTTATACCATGTTTCCTGCAAAAATTTACAAAAGAATTGGAGGTATACTCCCCTCCTCTATCTGATCTTAGGACCTTGATATAGTGTCCACATTCTCTTTCAACTGGTCTTTAAATTCTACAAATTTATCAAATGCTTCAGATTTATTCTTTAAGAAATACACCCATGTTCTACGACTAAAATCATCAATGAATGCCATGAAATAAGTACTCCCCCCAATGGAAGTAACTTTCATAGGACTAACTAGGTCAGTATGCACTAACTCTAATGGATATCTAGCCCTCCTAGAATTTCCAGAATTAAAGGGAAGCCTATGTTGCTTACCCAAAATACAAGCCTCACACTTGTCACATGAATTTCCTATACGTGGAAAACCTTCTACCATTCTTTTATTTGATAACAAATTTAAACCAGCATAGCCAAGATGACCATACCTGAGGTACCATAGCCGTGAGGGGTCTTTAATCACACTCCTTAGAGCTGATTGTGTGGGAGGTGCAACACCAACTTGAGATGAGAAACATGTCTCTATCTTCAAGGGAAACATTCCGTTCTTTGTCATTTGAACTGCTGCAAGTAAGTTCTTGCTCCCATCATTTTCATGAATGACACACGTGTCATTCTCCATCAGCACTTTGTATCCATTTTGAATGAGCTGACCAATGCTCATCAAATTGTGCTTCATACCAAGGGTGAAATACACATTTGTTATTTCCTTTTTCTCACCTTTCTTGGTGCAGACCATAATAGATCCTTTGCCCACTACTGGTAGGGTTCCATTATTACCCATTTTAATCTCAGATTTGAAACTCTTGTCAATGAATGAAAATAAGGTTTCATTACCACTCATGTGGTTGCTACATCCATTATCGAGGTACCAAACCTGAGGGCTTCCTTCTTCACCAACATTACACATGATGAAGGTAGTGACATTGTTTCCACTTCCCATGTTCACATCAGCCACATTTGCTTGTCTTGACTGATCATTTTGCTTTTTCTAGCATTCACTTGCATAATGCCCATATTTATGACAGTAGTAGCATTCTACATTACTCCTATTTGAGTTGAAGTTTTTCTTACCTCCTCTTGAAGTATTTTGTGAGCTACTTGCTCCATCTACTCTTCCTGAGCTTTTTGCTGCAACATTTCTTTGTCCTCCATTACCTCGGCCTCTACCTCTAGAGTTTCTGCCTGAGCCATTTCTTCCTCTCCCTCTTCCTCTTGGATTTGACTGAGCCTTGAACACTTACTCTTGGGAGGAAGAAGATGTAGATCTGTTGATCCTATGCTCATGGGTTTGAAGAGTACCCATCAACTCATCCATTGTCAAAATAGTGAGGTCTTTTGCCTTTTCTATGGTCATGACCAAATTGTCATATTTATGAGGTAAACTCTTCAATATCTTTTCCACTATCCTCTACTCTTGATAGTCTTCTCCATTTGACTTCAGTTGATTAATCACATTGGAGGTCCTTGAACCGAAGTCTGCAATTGATTCATTTTCCTTCATCTGAAGGTTCTCAAACTCCCTCCTTATATTCTGTAGCTTTACTGTGCAGACTTTATCAGTCCCCTTGAAGTTTTTCTCAAGGATATCCCATGCTTCCTTTGCATAATTTGCTGCTGCAATCTTGGGAAAAATAGTTTCTGTCATTGCTGCTTCAATCAAACTTAATTCCTTAGCATCCTTCCTCCTTGACTCATTCAAATGAGTCTTTTGTGCACTTGTGAGAGCAACATACTGAGTTGGGTCTATTACATCATTGAATCCATTAACCAAAAACTCTCACAAATCATTTGCGACCATTATGGTTTTCATTTTCTTTGCCCATGTATCATAATTTTGTCCATTGAAGGGTGGTGGCTGCTGCCATATCTTTCTTGCATCTCCTGCCATGATAAATATCCCAAGAAAAAACTTTTCCCTAACTCACTTTGGATGTGGGGCCTCAAAGCTTTGATACCATGTGATAAATATAAATATAAATTTAAAACTCACAACTCTAAAAAATTGCATAGCACAAACTATTACCGAGTGCCAAAAATTTGCTCGACACTTAAGAAATTGAGTGGCAGGAGAGATTACCGAGTGAGCTCAGTAAATGAAGAGCAAGCAACTCGGTAGCCAAAGGATGCTGAGTGAGCTTGGTAGAAGAGAAACTTAGTAGATGAAGGAACAACTCGATAAATGAAGAACTTGGTAGACACTAGATACCGAGTGAGCTCGGTAGTGTGGATTCTGAGTGAACTCGGTAGCCACAGGAGGGTGAAGCTTGGTAGAAGAAGGCACCAAGTGAACTTGGTACCCACTGCAAATGACTTCTACCAAAGAAAATATCGAGTGCAGACTTATGACGTGAATATTTTCACCATAAAAACCAGAGACCCAAAGCTTGAAATATTGAACAATAAACTTATCAAATGCAATAAACAAAGGGAAGAGTAATGGATTCAAGTATGCCTGTTTGTTTTACTGTTCAAATTGATTAAACCATTACAAGATTTGGGAGCATTCAACTTCAACCAAAAAATCCTAAAATAACCCTAAACTTCAAACTAAAAAAACTTCAAACTTTAAACTTCAAACTTACAGCTCTAATGGCTACATACTACAATGCCTGGAGCAATCACTGCTTCAATAGGTCAAATCAAACAAATAATAAACTTACAGAATGACTAGAGAAGAAACACGTGCAACTACAGGCACGAAATGAACTTCCTTTTCTCTGCACTCTGACGACTGGATCTACTGATCACTTCTCTTCTCTTTGCAACTGTCTGATATGCTCTTCTTCACCTTCACTCTTATATCTCTCCGTGTACTGGTTGAATGGAATAGAACATTCTTTTTGTCTTCTACCAAAAATGTTTTCCCCCTCATTTGTGAATTTGAAAACTCAACTGCCTGTAATAAATTTTTAAAACGTTTAGGGGTGGTAGGTGGGCATTTGGCTCTAAGGACAAAAAACAACCGCATTAAATATTCCAACATTTCCTCTTTGTCCCGAGCCAAAAAAACAAGGATCACTGCTAATCCAAATCAACTACACCAAGAATTTCTCTTAGGTGTACAAAAATTCCAATCCCTAATGGCTTGGTAAAAATGTCTGCTAGCTGCTGCTCAAACTTACAAAATTCCATTTTGATATCCCCATTCTCATCCAACTCTCTGATGAAGTGATATCTGATTTCAATATGCTTGCTTCTCCCATGGAAGACTGGATTCTTGGACAATGCAATAGATGAGATGTTGTCACAATAAATTGTGGTTCCATCCTCTTGCCTTTCATTTAAATTTGTAAAGATCCTCCTTAGCCAAATTGCTTGACATGCTGCTGCATTTGCTTCTATGTATTCAACCTTTGCTGTAGATTGAGAAACAATAGGTTGCTTCTTGGATGCCCATGAAATTGCACCCGATCTCATATGAAACATGTATCTGGAAGTGCTCTTCCTATCATCTAAGCTTCCAGCCCAATCACTATCAGTATAACCCACCAACTTGAAATCATCATTTGCAGTATACAGAATTCCAAATCCCTTGGTAGCTTTCACATACCTTAGGATCCTCTTTCCTGCTTGCCATGGAAATCCTTTGGTGTTTCCATAAATCTGAAAATTAAACTTACTGCATGCATTAGGTCTGGCCGAGTTGCAGTCAAATACATTAAACTTCCAACCATACTCTTGTATAGTGTTGGATCCACTCTCTTGCTAGAGTCTTGCTCAACTTTAGACCTACTGCTATTGGTGTGGGGGCTGCTTTGCCGTTCTGCATTTTAAATCTCTCCAAGATGTGCCTTGCATACTTTTCTTGAGAGATGAAGATGCCATCATGCATTTGATTTACTTCTATGCCTAGAAAGTACTTTAAGAGACCTAGGTCTGTCATTTCAAATTCACTTTTCATGGCATCTTTAAACTCACCAATTAGAGCCTTGTCATTTCTAGTAAAAATTAAGTCATCTACATACAAGACAACAATCAATACATTTCCATTTGCTGCCTTGATGTAGAAAGTAGGCTCACCATTGCTTTTTCTAAAGCCATTGCTCATCAAATATGAGTCAATCCTACTATACCATGCCCTTGGAGCTTGCTTGAGCCCATAAAGAGCTCTCTTCAATCTATATACTTTATTTTCTTCACCTGCAACTTCATAACCATGTGGTTGCTCCACATACACTTCTTCTTTCAATACACCATTTAGGAAGGCAGACTTCACATCCATTTGATATACCTTCCATTTGTGCTAAGCTGCAATTGCTATGACAACACACACTATTTCCATTCTTGCAACCGAGGCATAGGTCTCATCATAATCTTTTCCATACTGCTGTTTGTAGCCCTTGACTACCAGCCTTGCCTTATGCCTATCAATCTTGCCTTCAGCATTGCATTTGGTCTTGTAGACCCATTTCACTCCAATCACTTGCTTCTTGGGAGGCAAATCAGTTAGCTCCCATGTCTCATTTCTTTCTATAGCATCTATTTCCTCATCCATGGCCTTATACTATTTCTTCTCCTTAGTAGCTTCTTAAAAATATATTGGATCACTATGAGAAAATAATGCAAAATTAACACTCTCATCATAATTTTCATACCTTTCATCTTGGTATATCTCCCTAAGACTCTTGTTCTTTCTTGTTAATAGGGAGGAGAGTGTGGGATCATAATCTTTGCTGCTGCTGCTTGGCATTGACACTCGGTCATGCCTAGAGGAGCTCGGTAATGACTGATGCTGCTTGCCTTTTCTTCTATCTGCTCCTTCTTGCTGTTCATCAGCATCTTCTTCACTCATAAATGACACTTTACTTGATGTGCTCGGTGACTCATCAATTAAACCATACCAAGATTAATTTTCAAGAAATTCCACTTCTCTTGAAAGCATCATCTTGTTGTTCAATGGGTCTTACAATCTATATGTTTTTTATTCTAAACTGTACCCTATGAAGATGCACTTCACACCTTTGTCATCCAATTTCTACCTTTTCTCTTTAGGCACATGTGCATATGCAACACATCCAAACACCCTTAGGTGTTCAACTGTCCATCTTCCTCGTGACCATGCTTCCATTGGAATTCTATCACGGACTGCCTTTGTAGGACACCTATTAATTAGGTAAACTACTATTGTCACAACCTCTCCCCAAAATTCAGTTGGGAGACCTTTCTCTTTCATCATGCTCCTTGCCATTTCAACAATGGTCCTGTTCTTTCTTTCAGCCACTCCATTCTGCTGTGGTGTATAGTTGGTTGTGAGCTCTTTCTTTATACCATGTTTCCTGCAAAAAATTACAAAAGAATTGGAGGTATACTCCCCTCCTCTATCTGATCTTAGGACCTTGATATAGTGTCCACATTCTCTTTCAGTCTGGGCTTTAAATTCTACAAATTTATCAAATGCTTCAGATTTATTCTTTAAGAAAGACACCCATGTTCTATGACTAAAATCATCAATGAATGTCATGAAATAAGTACTCCCCCTAATGGAAGTAACTTGCATAGGACCAACTAGGTCAGTATGCACTAACTCTAATGGATATCTAGCCCTCCTAGAATTTTTAGAATTAAAGGGAAGCCTATGTTGCTTACCCAAAATACAAGCCTCACACTTGTCACATGAATTTCCTATACGTGGCAAACCTTCTACCATTCTTTTATTTGATAACAAATTTAAACCAGCGTAGCCAAGATGACCATACCTGAGGTGCCATAGCCGTGAGGGGTCTTCAAACACGCTCTTTAGAGTTGATTGTGTGGGAGGTGTAGAACCAACTTGAGATGAGAAACATGTCTCTATCTTCAAGGGAAATATTCTATTCTTTGTCATTTGAACTGCTACAAGTAAGTTCTTGCTCCCATCATTTTCATGAATGACACACATGTCATTCTCCATCAACACTTTGTATCCATTTTGAATGAGATGACCAATGCTCATCAAATTGTGCTTCATACTAGGGGCAAAATACACATTTTGTATTTCATTTTTCTCACCTTTCTTGGTGAAGACCATAATAGATCCTTTTCTCACTATTGGTAGGGTTCCATTATTAGCCATTTTAATCTCAGATTTGAAACTCTTGTCAATGAATGAAAACAAGGTTTCATTACCACTCATGTGGTTGCTACATCCACTGTCGAGGTACCAAACCTGAGGACTTCCTTCTTCACCAACATTACACATGATGAAGGCAGTGGCATTATTTTGACTTCCCATGTTCACATCAGCCACATTTGCTTGACCTGACTGATCATTTTTCTTTTTCTAGAATTCAATTGCACAATGCCCATATTTATGACAGTAGTAGCATTCTACATTACTCCTATTTGAGTTGTAGTTTTTCTTACTTCCTCTTGAAGTATTTTGTGAGCTACTTACTCCATTTTCTCTTCCTGAGCTTTCTGCTGCAACATTTCTTTATCCTCCATTACCTCGGCCTCTGCCTTTGGAGATTCTACTTGAGCCATTTCTTCCTCTCCCTCTTCCTCTTGGATTTGACTGAGCCTTGAACACTTGCTCTTGGGAAGAAGAAGATGTAGATCTGTTGATCCTTTGCTCATGGGTTTGAAGAGTACCCATCGACTCATCCATTGTCAAAATAGTGAAGTCCTTTGTCTCTTCTATGGTCATGACCAAATTGTCATATTTGTGAGGTAAACTCCTCAATATCTTTTCCATTATCCTCTACTCTTGATAGTCTTCTCCATTTGACTTCAGTTGATTAATCACATTGGAGGTCCTTGCATTGAAGTCTGCAATTGATTCATTTTCCTTCATCTGAAGGTTCTCAAACTCCCTCCTTATATTCTGTAGCTTTACTGTGCGGACTTTATTAGTCCCCTTGAAGTTCCTCTCAAGGATATCCCATGCTTCCTTTGCATAATTTTTTGCTGCAATCTTGGAAAAAATAATTTCTATCATTGCTGCTTCAATCAAACTTAATGCCTTAGCATCCTTCCTCCTTGACTCTTTCAAATGAGTCTTTTGTGCATTTGTGAGAGTAGCATGCTGAGTTGGGTCTATTACATCATTGAATCCATTAACCACAAACTCCCACAAATCATTTGCAACCATTATGGTTTTCATTTTCTTTGCCCATGTATCATAATTTTGTCCATTGAAGGGTGGTGGTTGCTGCCATATCTTTCTTGCATCTCCTGCTATGATAAATATCCCAAGAAAAAAGTTTTCCCTAACTCACTTTGGATGTGGGGCCTCAAAGCTCTGATACCATGTGAGAAATATAAATTAAAATTTAAAACTCACAACCCTAAAAAATTGCACGGCACAAACTATTACCGAGTGCCAAAAATTTGCTCAGCACTTAAGAAATTGAGTGGTAAGAGAGATTACCGAGTGAGCTCGATAAATGAAGAGCAAGCAACTTGGTAGCTAAAGGATGCCGAGTGAGCTCGATAGAAGAGCAACTCGGTAGATGAAGAAATAACTCGGTAAATGAAGAACTGGATAGACACTGGATATGGAGTGAGCTTGGTAGTGTGGATGCCGAGTGAACTCAGTAGCCACAGGAGGGTGAAGCTCGGTAGAAGAAGGCATTGAGTGAACTCAGTAGCCATTGCAGATGACTTCTAACAAAGATAATACCGAGTGCAGACTTATGATGTGAATATTTTCACCATTAAAACCAGAGACCCAAAGATTGAAATACTGAACAATAAACTTATCAAATACAATAAACAAAGGGAAGAGTAATAGATTCAAGTATGACTGTTTGCTTTACTATTCAACTTGATTAAACCATTACAAAATCTGGGAGCATTCGGCTTGAACTAGAAAACCCTAAAATAACCCTAAACTTCAAACTAAAAAAATTCAAACTTTAAACTTCAAACTTACAGCTCTAATGGCTGCATACTACAATGCCTGGAGCAATCATTACTTCAACAGTTCGAATCAAACAAATAATAAACTTACAGAATGACCAGAGAAGAAACACATGCAACTATAGGCATGAAATGAACTTCCTTTTCTCTGCACTCTGACAACTGGATCTACCGATCACTTCTCTTCTCTCTGCAACTCTCTGATCTTCTCTTCTTCACATTCACTCTGATGTCTCTCTGTGTACTAGTCGAATGGAATAGAACATTCCTTTTATCTTCTACCAAAAATGTTTTCCCCCTCATTTGTGAATTTGAAAACTCACCTGCCCGTAATAAATTTTTTGAACGTTTAGGGGTGGTAGGTGGGCGTTTGGCTCCAGGGAAAAACAACAACCACATTAAATATTCAAACAAAAATATCATTTAAGTGTTAGTAGTCTCATATTTTAGATGTTGTTCCATCTCACAATCAAAGCTAGCCAATATTGTTGGGTGCCGATGGTGATTTTGAAAATGAACTCTAAGGAAGTCTCTAGAGGTTGACATGTTAACCTAAATAATGAACATATAAAACTCATAATATTAAATCAATTTTTTAATCTCATCCCATCTATAGAGAATTTAAATCAATCAGTTGGACTCCCATTTTTAGAACTAAAATGCTAATATTTTTACTATTTTTCTTATTTGAAAAGAAAAGTAATATTCAATGTTGATTCAAATGAGAACTAAAACACTGTAGCATCTATGACAAGTATTTCTCTATGGAAACATGGATACATAATTGTAAGGTAATGTCAAAAATCTTATTTAATGATAAACACAACAATATATAGATTGAACACAAGTTATCTGAGACCCTTTGATTTTTTGAGTTTGGAGCTTTATGAAAGCTTGAGGACTCAATAAGTATGTCCACATTTGAGAGGAAGCCTGGCCAGACCATGTACCCACCATTTTTTAGGACTATGAAGGAGGTCGTGTGTGCTTCTATAGGAAGGGAACAAATACAAAATTTTGTAGGGATTTGCATGCGTATGGAATTGGGTGGGGGAGGATTTCAGCAGAGGTTGCATTAGAGATAGCAAAAAGCCAACAATTGTAGTCTTTACCAAATTGAGGCTTGGAGATTTTTGCAGTTATACAATCTCTAAAAAATTCAATTGTGGTGTGTAGATTAGCTGTGTGGGGGTTTGTTTGCTAGGCTCTTATGGCAGTGAGTGAGGTCAACATGAGTCTCATTCTTGCTAGAGCCTCAACTTGTGGTGGATCTTCTCCTGGGGTGAGTTCATAGGAGAAGGAGACATTTTATGTTAGTGAGCACTTGAAGTTAAATAAAGTTAATGGCTAACTTCCATGTAGCTAGGATTGGCCTGTGCTAATTATCTCTGTAGAGGTAGTAATGGAAGATGTGGAGTATTTGGCCACACATGCATTGATATACAAGTTTTTTGGTATTTGGGTTTCCTTGTTGGCTCTAGAAGCCTAGATTCACTGTTCATGGTAGGTGGAAGGGTCAATGGATATTATGCTAGCTAGTAATAGCTACTATTTGGTGGCTTTCTCTTGCATGTCAGATCAGAAATGGGTCTTTGAGGGAGCCCATATTTTTATAACTGTGTGGGTCTTTTTGTCAAACCCTAACATACGAGGTTCAATTCTAATGAGGATCTCCCTTTGAGGGTTCCTATTTGGGTTTTCCTACTATGGCTTCCTTTAGAGTTTTGGTGAGAGGATATCCTTTGATAGATTGCCAATGTGCTTGGGAAGCCAACTGCTATAGTACATCAATCAATGGATAAAAAGGTTATTTTTTATGCTTGCATTTGTGTTAAAATTGACTTAAATAATCCTTTTCCAAATTCTTTGGAAATTTTCCTAGGCTCTTCTTCTTGGATTTAGTAGTTAGACTATGAATCCCTTCCCTTTCGATGCTGCATTTTCCATGCATATGGTCATTTACAGTGCCAATGCCCACAAGCATCTAAAGGAAATGGTACACTTGGTGGACTCTCAAGCCTAAGGATGGCTAATGATGGTAAGGGGAATGGTCAAACTATTAGTACTAAAAAAGGGAATGTTTAGACTAGTAGTATTGGTAAAGGGAAAGCTCAAATGAACACTTCAAGCTAGGGGCAAGGACCATCCAATACTATTGGTCCTGATATGGATGGTTTTATCCCTACTTGAAATCGTGCTAAGAGGAGGGGTCAGAAGCGATCTCATCTAGATCAACAAGTAGATTTAGGATTCAATTGATTTGAGGTGCTCGACAACATGGTCATAGAAGAAGGCATTCATATAGAGGCTCAATGTGGGGTTACTCGCTCAGAGGAGAGGAGTTCTATTCTTAGTGGCAACTAGGATGTTGTAGTTCAGTAGAAGCCAGAGACCTCTATTGGCCTTGAGTTTGGTGCCCTTGTGGTTTCTATTGCTCCATAGGAAAATAATATTCTTCTTGTAGATTTGGTCAAAGATATGTTTTCCTCTGGTAAAGGAAAGGGATCTTCTGTCGCTTTGGGCCTGATGCAAAGACCATTTAAGAAAGTCTCTTTTGCTACTCCCTCAAGAGTTGGTCAAAAGTAGGATCAAGAAAAAATTAAACTTACAGGAGATTTATTAGTAGATTCTAGGGCTATAAAGACCATGGATGAACATTTTCCCCACTCTACTCAATGATTATTCTCTCATGGAATGTAAGGGGGTTGAATAGCATCCCCAAACAAAAAGCTATTCATGAGCTAGTGACTGATCATTCTCTAGATATCCTTTGTATCCAGGAGACCAAGCTTCCAGTGGATTCTGTGTTTAGATGTGCTCCTAAAATTTGGTTTTTGGAGAAATGTTAGTGTGTTGGTGTTTTGGGAGCTTTGGTGGTCTTGCCATTTTTTGGGATCTGAGGAAACTTACATCTCTCTATTGGATCTCTTACCACTCGACTCTCTCAGTAGTGGCCTCTTCTCTAGAAATTAGAGAGCTGATTCTTATTACTAATGTGTATGCCCCTATTGATCTCCCTGGAAAGATTAAGCTCTAGGCACATATAAGGAATGTCAGAAGCTATTACCCATTCTTGCCTTGGATTGTGGCTAAGGATTTTAACTCTATCATCATTCTAGAGGAGAAGCAAGGTGGCCTGGCTTGGTTGGGTTCTTTCTTTGTGCTTCTTGGGGAAAATATAGATCTTTTATATCTCTCTAATGTCAAGCCTCTTAATGGGCTCTTTACTTGGAACAATAGAAGGGTTGGAGGTGATTCCATCTTGGAATGCTTGGATAGATTCTTGGTTTCTTGCTTTTGGAATTGCGGGTCTCTTTCTCTTTCTTATGAACTTCTTGATTAGAGAGGCTCTGACCACTAGCCTATCAAGCTCATGACTAGGTATGTTGCTGTCCCCAAGAAGCACCCCTTTAAGTTCTAGCTGATGTGGCTTTAAGACTCCACTATCCATGGTTTAATGGCTCACTAGTGGAGACAAGGGGGCCCTACCTATGACATTGTTGTGTTCTCCTTCTCTAAAAAATTACAGTATGTCAAAAGGAAGTTGAAGAATTGGAACAAGAATTGTTTTTGTAATCTCCACATTATGAAGAAGAGGACTTAGGATCATCTTGATGTTATTATTAGAAAGATTTGGGATTTGTATTTTCTGAAGCTCTTGGCATGGCAGAATCCCAAGCTTCTAGAAATTTAATAGAGTGGGATCTTAGAGAAGAAATTTATTGGAAATAGAAGGCTCGAGTTGACTTGCTTTAGGAAGGGGACAAGAACATTGTATTTTTCCATAAATCTGTGTAGGCTTGACGTAACAGGAGTTACATTTCTTCTCTTGTTACTTTTGATGGGACACATCTAACCTCCTCTTAAGTTGTGTCTAGGAAGCTATTTAGTTTTACTTTGCTCTCTTTTCAGATGAATTACCTCCAGTGGAGATTAAGGAGAATATGATCTTGTCCTATATTCCCTTTGTTGTTACCAGGGAGATGAATGACTCTCTTATGTGGTAGATTTGTATGTTTGACTTGGAGGAAATGGTCTTCAGTTTGTGTAAGGGCAAAGTTTCAGGGCCTAATGGCTTCCCTATTGAATTCTTCTAGGAATTTTGGGATATTATCAATCATGACCTTTTGGATGTGGTTTAGGAGTCCTATTCAAACAAAGATATGCTCCAGGCCTTGAATGATACTTTCCTAGTCCTTATTTTGAAGAAGGAAGAGGCTAATTTGGACTTCTTTAGGCCTATTTCTCTTTTTAATGTGGTCTATAAAATCATCAATAAGCTCCTAGGGGAGAGGCTTAAAGTTTGGTTTTCCATTGTTATCCCGAGGAACAAGGGGGTTTTGTGGCTAGAAAACAAATTTTGGATGGGGTGGTTATTGCTTTTGAAGCCATTCACTCTATGGGTACTTCTAGAGAATGTGCCATGTTCATCAAGCTTGATATGGCTAAGGCTTATAATAGAGTCCATTGAGGTTTCTTGCAGAAAGTTCTTTTGGCTTTTGGCTCTAGTCAGGAATGGGTTAGATGGGTTTTGAGTTGTGTTACTACTCCTTCCTTCTTGGTCCTTCTTAATGGTGAACTATTGGACCTTTTGGGGTCTCTAGTCGTCTCCCCTAGGGAGATTCTCTTTCTCCTTATTTGTTTATCATTATGGCTGAGGGACTTGGTAGACTTATAAAGTCTCATGTTTCCCAAAATGTGATTTAGGGCTGGCAATGGGGAAATGGTTTGCCCACTCTTTCCCATCTCTAGTTTGTTGATGATATAGCCCTTGTTGGGAGAGCTCAGATTTGAGAAGTTGAAGCCTTTTGGCTCACCTTGGATACTTATTTGATATTCTTCAACATGCCTAAGCCTATACAACAGAGGATTGCTAATATTCTGAGATTTCAGATTGAGTCTCTCCCTCTGACTTACATGGGGGTCCCTATTGTGGTGGAAAGACAACCCAAGATTTTTTGGTAGAGCTTCCTCGATAAGATTCAACAAAAAGTCAATCATTGGACTCATAGGTGGCTCTCTACTACTGGTAGGGTGACTCTTCTACAATCTATGATACATGCCCTTCACATATACAAAAGCATGGTTCAAGCTACCATGGCATATTTTCTTAAGGAATTTGATGCTCTTTCTCACTAATTTCTTTGGAGTGGCAATTTGCAAAATACTAAACAGAGCCTCATCAATTGAGGTACCATTTGTAGGCCAAAAAAGGAAGGAGGCCTTAACCTTCGTTCTACTATCTTGTGTAGTCAAGCTCTTGCTGCCAAACTCTATTGGCATTGGTGTTCCAATCAATCTCAACTTTGGGCTCATATCCTATCACACAAGTATTTACCTGGTGTTGAACCTTCAGATGTTTCCAGTTTTCCTCTTGAGGGAGGAGGCTCTACGGTGTGGAATACCCTTAATATTGGTGCTCACATAGTGCAAATAAGTCTATTTTGGATCTGTAACAAAGGCAATAAGGCTCTATTTTGGAGTGATTCTTGGAATAGGCATCCTCCTCTCTTGTCCTTTCATCCACACTTACAACCTCTTTGTGATTTTTTCCTTTCTGCTAGATGGAATAAGGTGGCTCATAACTTGAGCCTTACTATTGGTTATGGATGGAAGAATTCTTTTGATTGGCCATAGGGTGGCTCTTTGGGGCATTGGTTGGAGCTTTCTCAGATCTTGGCTTCTACGGAGTGCAACTCTCTATAGGAATCTAATTTTTTGGCTTGGGGAGGTGCTTCTTCTGGCAAGAATCCTATTTCTTCAGGGTACCTCGCACTAACTAAGCAACTATTTGGCAAAGTGGAGGTCTCTTGGTGGAAGAAAGCTTGGAATAGCTTTTCTTGGCCTGAGTGTAAATTTTTCCTCTTGATTTTGGTCTACAATTGTTGTCTTACTTGGGAGAATCTTTATAAGAGAGCTTTCTAGGGGCCTTCCATCTGTGTCTTGTGCTACAATAGTGAAGAAACTATTTCTCACCTTTTTTTTTCTAGTCCCCCTTTGCCAAGCAGATCTGGCACATCTGGTGGAGTGTGTAGGAATGCACATGCTAGCATGTTTCCTCTTTGTCTAAGTTTTGGGACTGTCTAGGCCATCCCCTTCCAGGACCTCTTTTCTTTAGGTTGCTTGGACTATTGGCCCTTGCCTTATTTTATGGCATGCTTGGCTTGAGAGAAATAAGATGATCTTTGATGATGTGTAGTTGGGGATCAAACACTTGTGGGGGAAAATTGTTCTCTTCATGAAACACTCTTGGCTAAATGTGACTTTGGTGGAGGTTTGGACCCTAGAGATGCTAGTATTTACTCATGCCTTTCCTTTCCTCTTCAGAGCGGTGCTCCCTCTCTCCCCCACAAGTGCTCTAGGAATAGAGCTAGGCAATGCTCTTAGTGTGTTAATTGTGAGGGGCATTAGACTCCTCCCCATGCTAGAGTTCTTAAAATCAACACTGATGGCTCTTCTCAGGTAAATCCTAGTCCGACTAGCATTGGGGGAGTTGGGTGTGACAGTTATGGTGATTTTCAGTTTCTGTTTTCTATCTACAAGGGTTACCATACAAATAACCTCATAGATGCCCTTACTATCTTGGTTGTAGTGGAATAGTGCTGTCAATGTGGTTGGAGAAGAATTGCCTATGAGACTGACTCGTAGGTGGTTGTGAATTTATTGAATAGATGAAACCTTGTGGATGTGGATTGGCATTTGGCTCTAGTTATTCAACATATCACTCAGTTATGCAATTCTCTGGATTTTGTGTTTTTTATGCATATCCCTCGTGAGTGGAATGGTGTGGTTGATTGCTTGGCTAAATGGGCCTCTGAGCATGTGCTGGATTGGAACATTATTGATCATAGGATGCTTCCCCCTAATTTATCTCAGAAGATCGCTCAACTTGTGGACCAGGATAAAGCTCTTTAGTCATCTTTGTTTCTTCTATTCTTCTATTCTCTTTGGTATTTAATCAAATTTTTACCCAAAAAAATAAAAATATAAGAATTTGGAATCAACAAGTAGTCGATTTATTAAAATAGGCATTATTTTTTGGGGAGAAATGTCCTATCGATCCAGTGCGTTCCTTCCTTAAGTTGTCTATCAAAGATTCAATATTACTTATGAAATGGATGCCCCCGAACCACATCAGTTTCTTTCACTAACTTGTCAACAAAGAAAGTATAGCAGATAGACATGCACTTGTGCTGTGGCAAAATAACATGAAGTACCTTTATTCACATTTCTTCATTTAAAATCGATTTACAAAATGCCCTTATAACTACTATTTCAACCTATATGGATAACAAGAGTTGTGATACAATTGTAGTCCTGCCTAATGCAAAAATAAAATAAAAATTAATAGCAAAGGAAAATATGCTAATAACTTTGAGAAAATGTGTGGTGTAACATGGTTTTTCATCAATTTTTTTTTTTTTTTTCCATTTATAATCATATTAATACATATCAACGATTTATTTTGGGCAACTATATTCATCTATATTCATGTAGGAAAATAAAATACATAACAAATGTTTTCATTTTTCATTCTTAGTGATTTACTATTGGCTCTATGAGTAGTTATATTAATGTAAACAAAAATTAAAATAAATAAGATTTTTTGAAATAATTCTTTGGGAATTTTTTAAGAAGTCTAGAAATGTTTATTTTTGTTCTACCAAAACTATGAGGGTAGTTACATAATAAAAATAAGATAACCATCAAACATATTGGAGGAAAACGAATAGAAGAAAACAAGCTGCACAAGAAATATTTTGAATTTTTAATAGAAAAATTAAAAAAAAACTAGTAGGAAAATTAAGAGGAACCAATTAGATAAAATAATTATTAAAAAAATAAAAATAAAATATGATAATTGTGAAACATTACAAATATAATTTAATATTTCTAGAATTAACGAAAATTAATAGTAAAATATGAGGTGAAAACATAATATAGGCGGGACTTATAATTATTAAAATACCATATTCTAAAAACTTCCACAAGAGACACTAGAAACTACTATTAGAATCTATTAGAAAGGCAGCAGCCCTAGGATGAGTCTATGGAAGATTATGAATCAAGGTAAGTTATTTTTTGGTCTATTGCTTGGAGATTGGGGAATGGTATGGGTTTTTTTTGTTTGCTTAAGTCTTGCTGACTAACATTTCCAACATTTAAAAGGGATGAGGTTAGGATTGGATGAATTAGCAGTTTGGATACCCCCAAAGAGACTAGGCTAAAATTGCTGAACCTCCATAGAAATATAAATTTTTAAAAGAAGAATAGCGTAATGTTTTATGTCTTTAAATATGCTTGAGATTTACAACATAGTTTTTTTCAGAATGATTTAGTCATTTTACAAATTTGAGCATAATATTTTTTAATAAGACATTACTTTTTGACTTTTATGTATTAAAAGTTTAAGAAAGATATTTAATAGTTAAAATATTTTCTCTATCAAAATTTCAGGAAGTTGTAAAGTTCTTGAATATTTAGTTATGGAAAAAAAATCTTTTTATTTAATCATTTATTAAAAAATTTCTAAAATTAAGAATACATCCATTAAATATGAAAATATTTAATCTTATAATTTTATTTTGTTTTGTGGCTACTTTATTATTTATGAAAAACTATAAAATTATCAAGTAAATATTATCAATTACTAGTAAGAAATGTTATACGTTATATTTGAGGCATTCATCTTAAAATATAGTAATTTATATAATGGTGTTTTGTGGTTGAATTTACACTTTCAATTTTCTTGGAAGTTCTCAACTAGAATTTATGGAATTGGAAAGATTTGTAAGTAAAATTATTTTTGATTTTTTGAAAGAATGGATTAATAGTTCTATTGTTGAAATTATTTTTTGATTTACCATAATGTGCAATGATATTTTGTACATCTAGCTTCAATGATATATGATATGTGAGTCTCTGATTTCTATTTGGACAATAGATTAAAGAATGGTAAATTTGTGTTGAAATATTTGTTTTAAGTATATTGAATTAATGTTGAGTCCATATGAACTCCAACTAACTATCCATAAGTCCAACTAATTACAGATAATTTAATATTTTCATATTAATCTAAATAAACAAAAGATATGTGAAACATTTTTCTAAAACACTTTAAAAGAAAAGAAAAATGTATAAATAATATTTCAATCCTTTTTTGGATACAAGAATCATTTATTTCTTTCTACTGAGAGTCAAGCATATGAGTATTAACGTCAACTCATCTTAAGTATGAATTCGTGTAGTAGGAGAACATGGTTAGATATTTAGGATCAGGGAATTCTAATGTTCAGGAATGATTCATTTTAAAAGAAAAATATTGATTAAGATATGCTGCTTTCTGGGATGGCTTAAACATCACATACTAATGCTTAATTCCTAGGATAGAAATATTAAAAAGCAAATTTGAACACAGGACCTATCACATGAGAGGCTGACAAATTACTACTGTTTTGTAAACTTTTATACATTACAACTATATATTTGTGATGTTTTATATTTTGGGTGGAAGACATTTTCTCTTTGAAGCCTTTTGTGGGTGTTTTCAATTAGTATCCGTTTGTATTTAATTATTTAATTTGTTTAATGTAGTGAAGAGTCAAGGCCATTGGACAACACAACTTTTGGTGAGACATTAATACTTGGTAAGAGGTAGCGGATTTCATTTTGTACAGCACTTCAACTTTAAGTGAAGTGAGAGTTCGAGTGTGCATTTTGTGGAATCATTATCAAAATGACAAAAGTTGGAAGATTCAACTCCAAACCCTACGATATTGATAAGAAACTGGATGACTTTCTCAATTCGCGCAATGTTAAAGCAACAAAGGAAATGAAAGTGAAGAGGACAGAAATTATTGTTCAACTTTCTAAGGTGAAATTCTATATTTTCCCTTTCTATACATCCTTACATTTGTTATGAGCAATCCATAATTTGCTTTAACTAAACTAAGTTGTTTTCCAGATTGTAAAAGCATGGATAAAGGATGTCGCTTGTGATCATGGCGCTCAAGATCCTGAACCAAATGCATGCATAATTCCTTTTGGTTCCTACTCATTGGATGTAAAATTTCATCTGTTTTTCTGGTTTAATACATGTTAAGGACAATTAAATGATACCCATCTCGTTCTTCTAGAATTTTGAAAGGTTATAACTAATTGCTAAAATATTATTGGCTTTGCTAAAGATTTATGGACCTGAATCAGACATTGATGTTCCATGCGTTGCTCCAAACTATGCTACTCGTGAGGTCAGTGAGTGGAATTAATATATTTTAATATGTTTACTACGTTGTTCCAAAAATCATATGACTTACTCTTATATGACTTTTATACTGACGGATTTATTTATTTGTTTATATTCATGAAAATGGAATCCCATGAAGGATGATTTCTTCAAAACACTGCACAAAAAATTAGCAAAGATGTCCAACGTCTCAGAAATGCAGAGGATCCCACACGCATTCGTACCGATTATGAAGTTCAAATTCGATAAAGTAGAGATTGATATGGTTTATATCAGCATTTCTCTTCCTACTATTCCACAGGTAATGAATACTAATTACCAATGCATTGATTTTTTTATTTGGTTCATTTACATGACATATTACTGATATATTATAATTCTTCTGTCTAGAACTTAGATCTGTTGAGTACAGATTCATTTGTGGTAAAAAATAGCATTTATGATCCCAAAGCAATGACGAGTATTAGTGGATATAGAAGCACAGAAAAAATAAAACAAATTGTCAACAAAAATGCGAAGGTAAAGGTGGTACCTTTTGAAAAACACTATTCAGTTCTAATTTGAACATTGAAATACTAATTACCTATAAATTTTATAGTTGTATTGAAAATATGAATTGAAAAAGATATACACTTGATCTAAAAACATAATGTTTTATCTTTATATGATGTAAAACTTTGCCTCTATCATTAAATTAACTATGATGGTCACTATCCTTGTAGTGTCAATGAAAAATTTATATATGTGTAACTATTGTCTTTCATTGTTTCAGAACTTTAGCATTGCTCTCCACTCTCTCACGTTATGGGCAAAAAGTTGTATAATTTATTCTAATGTAAGTGAAAAAAGCTTCCAATTTGATCATACCTATATTTTAATTTAATTCTAATAGGCACCTATACTTTCATGGCAATGCTATCTGCTAAATTCTTAGCCTGCTAAAGAATTCTCATTTTGGTAATGAAAGTAATGCTATCTGCTGAATTGTTAATATACTAAAAAAATCCTCACTTTTGTGTTTTCAGGCATCAGGGTTCTTAGGAGGAATAAACTTGGCTTTAATGCTTGCTCTTGTCTGCCTTCATAATCCAAAAGCTAGTGCCACCTCGTTGTTGTGTGAGTTCTTCACTATTTATAGTGAATGGACATGGCCAAGTCCTGTAAAAATTTCAAATGAAAATATATCAAGTACCCCACGTTGTTATTCAGAGTGGGAGTGGAATCCAACACACACTTACTGTAATGCCCCGCCAAGGGATCCAAAGAATTAACCTAGAATTTCACTAAGTTTGGTAACATTTTTTTTTAATTTTTAAAAATAACATGAAATTAAATACCACATATAACTTGTACATAATAACAGAAGCAATATCAATGTCCATCTAAAAGTAAACATAACATACATAACTGATTTCATTCTTTAAGAATCCCTTAACGTTGAGTTACATCTAAATTAACTAACATACATGAGTCCATCTAGTACAACATCCATATGAAATAATAATGATAAGTCCAATGTTCATACATTACATTTCCAAATGCTCAATCATCCACTATACATGTCACAGGGTATGAAGGCTTAAAAGAATATACATATGTGAAATAAGGCACATCATCCTATTCTAATCCATGATACATCAAAGACAATCACATGATACACATGATACATCATCATAGAATACATATACATCCATCATAAGATCAAACATAACTAACTAAGTGTACAGTTCCTCCCAACCGTTAATAGCATCATTAGACCATCGTGGGCCCCAGCCATCCCTCCATGCGTAACATCCCAAATCATCGAAGAGGTCATTGGTATTAACATAGTAGGAATGTCACTCCTAACATATACAACATCATATGTAGAAAGTAATCTAACATCCAAATATAAGCATAAGATAACATCATCTAACATATGCTAATCATCAATGAAAGGATACATATCCATCACGAAGGATGCATCAGCCACGATGTCTTGATGAATCTCAAATGATAAGAGTGAAAAATACACTACCACTCGACCGCGTGGTACCTAAGTGGTCCACTCCCACCGTGCTGAGGAGATAATCTCAAGTCCCAAACAGGCTATCCATAACACATAGCACAAACCTCTATAGTCTAGGAATCCTAAAAGTATACTAACTCAAAGGTTCCAATCACAAACTGACATCTAATCCCAGAGGCACACAATGACATTTAGGAACCTACTATGCAAGCGAAAAGTGTCATCGCATTTATCACGTACAAGTTACCCTAGCAGTTAGCTAAACTCCACGGGTCCATACTGATCTCATGCGGCCACTAGTATCCTCTCATACTAACAAGGCATACTATGGAATGCAAGGTTGCAACCATGCGTTCTCACTACTCCCATCCTAGCCTATACAAGCACTCAAGGCATGGGCAAGAACCAAAACTCTTATCTTTTTAGGTTCATTCAGTTAGTATTAGGTGTGAATGTTATCACTTATTAATCCAACTTACAATGAGTTACCTTGGCAGCCTCTTAGGGCCCCGACCCCCATTGCAAACCACTTCCCGTCACTACATGCAGATATCCTACCCTAATGCTCATGGACTCATAAATCTCAAAATTACAAAAGATAATCCATAATAAAATCATCAAATATGCTTAAAAGCATCAAATCTCCATGAGCAAACATTCATAGAAAATCATGAACACAACAACTCTCTATTGGCAACTGAAGCATCACTGATAATCAAAAGTATCCAATGGTTCTCAATTACCAACAATATATCTCAAACACACAGATCGAAGACTCCAAAAATGGTTGAGTCAAACATGACATCATCAAAAATAAATCCACATTTCAGTCCCATCATGGCGACTAAAAAATAACCAAGGATAACGATCGATGACCAAAAATAATGGTTAAGTCAAGTGTCTCATAAATAAGAATCTCAACTATAACAATTAGTATTCACAACTAATACATAGAGCATTCCATCACATAACCATGGTTGGGTTATAAAGATCGAGATTAAAACATCATCATGGCATCACAATCACATAACCCCCATGCCTCTGGTAGATGTCCTATACTGGTCAACACTAGTCAATACAAAACCCAAAACAATAGCATAAAGAATACACAATGTAAAAACATGTTTTGATTTTGCTAAGTTTTCAAATTTGAATTCAAAAGTCTCAGTTTACGTATTCCCAAATTAACATCAAGTGGAGAATTTTCACGTTTTATCTAACACAAGTATTCATTTGATAGATAAAAGTTTCTCCATCAGACTCAATTTTCTAATTGATTTATATGACATTGTTTGAAAATTGACATTCTCAATGAATCAAAAAATTTGATTATATATTCTAATAATTAATCTTAATTAGCAATATTTTAATTATTAAAAGAGTGATCCATTAATTGAGAACTTTAAAATAATCATTTATAATTAATAATATATACATATATACTTATATACATATACATATATATATATATATATATATATATATATATATATATATATATATATATATATATATATATATATATATATATATATATATATATACACATACATACATAAATATATATATAATAACATTTAATAATTAATAACATTGCAACTTATAAAAAAAAATGAAATTGAAATTCATATCTAAATCGTATATGAAATAATCGTTGCAAATATAATTTAAAACCAACACATATAACACAATGCGATTTAAAATCGCGCGGCTATTAAAGTGCCGCACCGCAGGTAAACTACAGATCGCAAGTACACTGCAGTCGCAGGTACCCTGCGATCATGCAAGCCTGTGGTGGGTGGGGTACGAAGTACTCGCCCGCCCATATATATATATATATATATATATATATATATATATATATATATATATATATATATATATATATATATATATATATATATATATATATATATATATATATATTTTTTTTTTTTTTTTAACAATCGCTTACGCGATTTCCATACAGACTTTGCGATTTGGTTTTAACGTTTCTTAAAACGTTTTTGCCCACGGTATGTAATCAATTTTTTTTATAACAAATATATATATAAATATATACAGAATTAAAAATATCACAATATATGAACACACACACACACACACACACACACACATATATATATAATTGCATATTATATATATATATATATATATATATATATATATATATATATATATATATATATATATATATATATATATATATATATATATATATATATATGCAAATTGACAATTTATGATTACAATTTCAATTTTTCAGAATTCCTCCATAGATTTTTGATCTCCAAAATTTCCAATAATTAATCTAATGGGTTTGGCTATGAATCTCAACCCTAGCCCCGTTTTCTCTTTTTAAAAAAAATCCATGCATATAAAATTTTCAAATAAATTTAATTGCCCAAATTGAAAATGCATACAATAAAAATATGAAATTCCTCAGAAGACATATGGAAGACACGAAGAAGACAGGGAAATGAAAGATGCAAAAATAGCATAAATAAAATCACAAGAATCTACCCGGATTCTGATGCTAAATCACTCTTCCTTAGAAATCCCGCAGAGCAAGCTCCCTTCTTCAGAACTCTCGAATCCTCCAATGCTCCAATTGCACTCCAACCCTCTCCCTAAGCTTCTAGGAATGCCTGAATATAAAGAGCTCTCAAGAAACCTTTGAAATGCTTCTTGAAACAGCTGGAAGGTGTCACCAACTAAGCATGGGTCTTTTCCAACCTTTTTGATGAGTCATAGAGTTGTAGACACCTTGTGCTTAATTGATGCACTAACCCCCGTGTTGTTGACACATGTTAATTCCCATGCAAGCTTATAACTCCAATTTACTTTTTAAATAATTTCTATTTAAATTTTATAACTTTCATTTTAATTTTTATAACTTTTATTATTATTATTTTATTTTTTTACTTTATTATTATTTTACAATTATTATTAATTTTAATTTCTAGTTTTCTTTTATTTAATTCATTTTCCCCAATAATTCACATTTAATTAATCACAATCAAAATATCAAAGATCATGCTATTTTATTAATTTTCTCAAATAAATAATTTATTAATTAAATCTATTTGTTAAGACTTAATTAATGGAAAATTCACCATAGACCTCCAAGATAAAATATGAAAACCCATCATAGAACAAATCATACAAAATAAATATAAAGGGTTAAAAATCATGAAATATGTCATCCGACACATTTGGTGGGTATTCAACTCTGATACTTGTCCTAACTCACTAGGACAAATGGTTTTTAGGTTTGGGATTTGGACTTGAGAATTTATCTCCTTTCTCTTATCATTAAGATAGTATAATAGGGTACGCTCATCCTGGCAATTCAGGGAAGTTGATACCCAGTACCTGCAACCTGCAAAAAAACCATGCATGTACATACAATATATAATGCTAAGCTAAACAGACAATGGCAGGAAGTGGTGCATCGTGTAGATCCCGACTAAGCAGGTGACTACGACTCCCTTCCTTAACCACATCAGAAATGCCATACAATAAGAAAACACACACACTATATATATGCAAGTATGGGGTAAGTAACCATAATAAAACACATGAGATAATAAACCATCTAACTAATCATCATTAATAACTTAAAATGATGTAATGATCATCATACATACATGAAATGTAAAGTCTAAATGATCTCATCATATATCAACTGAATCCATGTCATAATATCTGATAGTGTCAAAACAACACCACTAAACCATCAACATAAAACTAGTCTACATAGTCTGATAATAATAGCAACAATAAGTCTAGAAAAGATGTGAACGAGGGTAGGCACTACATCCAGCCCCTCTTGAATTAGGCTTACTCCTGGAAGCCTACAAACAAATAGGGATATAACTCTCTCAATCTAGCTGCATCCTCCCAAGTAGCTGAAGAATCATCAGTAGGGTCCCATTGGACCCTTACCTGCTCAATGGTTCGACCCCTGAGGGTCAACTCCCGCTGCTCTAGAATACGAACCAGCTCCAAAGCTAGCTGCCCGTCCTCTACTTGTAAAGAATTCCAATCAAGAACATGCACAATATCAGGAATATACTGTCTAAGCACTGAAACATGGAAAACATCATGAATGTGAGCTAGACTGGGTAGTAGAGCAAGACAGTAAGCAACCGGGCCAAGCCTCTCCAAAATCTCGAATGGTCCCACACTCTCAAGAAAACCTTATCACCCACAGCAAACTGCTTATCAATCCTATGAGCATCAGCATACTTCTTCTGCCTATCCTGTGCCGTAGTCAAATGCTCATGGATACGCACTACCTGTTGCTCCATATCACGAAGCATCTCAGGACCCAATAGAATGCGATCCTCGAGGCTGTCCCAACTCAATGGTGTACGACAAGGACGTCCATATAAGGCCTGAAAAGGTGCCATGCCAATATAACTATGATATCCATTGTTGTAAGTAAACTCCACTAGGTAGAGATAGTCCTCCCAATGTGTTTGCCTATCCATCACATACATCCGTAACATATCCTTCAAAACTTGATTCACCCTCTCTGTCTGACCATCAGTCTCTGGATGATATGCTGAACTAAAGTTTAGCTGCGCTCCAAGCTCATGCTGCAATGATGTCCAAAATGCAGATGTGAATATAGGATCCTTGTCAGAAATGATCTTTCTAGGAATACCATGTAATCTCACAATGTCACGCATGACGACATTCACTACAGAAGCTGTTGTGTAGGAAGACCTGATCGGTGAAAAATGTGCCACCTTAGTCAACCGATCAACGATAACCATGATAGCATCATGATGTCAAACTGTCATAGGTAATCCTACTATACAATCCATGGAGATGATATCCCATTTTCAAGAAGGAATGAGATTAGGTTGCCATAGTCCTGCCGGGTGCTGGTGTTCTGCCTTGACTCTTTGACACTCAAGACACCTAGCCACAAAATCAACAATATCTCGCTTCATCCTGGACCAAAAGAAAAAATGTCTCAAATTAGCATGCATCTTCTTAACACTTGGATGTGCTGAGTAAGGTGTATGATGGTCTTCTGCCAGAATCAAGGTGCGAAGCTCATCCAGTAATGGCACATAAATCCTCCCCAAATGTCTCAAAAGACCATCTGATTCTCGAACGTAACCTACAAACTTACTTTCCAAGGGTCTCCTTGAGTCTATCTCTCTGCACACTTCCTGATACCAGGAATCCGTAGGAAGTGCCTAAAGAATCTGACTCCTCAAATCCACACTAAGAGTCATCGATGTTACCACATGTCTCTTGCGACTCAAAGAATTTGCCACCACATTCTCCTTACCCTGAATGTACTTAACCTCAAAATCATACTCGCATAAAAATTCCATCCATCATCTCTGGTGAGCATTCAAATTAAGCTGAGTAAAAATGTACTGAAGACTACAATGATCACTATGTAGCTCAAATCTGTGCCCCAACAAGAAATGTCTCCACCTTGTCAAAGCATGAACTATTGCTGCTAACTCAGGATCATGTGTAGGGTAATTTAACTCATGATCCTTGAGCTTGCGTGATTCATATGCAATCACCCGTCCATTCTGCATCGACACTGCTCCAATTCCTTCAAGAGAAGCATCTGTACACACCATGAAATCACCTTCTGGATCAGGTATAGCTAAAATCAGTGCACTAGTCAAAAGCTCCTTGAGCCTCTGAAATGCTTCCTCACATTTCTCTGTCTACACAAACTTCTTACCTTTCCTCTGAAGAGAAGTGATAGGATGTGCTATCCTAGAGAAGTTTTGGACAAATCTACGATAATAACCAGCTAAACCCATGAAACTACGAATCTCTGACACATTAGTTGGGGTAGGCCAATCTATTATCGCCTGAATCTTTGCAAGATCCACTGAAATACCATCACCTGAGATAACATGCCCTATATACTGAATCTACGATTTGAAGAATTCACACTTAGCAGCATTGGCATAAAGCTGATTGCCTCTCAAACACTGCAATACCAACCGCAGGTGTTCCTCATGCTCCTTCTAAGTCTTAGAAAATATCAATATGTCATCAAGAAACACGAGAACAAACTTGTCAAGATATGATCGAAAAACATCATTCATCAAACTCATGAACACTGATGGAGCATTAGTTAATCCAAAAGGTACCACTGTGAACTCATAATGCCCATAGCACGTTCGAAAAGTGGTCTTGTGAATATCTGCTTCCTTAATACAAAGCTGGTGGTATCCTGACTTAAGGTCAATCTTGGAGAATATTGTAGCTCCCTTGATCTGATCAAATAAGTCATCAATCCTAGGCAAAGGATACCTGTTCTTAATAGTCACCTTGTTCAACTGTCTGTAGTCAATACAAAGGCGCAAAGAACCATCTTTCTTCTTCACAAAGAGCACTCTAGCTCCCCATGGTGATATACTAGGTCGAATGCTCCCTTAGAAAAGAAAGGCTTCTTGTTACCACTTGAATTGAAGTTGCCTTTAGATCCTGATGCTGCTGGTGCTCCTACAAAACCACCTTGACCAAGGTTGACACTTTGCTCAACAAGGATTGCTCGATGTATCGCATCCTTAAGAGATTTTGGCTCAAATACCTTGACACCCCCAATTATACAGTTATTCAAACCCCTAATAAAGTGTTGTGTCAACTAAGTTGAATTTTCACTAAACCCTAAAAAAGGCATAAGCTCATAAAACTTACGCTCATACTCGGTCACTGACAAAGTGTACTGCTTGAGATTATGAAATTCATCTGCCCTTTGTAGTTTCCATTCCTCTGGTAGGAATCGTTCACGAAAACTCTTTAAGAATAGTTCCCACGTGACACTGCTCATATCGATTCCCAGCTTCTTCTCCTCAATGGTCCACCAAGTGGCCCCAAAATTCTCTAAATTAGTGATCACAAATCTTTCCTTAACATTGCTGTCAAAATCCTGCATGGCAAAAATCTTGTCGAGGGAAATCAGCCATTGCTCAGCCACATAACCAGAACCTTGCCCATTGAAAGGCTTGACCTTGGATCTTGAAAGATCCTTCATCTGAGTGGACACAATGGACCTCTGACGATCCTTCCGAGGACTTCTAGATCTGGGTCTATGCTCTTGTTCTATTTGATGCACTTTAGGCTATTCTTGAACAGGAGGTAGATGTTCTATAATAGTCTACATCATCTGTCTCAAACCAACCTCTTCAGACTCAGCTTGGTCCTCTCTACGGCTCTCTTCCTGCTGCCTATTAGAGTGCTCTTCCCTGCTCTCTACACGAGCCGATCCCTCATGGGCAGACTCATGGGCACTGACAACTTTGCCACGACCACAGTCTCTTCCTTGGCCTCTACCACGGCCTCTAACAGAAGACCCAGTCCCAGACACCATCCTAGTTTCAAGTTGAAGAGATACACTTAATAGTTTACAGTTCTAGTTGTTCCAAAATACCCAGAGCTCCCAATGTAGAAACTCAGGCTCTGATACCAAATGTAATGCCCCGCCAAGGGATCCAAAGAATTAACCTAAAATTTTACTAAGTTTGGTAACATTTAAAAAAAAAAAAAAAAAAAAAAAACATGAAAGTAAATACCACATATAACTTGTACATATTAACAGAAGCAATAGAAATGTCCATCTAAAAGTAAACATAACATACATAACCAATTTCATTCTTTAAGAATCCGTTAACATTGAGTTACATCTAAATTAACTAACATACATGAGTCCATCTAGTACAACATCCACATGAAATAATAATGATAAGTCGAATGTTCATACATTACATTTCCAAATGCTTAATCATCCACTGTACATGTCGCAGGGTATGAAGGCTTAAAAGAATATACATATGTGAAATAAGGTACATCATCCTATTCTAATCCATGATACACCAAAGACAATCACATGATACACATGATACATCATCATAGAATACATATACATCCATCATAAGATCAAACATAACTAACTAAGTGCACAGTTCCTCCCAATCGTTAATAGCATCACTAGACCATCGTGGGCCCTAGCCATCCCTCCATGCGTAACATCCCAAATCACCGAAGAGATCATCGGTATTAACATAGTAGGAATGTCACTCCTAACATATACAACATCATATGTAAAAAGTAATCTAACATGCAAATATAAGCATAAGATAACATCATCTAACATATGCTAATCATCAATGAAAGGATACATATCCATCATCACGAAGGACGCATCAGCCACGATGTCTCGATGAATCTCAAATGATAAGAGTGGAAAATACACTACCAATCGACCGCGTGGTACCTAAGTGGTCCACTCCCACCGTGCTGAGAAGATAATCTCAAGTCCCAAACAGGCTATCCATAACACATAGCACAAACCTCTATAGTCCAGGAATCCTAAAAGTATACTAACTCAAAGGTTCCAATCACAAATTGACATCTAATCCTAGAGGCACACAATGACATGTAGGAACCTACTATGCAAGCGAAAAGTGTCATCGCATTTATCACGTACAAGTTACCCTGGCAGTTAGCTAAACTCCGTGGGTCCATACTGATCTCATGCAACCACTAGTATCCTCTCATACTGACAAGGCATACTATGGAATGCAAGGTCGCAACCATGCGTTCTCACTACTCCCATCCTAGCCTATACAAGCACTCAAGGCATGGGAAAGAACCAAAACTCTTATCTTTTTAGGTTCATTCAGTTAGTATTATGTGTGAATGTTATCACTTATTAATCCAACTTACAATGAGTTACCTTGACAGCCTCTTAGGGCCCCGGCCCCCATTGCAAGCCACTTCCCGTCACTACATGCAGCTATCCTACCCTAATGCTTATGGACTCATAAATCTCAAAATTACAAAAGATAATCCATAATAAAATCATCAAATATGCATAAAGCATCAAATCTCCATGAGCAAACATCCATAGAAAATCATGAACACAACAGCTCTCTATTGGCAACTGAAGCATCACTGATAATCAAAAGTATCCAATGGTTCTCGATTACCAACAATATATCTCAAACACACTGATAATCAAAAGTATCCAATGGTTCTCAATCACCAACAATATATCTCAAACACACTGATCGAAGACTCCAAAAATGGTTGAGTCAAACATGACATCATCAAGAATAAATCCACATTTCAGTCCCATCATGGTGACTAGAAAATAACCAAGGATAACTGATCGATGACCAAAAATAATGGTTAAGTCAAGTGTCTCATAAATAAGAATCTCAACTATAACAATCAGTATTCACAACTAATACACAGAGCATTCCATCACATAACCATGGTTGGGTTATAAAGATCAAGATTAAAACATCATCATGACATCACAATCACATAACCCCCATGCCTCTGGTAGACATCCTATACTGGTCAACACTAGTCAACCCAAAACCCAAAACAATAGCATAAAGAATACACAATGTAAACACATGTTTTGGTTTTGCTAAGTTTTCAAATTTGAATTCAAAAGTCTCAGTTTACGTATTCCCAAATTAACATCAAGTGAAGAATTTTCACGTTTTATCTAACCCAAGTATTTGTTTGATAGATAAAAGTTTCTCCACCAGACTCAATTTTCTAATTGATTTATATGACATTGTTTGAAAATTGACATTCTCAATGAATCAAAAACTTCGATTATATATTCTAATAATTAATCTTAATTAGCAATATTTTAATCATTAAAAGAGTGATCCATTAATTGAGAACTTTATAATAATCATTTATAATTAATAATATATACATATATACTTATATACATATATATATATACACACATACATAAATAAATAAATAAATAAATAAATATATATATAATAACATTTAATAATTAATAACATTGCAACTTATAAAAAAAAACAAAATCGAAATTTATATCCAAATCGTATATGAAATAATCGTTGCAAATATAATTTAAAACCAACACATATAACACAATGCGATTTAAAATCGCGTGGCTATTAAAGTGCCGCACCGCAGGTACACTGCGGATCACAGGTACACTGCAGTCGCAGGTACCCTGCGATCATGCAGGACTGCGGTGGGTGGGGTACGAAGTACCCGCCTGCCCAACGTTTTATATATATATTTTTAAAAATCGCTTACGTGATTTTCATACAGACTTTGCGATTTGGTTTTAACGTTTCTTAAAACATTTTCGCCCACGGTATGTAATCGGTTTTTTTTAAACAAATATATATAAATATATACAGAATTAAAAATATCACAATATATGAACATACACACACACACACACACACACACATATATATATATAATTGCATATATATATATATGTATGTATGTATGTATGTATGTATGTATGTATGTATAAGCAAATTGACAATTTTTTATTATTATTTCAATTTTTCAGAATTCCTCCATAGATCTTTGATCTCCAAAATTTCCAATAATTAATCTAATGAGTTTAGCTATGAATCTCAACCCTAGCCCCGTTTTCTCTTTTTTTTAAAAAATCCATGCATATAAAATTCTCAAATAAATTTAATTGCCCAAATTGAAAATGCATACAATAAAAATATGAAATTCCTCAGAAGACATATGGAAGACACGAAGAAGACAGGGAAATGAAAGATGCAGAAATAGCATAAATAAAATCACAAGAATCTACCTGGATTCTGATGCTAAATCACTCTTCCTCAGAAATTCCGCAGAGCAAGCTCCCTTCTTCAGAACTCTCGAATCCTCCAATGCTCCAATTGCACTCCAACCCTCTCCCTAAGCTTCTAGGAATGCCTGAATATAAAGAGCTCTCAAGAAACCTTTGGAATGCTTCTTGAAACAGTTGGAAGGTGTCACCAACTAAGCATGGGTCTTTTCCAACCTTTTTGATGAGTCATAGAGTTGTAGACACCTTGTGCTTAATTGATGCACTAACCCCCGTGTTGTTGACACATGTTAATTCCCATGCAAGCTTATAACTCCAATTTACTTTTTAAATAATTTCTATTTAAATTTTATAACTTTCATTTTAATTTTTATAACTTTTATTATTATTATTTTACAATTATTATTAATTTTAATTTCTAGTTTTCTTTTATTTAATTCCTTTTTCTCAATAATTCACATTTAATTAATCACAATCAAAATATCAAAGATCATGATATTTTATTAATTTTTTCAAATAAATAATTTATTAATTAAATCTATTTGTTAAGACTTAATTAATGGAAAATTCACCATAGACCTCCAAGATAAAATATGAAAACCCATCATAGAACAAATCATACAAAATAAATCTAAAGGGTTAAAAATCACGAAATATGTCATCCGACACATTTGGTGGGTATTCAACTCTGATACTTGTCCTAACTCACTAGGACAAATGGTTTTTAGGTTTGGGATTTGGACTTGAGAATTTATCTCCCTTCTCTTATCATTGCGATAGTATAATAGGGTACGCTCATCCTGGCAATTCAGGGAAGTCAATACTCGGTACCTGCAACCTGCAGAAAAACCATGCATGTACATACAATATATAATGCTAAGCTAAACAAACAATGGCAGGAAGTGGTGCACCGTATAGATCCCGACCAAGTAGGTGACTACGACTCCCTTCCTTAACCACATCAGAAATGCCATACAATAAGAAAACACGCACACCATACACATGCAAGTATGGGGTAAGTAACCATAATAAAACACATGAGATAATAAACCATCTAACTAATCATCATTAATAATTGAAAACGATGTAATGATCATCATACATACATGAAATGTAAAGTCTAAATGATCTCATCATATATCAACTGAATCCATGTCATAATATCTGATAGTGTCAAAACAACACCACTAAACCATCAACATAAAACTAGTCTACATAGTCTGATAATAATAGCAACAATAAGTCTAGAAAAGATGTGAACAAGGGTAGGCACTACACTTACAAAATTGATCTTATGCCAATGATAACACCTTCAACCCCCCACTATAATGCAGCCAATAATGTTTGTGCTTCAAGTTTTGCTATCATGAAACAAGAGTTTAAGCTAGCCAAAACAACATGTCTGGTATGTACTTTATTTCATTTATACATCAGTATTTAAAATGCTCAAATTCATACACATTAAAATAAAATAAAATAAAATAAACAATTTATATGCTTTTAAAGATAAAATTATAAAGAAAATAAAATTATTCAAAATATTAAAATTAAATTAAGAAATAAGATGAACTTTAAAATTACAACTTAAGATAGATTTTTCTTTTAGAATCTATATCATAATTTAAAAAAATTATACTTAATTATTATTTTGTTAAAATACTCATTGAAAAATATGATTATTATACATATATTAATCTTAATAATGTTACAGGATATTGTGAGAAAAAATGGAGAATGGAACAATCTTTTTAAATTAAGATTCTTTTTTGAATCTTACAAACAATTTTTTCAAATAAAACTAGAAGTGACTGAGTCAAAGAGCCTTCACAAGTTGAAAGGATATATCGAATCCAAATTAAGATATTTGATTTCAGAGGTCAGTTCTATGCATGCCTGCTATTTATCATTTTCAGTATTTTTTATATTGAGATAAATTCACCATGATTATAATTTTACTCTTTTGTTTAATTAGCTTGAGAGCTTCACACAATCAACATAGCATGGTCATATTAATCCGAAATGTTTCCAAGATCCAGAAAATAAAAATATATCTTTATATTTTATTGGGTTGAGGAAGAATACAAGTTTGAAGAAGGAAGCTTGTAATGAGTTAGACCTAACACAACTCATTTATAATTTTAGACATTTCATTGCATTAAGATATAAGAAATGGAAATCAAGAGTTGTAGAAATGTGTATCACAATTGTCAATGTAAAAGAAATCCCTCCTTCTATTTTAAAAATTTAAAAATTTCTAAAAGATAACCAAATCAAAATAAAATAGATATACAAGACATGAAGTGAAATATACAGAGAAAAGAATAATGAAAAATATAAGGGAAATAAACTATCCAATTTATAGCTTTCAAAATGAAAAAGGTTTTACCTTGACTTATTTGATTTGTTTACTCTAATTAATGTATTCAAAAGAAAGCTATAAATGTGACTTTTTATGTTTGTAAAAATCTATATCTATATATAAGTAGGATTTAATCTAAAATATATTTTACTTTGTGTTAGACTCTATTTTAAAATGGTTCTTTTCTAATAAATTGTATTTTAATAATGTTGAAAGGAAAAACTATAATAATAGAAATATATAAAATGTAATGATATAATGTATTATAAAAATACATAACCATTATTTCTTTATTAAGAATTTATAAATAATCTCAATGAAATAAATTTAAAATTTAAAACAATACATAAAATATTCTTGTTAGATAAAATTATATATATATAACAATTTAATATGTTTTTGATTTAAGGTAAATTGGTTTGGAAAGGATTCTAAAATCTTTCACAATTTTTTTTAAAAATATTAGAAGAGAAGAAAACATCAAACCAAAAAATATAGAAACATAGCTAAAAAGTTGAAAGCAAACTAAGTATTATTTAACATTTTGGTAGCTTCTACATTCTTGTGTATCCCATCTGAGATGGTCATAAATTTTGACCTCAAGGTCTTTTTTTCTAAAATTTTATGAGTAGGTCCATTATGAGAAGTTAGTTCTATTTTCAAGAATCTTAGCTTGATGAGTGACCATTTTGACATTTTTTAGGAAGCTAGAAAGTTCATTTTTTAGTGTTTCCTAAGGGGTTTAATAAAGTTTTTTTAATAACTAGCAAAAAACCCAATTTTTGTGACAAAATTTCAAAAACGGTGATTTTTGAATTATAGTTAAAATGGGGTATTTTTCAGTTGTAATAGAAAACTTTCTTGGACAATAAGAATGAAGAATTAGAATTCTTGAAAATCTATTCCACTTCTACTCTCTTTTCTATTAGTGTTATTCCACTTTTTGTATTAATGTTAGAAAGAATATGGCTACATCATCTTGTCACTTGTACAAGGATATGATGAGGGTTGTCAATGATATTATAGATGGTTAGGTTAATCACTTCAAGAAGATGACATTAAAAATTAAACTCATTAAAGGTAAGGTTAATACAATTATTGATTAAATGGATTTGAGGAAGAACATTACAAATGAGACTCCCACTTTGGAGGATGCAAAATAAAATGATTTCTTTGACCCAAAATGTTGCTAAGAATACAAAATTGAATATGTATAATGAATAATTCAATAATTCTGAGTGATACACACATTCATACTATCTAGGATTAATCTCTTTATGACCCAACCAAGAGTTTGGAGACCCTTTAAGTAATTCATAATGTTTAAAGAATTGATTTTGACACAAAAGTTGTTGTATCCATTAGAGACTACCAAATTTATTTTAATGAACCTTTTATCTTCCTTCCAATAATAGTTATAGTTTTTAAGAGGAGGACCATTTGTGAGACAAAAATATAATTTTGATTAAATTCCACTATCTTACAACAATCTTATTTAGGGTTACCATTTACCACCCCATTGACGATGATTTTAATTCACCTTAATATAGGAAATTACCACTTAATACCCTTTCCTTCCCAGTCCTTTTTTTGAATAGTGGTAATCCAAGTAGTGAAGGACTAAACAAAGATATTAAATTAAGAGATCAGATCAAGACATTGTATAGAGGAGATCCAAAACCAGCCTATGTAGAGAAAATTGAGGGTTAGGTACTGAATCAATTTTTAACAAGATTGAATCAAGGAAAATCTCTTAACCAAATGATCCTAATAGATCTATGTAAATATCCTAATAGAGTCCTTGCTTGATTGTGACTGTAACATCCTTTAATAGGGTAGGACTTAATAGTCTTGAAGCTTTTAACAAGGAAGACCCATTATAGGGTAGATGATATATTATAATCAAAGAAATTATAACCCTAAAAAGTCAACTTTATTTTTACAACAACAAAGATTTGTGGGTTTCATCCCCACCTCAGTTTTACCTTCATATTGAAGTATTTCTATGTTACCAAATCATTTGTGTTATGTGTTAAATCTTTCATGGATGTTACATTTTTAGAATTATATTTTTTTATGTTACATTTGAGATATGAGATGAATTAGGTGTGCAATTAGTAATTTGTATTTTCAAGTTAAAGTTTAACATCCTGATTCACCTTCCCCTCTCTATATCTTGATTCCCATTAAATCCTTCCAATAATTTGTATCAGATCTTAGTTCTTTTAGAAGAAGCCTAACAACTTGAGAGGATCAGACCTTGGAGATGGAGGAATGCAAGATGGGAAAAAGTATTGAAAACTAGATGATTGAAATCTAGATCATATTGTAACAACTTGAAGGAGGAAGATAAAAGTTAAGGAAATCATTGAGGAAAAGGAGAGAGATAGCAATTAAAAAAAATAACACACTATATAAGGAAGTAGATATAGAAGGACTATTTAATAGTGGAAAGATTAGTGATAGAAATGAATAAATAACATAATTACTGGAGAAGAATAGCATACTGAGCAAAGAGGCAAAGGGACCCAAGAGAGAAAAGGAAACTCAATTAGTAAGACTATGTGAAGTAATAGAGAAAAATAAGAAAGCTAAAGAAGACAAAGTCATGGATGAAGAAGCAAAAAGATAGATGGCTACTAGACTTGAAGATATATCATTCAAGGTATAGAAGCTCACAAAAAATTAGTTGGATATGATGAATTAATTGATAATTGCTACTCAGGAAGAAGGACATGGAGATTAAAAACTTAAGGTCACAAAATGAGCAACCAAGAAATGAGTTGAGAAATTAAAAGGAACTTTTGGAAAGAATGAACAAACCAAGTAAGGCTGTCAAATACTTTGAAGAATTAATAAGATCACCTAGATCAACAAAAGAAACTTTTGGACTGGGTTTCATCCATTGACACCCCTACTAAGATCAACTGAGTCACCAACATATTATAGCTTTCCATATGCTCATATATTCATCCACCTTTTTCCATTGTCAAGTAATACAACTCTTTCCATAAGATTTCTTTTCGCAAGTGGTTTTTCTTGATATATATCTCACTTAGCTTTTCCAAATCCAAAAGTTCTTTGCACTGGAATCTCCATGGCCATTTATCATATTGAGTTTGAAAGACACAATCTTATGAGACCTTTAGATTTTCTATCTATTACACCACACTATACAACTAAAGTTGGATCCATAGGCCTCAAGATATTTTCATCTATTGCTTGACATGCCTCTTTATCAATTAGAAAGTCTTCTATCTTTAGCTTCCACATTTAAAAGTCCATACTAGTAAATATCTCCAAAACAATCCTCGCTGATATGTTTACCTTCTTTACTACCTCGTTATTTTTTTTTAAAAATGAAATATTTTGCATAATCTCTCACTAAAACATTGCTATCTCAAAAAACCCTATACTAACAAATAGAACCAAAACTTTCTAGCATTTGATACCACTTGAAAGGAAGAATAGGTTAATAAAATCACTTTCTATGTGAATCTTGAGAAGATGAATATGGAAATTTTAAGTTAACAAATATGACAAGGACTTCAAGAGATAAATAAGAGCATAAATGAAATAACAATTTAAACACATAAAACAATGATTTATCATGGGAAAACCCTTACAAGAGAAAAACACCATTCTATAAGCCCTCCATAATGTATTTTCAAATCAATGGAGATTAGAATAGACTTGCAATTAAAGTTCTTACAAGATAATCACCTCAGTTATTTAGGAGGAACTTCACAAGCATCCTTCTACCTTGCAATCTTGCAACCAAAAATCAATGCTCAAACTATTCCCAAAACCATCCTTTTATAGGATTTTCTCAACTTTAAAACCACTTTAGGATTTAAAATACCATGTACAAAACACCCTTTCACACATGTTTCATGTACATGACATGTGTTGCCCAAAATATGCATGAAACATGTTGAAAATAATGCCTCACATACAAACTCTTATCCCCAATTTTTTATCATTAAAATAATGCCTCACATACAAACTCTTATCCCCTATTTTTTATCATCATAAATGTCATGACAAGTGTCATATAATATCAAAAAGTGGCCCTCCTATATTATATCATTGACACATGGAATCATTTGACAACTCATTTAACCTTTTCCAAGGAAGCGACCTGTGGAAAATTTTCCAACAACTTTTGGAACTATCTAGAAGATACTAGCAAGGCAAACACATGTTTTCTCAACATATAGAATGACATTGATGAAGTTGTAAGACATCTTTTGCCTTTTGGGATTCTTTCCATGAATGTGACTCTTTGCCAAATTTAGGGCAACAAATTTATTCCATATTATAGGTATCCCATGTTTGATTGAGTGTAGTGCATATCTCATTCTATTGAAGAATAAAAGTTTTTATTTTTATTTTTTAATCCTAGATATTTTGCGAGCTATCTTCATTTTTAATTTACATTTGTATTTTCCTAATATTAATAAATATGATTTTAATAAATTCTAAAAATTAATTTTTAATTTTATATGTTCATTGACTTCATATCTTTGCTATTTATTAATAGATATTTATGTATATTAATTAAATAATAAACTATTATCACCTTAATATTAAAAGTGGATACCTTTCATATGTGAGTGAAAAATGGCAAGTAGAATAAAAGGAAGAAGAGTGAAAAATACAAAGAATTTTTGTTCAAATACAACTAGACGATATTCCCCTAGAATTTTTAAACCTAAAAATCAAGGGCATTCAAATTCAAGGGTAGAACCTCTATCAACAAGAAAACCAATCAATTATGGTCTCAAAAGCACACACACACAAGAACCCTCATGTGAATGTCATCACGCAAGCTCAGTATATGTGGTTAAGACTTCAAATATTTTCACCCCATTATCTGGTTCTCAGGATTGGGAAGTTTGCAATATTTAGGATTCTTGCCCTAATTGGGGAGCCATTTCCTATCCTGATCATATCATAGGCAAAGTCTCTCCCATAATTCATTCTATGACTAGCTTAGAAAAGAAGATCTTCATCTTTAATTTAACAAAATATGCCAACCTTAACCTTAATCCCATTTACACCTGGCAGAAGGGTTTCACCTTTAATCCATCTTTAGATTATCCATTCCAATTGAAAGACTACATATCCCCGAAATTGTCTAACACCTACATTCCTCCACATCGTAGGGCACCTCTCTCTCTTCAACCAAATTCATCAAACCCTAATCCCCTTTATTGTACATCAACAGATCATGAAGACAAGATCATAATCATCAGCAATCAAGATAGTGAAGAATGCTAGCAAGAAGGTCAAGAAGTTAGTGTGTTCACCTTTTGGAATGGCCCTAAAGCAGAGATATATAATCTAATTGACTGGTTGGAGGACTTTTGTGGCTACCAGGTAAGTATTTATCATTACTCTGATAGATTGATTTCTATACACTATAGTGAAGAAGATGTCAAAAGAGAATTTCTTGTAGAATTTGACTTTTTTTAAGGGTCATTTAGTTAAGTTTTTTGATTGGATACCAAATTGTAATGAGGATAATCTAAATTTATGTATTCCAACATGGTTTTCCATTAATTCAATTCCTTTGGAGTTAAATGATGTAAGTATCATTAAAAGGATAGGAAGGTCAATAGGAGAGTTGATTGGTTTAGATGCTTCATTTGAAAGATGTAACAATATAAAACTCTTAATCAAATGTAGAACTAACAAGACAAATCTAAAACCATTAAAAATAATCACCAACATATCGACATATAATTTAAACTTTCAGAAATGTGAGGGTAAGATTACAGAGATAATTAGACTCGATGATGAGTAGAAGTCTTCTCTCAAAACCTTACCAAAAACATCAGATCTCAGTAACTCTCATTCCATGATAAGAATGAGGCACCTGAGAATGTTACAGGAAGAGTATGAAATTGAGGAAGCTGCATTAAAGAACACAAAATATACATCAAAAAATACATGGGAAGTAAATCTAAATAAGGCCAAAATAGAAAAGGGTAATAGTCTCACATTGCAAAACAATGGAATCCAGCAGGAAAGAACTAGAACATCACCATAGAAAAAAAAAGGGAGTCTTCATTCAGATACAGTCAATAAAGTAGAAAAGAGTAAGGATAAGCTATCCCCTTCAGAATTGCTGGAGTAGGATAATTTCATCCTTAGCGTGGAAAAGTCTCCCAAATTAGATAAAAGAGTCAAATTACAAAGCATAATTGTTTGTAGTAAAAAATAGAAAAGGAAAGGAAAGATAGTCAAAGAAAAGAAAGATGCCATGAAGTTATAAAGTCAACAGAATTTTTTATCAAAAATTAATTTGGCAGGCAACAAGAGGTCAGTCTGTTGACATAGAAGCATTGATGATATGGAACATTCTTTCTTATTTGGAGAAGTTTTAGAAAAGTTAGAGAGAAAGATTAATGAAAGCCACTCGAAGATACAATAGTAGTTGATTGAAGAACCTTCTTTGGTAACCCCAAAATTAGTCAAAGAGATCTCAAAGTGGCTAACCAAATTTTGGCAGATGCCCTTCCCAAAAAGAGAATATTCTAAAAACAAGGTCAAAACAAGTATATTAGAAGTTAGTAGGTCAAAAGACGTACCTATACAAGAATTCCAAGATTTTCTAAATTAGAAAGTGGAGAAGAATGAAGACTTAGAAATAGATATGCTAAAAGAGGAGCAGAAGGATAATATAGAAAGGCTTTTAGAGGAACTAATCTGAGTATTTGATTTTGAAAATGAAGACACCTGCAACATATCACAAAAGAAAGAACTTTTGCAGAAAGTACTATAGTTGGGAGGAGATAAGTATACTTTTGAATATCTCAAAAGGGATCTATTATCCTTTGAAGAAGAAAATAAGACAAACAAAGACATAATAAAAAACAATAGGTCATGTGAGGCTGAGGATAGAGATACCATTAAACATCAATACATAACAACACAAATACTACAAGAGTTGGGTAATGAGGAAAAGGAGATCGAGGGGATCAATAAGTCTGAAACAGTTAACAGTGCACAAGAGAATTTGGAATAGTTGTTCATAATAAAGAATCAAGAAGAGGTCAAATCTCCTAATTATGGCAAGATGAAATCCAACAGAGGAAGAAAATCGCTTAAGGAACTCAGAGAAGCAGATGGTAAAGCTTGAGAGAAGCAAAAAATAAGCCAAATTTTTAACATAGGGAAGGGGAAGATGCTTCCCAAGGAGTCATGAAGATCACAACATGGAATGCTAGGGGTCTAAATGCCCCTAGAATAAAAAGAATACTAAAACAAAATATAAAATTATTCTATTCCAGGAAACTATGTTGAATAAGATAGAAGAAATTAATTTAGGCAAAAATTTAGGTAACTAAAGTATTATAATGCAAGAAGCTGTAGGAGCATCCAGGGGATTAGGTGTCATTTGGAACCATAGGAAAATAACATTAGATATATTAAAATCAAACAATAATTGGATTAGCGGTTTAGTCAAAAGTGTGAATTCAAATCTCAAATATATTCTTATTAATATTTATGGCCTAGTAAGTAATATAGAGAAAAATTTGTTTGGGAAGAAATTAGCCATTTTATGGAAAATTACTAGAAGAGTCTAATAATACTAGGAGGAGATTTCAATACTATTCTTAATTTGAATGAAAAAATAGGGGGATCTCAATAGATCTCTCAATCCATGAAAGATTTTAAAAAATGGCGTGAATTTCACAACTTGATTGATATCCCACTCAACAATGGGAATTTCACATGGAATAATAAATGGAAGGATTTTGTGTATATTGCTAAAAAATAGATATTTTTTTTTTATCAAATGAGATTTAGAAGTAAATAATCTAAATATACAATCCTCGATTCTTTTGATTGCTGGCTTTGACCATTTCCTTGTTAGATTCAAACACTCTGAACCTCATAAACCTACTAGAAATGCCTTTAAATGCAAAAAAATGGTTTTTAGACTCTAGCTTTCTAAATAATATCAAAGAATGGTGGTCACAAGGTAATTTTGAAGGTTCAAGAATGTTTATTTTTGTATCTAAAATGAAGATGCTCAAAGAAAATATTCTTAGATGGAACAAAGAACACTTTAGTAATATTTTTAAAGAAAAAATTGGACATCAAAGATAGATTAAAGGAATTAAATTTAGAAGTTATTAAGAATGGCATGAATAATGAAAGTTATAATTTAGAAAAAGAATTGATGGCTAAACAAGAAGATATTTTGACCAAAGAAGAAATCTTTTGGAGACAAAAGTCTCGAGAAAAGTGGTTAGAGGAGGGAGATCAGAACACTAAATATTTTCATTACTCGACTCTCTATAATAGAGCTAAGAGTAAAATAGTAAGTATTAGAAATCATGAGGGTAAATCAACTGATAAACAAAATGAAATTGCAGAAATCTTTGTGGATCACTTTCATAAAATATTAAATAATTTTGACGGGTCACACAGAGAAGCTCAAGCTAATTTTCTTGAAGTAATACCTAAACTATTCACTTTGGAGGATGATAAAGCTTTAAATAAATCGATATTGTTAGAAGAAGTAAGAATGGTAGTGTTCAACATGAATTCAGAGAAATCTCCTTGTCTAGATGGATTTCGGGCCTTTTTTTATCAGAAATGCTGGGATATTATTGGTATAGATCTATGAGAGGCAATTGAAGCTTCAACGAAGGGTGGATCTTTGTTATCCAAAATTAATTACTCCTTTCTCACCCTAATTCCCAAAAAGCTAGAGTCTAAGACTCTAGGAGATTTCAGGCTCATTGCATTATGTAATACCATTTATAAAATATTCTCAAAGATATTAGCTAAGAAACTCAAATTAATTCTCCCAAAGATCATTTCTGAGGAACAAACAAGCTTCGTACTAGGTAGATCTATTTTGGATGGCATTTTAATCATTCAGGAGATGATTCATTCCCCTCAAAAGAATAAAGAGGCATGCATGTTTATGAAGTTGGACATCCAAAAAGCCTATGATATGGTAGATTGGCAGTTTCTATGCAAAACATTAGAAGCTTTTGGTTTTTCTCACCAGTGGATTAATCTTATTTTCAAATGCATCTCAACTACGAAGATTTATATCCTTATTAATGGGTCCCCCAAGGGTTTTTTTGAGATTTCAAGAGGAATAAGGCAAGGAGATATGTTATCCCCATTTTTGTATATCACTATCCAGTTGAAGCCTTTCGGAGAGCATTAACAGAGGCATATAACAAAAAGGAAATTAAAGGTATCACTGTTACTAGAAATATCCCTAACATAACTCATCAACAATATGCAGATGACACGATTTTTCCAGGTGAAAGTACTTAGAATGAGGAAATTAATTTAAAGTCCCTCATAGAGTGATACATGAAAGCCTCTATCCAAAAAGTGAATGAATCAAAATCAAAAATATTTTTCATTAATACGGATGTCAAGGTGGAAAATCAAATATATCATATTATGGGATACAAAAAAGGTTCTTTCCCTTGTAAGTACCTTGGTATAGAGCTAGAGAAGGGTGGGAAATCATACAAGGTTTGGAATAATACATTGAAGAAATTGGAAGCAAGGATTGGAAGCTAGAAAGATAAATGGCTCACAGAAGTGGGTGAGAGTATTAAGATAAGTTTGGTTTTATCAGCCATTCCTACTTATCCATTATCTTGCCTTCCTAGATCCAAAGAACCTCCATCACAAGTTTGATGCTAAATTCAGAAATTTCCTATGTAATGATTGTGAAGAATCTAAAAAATAGGCCCTCATTAAATGGGACAATATTTGCAAACCTAAGGAATATGGAGGGTTAGGTATTCAAAAACTTCAATGGCAAAATGAAGCACTAGGGGCTAAACTAATATGGTACCTATATGTTTAAAGAGAGCAAAAATGGGCCAAGATTATGTATAATAAGTATCTAAATGCAGAAGATCCCATTTCAATTTTTAGAGGTTTAGAAAGTTGGAATTTCATGGTTAAGTGCTACCACCTTGTGAGAAAATATCTTACTTGGGATGTTGGTAAGGGTGAAGATGTTCTTTTTTGGGAAGACGTGTGGGATGTACACCCACCAATAGACAACAATCTAGTCCCAGTTAACCTTAAAGAAAAAACTAATTAGTCGATGCGGCAAGAAAGTAAGCGATTATAAAATAAAGATTAATGTGGAAGATCAATCTACTTGGATCTAGAAATCATTGGAATACATAGAATTGAATAATGCCAAAATCAAGGGATATGAAAAAATTATTTCTGCAAGGAAAGTCAAGCAGCTTGAGAGGAATGACAAACTCATCTGGGTAGCATCAAATGATGGCAAGTATAGTGTAAAAAATGGTTATAAAGCACTAATCAACTCAAAGAGATGGAAGGAGGTGGAAATCTCACTCAAACTCTGTTGGGATCCTGCTTGTTTGCCAAAAGTAGGATTTTTCCTATGGCTAGCATTTCAAAATAGGATTTTGATAGTAGATAGAGTCAGGAAAATAGGTATTGAAGGGTCATCGAGGTGTGCTCTATGCAAGCATGATAGTGAAAATGTAGACCATCTACTATATAGATGCCCTTATTCCTGAATCTGTTGGGAATGAATTACTCAAAAATTAGGCTAGTTCTCTCCATTTTTAGAAAACCTTACTGACTTCTTCAAAGGGTGGCCTTCAAATCAATGTAAGGGCATCTATAGTAAACTTTGGAATATTTCTCACTCCATCCTCATGTGGGAAGTTTGGAAAGAAAGGAACAAAAGAATTTTTAGAGATAGAAAGATGAAAATAGAAGCTAGCATAGTTGAAACTGTTAATTCCAATCTCAGGAAATCAAGAATGGAAGAAGGTTCCTTTTTTTTTTGAGATGGACAAATCAAAAAGATATGGCCCAATCTGATAAATCCTCCTCTCACTTACTTTAAGAAAATTAAGCATGTAAGGAAAAGTTATAAATGGTCTCCCCCTTTGAAGGGTTGGGCAAAGCTTAATTTTGATGGAGCAGCTAGAGGAAATCTATGGTCAGCAGTAATTGGCTACATCATCAATAATGACATAGGCTAGTGGATTGCTAAAAAAACATAGCCATTGGAACTTCTTCAAATAACTTGGAAAAGCTCGTAGCATTAGAAGAAGGACTAAAGATATGTCATCAGTTAGGCTTATCAAAAATCATCATCAAAGGTGATTCTCAAATCATTTTAAACACAATAAGGAATAGAGCCACTCTAAATTGGGTTCTCAATTTGAAGTTAGAAGAAGTTATTTAGATTTTAGATAGGTTTGAGGATATAAGGATATGTCATATATATTGAGAAGGCAATTAAAAGGCAAACCTTCTAGCTAATAAAGGGGCTGATGGTGCCAACTTATTGGAATTCAAAGATGGACAATGACTCTTAATTTTTTTTCTATTGGTTAGCTTTTATTTTGATCTAGTACTTATCTTCGATATTAGGCAATAGAAGTATCTCTTAATTTACCTTGCTTTATAGATAATCGATGAGATACATAGAGATTAGGGGATTAATAGCTGGCATGGTATAGTCACCAAGGCTAATAAGGTTTTGTAGGCTAAATTCCTTAGGTCTTTAGTTGGATTACAATGCCTTTTATTAGGTTTAAACAAACTTTAAGTTATGATGTTAGGATAATCATGTGTTAGCTTTCTTGGATACAATATGACAAGGTAATCATTATATGGTGAAGGAAGCTTCTTCGATAAGTTAGGACTTTTGAGGAACTTATAGAGGTTTTGACTTTTGGATCCTTTTATTTTGTCATAGAAACTAGTCACTATCATTTGGTGTTGTTAAGACTGAAGATGGACATTAATATCTGTGTATATCACACCTCTGAAGCTCAAACAATAGTATTTCATGGAAATATCAAACGAGAAAGATGGAACAGAATCCTTAGGGCAGTCAGTAGAATGATCTGAATTATGATTAGTAGAGCTATCAGTGAAGGAATTTTTAAGTATGAGTATACCTGGTGGACAGACAATGATGTTATAGGCATTTTTATCAGTTGTATGGCTAAGGTAAGGATGAATAAATGGGCGATGGTAAGATTGTGTTTAAATATTTTTTATTCTACTTGGTGTCAAGGTATATTGTAAGCAATTATGAGTTTGGATGAAGATTTGTGTGTGCCCCTCCCTGAAATGTATATGGAGCATTCTCCAAGGAGTCTTATTGTGGCAAATATCCCTAGGAGACCTACCCTAATAATAAGAGACAGGGCTGCTTTCAATATGGCTTGGCTCAAGATGAAATCTTGCTTCTATTTCCTCCTAAGATGGAGAAAAATCACAGTTGAGGCTAGACATGAATAGCTCGGAAACTATCTTTGTCTTTTCAAGGCCTACATTCATCCAAGTGTGGGATTTGACAATTTAGACAAGTTGGAATTCTGTACCCTTAATATTAAAAAGACTAGTAGAGAGAGATCCACTTTCAAATTTCTGCCAAATTTTCAAGAAAAAAATCCAAATGATGCTGTGGAAGTTATTATGGTATACTGGAAGAAGTAAGAGGTGTCATGGAGGTGCTGGAATCAAGTTTTTGTTTGTACAGTACAAGGAAGATGAATAGACCATGAAGCACAGTCCCATTCAGATATAGAGATTTGGTGTAAAAGGTTCCTTTTGTCTATATAAAGCTTAAAGCCTTAGTATAAGTCTCTTTATACATTAATCTAAATTAGTCTTTGTTAGGTCGTACTAGGGTTCTGGTTTTAATTAAATTATAGAAACTTGACAATGGTATGTAATTGGTAATGAGAAGTTTTGATTTCCTTCATTTGTAAATATGGTGATGTATACTAAGATATCTTTATAATTGGTCTGATTATAGATTAGATAATAATAGGATTGATTTCACATTTTGGAAAATGACATCTTTTCATAAACACTGCATATATGTCCATGAGATATGTATCTTAATATAGTTATGGAGAAGTTTTCTGAAAATGTAGAAGGAATAGTATGATTTTTGATGATCAGGTCTTTTGATTTCATTTCTTAATTTAATTTGTCTAAGGATTATAACCATTCACATCAAGAAGGGTTCTCTGTTTTCATATGCCTTTTTGATAGGGCATGATGGGTTAGGATCCAGAATCATTGTCAGCCCAATGCTAGATGTCTAAGCATTTGGGTTTGAGGTGTTGAGTTTAGAGGTGTTGATTGGTGATAAGTAGTAATTTTTAGTTAGTGATGCCAGTTTTGATAATTCTGATCGAGACTATTTAAAGGTGTTTCTTGTTTTTATGGAAAATTTAAACCAACTCATTTGATGTGAACATTTTGTATATTTTTACATGAGTTGTGTATCCTAATATAGATACAGAGAATAGTACTGAAAATGCAGAATGGACAACATGATTTCTTGATGCTCAATTTATTGAATCTCACTTTTTAAATGAATATCTATAAGGGTCTTCATCATTCGTATCAAGAATGGCTCTATGTTTTCAAAGGCTTTTTTGGCAGGGCATGATGGGTTAGGACTTAGATTCATTGTCATCCCAATGCTAGATGTTTAAGCATTTGGATTTGAGGTGTTGAGCTCAGAGGTGATGACTGATGCTAAGTAGTAATTTATACAGTTATAGTTAATTCAGTCCTATTTATATTGTTTGAGTTTATTTAAAAGTGTTTCCTAGTTTGGCAAATCGAAACTAAACCTACTAATTTTGTTGAGTAAACATAGGTTCCTGCTCTTTTACTTGAATATTAAAGGTAGTTTAATGATATTATTTAACTAATATATCAAAGTTTAGAATCATCTTCAAAAATACAAGGCTTTAGGAATTGTGAGGAAGATATCCAACATTAATAGCAGTGATGTTTTAAGGAGCTAGTGTAGGTATGAATATAATTATTAGGATGTAGGACTTATTTTAAATAATGTAGGAACTATTAGAAACATTCAGTTATTTTTCCAAGGTTACCATTTATTAAAAAAGATGTTTGTAATTTTATCACTAACCATGTTGATTGTTAAGTCAAGAAGGCAAGATTGGTTGCTCTGCTTAGTAATGGGAGGAGTGTAAAGTGCAAGGGCAAGATTGGCTCAACTAAAATTGGTCATAGCTATTTGCAAGTACTTTTGATGATTGTTGTAATATTCTCTATTGTAAGCATAAAATATGATGTAATTTAGTTGGGGTATGCCGCTTTTATGATGTAATAATAAAGGATGTTACTCTCAGGCTAGACTAGAGGTTTTCGTCTCTGTTCTTTCCTACCAATGCCCGTTTGAATGAAGAAACTCTGTTGTAAATTATTAATTTGAATTAATAAATATAATTGAGGCCTTGGCTATTTAACGATAAAAAATAAAATAAAATAATAAACTATTATAAGAATGTACCTAAAGTTGTGATACCATGTAATAATTTCCTAAGGGAAAGAATGAAATGCCAAAATTTAGAAGCTCAAGAGATAGAATAAGAGAGATAGGAAAAATGTTCTATTGATTATGTCAATAATGATCATGAACTTACAATACTCAATAACCTAATTGTTTAGATTCAGGTCTAGATACAATTTGTCATAGATGTGCCTTAATATATAGGAAACACAAGATGTCTAGGATTAATGCAAGTGATACGCATTAAAACTAAGCACATGTCCACCAAAGGTGGACTATCCTTCATTATGAATGAAATTATGTGCACCAATGAGAGGATACAAACACAAAGGTGTATCATACAAAGAGAGTGCAAGACAAAATGTGTTCAAATAAAGTGTAAACTTCTATGTGTCTACCTGAAAACTAATATGAAAATGCAATATCCTAAGTAAAATTAATTAAAGTGTAATTAGTAATATTTAATTACACCAACAACTAATTATACTTGTTAAGGTCTATATAATGGCTAGTACCATGGATACAAATAGTATTTTGATTATGATTCTAATTTAGGGAAAAGGATTGGAATTATACTTAGGACTATGGTTAGGGTCAAGCTTTACATAATTAATAGAGTTATCATAAGGGTTATAATAAAATTTGACTATTATAGTTATGGTTACCATTAGTGTTAGAATTTAGAGTTGAGGTGTAATGTCCCCGTTTTGGAGGAGTTAATTATTTATAAAGTTATTGATAAAAAAAATATTACAAGGTAACTTTATATTTAATTAAGTGATATATCTTATAAAGTCATTAAATAAAATAATGTTCTAGAGGTTGCTGGAAGGAGCAGAGAAATAATTAAAAAAAGAGGCCGACCTATCAAGGAAAAAAGAATAAATAGGCATTGAGGGCTCATTGCCTATCATTGAGATTTATTATTGATTTTTGCTGATGTGCATTGTGGAGCCTAGGGTTTTGTAAGTAGTCACAATTGGCCATTGAGAACGAAAACTCTCAATTGGTATGCAATTTTGAGGGTGTGAAAGATCACCTGAATTATTTCAGCTGTGGGAAGGATATTTCAATTTTTTCATTTGTGCTTAATTGCTGGTTTGGAGTTGCACTTTCACCATATCATCTTCAGTAGTCAGTCTCTAGTATCTGATCAATCCAGGTTCTTCATTTCAGTTTGTAGTTGTAACAAGTTCTCAATTGTATATAGCCAGTTAGGGTTTTTCTGTAATGTGCCATGTCAAAATGTTTCGGTGTTGAAAATTGCCATATCATTTGTAAAAAAAATTGGTTTTCATTGAACGAATACATTGGCACTATTATTTCCTTATTTTAATAATATACTTTAGTAGTGTATTAAATTTAGGGTTTTGTTTAGTGGCCTATTGGAAAGGGTCATTATAGTGGTATTAGAGCAGGTTTCTTGCTAGCCTGATAGGGTTTATCCAGCCAATTTACATAGGGAACCAGCAAAACTAAGAATATGGCTGAGAGACGTTCTCAAAGCCCATCTAGAAGTGTGTGAGATGATGAGACTTTACAGCATTAGGAGAGGCTTCTACAGTCAATAGAGGCAAGTACACATGCAATGATGGTTATGATGCAACATTTGATTGGGGAAAATAGGAGAAATAATCATGATACTGACCGAGATGATAGGAGCATATCAAGATCACAACATAGGACACGGTTTGGAATAGTTGACAGATCCACATGACCTACATTTAGGGAAGAAACTCCAGCACACACACCTGATGCTATGGTAATAGATATTGTAGATGAACTTTGACAAGAAAGGAATGAGTGGGATTCGTTACCAACATATGTACAAGATGGGTGGACATTTGATAGGTTCCTAAACTACAGAGCTACCAGGCAGAAGCAGGTAGATAAATACAGTGAGTTGCAACAGGTCACCAACAAGTTGGTATTACCCACATTTGATGGTAGTGGAAAAATGACTTCTTGTGCTTGGATTCATAAGGTGGATACCTTCCTATCTCTAAAGACTATGATAGAATTTGAAGCGCTCAAGTATGCCACTTTACACTTAGATGGGGCAGCACATGATTGGTGGACACATGGCATGATCACATTGCAACATAATCAGATAACCACTTATCAGGAATTCATGGATGGATTGATAGAAAGATTTAATTAAAAAAACCTTGAAGTTTATTTTTGGGAGTTAGCCCAATTGAGATAGTCAAGAAGCTTAGAACAATTTATCAATGACTTCCAGAATCTTGCAGTGATGGTACCTGACATTTCAGAATGGAGGTTAGTCATTTTATTCACAGAGGGATTAATTGAACCACTCAAGGGGTGGGTAAAGGCTTTTGATCCTCCTACATTATAGGAAGCCATGAAGAAAGCCTACAGTATGGAACTTGCTGCTCCAACAAACCGATTTAGTTCGAAGGGTTCTTCATCATTCAAAGATAACAAAGGGGAATTTAGCAAGGGTAAAGAGAAGATTAGTGACTCAAAAGGTAAGTCAGCTATACCCTTGGATAAGGAAACACTTAATGACCTACGTAGGAAGAAACTATGCTTCTTTTGTAAAGGTCCCTATGAGTTTGGTCAAGATTGTCCTATGAGGCCTAAGGGGAAGGCTAACTAGGCGATGTGGGCTTATTATGAGGGTTTAGATTTAGATAGCTTAGAGCACCATGATGAGGATCTTAATGGGGTACAAGGTGAACAGGAGATAGATAGTGTTGAGAAAAAAGAGGCTCTAGAGCTACATTTATAGGAGGCACATCTGTCTAGTATTCAAAGAGAGGGATCTTTCACACTCCGGGGAGTCTTGGTAGGGCAGAAGGTTATTACTCTATTGGATACATGTGCCACACATAATTTTATTGATGCATGATTTGTGGAGAGGCATGGAATCATTACTGAGGAGTTCTAAGGATTGAGATTCAAGGTAGCTGATGGATATACTCTTCGTTGTGACAGGATGGTGCAAGATCTACCTTTGCACCTGAACAACTATGAGATCAAGGTAGACTATCATGTGGTCAATATGGGTGACATGGACATAGTACTTGGGATGTAGTGGCTACATTCTTTGAAGGAGGTTACTCTAAGACTAGAGCATATGGAGATACAGTTCAAGGTGGATGGCAGGACTCATGTGCTAAAGGCTATTTGTAATGGTGATGTCAGGACTATCTCACTTAGATAGATGGAGAGATTAGCTAGGCATAATAATGTAGAGTGGGCGGCAATATGTGCCTTGATGCCTACCCAGGAAGAGCAGCATAAGATTGAATATCATCTAGATATTCAGAAATTAAGGATCAAGTATGAGAAGGTTTTTAGCGAGATTCCATCAGGCAGGCCACTAGATAGAGGCATTGAGCACATTATCGAGCTAGAGGAAGGTGCTAAGCCTGTCATGATCACACCATACCGGCACCCAAAATAACTCAAAGATGAGATCAAGAGAACCATCAAGGAGTTGCTAGCAATGGGACACATCAGACCAAGTAAATCACCTTTTGCATCTTTTGTTGTTTTGGTAAAAAAGAAGGATGGTACTCTAGGAATGTGTATTGATTACAAGGTTTTGAATAAGAGAACTATAAAGAATAGGTATCCCATACCACACATTGATGAGTTGATAGATGAATTGCATGGGGCTTGTTATTTCACAAAAAATGATTTGAGATCAGGCTATCACCAGATTAGAGTTCGAGAGCAGGACATTGAGAAAATTGCTTTCAAGTGTCATTGTGGGCACTTTGAGTTTGTAGTCATGCCTTTTGGTTTGACTAATGCATTTGCCACTTTTCAGTCCACTATGAACAAGGTCTTCCACCATTAGTTGAGGAAATTTTTGCCGGTGTTCTTTGATGATATTTTTATCTATAGTAGGACATGGCAAAAACATTTAGAGCACTTGGAGACAATATTGAGCATTTTACAGAGGGAGTCCTTGTATGCCAAGGAGTCCAAATGTGATTTGGGGATGATAGAATTGTTGTATCTTGGACACATCATTAGTGCAAAAGGAGTGCGAATGGATCCTGAAAAGATCTGTGCTATTGTTGATTGGCCACCACTAGAGAACCTTACACAGTTAAGAGGGTTCCTTGGTCTATGTGGATTCTATCGTAGGTTTTTTAGTGGCTACTCACAGCATGCATTTCCCATGATAGATTTTCTAAAGAAAGGAGTATTTATGTGGACTCAGGAGGCATAGGAGTGTTTTATGTGGTTCAAGGAAAAAATGACTACATGCCCAGTATTAGCATTGCCTAACTTCACGAAGCCATTTGAGCTTCAATGTGATGCTTCTGGAGAGGGAGTTGGTGCTATACTCATGCAAGACAAGCATCCTATAGCTTATAAGAGTAGGAAACTTAGAGGGCCTGAGAGATCATTCAATATATATGATAAGGAGATGTTGGCCATCATGCATGCCTTGGCCAAATTCAGACAATATCTTGTGGGCAGAAAATTTTGTATTAAAATTGATCATAATAGTTTGAGGCACTTTTGGGGATAGTGGGACCTAAATGATCATCAGCAGAAGTGGGTGAGTAAGTTACATGCATATAATTTTGATATCACATATGTTAAGGGGACACATAATATTGTTGCACATGCTTTATCCCATAGGCCACAACTCACTTCTATGATTTAGATATCAGAGGATTGGCGACACTTGATTGTAGTAGAATATGCCAAAGACACGTGGGCCTCTGCTATAGTGGAGGGAACAACAATCGACACTAGATACACTCTCATAGATGATTTGATCATTTACAAGAACAAGATTTACTTAGTACCAGGATCGAAAGTGAACCAATTGATTTTGAGAGCATTCCATAATTCACCTACAATAGGCCATCCTAGGTATTTCAAGACTTACAGGTTAGTACGGGAACGGTTCACTTGGAAGGGACTTAAGGCTGATGTTTTGCAGTATGTGCATGAGTGTCATGTTTTCTTGCAGAACAACCAAGAGAACACTTATCTAGCAAGGCTCCTACAACCACTTCCTATTCCTAACAAGAAGTGGGAGTGCATCTCTATGGATTTTATTATGGGCTTGCCCAGGGCCCAGGGGTGCGATTATATCTATGTGGTGGTGGATAGGCTAAAAAAATATGCTCACTTCTTCCCTATCACTACTACATACTCAGCAGCTCAGGTGGCAGAGGTCTTCTTCAGGGAGGTTTTTAGATTACATGGTTTGCCTTAGAGAATTGTGAGTGACAGGGACATCCGCTTCATGAGTCACTTTTGGTAGGAGGCATTTCAGTTGTATGGTATTGAGCTTACACCTAGCACTAGTTATCACCCACAGATTGATGGTCAAACAAAGATTGTGAACAAATGGGTGGAAGGGTATTTGAGGAATTATGTGGCAGGTCAACAGTGAGCTTGGTTCTGATGGATATATCTCTGTGAGTATTTTTATAATACTACATACCATATGAATATACAAATGACACCCTTCATGGAACTTTACAGTAATGAGGCACCTAGTTTCTTAGATTTGTTGTTGGGAGATAGTCAAGTACCCCGTGCAGGTGAACTATCACAGGAAAGTAAGGATATAGTTGCTACTCTCAGAGACAACATTGCTAGAGTTCAGAACCAGCAAAAGCAGTATGCAGACAAGAAGAGGACTGAGTGTAGCTTTGAGATAAATGATATGGTTTACCTCATGTTGCAGCCATATAAGCAGTCCACTCTCAAGAAGAGTGGTGTAGAGAAACTCAAGCCACATTATTATGGACCATTCAGGATTGTCAGGCAAGTTGGTGAGGTGGCTTATGAGTTGGAGCTTCCTATAGATAGTAGAGTGCACAATGTGTTTCATGATCACGCCTCAAAAAAGCGTTGGGTCAGAATGTGATGCCTTCTGCAGTATTACCTCCCTTGGATGATGAGGGAAAATTGATCTTAGTGCCAGAATCCATTTTGGATAGTAGAGAGAAGCAGCTTTGTAGGAGAGTAATCAGAGAGTATCTGGTTAAGTGGAAAGATTTTCCTGTTGAAGATGCTACTTGGGAGGGAGAAGTGATTTTGCAGCATCTAGCATTAAGATTGCTCGAGGCCAAGCAATTTTAGGGGGGCAGACCTGTAATGTCCTCGTTTTGGAGGAGTTAATTATTTATAAAGTTATCGATAAAAAAATATATTACAAGGTAATTTTATATTTAATTAAGTGATATATATATTATAAAGTCATTAAATAAAATAATGTTCTAGAGGTTGCTAGAAGGAGCAGAGAAATAATTAAAAAAAGAGGCCGACCTATCGAGGAAAAAAGAATAAATAGGCATTGAGGGCTCATTGCCTATCATCAAAATTTATTATTGATTTTTGTTGATGTGCGTTGTGGAGCCTAGGGTTTCTGCAAGTAGTCACAATTGGCCATTGAGAACGAAAACTCTCAATTGGTACACAATTTTGAGGGTGTGAAAGATAACCTGAATTATTGTAGCTGTGGGAAGGATATTTCAGCCCTTTCACTTGTGCTTAATTGCTGGTTTGGAGTTTCAAGTGGAGTTGGACTTTCACCATATCATCTTCAGTAGTCAGTCTCCAGTATCTGATCAATCCAGGTTCTTCATTTCAGTTTGTAGTTGTAACAAGTACTCAATTGTATACAACTAGTTAGGTTTTTTCTATAATGTGCCATGTCATAATGTTTCGATGTTGAAAATTGCCATATCATTTGTAAAAACATTTGGTTTTCATTGAATGAATACATTGGCACTATTATTTCCTTATTTCAGCAATATACTTTAGCAGTGTATTAAATTTAGGGTTTTGTTTAGTGGCCTATTGGAAAGGGTCATTACATGAGGATAGGAAAAGAGTTTAGTTTATGTTAAGATTATAATTAAGAATAGAACATGGGTTATGATCTTCTTTACAAATAGAGTTTAATGTTTAGGATGGGATTAAGATTAGAGATAAGATTCTAGGTGAAGATTAGGATTAATTTTATAGTGTGAATTAAGATTAGAATTGAGGTCAGATCTAGGAATATAGTTAGTTTAATAGTTTTAGATTGAGTTCTAATTACGAGTTAGTTAGGATATTAGTTTATATTTTTGCTAAGAAGTGTAAGAGAAAATATCAACATTTTCCCCTAATTAAGCTTCAACATCTCTTCCACGAACCCAATGCACCTTAAGGAGGTATTTCTAGTTATAATTTTATAATATGAATTGTAATGGAATTTGACCTATTGTGTAAAAAAATCATGAATATGACATGATTGTATAAATGTATGTTCTCAACTATTCATTTTAAATATAGAATAAATAAATTTATAATAAACATTTGAAAATTTGATAAGATTTAATTAGATAGGTTTATCAACTTCATATGTTTATCTATCTATTATTAGATACACAAGTAAATATATTATATAACAAACATCATATAATGGTTAGGGTTTATATAATTACTAGTATCATAATTATTCTTGATATTTTGATTAGGATTGTGATTTAGAGAATATGATTAGAATTATAGTTACAATTATGGTTAGAGCCATGGTTTATATCATCACTAGTGTTATCTTAAGAGTTAAGATCAAGGTTGAGCATTACAATTATGGAGAGGCTTTATGCAATTATGGTTACAATTAGCATTAACATATAGGGTTGAAGATAAGAGAAGAGTTTAGGTTTATGCCATGCTTGGAATTGCGTTGAGATAAGAATGTGGATTATGATATTGTTTACATAGAGTTAGAGTTTAATGTTTAGAATATGGTTAAGGTTAGAACTAAGATTAGGTTTAGATTAGTGTTAGTTTATAGTTTAAGTCAAGGTTAAGATTGAGGTTGGATCTAGGAATACAACTAGTCTAAGGTTTGAGTTAAGTTTTAATTTTACTTTTTAAAGGATATTAATTTCAATTTATGTTATGGCTACTTTATTTCATTACAAGTTTGGGCAATGGTCTTGCTTAGAATGATGGTTAAATACTTTAAAAGGATTCATAGTTAACATTTAACCTAATGGTGAATTGATTCACTAAATACTATGCCAACTAAGCTATTAGTTATGTCAATAAATGCAAAATGCAAGAGAAAATACCAAGATTTCCTCCACTAAGCTTCAATATCTCTTCACCTTAGGGAGGCACTCCTAGTTAGGGAGGCTAAGTACTATTGTGTTATTTTTCGGATTACTCATGTTAACTTGTTATTAAATGACCTCTATTTTACCAATAAAAATTCATTCCATTCCATATTTTTCTATAAATATACATGTCAAGTTTTTAACTTTACAATTTATATATATTAATTTTCTAGCTTTTAATTGGATGAATGGATTAGAGTCTTATATGCGGATTTGTGAGTTTGCGAGAAGTGTTTTTTTTATAGAATATTTGTATTGTTTCTCTTATCCCTAATGTTTAGCGCATTTGTTGTCTATTTTGTTTAAAGTGTTTTTTGAACACTTCAATTATTGTATATGGATTTTACAATAGAAAACTATATATTATAATAATATAATCAATAATTTGATATTTCTAATTTTGTAGAACTATTATAAATTATTTTTTAAATTATAAAACAATACATTGAATTTTTTTAAAAAATATTTTAAATATGTACTTTAATTATTTATTACAAGAGTGTTATTCCCTTCAATTTTTGAACTTTTGTTTGAATGATTTATTATATTAAATTTTTAATACTATTGTTAAATGTTTTATATTATATTTCAATAAATTTAAAATTGATTATTGTAAACATTTAAATAATTAATATAAACAAATTATAATGTTTAGAACAAACCATAATGTTTCTAATTCACTACTGACTTTTTTTGGTTGGTCATATGATATAGGAAAGCAAGTTAAACAAACAAAGGAACTTCTATTAAGAAAGTGACATGTATGAAAATTTATTAAACAAGAACTACAATTAATTATAATAGTTTAATTAGAGAGTATTAAATTTGATAATTAATAATTATAAGAAAGTCAAATTTTTGTGATAATGATAATGTTTAATATAATTTAATTAAAAATTTAACATTTTTCTTAATATTTTAGATATGAAACATTCTAAAATTCAAATTATTATTTTGAAAAATTAAAAAGAAATTGAAATAAAAATTCAAAATAAAAATAGTGTGTAGGTCTTAGAACAAATAAAAATAGTGTGTAGGTCTTAGAACAAATAAGGAATCAGAAATCAGATTCAAGAAAATGAATAAGATATAAATATTTTAATCCTCAACATATTACGAGATGGGAGACAGGATAAAAATAGAATATATCTTTAAAGATATCTTCTATTTTTATCAAGAATAATATATTGCGGAAGAAGATATGGGTAGTTTAATTTCTATATGTTGTTTGTACTTTTCATCAATTTGCCATAATTGTGATTTGATCTTACGACATGCAAAATTGCAACTCTGTGTTCTATAAATATCGCCAACGGCAACAGAAATGGAAGGACATTTAAGAAAAACGCAGCTGTTGTTGTTAAACGGCATCAGAAAGAAAAGAGAGAGAACTGCATGAGTATATACGAAAGGGAGCTCAAAAAATGAAAATTAAAAAAATAAATCTAATTTAAGGAAGTGAGAAAGGGAGAGAAATGCGCTACATGCAAGTGTAACATGAGGGTTAGTTCTAAAAATAGAGAGACGAGTAGAGGGGCTTATAAAAGGCGGGTGAAGAATAGCAATAGCAATAGCAGAAGCAACATCAGCATCGAGAGAGAAGAGCTGTTGATGTTTATGTTTGTATGCGACATGAGAATGGCGTGGTTGAGAAATCTATGTTTGTTTGCAGTTGCAGTGATGATAATGTCAGCAGGTGCAGTCGATGGGCGAGTGTTGAAGGGAGCGAGAGTATCAAGTGATGAAGGGGATTGGGATGATTATAGTCAGGGTGGTGAGCAGCCTGACTGGAAGAAGATGATCGGCGACGTGTGCAGCAATTCCGTGCAGCCGGAGAGCTGCGTTTCATCGCTCTCCAATGCTACGGATTTGTCTACTCAACTCTCTCTCACCGCACTTGATTTGGCCGGGCAGGAAGCGAAAGTTGCGTCTCGGTACATGGAAGATCTCAAGAGGAGAAATGCGGGAGAGGGCGAGGAGGCTTTCGAGTGGTGCTCCGAGCTGCTGAAGAGGAGCAGATACAAGATCCACGATTCGCACAAGGAGCTGCTGGAGCTCTTCTCTTATCATCATAATCACACTGATCACAGTCATCATGATCGCAGTGATCGTGTCATGTTCAGGGACACAATATCACACATCATTGGAGACCTTTTTGCCGTGCAAGACAATCACTTGCTCTGCCAGGGCCATCTGTCCTTGCAAACCTCGTGGGCTACCACCGTCTATTATGACACCCTCCATTTCACCGACTCTGTTGCTCATGCTCTCGCTGTTTTCACCGCTCTCTCCCACCAGCGCCACTTCTGACCTCACCTCACCAATATTACTTACTACTTTTCAAGGAGGGCTACCTACGCTCACTAGCTATGTAGTGGTTGTTGATTTACGGTTTACAAAGAGAGCTAGCTATACACACATTAGCTACTATCAAAGACAGCTAAACTCATTTTACCTATTTTGTTTGTAACACAAAATAGCTCCTACACCAGCCCTTCAATAAGGGTTTTTATTTGTTTGTGGGGAAATACTCATAATGAGTTTGCTATCTAGAAATTCTTTGCATGTATCTCTTCTCCTTCTATCAATAAATAAAGATGTAATTTTTTTTGGTATTTTATGTTCTTAACATGTCTCCTTGTAATATAACTTTTGATATTTGTTTTACATTTATAATTATATAATATTTTTATAGCATCAACTTATATTTTCACCTTTACATCTTAAATATAAATAACTATAAATAAATAAATAAATTACAGTGTTTTAATCAAATTAAAGATGAGAAGCTCTGATTGTGTGACAGGGAATTGAATAGAGGTGAAATGTAGTGGTTCTTGATTTACACCAGCTTTATGCCAGCCCACTCCCACAAAAACTGTTAAAAGCTAATATCATACCATTGCAAACCCACAAGTACTATTATGAAGATGGGTCTCTAGTGTTGAGTTTTCTTTTAATCACTGTCTTCCAATAAGCTAGTGAAATTGCAGGATATCTTTCCATACATCAGAATGTAATGTCAAATTGGGTGTGTCTCTACCGTAGACTTCTTAAAATTATCTCTTGAGAGCTGCTTTCCCTTACAACATAGTCATAATGGGTAGTTTAGGTCTACCAAAGAGAGTTTACATGAGCTTGATTTTCGCTTTGAAGCGCAAGAAGATTGTGACTTTGATTCGTATATTATGTTTGACCTATCACATTTTTTCTCGTTTGCACTTTGATGATCACTAATACTATAAAATGATTTGTCAATGGATAAGTAGACTTGTTATGATTTGCTGAGGATTAATATATAAAAATGTAGTGTGTTTTAAGAACATGCACTCTCAAATTGATTGAAATGATTTATGCAGCCAATGATGCCAAGCTTTAATCCCAAAAATCTAAAGTTCTATTTATCTTTTGGTAGAACTAATTCAGTTATGAAAGAAATATTTTGTGGAGATTTACTTTACTTTGCTCCATTTAATATAGTATACCATAGATAAATTAATTTTTTTGAGATTTATGATGAAAGAATCATGAAGAAAACTATTTAGCTAAGCCAACTACTTAGCATATTGTATTAAAAATGAGTCTCAAAGATTTTTTTTTTTTTTAATAAGACAACAAAGAAAAGAACGATATTGTGAGGCCATAAAATCTCTTCTATTTTGTGAGGCCATAAAATCTCTTTTATTACTCTTAAGTTTTAGGATTTATGTCTTTTATTTTCTGATTCATTTTAGTTGGATTAATTAAATGGTCAAATTGGAGCATACTGTTGTAACCATCACCATTTGCAATGGGATCCCAGAACTCATTTTACCCTCGGTGAGAGCATCCTCCCAACCTGCATTGTAAAACCCCTATTTAGGCCATGTTTTTGTTTGAAGCAAAAAGTTAGAATGATAGGATGTAGTAGTTCATCATGGATTCCTCGAAATAGCAAAGAGTACATCAAGCACAATGAAAAAATTTTGCATTAAGAGAAAAGACCTTAAAAAATAGATAAATGCACTACAAACATGGCAACGCTCAAGTAGGGGTATCAGATAGAAAATCAATGAATCCACTCAAAAAGAATGCTTGCCAAAGTGATCAGAAATGATTATGGTCATTAACTGTGTAATCTGCAAATAATTTCATAAATGGTCTTGAAGAATTTGAATGCTATCTGTAAGGACTGTCCTGTGAAACCGTTGTCACATTAGGAATCTCCATAAAAGGAAGAAATTTAAATTGAGTCAAGGAAAAACAATGCTTTATCAAAGTAAAATAGTGTTTTCACTTCAATTAATTGATAATACTAAATAATTACTCCTTTATGACTTAATCATTTAATACTTCATTCAAGAAAAATATGCTAATAATTCTTGAATTCAGAAGATGTCTCTTCAAAAGTACAAGGAAGAACTCTCTGAAGCACAACATTTTCATAGGCTAAATATTTTTTCATTTTAGAGTTTAAGATTTTTCTAAAGACATTTCTTCTATGCATACATAGGACATCATCATTTTTATTTGGAACAGATAACCAAAAACCTCATTATGTAACATGACATATATCATATTATAAGGAAACTGAATATACATCTCATTGTAAGTAATCCTCATATTCATATTATGTACATGGGCACTCAGATCCATAAATGGTCAATTGTTGATACTATTTTAGAATGAAATTTTTTAGCAAATAATCATTACCATTTAGAAATCTTTCCTTATAAAAAAGGAGAAACATAAACACAATCATGGACTATCAAGTTGCCAACTGTCTAGACATTATTCAGTATCCATATAGAGGCATTGATTTTTTAGCACAATAACAACTCAGCTAGCCGCCTCAATTAAATAGTGAGATCGTCAATTTACATATTTCATTTTATCTATGTGAATGTCAGCCTTTATTTCTATACAATCTTTATCCTAAGAAGCTCCTTTGCATGAATCTTTTTCATAGAAGGGATCAAGAGAAAAACACAATCTTATTTTGAATCAATGGAAGTAAAAGTCATTTATTTCCCTGATATGAAAGGTTAATTTAGATAATATTTACTCCACATGTAGTCTACATGATTTTGCATCATTTTGTAGATTCTTGGCAACCTTTGGCCTACATATTCGTCAAACTTACTTTAACTAAACCAGTATTATATGAGGAAGACCCTTGGACTTGACTAAGATGCTCTTGCTTGTCCATGATGATAAGTCACAGAGCTTTATTGAATTTTTGACAATTTTCGTAACTCTAAAAAAGTTGAACCCCATTATTATCGTTGATGTTGTGTCAAGCTTTCTCATTACACTCATAAACAAAGCATTGAAAATCAGTTAAAAAGTGCAACTCATCGCAAACTAGAAGTGGAGGCAATATTGTCCAGATGAGATCGAGGTAGATTCAAGAATATTAGTGGCACAATTTTTGAGATGCAATTAAATTAGGGACTAGATCATTTTTAATTTTTCTTTTATAATTGTTTCAAAATTTCTCAAACTTCATATTTGGAATTTCTCATGAAACAGGTGCATGTAAATATTCGAACAAGTATTAAAAAATGAGATATAATTCTCAAGAAATGGTTAAAGAGAGTGTTAACTTATATTACAGTTCCTAGGGTTTCAACTCACATACTTCTCGAAGGATTTAGAGCTTGATATAATTGAGACATTATTTTTGAAACTTGCCGTGAACATGGAAAGGGCAGTCATATGACTGATAAGCCTTGACTTAATGTTTTCATTGACGTCACTACTCTACTTTTTAATAGATTGGTGTGTGTTGTCATTGACGTCACTATTCTACTTTTTAATAGATTGATGTGTCACAAAAGTAGATTGGTGTGTCACAATATTTGGTAGTGGTTGTCGATTTAGGTTTTCAAAGAGAGCTACTATCAAAGATAACTAAAGTCACTTTAGCTAATTTTTTTGTAACAAGGCTCTTATAGAAATCCTTGAATAATGTTTTTTAATTTTTTTTGGTGAAGATACTCATAATGATCAATTTGCCACTGAGAAACTTTCTGCATGTATCTCTTCTTCTTCTTTTTCTAACAAAAAGTAAATAATCAATTTTTGTTTTATTATATGTGTAAATAAGAATTGCATATGTACCCATGCTAAAGAGCACAAAAAACTATGATTTTGCTACAAGATTGCAATTAAAATGTTTCAATAAAAGGAGCTTATCAATAAGCTAACAACAACAAATCTCTACATTTTGCATTGCAATGAAATGCATGATAAAGCATGGGAGAAATTTGCCTCCATTTCCTTTTTCCTTAATCCATTTGAAAGGTCGTTGCGTAGTTGGTATGCTTCTCAAAATATTTCGAATCAATCATTCTGACTGTTTGTGTTATTGGCTATGGTTGGGTAAATGTTTTCTTTTCCAAAGGCTAAAGGATCTTGAATAATGTTGGTGACGTAGGCTTCCAACTATCCTTTTAATCTCCCCTACCTTTACCTACTCCAACTACTTTATTTATTATTGTCTTCTCATAGAAAGGTCTAGATCTCTCACTTTGTAAACTATTCTTCTAGATTATTAGGTTTAGGTTTAGGGTTTCTTCCAAAAGTTTGAGTCAGTTGTAATATTTTTTCAGAAGTTTGTAGATGTTTTGTCTTCTCGGCTAATAGTAGATTTCTCCAGAATATTGTATGCTTTCTTATAAAAAACACTATGTACTCATTTGAGATCACGGAGAATGAAATATAATATAGTTTATTGTGTGGCAACACATTGTGTTATTCTATGTCTTTGTTATTTTTACTCCGCACATCTATCAGAGTGGTATCAGAGCTGTAGAAAATCTGGACATTGTTTTTATGGGTAGATGTCATTGTGGGTAAAGGGAAAATGAGAGAAAAGCTAAAGTTCTAAGGAAAAGATCATAGTTGTTGTGTGAGGAAGGAAGAGAAAGGGTTTGTAGTTGTTACAAGTCAGAAAGTTTTACTGTTAAATCATGGTAGAAACCAGTGGAAGTATTTCACAACCACAAATTCCAACTTTTAATGGAAAAAATTATGATTATTGGAGCATCAAAATGAAAACACTTTTTTGTTCTCAGAATGTTTGGGATTTAGTTGAAAGTGGGTTCCCTGAACCAGCAGACCAACAGGCATATCAAGCTCTTTCACAAGCTGAAAAAGATTTATTAAAGGAAAATAGGAAAAAGGATGCTAAGGCACTGTTCTTTATTCAACAGGCAGTGGAGGAAGAAATATTTCCAAAGGTAGCTGCTGTCGAAAGCTCAAAGCAAGCATGGGACAACTTGTAATCAACATACCAGGGCACAAGAAAGGTAAAAACTTCAAAGTTACAAAATCTTAGAAGAGATTTTGAAAATTTGCAAATGAAAGATTCAAATTCAATAGACTCATTCTTCACTCAAACAATGGGGATAGTAAATCAGATTAGATCATATGGAGAAACCCTTGGGGATCAACAAGTTGTAGAGAAAATAATTAGAATTCTACCAAATAAGTTTGATTCAAGAGTTGCAGCCATTGAAGAATCTAAGGATCTCTCCTTGCTATCCATAGATGAGTTAATGGGTTCTCTCTTATCACATGAACAAAGGTTGAATCATTTAGGAACTTCATCATTGGAGAATGCTTTCAAGACTCAACTTTCATTTGGAAGAACAAGAGGAAGATCAAATTATAGTAGAGGCAAAGGATGTTTTACACCAAGAGGAGGAAGAGAAAATCCACAATTTGAAAGTAGAAGGCCAACATCAAGCTCACAAACCAATTTCACATCAACAAGAGGAAGGGTGAGCAACCATCATCAAGGAGAAAGGTATGAAAAATCTAACATCCAATGTCATTATTATTGTAATAAATTTGGGCATTTTGCATTTGAGTGTAGAAAAAGACAATATGACATGAATAGGCAAAAGACACATTTTACAAATGAAAGTCAACCCAACACTAGTGAGCAAAACACCATCTTGATAACATGTAATGTTGCACAAGAGAGTTCTAAAGAAGTATGGTTCTTAGATAGTGGTTGTAGTAACCATATGAGTGGGTCCAAGGAGATATTATCAACAATAGATGAATTAGTAAAATCAGAGGTTAAATTGGGGAATGATTATCAAATTTCAGTCATGGGAAAAGGGTCAATTAGCATAAGAACTAAGAAAGGTGAAGAAAAGGAAATTCCTGATGTATATTATGTTCCTGGATTGCAACACAATCTCATAAGCATTGGGAAACTAGTACAAAAGGGATATAGAATACATTTTGAAAATGGTGAATGTGTGATTCTAGATAAAAGACCAAGCATTAGGTTGATTGCAAAAGTTGAAATGACTCAAAATAGAATGTTACCAGTTAAAATCCAAAGTGAAATATTCTTAGAGCCAAATGAATTGCAAAAAGTAGCTGAATCTACATTCAAAGCTTTACACAAAAATGAAACTTGGCTATGGCATTTAAGGTTTGGTCAATTAAACTTAAAGGGTTACAACTCTTATATAAGAAATGAATGGTCTTGGGTTGCCATCAATAGAGCCACTTAAGAAAACATGTGAGAGTTGCATTTTGGCAAAGCAACATAGAAAAAAATTTTCAGTCGAAAAGTCTTATAAAGAAAAACATTCACTTGAGATAGTTTATTCAGATCTTTGTGGGCCAATGCAAACACCATCCTTAAGCGGAATACTTTATTTCTTGACATTTATTGATGATTTCAGCAGAAAAGTTTGGGTTTATTTTTTGAAGTATAAATCAGATGTATTTGCTATCTTTAAAGAATTCAAGGCAAAAGTTGAAAAAGAAAGTGGATACTCTATTAAAACATTAAGAACCGATCAAGGTGGAGAATACATATCAAATGAAAATGACATAAGGAAACAATTTACAGCAAGGTACACTCCACAACAAAATGGAGTAGCAGAAAGAAAAAATAGAACAATTATGGAGATGACAAGGAGTATGTTAAAGGAGAAACACTTGCCAAATGAGTATTGGGCTGAAGCAGTTGTATGTTCAACATACATACTAAATAGATGTCCAACAAAAGTAGGAATAAATAAAACACTAGAAGAAGCTTGGAGCAAAAGGAAGCACGATATAGCAAATTTGAGAATATTTGGTTGTGTGGCATACTCATTGGTACCTCAAGAAGTGAGACAAAAATTGGATGATAGAGGAGAGAAGTGCATATTTGTGGGATATAGTGAACAATATAAACCATATAGGCTATACGACCCTATCACAAAGAAGTTAATAATAAGTCGTGATGTTGAGTTTGTAGAAGAAGAAGCATGTGACGGTAGCTTGGATAAGTCAACTACAATTGCAGCTAGTGTTCCACAAGAAAATGAAGAAAATGAAACTCAAGATGTGCATTCTACAACACAAAAAAATGTTCTTAAAACACCTATAAGGGCTCCTACCACTCAAAAAACTACTAATCCAGCAAGCACTAACAATAGTGAATCATCTAATACAACACTTGCTTCATTAAGATCAAGATCTATAAATACTTCAAGGAAAAAACAAAGTCTTAGAGACATATATGATGAATTGCAAGAGGCTAAAAATGATGATTTATGCATTAATTTTGCACTCTTAGCACACGCTGATCCAATTTATTTTAAAGAAGCTATTAAAGATGACAAATGAATTTCAGCCATGGATGAAGAAATTCAGTTAATAGAAAAGAATGATACTTGGGACTTAGTAGATCTTCCTAAAGGCAAGGATGTGATTGGAGTTAAGTGGGTATACAAAAAAAAAAAAATGCTGATGGAAAAGTAGAGAAACACAAGGTAAGACTAGTAGCCAAAGGCTTCACACAACAACCAGGTATAGACTACAATGAGACATTTGCACTTGTGGCAAGATTCGACACTATTAGAATGATTTTATCCATAGCAAACCAAAATAATTGGAAGGTTTATCAAATGGACGTGAATTCAACATTCTTGAATGGCATTTTAGAAGAAGAAGTGTATATAAAACAACCACTGGGATATGAAATTTTGGGAGAAGAACATAAGGTATACAAGCTAAAGAAGGCACTATATGGCTTGAAGCAAGCTCCTAGAGCTTGGTACAGCATAATAGACTCTTATTTTGCAAATAATGGTTTTAGTAAGTGTGGCTATGAACCAACTCTGTATGTCAAAGTGAGCAATGAAGGAAAAATATTGATAGTTTTCTTATATGTAGATGATTTGATATTCACCGGTAATATGTCAATTAACAATTTCAAGGTAGCCATGAAAAATGAATTTGATATGACTGACTTGGGAGTCATGAGATATTTTGTTGAAATACAAGTAAATCAAAATGATCAAGGTATTTTCATTTGTCAAAGTAGGTATGCTACTGATTTGTTGAAAAGATTTAAAATGACAAATGTGAATTCAGCGCCTACACCAGTTGCATTGGGTATAAAACTTAGCAAGAATGATGAAAGTCCGAATGTAGACACAACTTTATTCAAAAGATTAGTTGGTAGCCATTTATATTTGACAGCTACAAGACCAGATATAATGCATGGAGTTAGTCTCATTTGTAGATTCATGGACAAACTAAAAGAAACTCATTGGAAAGCTGAAAAGAGGATTTTGAGGTATATAGCTAGAACAAAGAACTTTGAGATCTTATATAGGCATTCATATCATTACAAGCTGATTGGCTATATAGATAGTGACTGGGTAGGTAGCAACCAAAGAAGCAACCAATTGTGACATTATCATCAGCTGAAGTAGAATATGTTGCAACAACATTAGCAACCTGTCAAGCAATGTGGATAGAAGAGTACTTTTAGATTTGAAGCATTCACAAGAAGAACATACAAGAATATATTGTGATAATAATTCTGCAATTTCTTTATCAAAAAATCATGTCTTTCATCAACGTAGTAAACATATAGATATAAGATATCATTATATTCATGAATTAGTGAACAATGGTGACATATGTCTTAAGTTTTGCAGGTCCAAAGAACAACTGGTAGATATTTTCACAAAGCCTCTTGCAAAGAATGTCTTTGAACATCTTCGAGAAAGTATTGGTATTACAGACATACATGGCAGTGAAGATTAAGGGGGAGTGTTGGTGACATAGGTTTCCAGCTATCCTTTTAATCTCCCCTACCTTTACCTACTCCAACTACTTTATTTATTATTGTCTTCTCACCTAGAGTTCTAGATCTCTCATTTTGTAAACTATTCTTCTAGATTATTAGGTTTAGGTTTAGGGTTTGTTCCAAAAAGTTTGAGTTTGTTGTAATATTTTGTTTAGAAGTTTGTAGATGTTTTATCTTCTCGGCTAATAGTAGATTTTGTAGAATATTGTATGCTTTCTTATAAAAAGCACTATGTACTCATTTGAGATCACAGGGAATGAAATATAATATAGTTTATTGTGCAGCAACACATTGTGTTGTTCTATGTCTTTGTTATTTTTATTCTGCACATCTATCAAATAAGGTCTTTTGTTTTGTTGGGACATTTGTTTTATGCCAAATTCATATAGTATGTATTCGATTCTCTCACAAATAATCTTATAATGGTGATTAGAGAACAACTATATATTTGGGTGATTTATCAATTTTTTTTGTCTTTGGGTGAAATGTGTCATTGTAGCTTGTGTAAGAATTCTTAAGCCGATAGGCTTTCTCCCTAGGAGACTTTTTGTCAGAATTTTCAGAGTTTCCTATGTTGTCGGATGCCTAAAAATTCCAAAACGAGGTCGGTAAAGAAAATGGTGCCTGGAGTTTCCTTGTTATAAAAAATGATAAAAAATGAAAGTGGTGTCAAAAAAAGCGATAGGAGTTTTTTTCTCTCTTCCTGATTCTATGTTCAGTTAAGAACGTTATTAATAGGAAAGACAAAAATGGCTCTTTTGGAAGAATTTTAGGTAAGGTATCATGAATTTTATTAAAAAGAGAGTTTGGCATTCATATAAATAGCTAAATTTTGTAAACCCTTAGAAACATTTAATGGATTTCTCAAAAACATTATTACCTTGCTGCATGGGACCATTGATATAAAGCAAGGAAATTATTGCCGTTGAAAACATGAATGCAGATATAATATTGCCAAACTTGATGAAAATATTATTTTTTGATGGACATAATTCACTAGATTTTCTTTAATTCCTTCTATAAATCATGCAAATTTGTGGCTTGGTTTTACCTCCTCGATCATCGAATTTAAAATTGCAAAGGGAATTACAAGTGTTTTCACCTGCTTGATCTCTGAATCTAGAGTTATTGTCCGCAGGGCTATATATTTTAATTTTATGGTTTGTCTTATAACATTAGAATTAGGTTAACTTTTTTTTAAAAATTTAGAAATATAAAATAAAACTCTTTTAGAATAGGGATTAGGTATGTATTAATATCATATTTCAAACAGATTATATCTTTAATTTTAAGGTCTTAATATAAAATATATAGAGTTTGAAATAATTCTATGAAGATTATTAAATAGTTCGATAGTTTTCTTAAAATAATAGTTATAAAAATAAATTAAATATTTGTCTAGATAATACTTAATATATTAAATATTTATATAATATTTTATAAATATAAATCATTACAAATACACCAATAAAAAAATATGCAAAAAAAATCATATATTAATTATAACTTCCAACTAACAATGTTTTGTGATGTACAATTGTTGATAAATTTTCACTCAAAATGCAATAACCTATCTTGTTCTAGTTGACCTATTTTATTATTATTATACTTTGTAAACAACTTAATAGGATGCCCAAAGTGTGTTCTATATGACACAACATCAAACACAATTTTTTTTGACATTTGTCATCTATACATTGCTTGAGGAACAAGTGGAAACAAAATGCACAACAAGGGGAATAAAAATAATGCCCTTGGTTGTCTAATAATCACTATCTTGGATTTCGTTAGATATAATTTCATTTATTTATCCACAAGTATTATCCTCTGAAAGATTCATACATTCTATGAATATATCTATTATCTAAACAAATCATATAATCTAAAACTTATGAAATAAGTATATTATGTTATATAATTAATTTGGTCAAAATTGGTTGAAAATTTGAAGAAGGAACAAATAATTAATTTAAAAAATTGATCTAGTGAGATATATTAAGGCCTTTTATTATTATTATAGTTTAAATATTATTTCTATGATATTAAATATTAAAGTAATAGGTCTTCGTAAGAATATTATTTATACACCCACCAACCAATGTTAGATTCTTTTAGAAGTTTATAGAAAAGCTTAAAGTTGAGGAAAAAATATTTCATTGAGATAAGTAAATATTACATATTGTTCCACCCATGACTGTTTATTGTACTCGCAAATAAGAAAACAAATAAATAATTTTGAATAAATTTCACTAAGGATATGAAAATTAGAAACATTATAAAAGTACCAACAATGACAAAAATTCTATATATTGATTGGTCGAAGAAGAAACAAAATACCATTCACTAAATGCTTTAGTATCTTGCCTATGGTAGGAACTAAAAAAATTGAATGTACCTATTGACATTTTTAACATCAATATTTATCTTAAAATGTTTATTTTTAAAATTTTCATATGTAGTGATTGAATAAATTTTTGTGATACTTCCATTGTTATTTCAATATAATTATAGTGATAACATAGAGAGCTAAAAAAATTAATATTGATAAAAAATAGGTAGGAAAAAATAGAAAGAGAGGGTGTGCATTTATGAGGGAGATTAATATGAAGTGAAAGATCAAGAAGAAGTGGGTGGAGAGTGGGAAGTAGAATAATGATATTTGGGGTGCTAGAGAGAGAGTATATATATATATATATATATATATATATATATATATATATATATATATATATATATATATATATATATATATATATATATATATATATATATATATATATATATATATATATATAGTGAGAGGTGAATGGTAAAGGAAGGGGTAAGATAAGATAAAGGTAGTGATGGAGAAAGAAGTGTGTGTATGAGAAATACATAAAGGAAATGTTTGGAGGTAGATAAGGAGAATGTGCAAATTAGAGAGAGACATATGGACATAAAAATAGAGAAATATACAAAATATAGAGGAATATGGAGAGGAAATGGTAGAGATGACAAGATAGCAATAATACCTAGGTTATCCATTTCGTATTGGAAATAATAGTTAGAGGGATATATTATAATAATAAGAAATAAGGAGAGAGTGAGTGGGGTGGAGAAGGGGGGAGGGAGTGAGTATGATGAATATTATAAAGAAAAAAGAGGGGTAGAGAGGTGAATATATTGATTGAGCTAAGAATAGATAGGGAAATATAGGAAGAGTCAGTGTATAGATACATGGATTAGGATTGAATATCAAGGTGGAGGATAGTTATAAAGGGAGGGACAAAGAAGAGGGGAGGTGGAGGGAGAGAAATAGGAAGAGAAGAGGAGGGAGATAAAGAGAGAGAATGATAAATATATTTGACATGATATATGGATAGTAGATACATAGATATATAGGTAGACATAGCACATACATAGAGTATCAAAGAAAAATAAATATATCGAATATAGATACATAGGAGAAAATGGTCAAGAGGGTAAGATAAAATAGAGACAGAGAAAGGACTATGCATGTATGTGAATAAGAGAGATATAAGGATTAGGTTAGAGAAGTAGATGGGGAGAGTTTATATTTCTAGAGTGGTGACGTGCTTAATTCAAAACTCATAAGACCTAATTCAAAGCCATCTAATATAAGTCATTACATTGAGGGTATTCAAATTTAGAGGTACCTATTAACAACAATGTTAGATTTAACTTTGATCTTAACTTTTATTAAAATAATTCTAATTAAGAACTACATTATGTTTTAATATTTATGAATGAGATGAATTAAAATTATATATGTAGAAATCTTAAGAGAATAAGATGAAATAATTTGACAAATTAAATATTGATACATTTGATAACTAGAGCAGATTTGTAAGTGTCTATTTTATTTTATTTTATAGAAGTATTATATATTGGGTGGACATGGATATATGGGAGGATAAGGGGAGAGAGGCTAGAGAGAGTGAATAAGATGAATAATATAAAGAGAGATAGAGAGGTGAAAATTTTTTCACCGATTAAAAATTAGAGAGAAAAAATAGAGAGGGAGAGAGAGAGAGAGAGAGAGAGAGAGAGAGAGAGAGAGAGAGAGAGAGAGAGAGAGAGAGATTTGAGGTGATAGATAGTTACATATAGAATATCAAAGAGAAATTGAGAAAATAAAATATAGATTGTGAGTGTTAAAACTTCAAGAAAGATATAAGGAAAGGATATGGAGGTAGATAGGGAGAGCATGCAAATTAGAGAGAGATATGGATATAAAAATAGAGAGATACATAAATATAGAGAAAGATGGAGATAAAAAGATATAGATGATGAGATAACAATTTTAAATTATTGATTTCAAATATCTAGGTTGTCCATTTTGTATAGGAAATAATAGTTTGAGGCATAGATAATTATAATGAAGAGAAGGAATAATTAAATGCACATTAAATATTGAGTGATAGTCATCCATTACCAAGATAGTTATCCATTACCAAGTTGTCAGGAAATGGAGGAATGAATGGAAGTCAACAATATAAACTGTATTCAACATAGGATTGAGACTATAATATTAAATATATAATTATTTGTTAATTTGAATTCTAGGTGATAGTTGTGAGTTTTTTTTCCTTACACAATTACATTTACCAGGAGTAGATTTGGACCCAAAACCTCTTTAATAAGAGACTCAAAATTTACCGTTGTGTTGTAGGCTCTTGCCTATAGTATATTTTAAAGGGTATTTCATATTATTTCATTTGAATTAATATGAAATTATTTTAATTTTATTTTATTTAAATATATTTTGTTATTATATTTAGAAGTTTTAAAACTGAAATTGATTTTTTTAATATTAAGATTTATGATTAAAATTTAGATGATTATTATTTTTGTGTTAAAATTAATTGGTTGAGATTTATATTTTTAATTTAATATGTTTTATAAATTATCTATTATGCTAAGAACATTTTTTTAAATATTACCTTTTGAATGTTTATCTTTTGCATAATTCTTCTTCCAATATGTATTTGGATATTTTCTTTATACATTAACATTAAAAAAACAAACAAAATCAAATATAGGAAATATATTGGACACCTTGTTTATAAATTTGACTATTTTATTGTTTCAATTACCTAAGAGTTCCCAAGGTTCACTTTCATACACATTTTCATTAATCATACTATTATTATTGTCACTTACTAGATTATTAATGTTCTAGGGAGTCTTTTGGAGTCTTTAGGCAATCATTATGGGGCAGTGGATCCTGAGTTTAGCATGGAGTAGCTAGAATTTTTTTTGATATGTGTGTTGCTACTTGGAATCTGCAAAATGTGTGCCTTTACAATAATATAGTATATCATTTTGCCTCAGATGATCCTTGTCTTTTGAATACAACTAAGATCTTTGCTACAATTATTTCTCATGATTATGAAGAACTGGTAAACCAAGTTTAGAGACACATAAAATACACCGAGTGTACATGTTTATGCAAGAAAGAAAACAAGGTCACGTGTAGATATAAAGCCTCTTGGAAAGAGAAAGATGTATTAAGATGATATATTGAGTGCACTTTAGAAGGCTAGATTATCCAAATCATTTACGAAATGATAATCAGGAGGGAGAAATAGTAAGAGAGAGTGTGTGTATGAGAGAGGGAAAGGAAAAAAAGAAGGAAGCAAGAGGGAGAGAAAAAGGAAGAGGAGACAGGGGAGTGGGTAGATGAAGAGATATAATTTGATAGAGATATGTAAGGTGATAAATAGTATATTATAGATAAATACACAGAGAAGATAAAATACAAATGGAGAAAATGAAATATCAATAATGAAAGATGAAAGGTAAAGAGAGGGGTAAGATAAGATAGACATAAGGAAGGGGAAATGAGTTGATGTGTATATTAAAAAGATATTTAATTCTTACAACAAACATTTGGATAGAAGCAAGACTCATCAATGGAGCGATCTGTGAAATCACATATATTGTCTATAGAACGGGTACCAAACCACCAAACATGTGCATGCATGTTGTTATACGTTTTGAAAACTACAATTTAGACCACCATGGAATCAAGATGAGTTGGTGGAATTGAAAGATAAGGACTCATTTTTATAGCTATATCTAGAGAAAAAAAAATAGATGGTCTCTGTATCCGACCTGCTCTCACTTTTGAAAGATACTCAAAAATGAAAAGCAATCCATATACAATTATATGAAAATAAAAGGAGGCTCACCTATATTAGATAGTTCTTCAGACAAATCATTTTTATTTTGAGCATGAAAAGAAATCAAAATAACACAACTAAATCAAACATATCACATAAAGAACATACTCAAGAAAATACTCAAAAGTATATAAGACTATCGGCGTAACCCCTTGCACCATCAAAAGGTGCAAGTGCAGTATGTAATATTCTTGATTCATTATATTAAAGTAGAATTAATCCTATCATTGTGTGGTTAGCATAGACCAAAGATAGCACAAAACTAGAAGTTTCTATTCTTCCACGTGCATGCATTTATAAGCAGTCCCACCATCTTTTTCTATAACTTTAATTAATATTGTATCTATTTACCATGTAGATTTTTTATAGTATTTATTATAAGTAAAATACATGAGAACAACATTTTCAGAGCTCGTTTTTGGAATAAAATGTGTTTTTCAATATCTATTTTCTATATTCTTGTTTTCATAGTATTAGAGAAAGTGGTGAGGATTGGTGAATGCTATTTTGTAATGTGAGCTATTGGATTTGGTTGTTGGTAAGAGGTGAAATATTATTGGGGCAAAATATTTTATTGCTAAAGACATAAATATTTGTTATGTCCATTCTTGAGAGGAGGAGAAATTTTTTTTGCTTTTTTAGAAATCATAATTGAGTTTGTGAGAGGTATATATTTAAGGATAAAAGAACTCAGTGTTGTGGGGCAATATTTACTATTGTTTTTCTATTGACATTTTTCAAAATTTTTGGTGTGGTATTGAAAATAAGCATTGAACTATTGAGTGTCCTTGTTTTTTAGAATTTATTAATGATATTTTTAAACCATAAGCTTATTGAAGTCCTTATTTATTTAGTTCATAAGAAGAGCAACATAAGGCATAGTATTTGGTAGAGGATTGATACTTATGTAGTTTTGTGCATTTATGTTGGAATATTATTTTAATTTAACCATGGATGTCACTGAGATGTCTAATATTGTGGTTAGTGAAAAATTTGATGGTACTGTCAATGGGCCCTTGGTCTATTGGTGAACTTGAATGGCTCACAAAGAGCCCACCAAGGATCATGTCATATTGAGTGCAAGGCTCTGACATCATAAGGTATAAGGTTAGGATCATTCCATGGGTGATTTTTATGGTGTGCATTCCCCTCACTCCTTTCCTCTAAGCCAAAGAGGTTTTAGGTATGACTAGGCCTGTATTTGGTCCCTAAAAAGTCTACGTGATGCAGGAGCACCTAGTATAGGTCGTTAGCAATGAAATAAGACTCTTGGAAAGACTTAAGAATAATTAGATCCTTATTTTTGAGGTCCTTGTGCATGTAAAGAAACAATGAAATGCATGATAGGCAACTTGGTGTGTAAATAATGGATTGGCAAAAATGTTGTCAATTAGGTCCAAAACTACAATAAGTTGTCTTAGAGGGCTAGTTAAGTGTAGGAGGGTAGCTAGGAATGTAAATGGCATAAACATAGATAACATAACTTCCATGGTTAATTTGGAGGCATGATGTTTAGTCTCACAAAATCTAAAGTATAAAAATGCAAAAGTTGATAATTTGGCAAAAATTGTACATTGATAGTTTAGCAATTTTGCAATTTTCTTGTCCAAGAAGTTGCAAAACTGATTGGAAGAAACAAGGAGGTTAAAAATGAGTGGGAGTTGGTTTAGTTAGTTAGATAACAAGATGTTAAAGCCCTCAAAGTCCCCATTGTATTGGTGGAAGTTTGGAGGAGTACAAACACAAAGGAATTCGTGACAAGTACTATCAGTTTCGAATAATTAAGATGGATTTGATAGAAACATGATACTTATGGTTTTTTGGTGTTTATTTTTGGTTCCTACATATTTATTATATTCTTTTTTTTTGGCTTGAAGGTTCTATCAATCTGAGTTGTGTCTGCAATAAATGTTTTTGTAATCTGCTTGTTTGCTAGCTAGTACTGGGGAAAACTTTACAAAATGGTGTCTACCATCATTCCCCTTGGTTGGAATTCTATGAAATATTGAGAAATTTTAGTAGACAAATTTTAATTTTTATCATAGGAAGGATGGATTAGAAAGCATAATTCCAAGGCTTATGCTTGGAATCCCTAGGCTAGATTATGCTATTCTTGGCTAGAAATGGAAACAAGGAAGGTAGTTTTCTTGCAAGGGTGAATCATTTTGAATGGAATGGGTGTCATAGGTGGAGAAATAATAGAGTTAAGACACTATGGGTGCAAGGAGAAGTGTGGAAAGTCTCTAGTGAGGGAGAAAGATCATATTTGCTTTTGACTAGTCTAGATTGCTATCAAACCCTAACAAACCCTCAAAATATGGGTTAGGGCATTTGGTATACCTTGGGAACCTAAGACCTAATGAATCTTGAAGGTCTTGAAAAGGGTATCTTGAACTAGAGTTAGTTTGGAGCTTTATTATGGAAATATTTGTGAAAATCTAGTTTTAGTCCACTTAGAGGGCTAATTGGGAGCTATTTGGCCTAAAATGAACTTTCTTTTGATTTGAAGAGATCACATGGGAAGCTAGTGAATGGAATAAGAAAGATGGAGGGAATGAACCCCAAAACACCCTAGGAAGAGCCTCCAACCCCTGTAGGATAAGACAAGTCATTAAGGAGGCCTAGAAATAAGTTTCAAGCTAGTATGCAAGCCTAAATGTATAGGTTGATCTACGGGCAAGTTGTCCCTAATTGATTATGGTTAACCTTTGTGTAAGTAGAGAATTTCAAGGAGAGGACATCATCTACCCGAACTACCCTAGACTATTCCTATCAAATTGGTATCTTAGAAAAAAATGGATTTTGGGAGATATAGTGTATGTCTAACTGTGAAGTAGAATCCTCTATAGGATCCACCATGGTAACAAATGAAGAGTTGGCTAAGAAGTTTCAACAATAGAATGAGGAAAACCTAGAGTTGAAGGAAAAGATAGATGCCTTGGAAACAATCCTTGATGAAACATTACTAAAGATTGAAGCAGTGACTAGCAAGATCACCCAATAGGAAGAGCATAGCAGGAAGAAGCAACATGTGTTTAATAAAGAGGAGATACTCACACGTAATCTTGAAATATTTGAAGAACCATTTCTTAGAGAAATCAAGGCACTAAATTAGAAGGCCTTGGATGGAGTGGCACTTTTTAGTGGAAATTTGGATAATGGTCATGTCTTGGAATGGTTGCAAGGGATGGAAAACTACTTTGAGAGTGAAATTATGATAGAAGCCCAGAAGGTTAAGGTGGAAAAAGCAAGAATGAGAGGAGCAACTCTCACGTGGTGAAAATTCACTCAAGATGAAAGAGTGAAAGAAGGAAATAAATCCTATGCAAACTGGAAGAGTATGGTGAGTCAAATTAAACAAACCTACCTTTCTGAAGACTTTGAGGTGTAGTTACACACAAAAAGGTAGAATCTCAAACAAAGAGATAATAATGTGGCAAGTTATACTGAGGAGTTTCAGATACTTTATCTAAGATCCAAGGTGCAAGAGGCTGAAAACTTTAAAATTGCAAGGTATATCAATGGCTTGAGGTAGAACATCCAAGAGGAAATTTAGTTTTTGTAGTCCTAATACAATGCAAAAGTGTTACCAAGTAGAACTTAAGGTAGAAGAGAAGTTCAAGAAGAAGCAATACTTCAGCAATAGAAATAGGGGCAAAAGAAGAGAGCAGAGAAATCAGAGAGTAAATTTTGTGGTGGAAGAATCCAAGACACTAGACCCTAAGGGGATAATAAGCCAAGTGAACAAAGTGGTTCAAGTAGTCCAAGTGATGGATTTAATCAAAGAGGCATAGGTAATGGTAGTTTCAGGGGTAGGAATAATAGTTAAGGCAGAGGTCCCTCATACTTTTCCATAATGAAGTGTTATAATTGTGACCAACTAGGGCATCCCTCTTATCAATGTCTAGAGAAGGTTTATCCCTCAAGAGAAAGGAAAGGGGTCTATGTCCAAGTAGAAGATAACAGTAAAGAATCAATAGATCATCCATTAAATTTAGAGTAAGGCGATAATTTAATGTTTAGAAGAACCCTCATTAGGGAGCCCATGAAAGAGGAGCCACACCAAAGAAGATCCATGTTTAGGGTCAAATGAAAGGTGCAAAACAAGGTAGGTAAAGTTATAATTGATTGTTAGGGTCTATTGATAATATAGTGTTATAAGAATCATTAGAAAAATTAAAGCTTAAAAGACTTACTCATAACAATCCTTATAGAGTCACATGGATAAATAAGGGTCAACATGTAGAAGTAAAGGAACAAGGATGGGTTGACTTCAATATTGGTAGGCATAAAGACAAAATTCTCTATGATATACTTCCAATGGATTCATGCCATCTCCTTTTAGGGAGGCCATGAAAATATGATAGGGAAGTCGAATATGATGGTAGGAAAAATGCTTACAAGTTCAAGAAAGGAGAGGAGTCTTATACCAGTCTTTGTTAGAAGGAGAAGACACACATTTGGTAGGACCTAATTTTTTAATGGTAGGTGAAAAATAAGTCTTCAAAATTGTGAAAGAAGGAGAAGGAACATGGTATGCTATCATTGTGAAGTCATAGAATGCACAAAGAACAATCATATCTCAGTTACCCAAGGGAGTTCAGGAACTGTTGGATTAGTTTAAAGATATTGTAAGTGATGGGAAGCCAACATTGCCACCTAAGAGGGATATTATCCATTAGATATATTTCATCTCTCAAGAAGCCTTGCCTAATAAGGAAACATACAAGATGTCACCTAGTTAGCATGAGGAGATAGCCAAAAAAGTGCAATAATTGGTAGATCATGGGTTGATAAGGAAGAGTGTGAGCCCATGTGCAGTTCCAACTGTCCTAGTGCCAAAGAAGGGATGTACTTGGAGAATGTGTAAAAATTAAAGGGAAATCAATAAGATAACCATTAGGTACAAATTCCCAATCCAAAGAATTGAATATTTTCTTGATTGTTTGGGAAATGCAAAGTACTTCACCAAAATTGACTTAAAGAGTGGATATCATCAAATAAGAATTAAGGAGGGATATGAGTGGAAGACAACTTTTAAGACCATTGAAGGGTTGTGTGAGTGGCTAGTTATGCACTTTGGTTTGTCAAATTCCCCTTCCACATTCATGAGGCTCATGAAAGAAGTTTTTGTTGATTACTTGGGTAAGTCTGTTGTCATCTATCATGATGATATCTTGATTTTCAGTAGCACACAAGAAGATCATTTAAGGCATTTGAGTCTTATCTTGAAAAGGTTTTCTAATGCTAAGCTCACCATAAACCTTGAGAGATATGATTTTATGAAGGAAGATTTGGTCTACTTAGGTTTTTAATCTCATAAGGACAACTCAAGATGGATTCTAGCAAAGTGGAGGCCATACTTAGCTAGCCAACACCCAAGACTACCTAAGAGGTAAGGAGTTTCCATGGCTTAGCACAATTTTATAGAAAGTTCATTAAGAAATTCAGTCATACATATGCACTCTTGTTGGAGACCATTAAAGGTGGGATTAGAGACAAGTTCAAATGGAGTAGACAAGTTACTAAGAATTTTGAATTGCTAAAACAAAAAATTTCCACTCAACTAATCTTGGTTTTACCTAGCTTTGAGAAGTTTTTTACTATTGAATGTGATGCCAATAACCTTTCCATTGGAACAGTCCTTAGAACAGAGGGTAAACTAGTTCCCTTCCATAGTGAGAAGTTAAATGAAGGAAATAGGAAGTATTCTTCCTATGACCTTGAAATGTATCCCTTGGTCCAAGATTTGAGAAAATGGAGACACTATCTATTGCCTAAAGAATTTTTTATTTATTTAGATAACCAGGCTTTAAGCTTTCTTAATTTACAAGATAAATTAAGCCACAAGCATATGAAGTGGGTGAATATATTCAAGTCTATACATTCACCATCAAGCATAAAAAAGGCATTGCAAACAAAGTTGCATATGAACTTAACCATAGGTTGTTGAATGTACAAGAAGTTTAGATTAGGAGTGTGGGAAGTAAAAATATCAATGAGCTATACCTTGATGATCCAAAAATTTCCAATCCATATCAAGTTTTAAGTGGTCATTTTGGAGTGCATAAGATAGTGGATTTGGTTCCTAAGTTTTACTACTGGCATACCTTGAGCTGGGATGTGAAAATGTATGTAGAATATTGCATGGTTTGTTAGAAGGCCAAGGGAGTTGCCACCAATGCAAGCTTGTACCAACCTTTGCCTATTCCCCAAAAGCCTTGGGAATGTTTAATCATGGACTTTGTGGTGGGGTTGTCTAAAAAGGGTGCTCCCCTTAATACCATAAACCATTATAGAAAAATGAAGAAACAACATCAAATGCAAGAACAAAATATGGACTTCTTATTTGCACCGCAAATGCGGAAGTACAAAATTCACAAGTACAATATGATAACCAACATGGATGTCTTCAATACAATAATTTGCAAGACAAGCATCAAACTATCATCCAGAGCTGTCCTAGAAAATGTTTGGGCCTTTCTTAAGTAGGCAATTTTATGCCACCCAAGAAGGTTCTAGATGCTCAAACTTAATACCTAGGGCCGAAAAACCCTAACAATACATATAGAGTTGGCTAAATACACATTTGACAAATTATTTTAGAAGTTTCAATAGCCCAACTTCTAAAGGCCATAACTCATGAACTGTTGCTCCGATTGGCTATAATAACCACTTTTCAAAAATGCTAGCTCTTGATCTATAGGCTCGAAATGATGCAAACACCCTTCTATCGAGTTTTCAAACCTCATCTTGTTAGAATCTGAAAAGATTAATAACCTAGAAAACTAGTGCAACGAATAGATATCTAAACTATGAATGCAAATGATACAAAATAAAAATAGAAACATAGAGTTAGTCTCCAAGAGAGTAATGAAAATGCTAGAAGCAAAATAGCATTAAGAGGATGCAAAACAAGAGATTAAACATTCAAGTTTTTTCCTTTGAGCATTCAAGATTGAGATTTTGTGTGTTCTTTTAAGAACTTTGAAGTGCTTTGTTTTAACCTTAGATCATTCAAGATTGTTTTTGGACTCAAAAGTGAAAATGACTCTTTGGAATTTGCTTTTCATTCAAGATTTTGTGTTCTAGTTTGCATGTTTTAAGCCCGAAAATGATATTCCTAGATTGTTTTGATGCATAAAAAACCTAAGAAACATTCAAGATTTTGCAACAAGACATTTGTTTGGAACAAATAACAAAGCTTTTTAGGACAATTTTGGCAACCATTTAGGACTCTTAGTTTTCATGAGATTTTTAAAAGAACTTTAACATATTTGCAAATGAGGTTCATTTTATCGTTGATTGATGCTTTGAGTTTGATTTAGATTTTAGTGTGCACTTAGTGTTGATTTTGAACCTTTTGAAATGGAAACTTGAAGTTCTTTTTAAATTTCCAAAAATGAAGTGTTCCTAACTTTGCATGAATGCATCTAAAACCTTGATGTTGCAAGGATGGAAATGATTAGATTGGTTTAGTTTCACTTGTTAAAAGATTTTTTTTTTTTTGCAAATTTTTAATTTTTTAATGGATTTAAGTATGATTTGGGGGTTCATTTTAAGCACTAAAAAGAAGTGTGTATGATTTTGCTTCCTTAAAAAAAAAATGGCCAAGATCTCCCACAAGAAGAAGAAGAAGAAGTAGATGGAATAAGAAGAATATAGATAAGAAGAGGAAGAAGAATTCTAAGTGCTTTGTCCACCTATAAGCTTGAAAAATCTGCAAATACTATGAGATAGACTATGAGTTCCTTTATCTTCTTCATGCTCATGTGGACCTACAAAACCAATTTATACAATCCTACCAATCACAAAAATAAGCAAAATTAGCCAAAATCAGCAAATGACATACAAAACTTGACTAAAAAAGCTAATGAAGATGACCCATGCGGGGTCCCACCTGGCGTGCCAAAATGTATATGAGCAATGTTAGTATGCTAATAGAAACCAAATTTAAATAAAGCTTCTACAAACTAAACAAAATTCATAAACTTCAAGATAGACTAAGATGAACTCTCAATTGAGAATATGAGCCATTAATGGACTCTCTCAATAAGAAGCTCTCTTGTTGAGTGGCTTTATCTAAATGGATAGGATGTATGCTCAATATGCTTCCAAAGGCTTCAATGGATGATTGTGGATTTTTGGTGTGGATAGATGGCTTTAGTATGGATTTGGCTCTCAAAATAGCATTATAACTTTACTTCATGGATTGTGTTATTTTGCAAAGGGGAAGGATCCAATTTATAGGCAAGAGGCTTGAGGGATTGAGGGCTAAGATGCAAGGATGGGAAAAAGCTCATGGAGGGCTTAGATTGCATGAGAGGAGAGCACACGAATTTTGCTTTCTTACAACCAATCAAGGAGTGACACATGTCACATGGTGAGAGGATGGAGGAAAGGGGAAGGATGAGTCAACAAAGGAGGCTCAAGGGATAAAATCTTCATAAAGACCCTTCATAAGTGCTTTGTAAGAACATTTATGACTTTGTGGGCTTTATAAAGTTTTGTGGTTGAAGATATTTGTGAGAGATACCATGAAATTCGAATTTGAGGGTTTAGGGGGGTTTTAAGCTTGCTTAGGGTTGAAAAAAATGATTAGAGGAAGGGTTAGAGATGGCTTAGGACTAGGCAAGTGGATGGCAAGTGGATTGCAATTAATGAGGGTGGGTGAAGGAGGAGATATTTGTTAACTTTGCCTTGAGTTAGCAAGTCTTAACCCATGTTTAGGGAATGTGACAAGGTTAGGAGGGGATTAGGATTAGGGTTAAAGACATCTTCTAGAAGAGTCTAGGCTTTGGATGAGGATGAAGACTTTCTAGAAGAGTCTAGAACTTCCTAGGATAAGATTTTATGAAATAAATAAAGTTTTATTTATTTCAAGGGTTTGGGTTGAGGAGATATTTATTAAAATATTTTTAATAAACACGAGGATTAATATTTAATCTTGATTAAATATTTTGAGTTGGGATTAGGGGTAGGAAATGATGGGATTAGCCTTTAATCAAAATTAAAGAAGGATTAGAAGATTTTGGAAGAGGTTAGTGGTCTTAAGGAAATTGGCCAACTTTTGGGAAAAAAATAAAATAAAATTTATTTTGGGATTTTTGGTCAATTTATTAATTAAATAATTAATAAATAAGGAAATAATGTTTAAATAAGATTTAAACATTTTTGGGAGGGATTCCTTAATTAAATATTTTTAATTAAGATAAAGGGATTTAATGGCATAAAAATTAATTAATAAATGATGATGTCATCAGGGATTTTTTGAAAAAATAAAAATACTTTATTTTTTAAAGGATTTTTAGGTGTCTACAAGAACAACATAACTTCACAATAAGCATAAGATATTTAAAACTAATATATTAAAAAAATATTAATAATATGTCCACCCAAAAATACACCTAGAATCATGAATGTAGATAATTTTGTGAACCAACTTGAGCTATTCTTAGAAACCAGTGTCATTATCATTCATTGTCATTCATGGAAATACTAAAAAATAAAATAAAAATGAACACAACCTAATTCAACGCTATCAATAATTATCTCACCCTTTAACATCAAGTACAAATGTCACAATATTTAATATTATTCTAGTTTTATCATAAAAAATGCCTCCTCTTTAGATGACAAATACTATCCCCATTCTAGGTATATTCTAACAATATTAATGATCCCTATGTTAGGAATAAATCATCTTTCCAACAATTTTACTGCAACCAAGAACCAACAATTCAAATATAGCCATTCACTTTCCCCTAGAAAGATGCACCACTCTTATGCATCTAGTTTGAAGAAGGAGATGCAATAACTCTTAAATTTTGTAGGAGATAATCAAGAGAATCCTTTGTCACTACTTTAGTGAATATATTTATAATTTGATCCTTACATACCCAAATTTTACTTTCTTTTCTACAACATTTTCAGTCAAGAAGGCACACAAAATAGAAATATGTTTAATCTTTGATTGCATCATTAAATTATTTGAAATATTGATAACATGTGAATTGTCACATGTAACTCCATCATATGCAACCTTGCTATCTTTGGATATTTTTTCATCTACAAGAATTGTGTGTAACAAGATTTTGTTGCAACATATTTTCCCTCCATTGTACATAATGATTTAAATCTCATTTATTTCTTATCTAAAGATCAGTTTTTTTTTCCTAAATAAATGCACCTCTACTTATACATCTTCTATCATTTTAACATACTATCTAGTAAGAAACATTAGAATATTTCAAATAGAAGTCAGTATCCCTCTTTTTCCATGTTCCAAAACATAGACTCCATTTCAAATATCTGAATTTTTTTCATTATCATGTATTATGTGATTTCTTTTGATTAACTTGATATCTTGAAACCACAAAAATTTCAAGCAAAAAGAATGGACTTTAAGTAGTCAGTTATTAGCTGAGAAGCTCTTTAGTCACATTAAGGACCTCAAATATGTGAAGGACCAGAAATTTGTGAGACTGATCCAGAAAACCATGAAACTCAACTACTAATTAAAGATTTTTAGAGTGCTTTAATTTTAATTTTCTATCAATGAATCTGATATAAAAAATTTGTAACCAATTTCTATTATAAGATGGCATAACTAATTTCTTTTATATTATAAAATGACATCAAATCTTAACCATTTGTCTAAATACCTATATTTTGGCTTTCAATTTAGAAGTTGGGATTCCTTTCTACTATGTGTTACCTAATATGTAAATGTTTGGGTTATGGAAGCACTTCTTTTTTTACTGCATGCCATTATTAGGTGCATGTAGCTTTAAATATATTGGAGTTAGTAATAGAAAAGGAAAATCTAGGTTTACTAAATGTGGATGACTTGCTTTACTCAAGAAAATTCTCATTTTGACAAAGGAAACTTAGGGAGATTGGAAAAAGATTGGAATGGTGAATCTGAAAAAGCTTACAATGGTACAAAAGACATATTTTGGTGTTTGTATATTCAAATTCCACTTTCTTTCTGATTTATTTTCAATCTAATGAATACTTGAACTTTCTAATTTGTTTTCATCTAAGGTATGCTTGAATCTTTATTAAATTTTACATACCTGAGTTTTAATTAATGGTATGATTCCTAAATAGGAGAGTACATTAACATTGTTTCATTTCAATTAATACACAACTATTTGGAAAGGTGGATAGGAAGAGAGAAGTCATCACCGACTTGAAGGTCATCTTCATTTATTGAAAAGTAATGTGATATGTGAAATAGAAACATATCAAGTAGACACAATAATCAAGTTACCAACTTCATAACTCAGCTTTGCATGATGTCAGATGTAGTGGCCAATCCGTGCTCATTGCAATTTAAATTGTGATCCAAGGAATTTTGTTAAAGAAGTATGAGAATTGATTTTGAAAGAAAAAAATACACAGACAACAAAAGAATAGAAAATCAATGAAAGATCTCTCAACCAAAAAAATTCTAAAGGATAATTTTAATGAAAATGTCATTTACTTAATTCATTTTCAAGTAGGCAAAGAGGCATTCCATTAGAAAACCACATATTTCACAAGTGTTGCATACAATAATGGCTTTGAATCTAGTGTATCCAAACATTAGTATGCCTTTGTGTATCACATATTTCATCTTAGTTTAAATGAATTTCTAGCTTATTACGATGATCATAGTTAATTATAAAATTTATATAGTTATTCAAATTTATAATATAATAGTTTAGTTAAAATAAGTTTCAGTTTATAGACTTTATCAAGAGAATTCATATAAGATCTATAATTTAGTTTATGAAAATTTGTTGTCAATAATTCTTAATAAATTCTTTTAAAATAAAAGAATTTAAAATGAATAATAAATGTGTAGATATAAATTTTTATTTGTACTTAAAAGAAAGAATATCAGAAAATAAATATAGATTAATAGTACATTGAAAAATTTAAATTAAACACATAAGTTTCTCTACTTGAAGTGCTTTATTTTAGAAAGATTTTTGAATTAATAGAGATATATAAAAATATATGTATAAACATTATTTACATCATAATATATAAAAAATTAATCTACTAAATAACTTTTGAAAATTAATAAAAATTTGTAAATTAATATCTAAATATTATAAAACATAAAATGAATCACATCTATCCTTTTTAATTACTATTTTATGATATATATATATATATATATATATATATATATATATATATATATATATATATATATATATATATATATATATATATATATATATATATATATCCAACATGAAATATTCCACGACAACCCTCCACTTCGTAATCAAAGTTGTCCTCTAAACATGAATCAAAGCTGCCCTCTAAATGCAAATCAGCTTTAAAGAGGCTAAGCATAATTTTTTTTGGTCCCCTACGTATCATCAACTTATATTTAAGTGGGACCTTCTAATACAGGACTCTTAAATTTTTATTTTTTTTGTTTATTTTTTTTCCATTTAAAAATAAGTACCCAGATTTCTTATAAGGGTGGCGTTCACAGTATAACCCCTTTCTAGCATATTTTTTACTAACCTTGATCTGATGTATAACCTAAAACACCTTAACCCTACTCATAAACATATTTGCAACCATAAGAGAGAGAGGGGGAAGAGATGGTGAGATGATAAGAATAAAAAGTGCAAATTTGAAATTTTATAAAAAAAATAAAAAAAAATTATGAAATTGGAAAGTGTCTTTTATAGCTAAGAATTCAAAGATTTATAAAGAAGTTTGATTCCTAAACTGTTCAATAATTTTCACCTCTACATTAGTAATATTCGTAATCATAAAAACTAACCCTAAAACACTTTAACCCTAATCATAAACATACTTGCAACCATAATGGTGATGTGTGTGTGTGTGTGTGAGTGTGTGTGTGTGTGTGTGTGTGTGTGTGTGTGTGTGAGAGAGAGAGAGAGAGAGAGAGAGAGAGAGAGAGAGAGAGAGAGAGAGAGAGAGAGAGAGAGAGAGAGAGAGAGAGTATCCTAAGGTAAACATATATTATAATTTAGGGAAAGAGATGGTGAGATGATAAGAGACGAGGCATAGATGGGGGGATGTGAGATACATACAAAGAGAATTATAGGGACATACATGTTTTTGCATAAGAGACAAAGATGAAGGATGTAGATAGATGGAAAATAAGGGCAAGAGATAATGAGAAAATGTAGGGAAAAAATATGTATGAGAGAGAATGAGAGAAGTGAAAGAGGATGAGGATCCTAAGGCAGATATAGACTACAATTCCAAAGAAGAGAGGTGAGAGGGGAAGAAGACGAGTGATAGGGAAATGAGGAGGGTGTGAGATGAGATAGAGAGGGAGGGACATCTAGTATATGTGTAGAGAGAGAGAGAGAGAGAGAGAGAGAGAGAGAGAGAGAGAGAGAAATTAGGGCCAGACATATATGTGTATGCATTATAGTCAAATATGGAGAACAAATAGAGGTAACATATATTTATATATATATATGTATATATAAATATATAAATATATATACATATATGTGTATATATGTATATAAATATATATATTTATATACATATATATACATATATACATATATATATACATATACATATATACATATATATATACATATACATATATACACATATACATATATACATATACATATATACATATAGATATATATATATATACATACATACACACATACATACATATATATCTATATATATATATACACACACATACACACACACACACACACACACACACACACACACATATATACATATATGTATATACATATCTGTATATACATTTATGTATATATACATATGTATATATATATGTATGTATATACATATATGTATATATACATACATACATATATGTGTGTGTGTGTGTGTGTGTGTGTGTAGATAGGGAAGAGAGGGGAAGAGATGGTAAGATGATAAGAGATGAGGTATAGATGGGGGGATATGAGATACATACAAAGAGAATTAGTGGGACATACATTTTTATGCATAAAAGACAAAGATGAAGGATGTAGATAGAAGGCAAATAAGGGCAAGAGATAATGAGAGGATGTAGGGGGAAAATATGTATGAGAGAGAATGAGAGAAGTGAAAGAGGATGAGGATCGTATTGTAGAGATAGATTACAATTTTGAAGAAGAGAGGTGAGCGGGGAAGAAGGCGAGTGAAAGGAAAAATGAGGAGGGTGAGAGATGAGATAGAGAGGGAGGGAAATTAGGAATGTGTAGAGAGAGAGAGTAATCGGGGAGACATATATGTGTAATTGTTGCATTTACAATTTTTGTTCTTTAAATTTGATCTAATAGGGTTTAATAGTTTTTTGAAGAGATGAAATTAATGTCTTCTTTTTCTTCTTATGCTTCTGGTAATATGAGTTTGAGACATTAAAAATAAATTGTTTTTCCTAAAATAAATTTCAAAAAAATTCTGAAATACTTCATTATTTGTAATTTCTTCATATGACCAAAGGGTTTGAGATATAGATCCAAAGTAAGGGTATTTTCCAATTTTGAGATAATGATAACTGAATATATTTATCAACATTTTTATGAAGGGGGGGGGGACATGTGATACATGCAAATAAATAAAGATTTTGAAATAAAGTAATTAGGGGTACATAGATATGTGTGTGTACCCTAGTCTCTCCTTTTGCATTTTTCTTCTCTAGTGGTCTACTCGTCTCTCTATTTTTGGAACTAACCGCTCTACTATAGTTGAATGTAGCGAATTTCTCAATTCACTTGGAATTAAAATTAGAATAAATAAGTAAACCTTTTAATGTTCTATTGAGTCTGCACTCAGTTCTCTTTGATCTCAGACATGTAATTATATGGGATCTCCATTTAAAATTTTAACAAATACAAGTTAACTATTACTAACACTTGTACGAAATGGTACAAGGTTTTAGACGACATTATATATGTAAATAGATCTAAACTGCATCTCAAATACATATTAAATTACAAAAATATTATTTCCTGAACATGGAGAAAGGTCTCGAAATATTGGCAATTCATTTGAGAGGTGTGAAATTAGATTTACAGTTGAAAATGACTTCAAATTTCGGCCTGACTATGAAAAACATGATTCACTTCTTTTGAGCAGCATTGTTTAAAAAAATGTTCCTTTCTAATTGTTGTCTACAGTGAAGGATGTAGTCTATAGCTGTCTTGTGCATCAGCAATCAACACGGTGACAGGGTCCAAATCATCCTTCACTCTGGAAACCAAGGCAGCAAGAAAATTGCTTTCCTTCAACCCAGTGAGACATCATGTGAGTGCAACTGATGCATCAAATCTCTATTCCTTTAACTCGGACTTTGAAGCACGAATACAGTATCTCATCTGCTCCAATAGCTCCGCGCGGTCTTCGAGAGCCCCCAAACTCCTCTCTGTCTTCTTCTCCCTCGCCACAAAATGAGCAACATGTTTCTCTTCTTTACCTGTCAAATCCCACGCGATAACAGAAAGGTCGGGCAAATCTGAGGATAAAGCCCATGGATCACTTGAGAGTGATGAGACGCACGAGACTGGATATAAGGCATTACTGCAAGCCTCCATTATTACATGCGAAGACGTAGTTGATGGCTCTGCCTAACTTACGCAATATACTATTGCAAATAACGATAGCATTGCTCACAAGATGATGGCGCCTCTGTAATATTTGAGATTTTCATTCTCGACACTTCACACTTCAATTTAATTATCCACCACGAGCCACAACGGACTTAATATATAAGCTTCTACCTGTTTTCTTTTTAATCTTTTCCACTTCTCTCTGGAATTGCATGTCACTAGATAAGAGGTCTTTCTATTTTTATCTCTTTCGTCAAGCTTTCTTTTCAATTTTAAGAATTTATATGTTGTAGTTGTAACTTAGCTTTTCATGTATATATGGCAGAGTAGCAGACAGATCAACTTTGATTTAGATTTAGATTTAGATTTTTATAATTAATTATTTTTTATAATTATTTTAACAATAATTTAACATTTTTTCATTGGACAATTATTAATGTATCCCTTCATCGTTTTAGCTATGGAATCTAATAGGTAAAAAATTATTTCATAATTAATTATCTCAACTTACTTTTAGTATTAGTTGGGACTGCAGCTTGTAGAACTTTTGTTAAAAAAATGTATTTTAGTAAAATTTAATTTAATATTTTAATCAATTAAACGTATTTTATCTCTTATAAAATTATGAAAAGAAATAGAAAAATTTAAATTACTTATCAAAAAAACAATAAATTATTAATAAAAATAAATTAAATTTTTCAAATTGAAAAAACACATTGTAATTTTTTTATTAAAATTAATTAGATAACTTAAATCGTTATTGTATGCTTATCTCAGCAGTCCAATTGTAATAAAGGGCGAGACTGGTCCCTCGGAGTGAAATGGCATGCATTGCTATGCTGGTCCGACCTTGATTAATAATTTATTAATAAATGAAAAAATTTCAAAGAATTGGAAACTATTCATAATTCAAAAATCTAAATTATTGAAATAGTAGAATGAGATTTTACTATAAAATATAGAATTTATCTTTACTTATAGAAATTATAAGATAGATAATCAAAGCAAATTAAGATTCAGTTATCCAGATTTGTGGCAAAAATTATTCAAATTTTTTTTCTTCAGATTAGCAAAACCTAGTTATTTTTTCCATTACAAAATATGCAATTCATGAAAAAATTGAGAAACTATATCGTCCTAAAGCAAAGAACTATAGCAATTTTATTAATGAAAGAAACATGTACAAAGAGAAGTCCTATTTTGATAGCCATCCACACTAAGGAAGAAATTAATTAGATAACTTAAATCGTTATTGTATGCTCATCTCAGCAGTCCAATTGTAATAAAGGGCGAAACTGGTCCCTCGGAGTGAAATGGCACACATTGCCATGCTGGTCCAACCTTGATTAATAATTTATTAATAAATAATTTTTTTTCAAAGAATTGGAAACTATTTATAATTTAAAAATCTAAATTATTGAAATGGTAGAATGAGATTTTACTATAAAATATAGAATTTATCTTTAATTATAGAAATTATAAGATAGATAATCAAAGCAAATTAAAATTCAGTTATCCAGATTTGTGACAAAAATTATTCAATTTTTCTTTTCAGATTAGCAAAACCTAGTTTTTTTTTTCTATTACAAAATATGCAATTCATGAAAAAATTGAGAAACCATATCGTCTTAAAGCGAAGAACTATAGCAATTTTATTAATGAAAGAAACATGTACAAAGAGAATTCATATTTTGATAGCCATCCTTAAATATCACACACTAAGGAAGAAATTAAACTTGGAAAATAAAATCAATTTAAACTTTTTAACACAATTTTAACTTAGAAATAAAGTCTTAATATGTAATGTTTAAGCCATCCAAGAGTTTTGAAGATAAGTTGACAATAAACCAAAATACTACATTAGACATAACACGATCACAAACCTAAGCCAGGTGCAAATACATATAGAAACAAATAACAATGGTGAAGAAGACATAAATCAAAAGTTAATTGAATGGTGAAGAAGACAAATAACGTAGTCCCTAGCTGTGTTGTGCAAGAGCGGTGAAAACAACTTTTGCATCACCGTCCAAATTCACTCTTGAAACCAAGGCGGTTGTAGCATCGAGACAAGCGTGCTGATTATCGATGGCTCTGCCTGACTTACGTAATATACTACTCCACTTCTTTTAGGGATTGCATGTCACTAGATTTTTTTATTTTTTATTTTTTATTATTATATTTATATTTATATAGTTAATGGTTGTGGAAGTAAGATTTCTGTCTATTTTTATCCCTTTTGTCATGCATTTGAAATTATAATTACATGTTAGATGTAGTTAAATGGATTTGCTTTTCAATTTTTGTAATTTTTGAATTGTGGTTGTAACTTGTTGTTTATGTATATATACATAATAATAATAATATAATTCTATTTATGACCTTTTTTATTATGTATATATAACCAAATTTAGTTCTAAAGAGTTTTAAAATATAGTTCATCCATGTTTCTCTAAATTTCTTTTCTTTGAAAATTCATGTTATAATTTTTTAATATATCATAAATTATTGATTCTACATATGAATTTAATAGCACTCTCACAATGTTCTAAAAATATCTTCTAATTTTTTTGTTTTGTTTTTTAATGTAATTGATATGAACTACAAGTGTATATACAATTGCAATAATATTTATTTGTTTGTTTGTTCTATTTTTACTTAAACTAATAACTTCTTACAAAAAAGTTTAAAACTCTTCTTATACTTAAATTTTTTTAATTTAATATTTAATTTTTTTTAATATAAATATATATCAAATAATTTTAAATAAATATGTTAAATTATATATTCGATTTAAAAATTAATAATATATTACCAAATTTACATATTAAAAGGCTAGAACCCATAATACCACCCAAAATTATTATCTAAATTATGAGATTTAAATTATGGTGCTCTTTTTTGAATTGTAATCTTAGTATATTATTGTATTTGTCATAGGCTATACTATTGCAATGAGTTGTACTTAATTAGTTATTAATTTGTTAGTTTATTTTACTTGAATTTCATTGACTTTTTTCTTTAAATATTATTTTTTAGTTTTTGTAATTTATTTATTCAATAGAATATTTATTAGACATATATACATATTTTTTGTATTTCTCTTATTAATTTTAATAGAGTTTTTGATGGGTTTTTTAAATGATTATTTTTTTCATATTTGATAAATTTAATTTAATTGTAAAATATTGAAATTATTGAACACGTTTCTTAAGCAATATTCAAATTTCCTAAATATTGTAAATTTTATATCTATGTTTTAATCTTCAACTTTTTTATTTTTATATTTTCATTTTAAAAAAACTTACATTTACATTATTTAATGTTCATTCTAGATTTTTCTCTTAAATCTCATCTTTTATCAGCGCACTCATTGCATGTACAAAAGCATGCGACTACTAGTTAGAATATTTTTAATTATAAATTTATTTATAAATTTTTTTCTTTCAAATATTTAATTATTCAAAATAAAATATAAAATTTTAAATCATTCTAAATTAAAATTTAGATTTTTAATATAAAGTATAACTAACATTTGTTAGATATAAATTAAATATTAATAAAATCATATTAAATTTTATCAAAAATTTTACTTTACCTTTACTAGTCTATTTAATTACACTATTACAAAGTAAAATGTCATGTCAGATCGGCCGCCAATGATTTGTCTCGATCTACACATGTTGATTGAGAAAAAACATGGGACTTTTGCTTTCAATCCCAAGTTTCAATTACATTGTTTTTAAAGGAAATATAATGTTGGCCACAGTTTGTGGTTGTCAATTGTCTATTGTGACTGTGAGTTTCTCAGACTATAAGGAAATATTACGTTGTAAATTTTTTGAAAATGTTCAAGTCTTTAAACACTAGACATTAAGGAAGAGATTAAGTTTAAAAAAGTAAGTCAATTTTTACTATTTAACACTTTTAGTATAGGAATTAAACCTGTTATGTTTAAAGTGTCAGAATATTTTGTAACTTTTGTTGTTATAACACTAAGATGTACATATATAAGTTTTGAAAGAAACTTGTACTCCATCTTCCTAGTCCTGTTCACTCTGGATTAGTGTTGGGTAAGATGGGTCATGCTTCATGCTTTTATGACTTGCTCAATTCAACACATACAAATAGAATTGATTTTATGTTTGCAGTGCCCCTTTATACACTCTTTTAATGTATCTCTTGTACCCAAACTTAGTTTAGAATGCAACTAATTTCAAAACAATGAACTTATTTTCATAAGTTATAAAGCATTCCAAATATTGGGTTTTCTAATGACCTGGGAACAAGTGTTAGCCTATTTAAATTTGTTGTTATGTGCTCTAATGTCTAACAGATGTTAAGATTTAGAATTACTAGTAGTCCAGGATGGATGTAAAGATGAACGCTTGAGAGTGTGGATGTAAAAAATAATCAGCTAATAAGCCTACACAGGTTTCAAAATTTATATAGCCATGGAACAAGTTACATTTTAAAATAGGTTAAAGGGAATAGATAGTTACTGTTGATGAATTTTACTTAATATTTTTTCCCACCTATGGATTAGAAGCTTGGTGAAGAAATGGATATAATTGGAGAAGATAATAAACAACTTTCTTTCTGTCTCAACTAAAGACAATTTTTCAAAAAATTGTCTCAATTTTTTTCTTTAATCACCCCTCCCCCTCTTTCTTATACTCTCAATCTTACTTCTAGTATTTCTAGAATGCAAAAAATAAAATTGTGCTCATAGCTTAGCCATAACATTCCAACAACCTAAAAAAGAAATATCATTCCCATCACTTCATTGAAAATGAATTACTGCAATTACTTTAGCATAAATCACTCAAGAATAATCTAAAAATAAGTAGATTTCCACCCCTTAATAATCCAACACACTCTAAAACTGTATTTACTTAATATAAAAGTTGTTTATAATTGGAGGTTGATTATATACAACAACGAGAAGGAAACAAATGATTTGCTTACACATGGAACATCATAAGGTCTAGTATTAAAGAACTATTTATAAGTACACTCAATGTTTACTATACATATTCTATTTTAGAAATGGAAAAAATAAATATCAACATGCTACAATAGAAATAATAGTTATTTTGCTGAAATAGTCTATAAAAAAATTACAATATTTCTTTAAATTAAATACATTATTGTGTAAATATTTGGTTATGCCTGCATGTATAATCTCTAATACATTGACAACTGATGTACTATACAAATGAGATATGGGTTCCTCCAGCAACAAGATTGTAGGGTCGTATAACAAATACCTCAATTGAAACCCTCCTCTCAAGATTTGACACTCTAATCTTCTTTTCATCTCAAACTCCTACATTGGAGCCATGTTCGTTTCTCCTCTTTGGATAATGAAAGTAGCTTGAATCTTGCACTAAGCATCAAGGTTTCTTTCAGTCAATAGAGGAAGCCTAAATCTTGCACTAAGCATCAAGGTTTCTTTTAGTCAATAGAGAAAATAGGGCATCTTATTATATTACATCATCCAAAATATATCTAAACTATGAAGGATTCAGCCGTTTATAATTCGCCATAATTCACCTATCCAGTAAATTACCCTCCTTCCTCTTGAGCTTGAGAGAATCTTTTTTGAGCAATTTTCCTTAGAAAATATACACTACAAGTTCTTATAGAAATGATAAAATCATTTTATTGTCTGATCATCAAAAACATTACATTGTGAAATAGACTTTTCTAGAACTCTCTAAACATAAATGACTTCTAGAACTTTACAAACCTAATTATTAATTTGACCTAACCCTATTTAGTAATCCAGATGAGTTTCTAGAATCCTCTAATATACTTTTACAATTCATTTGCAAGAGAAATTACACATTCCAACACTCCCCCTAATTTCAACCTTAAATGTCAATGCACAGGAATTCTATTTATGCCATTATTATTGTGTTCTCGTGCATATTTCTCATATCCAAATCCATGCTTGTAGATTTCAAAAATATTTTGCTTCTTTCTATTTCCCACTACACTATGATAGTTTTCCTTATGCTTGAACATTTGTACTTGAATAAACCCCTGATCATTCCTACAATTTTTTGCCAATTTGATCCATAGCTCCATCCACAATCCATTTTTATGCAACCTGTCATAGAATCCGTTTTGCACTCTCTATTTCAACATGTCTTATAACAATGATTTTTTAAGCAACAAATATTATAGGGATTTAAATCCCAACATCTATCTTTGTATGCCCTTTCTTGTTACAATGTGAACATTGCACAATCTTTATCCCTTCAATTAATTCTCTTGAACCTTGAACCTTTTTTCAGCTTTCCATTATCTATAGGACCCGTCTTAGTTTTATTTTTCTTTGCAACTGCAAGATTTTGTTTGTCTATTACCGAAGCCGAGGTCTATTGTTTTAATTTTTGTTTTCTCTTTTCTCGAGTAGAGGTAGGTATTTTAGTCTCTTGAATAGGTAAGGGCACATTTTCTTGCACTTTCTCTTGCACATTATCAGCTTCAACACCTTGAGTGCTTTTCTTAGTAGGTTCATCAATGAGAGCTACATTTTCTTCACTAGGCTATTTATTAAGGACAACCTAGGCTTGTAGTGTTTTAGGTTGGACAAACTCTACCCATGTCATGGGAGAGGCATCCCTAAGTGATCTCTCTATAAGAAATTTGATTAGGGCATGATGGGTGATAGATTTTTCCTTCCCCTTTTGGGTTTCTTCCACACTAATGCATAACATGTTATACAAGAAATTGGGAACATTCACTAGATAATTGTGCCTTATGTAACTGAGCAATTTAAAATGATGTGCATGCAAATATGAAAATCCTCCTTCACAATTAAGGTATCTGATAATGTGCATAACCAACTCATTATATGGTGGCACAAGAGATGTCCTTTTGCAACCCTGCTTGGTTATATGCAGTTGAGGATTAGTTGGTGCGATAAACTAAGCCCTGGCTGACCTTGCATCATGCGTATGAGAGTAATGTTCTCCTTCTACTGGTAACCCAGTTACTTCTACTATTTGCTCTTCTATAGCAACAACTATCAATCCCCATACAATAGCTTCTCCCTCATTAAATATTTTGGTAAATTCCATGGTTGCTTCCTCATCAAATGTTGTTAGACTTAAGAAATAACGTAACCAACCAACACATTAAACCATCTCACTATCTCCATGTCTGAGAGTTAAATAGTATGCTCCACTGGTTCTTGTCGCTGCAATTTTCCACCCATTTCTGCTTGAAAATTCCACTCCTTGCTCTGCTTGCACTATTTTTATAGACCCATTTTCACATTTCACACTCTTTTTTGCTAATTAATATCATAACAATTAGTTATGACCAATAATAATGTAGTTTAATGGGATTAAATCATAGATATGTGAAAATCATTTGAGAATTGAATTTGGATTGCTTGAAAATTAAATTTAGGTCACATCATTGCTTGATAGTAAGGAATCATTTAGGAGTAAGGATATGATGCCTAGACACTTGCGTACTTATAGCAACTAAGTTTTAATCAATAACGGGAGTGTAAAGATTTGAAAAATCTTAATGAATACATATGAATGTCATTGAATTTTAGTAACCTTCCTTGCCCCCTACGAAACATGGACAAGTGTCCACACTTGTCATACTTAACATGGGGTATGGAACTAGCATAACATCACAATCATATAAGTAATAAAATACTAGATATAAGAAACAAAATTTATGTATTATAAATGAATAAAGATTTGAAAAGCTTATATCAATTAATTGATTGTTGTGTGTACCAAAAGGTGGCAAAAAATACACCAGCAGTGATAGCATACGTCAACAAACTAGTAGTGTTTATTGAAAGCATTAGAAAATGATGATGTGGAAGGTGGATGGGTGGTAGGTAAAGAAATGAGGTGAGTTGGAAAAGAAAAAATTAGAAACTGAATAGAGAATTTTTGAACTTTATGTGAACATAAAGTTTTTATTATGGGCATGCTGGAAGAAATAAGTATTGAAGAGCTACAAGTAGGAGGTCAACACCTTCTGCTACAAGAATGGTTGCCTATTGTTCATTTGAAGTTGGCTGTTGAAATTGCTAAAGGAAGTCCTCTTTTGTTTGGGATTGTTTATATAACTCGAGTCTATGGCCATTGAATAAGAATGTAAAAGGCACTGGATCAATGGTATTTATCTAGATGGCTCCATTTGGAAATACATGGTTTATTTCTTAGGGACCCAACCATCACGTCTGCAACTTTCCTGGCATGTCTTTAAATCTTGAATCATATAGCAATGCCTAGTCACCAATTTGAAATTATTTATTCTTAATGTGAGAGTCATGCCAATGTTTCCTTTGCTTCTGTATGATTTTAGTGCATTCTAGAGTAGCCTTGTAGAGTTCATCCAAAGAATTAAGATGCAGAAGACATTGTCTCTATGCTACAAGAAGTTCGATGTTCAACTCTAGTGTTGTTCTTAAAGTTTTATGTTCAAATTCAATGAGGAGCATAGCTACTTTCCCATAAAGTAGCTCAAATGGTGTGAACCCTATAATAGTCTTCCATGTTGTTCTATAGGCCCAAACAACTTCTGGTAGTCTGCCATTCCAATCCCTTCAGTGCAAATAAACTATTTTTGTTAAGATGGCCTCTATCTCCTCATTTGTAACTTCTGCTTGTCCATTAGCTTGAGGATGATAGGGGCTTGATTTCTAGTGTTTGATATTATATTGTTTCATAAGTTCAATGATTAGGTTAGAAGTAAATTGAGCATCTTGATTAGTGACAAGTTCTTTGGGTACACCATAGCGAGTAAAGATATCTTCATATAGAAATTTTGCAACTTTGTGATCATGAGCATGCTTCATTGCTTTGACTTCAACCCATTTTTTTAGGTAGTCAATATAGACAAGCATATATGATTTCACATTGGATGGAGGATCAATTGGACCAAGGAAGTCCATGCCCCATTTATCAAATGGTGTTAAGACTAGTTGTGGATTGAGAGGCATTTTATCTATTCTTGTTGGTCTGCCCATCCTTTGAAATTTACAACACTTTCATGTATAGTTAGCTACATCTTTGTGAAGTGTAGGCCAATAGTAACTAGTTATTAAAATTTTCAATGCTATTCTTTTTGCTGCAAATTTTCCTCCACATGGTTCATTATGACATGCATGTAGAATGTCATATGTTTCATCTTCTCTCACATATCTCCTTATAACTTGATCAGGTCCAGTTTCAAATAAGATGTTATCAATCTAGGAGAAATGGGAACTTTTCTCTACTAGGAGCTTCTTTTCCTTGTAAGAGAAATGTGCTGGCATTTTACTAGCTATAATATAGTTAGCAATGTCTACATACCATGGAGTTTGGACAATAATATGAAGTAAATGCTCATCTAGAAATGCATCATCTATCAGAGTAGTGTCATTCTTATCATGGTGGATTCTTGATAGATAATTGGCTACCACATTGGCTCTCCTAGGCTTATCAATGAAGGTGATATCAAATTCCTGCAACAACAGTAACCATCTTGCTAACTTGCCCATAATGGAAGGTTTGTTCATGAGGTATTTAATTGCAGCATGAACAGTATGAACAAATATGGGACAGCTAGTTATGTAATGCCAGAATTTGTTTAGACCATAAACTACTGCTAATAGTTCTTTTTCAATGACTGTGTTTAATTTTGGTCTATGAAGGCTCTTGCTAATATAGTAGATTGCATTTTCAAAATGTTGGGATTTTTGTCCTAGAACTGCACCTATGGCATAGTTAGAAGTATCTGTATGTGAAAAGCAAAAGTCCAATCAAGACCCCTAAGTATTGGTGTAGTGATCAACAATAATTTAAGCTTTTGAAAGGAGTTGTCACATTCCTTTGTCTAGGTAAATTTAGCCTCTTTGGTAAGCAGGGTATAAAGAGGACTAGCTATCTGACTAAAATCCTTAATGAATCTTCTATAATAACTAGCATGTCCTAAAAAGATCTAACATATTTTTATTTTGTAGGAGTGGGGAGTGTGAGAATTATCTCTACTTTTTTAGGGTCTACTTGGATTCTAGCTTTAGAGATAAAATGTCCCAATACTATTCATTGCTGCATCATCAAGAAGCATTTTTCACTGTTGAGAGACAGATTGTGCTCTTCAATCAGATGAGTACCTTCTCCAAATTTTTCAAAGCTTCCTCAAATGTGATACCAAATTTAGTGAAGTCATCCATGTATATCTCAATGCAGTCATGTGACATATTAGCGAAGATGTTGATTACATCTCTCTGGAAAGTAGCTGGCGCATTACATAAACCAAATGGCAATATAGAATAAGCATAAGTACCCATGTAACTATGGTCTTCTCCTAATCTTCTAGAGAAATTATTATTTGGTTGTATCCATTGTATCCATCTAAAAATGAGAAGTATTTCTTTCTAGCCAAATTGTCCAAAGCTTGATCAATAAAAGGTAAAGGAAAGTGATCTTGCTTTTTGGCATTATTTAATTCTTTGTAGTCTACATAGAGCTACCACTTCCCTCCTTTCTTAGCCACACTAACTAAAGTTGATACCCATTTAATATTAGAGATTAGATAGATAAATCTAGCATCCAACTATTTCTGCAACTCTGTCTTAACTATTTCACACAATGCTAGGTTTATCCTCCTTTGAGGCTGTCAGAGTGGAAAGCTTTCTTCATTGATATATATCCCATGGGTGCAAAGTTTAGGACTCAATCCTACCATATCCTTATAATCCCAAGAAAATCCTTTTACATGTTGATTGAGGAGCTTGGTTAATAGTTCCAATTGGGATATGGACAACTTATTGTTTACATGAAGATTATGACTAGGGGAATGTTCCACAGTAGTTGTTAATTCTACCATTAACACCTCTGGTACTCCTCTTGTAGATATTTCTCCTGGTAATAGTTGGTCAATTATTTTAGGAGTTTTTGGGTAAACATAATCTTCATAGGTACATAAGTTCAAGATAGAACTTTCATCAATATCTTTGGCCACTATACACTCATTGGTGAGAATGCTTTGTACTATATCATCTTCTTCTTGCATTTTTAGAAAAGATTATTTATGAAATTGTCATATTGCCTAATCTACAACTAATTTTGGCATTAGTAGTGGCTAACCAGGGTCTTCCTAATATGAAAAGATAGCCAGAAAGTTTGACTTTGGGTGATAGGATAAGAAAATTAGCAAGGTACTCCCATGAATCTAAAGTCACTATCACATCTTCTATGAGACCATTTGGTGTGACAGTTGAGCTATCTGCAAATTGTAACATGGTGGGAGTTTTCCTTAAGCCCTCCATGCATAACCTATGAATTGTATCTTTTCTCATTACATTTATTGCTACTCCAAGATCAACTAAAACATTTTTCACAGCTTGTCCATTTATGATCAAGTTAACCACTTGACTACCAGGGTCTAAATACTTTGGTGTTACTACCTTCCCTAACATGATATCTGCTAGTTTCCCGACAACATGAACTATTTTAAGGTATTTCTACTTTTGCCTTGGCTTCTTAAAACATGCTTCCTTAGTAGCTTTTTCATAAAGAGGGACTCCTTGATAGCTTGAAATAGAGGAATTTGAACATGCATGTTTTTCAACTGCTCAATAATGTCAAATGTCTCTTCCTTTTGGGGTATAGATTTCTCTTTATCTAGCCTTTGTGTAAAAGGAGGATTCACTATACTATGGGTAGTAATCTTATTAGATACATCAGTTCATAGGTTGATATCTGGCAGTATCACTTCTGGAAGGGGTGCTACAGGAATATCTGCAACTTTTTGTTATAATAGGGTATTCTACTATAGACAAAGTTTTACCTAACCTTAAATGTATATCATATACTTCTAAAGAATATCTAGGGGATTGCTGAGTATTTGTAGTGTATATTTGTTTTTGTAGTTGCTTGTTGTTTGGATTTGGCTGAGGCTGAGTAGGCAATAGAGTTGGCTTAGGGTTAACATTAGTTGCTACAGGAGGTGGCATTATTGCAAGAGGTGGAACTGGATGCGATAGTTGTAGATTATTAGGATTTTAGTTAGGCTATTCTGAAGGTCCCCTCCATTGATTATTAGGTTGCCAATTTCCTTGCGGTGGTTACCAGTTATTTTGTTGGATTTGCCATTGATTATTTTGCTGATTTTGCCACTGGTGATTGTACTCGTTTGGCCAAGAAGGTTGGGAGTGATTCTAATAACTTTTCTTTTGCCATTGATTATTATAAGATTTTGAAAATTGTAGTGGATCTTGAGGCATACCTTTTCTCAAGGCCCATGGTCGATGTTGAGCAATGAAAAACACTTAATCATTGTCCTCGTCTATCTTTATGTACTCAGTCAACAAATGTTGGTTCTCTAGGTTGGCTACTAGTTTGCATGTGTAGTCTCGCTTCTGTTTGCGGGAATGAGGACAATACTCGACCAATCGTGATTATGTTTTTGCATGCTTCTTCTTTGTAGTTATTGTGTTGAGATGTGTAGTGAAATCATTTATGATGTCCTTCTTGAAATATGACAGTAGGTTAGATATCTCAAGCTTTGAAATACCCTGACTGATTCCTTTAGTGACTGTGGAATGAGGCCCTTGGCCCTTCTTTAAAGTTGACCTTGAATAGTTTTGACAAATTTTCTTGAGGTCATCCCAAGAAGATTGATAGACATCACCACTAGTGATCAGATCTAGTGCTTCTAGACAATTATCATGCATACCTCTCAAAAAGACTAGCTTTTGTGAATCCTTAGACAACACATGCTAAGGGTTCTTCTGCAATGTATACAAGAAATGTGAAACATAGTCTTCCAATTTTTCTTCCTCCTTTTGTGATATCCTAAAGATTCCATCTCCTCTTGAACTAGATGTTTTGCAATACTCTTTGTATTTATCTAGAAATAGAGTTTGCATCTCATCCCAAGTTCCTACTGCATTGGCTCCTAAGCCCACAAACCATCATAGAGCTAATTCTTTGAGTGTTGTTGGAAACAACTTGAGCTTATAGGCATTAGTGTTGTATTCAAAGCTATGACAAATTATGTCAAACTCAAACAAGAAAGTATCAGGGTCTTTAGTTGCAAGGCCATAGAACTTGGGAAGAGCAACTACGGGTATATTCTTGAGATTAGCATTATTTATGATGCTTGGAAGAGGAAATGGAAAAGTAGGTTGTGCCATTACTAGAGGTATCATATGATGAGGTTGCTACTGAAAAGGAACATTGGGTACTAGATTATTAACAATTGGTGGATTTGGACTAGTACTATCAAGGAAACTGGCCAAAATTTTAGCAAAAGGTTGAAGACCACTTGTATCTATAGGTTCTACTCTCGAGGATGATTCTATAGGAAAAACAAGGGTTGCATCCTCAAAAGACAATTCAGCTTCTTATTCTTCAATGTCTTTGTTCAAATTAACAAACTCCTATGGAATAAATCTGCCATATTCATCTTGTCATCTTCCTCTTTGATGCATGCAATTGAATTCTTCACACTGGTGAAGAAAGTTTTAGGACTACAAATGCCTAAAAAAAAATTGAACTAAGAACTATAACTGAAAAATGCTCCTAGCTTGACACCATCCCCAACAACGACACCAAAAATGGTCTGCCTCACAATAGGTGTATAATAATCATGCCCAAGGCCATACTTAGGAATAATATATTCAATCTAAGGACTATTTTCCCCACCATGAGGTGCATTTAATTTGTCAACCCAGGGAACTATACTTGAAATGGTCGGCACAATATGTGCACTACGATTCTTAATGAGTCATTATGTTTATGCTACAGGAAAGTAAAATGCAAGGAAATAACCTACACTAGTGCTACAAGAAACTAACACACTTAACTCTTCACTAAAACTAACATTGGAAATACAATTAAGTGCTAAAAATTATATTCTAATTCAATTCATTGACTATAACTATTCTTATAAATACTTCAGGAACACTCATAAAGTATGACGCTACAAGAAGGAACTTATAACTTCTACTTAGAATACTAGAAATACTAAAGAAAATTCTATACAACTCTAATCTAATCTACCTTCCAACTGGGCCCCCTTGGTCGGCTTCTAGTAATCTACTAACATAGAGTATAAACCAAGAGCTATTTCATTATGTTCCAAAAATCCTTTACATGAGAATGATACATAAGACTGTAAGAACAACTCACTACAAGAGTCAATACCTTCTTTTGATAAAATTTCTTCTAACCTCCTAACACCATTGATCTAATCCCTATAAATAGAGGAACACTTATTCAAAATAGGAAAGAAAAAAAAACTAACTACAAATCTTTCAAAGAGAAAGAAGGAAATAGATCATGGTATGAGTAATAAAGTTTGAGTAACCAATTTGATGCAATAGTGAATGCAGAGAAAATATATCAATTCTTCATAACTCCTCCTTGATAGCATCCGTGTCTTCTGGTATTGTTATGACTTCTTCCACTCCACCGTGGCTGAACCTTAACATTTTCTCCTTTAATGCCATCGGGCATCTTCAACATTCTCCCTTAAATGCTTCTAACCATGTTTAGCTTCCCTTGCTAATAGGTTAGTTATAATGTAGAGATATTTGCAAATAAGAATAATCAAATTAAATCCAAATATTAGAACACACATTTTGATGGTTATATGAAATACTATATTACATATAATATTGGCAAAATATGACATACTATCTACCCATAGGTTAATGGTTCTATTCTAGATTTTAATCATCATTTTAGGTAAACACAAGTTCACAAATGTTTTGGTGGTATTAAAATAGAGTATTAAAATTATCATAAAATAGAAGCAATAATTAGCCTCATCAATCACGACTCAATTCTGGCCTAAAGAAATTTAAGTTTCAATGGTGCAAAAAGTTAACATGATGGTTAAATTTTATGTAATCACAACATCACAAATAATTAAAGTTAATGTTAAGTTAAGGTGGTGAAGCTATGAAAAGTAGCTCAGGAAAGTCAAGTTTAAAGTCATTGCTACTTCATAGGTGGTTAAAGTTAACTTGAGGTTAGAGTTATGAAGAGGAGATAGCCATGATTGCATCCTCGTAAGGTTAAAGCTGTGATTAAAATTTAGGGATGTAAGGTTGCAATGGAGTGAAATGGTTAACTTAAAATTTTTATTTGTAGATTAGTAGGGTTAAGAGATGAGTTAAGATTTCATGTTGTGAGGAAGTGCCAAGTTGAAACCTATCCCTTTGGGCCCCTCTTTGGTTTACAAGCGATGTCTAACGATGCACTTTCCTAGTCGTCGAATCTTAAAAGATCAACTTCTATCACTTTCTCACTTTATAAAGTTGCACGAGAAATAACCAAAGTGATAATGCGAGCATTCAACACGTGGAGATGGTGGGACCAAACTCAGGTGCGGGCCACAAAAAGGAATGTGTCAAACTAAGTTGTCCAGATAGAATGCTTAGGTTGGTTGAAGTTTTTGACTGTTATAAAAGATATTCACTTTATGGAAGCCATTGATCAAAAGAAAATCAACACTTGTTGCTTTTATCTTTTCAAAGGTACATGAAGAATAACCAAAGTGAGAAAGTGAGCATTGGATACGTGTCTTAATGGGCCCATAATCAATGGTCTCCAAGGAAAAGTTAAAGGAAAGACATTGTGCTAAATTTTTTAACCCAAAAAGAAATCAAAAAGTGCCACGTGTTAGGGGAAGGTAAAGGTATTTTCTTTGTCAATATGCGAAGACTTAATTGTGACTCTCCATCAGGAAATAAGGAAAGATATATCAATGACGGTAATTTAAAATTAGATGTGTATTAGAATATGAGGATGGAGTTGATGGCGCCAAAGATCTACATCATAGCCAAAGAGGAATATGAACTATTTTCTAAGGAATTTCCATGGTTACTGGAGATTGTAGAGTTGGGATAGATGTCAAGTGTCCATAGGAACATCAAGATGATAAAACCAAATGCCTAGCATGTTATTAAAATGATTATTAGTGTCTAAAAATGGAAATTGAATAGTCTTTCTTCCTCTATCTCTAAAATTTAGAATTGTAATGGATGACTATTGATTTTTGAGTAATTCAAGTGCTTTGTTAATGTAACTGGTGAATTTTTAATTGGTCAAGAACCCTAAGAGGGGGCTTATATATGTAATTTCTTAAGTTAATAGAATGGATTGGAAAAATTTACCATGGCAAAAACCCCTATAACTAGGAGTATGATGTGCGACTTTGAGTTCATTTTAAGCTTTGCTGTTCATTTAATTTAAAGTAGAGTATATAGAATGAATGTGCTAATGTTGAAAGTTGAATGAATGTGAATGAACTTGGTTTTTTTTCCTTCATTCAATAGATTGCATATTTTACTCTCTTCTACATAATCATTTCTTCTATACTCTCTATTTTATGTTGTAGTTTGTGTGTTTAGAGTAGTTAGTTTCATAAGGAACCCAAAATCTAGTGTGTGGAGAAGCTTAGAGATAGACAATCTAGGTATTGTCCAAACATCAACTAATAGTGTAGTTTGGTAATTACCTATTTTTCCAGCTCTTCCTTTCTTGTTGCCATTGTAGTAGGTTATGCATGTTTCCATTCATTGCATTGTAAGTGTGAATAGATTTCATATTGTGAGTTAGTTCCCCTTCATTCACCTAAGTTGTTTAAAGTGTTGAGCAACTTGGTTTTTCCTCTTTTTCTCTCTAGTTAAGAGCATACCCCAAAACCCAAATAACTAAATTCATTGCATATATTGCATTCATAAGAGAAGTGTACCTTTAAATTTAGGGATCTTTATTAGATTACTACACCGACCCATTCTGTTGTTAAGTTCATTGTTTTCCACAAGCCATTGGGTAGTCTAAGAGGCAAGGTATAAACAAAATTACCAAGGAAGACAAACTGTTAACCAACAATATCTCACATCACTTTTTCCAAAGCTTCTTCGCAATGGATTCTCCATGGCCATTTATCATAATTGAGTTTGAAAGACACAATCTTACGAGACCTTTAGATTTTCTCTCTATTACATCACATTGTACAACTAAAGTTTGATCCATAGGCCTCAACATATTTCACCCACTACTTGACATACATCCTAATCAATTAGAAGGTCTTCCATCTTTAGCTTCCACATTTAAAAGTCCGTACTAGAGAATATCTCCAAAACAACCCCCCCTGATATGTTTACCTTCTTTACTATCGTGAGATTAGAAAAATATGAAATATTTTGTACAATCTCTCACTAAAACATTTTTTATCTCAAAAAACCCTACACTTAAAAAATACAACCAAAAATTGCTAGCATTTGATACCCCTACTAAGGTCAGCTGAGTTACAAACATATTATAGCTTTCTAGATGCTCATATATTCATCCACCTTCTTAAATTTCAACTAATACAACTCTTTCCATAAGATTTTTTTTTCACAAGTGATTTTTCTTTATATATATATATATATGTCACTTAGATTTTTTCGAAGCTTCTTTTCAATGGAGTCTCCATGGCCATTTATCATAATTGAGTTTGAAAGACACAATCTTATGAGACCTCTAGATTTTATATCTATTATATCACACTGTACAACTAAATTTGGATCCATAGGCTTCAATATATTTTCACCCATTGCTTGACATACATCTTGATCAATTAGAAAGTCTTCCATATTTAACTTCCACAATTAAAAGTCCATACCATAAAATATCTCTAAAATAATCCTCCTTGATATGTTTACCTTCTTTACTATCTTGAGGTTTTAAAAAATAAAAATATTTTGCACAATCTCTAACTAAAACATTGATTATCTCAAAAAACCCTATCTTAACAAATAGAACCAAAAATTGCTAGGCTTTGATACCACTTGAAAGGAAGCATAGGTTAAAAAATCACTTTCCATGTGAATCTTGAGAAGATGAATATGGGAATTTTAACTTAACTAATATTACAATGACTTCAAGAGATAAATACGAGCATAAATGAAATGACAATTTAAACACATAACACAATGATTTATCATGGGAAAACCCTTACAAGAGAAAAACCCCTCACTATAAGCCCTCCATAATGTATTTTAAAATTAGTGGAGATTACAATACACTTTCAATTAAATTTCTTACAAGAGCATCACCTCAGTTCAATTTAGGAGGAACTTCACAAGCATCCTTCTACCTTGCAATCTTCCAACCAAAAACCAATGCTAGAAACTCTTCCAAATGCCATCCTTTTATAGGCTTTTCTCAACCTTATAACCTTTTTTGGATTCAAAATACCATTTGAAAAACCTCCTTCACACATGTTGTACATACATGACATCTGTTGCCAAAAATATGCATGAACCAGGTTAAAAATATGTCTCACATATAAACTCTTTTCCCCTATTTTTTATCCTCATAAATGTCATGATAAGTGTCATATAATATCAAAATTTGGCCCTTCTATATAATACCATTGACATGGAATATTTTGACTAATCATTTGACCTTTTCCAAGGAAGCAACCTATGGAAAACTTCCCAGCTACTTTTGGAACTATCTAGAAGATATTAGCGAGGTAAACACATGTTTTCTCAACATATAGAATGCATGTGATGGAGTTGTAAGCCACCTTCTACCTTTTGGGATTGTTTCCATGAATGAAAGTCATTGCCTAACTTAGGGCTACAAAACTATTCCGTATTATAGGTAGCCCATGTTTGATTGAGTGTAGTGCATATCTCATTCTATTAAAGAATAAAAAGTTTCTTTTATTTTATCCTACAATTTTTGAGAGCTATTTTCATTTGTATTTTTATAATATTATTAATAATATAATTTTAATAAATTCTAAAAAATATTTTTTAATTTTATAGGTTCATCAACTTCATATCCTTGTTATTTATTAATAGATATTTAAGTAAATTAATTAAATAACAATCTATTATAAGAATCTACCTAAAGTTGTGATACCATGTAAGAAGATTCCTAAGGGAAAGAATGAAATGGCAAGATCGAGAAGCTCAAGAGATAGAATAAGAGACATAGGAAAAATGATCAATTGATTATGTCAATAATGATCATGAGTATAATGTTCAATAGCGTAATTTTTTAGATTTAGATCTAGATACAATGTGTCATAAATGTGCCTTAATATATAGGAAACACAAGATGTCTAGGATTAATGCAAGTGATAAGCATAACAACTAAGCACATATACACCAAAGGTGGACTATCCTTCATTGCGAATTAAATTGTGTGCACCAATGAGAGAATATGAACATAGAGGTGTATCACACAAAATGAGAGACAAAATGTGCTCAAATAAAGTGTAAACTTTTATGTGTCTACATGATAACTAATATGAAAATGCAATGTCCTAAGTAAAATTAAGTAAACTATAATTAGTAATATTCAATTACACCAACTTCAATACTTGTTAGGGTCTATATAATGGCTAGTACCATGGTTACAAATAGTGTTTTGATTAGGATTCTAATTTAGGGAAACAGATTGAAATTTTACTTAGGACTATGGTTAGGGTCAAGCTTTACATAATTAATAGAGTTACCATAATGGTTATAAAAAAGTTTGACTATTACAATTATGGCTAGGTGTATTGTTTTTATCATGTTTCTAATTATGGTTACCATTAGTGTTAGCATTTAGAGTGAAGGATAGGAGAAGAGTTTAGTTTATGTTAAGATTATAATTAAGAATAGAATGTGGGTTATGATCTTCTTTACAAATAGAGTTTAATGTTTAAGCTAGGATTAAGATTAGAGATAATATTAGGTTAAGATTAGGATAAATTTTATAGTTTTAATTAAGGTTATAAATAATAGTCCACCAAGATAAATGAGAAGGGGGGGGGGGGTCCAATAATTAAAACATTCAACAACCTCAAACAATCTTAACCACTCAACCAAAGTAAACAACAACCATAACAAGATGCACATAGAAAATTGCAAAACATATGCTAACTAGGGGAACCCTTGATTAGAGGGAAAACCACAGTGGGAATGATGCCCACAAGATGATGTACTAATATAAATATTCTTTGTTAAAGGATGGACCCTATTAGGATTCTATTACAACATTTTGTACAAAGATACCCTATTAGGAGACTTTGAATTCCTATTAGGAGATTCCAACCCTATTAGGAGTTGTGGTACAATGCATGCAAGAAGAGCCCACTGCCCAAACATGCAATTTCAATTACAAGAAGAGCTCACTTCTCAAATAAGTAATTTACTATAAATTTTCTCTTTCCTCTATTTTGTCAACTGAACCAATCATTGTCAAACCTTGTAGACCAGGTCATGAAGCTTGGATCCAAATATCAAACCTTGGATCACACAACAAAACCTCAGCAATGAAGTTTACTTCACTTCTGCTCTGCTCTACTTATCTTCACATCCCACTCTCTTGTGCTACTCACAATCACTTGTCCTCGATACATGATAAAGGAAAATTCCCTTCCTTTATATTGAATCCATAAAATAATTCTTTGACTTGACTGGTACACCTTCTCAATGAATTATTATAGGATCACCTTAAGAACACATTACACTTAGCGATCTCATTAATCTTCCACCTTGCAACTTGAATATCTTTTTGTACAAGTAATATTATGACGAGAAAGCTTAACCACATCACCATCAACAAGTCTTCTTCACATCCTCAACCTTGATTCTTAGAATAGCAATTTGTCTAAGAGATATAAAAAGTTTACCAAAACAAGCCTCTCTAAACTCTATCTCAAAACAATGTATACCAAAACTTACATCACTTCTTCCAAAATTAACATTTCATCACTCAACATTAATTGCATATACTAGATACTCAAACATAACTCCCATTACCTCGCTCAGTGAGAATACTGAACTATCCATTCATACCAACTTGGTCTTTCCATTTTTTATCTGTCAGATACCACAAAATACTGCTATGTTGACGTCAATGACAAACTCAGTCATGAATGTAACATATCATCATAGTAACATATCTACAATGCTCCCTAATAGGAATATCATCAAAATTAATGCTTCCAATAATCTACCCCTTTGGCATTGATGGAAACATAGATGAAAAATATCTAGTTCCAAGGATACCAATAGTTAAATATTGTTAACCTTTCTTTTCAATTCCTCTTCATCAATCATTCTCCCCAATTATTTTCTTCTCCCACCATGATGTACTTTTTCTTTCTTTCTTCTCCCTCATGATGTTTTTCCTCATGATGTTTTTCATGCTAATCTTCTCCCCCATTGATATCGATGTCAAAGGTTTTAGCATCTATCAAACTCTGTAACACCTTATTCTTACTAGCTCAAGTGTCCAAAGACATTGTTCAAAAACAACATCCAACAAGAGTCCTTGATGAATTTGTCCATCACATATACTCTCCCATATAGGAAGCATCAACATTCAGTCCAAACAAATAATAGTGCTCTGTTACACTAGACTGATGCACTTTGCATCTTCTATTCTGATGTAGGAAGGGGAATAACCCCTAGCATACCTCACAAATACTCAAAAGTCTCTTTGGGAAGAAGCTTAGTGAATATATTTGCAATCTTCTCTTCAGTGCTTGCATACTCCAATCTAATTTCCTTTTCTACAACTTTCTTTCTTAACATGTGATACCTGATAGAAATGTTTTTGGTCTTAGAATGCAACACTAGATTCTTAGAGATATTTACTGTGCTTGTGTTGTCACAATGTATGACAATAGGTTCACCAAATTCTATACTTATATCCTTCAACATCTACTTCATCCAAAAAACTTGATTACAATTGTTTATTGTTGTGACATGTTCTGCTCCTAGTATACTTTGTGAGTTACAATCCTACTTCTTGCTCACCCAAGAAACCAATCTTCCTCCAAGAAAGAAGGCTCCACCACTAGCGCTCTTTCTGTCATCCATACTACCTTCCCAATCAGCATCAGTATAAGAACTTAGAGTGAAATCATTAGATCTGTAATACTACAATCCAAACTCAGGTGTTCCTTTCAGTTATCTAAATATCCTTTTAACCACTCCATAATTTGCTTCTGTGGGATCAGCTTTATATCTTGCAACAATTCCAATTGCATTTTCTATATTTGGCCTTGTGTGAATAAGATATTGCAAACCTCTTATCATAGATCTGTACTTCTTTTTCTCAATAGTCAGTGTCTCATTCTTTTTAGATAATTTATGTCCAGTTACCATAGGTGATCCAATGGGTTTACATGTTTCCAAACCAAACCTTTTTAGTAAATCTTTCAAATACTTAGTCTGAGAAATAAAGATTCCTTCTTTATTCTGTACAATCTGCAATCCTAAAAAATATTTCATTTCTCCTATCATACTCATTTCAAATTCTTTCTTCATTTCTTCTACAAACTTTTCACTTTCCTCGTCATTTCCTCCAAATGTGATATCATCAACAAATATTACCAAAATCATTAGTCCATCATCAGTTTCTTTCCAATAGAGATTACTATTTGCCAAACATAAGTTTCTATATCCAAGTTTTGTCAAATGCTTGTCCAACCTTGCATACCAAGTTTGGGTGCTTCCTTGAAGCCATACAATGCTTTCTTCAATCTACATACTATGTCCTTGTCATCTATTAAACAAAAACCTTTAGGTTGTTCAATGTATACCTCTTCTTCAAGTTCTCCATTTAGAAATGCTGACTTATCATCCATCTGATATACTTTGAATTTCTTGTATGCTGCATATGCTAGGAATAACCTTAGTGCTTCTATTCTTGCCAGAGGAGCATATGTCTCATCATAGTCTATTACTTCTTGCTATGAGTAACCTTTACATACCATTCTTACATTGTACCTTACAACTTCTCCTTGTTCATTCATCTTGTTTCTAAATACCCATTTAGTTCATATCACATTCTTCTCTACTAGTCTAATGACCAATTCCCATATCTCATTCTTTACTATCTGATCCAATCTCTCTTTCATAGCTTGCTTCCAAAAGTCATCTTTACATGCTTCATCTACATTCTTAGGTTTAACTTGAGATATCAAACATATTTCTTCATTGATTTTTCTTCTTTTCCTCACACCTTTATCTCTACTTCTGATGATCTACTTGGGTGGATGATTCTTTTTCATATTCTTTCCTAAAGTAGGAGTTGTTATCTCAACTCTTGGCTCTACTAAAGGTTCTGAACTTTTTTCCTACCTTAACTCTCCTTCATTCTGCAAATCATTGTTAGTCTCAAAGAATACTTCGTCATTCCTTGGTTTAGTAACAACAACATTGTCATCTAAATTGTAATCAACTATTCCTTCTTGAATCCTGAATTTCTCATCAACTCTCACATTTGCACTTTCCAAAATAGCATTAGTTCTCAGATTATAACATTTATAAGCCTTTCTTTTCAATAAATAACCAAGAAACATACCTTCATCAATTCCAGCATCAAACTTACCAATATTATAATCTCTTTTGATATAATACTTACTACCATTTAATTTTTGAAATAATTAACTCTAGGTGAGTGACCAAACCATAGTTCGTAAGGGGTCTTGTTTGTATCGTTCTTGAATTGTATTCTATTTAGAGTGTAGACTATTGTATTCACAGCTTGTCTTCAAAACATCTTAGATACTTCATTCTTAGCTAACATAGGTCTTGCAGCTTCTATTACTGGTTTGTTTCTTCTTTCTGCTATACCATCCTATTTAGGGGTTCTCAGAGATGATAACTGTCTTTTGATTTCATTTTCTTCATAAAACATGTTAAACTGATTTGAAGTAAACTCCTCTCCTCTATCTAATATTAAACATTTAATCTTCATGTCTGATTCATTCTCAACTCTATTCCTCAATATCCTAAACTTATCAAATACCTCAATTTTTTCTTTAAGAAATGCAACCCATATCATTCTAGAAAAGTCATCAACTAAAACCATGAAATACCTTTCACCATAGAATCCTTTAGTCTTCATAGGACCACTAAGATCTATGCGTACAATTTCCAATTTTATTGTAGTAGTAAACTTCTTGCATGGAAGAGAAGTTCTGTCATGCTTTGCCAAGACACGCTCCTTGCAAATTGTTGTAGAAGGTTTTACAATCTTAGGCAAATCTCTTACTGCAAACATACTACTAGTCTTCACAATGTTGTCAAATTTTATATGAAAATATCTCTTATGCCATAACCAACTGTCTTCTACCTTTGCAACCAAACATGTCATTTTAGTAGGATTCAACTAAAATACATTACCTCTAGATTTGGTTCCCTTTCCAATTACCTTTCCATCTTTGTCTCTGATTGTGCTTTACTTTTTTGTGAACTACAACTGATAACCTTTATCCACTAGTTGCTCAACACTCAAAAGGTTGCATTTCAAACCATGAAGAAAATATACATCCTCAGTGTTAGTTTTACCATCAAGAGTTATAGATCCAATAACTTTAACTTGGCATGTTGCATTCTTTTCAACTCTGACAATGCCCCTATCTTGAATTTTGACATTAAAAAACTTGTTCATATCACCAACCATATGATGTCAACAACCACTATCAATTATCCAATCAGATTTCTTTTTAACCTATGACACCAAAGCTACTTTCTTTGGGCTTTCTTCTTTAATTGGTACAAATCCTATTTCATCATCACTAGAACTTACTGCCTGTTCATCAGATTCATCTTCTTCATTTGCATATAGACATTCTCTATCTCTTCTAGGTTTGTAATTTATTTTATACATTTTCTCTCTTTTAGGACACTTAGATGCATAATGACCAAATTCATTGCAAGTCCAACATTTAAAGATTTTCTTACCATATTTTTCTCTTCTTGCCAGAAGGGCTATGCCTTCTTCAATCTTTATGTCCTCATCTGATTTGATGCTTCTAGCAAAGTCTCCTCTAGCACTTGTGCTCCTTGATAAACTAGGTCAAATATTTAGGGTATTGAAAGTTATTTCTATCCTATTCAATTCTCTAGACTATCTAAGCTCATTCTCAACTACTTTGAGTCTTCCAAGAAATGTCTCCTTTGCAAAATATTTAGTACAAGATATCAACAACTATATCATCTGAACTACTAACTTAAATGGTGGTGTTAAAGTCTTCAATATCTTCCATATAACCTCATCATCTTCTTTAGTTCCTCCTTGAGATTTACTACCTCTAGTGATTTCTGATGTTCTGCCTACATATCATCTTATAGATTCATCTTCCATCATTTTAGCATCTTGAAATGCACAAATCCAATTTTGTAGCCTCAATTTCTTAGAATGTTCATCACCTTCAAAACTAATTTCCAAAGCTCTCCAAAGTAGATGTAAAGTAACAAGTGACTTTACCTGATTGTATTCAATTTTAGGAAGTGTAGTCAATAGTGCTTCTCTAACTCTCATGTCACACATAAAAAGATCTCTTTCTTCCTCAGTACAAGATTCCAAATCCTTTTCAACAATGGTTATCTTTGTTTTTTTTGTCAAGATCCAATATCCCAAACCCATACATAGGAGATGTGTCTTCATCTTTTCTTTCCAACTGTAATAATTTGTTCCATTAAAATTCAGCCTATCTTTCCTGAACATGCTTGCTATGGATCTCCCAAACTTGTTAGACATTATCTTCAAGGACCTGATAATCTGATACCAATTGTTAGAAACAATAGTCGGCTAAGATAACTGAGAGAGTGGGGGGAGGTGAATTAGTTATCTAATAATTAAAACATTCATCAACCTTAAACAATCTTAACCATTCAACCAAATTAGATAGCAACCATAACAAGATGCACATAGACAATTACACAAAATATGTTAACTAGGGAAACCCTGGTGGGAATGATGTCCAGAAGATGATGTACTAATATAAATATTCCTTGCTAGAGGCTGGATTCTATTAGGAGTCTATTACAACATTTAATACAAAGAGTCCCTATTATGAGACTTTGGATCTCTGTTAGGAGATTCCAACCCTATTAGGAGTTGTGGTACAATGAATGCAAGAAGAGCCCATTTCCCAAACATGCAATTTCAATTACAAGAAGAGCTCACTGCTCAAATAAGTAATCTACCATAAAATTCCTCTTTCCTTTATTTTCTCAAACAAACCAATCACTGTTAGAACTTATAGACCAAGTCATGAACCTCAGCTCCAAATATCAAACCTTGAATCACACAAAAAAACCTCAAAAATGAAGTTTCTTCACTTCCACTCTCTACTTATCTTCACATTTCACTCTCTTGTGCTACTCACAACCACTTGTCTTTGATACTTGATCAAGGAAAATTTCCCTCCTTATAAAAAAATTCTTTGAGTCGGCTATTACACCTTCTCAATTAATTATTATAGGACCACATTAAGAACACATTACACTTAGCAATAACAATAATCTTCCACCTTGCAACTTGAATATTTTTCTGTACATGTAATATTATGACAAGCAAGCTTAACCATGTCATCATCAACATGTCTTCTTCACATCCTCAATCTGAATTCTTAGAATAAAGTTTCTACTAAGAAATATAACAAGTTTACCAAAACAAGCCTATGTAAACTCTATCTCAGAATAGTGTACACCAAAACTTACATAACTCTATCTCAGAACAGTGTACACCAAAACTTACATAACTTCTTTGAGACTTAACATTTCTTCACCTGACGTTAAATGCATATACTAGATACTTAGAAGTATCTCCCATAACCTTTCTTAGTGAGAATTCTCAACTATCCATCCATACCACCTTGATCTTTCTATTGTTCTTTTGTTAGATACCACAGAACACTGCTATGTTGACATCAATGACAAACTCAGTCATGAATGTAACATATCATCATAGTAACACATCTACAATACTCCCCAATAGGAATATCATTAGCATTCATGCTTCCGATAGTTAAATCTAGGAATATAGTTAGTTTAAAGGTTTTAGATTGAGTTCTAATTATAGGTTAGTTAGGATAGTAGTTTTTTTTTTGCTAGGAACTGTAAGAGAAATATCAACATTTTTCTTTAATTGAACTTCAACATCTCTTCTGCCAACCCACTGCACCTTATGGAGGTATTCCTAGTTATAATTTTATAATATGAATTGTAATGGAATTTTACCTATTACTCAAAAAAATCATGAATATGACATGATTGTATAAGTGTATATCCTCAATTATTCATTTTAAATATAGAATAAAGAAATTTATAATAAACATTTAAAAATTCGATAAGATTTATTTGGATAGGTTTATCAACTTCATATGTTTATTTATTTATTATTAGATACATAAGTAAATATATTATATAATAAACATCATATAATGGTTAGGGTTTATATAATTACTAGCGTCATAGTTATTCTTGATATTTTGATTAGAATTGTGCATTAGAGAATATGATTGGAATTATAATAAGGATTATGGTTAGTGTCAAGGTTTATATCATCACTAGTGCTATCATAAGAGTTAAGATCAAGGTTGAGTATTACAATTATGGGGAGGCTTTATGTAATTATGGTTACAATTAGTATTAACATTTAGGGTTGAAGATAGGAGAAGATTTTAGGTTTATGTCATGGTTAGGATTGCAATTGAGATTAGAATGTGGATTATGATATAGGAATACAACTAGTCTAAGGTTTGAGGTAGAATTTTAATTTTTTTTTTTTAGGATATTAGTTTATATTTATGTCATGGTTACTTTATTTCATTACAAGTTTGGGCAATGGTCTTGCTTAGAACTATGGTTAAATACTTCTAAAAGGATTCATAGTTAACATTTACCCTAATGGTAAATGTAATTCACTAAATAGTATGCCAATTAAGCTCATTAGTTGTGTAAATAGATGTAAAATGTAAGAGAAAATACCAAGATCTCTTCCACTAAGCTTCAATATCTCTTCACCTTAGGGAGGCACTCCTAGTTATAATTTTATAATATGAAATGTAATAGAACTAGACCTATTTTTTAAAAATAATTTAATAAATATGACATGATTTTATATTTGTCTATTTTTAACTATTTATATAAAATAAAGAAAATATTAACAATAGGCATTTGATAAAATACAAAATGTAATAGAACTCGACCTATTTAAAAAATAAAAAATAAAAAATATGATATGATTGTATAGTTGTATATTTTCAACTACTTATTTAAAATAAATAAAAAATATTCACAATAGTTATCTAAAAAATTGGGAAAATTTAAATTCCTTTTAATATATTGAATGAGTAATGTAATCAATAAATTTAAAATTAATTATTGTAAACATTTTAATAATTAAAATAAACAAATTATAATGTTTAGAACAACCCATAATGTCTCTAATTCACTTATAGGATTTTTATAAGAATTTGTATTTTTATAATGATAATGTTTAATATAATTTAATTAAAAGCTTAATATTTTTCATAATATTTTAGATACAAAACATTTTAATATTCACACATGCACACACACACACACACACACACACACACACACACACACACACACGCACACACATAACTTCAAAATAAAAATAGGGTAAGTCTTAGAACAAATAAGCAATCAGAAATTAGATTCAAGAAAATGAATAAAATATAAATATTTTAATACTCAATGCACTACTAGATGTGAGAGAGGATAAAAATAGAATATATCTTTAAAGGATAAATTACTCAAAGATACATTCTATTTTTATCCAAGAATAATATATTGTTGGGTAGTTTAATTTCTATAGGATATGAGTACTTTAATTTCTATATTTTGAGGGGTGATTTGGGGTTTCTTGCTCTACTAGGGTTTCTTGCTTCATGCAATCTTTCAATTTTTTGTGTATAGCTTTTCGTCTGAAATTTCCCTCTGTTAGCTCCACTTGTCACACCGCATTTACTGTGAGAGTTTTTTAGGCTAGGATGTAATGGCTCCGGCCAGTGGTGAACCAGTTGTTTCTGGTGTTCATGCTACTACTTCGGTCTCCCATGGCACCTCCATAGAACAAACATCTGCACAAGTTTGTCCCAAAGGTTTTTCACGAGGTAATCCTGACATTATCTTTCCTTGGCAAGAATTTGATGCTGCATGTGATTGGTTAGAACAACACACCTTAATAGGTTATTTTGTGGGTAGGACTCCCCTTGAAGCTATGCTCCGAGAATGGGTTAAAAAGAGTTGGAATTCTCATGGAGTCCACCTTGATGCTATGCAAAACCTTACCAAAGGTTTTTTTTAAATTTCGCTTCGCTAACCCCTCGTAGGCAGACATGGTCTTTGACAATGGACCATGGTTTATTCATTCTTCCTTGCTTGTTTTTCAAAAATGGTCACGAGCCTTCACAGTCTCGGATGATAAAAAGCATAGGGTTCCTGTATGGGTCGAGTTCCCAGGTCTACCCTTGCCTTGCTAGCCTTTGATTGAGTCCATTGCCAAAGCCCTTGGCAAAGTTGTCACCAAGGAGCCTGAGAAATTCTTCAATGCCCACCCATAATGACGTATTTGTATAGAGGTGGATCTTTCCAAGGATCTCAAGGATTCTGTGGAAATTTAGATTGGGACCAAACCCTTCTCTCATAAGGTTCTTTACTTGAACCTTGCCAACACCTATTATAGGTGCCAGTTCGTGAAACACAAGATCAAGGACTACCCTCTAGCTATGCCTAGGGTCAAGCCCATGCTTAAAGAGGTGCCTGTAAAACAAGGCGAAGGGAAAAAAGAAGAATGGCTTACTATTAGGTGTAAGGGCAAGGCTCCCTCAAATCCCTTGCCCCCCAAGTAGTCCTATGCTGTGGTCATCGCGGTTCCTCCTATCCCTATAGGAGCGTCAACTCCCACTAGAGTAGGGATGCTAGTGGTGAACAAAGGACCTGCTTCTAGAGTTTCGCAAGTTTTAAACCCTATTGACTTGTAGGGGATCAAGGTAGCCACAGGGTTTTTGCCTTGGCTAGGGTGAGAACTCCTCTTGCTGCCTCTTCCATAGCTCCACTAGCAATGCAGCATTCTTGCAGTCCTCCTGGACGTGTAGAGATACCAAAGGTGAAATGTCAAGCTGTAAGTCCAAAGGATTTTCCGTTTGACTTCAACCATGTTTCTACCTTCTTGTAGAATAGCTACTCCTCTCTTGAGGATGAAGATGATATGGAAGAGTTCTCATGAACTTCCTATCATGGAATGTGTGAGGTTTGACAGACCTCCCCAAAAAGTACTATGTTCAGGATGTCCATCATAGACTTGGTAATTTAGATTTCTCTGTCTGCAAGAAGTTAAAATTTCTGGTTTCATGTTTTCTTTGGCATGCCATGGAATTTGGCAGGATGGCGTGATGTTTTTTTCCCAACATGAAGCTGGCTGAGGTGGTGTAGTTACTCTCCTGTCACCTTGCCTTCATTCTACTATTATTTCACACGGTTCTAAACCCATGCATAGAATTATTTAGCTTTTTCTTTCCATTAACAATCATTCTTTTGGAGTCATTAATGTTTATGCTTCCAATGATGTTGTGGAAAGATCCTAGATGTGGGCTTGGTTGGCTGACAACTTGCCTCCAGCTACATGGGTTATGTGTGAGGACTTTAATATGGTTGAAGTGGCCTCTAACAAAGAAGACATTCTACCTTTTCGCTGGACAGTTGTGGAAAGACAAGCCTAGTATTACATGCACAATAAATTGGGGCTTTTTGATCCCAATAGCTACCGCCACCAGGATAGTGGGGTTTGGCACATTTGGTCCAACTTTCTAGCTAGCTCTGACCGCATATTAAAATGCCTTGATTGTGCTATGATCACTGTGCAATCTTTTTTCTCTTTTTCTGAGGATCAAGATTTGCCTATCATTTCCTTGCTAGATGTGACATTATCTGACCACTACCCTGTCTATTATGTCATTTCTTGGCAAACAGCTGTCCCAAAGGTGGCCAGGTCTCAGTTCTTCCTGAACACATTTGTGCTGATGCATGCTTCCACCATTTCACACATCCTATGTGTTTGGAACTTGGAGCCACGTCTACATTCTCAAAGGGGTTGGAGTACATGGTGGAATGATGCCATTACCAAAACTGCTCAATTCTTGTGCATTTATGGGTGATAATTGGCTATGTTTTGCAACCGGCCTATGAAGCTAGCACACTTGCCCTCAAAAAAGCCTCTAAGGCCCTCACCCTCAATCCCTTTGATGTGGACTTGCAAATTCAGCTTGCCAAGCTTCGTCATGACATGCAAATTGCTGATAATTATGCTGCGTGGGGAGCCCAAATCAAAGTCCATCTCCACTGGTTGGAGGTTGGCGACAAAGCCTCAAAGGATTTCTTTTAGGTTGTTTGTGCTCGTCATACCAATGTTGGGATTAAAAAAATCAAACAAGGAAATGTTGTTCTATCTAGTCTCCCCGCCATCCTACAAGCATTTGTTCATCACTATGAGAATGTGTATTTCTGTTACTCCAAACCATCTAGCAGTTGAGCAACACACTTTCTATGAGAAAATTCTTTCTCTTCATGACCTTAAAGAGGTAGTCTACTCCATGGCGAATGACAAGTCCCCTGGGTGTGATGGGTTCCCGTGTGAATTCTACAAACACCTCTAGGAGCATATAGGTCCTAACCTGCACAAAGTTTATCTTGAAACCTATCACTCTAAAAGCTTAGGAGCCATTATAAACAAAGGAAATATCAAATTCATACCTAAAGTTGGCGATCCAGAGGATATATGTAATTGAAGACCCATTACCCTTCTAAATGTGTCATACAAGATCATTGCCAAGGCTCTCTCTCTCAAAATCATGCACATATTGCCCTTAATTGTGTGACTAGAGAAAACTGGATTCATCAAGTCTAGATATATTCTTGACAACATCATTTCTGTTTGGGAGGGAATGGAATGGGCTCACAAGCTCAATCAGAAGGTCATCTTTTAAAATATAGATTTTGCTAAAGCCTATGATCGCATTGAATGGCCCTTCATCTTGGCTATGCTCTAGGTTCTAGGTTTTGGCCCCAACTTCCTCCAGTTTGTGGAGATGCTCTTTGGGGATGCTAATGCTTGCATTACCATCAACAATTTGCAATCGGAGGCTTTTAGTCTTTTTCATTCCATCAGACAAGGTTATTCACTAGCTCCCTTGCTCTATGTCCTTGCCACAGAAGGTTTTGGTTATTTACTTGCGCATTCTGTGTCCTCAGGACTAGTTCGTGGCATTTTCTTGCCTAAATCATCCTCCCAATTAGTCAATTGACACTTTGCTGATGATTCTTTTCTCACTCTTTTAGAGGATGAAGAAAACATCAATAATGCTTTAAGTTGCCTGGACACCTTTTGTCAAGCTTTTGGTTCTACCATTCAATGGCATAAAATGCTCTTACTTTGCTAGTCCTTTCTACCAGCTCCACCATGGCTTAGCCAGTTTGAGTGCAAATGGGTTTCTCACGGAGAAATCTACCACTTTCTTAGCATTCCTTTTGTGTTCTAGGCATGGCCTATGGAACTTTGGAATGCTGTGTTGGCTAATATTAGCAAAAAGCTTGACTACTAGATCACAAAGCCACTCTCCCTCTTGGGAAAATTTTAGATTTCCTCTAAGATTCTTGTGGCCACTCATGTTTATTACTCATCCTGCTAGGCTCCATCCAAAGCCTCTTACATGAAGCTAGAAAGATTGCTTAGGGATTTTCTCTGGGCCTTCAATTTTGATCACCATGGCTTTTAGAGGGTGGCCTCGGACTTTTGTTGTCTCCCAAGAGAGTCCAATGATCTTGGCTTGCTTTCCACTCAGAGACAAGGCCTTGCTCTCTATGCAAAATGGATTATTAGGGCTCTCTTAGGAGATGAAACTTGGAAGATTCGGGTTCAACACTGTATTTCTTCTAGCTTCCTTGTCAACAGGCTTGCTTGGAAGGGGATTGGTGCCCAAACCCTTCTCATTATGCATGAGCCCATGGTCATTCAGGGCTCCTTTGTCATCAAGAGCATCTAGAAAGCCTAGCAGGCTATTAAGCCTTGGCTTTGATGGGCTGAAGATGAATTCCACAATGGCCTCTCCTTGAATCGGGATAACATATAGTGGTCTCCCCTATTTTCCATTTAGGGTACTCCCCTCGCCAAAACTCAAGGGGCTAGTGCTCTACATTTTTTCAAACATGGTATCAGAACTCCAAAGGACCTCTTTTCACGGGTCACCATGAATTTTAGGACCTGGGAAGATATGCAAGTACAGTACTGCCTTGTCCATTCAGATTGATAGACTTTTGACCTTTTTCTTTCTTCCATCCCTATTCACTTAGTTCATAAAGTGGGGATTCAGTTTGTTTGCCCTTGGTGGCTTGATTGGAGGTGGTTTCCTGCCACTCCTTTTTCTAATTACAAGCCAAGTTTGGGCTACAGATGGCTTTCACCTCATCTTCCCATGGTGGATATGCTAAACCATAGATGGTATTTGCAATCTTACCTTTCTTAATGGAAAAAACGTTTTGACACCATATGGAATGCTATAACTAAACCTAAGATTATGCATTTTGCTTGGTGTTTGGCCTTCCAAGGTCTTCCCCTAGGGCATCAACTCAAACACATTGGGGTTCTTGACCCTAAATGCCCCTTTTTTTGACAACCAGAGTCTTTCTTGCATTTTTTTAGTTTTGCAAGAATGCTCAGAATTATTGGCATTGGATTCATGATTTCTTCAGGCCATTCAAACTTGAGTTTTTCTCTTGGCATATGATTTTACTGATTGACTCTCCTAGATTTCCTGAGAAGTTCACCTAGATTTGGCATACCTTCAGGTTGGAGATCCTATTTTTTCTGTGGAAAGATAAGAAATATGTTCTTTTCACACACAATTTTCTGGATGTTGACATTGCTATATACACTAAGGCATGCATTTGTAATAATGTAATTATGCAGATACAGGTGCAAGCTAATAAAGTTGCACTCGAAGTTGCTCACTTGCAAGAGCTACTCAATCACTGGGGCAATGCCCCTTGTACTATCAGCAGAGTTCCTCTTGATGCCTTAGTGGAGACCTCGACATCTTGCGGTAGCCGTCCTCGGTGCCACTCCTTCGACTGCCACTCGCACACCCCGTGCTCCCAAGCTTCCCGCCACTGCTCTCCTAGTGGTGGTGATGGAAGATGGAGGTGCTGCTTAGCTTCCCCACCCTGTGGTGGTTCTAGTTGGTCCCTAGTTCCTCCTCCTGGTTCCCATCGTGCGCACTCAAGGAAGTGGCCTTGCTTGGACCTGGCGATTTCTCCTTTGCGGCCAAAGGTTAAAGATGCAGAGACTGCCACTAATTCTGCTGCTGGTGTTGATGGTTGGACTATTCCTAGCCCACCCCCCAATCCTAAAGATGATTGGGGTTTTCAAGATAAAGATGATTTGCCACTCTCGGTTGGCATTGCTTTGGTAGCCTGAGGTTCCCTTATTTGTTTTTTTTTGATGAATAGTTTTTGATTCTGGCTACAGCCGTGCTTTTTGTCTGGTTTCAACCATTTGAGCTCTTTTGCGGGGTGATCTTGTATTCCCCAGCCCCAATTTTTGTGAATTGTAAATTGAGTATATTTTATTAATAGAAAAGGTAACTATTCATCCAAAAAAAATAAATTTATATTTTGTTTTTACTTTTCATCAATTTTCCATAATTGTGATTTGATCTAACGACATGCAAGTCCTTGTTCTATAAATATCAGCAACAAAAATAGAAGGACATTAAAAAAAGGCAGTTGTAGTTGTTAACAATGAGAAAGAAAAAAGAGAGAACAATATAAGTATGTAGTTGCACAAAAGGGAGTTGCAAACACACGAAAGCTCCCATTTAAAAATAAATAAAAATCTAATTTAAGGAAGTGACAAAGGGAGAGAAATTGTCTAGGAGTGTTTTTGACTTATGAAGTCACATTTTTTACAAACACTAATATTGCTACACCAAATTGTCTATGAAAAACATAAATTACATAATTTAGAAACCCTCTAATGACATACGATGAATATAAAATTAGAAAATGGCTAGGTTGGGTGCATCTGAATTAAGTGAGAGCTCCCAAAGAATGGATAAGAAAATGTTCAATTTTAACTATAAATTTAAGTGAGAAAAAATTCTCTTAAAGATCTTATAAAAAAGTATGTTGTATCATATTGTCAAATATTTGAATTGAGCTTTTGTTTAACTATTTTTTTTATTAGATAAATATAGAACCCTTATAATATACTTGGTTATCACTAATCATTTTTATTGGGCCCCTAAATGATTTAGCCAATGATATGTATGAAAAATAATTCTCTAAGTTTAAAAAGATATTTTATAATTTATATATGGAATATTAAAATATATTATGATATACAAAATATTAAATCTTGATTTGATTTGGTCAAATAGGGAAATATAACTAAGAGCTCAAATTTAATACCTCATTATAGCTTTATGACATGAATTAAAAATAACAAAGTTTTGTTCCATTAGTTGAGTGAGAAGAGATAAATATATTGATATAAATGATATCAAAACTATTCTAGTAAAATTTTATTTTATTTTTGATAAATTAAATATATTTTATCATTTGAAATAATAATAATAAGAGGAAAAAAAAATAGACTATTTAGCAAGAAAACATTATAAAAATTGAAGTTCTTCAAATTGGACAAAGACATTGTAATTATTTTATTAAAGTTAGTTCTGCAGTTTGATTTTTTTAATTATAATTTTTTTTTTTACATCATGTAACAAAGTACATAAGTAGCAGTTTTTAATTGTAATTAAACTTACAATTAAGAGTTAGACTAGTCCCTTGTGCTGAGATTCTAATTAGTGTCCCACCTTGATTAATATTTTATTAAAAAGTAATTAAACAAAATTGAGAAAGAATCCAAAAATATTTATAATTAAAAAATCTAAATTACTGAAATATCTTTTATTGAATATCTTTCAGTTCATAAGATAGAGAAAAATAAGACTTCACTGTAAAATATATAATTTATCTTTAAGTCACAAATTATTAGTAATAGCACAATTGTACTTGAAAAATTCTTGGAAGTTTCATTGCTTTATAATTGTAAGCATCATTTCGATCCAATGAGTTCTAATGTTTCATTTAATCTCATAAAGATGAATTCCTGTGAAAATATGAAACAATGAATTTGACTTAAAAGCTACACAGATAAATCCTACTAGCAATATGACAATTTAACTTGGTGTAAAAATATCTCTAAAATTTACCAAATTAAGATTCAATTATGAAGAAGAGAACTTGTATTAAAACTTTATTAATGAAAGAAATATATACAATAAGAAACTAGAAATAAACTATAAAGGGGAAAGTAAGAGAAAAGGGCCCAATACAATGGGAGACAAATTTCAAAAGAGGACACTAAGCCAAAAGACTACATTAGACGATACCATGCCGGCGTGCAAATACATAGAAGTAGACAACCTAATAACAATGCATAATCATGATTCCTAAGACCTTAGAGAAAAAGCAAGAGTGGTGACAACAACTTTTGCATCACCAATCAACACTGCAACGGGCGGCGGCAGCATTGCCATCCTTCAAACCAGCGAGACAAGCGTGCTGATTATTGATGGCTCTGCCTGACTTACGTAATATACTACTCCCAACAATAATAGCATTGGCCACAAGATGATCATGGCGCCTCTGTACATCACTTCCATTAACTCTCCAACTGAAATATTTGAGACTTCCATTTTTGACACTTCAATTTAATTATCCGCCACCAGCCACATCGGTCTTAATATATAAGCTTCTATCTTTTTGCTTTTTAATCTTTTCCACTTCCCTCAAGATTTCATGTCACTCGATATTTTTATTTTTATTATAATTTTTTAAATTTATATAGTTAATGGTCGTGGAAGAAAGAGATCTGACTATTTTTATCCTTGAATAATATATCGCTGAGGAAGATATGAAGAGTTTAATCTTTATAATTTCCTTTCGATAATTGTGATTTAATCTAGTTACATGCAAAGTTGCAACTCTCTGTTCTATAAATATCGGCAATGTAAGGACAAAACAATAATAAAAGAAAAAAGCAGCTGTAGTTGTTAACAGTGAGAAAAACAATAAGAAAGAAAAGAGATAGAATGACGTGCATGCAAACCCAGGAGAAGCTTTACAATAAAAATTAAAAAATTAAAGTAAATCTAATTTAAGGACGAGATAACGGTTAGTTCTAAAAATAGAGAGATGAATACATTAGTAGAGAAGGAAAATACAAAAGGAGGGACTAAGGGCTTATGGGTGAAGAATAGCAACATCAACTTCGATATGTTTGAAATAAAAGTTCTATCATGTATATATTACTTGCATCTTTGAGGGGTGAGAGGGTTAAACCGGTATTAAAATATATATCAAATGATCAATAGTTTGATATATTTAGGAATTTCTATTCTTTTATATCCTCCATTTCTGTCACTATCCTAGACTTACATGTGTGTATCTATTTGTGCTTCAATCTGTATTTTACATAGTTAAATCTATTGAACAATTCACTATGCCTTAGTATTTTATAGGGTCCTATAAAATTGAAGCTAATTTGATACATAGAGAAAACAATTATGTATAAAAATACTATCACATATATGAATATTTTGCTATTTTTTTCTCTTAACTTACAAATTTAGCTATGTGTATTCTTATATTACATGTTCCTATGAAGGAGGTGAAAAAGGTAAAGATAGGGGTATAAATTGTACATTTTTATACTAACAATTGATCCATCCATCCATCCATCTACCTATATTAAAATTGAAGTAACCTTCACCATTTAAAAAAATTTTTACTCTTTAAAAATAAATAAATATTTTAATTATTAAATATGTATTTAAAAATTTAAAAATTTAATATGAAAATATTATAGTACATTATATTTAATTATTAAATTTAAATTCTTAATGTTAAATTTATACAAAAAAATAAGATTAAAATTTAATTAGATTTTAAAAATTAATCTTTACTTTAGAATGACAGAAGTTATTTTCCATTTAATTGACCCTAAATATCGTTAAAAGAAATTGTCATTTATGAAAATTAATTTGCATAAACTAATTTGACATTTAATTTCGTTAGCTTTCATCCAACCTAGTACTTACTGTATTTGGATCATTTGCCATCAATACTACACAGTTTGTCTCGTGCAGAGAGCTAACGTAGATAAATACTTGTTTAGGTTTTCAAACAGGCAAATTTTAAGTTGTTTTCATAAATAATTTGTGTGGAATATCTGTATTCTGTATTCCACTTAACAAATTTTGAAGTCTTCCGTCATTTTCTTTTACGAATTGTGGAGAATTTCTTTCAAAGTTAATATCTCATTATCTCACTCACCTGTTGCATATTTGTTTCCATTCAACATTGTCATAGAGTAAAGTGAAAAACTTAGTGGCATTTTATATGACAACAACGTGCTTTCCAGTCCCGAAACGCTTTCTTGGGACATTTTGAATTGTTTGGACTCAAAGCCTCTATATTAAAGGGCGAGCATCTTCATTAAGCCGAGTAAATCAAACTATGATTTTTCCTTTCTTATTTCCTCCTCATATCACAAATATCATTTTTCCCATTTCGTCGAAATTACCTTTAAATTGTCCATTAAATGCGTCAAAAATAAAATGGAATATTTTGCACAATATTTTTGGATGAGCTGTGTAGAAACTGAGATATATGCATATTTAGCAGTCTGAATAGAAGCAATAAATTAGTCTTAGATTAGTTTTGTGTAAAGCAGACGAATCGTTCCAAAATATCACTGCCACTGCTGACAAACAATCGGATGCTCAGTTTCCACCATTTTTTGGCATCGTTCCATTTTTCCCGTGAGAAAATCCGAACAAACTGGTCATTGTTTTTCAAAAAAATAAAAATAGTGAGTAGATCTTAGAAAAAATAAGCAATCAGAAATCACATTCAAGAAAATGAATAAAATATAAATATTTTAATCCTTAACGTACTACGAGATGGGAGTAAGGATAAAAATAGAATTTATCAGGATAAATTACTCAAAGATATATTCTATTTTTATCAAGAATAATATATTGCGGAAGAGGATACGGGTAGTTTAATTTCTATATTTGGTTTGTACTTTCCATCAATTTGCCATAATTGTGATTTGATCTAAAAACATGCAAAATTGCAACTCTTTGTTAACAATGAGAAAGAAAAGAGAGAACGGCATCACTAAGCACGAAAGGCTGTTGCACACGCACGAGAAGCTCCAAAAATTTTAAAAAAAAAAAAAAAAAATCTAATTTAAGGAAGTGAGAAAGGGAGAGAAGTGTGCTACATGCAAGTGTAACATGAGGGTTAGTTCTAAAAATAGAGAGACGAGTAGAGGGTGAGGGGCTTATAAAAGGCGGGTGCAGAATAGCCACATGACCATCGAGAGCTATTGTTTATGTTTGTATGCAACAATATTAGAATGGCGTGGTTGAGGTATTTATGTTTGTGTGCAGTTGCAGTTGCGGTGATGATAATGTCAGCGGATGCAGTGGATGGGCGAATGTTGAAGGGAGCAGCAGCATCATCAAGTGATGAAGGGGATTGGGATGATTATAGTCAGGCTGATCCGCCTGATTGGAATAAGATGATCAACGACGTGTGCAGCAATTCCGTGCAGCCGGAGAGCTGCGTTTCATCGCTCTTCAATGCTCCGGATTTGTCTACTCAGCTCTCTCTCAACGCACTTGATCTGGCCGGGCAGGAAGCGAGAGTTGCGTCTCGGTACATGGAAGATCTCAAGAGGAGAAATGCGGGCAAGGGAGAGGAGGCTTTCGAGTGGTGCTCGGAGCTGCTGAAGAGGAGCAGATACAGGATCCACGATTCGCACAAGGAGATGCTGGAGCTCATCTCTTATCATCATAATCACACTGATCACACTCATCATGATCGCAGTGATCGTGTCATGTTCAGGGACACAATGTCACACATCATCGGAGACCTGTTTGCCGTGCAAGACAATCACTTGCTGTGCCAGGGCCATCTGTCCTTGCAGACCTCGTGGGCCACCACCGTCTATTATGACACCCTCCATTTCACCGACTCTGTCGCTCATGCTCTCGCTGTTTTCACCGCTCTCTCCCACCAGCGCCACTTCTGACCCCACCGCACCAATTTTACTACTCTTGAAAAGCGGGCTACTAGCTATTTGGTTTGTAAGCAGGCTCACGTAGTGGTTGTTGATTTAGGGTTTACAAAGAGAGCTAGCTATACACACGTTAGCTACTATCAAAGACAGCTAAACTCACTTTACCTATTTTGTTTGTAACAAGGCTCTTACAGCAATCCTTCAATAACGGTTTTTATTTGTTTGTGGGGAGATAGTCATAATGAGTTTGGCATTCAGAAATTCTTTGCATGTATCTCTTCTCCTCCTTCTATCAATAAATAATAATATAATGTTTTTATTGTATCAACGTATATTTCAACCTTTACATCTTAAATATAAATAAATAAATAAATCACAGTGTTTTAATCAAATTATAGATAAGAAGCTCTGATTGTGACAGGGAATTGCATGGAGGTGAAATGTAGCGGTCCTTGATTTACACCAGCTTTATGTCAAACTGTAAAAATCTAATATCATATCATTGCAAATCCACAAGTACTATAACAGAGGCAGCCAATCTAGTCATCCAGAATGTTATGAAGATGGGTCTCTAGTGCTGAGTTTTCTTTTAATCACTGTCTTCCAATAAGCTAGTGAAATTGTAGGACATCTTTCCGAACATCAGAATGTAATATCAAATTGGGTGTTTCTCTACCGTAGACTTCTTAAAATTATATCTTGAGAGCTGATTTCCCTTACAACATAGTCATAATGGGTAGCTTAGGTCTGCCAAAGAGAGTTTACATGAGCTTGATTTTCGCTTTGAAACGCAGGAAGATTGTGGCTTTGATTCATATATTATGTTTGAGCTATCACATTTTTCTTGTTTGCGCTTTGATCACTAAAACTATAAATTGATTTGTCAATGGATAAGTAGACTTGTTATGATTTGCAGAGGATTAATATATTAAAAAAGTAGCATGTTTCAAGAACCTGCACTCTCAAATTGACTGAAATGATTTATGCAGCCAATGATGCCAGGTTTTAATCACAACAATCTGAAGTTCTACTTATTTTTTGGTAGAACAAATTCAGTTATGAAAGAAATATTTTGTGGAGATTTACTTTACTTTGCTCCACTTAATATAGTATATCATAGATAAAAGTAAATAAAAATAGATTTTTGATGAAAGAATCACGAAGGCAACTATTTAGCTAAGCTAACTACTTAGCATACTGTATTAAGAATAAGTTTCTAAGATTTATCTTTTTAACAAAGAAAAGAATGATGGTGTGAGGCCATAAAATATCTTCTATTACTCTTTTAAGTTTTAGAATTTGTGTCTTTTATGTTCAGATTCATTTTAGTTATATTAATTAAATGGTTGGATTGGAGCATATTGTTGTAACCATCACCCATTTGCAATGGGATCCCAGAATTCTTTTAATCCTCGATGAGAGCATCCTCCCAACCTGCACTGTAAAATCCCTATTTATGCCAAGTTTCTGTTTGAAGCAAAAATTGAGAATGATATGATGCAGTACTCCATCATGGTTTTCTTGAAATAGGAAAGAGCACATCAAGCGCAATGAAAGAATTTTATATTAAGAGAAAAGACCTTAAAAAATGGAAAAATACACTACAAACATGGCAATGCTCAACTAGGGGTATAGGATAGAAAATGAATGAATCCACTGAAAAAGAATGCTTGACAAAGTGACAGAAATGATTATGGTCATTAACTGTGTGAACTGCAAATAATTGCATAAATGGTCTCTAAGAATTTTAATGTTATCTGTAAGGACTGCCCCTGTGAAACCAATGTCATATTAGGAATCTTCATAAAAAGAAAAAATTTCAATTGAGTCAAGGCAAAACAATGCTTTATCAAAGTAAAATAATGTTTGCATTTAAGTCATCGGTAATACTGGATAATCACTCCTTCATGACTCAGTCATTTAATACTTATATGCTAATAATTCTTGAATTCAAAAGATGTCTCTGCAAAAGTACAAGGAAGATCTCTGTGAAGCACAACATTTTCATAAGATGAATATCATTTCATTTAAGATTTTAAGATTTATTCAAAGACATTTCTTCTATGCATATATAGGACGTCAACATTTTTATTTGGAACAGATAATCAAAAACCTCATTTGTAACATGACATATATCACGTTATAAGGAAACTGAATATACATCACATTGTAAGTAATCCTCATATTCATATTATGTACATGGGCACTCAGATCCATATATGGTCAATTGTTCATACTATTTTAGAATGAAAAAAATTAGCATTACCATTTAGAAATCTTTCCTTATAAAAAAGGAGAAACATAAACACAATCATGGACTATCAAGTTGCAAACTGTCTAGACATTATTCAGTATCTACATGGAGTCGTTGATTTTTAGCACAATAACAACTCAGCTAGCCGCCTCAATTAAATAGTGAGATCGTCAATTTACATATTTCATTTTATCTATGTGAATGTCAGCCTTTATTTCTATACAATCTTAATCCTAAGAAGCTCCTTCACATGAATCTTTTTCATAGAAGAGATCAAGAGAAAAACGCAATCTTATTTTGAATCAATGGAAGTAAACGTCATTTATTTCCCTGATATGAAAGGTTAATTCAGACAATATTTACTCCACATGTAGTCTACATGATTTTGCATCATTTTGTAGATTCTTGGCAACCTTTGGCCTATATATTCGTCAAACTTACTTTAACTAAACCAGTATTATATGAGGAAGATCATTGGTCTTGACTAAGATGGTCTCGCTTGTCCATGATGATAAGTCACAGAGCTTTATTGAATTTTTGATAATTTTGCTAACTCTAAAAATGGTTGAACCCCATTATTATCGTTGATGTTGTGTCAAGCTTTCTCTTTATACTCATAAACAGAGCATCGGAAATCAGTATAAAATTGCAACTCATCGCAAACTAGAAGTAGAGGCAATATTGTCCAGATGAGATCGCGATAGATTCAAGAATACTGAAGTGACACAATTTTTGAGATGCAATTAAATTAGGGACTAGATCATTATTTTTTTTTTTTCTGTTATAATTGTTTCAAAATTTCTCTAACTTCATATTTGGAATTTCTCGTAAAACAGGTGCATGTAAATAGTCCAACTACTATTAAAAAATGAGATATAATTCTCAAGAAATGGTTAAAGAGAGTGTTAACTTATATTACAGTTCCTAGAGTCTCAACTCCCATACTTTTGAAGGATTTAGAGCTTGATATAATTGAGACATTATTTTTGAAACTTGTCATGAACATGGAAAGGGCAGTGATATGACTGATAAGCCTCGACTTAATGTTGTCATTGACGTCACAACTCTACTTTTTAATAGATTGGTGTGTCACAATATTTGGTAGTGGTTGTCCATTTAGGGTTGCAAAGAGAGCTAGCTATACACTAGCTACTATCAAAGATAACTAAAGTCACTTTAGCTAATTTGTTTGTAACAAGGCTCTTATAGAAATCCTTGAATAACTTAATAGATTGGTGTGTCACAATATTTGGTAGTGGCTGTCAATTTAGGGTTTACAAAGAGAGCTAGCTATACACTAGCTACTTTAGCTAATTTGTTTCTAACAAGGCTCTTATAGAAATCCTTGAATAACATTTTTTTTCAAATTTTTGCTGGAGATACTCATAATAATTAGTTTGCCACGGAGAAACTCTCTACATGTATCTCTTCTTCTCCTTCTAAAAATAAGTAAATATTCAATTTTTATTTTATTTTATGTGTAAATAAGAATTGCATATGTACCCATGCTAGAGAGCACAAAAAACTATGATATTGTCTGTGTGTTACAAGATTGCCATTGAATTGTTTCAATTAAAGGTGCTTATCAATTAGCTAACAACAACAAATGTCTACATTTTGCACTGCAATGAAATGCAAGACAAAATGTGGGAGAAATTTGCCTCCATTTCCTTTTTCCTTAATCCATTTGAAAGGCCATTCCATAGGCCAATGTCTATGTTGACATCAAATCAACATTTTACTATTTTAAAACAATAAATTAAGAATTATTTTAAAATTGTATCTTAAATTAAAATTTATTTTAAAATTACTGTTTTGATGCTGGCATAGACATGGCCCTATAACATGAGGGTAAGTTCTTAAAATAGAGAAGTAAAGCACAAAAGGAGGGAGAGGCAGTGAACTTATAGAAGGCGGGTGAAGAACAACAATACACCAGCTTTACATAAAAAATATTATAAACAAAATAAGTTCTTTTGGAAAAATAGATTATAATTGTTTTATTAAAATTAGTTCCATAATTTGATATTTTAATTATAAAATATTTCTAAAAGGTCCTTAATTATAATTAAGGGTTAGACTAAACCTAGTGTCCCACTTTAATGAATATTTTATTAAAATAATTTGTAAAAAATCATAAAGAATCTAAAAATATATATAATTGAAAAATCGAAATTACTGAAATATCTTTTTATTGAATATATTTTAGTTCAGAAGTTTAAGTAAAATATAGAACCTATCTTTAATTCATTCAAATTATGAAATAGCAATAGGGCAATTGTGCTTGTTAATGAGTGATTCTTTTGAAGTTGTGGTGCTTTATCTCTTTGAACATCATCTCGATCCTATGAGTATTAATGTTTCATTTAATCTCGAGATGGATTCGTGATAAAATAAGAAATAATGAATTAGACATTTCAATCCTAATAACAATATGACAATTTATCTTGCTATCTAAAACTTATAAAATTAAGATTCAATCATGAGATCTATATAAATAATCTATATAAACAAGTGCCACGTAGTGGCATGTACTTGCCATTAGAATGTATTGTAATAGAAACAATATTCAATATTATAATTAGATATATAGTTGTTTAAAAAGATTAGATATATAGTACAGCTATTAACTTTTAATTATGTACTATAGAATATTTTAGTATTGTAATATGTATTATAAAATAATATAATAGAAATTAATTTATATGTTGAACATTATTTTTACCATGCATTATAAAAATATTAAAGAAAATGTAATATATAACTTGCTAATTATTATTTTTCATCAACAATAAATAAAAAAATAAAATTTAATGGTAATATTTTATATTTTAAATGATATTCAAATTTTAAATTAGAGGTGCTTGTATTTCAATTTTACAATTATATTTTTTTAAATATGAATATAAAATTTAAATTAAAAAAAAAAAACTATGAAATAAACAATTAAAAAAATTTATATTGTGTTTTCAAGAAGATTTATATACATTAGAACAATAACTTACTTCACGGTATATTTTTATCTATTAGTTTCTATATAAATAATAAAAAGTGCTTGTATGAGAACTTTATTTATGAAAGAAACATGTACAATAAAAATGTCCAGAAATAAACTAGAGGCTGAAGTAAGGCCCTATAGCGTGGACAATAACTGCATGGTCACAAAACCTAGCGTGCGTGCAAATATATATAAGAAGGTATAGAAACAAATAACAATGGTGAAGAAGACATAAATCAAGAGCTAATTCTAGCAATGAAAGACGTAGTCCCTAGCTGTGTTGTGCAAGAGTGGCGACAACAGCTTTTGCATCACCAATCAACACAATGACAGGGTCCAAATTATCCTTCACTCTGGAAACCAAGGCGGCAGCAGCATTGCTTTCCTTCAAACCAGCGAGACAAGCCTGCTGATTATTCTCTATAGAAGTCAGCCATGTGAGTGCAACTGATGCATCGAATCTGGATTTCTTTAACTCAGACTTTGAAGCACGAATCCAATATCTGGTCTGCTTCAACAGCTCTGTGCAGTCTTCCAGAGCCCCCACTCTCCACTTTTTCTTCTTCTGCCTCGCCACAACACGAAAAGCGTGTTTCGCTTCTTTACCTGCCAAATCCAGCACGATAACAGAAAGGTCAGGCAAATCTGAGGATAAGGCCCATGGCGCGTTTGACAGTGATGAGACGCACGAGACTGGATTTATGGCGTTACTGCAAGCCTCGCTGATTACTTGTGAATACGTACTTGATGGCTCTGCCTCACTTGCGTAATATACTCCCACCACAAATAGCATTCCCCACAAGATGATGGCGCCTCTCAACATCCCTTTCGTAAAGTATGCGGCTAACATATTTGAGCCTTTCATTCTTCACACTTCAATTCAATTATCCACCACCACTAGTCACGGTATCCTTAATATATATCCTTCTAACCTTCTACTTGGGGATTGCATGTCACTAAATATTCTATTTTTATTGCTATTATATTTATATCTATATAGTTAATGGTTGTGGAAGTATCTATTTTTATCCCTTTCTTCATGCTTGTAAATTATAATTATGTTTTAGGTATAGTTAAATAGATTTGCTTTTCAATTTTAAGAATTTTTAAGTTGTGGTTGTCACTTGTTGTTCATATATAAATATATGCATCATAATAATAATATAATTATAATTTTAGATATAATTTTTTTATTATGTATATATATAATTAAAATTAATTCTAAAGAGTTTTACAGATTTGTATATTCATGCATGTTTTTCTGAATTTCTTTTCTTTTCTTTTTTGTTAATAACTATTATTTACACTTGAAAATTCATGTTAGGACTTTTTAATATATTATAAATTATTGATTTTGCATATGAATTTGATAGCACTATCACAATGCTCTAAAAATATCTTCTATTTTTAAATTTTTTTAATGTAATAGATATGAACTACAAGTATATACAACAATAATATTTATTTATTTGTTTGTTCTATTTTTACTTAAACTAATAATTTTTTATTAAAATGTTTAAAAATATTCTTATAATTTAAGTTTTTTAATTTAACATTCTATATTTTTAAAAATATAAATATAAATCAAATAATTTTAAATAAATATGTTAAATTATATCTTCTATTTAAAATTTCATAATATATTATCAAATTTACATATTAAAAAAACAAGAACCATAAATTGTGATCTAAACTCTGAGATTTAAATTGAACTATTATTAAAAATTATATCTTTTAATATAAATATTTTAACTGCATAAAAGCTAATGTATAAATTATATAATTAGCCGATTAGGTTGTCTACAGCAGGAAAAGCGTCGCGTCAGATCGTCGAAGCTTTTCTATGCTGAAAGCTTTCCACTGCCGGTGATCTACGCATTTGGATTGAGGAAAAACATGCCACTTTCCAATTCAATCCCAAGATTCAATTACATTGTTTTTAAAGGAAATAGAATGTTGGCTGAAACATATCTATTAACTTCAGCAGCTTCAGTTTGTCGTTGTGAATTGTGTATTGTGAGTTTCTCAGACATGCTTCAGTAGATTAAGTCCTTATGTCTTTCATTGCTTCTAACTATAAGGAAATATTAGGTTGTAAAACAATTGAAAATGTGTCAGTTTCAGACACTAAGGAAGAAATTAAGGAAGGATAAATAATAAGTAGGAGATGATTTGCACAACAAGTCAAATTGTGATATTTCTATCAGGATTAAACTGTGTGATCACACAGTTTAATCCTGATAGAAATATCACAAGGATAAATAAGTAAATTTTGACTACTTCACACTTTTAGCCTAAGAATTAAGCCTTAGTGTGTGATGTCTAAGCCATCACAATACTTTATACTAAACTTTTGTTATTATAACACTAAGATGTACATCTTCTACATGGGATGGTTTACCAGTTCTATTCACTCTGGATTAGTGGTGGATACAAATAGAACCGATTTTATGTTTGCAGTTTGTTGCCCGGATATCAAAATTGCTCCGACTTTTCAAAATCCTTCTTTTGTCAAACTATGATTATACCTTGGACAAATTTTTTATTTCTAAAGATTAAATGATCGCTTCTCCTCAATCTTTTTAAGCATTTTTGCCTTTTGAATATCTTTGGCTCATTCCTATCTCCGTCCAGCACTTTGAATTTTCAAAAAATTGACTTCCGAGTCAAAAGCTTTAATAGGTTAATAGAAGACACCAAGATACTTGTTTTCCACTCAATCATTAACCATTAACCTTTAAAAGAGGTTAAGGTTCGGGCATCAAAATACGTATTTCAGTTTTAAATCTTAACCTCTCCATCTAAAAAAGAGTTGAGATAAATCTCCAAAATATGTATTTTGAACCATTAACCTCAACCTTTCATCCAAAGAAATTAAGATTAGAGGCTCAAAAATACACATTTCTAAAATAGTTATTAACCTCATTTTTCTGAATGCTGAAAGATAAGATTTGAATGGTGAGTAAAAGCAAGATAATTTGCGAAGGAATCAACGAGGAGTCAAGAGTCTTGAAAAGAGAATGCGAAGCTGCCCGTACGTTAACGCTAGCCCGCTCATCTTTGATACTTCCAAAGCACTCAATGGAGATGATTCAGAGCCTTGGTGAGTGGCGCCGTGATCAAAATCCCAGCTCTGGCCCTCGTGGACATTACTCTGTGTTAGAGAATTGGTAACTTATGCATGCAACGAGTTTGGAGAAGATTTCTTTGAGCATTGGCACAGAAGGAATGGCAAAACCCGTGAACTGCTTGGCAAGATTATCCATTAGTTTCCTAATCTGCAGCCTTTTGATGAGATCATAAAATGAGTAATGAATTAATATGAAAGAGTGCATGCCAACTGTTTGTCAAAATGCCTCCTCAAACCGTATACTTGATACATCAATGAATCTGTAGTGCATGAAGATCTAGAATTTGCTTGACAGAATGCTTGGCCTAATATAGACATCATTTGGATCATGAGATGATTCAAACACCGTGGAGATCACACAAATGCACATAGAAGTAGAGTCATGTTGTACATCCAGTGTGGAAGACCACAATCGCTACTGAAGTTTTTGTTGACAAACTTTATTCAAAGTGTGCCTTTATCCTTGTTTTACATACCAAATTTCCATTGCAATATCAGATTCCATGATGGTTGAATGTGTAAAAGCCAACCCTTAGATTATTGCCACCGGTAAGAAAGTCACAAATCAGATGTGTATGCGAATGGTGGAGTTACGAACACAGTCACAGATCATTTGATGTAGTGCATCAATAGAGAGGTGGTGAGCACAGACAGAGCATGCAAACTATTTGACAAAACACTTCACCTCTTGGTCGTAGTGCATTGAGTGGTTTTAGTTGGTTGATCTCCCATGATCGGTGCAGGTGAAATGTTCAGAAAAATTATTAATTTCTTGTGATGGTGAAGCATGCTTCGAATATGGACATAGTATTACACACCCATATTTGATGATACTCTAGATCTACACCGCATGACACGCTCAAAAGTGTTCAAAGATTGAGTTCCAATGACTGGGTCAGTCGGCGTGAGAAGAGAAGTTGTAGCTCCTATGACGAAAGAAGCATCAAGCATTGTTTGTTTGATACCATACCTGCAAAAACTTGCAACTCATGAGAATTGAAGATGTTTGAATAAACTTTTCCATGTATGCGTATCAAGTGTTTGAAGAAATACCATTGGAGTTTGCCACATTTGATCAACAAAATGCCCACTTAGGGTGCTACACCATAGATCCTATTGAGATTAAATTGAAATCATAAAATTAAAATAATCTCTGTATTGGGTTTCTTCTTTGCCAATACGAGAATTCAGAGGCATAAGTGATGTTGTTCATACAAATCATCAGAATAGCGCCTAGATTGATGTTCACACTACAACTCCAGTATCTAGCCAAGACAGTTATAGAAGACACTACAACTCCAGTATCTAGCGAAGACAGTTATAGAAGACTCACGCCATTATCATGAAAAATGAGATGATGGGATCGGTTTATCAGTGAGTATGAATGGAGTATGAGCGCATATCTTGATGATAATGTTTAAAGTTTTAGATTCCAAGCTGTGGAGAGAGGAGGAGAAATGAGAGGCAATGCATCTCGGTTGGTGAGGTCTGATGAAGCGTGTCATACCTTGTTGTTTAGACTACACAACCACCTATTAGAAGTAGTTCACAAGTACTTGGAAAGAGTGTTGGTCAAATAGAAAGGAGATGTTCCCAAATAAAGAGCAATTCAATAGTGTCTCGCATATATGCTTGTAATGCCAACTAGAATAGGGAAATGTGATTGAATATGTTGATCTATTTTATCAAATTCCTATTGTAAAGTTTGCCATGGAAATCATTAAGGTTCAGATGGAAGATGGAAGTCTAGAGTGAGATGTCAACATATAGTTAAGGCATAAATGAATTTTGGAAGGATATGGCCATATAAAGCAGAATGTTAAAATTAAGAACAGAAGGACATGCTCAATTTGATTCTTCTTTAATTTTTTAAGTTCAAGAGGAGAAGATCAGATGGCTACCATCAAAGAGCAATCATTCATATTCTTTTCAAAATGTTTGAGTTTCAAGTCACATAGGTTAATTTTGTCAAGGTTAATTAACCTCTTGTAAATCACATAATTGGGAGGTAATTATTAACCACAGATGAGTAGTTCTTAACCTTTATGTCAATATAAGTGATCATCCTAGCTTTGTAGAGGGACTTTTTGGATTTTTGAATAGGAGAAGACTTAGGTTAGAATTTTGGTGATAAGATAATATTTGGAAAGTGTGTACAAATTTTATCTTTTTAATCGAAAAATTCTCTTAGGTTCTTGGTGCAAGAAAATAAAGGAAAATGCTATTTGAGTTCTCTTCTTTCAAAATCTAAATTGTTAAAAATGTTGATTCTCTTTGTAGTGAACATTTTCATGGTATTGTGAAGATATTTATGAATCTTTGGATCAACATTGTGCTAGTGGTAATTCTCAAGTGTAGATCTTGATTGTTGTTATTAGCAGTTTAAGTTAGTCTAGGAAAGCTTTGAAGTTGTGTGGTGCATTCATCATGAATGGCTTTCTATTGATCCTTTAAAGTTTGATTTCATCTTTATTTGAAAAAATTCAAAATTATATCATACGAGGGAGCTGCCACTCTAAATGTAGAGGAAGGCCTCATATCAAGGGCCTATACAACTATTGTGAACATTTTTTTACATACACTTCGTTGGGTCATTTTCAAGTGACAAATCTGTTTAATAACATAGTGCCACTTTATACACTCTCTCAATGTAGCTCTTGTACCCAAACTTAGTTAAGAATGCAGCTAATTTCAAGACCGTCAACTTATTTTCATAAGTTATAAAGCATTCCAAATATTGGTTTTTCTAATGACCTATGAACAATGTGTTAGCTTGTTTAACTTTTTTGTTATGTGTTCTAATTTTTTTTTAGAATGTCCAAAGCTTCTTAAGAAAATGGTAATATAATTTTGACAAACAAAGGTTAAGTTCTAAAATTAGTAGTAGTCTAGGATGGAAGTAAAGATGAATGGTTGAGAGTGTGGATTTGAAAGATATTCAACTACTAAGCCTACAATGATTTCAAAATTTATATAGCCATGGAGCAGGTTACATTTTAAAATATGTCAAAGGGAATAGAAAATTACTGTCGATGAATTTTACTTATATTTTTTCCCACCTGTGGATCAAAATCTTGGTGAAGAAAGGTATATAATTAGACCAGTAGAGAATATGCAGAAGAGAATTAAGTACTAAAAACATTAAAAAAAAATACCAAATGAAAAAACAAGCATCATGCAATTCAATTATCAAGAGACACAAGCTAAGAGGATCTTAGGCAAGACAACTTCTACATTAGAGTCGGAGGTGGCTACTACTCATAGGGATTAAACCTCGTCAATTGTAGAAAATGACATGACTCTATATAGGGAACTTGGATGCCACAAGATTCTCATAGGGATTAAACCTCGTCAGTTGTAGAAAATGACAAGACTCTATATAGGGAACTTGGATGCCACAAGATTCTCATAGGGATTAAACCTCGTTAGTTGTAGAAAATGACAAGACTCTATATAGGGAACTTGGATGCCACAAGATTCGAGTGACTAAATCTTTTAAGTACTTAAAAGGTCAAACATATTTTTGTTCCCTGGGAATGAGATATTTTGAAGAATACATTTAGTTAGATCAATTTTAACAAATAAATATTAATATATGCTACAAATCAGAGACACTTTTCTTTTAATGTTGTATGTATAGGAAAGGGCTATTCTTATTGGAGACAAATGAATACATATTCAAGGATAAGATTTTTCTTCTTATTTTCCATCTTCTCGGAATACTAATATGAACTATAAAAACAAGAGCTATTAGGTAGCTAATTAGTTCCTATCCAAGACTAAAATAGAAGTAGAATAGAAGAAGACTAAAAAATATCCTCCCGAATAAAATCAAGCACAAGTCACTACTACAAAGAAGGGGATTAAAGATAAGATTTCATATTTTTTTTATTAAATTGTCTCTAGTTTAGATAGAAAGAAAGTTGTGTATTTTCTCAAATGTGTCTTTGACTAGCTGTCTTAATGTATCATCTTAAAAAATTGTCTCTATGAGACAAAAGAGTCTTATAGAGACCATTTTTTAAGATGATACATTAAGATGCTTAGTCAAAGACACATTTGAGATAATAAACAACTTTCTTTGTCTCAATGGAAGACAATTTTAAAAAAAATCTCAATTTTTTTTATTTAACTAAACCTCCTCCTCTTTCTCGCACTCTCAATCTTGCTTCTAGTATTTCTAGAATACAAAAAACTATAATTGTGCGCACAACTTAACCATTAAATTCCAACAACCTAAGAACATAAATTTATTTCCCATTACTTCATTGAAAATGAATTATTGCAATTACTTTAGCATGAATCACTAGAGAATAATCTAAAAAAAACAAATTCCCATGCCTTAATAATCCAATGCATAGTAAAAACTTGATTTATTTCATATAATTTTTAAAAAAATAATTGGAGGTTGATAAGCAGGTTATCAATTTTTTGATTTAACAGCTGCCGTTTGAGGGCAAACTACTTATGAGGGTTGTTTAACCCCCTCATGTTCCATGATAGAACAATCATTTTGTACCTTTTGTTAGGGATTCCAAAGTGGCCTACCTGCCACTTGCCACCTCCCTTGCCATTTGCTTTACTTTCTTACTTTGTTTTCCTGACTTCCCTACATCCAACTTCAATTCTACTCTCATCTCAAGTTTCCTTGAAACCCTTGTTTGTCTTCTCTGGGTTTGCCACTTCCCTTCCTTATCATCTAACTAAGCTAGCTCCACCATCTTATTTGTCAATTCATCCTCATTCTAGCAAAGGACTCTGGCTACCTCCCCCTCCTTCAAGTCATTCAAATCACCTTCCTCTAAGGCCTTATCGATGTCCCCTCTAAAAACCTCCTCAGTCACCAGGCTCCTCAAAGGGGTACTAAGGAGCTCCTCAATGCCTTGCAAAAAGGGAAAGAAATCAATTTCCCCTTCCTCCAATCCCCCCATCTCCCCTTCTTATGTGAAAAGTTTCTTCGAGTCCCAAAACAAACAAGACTTCCCCTCCACCCCTTCCATCCTAACCCTTCCCAACACTACTTGAGGGTTACAATTTTTCTCCTTCCTAGGAGGGTAAGTCAAACCCTTCTCCCTTTCTACTATAGAATTCTTAACTTCTAGCTCCTTCCTAAGAGGGGGAGTCACCACCATGCCACTCTTAAGAGACCCGACTCCCTCTGTGCCTAAATCCTTAGGATGAACCCCCCCTTCAGAATATCCCTCTATTTTCTCGTCAGCTATCCTATCCTACCTTTTACAATTGACAATCAAATGCCCAAATGATGAGCATTTTTGGCAAAACAAACTTGTGTTCTCATAAATGATGGGTTGAATCTTCTTACCCCACTTCGAGCTTAGTGTAATGGACTCATGTAAGGAAGTTCCCACCGCCACATTTACGTTGAACCTCACAAAGACCAGTCTAGATCTATGCAAGGTAATGATATCTACAGCCACAAAGTGCCCAAAGGAATCCCTGATGGATTTCAGGATCCTCTCATCCCAGAACTCAAGTGGAAGGCTTGGTAACCTAACCTAGAGTGGAGCCATCTTATTCAGTTCTTTCACTAGATCCAACACTGGATACCACTTAGCCACCACTAGGCTATGCTTTTCGTATGACTAGGAACCCACCATCACCATTGTCATATCCTTAGTTGCTTTAAATTTAAAGCAAAAAAGGCCTCCTAACATGGCCAAGACCATCACACTCCCCTTCAACTTCCATCTCTAACTTACCCACTTCCTAACCATCTCAATCGATGGGCGGAAGGAAACAAATCTACCTATGACATAGAGTTTTAGATTAGCTGACACACTGTCAACTAAGCTATTTAGTACCACTATTTCCATTCCCTCCTCACCACTAATCACTTTGGGAGCTTCCATCGAGATGTTAGCCTCCTTTACTCCAAGAGCCACTTCCTTCCAACTAAGAGCCCTTGTGTGACTCGTTTAAATCTCCTAGCCCATTAACAGAGCCCTTGTATTACTCATTTGAATCTCCTGGCCCACAAACAAAGTCGTTGACTCGATCGAAACCCCCCCAACAGGATAGACGACATCGACATTCCCCTAGGTAACCCCAGTTGTAGTTAGAACAAGACGCAGGTCTGGGTAGGGATCTGAGACTAGGCCCAACTCCTCGGGGGTCTCCACACTCATCCACAAAACATCAATCAAGTGGGAAACAAAAAGTTGTAGAGCACTCCAATGAAAGTAATCTTTCTTTGAAGGTCCAATTTATTTCCACATGTCCTTATGGAATCCCAACTTATTTAAATAGGGTACAATGATACATCACATGGATATCCCATAATAGATAAAGCTTCATGAATAATATCTCTCTAGATAGCTATTCAATTTCTAATGCTTAGATTTTCCTATGCAATCATGGTGACTCTATAGACTATCACAACTTTGTAGTTGGAATCCAATTTGAAGTCATTCTTGTGGTGAACTAATAAGATTCAATAATTTTATTGAAACATATGGAATTAAGAAATTTATATTCGATTTATTAGCATTATTGATTGGTTATAAAAAAAATTAATCATTCTTAGGCTATCCATATAAAAGGTACGTCTTGCAATAGACTCGCCAGTATATCCACCTTATTATAAAAAATTGAGGTGTATCTCTCTTTCTTCTTTACAATGTTTATTAGTAATAGATGCAATAGGATTGTTGATTATTGTATTTCTATATAGCATAGCTATTGGTGGGAGGAGGACAATCATTTAAAAAAAATATAATTTTTAACTATCAAAAAATGTGATGGATATATTACCTTCACCAATTTCATGGAATATTAAACAATCATTTTCTTGCACAAAACCCCAACAAAAGATACATTTTGAGGGGTATAAAAAAAAAAGTAAGTTTCCATGTCTTCTCTTTGTTTTGAGGAGATGGGTGCATCTTCCTTGCATACAACTTTCATCTTTATAGATTTTAGTTGGCTATTCTTCACCTACTCAAGACTAGAAATTAGTTGCTTGGGCAATAGAAATCAAAATTCATGGCTTTTGGATGCAAGAAAGATTTGAGATGCATTATGTTCTCCATTTGTTGATGCCTACAAAGCACCACACTCTTTTGTCCTCTTCTCAAGTCATCTCATTTATTTTTCCACCACATGCAAGGTTATGTTTTCTATGTCAAAAGTGTCCTTTGACCAATAGAGATGTGGTATAGCTGTAAGAACAATATTGTGATAGATCGGATTAACCATTTTTGTACCATCATTGATTACATCCTAAGGAAAACCAAAACCCCCTCCAAAGGATTTGGCCTAATCCAATGTTAACCTCATGTAATCTCCTTCTAGAGCTTCCTTATATTTGCATAATATTCTTGGTAATAATCTCCTTTGCGTTCATGCAAATATGACTTCCCTCCATGGAATGATGATATACATAATGTTTACTATCACAATAAGGTCTTTGTGATAGAATCTAAAAATTTAACTTTTATAGAATTGAGCTTGGCCTCTTGGCAACCTCATTGCTATAATAACAATTATTATAAAAAAATTGGAAATGGGTAAAACCTATATATCTAACATTTACCTTTATCATATGGTAGTATACTTCTAGGAACACTAAATAATTAAAAACATTTCTCCCCAATCTATGCAAGGCATTTTTAAAACCCCCAATTATCAAATGCAAGAAACTATCAAACTGAATATAATAACTCTCATACTGAGTCACCAAAGTAGCATCTTTAGGGGAAAATATTCTTTCTAGAGACCCTTCAAAATTTTAATAACCACCCATAGAAATGTGTCATTCATACATGCATAGTTTTCCATGCATTCTTTCTTCTATAATTATAGAAAATAGTCATACACACTTGTGTGTCTCATTGAAGATTCTATAGTTTGCAAACCAAGTGAGGCAATTTGTCTTCTAGCAAGCACATATATCAACATTGGAGACATCTAGAACTCTTTGCACTCCTCATAGCTTATTAGTTGCTCATGTAAATAATGACTAATACAGTTGGCCCAATGAATATATTCACTATGAAAACATAGTTTGCAAGAAATTACATATTCTCACTTCTCGTAGCTATCTAGTTGTTCATGCAAAAAATTACTAATCAGCTTAGGCCAATCAATATATTCACTATCAAAAAATTGTCCTCAACAAATTGCATATCCATATTATGAAATTTCTCCAACTCTACACTATCCATGACATGGTGTAATAAGTTAAATATATCAAAGGATGTTGAATGCATATGAAGTTTTGAATCTATAGACTACTATGTACTTGTAGTATATACACATTATCCTTTGAATAAAGACAACATTGCAGTCGCACATCTCAAGAATGGTGAGGAGAAATGGTATAAATAATATAGTTTCTTCTTCTTCTTCTTCCAGTTATGACCATTATGTAGATGAATTGGACTCATTTTTGGCTTTTTCCTATATTCATAAATTATGAGAGATTCTTGTTTTTTGTATGAAGAATGTTAAATGTGAGACTGGAAATGCGAACAACAAGAAATCATATATATATATATATATATATATATATATATATATATATTTGAAATAAGAGGACATGTGATCTGGATGTTACATAAAAAATTTATACAATTAAATCTTTCATAACAACATTATAATTTTACTTTAATCACTATATTCTTGGTTTGGAATCTCTAGGAAAAGATTCCTTAGTGTTGATATATACCCTCTCTTGATGCGGTATTTCTTCTTTTGCATCTTTCTTGTATTAGGCAATGACCAGAGTTTTTATTTTCTAGTTCTTTTCTTCAAGAGCTATTTTGAACTAGCTATTATTAATATAAATATAATGTTTCGCCAAAAATAAAAAATCATTACAATTTTACTTGTAGAAAATGGAACTCAGAGCCAACATTTCATAAAATAAAATCTTGCAAACACTATTATAATTAATGATAGGACTGTATTAAGTTAATTACACCAAAAATTTCATTCACAAAATCCTCTCCTTTTAAACTTAAAGGAAGATTAAAATTTCCTTTCTTCTTAACCCTCGGTGAGGCACTTGTAGTTTTACTCAAAAACTAGTCCTTCCTCTTCCAAAAATACTAGAGATCACACTTTATAAATCTGTCTACTAATGACTCTATTTAGGAAGCTTTACTGCTTGTGAGACAACTTCAAGGAAATTTTAAACAAGAACCAAACCATTACAATTTTTTTTAGTTTCACAACTCTTAGAATTGTAATGATTGACACAAAAAATAATTAATTCAAGTCAAAAAACTAGAAGGCAAACACAATGCATGCGCTATAATTTTTTTAACAATAATAGAGTGCTAATCTTATTTCTCTCTCCTCACAATTACATAAACTCCCACATCATGTAGCATTATGTATTTGATCCCTTCCAAGCTAATATCTACAATTGGCGATATTAGAAAGGTAAGGGTTTGAAATTTGTAGTATAGAAGAAAATGTATCAAGGTTTTTATAGTTATGGTTGTCATAAAATAGGTACACCCTAGAATTCCGTCATGAGGAACTCAACACATGAATACAAAAGATACAATTCATAGAAGCTCTAGTTGCTAGGTAGTTTGCAATAATTTATTTTTAATAATTTAACTAACCGTAACAATTATGATGATAGTCCATTATAAGTGACTATTAGTTCTGATGGATATCCATCTCTTGTACAACACAACTGTAGCATAGGCATCACAAGTAAGAAAAAAGTTTTTGATGGATAACTACCACTTCTACAACACAAATGTTGCAGATGCATCACAATTGTGACAAAATAGTTAAAACTCCAAATAATGTAATTATGACGGGGGCCCATGGTTGTTTAGCACTACTTTCCAAACTGTAACATCAACAACATGAACTTTTTCCCCTCTCTTTTTCCTATTTATGATTTTTTCTTTCTTCTCCATTATGATAGATGCCTTCACCATCGTAAGATGCGGCAATAACATTTTGACAAGAGAGTCTATTGCAGGTGAGATGGTTGGACGTTGCAATTGCGATATTTTTTCATCGAAAAATGACCCAAAATTAGTGCATGGTCTAGTATACCATGTATCCCTCCACCATGGAACCCTCAAGATGTGCTCTTTGTAGAACTAAACCCTTCAAAAATTTCAAGTGCCTCTCATCCACATTGACCTAGTTAGAACAGGTCCACACAATTCAACCTCCTTAACTAGATTTATGAGGTCATGTTCTTTTGCATTAAAAAAAGTTGAAGGTAGACACTTTTCCATTCCACACAAAAGCTAAGGAATTTTTCTCTTCCAATGTTTTATGTCTTTTTTTTATCAATTTCTTTAGATGACAACCACCTTGAAGATATTCATCACACAAAAATATATTAATGAGACTATACAAAAAATATACAATAAATTATATAGAAAGAAAAGGAAGACACAAAAATAAAATCTATAGAAAAAATCTAAGAAATAACACTTCTAACCTCATGTATTTCCCAAGATCATATACAACTTATTTCACACTCATGTTGTCAAGGTTGTATGGGAGAGATAGAGGTAGAATATACTATAATAATAATAAAATGATCTTTTCAATATATTAAAAAAAAATATAATGAAAAGTACAAGAATTTTTACAAATATATTGTAATTAGGGAAGAAAATGACTTATGTTGGCAAAGGTATATATGTCAATCAGGGATTTTTAAACTTGACCCAAAATCACCTTTCTTTGATATGAGACTTCTTATGTTTGCAGCAAATCCTGTTAGAAATTTATTTTTTTGCATGGCTTGAAATTTTTCATTAGTTTTTGGTTGTGTTAATAACCAAGGAAGGATACTCGTATTAATTTGGTTTCTATTTCTATTTGATTAAATGAAAACTTCAATGCATGATTGGATTCATGAATGTCATTCTAAATTTTGACCATTTTTTATTTGTCATGCCTTCCATCCAATACTCTCCATAGTGTCTTTTCTATATTTTTTCAAATATGTATAGAATCAAACAAATGCATTATTGGGAGGTGCTTGTAATATGGTAGCCTACTAAATTGTCTAGGATATCTTTTTAGTCCTTTTGGAAGTTGGTCATCAATGCCTTGATGACCTTCACGGACACCAATTACATTATTACTAAACAAAAGACAATATCAAAATATGAATTTCATACAAAAAACCTACATCAAATGGAATGACATTACCTTGACGAATCATTCTATTGTATTCCAACTTCTATTAGTGAGGTGTTATTCTTTGTGGCTTTGATGTTGTCTCTTCTTTCCCATTGAAAATGTGTTTTTTGGTAATTTGATACTTATGATTGTTGTGGAGAAAGTGTCTATGCTCATCGAACACCTGCTTTGCTAAAATTTTTGAATAATGAGATTTCATCTTTGGACCACAAATAAGACATGCAAATTTTCCCTTTGTTTGGAGACCTAAAAGATCATGTATAATAGGATGACATGTGTTAATTTTGATATTTACAATTATCATAAACAACTTAAACAGACAATGAAAATGCATTAGCACTATTATATACCAAAAACATGTGTTAACAATTTTACATACCACAAAAATGTGTTAGCCTAAGGGCATTGTGTATTGTCCATACAAGCCTTGCACATAATTGAAATTTTCTTTGACCTATTGGTCTAGAGATGTCATACATAGTGACCACATTCCACAACTTCAACAAATCATCAACAAGAGGCTCAATATATACATTCATATCTTTCACTTGGTACATACCTAGTTGAATGACTATAAACAAAACCTAATTATTGTAGCCATTTTGATATGGTGTTTATAAATATTTTAGATGACTGTTAAATGAAAAATACCTTGTAAAATCATTTTCAACATTACGTGTTCCCTCTTTATGGACATCCAAGGATGAATGTTATTGTTAATAACAAAAATGGGTCAGACTGAGTAAACAAATCTCAGCTCTCCAAATGGATTCACATTGTCTGCCACCAATGAAAGCTTCAAATTATGAGGTTCTTTTTTAAAGAGTAGCCACCTATCTTATATGACTTTAAATGCATAACCATCCACAGGAATTCACATAATGACATATTTACTTCTATTACATGGATGGTAATCCATAAATTGTACCAAGCTAGTGCACTTGACTAATAATTGTAGATATGGAATAATGGGAATGTATCGAAGAATCCTACGAGGCACCTTTTTTGTTATTTGATCTTATTGATATCTATTAATGTAACAATCATAGCATTTTGTTACAAACTCATGTTATTTATGATATATAATATTATCATTGGAACTTACATGTATTGTTTGATACTCCATTCCAATATCTTTCATAATGGCCAATAATTCTCAATAAGAGAGAGGAAGAATGTTTGATGGTGTTAACTAGCACTCACTTATCAACCTATGAAAAATAAATAAATATAAAGAACATTAATCATGCGCTATCATAAAATATGACAAAAATGATAATATACGTTAGCACACATGAGATCACTATGTTGGAAATACCATTCACAACCTTGAAGTTCATCAACAATAGTACAATTGGCAGAAGGCTTGAGTGGCAGTCTTGGTATAGGGGCTTGTATGCCTTTTCAATTATAGCTATCTCAAGATTCTCTTCATCATCATCATTAGATTCATTAGCATCATCATCTTCATCAATTCCTCAAGTAACATCTTCTTCAATCATGTTCTCTAGCACGTGATCACCAATGCCGATACCAACATCTTTAATTGAGTTCTTTATCTCATGATCAACTTCTTCCATAGGATAATTACCTTCTACTTTGATATTCACACCTCCATGTTCCCCTAGTTGAAAATCCACATTCACCAATGGAAGAAAATCATTTCGCCCTTCAATGCGATCATGTTTCTTATAATGTCTCTTAGATGTTGTCATTAGAATTCTTTGATTCTTTAGGCCCTTAAATTTTTTGCAGGGACAATAACATTTTCCATTAGCTTTTCTTTTGAACTAAGAACACAATCTAGTAATTATGCCCTTATTTTGTTTTGGGTTCATGTTGTTAGGCATGGACTTTCTTCATTGGCACCTATTCAAGCTATAAAATTAGATCAAATATAAACACACAAGCATTAGTAGTATCTTGTATATAATTTAAAATAATAAAATAATGAAATATTACTATCTAATCAATAAGGGTGGCATCTAAATTTTTTTTTGATAAATATATGCAAACATAGAATCAACATTTAATATATATTTGAATGTGAATCTCATGAAACAAATGTAAGCTAAGAAAGCTTTATCCTATTTGATATCCAACATATGAGCCAACAGAAAAACTTATATTGATATCAATTTATGAGTAGACAATTATACTTATGGATGGTCTTGTTAGTAGGCTGGTTATCCATAACAAACATTCCCGTTTATGGTTTTTCTTGTTTTTTTATCCTTCTCCATGTAAGTTCAAAGAGTTGTTCATGAACATATTGGATGGATTTTGCATCTTCACCACAACTTAATGATACTTATTGTACATTTGTATCATGTTATGTACCATTCCAAATATGCATTGATGTTGTATGTATACACCTTTTCTCATTTTCTTGACCTTAAACAGGCTCAAACATGTTCAAGTCATGTTCAATCATAATAGATTTCTTCTATATGTGATCATTCCTTGATCTGTGCCAAGAGAAGAGTAATCTCCTAATCAAATTTCAGTATACTTACTGATATACATACACACATGCACATATACAAATATGGACTATTATATGTGATATAATTTCTTCTAGATTAGACATAGCTGGAAATATACTAGCAGCAATTTTTTTCTATATATATGCTAGAAATATATAAAAGGTGATAGGAGGAATGTTACAATGTCTAGGGCTTGATATCAAACTATATATCATTTCTTACATATTGGTGTAGGGGCACAAATGATTTAATCAATTAATTATATTTTATGTAAAACTCTAATGTTTCCAAATGGTAAATGATAAATTAAATCCATGCCAATACATAAATCTTGTATTTAAAAACAAAAACACAATCGATTTAATTAGAAATCTGCATAAGGAGCTTATGTAAAACTCCAACGTTTCCAAATGGTAAATGATAAATTAAATCCATGCCAATACATAAATCTTGTATTTAAAAGTACAAACACAATTGATTTACTTAGAAATTTGCATAAGGAGTTCAATGTAACCCATAGAAGAGGGAAGTTATAAGATTGTAACAACCTAGACAAAATTATGAAAGAGATTTTAATTGTTTGAAGAAATAGAGTTCAGAGGATGAAACACTAGATAAATCATATCGGTCCTGTGGCTGTCGATAGCTAAGACCATAAGTGATGTTTACATATATTTCAAAAGTCATGAGTCAATAAAATTACAATACTTCTTTGTATTCATCATTGGGTCATTTTATTCTAAAATTGATTTTGCTTCATTCAAAATTGAAAAGATTCATATCATTATGGATCTGCTTGTGAAATTTATCCATTGTATTGAGAAGTTGACAACAATTTTATAATTTCCAAGAATTGCTATTGAATAGTATTGAATTCAGATAATATCAGAATAAATGATACATGTATGATGGGTTCAATAATTATTCATTTGGGTTGAATGGGTTTAAACTTCCATATTTGATAGCTATTTGGCATTACTTCATTACTTTATGGGGTTTAGAAGGAAAAATGATTCAAGAATCAATTAAGTTGAAACTATTTCATTTCAAACTTGAGATATTGTTATCTATTTTGAGGATGAAAACCAGATTCAAAATCAATGATTGAAACAATATTTAAATGAGTTTTCAAGATTCAAGCTTAGTAGAAATGCATTGAAATTTATATGCTACTAATTTTCTTGGGCTGAATTTGGTTTAAAAAACAGATTTTGATTGGGCTTTGGAATGCTTCATGGAATGAATTCCATATTCTCAAATTCCACATAAGTGTAGATTTAGTCTTCCCACAATATAATGTAGTTTATTAGATAAAGGCATTAGTGTGCGTTAAGAGGCTTTGAGCAGATTTGAGTTTAAATTTATTTTATTTTGTTAATCAATGGGGCTACGAATTCAAGGCATAGTGTTATCAACAAATTTTTCAAGTGAATATGGCTTGGATTTATATTTCAATGTGAAGGGAACATAAAGAATGTTACAAAAAGAAGATGGTTGTCATATGTTGGTGAATATTGATGATAGAGTGGATTTGAATTATAATAATTTGGTTGGTGATTTGGGGTATGTAGTATATTAGAGTAATATTTATATGAGAATGGATGTGAGAAATAATATGTGATTTTATAATGTTGTCTTTTTTTGTGAGTATTTGAGAATACATGAAGATTCAATTTCTAGATTTGTAAGTTACATTGATTTCTCTACATCACATATAAAACTATGTATCAATTCTTTGGTATCTATCATTTCTTAAATACCAAACTACAAAATACTACATAATCATACACACTACAAAAACTAATAGGAAACGTCCACAAGGTGAAAAATGTGCCCCATTTCATTGCATAAAATACAATGTAGTATGGTCAAGAAGCATGGTAGCTGAACTGTTACAAAGTTAGCAACTAAGGTTTCATGTGCAATTATAGCTTCAATAGTACTCAAAAGTAGTTGCGTAACTCCAATTTATGTAAACCCAATCCAACTTTTTCTTGAGAGTTTAATTAGGAAAGTGATACATGTTTCAATAGATCTTTGATGATTTCTTTCTATGGATATAAAAAAAAGCCAGAGTAGTTTATTCCGATGAAACTATAGAATTCTATTGTAATTGATCTAAAATAGTGATACAAACATCATATAGAATATCTTACATCTTTGTAGTGTGAATTGTAGGTATAAGTGGATGTAAACTAGTTTCTTTATGATCCAAAACCCACTCATATAGAAAAGAGAATTCCCACCTTGGATGATCTCCAAGAGAATCGAAGAAATAGGTTGCATTGTTGAAGGTTTATATTTTGAGAAATATTTGAGCTCTAGAGAATTGTACATGATCTTATCATTTGCACTTCCTTTCTTGAAGGTGACCAAGAAATTGATTAAACATATCTAAATTAATCATGAGATAATTGGCTTATCTTGTAAAGTAAGTCTTTATTTATGCTCATGACATAATTTTAATAGTTATTTTATAATGTATGGATTTTCAATCTTTATGGAACTTAGTGTACATATCTTTCTTGGTCACCTGATCAAGAGAGGGAAAAAAAGAAATTGAATATGTCATTCTATTATATGTATAGAATATAAAATAACATTGAATATCTCTCTTAATAACTAGAAAAAAGTGTATATGGATCTCCTTAATGCTCTTCCATGCTTTGACAACCAAATTAGTTTCTTTGAATGCACATGACTTAAATACCATAAATTTGTTTTCAAATTCTTTATGCAGGGTTTATATTGCAACTTATTTGAACAAATAACACAAATTATTTGAACAAAGCCAATGAACTACAATATCCTTCAAAGTTAGCATTAGATATAACATATAGTAAGACATTACAACATGTTAACCTATCAAACCAAATATAAATTATTATTGAATATAGAACAACATAACCTCACAATAAGCATAAGATGTTTAAAACTAAAATATTACAAAAATATTAATAATATGTCCACCCAAAAATATGCCTAGAATCATGAATGTAGATAATTTTGTGAATCAACTTGAGCTATTCCTAGAAACCATTGTCATTATCATTCATTGTCATTCATGTAAATCCCAAAAAATAAAATAAAAATGAACACAACCTAATTCAATGCTATCAATAATTATCTCTCCCTTTAACATCAAGTACAAATGTCACAATATTTAATAATATTCTAGTTTTATCATAAAACATACCTCCTCTTTAGATGAAAAATACTATCGCCATTCTAGGTATATTCTAACAATATTAATGACCCCTATGTTAGGAATAAATCATCTTTCCAACAATTTTACTACAACCAAGAACCAACAATTCAAATATAGCCATTCACTTTCCCCTAGAAAGATGCACCACTCTTATGCATCTAGTTTGAAGAAGGAGGTGCAATGACTCTTAAATTTTGTAGGAGATAATCAAGAGAATCCTTTGTCACTACTTTAGTGAATATATTTATAATTTGATCCTTACGTACCCAAATTTTACTTGCTTTTCTACAAGATTTTCAGTCAAGAAGGCACACAAAATAGAAATATGTTTAATCTTTGATCGCATCATTAAATTATTTGAAATATTTATAACATGTGAATTGTCACATGTAACTCCATCATATGAAACCTTGCTATCTTTGGAGATTTTTTTATCTACAAGAATCGTGTGTAACAAGATTTTGTTGCGACATATTTTCCTTCCATTGTAAATAATGATTTAAATCTTATTTCTTTCTTATCTAAAGACCAGTTTTTTTCCCTAAATAAATGCACCTCTACTTATACATCTTCTATCATTTTAACATACTATCTAGTAAGAAACATTAGGATATTTCAAATAGAAGTCAGTATCCCTCTTTTTCCATGTTCCAAAGCATAGACTCCATTTCAAATATCTGATTTTTTTTTCATTATCATGTATTATGTGATTTCTTTTGATTAACTTGATATCTTGAAACCACAAAAATTTCAAGCAAAAAGCATGGACTTTAAGTAGTCAGTTATTAGCCGAGAAGCTCTTTAGTCACATAAAGGACCTCAAATCTGTGAAGGACCAGAAATTGGTGAAACTGATCCAGAAAACCATGAAACTCAACTACTAATTAAAGATTTTCAGAGCACTTTAAATTTAATTTTCTATCAATCAATTTGATATAACAAATTTGTAACCAATTTCTATTATAAGATAGCATAACTTATTTCTTTTCTATTATAAAATGACATCAAATCTTAACCATTTGTCTAAATACCTATATTTTGGCTTTCAATTCACAGGTTGGGATTCCTTTCTACTATGTGTTACCTAATATGTAAATGTCTGGGTTATGGAAGCACTTCTTTGTTTACTGCATGCCATTATTAGGTGCATGTAGCTTTAAATATATTGGAGTTAGTAATAGAAAAGGAAAATCTATGTTTAGTAATTAAAGATTTTTAGAGCACTTTAATTTTAATTTTCTATCAATGAATATGATATAAGAAATTTGTAACCAATTTCTATTATAAGATGGCATAACTTATTTCTTTTCTATTATAAAATGACATCAAATCTTAACCATTTGTCTAAATACCTATATTTTGGCTTTCAATTCAGAGGTTGGGATTCCTTTCTACTATGTGTGACCTAATATGTAAATGTTTGGGTTAAGGAAGCACTTCTTTGTTTATTGCATGCCATTATTAGGTGCATGCAACTTTAAATATATTGGAGTTAGTAATAGAAAAGGAAAATCTAGGTTTACTAAATGTGGATGACTTGCTTTACTCGAGAAAATTCTCATTTTGACAAAAGAAACTTAGGGAGATTGGAAAAATATTGGAATGGTGAATCTGAAAAAGCTTACAATGGTACAAAAGACATATTTTGATGTTTGTATATTCAAATTCCACTTTCTTTCTGATTTGTTTTCAATCTAATGAATACTTGAACTTTCTAATTGTTTTCAATCTAAGGTATGCTTGAATCTTTATTAAATTTTACATACTTGAGTTTTAATTAATGGTATGATTCATAAATAGGAGAGTACATTAACATTGTTTCATTTCAATTAATACACAACTATTTGGAAAGGTGGGTAGGAAGAGAGAAGTCATCACGGGCTTGAAGGTCATCTTCGTTTATTGAAAAGTAATGTGATATGTGAAATAGAAACATATCAAGTAGACACAATAATCAAGTTACCAACTTCATAACTTAGCTTTGCATGATGTCAAATGTAGTGGCCAATCTGTGCTCATTGCAATTTAAATTGTGATCCAAGGAATTTTGTTAAAGAAGTATCAGAATTGATTTTGAAAGAAATAAATATGTGCAATACACAGACAACAAAAGAATAGAAAATCAATGGAAGATCTCTCAACCAAAAAAATTCTAAAGGATCATTTTAATGAAAATGTCATTTACTTAAATTCATTTTCAAGTAGGAAAAGAGGCATGCCATTGGAAAACCACATATTTCGCAGGTGTTGCATACAATAATGGCTTTGAATCTTGTGTATCCAAACATTAGTATGCCTTTGTGTATCACATATTTTATATTAGTTTAAATGAATTTCTATCTTATTACCATGATCATAGTTAATTATAAAATTTATATAGTTATTCAAATATATAATATAATAGTTTAGTTAAAATAAGTTTCAGTTTATGGGCTTTATCAAGAGAATTCATATAGGATCTATAATTTAGTTTATGAAAATTTGTTGTCAATAATTCTTAATAAATTCTTTTAAATTAAAAGGATTTAAAATGAATAATAAATGTGTAGATATAAATTTTTATTTTTACTTAAAAGAAAGAATATCAGAAAATAAATATAGATTAATAGAACATTAAAATTTTTAAATTAAACACATAAGTTTCTCTACTTGAAGTGTTTTATTTTAGAAAGATTTTTGAATTAATATAGATATATAAAAATATATGTATAAACATTATTTACATCATAATATATATAAAAATAATCTACTAAATAACTTTTGAAAATTAATATCTAAATATTATAAAACATAAAATGAATCACATCTATCCTTTTTAATTACTATTTTATGATATATATATATATATATATATATATATATATATATATATATATATATATATAGCCAACATGAAATACTCCATGCCAACCCTCCACTTAATAATCAAAGTTGTCCTCTAAACATGAATCAAAGCCGCCCTCTAAATGCAAATCAGCTTTAAAGAGGCTAAGCATAATTTTTTTGGTGCCCTACATATCATCAACTTATATTCAAATGGGACCTTCTAATACAATACTCTTAATTTTTTTTTTCCATTTAAAAATAAGTACCTAGATTTCTTAATAAGGGTGGCGTTCATAGTATAACCCCTTTCTAGCATATTTTTTACCAACCTTGATCCGATGTATAACCTAAAACTTCTTAACCCTACTCATAAACATATTTGCAACCATAAGAGAGAGAGGGGGAAGAGATGGTGAGACAATAAGAATAAAAAGAGCAAATTTGGAGTTTTATAAATTTTTTTATAAAAAATTATGAAATTAGAAAGCGTTTTTTATAGTTAAGAATTCAAAGATTTATAAAGAAGTTTGATTCCTAAACTATTCAATAATTTTCACCTCTACATTAGTAATATTTGTAATAATAAAAAATAACCCTAAAACACCTTAACCCTAATCATAAACATACTTGCAACCATAATGGTGATGTGTGTGTGTGTGTGTGTGTGTGTGAGAGAGAGAGAGAGAGAGAGAGAGAGAGAGAGAGAGAGAGAGAGAGAGAGAGAGAGAGAGAGAGAGAGAGTATCCTAAGGTAAACATTTATTATAATTCAGGGGAAGAGATGGTGAGATGATAAGAGATGAGGCATAGATGGGGGGATATGAGATACATACAAAGAGAATTACAGGGACATACATGTTTTTGCATAAGAGAGAAAGATGAAGGATGTAGATAGATGGAAAATAAGGGCAAGAGATAATGAGAGGATGTAGGGGGAAAAAATGTATGAGAGAGAATGAGAGAAGTGAAAGAGGATGAGGATCCTAAGGCAGATATAGACTACAATTCCAAAGAAGAGAGGTGAGAGGGGAAGAAGATGAGTGATAGGGAAATGAGGAGGGCATGAGATGAGATAGATAGAGAGAGAGAGAGAGAGTAATTAGGGCCAGACATATATGTGTATGCATTATAGTCAAATATGCAGAACAAATAGAGGTAACATATGTGTGTGTGTGTGTGTGTGTGTGTGTGTGTGTGTGTGTGTGTGTGTGTGTGTGTACATACATACATACATATACATATATATGTGTGTGTGTATCTATGTATGTATGTATATATACATACATACATATATGTATATATATATATATATATATATAGAGAGAGAGAGAGATGAGGTATAGATGGGGGGATATGAGATACATACAAAGAGAATTAGTGGGACATACATGTTTATGCATAAGAGACAAAGATCAAGGATGTAGATAGAGGGAAAATAAGGGCAAGAGATAATGAGAGGATGTAGGGTGAAAATATGTATGAGAGAGAATGAGAGAAGTGAAAGAGGACGAGGATCCTAATGTAGAGATAGAGGTGAGCGGGGAAGAAGGCGAGTGAAAGGAAAAATGAGGAGGGTGAGAGATGAGATAGAGAGGGAGGGACATTAGGAATGTGTAGAGAGAGAGAGAGAGTAATATGGCTTGGATTTATATTCCAATGTGAAGGGAACATAAAGAATGTTACAAAAAGAGATGTTTGTCATATGTTGGTGAATATTAATGATAGAGTGGATTTGAATTATAATAATTTGGTTGGTGATTTGGGGTATGTATTATATTAGAGTAATATTTATATGAGAATGGATGTGAGAAATAATATGTGATTTTATAATGTTGTCTCTTTTTGTGAGTATTTGAGTATACATGAAGATTCAATTTCTAGATTTGTAAGTTACATTGATTTCTCTGTATCACATATCAAACTATGTATCAATTCTTTGGGATCTATCATTTCTTAAATACCAAACTATGAAATACTACATAAGCATACACACTACAAAAACTAATAGGAAATGCCCACAAGGTGAAAAATGTGCCCCATTTCATTGCATAAAATACAATGTAGTATGGTCAAGAAGCATGGTAGCTGACTGTTACAAATTTAGCAACAAAGGTTTCATGTGCAATTATAGCTTCAATAGTACTCAAAAGTAGTTGTGTAACTCCAATTTATGTAAACCCAATCCAACTCTTTCTTGAGAGTTTAATTAGGAAAGTGATACATGTTTCAATATATCTTTGATGATTTCTTTCTATGGATATATAAATAAGCCAGAGTAGTTTATTCTAATGAAACTATAGAATTCTATTGTAATTGGTCTACAATAGTGATACAAACATCATATAGAATATCTTACATGTTTGTAGTGAGAATTGTAGGTATAAGTGGATGTAAACTAGTTTCTTTATGATCCAGAACATACTCATACAGGAAAGAGAACTCCCACCTTGGATGATCTCCAAGAGAATCAAAGAAATAGGTTAACTTCCTGAAGGTTTACATTTTGAGAAATATTTGAGCTCTAGAGAATTGTACATGATCTTATTAGTTGCACTTCCTTTCTTGAAGGTGACCAAGAAATTGATTAAACATATCTAAAATAATCATGAGATAACTGGCTTATCTTGTAAAGTAAGTCTTTATTTATGCTAATGACATAATTTTAATAGTTATTTTATAATGTATGTATTTTCAATCTTTATGGAACTTAGTGTACATATCTTTCTTGGTCACTTCAAGAGAGGGAAAAAAGGAAATTGAATATGTCATTCTATTATATGTATAGAATATAAAATAACATTGAATATCTCTCTTAATAACTAGAAAAAAGTGTATATGGATCTCCTTAATGCTCTTCCATGCTTTGACAGCCAAATTAGTTTCTTTGAATGCACATGACTTAAATACCATAAATTTCTTTTCAAATTCATTATGCAGGGTTTTTATTGCAACTTATTTGAACAAATAACAAAAATTATTTGAACAAAGCCAATGAACTACAATATCCTTCAAAGTTAGCATTAGATATAACATATAGTAAGATATTAGAACATGTTAACCGATCAAACCAAATATAAATTATTATTGAATATAGAACAACATAACTTCACAATAAGCATAAGATATTTAAAACTAAAATATTACTAAAATATTAATAATATGTCCACCCAAAAATACACCTAGAATCATGAATGTAGATAATTTTGTGAACCAACTTGAGCTATTCTTAGAAACCATTGTCATTATCATTCATTGTCATTCATGGAAATACTAAAAAATAAAATAAAAATGAACACAACCTAATTCAATGCTATCAATAATTATCTCACCCTTTAACATCAAGTACAAATGTCACAATATTTAATAATATTCTAGTTTTATCATAAAAAATACCTCCTCTTTAGATGACAAATACTATCCCCATTCTAGGTATATTCTAACAATATTAATGATCCCTATGTTAGGAATAAATCATCTTTCAAACAATTTTACTGCAACCAAGAACCAACAATTCAAATATAGCCATTCACTTTCCCCTAGAAAGATGCACCACTCTTATGCATCTAGTTTGAAGAAGGAGGTGCAATAACTCTTAAATTTTGTAGGAGATAATAAAGAGAATCCTTTGTCACTACTTTAGTGAATATATTTATAATTTGATCCTTACATACCCAAATTTTACTTGCTTTTCTACAACATTTTCAGTCAAGAAGGCACACAAAATAGAAATATGTTTAATCTTTGATTGCATCATTAAATTATTTGAAATATTGATAACATGTGAATTGTCACATGTAACTCCATCATATGCAACCTTGCTATCTTTGGATATTTTTTCATCTACAAGAATTGTCTGTAACAAGATTTTGTTGCAACATATTTTCCCTCCATTGTACATAATGATTTAAATCTCATTTATTTCTTATCTAAAGATCAGTTTTTTTTCCTAAATAAATGCACCTCTACTTATACATCTTCTATCATTTTAACATACTATCTAGTAAGAAACATTAGAATATTTCAAATAGAAGTCAGTATCCCTGTTTTTCCATGTTCAAAAACATAGACTCCATTTCAAATATCTAAATTTTTTTCATTATCATGTATTATGTGATTTCTTTTGATTAACTTGATATCTTGAAACCAAAAAAATTTCAAGCAAAAAGAATGGACTTTAAGTAGTCAGTTATTAGCCGAGAAGCTTTTTAGTCACATTAAGGACCTCAAATATGTGAAGGACCAAAAATTTGTGAAACTGATCCAGAAAGCCATGAAACTCGACTACTAATTAAAGATTTTTAGAGCGCTTTAATTTTAATTTTCTATCAATGAATCCGATAAAAAAATTTGTAATCAATTTCTATTATAAGATGGCATAACTAATTTCTTTTATATTATAAAATGACATCAAATCTTAACCATTTGTCTAAATGCCTATATTTTGGCTTTCAATTCAGAGGTTGGGATTCCTTTCTACTATGTGTGACCTAATATGTAAATGTCTGGGTTATGGAAGCACTTCTTTTTTTACTGCATGCCATTATTAGGTGCATGTAGCTTTAAATATATTGGAGTTAGTAATAGAAAAGGAAAATCTAGGTTTACTAAATGTGGATGACTTGCTTTACTCAAGAAAATTCTCATTTTGACAAAGGAAACTTAGGGAGATTGGAAAAAGATTGGAATGGTGAATCTGAAAAAGCTTACAATGGTACAAAAGACATATTTTGGTGTTTGTATATTCAAATTCCACTTTCTTTTTGATTTGTTTTCAATCTAATGGATACTTGAACTTTCTAATTTGTTTTCATCTAAGGTATGCTTGAATCTTTATTAAATTTTACATACTTGAGTTTTAATTAATGGTATGATTCCTAAATAGGAGAGTACATTAACATTGTTTCATTTCAATTAATACACAACTATTTGGAAAGGTGGATAGGAAGAGAGAAGTCATCACCGACTTGAAGGTCATCTTCATTTATTGAAAAGTAATGTGATATGTGAAATAGAAACATATCAAGTAGACACAATAATCAAGTTACCAACTTCATAGCTCAGCTTTGCATGATGTCAGATGTAGTGGCCAATCCGTGCTCATTGCAATTTAAATTGTGAATTAAGGAATTTTGTTAAAGAAGTATGAGAATTGATTTTGAAAGAAACAAATACACAGGCAACAAAAGAATAGAAAATCAATGAAAGATCTCTCAACCAAAAAAATTCTAAAGGATCATTTTAATGAAAATGTCATTTACTTAATTCATTTTCAAGTAGGCAAAGAGGCATTCCATTAGAAAACCACATATTTCACAAGTGTTGCATACAATAATGGCTTTGAATCTAGTGTATCCAAACATTAGTATGCCTTTGTGTATCACATATTTCATCTTAGTTTAAATGAATTTCTAGCTTATTACCATGATCATAGTTAATTATAAAATTTATATAGTTATTCAAATTTATAATATAATAGTTTAGTTAAAACAAGTTTCAGTTTATAGACTTTATCAAGAGAATTCATATAAGATCAATAATTTAGTTTATGAAAATTTGTTGTCAATAATTCTTAATAAATTCTTTTAAATTAAAAGAATTTAAAATGAATAATAAATGTGTAGATATAAATTTTTATTTGTACTTAAAAGAAAGAATATCAGAAAATAAATATAGATTAATAGTACATTAAAAAATTTAAATTAAACACATAAGTTTCTCTACTTGAAGTGTTTTATTTTAGAAAGATTTTTGAATTAATAGAGATATATAAAAATATATGTATAAACATTATTTACATCATAATATAAAAAAAATTAATCTACTAAATAACTTTTGAAAATTAATAAAAAATTGTAAATTAATATCTAAATATTATAAAACATAAAATGAATCACATCTATCCTTTTTAATTACTATTTTATGATATATATATATATATATATATATATATCCAACATGAAATATTCCACGACAACCCTCCACTTCATAATCAAAGTTGTCCTCTAAACATGAATGAAAGCTGCCCTCTAAATGCAAATCAGCTTTAAAGAGGCTAAGCATAATTTTTTTTGGTCCCCTACGTATCATCAACTTATATTCAAATGGGACCTTCTAATACAAGACTCTTAAATTTTTATTTTTTTTCCATTTAAAAATAAGTACCCAGATTTCTTATAAGGGTGGCGTTCACAGTATAACCCCTTTCTAGCATATTTTTTACCAACCTTGATCTGATGTATAACCTAAAACACCTTAACCCTACTCATAAACATATTTGCAACCATAAGAGAGAGAGGGGGAAGAGATGGTGAGATGATAAGAATAAAAAGTGCAAATTTGGAATTTTATAAAAAAAATTTAAAAAAATTATGAAATTGGAAAGTGTTTTTTATAGCTAAGAATTCAAAGATTTATAAAGAAGTTTGATTCCTAAACTGTTCAATAATTTTCACCTCTGCATTAGTAATATTCGTATTCATAAAAACTAACCCTAAAACACCTTAACCCTAATCATAAACATACTTGCAACCATAATGGTGATGTGTGTGTGTGTGTGTGTGTGTGTGTGTGAGAGAGAGAGAGAGAGAGAGAGAGAGAGAGAGAGAGAGAGAGAGAGAGAGAGAGAGAGAGAGAGAGTATCCTAAGGTAAACATATATTATAATTTAGGGAAAGAGATGGTGAGATGATAAGAGATGAGGCATAGATGGGGGGATGGGGGCATAGATTTATTAGTTGTGATCTCCACATTAGTTTAGCTCATGTTGTATCTATTCAATTAACTTTTGATTTTTAAAATTGATTTAGATTTTAGTTTTTAGATTATTTTAATTTATTTTTTTATATTATTTTACTTTTTTCTTTAAATATTATTTTTTAGTTTTTGTAATTTATTTATTCAATAGAATATTTATTAGACATATATACATATTTTTTGTATTTCTCTTATTAATTTTAATAGAGTTTTTGATGGGTTTTTTAAATGATTATTTTTTTCATATTTGATAAATTTAATTTAATTGTAAAATATTGAAATTATTGAACATGTTTCTTAAGCAATATTCAAATTTCCTAAATATTGTAAATTTTATATCTATGTTTTAATCTTCAACTTTTTTATTTTTATATTTTCATTTTAAAAAAACTTACATTTACATTATTTAATGTTCATTCTATATTTTTCTCTTAAATCTCATCTTTTATCAGCGCACTCATTGCATGTACAAAAGCATGCGACTGCTAGTTAGAATATTTTTAATTATAAATTTATTTATTAATTTTTTTCTTTCAAATATTTAATTATTCAAAATAAAATATAAAATTTTAAATCATTCTAAATTAAAATTTATATTTTTAATGTAAAGTATAACTAACATTTGTTAGATATAAATTAAATATTAATAAAATCATATTAAATTTTATCAAAAATTTTACTTTACCTTTACTAGTCTATTTAATTACACTATTACAAAGTAAAATGTCATGTTAGATCGGCCGCCAATGATTTGTCTCGATCTACACATGTTGATTGAGAAAAAACATGGGACTTTTGCTTTCAACCCCAAGTTTCAATTACATTGTTTTTAAAGGAAATAGAATGTTGGCCACAGTTTGTGGTTGTCAATTGTCTATTGTGACTGTGAGTTTCTTAGACTATAAGGAAATATTACGTTGTAAATTTTTTGAAAATGTTCAAGTCTTTAAACACTAGACATTAAGGAAGAGATTAAGTTTAAAAAAGTAAGTCAATTTTTACTATTTAACACTTTTAGTCTAGGAATTAAACCTGTTATGTTTAAAGTGTCAGAATATTTTGTAACTTTTGTTGTTATAACACTAAGATGTACATATATAAGTTTTGAAAGAAACTTGTACTCCATCTTCCTAGTCCTGTTCACTCTGGATTAGTGTTGGGTAAGATGGGTCATGCTTCATGCTTTTATGACTTGCTCAATTCAACACATACAAATAGAATTGATTTTATGTTTGCAGTGCCCCTTTATACACTCTTTTAATGTATCTCTTGTACCCAAACTTAGTTTAGAATGCAACTAATTTCAAAACCATGAACTTATTTTCATAAGTTATAAAGCATTCCAAATATTGGGTTTTCTAATGACTTGGGAACAAGTGTTAGCCTATTTAAATTTGTTGTTATGTGCTCTAATGTCTAACAGACGTTAAGATTTAGAATTACTAGTAGTCCAGGATGGATGTAAAGATGAACGCTTGAGAGTGTGGATGTAAAAAATAATCAGCTAATAAGCCTACACAGGTTTCAAAATTTATATAGCCATGGAACAAGTTACATTTTAAAATAGGTTAAAGGGAATAGATAGTTACTGTTGATGAATTTTACTTAATATTTTTTCCCACCTATGGATTAGAAGCTTGGTGAAGAAATGGATATAATTGGAGAAGATAATAAACAACTTTCTTTCTGTCTCAACTAAAGACAATTTTTCAAAAAATTGTCTCAATTTTTTTCTTTAATCACCCCTCCCCCTCTTTCTTATACTCTCAATCTTACTTCTAGTATTTCTAGAATGCAAAAAATAAAATTGTGCTCATAGCTTAGCCATAACATTCCAACAACCTAAAAAAGAAATATCATTCCCATCACTTCATTGAAAATGAATTACTGCAATTACTTTAGCATAAATCACTCGAGAATAATCTAAAAATAAGTAGATTTCCACCCCTTAATAATCTAGCGCACTCTAAAACTGTATTTACTTAATATAAAAGTTGTTTATAATTGGAGGTTGATTATATACAACAACGAGAAGGAAACAAATGATTTTCTTACACATGGAACATCATAAGGTCTAGTATTAAAGAACTATGTATAAGTACACTCAATGTTTACTATACATATTCTATTTTAGAAATGGAAAAAATAAAAATCAACATGCTACAATAGAAATAATAGTTATTTTGCTGAAATAGTCTATAACAAAATTACAATATTTCTTTAAATTAAATACATTATTGTGTAAATATTTGGTTATGCCTGCATGTATAATCTCTAATACATTGACAACTGATGTACTATACAAATGAGATGTGGGTTCCTCTAGCAACAAGATTGTAGGGTCGTATAACAAATACCTCAATTGAAACCCTCCTCTCAAGATTTGACACTCTAATCTTCTTTTCATCTCAAACTCCTACATTGGAGCCATGTTCATTTCTCCTCTTTGGATAATGAAAGTAGCTTGAATCTTGCACTAAGCATCAAGGTTTCTTTCAGTCAATAGAGGAAGCCTAAATCTTGCACTAAGAATCAAGGTTTCTTTTAGTCAATAGTAAAAATAGGGCATCTTATTATATTACATCATCCAAAATATATCTAAACTATGAAGGATTCACCCGTTTATAATTCACCATAATTCACCTATCCAGTAAATTACCCTCCTTCCTCTTGAGCTTGAGAGAATCTTTTTTGAGCGATTTTCCTTACAAAATATACACTACAAGTTCTTATAGAAATTATAAAATCATTTTATTGTCTGATCATCAAAAACATTACATTGTGAAATAGACTTTTTTAGAACTCTCTAAACATAAATGACTTCTAGAACTTTACAAACCTAATTATTAATTTGACCTAACCCTATTTAGTAATCCAGATGAGTTTCTAGAATCCTCTAATATACTTTTACATTTCATTTGCAAGAGAAATTACACATTCCAAAACTCCCCCTAATTTCAACCTTAAATGTCGATGCATAGGAATTCTATTTATGCCATTATTATTGTGTTCTCGTGCATATTTCTCATGTCCAAATCCATGCTTGTAGATTTCAAAAATATTTTGCTTCTTTCTATTTCCCACTACACTACGATAGTTTTCCTTATGCTTGAACATTTGTACTTGAATAAACCCCTGATCATTCCTGCAATTTTTTGCCAATTTGATCCATAGCTCCATCCACAATCCATTTTTATGCAACCTGCCATAGAATCCGTTTTGCACTCTCTATTTCAACATGTCTTATAACAATAATTTTTTAAGCAAAAAATATTATAGGGATTTAAATCCCAACATCTATCTTTGTATGCCCTTTCTTGTTACAATGTGAACATTGCACAATCTTTATCCCTTCAATTAATTCTCTTGAACCTTGAACCTTTTTTCAGCTTTCCATTATCTATAGGACCCGTCTTAGTTTTATTTTTCTTTGCAACTGCAAGATTTTGTTTGTCTATTACCGAAGCCGAGGTCTATTCTTTTAATTTTTGTTTTCTCTTTTCTCGAGTAGAGGTAGGTATTTTAGTCTCTTGAATAGGTAAGGGCACATTTTCTTGCACTTTCTCTTGCACATTATCAGCTTCAACACCTTGAGTGCTTTTCTTAGTAGGTTCATCAATGAGAGCTACATTTTCTTCACTAGGCTATTTATTAAGGACAACCTAGGGTTGTAGTGTTTTAGGTTGGACAAACTCTACCCATGTCATGGGAGAGGCATCCCTAAGTGATCTCTCTATAAGAAATTTGATTAGGGCATGATGGGTGATAGATTTTTCCTTCCCCTTTTGGGTTTCTTCCACACTAATGCATAACATGTTATACAAGAAATTGGGAACATTCACTAGATAATTGTGCCTTATGTAACTAAGCAATTTAAAATGATGTTCATGCAAATATGAAAATCCTCCTTCACAATTGAGGTATCTGATAATGTGCATAACTAGCTCATTATATGGTGGCACAAGAGATGTCCTTTTGCAACCCTGCTTGGTTATATCTAGTTGAGGATTAAAGTTGGTGCGATAAACTGAGCCCTGGCTGACCTTGCATCATGCGTATGAGAGTAATGTTCTCCTTCTACTGGTAACCCAGTTACTTCTACTATTTGCTCTTCTATAGCAACAACTATCAATCCCCATACAATAGCTTCTCCCTCATTAAATATTCTGGTAAATTCCATGGTTGCTTCCTCATCAAATGTTGTTAGACTTAAGAAATACCATAACCAGCCAACAAATTAAACCTTCTCACTATCTCCATGTCAGAGAGTTAAATAGTATGCTCCACTGGTTCTTGTCACTGCAATTTTCCACCCATTTCTTCTTGACAATTCCACTCCTTGCTCTGCTTGCACTATTTTTATAGACCCATTTTCACATTTCACACTCTTTTTTGCTAATTAATATCATAACAATTAGTTATTAGCAATAATAATGTAGTTTAATGGGATTAAATCATAGATATGTGAAAATCATTTGAGAATTGAATTTGGATTGCTTGAAAATTAAATTTAGGTCACATCATTGCTTGATAGTAAGGAATCATTTAGGAATAAGGATATGATGCCTAGACACTTGCGTACTTATAGCAACTAAGTTTTAATCAATAACGGGAGTGTAAAGATTTGAAAAATCTTAATGAATACATATGAATGTCATTGAATTTTAGTAACCTTCCTTGCCCCCTACGAAACATGGACAAGTGTCCACACTTGTCATACTTAACATGGGGTATGGAACTAGCATAACATCACAATCATATAAGTAACACAATACTAGATATAAGAAACAAAATTTATGTATTATAAATGAATAAAGATTTGAAAAGCTTATACCTATTAATTGATTGTTGTGTGTACCAAAAGGTGGCAAAAAATACATCAGCAGTGATAGCATACGTCAACAAACTGGCAGTGTTTATTGAAAGCATTAGAAAATGATGATGTGGAAGGTGGATGGGTGGTAGGTAAAGAAATGAGATGAGTTGGAAAAGAAAAAATTAGAAACTGAATAGAGAATTTTTGAACTTTATGTGAACATAAAGTTTTTATTATGGGCATGCTAGAAGAAATAAGTATTGAAGAGCTACAAGTAGGAGGTCAACACCTTCTGCTACAAGAATGGTTGCCTATTGTTCATTTGAAGTTGGCTGTTGAAATTGCTAAAGGAAGTCCTCTTTTGTTTGGGATTGTTTATATAACTCGAGTCTATGGCCATTGAATAAGAATGTAAAAGGCACTGGATCAATGGTATTTATCTAGATGGCTCCATTTGGAAATACATGGTTTATTTCTTAGGGACCCAACCATCACGTCTGCAACTTTCCTGGCATGTCTTTAAATCTTGAATCATATAGCAATGCCTAGTCACCAATTTGAAATTATTTATTCTTAATGTGAGAGTCATGCCAGTGTTTCCTTTGCTTCTATATGATTTTAGTGCATTCCAGAGTAGCCTTGTAGAGTTCATCCAAAGAATTAAGATGCAGAAGACATTGTCTCTATGCTATAGGAAGTTCGATGTTCAACTCTAGTGTTGTTCTTAAAGTTTTATGTTCAAATTCAATGAGGAGCATAACTACTTTCCCATAAAGTAGCTCAAATGGTGTGAACCCTATAATAGTCTTCCATGTTGTTCTATAGGCCCAAACAACTTCTGGTAGTCTGCCATTCTAATCCCTTCAGTGCAAATAAACTATTTTTGTTAAGATGGCCTCTATCTCCTCATTTGCAACTTCTGCTTGTCCATTAGCTTGAGGATGATAGGGGCTTGATTTCTAGTGTTTGATATTATATTGTTTCATAAGTTCAATGATCAGGTTAGAAGTAAATTGAGCATCTTGATTAGTGACAAGTTCTTTGGGTACACCATAGCGAGTAAAGATATCTTCATATAGAAATTTTGCAACTTTGTGATCATGAGCATGCTTCATTGCTTTGACTTCAACCCATTTTTTTAGGTAGTCAATGTACACAAGCATATATGATTTCACATTAGATGGAGGATCAATTGGACCAAGGAAGTCCATGCCCCATTTATCAAATGGTGTTAAGACCAGTTGTGGATTGAGAGGAATTTTATCTATTCTTGTTGGTCTGCCCATCCTTTGACATTTACAACACTTTCATGTATAGTTAGCTACATCTTTGTGAAGCGTAGGCCAATAGTAACTAGTTATTAAAATTTTCAATGCTATTCTTTTTGCTGCAAATTGTCCTCCACATGGTTCATTATGACATGCATGTAGAATGTCATATGTTTCATCTTCTCTCACATATCTCCTTATAACTTGATCAGGTCCAGTTTCAAATAAGATGTTATCAATCTAGGAGAAATGGGAACTTTTCTCTACTAGGAGCTTCTTTTCCTTGTAAGAGAAATGTGCTGGCATTTTACTAGCTATAATATAGTTAGCAATGTCTACATACCATGGAGTTTGGACAATAATATGAAGTAAATGCTCATCTAGAAATGCATCATCTATCAGAGTAGTGTCATTCTTATGATGGTGGATTCTTGATAGATAATTGGCTACCACATTGGCTCTCCTAGGCTTATCAATGAAGGTGATATCAAATTCCTGCAACAATAGTAACCATCTTGCTAACTTGCCCATAATGGCAGGTTTGTTTATGAGGTATTTAATTGCTGCATGAATAGTATGAAAAAATATGGGATAGCCAGTTATGTAATGCCAGAATTTGTTTAGACCATAAACTACTGCTAATAGTTCTTTTTCAACGACTGTGTTTAATTTTGGTCTATGAAGGCTCTTGCTAATATAGTAGATTGCATTTTCAAAATGTTGGGATTTTTGTCCTAGAACTGCACCTATGGCATAGTTAGAAGTATCTGTATGTGAAAAGGAAAAGTCCAATCAAGACCTCTAAGTATTGGTGTAGTGATCAAAAATGATTTAAGTTTTTGAAAGGAGTTGTCACATTCCTTTGTCTAGCTAAATTTAGCCTCTTTGGTAAGAAAGGTATAAAGAGGACTAGCTATCTGACTAAAATCCTTAATGAATCTTCTATAATAACTAGCATGTCCTAAAAAGATCTAACATATTTTTGTTTTGTAGGAGTGGGGAGTGTGAGAATTACCTCTACTTTTGCAGGGTCTACTTGGATTCTAGCTTTAGAGATAAAATGTCCCAATACTATTCATTGCTGCATCATCAAGAAGCATTTTTCACTGTTGAGAGACAGATTGTGCTCTTCAATCAGATGAGTACCTTCTCAAAATTTTTCAAATCTTCCTCAAATGTGATACCAAATTTAGTGAAGTCATCCATGTATATCTCAATGCAGTCATGTGACATATTAGCGAAGATGTTGATTACATCTCTCTGGAAAGTAGCTGGTGCATTACATAAACTAAATGGCAATATAGAATAAGCATAAGTACCCATGTAACTATGGTCTTCTCCTAATCTTCTAGAGAAATTCTTATTTGGTTGTATCCATTGTATCCATCTAAAAATGAGAAGTATTTCTTTCTAGCCAAATTGTCCAAAGCCTGATCAATAAAAGGTAAAGGAAAGTGATCTTGCTTTCTGGCATTATTTAATTCTTTGTAGTCTACATAGAGCTACCACTTCCCTCCTTTCTTAGTCACACTAGCTAAAGATGATACCCATTTAATATTAGATATTAGATAGATAAATCTAGCATCCAACTATTTCTGCAACTCTGTGATAGAGGGCCACACCACCCTTACCCACTCACAATCAAGAAAGCAACAATATGGAGACCAATAAAAAAAATGCTTCACAAGAAATTTTATTATACTTGAAGATCCTTACAACACCCATAAGATGATATCAAGCTTCTCCTTCTCAAGCTTCCACTTCTCAAGCTTCTCCTTGAGCTTCTCCAAGCTTGATTAGGAATGTTCATATGCCTTGCTTAAATAGGCACTTACCACCCAATACATGACTTATTCACAACCTTCTAGAATTCCTCCACAACCTTCTACAACTTCCATAACCTTCTACAATATCCACAACCTTCTAAAACTTCCAAAACTTTCTACAATATTCATAACTTTCTAGAATTCTTCCCACACACCTCGATAAATGGAATGACAACCATTTTTTTAATTTTTTTTTTCTATTATGCCACCTATGCACCTCGAAAATAGAAATCTCCTTTTCCTTTATTTTCTCCTTTTTCCCCTTTTAAATTTTTTTATTATTTCTCCTCTAATTTTCGTCACTTTCTCTCTCCAAATTTTTTTTTTCTTTTTTTTCCCCAATAATTTTTTCATGCAAGATGCTCCTGCATCAGACTCCCCCGGTAGATAGAAAAGTGTGTCCCACACTTTGACACCAAAAAAAAGATCTACCACCATCTTCATCTTCACCAAAGGTTTCCACCTCAATAGGGACAACAAAACCACCATGCAAATCATCCACACCAACATCTCAACCATCCAATCAACAAGCTCATGCACAAGAACAAACTGAATGTAATGCTTCATTACCAAACTCCCATTCACATCAAACACTAGTGAATCCACACTAGCAGCAACAAACCCCACATTAGCAAAAACAAACTCCATATCAGCACCAACATGTAGATCTCCATCAATACATGCCAAACTATCAACACCAACAATCTCATTGCTCACAACAAGATGCTCTGCAATACATAACTCACCTCCAACAATTGGATCATCCACCTCCAAGTGCTCCATAATCTCCATGTCAGATTCAACCAATTGATAATGAAAACCAACCTCGATCCCAACATCAATAACATTAGGAATATCTTCAACAACAACCTCTAGTTGCTCTGTAGGTTCTGCATTAGGCTCCACAAAATGATCAGCAAAACCAACCTCTTCCACCTTGACCTTCTTAGCTTGATCAGCCAATCTAGCATCCAACCGAGAAATCATCTTAGAGAAATTCCTATCCACTATATCATGGATTTTCGCAATCATCTTAGGGTCCAATCCTCTTGGAGCCATCTCCCAAGATCTTTATAAACTCTCTGCAACAAATCCTTGCCACGCTCCTTGTAACAACCAAATTGTTTGCAAGTCAAATTGCAACCTGCCACCTCGCATGAACAATTAGGAACCACATCACAAGTCTAAGACAATGGATTTGCAATCCACAAGCTCTCTATGATCATGCCTCACCAAGTTTAGTCTTCCATCTCCGCATCCATCGATCAATCTACATGTCCTCCCAAGGTCCTGGTGCAAACTGCCTCAGCTTCGACGATCTGTTTACACGCTCAAGAACTCCCACTCTAATAAACTTCACCCAACCAAGGTCCTGGTACAAACTGCCTCACACTTCGGCGATCTGCTTGTACACTCAAGAACTCCCGCTCTGATACCACTGATGACAGTATCTATGATACCACTTGATAGAGGGCCACACCACCCTTAACCACTCACAATCAAGAAAGTAACAATATGGAGACCAATAAAAAAAATGCTTTACAAGAAATTTTATTATACTTGAAGATCATTACAACACCCACAAGATGATATCAAGCTTCTCCTTCTCGAGCTTCCACTTCTCAAGCTTCTCCTTGAGCTTCTCCAAGCTTGATTAGGAATGTTCATATGCCTTTCTTAAATAGGCACTTACCACCCAATACATGACTTATCCAAAACCTTCTAGAATTTCTCCACAACCTTCTACAACTTCCATAACCTTCTACAATATCCACAACCTTCTACAACTTCCAAAACTTTCTACAATATTCATAACTTTCTAGAATTCTTCCCACACACCTCGATAAATGGAATGACAACCATTTATTTTAATTTTTTTTCTATTATGCCACCTATGCACCTCGAAAATAGAAATCCCCTTTTCCTTTATTTTCTCCTTTTTCCCATTTTAAATTTTTTTATTATTTCTCCTCTAATTTTCGTCACTTTCTCTCTCCAATTTTTTTTTTCTTTTTTTTTCTTTTTTTCCTTTTTTTTCCCCAATAATTTTTTCATGCAAGATGCTCCTGCATCACTCTGTCTTAACTATTTCACACAATGCTAGGTTTATCCTCCTTTGAGGCTATCAGAGTGGAAAGCTTTCTTCATTGATATATATCCCATGGGTGCAAAGTTTAGGACTCAATCCTACCATATCCTTATAATCCCAAGAAAAGCCTTTTACATGTTGATTGAGGAGCTTGGTTAATAGTTCTAATTGGGATATGAACAACTTATTGTTTACATGAAGATTATGACTAGGGGAATGTTCCACAGTAGTTGTTAATTCTACCATTAACACCTCTGGTACTCCTCTTGTAGATATTTCTCCTGGCAATAGCTGGTCAATTATTTTAGGAGTTGTTGGGTAAACATAATCTTCATAGGTACATAATTTCAAGATAGAACTTTCATCAATATCTTTGGCCACTATACACTCATTGGTGAGAATGCTTTGTACTATATCATCTTCTTCTTGCATTTTTAGAAAAGATTATTTATGCAACATGGTGAGCTAGGCTACAAAATTTAGTTCTTCCTCTTTATGTCTTAAATTTGGCCATGTAGGTTCTCCCAAATCTAGTTGGGGTTGGGCACATGGATATAGTTCTAACTTCCTTATATTTTGACCATTTGAAATTGTCATATTGCCTAATCTACAACTAATTTTGGCATTAGTAGTGGCTAACCAGGGTCTCCCTAATATGAAAAGATAGCCAGAAAGTTTGACTTTGGGTGATAGGATAAGAAAATTTGCAAGGTACTCCCATGAATCTAAAGTCACTATCACATCTTCTATGAGACCATCTGGTGTGACAGTTGAGCTATCTGCAAATTGTAACATGGTGGGAGTTGTCCTTAAGCCGTCCATGCATAACCTATGCATTGTATCTTTTCTCATTACATTTATTGCTACTCCAAGATCAACTAAAACATTTTTCACAGCTTGTCCATTTATGATCAAGTTAACCACTTGACTACCAGGGTCTGAATACTTTGGTGTTACTACCTTCCCTAACATGATATCTGCTAGTTGCCCGACAACATGAACTATTTTAAGGTATTTCTACTTTTGCCTTGGCTTCTTAAAACATGCTTCCTTAGTAGCTTTTTCATAAAGAGGGACTCCTTGATAGCTTGAAACAGAGGAATTTGAACATGCATGTTTTTCAACTGCTCAATAATGTCAAATGTCTCTTCCTTTTGGGGTATAGATTTCTCTTTATCCAACCTTTGTGGAAAAGGAGGATTCACTATACTATGGGTAGTAGTCTTGTTAGATACATCAGTTCATAGGTTGATATCTGGCAATATCACTTCTGGAAGGGGTGCTACAGGAATATCTACAACTTTTTGTTATAATAGGGTATTCTACTATAGACAAAGTTTTACCTAACCTTAAATGTATATCATATACTTCTAAAGAATATCTAGGGGATTGCTGAGTATCTGTAGTGTACATTTGTTTTTGTAGTTGCTTGTTGTTTGGATTTGGCTGAGGCTAAGTAGGCAATAGAGTTGGCTTAGGGTTAACATTAGTTGCTACAGGAGGTGGCATTATTGCAAGAGGTGGAACTGGAGGTGATAGTTGTAGATTATTAGGATTTTAGTTAGGCTATTCCGAAGGTCTCCTCCAATGATTATTAGGTTGCCAATTTCCTTGTGGTGGTTACCAGTTATTCTGTTGGTTTTGCCATTGATTATTTTGCTGATTTTGCCACTGGCGATTGTACTGGTTTGGCCAAGAAGGTTGGGAGTGTTGGGAGTGATTCTAATAACTTTTCTTCTGCCATTGATTATTATAAGATTTTGAAAATTGTAGTGGATCTTGAGGCATACCTTTTCTCAAGGCCCATGGTCGATGTTGAGCAATGAAGAACACTTAATCATTGTCCTCGTCTATCTTTATGTACTCAGTCAACAAATGTTGGTTCTCTAGGTTAGCTACTAGTTTGCATTTGTAGTCTCGCTTCTATTTGCGACAATGAGGACAATACTCGACCAATCGTGATAATGTTTTTGCATGCTTCTTCTTTGTAGTTATTGTGTTGAGATGTGTAGTGAAATCATTTATGATGTCCTTCTTGAAATATGACAGTAGGTTAGATATCTCAAGCTTTGAAATACCCTGACTGATTCCTTTAGTGACTGTGGAAAGAGGCCCTTGGCCTTTCTTTATAGTTGACCTTGAATAGTTTTGACAAATTTTCTTGAGGTCATCCCAAGAAGATTGATATACATCACCACTAGCCATTAGATCTAGTGCTTCTAGACAATTATCATGCATACCTCTCAAAAAGACTAGCTTTTGTGAATCCTTAGACAACACATGCTAAGGGTTCTTCTGCAGTGTATGCAAGAAATGTGAAACATAGTTTTCCAATGTTTCTTCCTCCTTTTGTGATATCCTAAAGATTCCATCTCCTCTTGAACTAGATGTTTTGCAATACTCTTTGTATTTATCTAGAAATAGAGTTCGCATCTCATCCCAAGTTCCTACTGCATTGGCTCCTAAGCCCACAAACCATCATAGAGCTGATTCTTTGAGTGTTGTTGGAAACAACTTGAGCTCATAGGCATTAGTGTTGTATTCAAAGCTATGACAAATTATGTCAAACTCAAACAAGAAAGTATCAGGGTCTTTAGTTGCAAGGCCATAGAACTTGGGAAGAGAAACTATGGGTATATTCTTGAGATTAGCATTATTTATGATGCTTGGAAGAGGAAATGGAAAAGTAGGTTGTGCCATTATTAGAGGTATCATATTATGAGGTTGCTACTGAAAAGGAACATTGGGTACTAGATTATTAACAATTGGTGGATTTGGACTAGTACTATCAAGGAAACTGGCCAAAATTTCAGCAAAAGGTCGAAGACCACTTGTATCTATAGGTTCTACTCTTGAGGATGATTCTATAGGAAAAACAAGGCTTGCATCCTCAAAAGACAATTCAACTTCTTATTCTTCAATGTCTTTGTTCAAATTAACAAACTCCTGTGGAATAAATTTGCCATATTCATCTTGTCATCTTCCTCTTTGATGCATGCAATTGAATTCTTCACACTGGTGAAGAAATTTTTAGGACTACAAATGCCTAAAAAAAAATTGAACTAAGAACTATAACTCAAAAATGCTCCTAGCTTGACACCATCCCCAGCAACGATGCCAAAAATGGTCCGCCTCACAATAGGTGTATAATAATCATGCCCAAGGCCATACTTAGGAATAATATATTCAATCTAAGAACTATTTTCCCCACCATGAGGTGCATTTAATTTGTCAACCCAGGGAACTATACTTGAAATGGTCGACACAATATGTGCACTATGATTCTTAATGAGTCATTATGTTTATGCTACAGGAAAGTAAAATGCAAGGAAATAACCTACACTAGTGCTACAAGAAACTAACACACTTAACTCTTCACTAAAACTAACATTGGAAATACAATTAAATGCTAAAACTTATATTCTAATTCAATTCATTGACTATAACTATTCTTATAAATACTTCAGGAAAACTCATAAAGTATGACGCTACAAGAAGGAACTTATAACTTCTACTTACAATACTAGAAATACTAAAGAAAATTCTATACTACTCTAATCTAATCTACCTTCCAACTAGGCCCCCTTGGTTGGCTTCTGGTAATCTACTAACATAGAGTATAAACCAAGAGCTATTTCATTATGTTCCAAAAATCCTTTACATGAGAATGATACATAAAACTGTAAGAACAACTCACTACAAGAGTCAACAACTTCTTTTGATAAACTTTCTTCTAACCTCCTAACACCATTGATCTAATCCCTATAAATAGAGGAACACTTATTCAAAATAGGAAAGAAAAAAAAACTAACTACAAATCTGTCAAAGAGAAAGAAGGAAATAGATCATGGTATGAGTAATAAAGTTTGAGTAACCAATTTGATGCAATAGTGAATGCAGAGAAAATATATCAATTCTTCATAGCTCCTCCTTGATAGCGTCTGTGTCTTTTGGTATTGTTATGACTTCTTCCACTCCACCATGGCTGAACCTTAACATTTTCTCCTTTAATGCCATCGGGCATCTTCAACATTCTCCCTTAAATGCTTCTAACCATGTTCAGATTTCCTTGCTAATAGGTTAGTTATAATGTAGAGATATTTGCAAATAAGAATAATCAAATTAAATCCAAATATTAGAACACACATTTTGATGGTTATATGAAATACTGTATTATATATAATATTGGCAAAATATGACATACTATCTACCCATAGGTTAATGGTTCTCTTCTATATTTTAATCATCATTTTAGGTAAACACAAGTTCACAAATGTCTTGGTGGTATTAAAATAGAGTATTAAAATTATCATAAAATAGAAGCAATAATTAGCCTCATCAATCACAACTCAATTCTGGCCTAAAGAAATTTAAGTTTCAATGGTGCAAAAAGTTAACATGATGGTTAAATTTTATGTAATCACAACATCACAAATAATTAAAGTTAATGTTAAGTTAAGGTGGTGAAGCTATGAAAAGTAGCTCAGGAAATTCAAGTTTAAAGTCATTGCTACTTCATAGGTGGTTAAAGTTAACTTGAGGTTAGAGTTATGAAGAGGAGATAGCCATGATTGCATCCTCGTAAGGTTAAAGCTGTGATTAAAATTTAGGGATGTAAGGTTGCAATGGAGTGAAATGGTTAACTTAAAATTTTTATTTGTAGATTGGTAGGGTTAAGAGATGAGTTAAGATTTCATGTTGTGAGGAAGTGCCAAGTTGAAACCTATCCCTTTGGGCCCCTCTTTGGTTTACAAGCGATGTCTAACGATGCATTTTCCTAGTTGTCGAATCTTAAAAGATCAACGTCTATCACTTTCTCACTTTATAAAGTTGCACGAGAAATAACCAAAGTGATAATGAGAGCATTCAACACATGGAGATGGTGGGACCAAACTCAGGTGCGGGCCACAAAAAGGAATGTGTCAAACTAAGTTGTCCAGATAGAATGCTTAGGTTGGTTGAAGTTTCTGACTGTTATAAAAGATATTCACTTTATGGAAGCCATTGATCAAAAGAAAATCAACACTTGTTGCTTTTATCTTTTCAAAGGTACATGAAGAATAACCAAAGCGAGAAAGTGAGCATTGGATACGTGTCTTAATGGGCCCGTAATCAATGGTCTCCAAGGAAAAGGTAAAGGAAAGACATTGTGCTAAATTTTTAAACCCAAAAAGAAATCAAAAAGTGCCACGTGTTAGGGGAAGGTAAAGGTATTTTCTTTGTCAATATGCGAAGACTTAATTGTGACTGTCCATCAGGCAATAAGGAAAGATATATCAATGATGGTAATTTAAAATTAGATGTGTATTAGAATATGAGGATGGAGTTGATGGCGCCAAAGATCTACATCATAGCCAAAGAGGAATATGAACTATTTTCTAAGGAATTTCCATGGTTACTGGAGATTGTAGAGTTGGGATAGATGTCAAGTGTCCATAGGAACATCAAGATGATAAAACCAAATGCCTAGCATGTTATTAAAATGATTATTAGTGTCTAAAAATGGAAATTGAATAGTCTTTGTTCCTCTATCTCTAAAATTTAGAATTGTAATGGATGACTATTGATTTTTGAGTAATTCAAGTGCTTTGTTAATGTAACTGGTGAATTTTTAATTGGCCAAGAACCCTAAGAGGGGGCTTATATATGTAATTTCTTAAGTTAATAGAATGGATTGGAAAAATTTACCATGGGAAAAACCCCTATAACTGGGAGTATGATGTGCGACTTTGAGTTCATTTTAAGCCTTGTTGTTCATTTAATTTAAAGTAGAGTATATAGAATGAATGTGCTAATGTTGAAAGTTGAATGAATGTGAATGGACTTGGTTTTTTTTCCTTCATTCAATAGATTGCATATTTTACTCTCTTCTACATAAGCATTTCTTCTATACTCTCTATTGTATGTTGTAGTTTGTGTGTTTAGAGTAGTTAGTTTCATAAGGAACCCAAAATCTGGTGTGTGGAGAAGCTGAGAGATAGACAATCTAGGTATTGTCAAAACATCAACTAATAGTGTAGTTTGGTAATTACCTATTTTTCCATCTCTTCCTTTCTTGTTTCCATTGTAGTAGGTTATGCATGTTTCCATTCATTGCATTGTAAGTCTGAATAGATTTCATATTGTGAGTTAGTTCCCCTTCATTCACCTAAGTTGTTTAAAGTGTTGAGCAACTTGGTTTTTCCTCTTTTTCTCTCTAGTTAAGAGCATACCCCAAAACCCAAAAAACTAAATTCATTGCATATCTTGCATTCATAAGAGAGGTGTACCTTTAAATTTAGGGATCTTTATTAAATTACTACACTAACCCATTCTGTTGTTAAGTTCTTTGTTTTCCACAAGCCATTGGGTAGTCTAAGAGTCAAGGTATAAACAAAATTACCAAGGAAGACAAACTGTTAACCAACAATATCTCACATCACTTTTTCCAAAGCTTCTTCGCAATGGATTCTCCATGGCCATTTATCATAATTGAGTTTGAAAGACACAATCTTACAAGACCTTTAGATTTTCTCTCTATTACATCACATTGTACAACTAAAGTTTGATCCATAGGCCTCAACATATTTCACCCACTACTTGACATACATCCTAATCAATTAGAAGGTCTTCCATCTTTAGCTTCCACATTTAAAAGTCCATACTAGAGAATATCTCCAAAACAATCCCCCCTGATATGTTTACCTTCTTTACTATCGTGAGATTAGAAAAATATGAAATATTTTGTACAATCTCTCACTAAAACATTTTTTATCTCAAAAAACCCTACACTTAACAAATACAACCAAAAATTGCTAGCATTTGATACCCCTACTAAAGTCACCTGAGTTACAAACATATTATAGCTTTCTAGATGCTCATATATTCATCCACCTTCTTAAATTTCAACTAATACAACTCTTTCCATAAGATTTTTTTTTCACAAGTGATTTTTCTTTATATATATATATATATATATATATATATATATATATATATATATATATATATATATATATATATATATATATATATATATATATATATATTTCACTTAGATTTTTTCGAAGCTTCTTTTCAATGGAGTCTCCATGGCCATTTATCATAATTGAGTTTGAAAGACACAATCTTATGAGACCTCTAGATTTTATATCTATTATATCACACTGTACAACTAAAGTTGGATCCATAGGCTTCAATATATTTTCACCCATTGCTTGACATACATCTTGATCAATTAGAAAGTCTTCCATATTTAACTTCCACAATTAAAAGTCCATACCATAAAATATCTCTAAAATAATCCTCCTTGATATGTTTACCTTCTTTACTATCTTGAGGTTTTAAAAAATAAAAATATTTTGCACAATCTCTAACTAAAACATTGATTATCTCAAAAAACCCTATCTTAACAAATAGAACCAAAAATTGCTAGGCTTTGATACCACTTGAAAGGAAGCATAGGTTAAAAAATCACTTTCCATGTGAATCTTGAGAAGATGAATATGGGAATTTTAACTTAACTAATATTACAAGGACTTCAAGAGATAAATAAGAGCATAAATGAAATGACAATTTAAACACATAACACAATGATTTATCATGGGAAAACCCTTACAAGAGAAAAACCCCTCACTATAAGCCCTCCATAATGTATTTTAAAATTAGTGGAGATTACAATACACTTTCAATTAAATTTCTTACAAGAGCATCACCTCAATTCAATTTAGGAGGAACTTCACAAGCATCCTTCTACCTTGCAATCTTCCAACCAAAAACCAATGCTTGAACTCTTCCAAATGCCATCCTTTTATAGACTTTTCTCAACCTTATAACCTTTTTTGGATTCAAAATACCATTTGAAAAACTTCCTTCACACATGTTGCACATACATGACATGTGTTGCCAAAAATATGCATGAACCAGGTTAAAAATATGTCTCACATATAAACTCTTTTCCCCTATTTTTTATCCTCATAAATGTCATGATAACTGTCATATAATATCAAAATTTGGCCCTCCTATATAATACCATTGACATGGAATATTTTGACTAATCATTTGACCTTTTCCAAGGAAGCAACCTATGGAAAACTTCCCAGCTACTTTTGGAACTATCTAGAAGATATTAGCAAGGTAAACACATGTTTTCTCAACATATAGAATGCATGTGATGGAGTTGTAAGCCACCTTCTACCTTTTGGGATTGTTTCCATGAATGAAAGTCATTGCCTAATTTAGGGCTACAAAACTATTCCATATTATAGGTAGCCCATGTTTGATTGAGTGTAGTGCATATCTCATTCTATTAAAGAATAAAAAGTTTCTTTTATTTTATCCTACAATTTTTGAGAGCTATTTTCATTTTTAATTTACATTTGTATTTTTATAATATTATTAATAATATAATTTTAATAAATTCTAAAAAATATTTTTTAATTTTATAGGTTCATCAACTTCATATCCTTGTTATTTATTAATAGATATTTAAGTAAATTAACTAAATAACAATCTATTATAAGAATCTACCTAAAGTTGTGATACCATGTAAGAAGATTCCTAAGGGAAAGAATGAAATGGCAAGATCGAGAAGCTCAAGAGATAGAATAAGAGACATAGGAAAAATGATCAATTGATTATCTCAATAATGATCATGAGTATAATGTTCAATAGCCTAATTTTTTAGATTTAGATCTAGATATAATGTGTCATAAATGTGCCTTAATATATAGGAAACACAAGATGTCTAGGATTAATGCAAGTGATAAGCATAACAACTAAGCACATATACACCAAAGGTGGACTATCCTTCATTGCGAATTAAATTGTGTGCACCAATGAGAGAATATGAACATAGAGGTGTATCACAAAAAGAGAGGTGTGAGACAAAATGTGCTCAAATAAAGTGTAAACTTTTATGTGTCTACATGATAACTAATATGAAAATGCAATGTCCTAAGTAAAATTAAGTAAACTATAATTAGTAATATTCAATTACACCAACTTCAATACTTGTTAGGGTCTATATAATGGCTAGTACCATGGTTACAAATAGTGTTTTGATTAGGATTCTAATTTAGGGAAACAGATTGAAATTTTACTTAGGACTATGGTTAGGGTCAAGCTTTACATAATTAATAGAGTTACCATAATGGTTATAACAAAGTTTGACTATTACAATTATGGCTAGGTGTATTGTTTTTATCATGTTTCTAATTATGGTTACCATTAGTGTTAGCATTTAGAGTGAAGGATAGGAGGAGAGTTTAGTTTATGTTAAGATTATAATTAAGAATAGAATGTGGGTTATGATCTTCTTTACAAATAGAGTTTAATGTTCAAGCCAGGATTAAGATTAGAGATAATATTAGGTTAAGATTAGGATAAATTTTATAGTTTTAATTAAGGTTATAAATAATAGTCCACCAAGATAAATGAGAAGAGGGGGGGGGGGGGGGGGGGGGGGGGGGGGGTCCAATAATTAAAACATTCAACAACTTCAAACAATCTTAACCACTCAACCAAAGTAAACAACAACCATAACAAGATGCACATAGAAAATTGCAAAACATATGCTAACTAGGGGAACCCTTGATTAGATGGAAAACCATAGTGGGAATGATGCCCACAAGATGATGTACTAATATAAATATTTTTTGTTAAAGGATGGACCCTATTAGGATTCTATTACAACATTTTGTACAAAGATACCCTATTAGGAGACTTTGAATTCCTATTAGGAGATTCCAACCCTATTAGGAGTTGTGGTACAATGTATGCAAGAAGAGCCCACTGCCCAAACATGCAATTTCAATTACAAGAAGAGCTCACTTCTCAAACAAGTAATTTAGTATAAATTTCCTCTTTCCTCTATTTTGTCAACTAAACCAATCATTGTCAAACCTTGTAGACCAGGTCATGAACCTTGGATCCAAATATCAAACCTTGGATCACACAACAAAACCTCAGCAATGAAGTTTACTTCACTTCTGCTCTGCTCTACTTATCTTCACATCCCACTCTCTTGTGCTACTCACAATCACTTGTCCTCGATACATGATAAAGGAAAATTCCCTTCCTTTATATTGAATCCATAAAATAATTCTTTGACTTGACTGGTACACCTTCTCAATGAATTATTATAGGATCACCTTAAGAACACATTACACTTAGCGATCTCATTAATCTTCCACCTTGCAACTTGAATATCTTTTTGTACAAGTAATATTATGACAAGAAAGCTTAACCACATCATCATCAACAAGTCTTCTTCACATCCTCAACCTTGATTCTTAGAATAGCAATTTGTCTAAGAGATATAAAAAGTTTACCAAAACAAGCCTCTCTAAACTCTATCTCAAAACAATGTATACCAAAACTTACATCACTTCTTCCAAAATTAACATTTCATCACTTGACATTAATTGCATATACTAGATACTCAAACATAACTCCCATTGCCTCGCTCAGTGAGAATACTGAACTATCCATTCATACCAACTTGGTCTTTCCATTTTTTATCTGTCAGATACCACAAAATACTGCTATGTTGACATCAATGACAAACTCAGTCATGAATGTAACATATCATCATAGTAACATATCTACAATGCTCCCTAATAGGAATATCATCAAAATTAATGCTTCCAATGATCTCCCCCTTTGGCATTGATGGAAACATAGATGAAAAATATCTAGTTCCAAGGATACCAATATTTAAATATTGTTAACCTTTCTTTTCAATTCCTCTTCATCAATCATTCTCCCCAATTATTTTCTTCTCCCACCATGATGTACTTTTTCTTTCTTTCTTCTCCCTCATGATGTTTTTCCTCATGATGTTTTTCATGCTAATCTTCTCCCCCATTGATATCAATGTCAAAGGTTTTAGCATCTATCAAACTCTGTAACACCTTATTCTTACTAGCTCAAGTGTCCAAAGACATTGTTCAAAAAAAACATCCAACAAGAGTCCTTGATGAATTTGTCCATCACATATACTCTCCCATATAGGAAGCATCAGCATTCAGTCCAGACAAATAATAGTGCTCTGTTACACTAGACTGATGCACTCTTGCATCTTCTATTCTGATGTAGGAAGCGGAATAACCCCTAGCATACCTCACAAATACTCAAAATTCTCTTTGGGAAGAAGCTTAGTGTATATATTTGCAATCTTCTCTTCAGTGCTTGCATACTCCAATCTAATTTCCTTTTCTACAACTTTCTTTCTTAACATGTGATACTTGATAGAAATGTTTTTGGTCTTAGAATGCAACACTAGATTCTTAGAGATATTTATTGTGCTTGTGTTGTCATAATGTATGACAATAGGTTCACCAAATTCTATACTTATATCCTTCAACATCTACTTCATCCAAAAAAATTGATTACAATTGTTTATTGTTGTGACATGTTCTGCTTCTAGTATACTTTGTGAGTTACAATCCTACTTCTTGCTCAGCCAAGAAACCAATCTTCCTCCAAGAAAGAAGGCTCCACCACTAGCACTCTTTCTGTCATCCATACTACCTTCCCAATCAGCATTAGTATAAGAACTTAGAGTGAAATCATTAGATATGTAATACTACAATCCAAACTCAGTTGTTCCTTTCAGTTATCTAAATATCCTTTTAACCACTCCATAATTTGCTTCTGTGGGATCAACTTTATATCTTGCAACAATTCCAATTGCATTTTCTATATCTGGCCTTGTGTGAATAAGATATTGCAAACCTCTTATCATAGATCTGTACTTCTTTTGCTCAATAGTCGGTGTCTCATTCTTTCTAGATAATTTATGTCCAGTTACCATAGGTGATCCAATGGGTTTACATGTTTCCAAACCAAACCTTTTTAGTAAATCTTTCAAATACTTAGTCTGAGAAATAAAGATTCCTTCTTTATTCTGTACAATCTACAATCCTAGAAAATATTTCGTTTCTCCTATCATACTGATTTCAAATTCTTTCTTCATTTCTTCTACAAACTTTTCACTTTCCTCGTCATTTCCTCCAAATGTGATATCATCAACAAATATTACCAAAATAATTAGTCCATCATCAGTTTCTTTCCAATAGAGATTACTATTTGCCAAACATAAGTTGCTATATCCAAGTTTTGTCAAATGCTTGTCCAACCTTGCATACCAAGTTTTGGGTGCTTCCTTGAAGCCATACAATGCTTTCGTCAATCTACATACTATGTCCTTGTCATCTATTAAACGAAAACCTTTAGGTTGTTCAATGTATACCTCTTCTTCAAGTTCTCCATTTAGAAATGCTGACTTGTCATCCATCTGATATACTTTGAATTTCTTGTATGCTGCATATGCTAGGAATAACCTTAGTGCTTCTATTCTTGCCAGAGGAGCATATGTCTCATCATAGTCTATTACTTCTTGCTGTGAGTAACCTTTACATACCATTCTTACATTGTACCTTACAACTTCTCCTTGTTCATTCATCTTGTTTCTAAATACCCATTTAGTTCCTATCACATTCTTCTCTACTAGTCTAGGGACCAATTCCCATATCTCATTCTTTACTATCTGATCCAATCTCTCTTTCATAGCTTGCTTCCAAAAGTCATCTTTACATGCTTCATCTACAGTCTTAGGTTTAACTTGAGATATCAAACATATTTCTTCATTGATTTTTCTTCTTTTCATCACACCTTTATCTCTGCTTCTGATGATCTACTTGGGTGGATGATTCTTTGTCATATTCTTTCCTAAAGTAGGAGTTGTTATCTCAACTCTTGGCTCTACTAAAGGTTCTAAAATTTGTTCCTACCTTAACTCTCCTTCATTCTCCAAATCATTGTTAGTCTCAAAGAATACTTCGTCATTCCTTGGTTTAGTAACAACAACATTGTCATCTAAATTGTAATCAACTATTCCTTCTTGAATCCTGAATTTCTTATCAACTCTCACATTTGCACTTTCCAAAATAGCATTAGTTCTCAGATGATAACATCTATAAGCCTTTCTTTTCAATGAATAACCAAGAAATATACCTTCATCAATTCTAGCATCAAACTTACCAATATTATAATCTCTTTTGATATAATACTTACTACCATTTAATTTTTGAAATAATTAACTCTAGGTGAGTGACCAAACCATAGTTCGTAAGGGGTCTTGTTTGTATCATTCTTGAATTGTATTCTATTTAGAGTGTAGACTATTGTATTCACAGCTTGTCTCCAAAACATCTTAGATACTTCATTCTCAGCTAACATAGGTCTTGCAGCTTCTATTACTGGTTTGTTTCTTCTTTCTGCTATACCATCCTATTTAGGGGTTCTCAGAGATGATAACTGTCTTTTGATTCCATTTTCTTCATACAACATGTTAAACTGATTTGAAGTAAACTCCCCTCCTCTATCTAATATCAAACATTTAATCTTCATGTTTGATTCATTCTCAACTCTATTCCTCAATATCCTAAACTTATCAAATACCTCAATTTTTTCTTTAAGAAATGCAACCCACATCATTCTAGAAAAGTCATCAACTAAAACCATGAAATACCTTTCACCATAGAATCCTTTAGTCTTCATAGGACCACTAAGATCTATGTGTACAATTTCCAATTTTATTGTAGTAGTAAACTTCTTGCATGGAAGAAAAGTTCTGTCATGCTTTGCCAAGACACGCTCCTTGCAAATTGTTGTAGAAGGTTTTACAATCTTAGGCAAATCTCTTACTGCAAACATACTACTAGTCTTCATAATGTTGTCAAAGTTTATATGAAAATATCTCTTATGCCATAACCAACTGTCTTCTACCTTTGCAACCAAACATGTCATTTTAGTAGGATTCAACTAAAATACATTACCTCTAGATTTGGTTCCTTTTCCAATTACCTTTCCATCTTTGTCTCTGATTGTGCATTACTTTTTTGTGAACTACAACTGATAACCTTTATCCACTAGTTGCTCAACACTCAGAAGGTTGTGTTTCAAACCATGAAGAAAATATACATCCTCAGTGTTAGTTTTACCATCAAGAGTTATAGATCCAATAACTTTAACTTGGCATGTTGCATTCTTTCCAACTCTGACAATGCCCCTATCTTGAATTTTGACGTTAAAAAACTTGTTCATATCACCAACCATATGATGTCAACAACCACTATCAATTATCCAATCAGATTTCTTTTTAACCTATGATACCAAAGCTACTTTCTTTGGGCTTTGTTCTTTGATTGGTACAAATCCTATTTCATCATCACTAGAACTTACTGCCTATTCATCAGATTCATCTTCTTCATTTGCATATAGACATTCTCTATCTCTTCTAGGTTTGTAATTTCTTTTATACATTTTCTCTCTTTTAGGACACTTAGATGCATAATGACCAAATTTATTGCAAGTCCAACATTTAAAGATTTTCTTACCATATTTTTCTCTTCTTGCCAGAAGGGCTATGCCTTCTTCAATCTTTATGTCCTCATCTGATCTGATGCTTCTAGCAAAGTCTCCTCTAGCACTTGTGCTCCTTGATAAACTAGGTCAAATATTTAGGGTATTGAAAGTTATTTCTATCCTATTTAATTCTCTAGACTATCTAAGTTCATTCTCAACTACTTCGAGTCTTCCAAGAAATGTCTCCTTTGCAAAATATTTAGTACAAGATATCAACAACTATATCATCTGAACTACTAACTTAAATGGTGGTGTTAAAGTCTTCAATATCTTCCATATAACCTCATCATCTTCTTTAGTTCCTCCTTGAGATTTAATACCTCTAGTGATTTCTGATGTTCTACCTACATATCATCTTATAGATTCATCTTCCATCATTTTAGCATTTGAAATGCACAAATCCAATTTTGTAGCCTCAATTTCTTAGAATGTTCATCACCTTCAAAACTAATTTCCAAAGCTCTCCAAAGTAGATGTGAAGTAACAAGTGACTTTACTTGATTGTATTCAATTTTAGGAAGTGTAGTCAATAGTGCTTCTCTAACTCTCATGTCACACATAAAAAGATCTCTTTCTTCCTCAGTACAAGATTCCAAATCCTTTTCAACAATGGTTATCTTTGTTTTTTTTGTCAAGATCCATTATCCCAAACCCATACATAGCAGATGTGTCTTCATCTTTTCTTTCCAACTGTAATAATTTGTTCCATCAAAATTCAGCCTATCTTTCCTGAAAATGCTTGCTATGGATCTCCCAAACTTGTTAGACATTATCTTCAAGGACCTGATAATCTGATACCAATTGTTAGAAACAATAGTCTACCGAAATAACTGAGAGAGTGGGGGGAGGTGAATTAGTTATCCAATAATTAAAAAATTTATCAACCTTAAATAATCTTAACCATTCAACCAAATTAGATAGCAACCATAACAAGATGCACATAGAAAATTACACAAAATATGTTAACTAGGGAAAACCTGGTGGGAGTGATGTCCAGAAGATGATGTACTAATATAAATATTCCTTGCTAGAGGCTGGATTCTATTAGGAGTCTATTACAACATTTAGTACAAAGAGTCCCTATTAGGAGACTTTGAATCTCTGTTAGGAGATTCCAACCCTATTAGGAGTTGTGGTACAATGAATGCAAGAAGAGCCCACTGCCCAAACATGCAATTTCAATTACAAGAAGAGCTCACTGCTCAAATAAGTAATCTACCATAAACTTCCTTTTTCCTTTATTTTCTCAAACAAACCAATCATTGTTAGAACTTATAGACCAAGTCATGAACCTCAAATCCAAATATCAAACCTTGAATCACACAACAAAACCTCAGAAATGAAGTTTCCTTCACTTCCACTCTTCTCTACTTATCTTCACATTTCACTCTCATGTGCTTCTCACAACCACTTGTCTTTGATACTTGATCAAGGAAAATATCCCTCCTTATAAAAAAATTCTTTGAGTCGGCTGTTACACCTTCTCAATTAATTATTATAGGACCACATTAAGAACACATTACACTTAGCAATAACAATAATCTTCCACCTTGCAACTTGAATATTTTTCTGTACATGTAATATTATGACCAGCAAGCTTAACCATGTCATCATCAACATGTCTTCTTCACATCCTTAATTTGAATTCTCAGAATAAAGTTTCTACTAAGAAATATAACAAGTTTACCAAAACAAGCCTATGTAAACTCTATCTCAGAATAGTGTACACCAAAACTTACATAACTCTATCTCAGAACAGCGTACACCAAAACTTACATAACTTCTTTGAGACTTAATGTTTCTTCACCTGACGTTAAATGCATATACTAGATACTTAGAAGTATCTCCCATAACCTTTCTTAGTGAGAATACTCAACTATCCATCCATACCACCTTGATCTTTCTATTGCTCTTTTGTTAGATACCACAGAACACTGCTATGTTGACATCAATGACAAACTCAGTCATGAATGTAACATATCATCATAGTAACACATCTACAATACTCCCCAATAGGAATATCATTAGCATTCATGCTTCCAATAGTTAAATTTAGGAATATAGTTAGTTTAAAGGTTTTAGATTGAGTTCTAATTATAAGTTAGTTAGGATAGTAGTTTTTTTTTTGCTAGGAACTGTAAGAGAAATATCAACATTTTTCCTTAATTGAACTTCAACATCTCTTCTGCCAACCCACTGCACCTTATGGAGGTACTCCTAGTTATAATTTTATAATATGAATTGTAATGGAATTTTACCTATTACTCAAAAAAATCATGAATATGACATGATTGTATAAGTGTATATCCTCAATTATTCATTTTAAATATAGAATAAAGAAATTTATAATAAACATTTAAAAATTCGATAAGATTTATTTGGATAGGTTTATCAACTTCATATGTTTATTTATTTATTATTAGATACATAAGTAAATATATTATATAATAAACATCATATAATGGTTAGGGTTTATATAATTACTAGCGTCATAGTTATTCTTGATATTTTGATTAGAACTATGAATTAGAGAATATGATTGGAATTATAATAAGGATTATGGTTAGTGTCAAGGTTTATATCATCACTAGTGCTATCATAAGAGTTAAGATCAAGGTTGAGTATTACAATGATGGGGAGGCTTTATGTAATTATGGTTACAATTAGTATTAACATTTAGGGTTGAAGATAGGAGAAGATTTTAGGTTTACGTCATGGTTAGGATTGCAATTGAGATTAGAATGTGGATTATGATGTAGGAATACAACTAGTCTAAGGTTTGAGGTAGAATTTTAATTTTTTTTTTAAGGATATTAGTTTATATTTATGTCATGGTTACTTTATTTCATTACAAGTTTGGGCAATGGTCTTGCTTAGAACTATGGTTAAATACTTCTAAAAGGATTCATAGTTAACATTTACCCTAATGGTAAATGTAATTCACTAAATAGTATGCCAATTAAGCTCATTAGTTGTGTAAATAGATGTAAAATGTAAGAGAAAATACCAAGATCTCTTCCACTAAGCTTCAATATCTCTTCACCTTAGGGAGGCACTCCTAGTTATAATTTTATAATATGAAATGTAATAGAACTAGACCTATTTCTAAAAAATAATTTAATAAATATGACATGATTTTATATTTGTCTATTTTTAACTCTTTATATAAAATAAAGAAAATATTCACAATAGGCATTTGATAAAATACAAAATGTAATAGAACTCGACCTATTTAAAAAATAAAAAATAAAAAATATGATATGATTGTATAGTTGTATATTTTCAACTACTTATTTAAAATAAATAAAAAATATTCACAATAGTTATCTGAAAAATTGGGAAAATTTAAATTCCTTTTAATATATTGAATGAGTAATGTAATCAATAAATTTAAAATTGATTATTGTAAACATTTTAATAATTAAAATAAACAAATTATAATGTTTAGAACAACCCATAATGTCTCTAATTCACTACTAGATTTTTTAAGGCCGTCATATGATATAGGAAAATAAGTTAAATGAACAAAGGAACTCCCATTGAGAAAGTAACATGTATGAAAACTTATAAAATAGGAGCTAAAATTAATTATAATATATTTAATTAGATAGAGTATTAAATTTAAAAATTAATAATTATAAGAATTTGTTTTTTTATAATGATAATGTTTAATATAATTTAATTAAAAGCTTAATATTTTTCATAATATTTTAGATAGAAAACATTTTAATATTCACACGTGCACGCACACACACACACACACACACACACACACACACACAACTTCAAAATAAAAATAGGGTAAGTCTTAGAACAAATAAGCAATCAGAAATCAGATTCAAGAAAATGAATAAAATATAAATATTTTAATCCTCAATGCACTACTAGATGTGAGAGAGGATAAAAATAGAATATATCTTTAAAGGATAAATTACTCAAAGATACATTCTATTTTTATCCAAGAATAATATATTGTTGGGTAGTTTAATTTCTATAGGATATGAGTACTTTAATTTCTATATTTTGAGGGGTGATTTGGGGTTTCTTGCTCTACTAGGGTTTCTTGCTTCATGCAATCTTTCAGTTTTTTGTGTATAGCTTTTCGTCTGAACTTTCCCTCTGTTAGCTCCACTTGTCACACTGCATTTATTGCGAGAGTTTTTTAGGCTAGGATATAATGGCTTCGGCCAGTGGTGAACCAGTTGTTTCTGGTGTTCATGCTACTGCTTCGGTCTCCCATGGCACCTCCATAGAACAAACATCCGCACAAGTTTGTCCCAAAGGTTTTTCACGAGCTAATCCTGACATTATCTTTCCTTTGCAAGATTTTGATGCTGCATGTGATTGGTTAGAATAACACACCTTAATAGGTTATTTTTTGGGTAGCACTCCCCCTGAAGCTATGCTCCGAGAATGGGTTAACAAGAGTTGGAATTCTCATGGAGTCCACCTTGATGCTATGCAAAACCTTACCAAAGGTTTTTTTAAAATTTCGCTTCGCTAACCCCTCGTAGGCAGACATGGTCTTTGACAATGGACCATGGTTTATTCATTCTTCCTTGCTTGTTTTTCAAAAATGGTCACGAGCCTTCACAGTCTCGGATGATAAAAAGCTTAGGGTTCCTGTATGGGTCGAGTTCCCAGGTCTACCCCTGCCTTGCTAGCCTTTGATTGAGTCCATTGCCAAAGCCCTTGGCAAAGTTGTCACCAAGGAGCCTAAGAAATTCTTCAATGTCCACCCATAATGACGTATTTGTATAGAGGTGGATCTTTCCAAGGATCTCAAGGATTCTGTGGAAATTTAGATTGGGACCAAAACCTTCTCTCATAAGGTTCTTTACTTGAACCTCGCCAACACCTGTTATAGGTGCCAGTCCATGAAACACAAGATCAAGGACTACCCTCTGGCTACGCCTAGGGTCAAGCCCATGCCTAAAGAGGTGCCTGTAAAACAAGCCGAAGGGAAAAAAGAAGAATGGGTTACTATTAGGTGTAAGGGCAAGGCTCCCTCAAATCCCTTGCCCCCCAAGCAGTCCTATGCTATGGTCATCGCAGTTCCTCCTATCCCTATAGGAGCGTCAACTCCCAGTAGAGTAGGGATGCCAGTGGCGAACAAAGGACCTGCTTCCAGAGTTTCGCAAGTTTTAAACCCTATTGACTTGTAGGGGATCAAGGTAGCCACAGGGTTTTTGCCTTGGCTAGGGTGCGAACTCCTCTTGCTACCTCTTCCATAGCTCCACTAGCAATGCAACATTCTTCCAGTCCTCCTGGATGTGTAGAGATACCAAAGGTGAAATGTCAAGCTGTAAGTCCAAAGGATTTTCCATTTGACTTCAACCATGTTTCTACCTTCTTGTAGAATAGCTACTCCTCTCTTGAGGATGAAGATGATATGGAATAGTTCTCATGAACTTCCTATCATGGAATGTGTGAGGTATGACAGACCTCCCCAAAAAGTACTATGTTCAGGATGTCCATCATAGACTTGGTAATTTAGATTTCTCTATCTGCAAGAAGTTAAAATTTCTGGTTTCATGTTTGCTTTGGCATGCCATGTAATTTGGCAGGATGGTGTGATGTTTTTTTCCCAACATGAAGCTGGCCAAGGTGGTGTAGTTACTTTGCTGTCACCTCGCCTTCATTCTACTATTATTTCGCACAGTTCTGAACCCATGCATAGAATTATTTAGCTTTTTCTTTCCATTAACAATCATTCTTTTGGAGTCATTAATGTTTATGCTTCCAATGATGTTGTGGAAAGATCCTAGATGTGGGCTTGGTTGGCTGACAACTTGCCTCCAGCTACATGGGTTATGTGTGAGGACTTTAATATGGTTGAAGTGGCCTCTAACAAAGATGACATTCTACCTTTTCGCTGGACAGTTGTGGAAAGACAAGCCTAGTATTACATGCACAATAAATTGGGGCTTTTTGATCCCAATACCAACTGCCACCAGGATGGTGGGGTTTGGCACATTTGGTCCAACTTTCCAGCTAGCTCTGACCGCATATTAAAATGCCTTGATTGTGCTATGATCACTGTGCAATCTTTTTTCTCTTTTTCTGAGGATCAAGATTTGCCTATCATTTCCTTGCCAGATGTGACATTATCTGACCACTACCCTATCTATTTTGTCATTTCTTGGCAAACAGCTGTCCCAAAGGTGGCCAAGTCTTAGTTCTTCCTGAACACATTTGTCCTGATGCATGCTTCCACCATTTCACACATCCTATGTGTTTGGAACTTGGAGCCACGTCTGCATTCTCAAAGGAGTTGGATTCAATGGTGGAATGATGCCATTACCAAAATTGCTCAGTTCTTGCACATTTATGGGTGATAATTGGCTATGTTTTGCAAATAGTCCTATGAAGCTAGCACACTTGCCCTCAAAAAATCCTCTAAGGCCCTCACCCTCAATCCCTTTGATGTGGACTTGCAAATTCAGCTTGCCAAGCTTCGTCATGACATGCAAATTGCTGATAATTATGCTGCGTGGGGAGCCCAAATCAAAGTCCGTCTCCACTGGTTGGAGGTTGGCGACAAAGCCTCAAAGGATTTTTTTTAGGTTCTTTGTGCTTGTCATACCAATGTTGGGATTAAAAAATCAAACAAGGAAATGTTGTTCTATCTAGTCTCCCCGCCATCCTACAAGCATTTGTTCATCACTATGAGAATGTGTATTTCTATTACTCCAAACCATCTAGCAGTTGAGCAACACACTTTCTATGAGAAACTTCTTTCTCTTCATGACCTTAAAGAGGCAGTCTACTCCATGGCGAATGACAAGTCCCCTGGGTGTGATGGGTTCCCGTGTGAATTCTACAAACACCTCTAGGAGCATATAGGTCCTAACCTGCACAAAGTTTATCTTGAAACCTATCACTCTAAAAGCTTAGGAGCCATTATAAACAAAGGAAATATCAAATTCATACCTAAAGTTGGTGATCTAGAGGATATATGTAATTGAAGACCCATTACCCTTCTAAATGTGTCATACAAGATCATTGCCAAGGCTCTCTCTCTCTCAAAATCAGGCACATATTGCCCTTAATTATGTGACTAGAGAAAATTGGATTCATCAAGTCTAGATATATTCTTGACAACATCATTTCTATTTGGGAGGGAATGGAATGGGCTCACAAGCCCAATCAGAAGGTCATCTTTTTAAATATAGATTTTGCTAAAGCCTATGATTGCATTGAACGACCCTTCATCTTGGCTATGCTCTAGGTTCTAGGTTTTGGCCCCAACTTCCTCTAGTTTGTGGAGATGCTCTTTGGGGATACTAATGCTTGCATTATCATCAACAATTTGCAATCGGAGGCTTTTGGTCTTTTTCATTCCATCAGACAAGGTTATTCACTAGCTCCCTCGCTTTATGTCCTTGCTACAGAAGGTTTTGGTTATTTACTTGCGCATTCTATGTCCTCAAGACGAGTTCGTGGCATTTTCTTGCCTAAATCATCCTCCCAATTAGTCAATTGACACTTTGCTGATGATTCTTTTCTCACTCTTTTAGAGGATGAAGAAAACATCAATAATGCTTTAAGTTGCCTGGACACCTTTTGTCAAGCTTTTGGTTCTACCATTCAATGGCATAAAATGCTCTTATTTTCTAGTCCTTTCTACCAGCTCCACCATGGCTTAGCCAGTTTGAGTGCAAATGGGTTTCTCACGGAGAAATCTACCACTTTCTTAGCATTCCTTTTGTGTTCTAGGCATGGCCTATGGAACTTTGGAATGCTGTGTTGGCTAAGATTAGCAAAAAGCTCGACTAGTAGATCACAAAGCCACTCTCCCTCGTGGGAAAATTTTAGATTTCCTCTAAGATTCTTGTGGCCACTCATGTTTATTACTCATCCTGTTGGGCTCCATCCAAAGCCTCTTACATGAAGCTAGAAAGATTGCTTAGGGATTTTCTCTGGGCCTTCAATTTTGATCACCATGGCTTTCAGAGGGTGGCCTCAGACTTTTGTTGTCTCCCAAGAGAGTCCAATGATCTTGGCTTGCTTTCCACTCAGAGACAAGGCCTTGCTCTCTATGCAAAATGGATTATTAGGGCTCTCTTAGGAGATGAAACTTGGAAGATTCGGGTTCAGCACTGTATTTCTTCTAGCTTCCTTGTCAACAGGCTTGATTGGAAGGGGATTGGTTTCAAAACCCTTCTCATTATGCATGAGCCCATGGTCATTCGGGGCTCCTTTGTCATCAAGAGCATCTGGAAAGCCTAGGAGGCTATTAAGCCTTGGCTTTGATGGGCTGGAGATGAATTCCACAATGGCCTCTCCTTGAATCAGGATAACATACAGTGGTCTCCCCTATTTTCCATTTAGGGTACTCCCCTCGCCAAAACTCAAGGGGCTAGTGCTCTACATTTTTTCAAACATGGTATCAGAACTCCAAAGGACCTCTTTTCATGGGTCACCATGAATTTTAGGACCTGGGAAGATATGCAAGTACAGTACTGCCTTGTCCATTCAGATTGATAGACTTTTGACCTTTTGCTTTCTTCCATCCCTATTCACTTAGTTCATAAAGTGGGGATTCAGTTTGTTCGCCCTTGGTGGCTTGATTGGAGGTGGTTTCCCGCCACTCCTTTTTCTAATTACAAGCCAAGTTTAGGCTACAGATGGCTTTCACCTCATCTTCCCATGGTGGATATGCTAAACCATAGATGGTATTTGCAATCTTACCTTTCTTAATGGAAAAAACGTTTTGACACCATATGGAATGCTATAACTAAACCTAAGATTATGCATTTTGCTTGGTGTTTGGCCTTCCAAGGTCTTCCCCTAGGGCATCAACTCAAACACATTGGGGTTCTTGACCCTAAATGCCCCTTTTGTGGACAACCAGAGTCTTTCTTGCATTTTTTTGGTTTTGCAAGCATGCTCAAAATTATTGGCATTGGATTCATGATTTCTTCAAGCCATTCAAACCTGAGTTTTTCTCTTGGCATATGATTTTACTGATTGACTCTCCTAGATTTCTTGAGAAGTTCACCCAGATTTGGCATACCTTTAGGTTGGAGATCCTATTTTCTCTATGGAAAGATAGGAAAGATGTTCTTTTCACACACAGTTTTCTGGATGTTGACATTGCTATATACACTAAGGCATGCATTTGTAATAATGTAATTATGCAGATACAGGTGCAAGCTAATAAAGTTGCACTCGAAGTTGCTCACTTGCAAGAGCTGCTCAATCACTGGGGCAATGCCCCTTGTACTATCAGCAGAGTTCCTCCTGATACCTTAGTGGAGACCTCGACATCCCATGGTAGCCGTCTTTGGTGCCACTCCTTTGACTGCCACTCGCACACCTTGTGCTCCCAAGCTTCCCGCCACCACTCTCCCAGTGGTGGTGATGGAAGATGGAGGTGCTGCTTAGCTTCCCCACCCTGTGGTGGTTCTAGTTGGTCCCTGGTTCCTCCTCCTGGTTCCCATTGTGCGCACTCAAGGAAGTGGCCTTGCTTGGACCTGGCGATTTCTCCTTTGCGGCCAGACGTTAAAGATGCAGAGGTTGCCACTATTTCTGCTGCTGGTGTTGATGGTTGGACTATTCCTAGCCCACCCCCCAATCCTAAAGATGATCTGCCACTCTCGGTTGGCATTGCTTTGGTAGCCTGAGGTTCCCTTATTTGTTTTTTTTTGATGAATAATTTTTGATTCTAGCTACGACTGTGCTTTTTGTCTGGTTTCAACCATTTGAGCTCTTTTGCGGGGTGATCTTGTGTTCCCCAACCCCTTTTTTGTGAATTGTAAATTGAGTATATTTTATTAATAGAAAAGGTAACTATTCATCAAAAAAAAAGAATTCTATATTTTGTTTGTACTTTTCATCAATTTTCCATAATTGTGATTTGATCTAACGACATGCAAGTCCTTGTTCTATAAATATCGACAATAGAAATAGAAGGACATTAAAAAAAGGCAGTTGTAGTTGTTAACAATATGAAAGAAAAAAGAGAGAACAATATAAGTATGTAGTTGCACGAAAGGGAGTTGCAAACACACGAAAGCTCCCATTTAAAAATAAATAAAAATCTAATTTAAGGAAGTGACAAAGGGAGAGAAATTGTCTAGGAGTGTTTTTGACTTATGAAGTCACATTTTTTACAAACACTAATATTGCTACACCAAATTGTCTATGAAAAATATAAATTACATAATTTAGAAACCCTCTAATGACATACGGTGAATATAAAATTAGACAATGGCTAGGTTGGGTGCATCTGAATTAAGTGAGAGCTCCCAAAGAATGGATAAGAAAATGTTCAATTTTAACTATAAATTTAAGTGAGAAAAAATTCTCTTGAAGATCTTATAAAAAAGTATGTTGTATCATATTGTCAAATATTTGAATTGAGCTTTTGTTTAACTATTTTTTTTATTAGATAAATAAGTATGTTGTATCATATTGTCAAATATTTGAATTGAGCTTTTGTTTAACTATTTTTTTTATTAGATAAATATAGAACCCTTATAATATACTTGGTTATCACTAATCATTTTTATTGGGCCCTAAATGATTTAGCCTATGATATGTATGAAAAATAATTCTCTAAGTTTAAAAAGATATTTTATAATTTATATATGGAATATTAAAATATATTATGATATACAAAATATTAAATCTTGATTTGATTTGGTCAAATAGGAAAATATAACTAAGAGCTCAAATTTAATACCTCATTATAGCTTTATGACATGAATTAAAAATAACAAAGTTTTGTTCCATTAGTTGAGTGAGAAGAGATAAATATATTGATATAAATGATATCAAAACTATTCTAGTAAAATTTTATTTTATTTTTGATAAATTAAATATATTTTATCATTTGAAATAATAATAATAAGAGGAAAAAAAATTAGACTATTTAGCAAGAAAACATTATAAAAATTGAAGTTCTTCAAATTGGACAATGACATTGTAATTATTTTATTAAAATTAGTTCTGCAGTTTGATTTTTTTAATTATAATTTTTTTTTTTACATCATGTAACAAAGTACATAAGTAGCAGTTTTTAATTGTAATTAAACTTACAATTAAGAGTTAGACTAGTCCCTTGTGCTGAGATTCTAATTAGTGTCCCACCTTGATTAATATTTTATTAAAATGTAATTAAACAAAATTGAGAAAGAATCCAAAAATATTTATAATTAAAAAATTTAAATTACTGAAATATCTTTTATTGAATATCTTTCAGTTCATAAGATAGAGAAAAATAAGACTTCACTGTAAAATATATAATTTATCTTTAAGTCACACAAATTATTAGTAATAGCACAATTGTACTTGAAAAATTCTTGGAAGTTTCATTGCTTTATAATTGTAAGCATCATTTCGATCCAATGAGTTCTAATGTTTCATTTAATCTCATAAAGATGAATTCCTGTGAAAATATGAAACAATGAATTTGACTTAAAAGCTACACAGATAAATCCTAATAGCAATATGACAATTTAACTTGGTGTAAAAATATCTCTAAAACTTACCAAATTAAGATTTAATTATAAAGATTTATTAATAAAGAGAACTTGTATTAAAACTTTATTAATGAAAGAAATATATACAATAAGAAACTAGAAATAAACTATAAAGGGGAAAGTAAGAGAAAAGGGCCCAATACAATGGGAGACAAATTTCAAAAGAGGACACTAAGCCAAAAGACTACATTAGGCGATACCATGCCGGCGTGCAAATACATAGAAGTAGACAACCTAATAACAATGCATAATCATGATTCCTAAGACCTTAGAGAAAAAGCAAGAGTGGTGACAACAACTTTCGCATCACCAATCAACACTGCAACAGGCGGCGGCAGCATTGCCATCCTTCAAACCAGCGAGACAAGCGTGGTGATTATTGATGGCTCTGCCTGACTTACGTAATATACTACTCCCAACAATAATAGCATTGGCCACAAGATGATCATGGCGCCTCTGTACATCACTTCCATTAACTCTCCAACTGAAATATTTGAGACTTCCATTTTTGACACTTCAATTTAATTATCCACCACCAGCCACATCAGTCTTAATATATAAGCTTCTATCTTTTTGCTTTTTAATCTTTTCCACTTCCCTCAAGATTTCATGTCACTCGATATTTTTATTTTTTATTATAATTTTTTAAATTTATATAGTTAATGGTCGTGGAAGTAAGAGATCTGACTATTTTTATCCATGAATAATATATCGCTGAGGAAGATATGAAGAGTTTAATCTTTATAATTTCCTTTCGATAATTGTGATTTAATCTAGTTACATGTAAAGTTGCAACTCTCTGTTCTATAAATATCGGCAATGTAAGGACAAAACAATAATAAAAGAAAAAAGCAGCTGTAGTTGTTAACAGTGAGAAAAACAATAAGAAAGAAAAGAGATAGAATGACGTGCATGCAAACCCAGGAGAAGCTTTACAATAAAAATTAAAAAATTAAAGTAAATCTAATTTAAGGAAGAGATAACGGTTAGTTCTAAAAATAGAGAGATGAATACATTAGTAGAGAAGGAAAATAGAAAAGGAGGGACTAAGGGCTTATGGGTGAAGAATAGCAACATCAACTTCGATATGTTTGAAATAAAAGTTCTATCATATATATATTAGCACTTGCATCTTTGAGGGGTGAGAGGGTTAAACCGGTATTAAAATATATCTCAAATGATCAATAGTTTGATATATTTAGGAATTTCTATTCCTTTATATCCTCCATTTCTGTCACTATCCTAGACTTGCATGTGTGTATCTATTTGTGCTTCAATCTGTATTTTACATAGTTAAATCTATTGAACAATTCACTATGCCTTAGTATTTTATAGGGTCCTATAAAGTTGAAGCTAATTTGATACATAGAGAAAACAATTATGTATAAAAATACTATCACATATATGAATATTTTGCTATTTTTTTCTCTTAACTTACAAATTTAGCTATGTGTATTCTTACATTACATGTTCCTAAGAAGAAGGTGAAAAAGGTAAAGATAGGGATATAAATTGTACATTTTTATACTAACAATTGATCCATCCATCCATCCATCTACCTATATTAAAATTGAAGTAACCTTCACCATTTAAAAAGATTTTTACTCTTTAAAAATAAATAAATATTTTAATTATTAAATATGTATTTAAAAATTTAAAAATTTAATATGAAAATATTATAGTACATTATATTTAATTATTAAATTTAAATTCTTAATGTTAAATTTATATAAAAAATAAGATTAAAGTTTAATTAGATTTTAAAAATTAATCTTTACTTTAGAATGACAGAAGTTATTTTCCATTTAATTGACCCTAAATATCGTTAAAAGAAATTGTCATTTATGAAAATTAATATGCATAAACTAATTTGACATTTAATTTCGTTAGCTTTCATCCAACCTAGTACTTACTGTATTTGGATCATTTGCCATCAATACTACACAGTTTGTCTCGTGCAGAGAGCTAACGTAGATAAATACTTGTTTAGGTTTTCAAACAGGCAAATTTTAAGTTGTTTTCATAAATAATTGTATTTTCCTGTTAATTTGTTGACATGACATCAATATTTGCATTCCACTTAACAAATTTTGAAGTCTTCCGTCATTTTCTTTTACGAATTGTGGAGAATTTCTTTTAAAGTGGAGAATTTTATATGACAACAACGTGCTTTCCAGTCCCGAAACGCTTTCTTGGGACATTTTGAATTGTTTGGAAATCAAACTATGATTTTTTCGTTCTTATTTCCTCCTCTTTGCAGTCATCACCTGCACCTGCATACATGTAAGAGAAGAATAGAATACAATCGAAATTCCACTCAGATCACAAATATCATTTTTCCCACTTCGTCGAAATTACCTTTAAATGCGTCAAAAATAAAATGGAATAGTTTGCACTATATTTTTGGATGAGCTGTGTAGAAACTGACGAATAGAAGCAATAAATTAGTCTTAGATTAGTTTTCCGTAAAGCAGACGAATTCTTCCAAAATATCACTGCTGACAAAAAATCGGATGCTCAGTTTCCACCATTTTTCGGCATCGTTCCATTTTTCCTGTCCGAAAATCGAACAAACTGGTCATTGTTTTCCAAGGAGTGAAGCCTATCGGTTTAATTCAAAAACTAAAAACGGTGAGTAGTTCTTAGAACAAATAAGCAATCAGAAATCACATTCAAGAAAATGAATAAAATATAAATATTTTAATCCTCAACGTACTACGAGATGGGAGTGAGGATAAAAATAGAATTTATCAGGATAAATTACTCAAAGATATATTCTATTTTTATCAAGAATAATATATTGCCGAAGAGGATACGGGTAGTTTAATTTCTATATTTTGTTTGTACTTTCCATCAATTTGCCATAATTGTGATTTGATCTAACGACATGCAAAATTGCAGCTCTTTGTTAACAATGAGAAAGAAAAGAGAGAACGGTATCACTATGCACGAAAGGCTGTTGCACACGCACAAGAAGTTCAAAAAATTAAAATTAAAATTAAAAAAATTCTAATTTAAGGAAGTGAGAAAGGGAGAGAAATGTGCTACATGCAAGTGTAACATGAGGGTTAGTTCTAAAAATAGAGAGACGAGTAGAGGGTGAGGGGCTTATAAAAGGCGGGTGTAGAATAGCAACATGAGCATCGAGAGCTATTGTTTATGTTTGTATGCAACAATATGAGAATGGCGTGGTTGAGGTATTTATGTTTGTGTGCAGTTGCAGTTGCGGTGATGATAATGTCAGCGGGTGCAGTCGATGGGCGAATGTTGAAGGGAGCAGCAGCATCATCAAGTGATGAAGGGGATTGGGATGATTATAGTCAGGCTGATCCGCCTGATTGGAAGAAGATGATCAAAGACGTGTGCAGCAATTCCGTGCAGCCGGAGAGCTGCCTTTCATCGCTCTCCAATGCTCCGGATTTGTCTACTCAGCTCTCTCTCACCGCACTTGATCTGGCCGGGCAGGAAGCGAGAGTTGCATCTCGGTACATGGAAGATCTCAAGAGGAGAAATGCGGGCGAGGGAGAGGAGGCTTTCGAGTGGTGCTCGGAGCTGCTGAAGAGGAGCAGATACAGGATCCACGATTCGCACAAGGAGATGCTGGAGCTCATCTCTTATCATCATAATTACACTGATCACACTCATCATGATCGCAGTGATCGTGTCATGTTCAGGGACACAATGTCACACATCATCGGAGACCTGTTTGCCGTGCAAGACAATCACTTGCTGTGCCAGGGCCATCTGTCGTTGCAGACCTCGTGGGCCACCACCGTCTATTATGACACCCTCCATTTCACCGACTCTGTCGCTCATGCTCTCGCTGTTTTTAAAGCTCTCTCCCACCAGCGTCACTTCTGATCCCACCGCACCAATATTACTACTCTTGAAAAGAGGGCTACTAGCTATTTGGTTTGTAAGCAGGCTCATGTAGTGGTTGTTGATTTAGGGTTTACAAAGAGACTACTATCAAAGACAGCTAAACTCACTTTACCTATTTTGTTTGTAACAAGGCTCTTACATCAATCCTTCAATAATGGTTTTTATTTGTTTGTGGAGAGATACTCATAATGAATTTGGCATTCAGAAATTCTTTAATTTCATGTATCTCTTCTTCTCCTTCTATCAATAAATAATAATATAATGTTTTTATTGTATCAACGCATATTTCAACCTTTACATCTTAAATATAAATAAATAAATAAATCACAGTGTTTTAATCAAATTAAAGATAAGAAGCTCTGATTGTGACAGGGAATTGCATGGAGGTGAAATGTAGCTGTCCTTGATTTACACCAGCTTTATGCCAAACTGTAAAAATCTAATATCATATCATTGCAAATCCACAAGTACTACAGCAGAGGCAGCCAATCTAGTCATTCAGAATGTTATGAAGATGGGTCTCTAGTGCTGAGTTTTCTTTTAATCACTGTCTTCATGAAGATGGGTCTCTAGTGCTGAGTTTTCTTTTAATCACTGTCTTCCAATAAGCTAGTGAAATTGTAGAACATCTTTCCGAACATCAGAATGTAATATCAAATTGGGTGTTTCTCTAGTACCGTAGACTTCTTAAAATTATATCTTGAGAGCTGAGTTGCCTTACAACATAGTCATAATGGGTAGCTTAGGTCTGCCAAAGAGAGTTTACATGAGCTTGATTTTCGCTTTGAAGCGCAGGAAGATTGTGGCTTTGATTCATATATTATGTTTGAGCTATCACATTTTTTCTTGTTTCCGCTTTGATCACTAAAACTATAAAATGATTTGTCAATGGATAAGTAGACTTGTTATGATTTGCAGAGGATTAATATATTAAAAAAGTAGCATGTTTCAAGAACCTGCACGCTCAAATTGACTGAAATGATTTATGTAGCCAATGATGCCAGGTTTTAATCACAACAATCTGAAGTTCTACTTATTTTTTGGTGGAACAAATTCAGTTATGAAAGAAATATTTTGTGGAGATTTACTTTACTTTGCTCCACTTAATATATCATAGATAAAAATAAATAAAAATAGATTTCTGGTGAAAGAATCATTAAGACAACTATTTAGCTAAGCTAACTACTTAGCATACTGTATTAAGAATAAGTTTCTAAGATATATTTTTTTAACAAAGAAAAGAATGATGGTGTGAGGCCATAAAATATCTTCTATTACTCTTTAAGTTTTAGGATTTGTGTCGCTTATGTTCAGATTCATTTTAGTTATTTTAATTAAATGGTTGGATTGGAGCATACTGTTGTAACCATCACCCATTTGCAATGGGATCCCAAAACTCTTTTAATCCTCGGTGAGAGCATCCTCCCAACCTGCACTGTAAAATCTCTATTTACGTCAAGTTTCTGTTTAAACCAAAAATTGAGAATGATATGATGCAGTAGTCCATCATGGATTCCTTGAAATAGGAAAGAGCACATGAAGCACAATGAAAGAATTTTATATTAAGAGAAACGACCTTAAAAAATGGATAAATGCACTACAAACATGGCAATGCTCAACTAGGGGTATAGGATAGAAAATGAATGAATCCACTGAAAAAGAATGCTTGACAAAGTGACCAGAAATGATTATGGTCATTAACTGTGTGATCTGCAAATAATTGCATAAATGGTCTTTAAGAATTTGAATGTTATCCGTAAGGACTGCCCCTCTGAAACCAATTTCATATTAGGAATCTTCATTAAAAGAAGAATTTCAATTGAGTCAAGGTAAAACAATGCTTTATCAAAGTAAAATAATGTTTGCATTTAAGTCATCGGTAATACTGGATAATCACTCCTTCATGACTTAGTCATTTAATACTTATATGCTAATAATTCTTGAATTCAAAAGATGTCTCTCCAAAAGTAGAAGGAAGATCTCTGTGAAGCACAACATTTTCATAAGATGAATATCATTTCATTTTAGAGTTTAAGATTTATCCAAAGACATTTCTTCTATGCATATATAGGAGGTCAACATTTTTATTTGGAACAGATAATCAAAAACCTCATTTGTAACATGACATATATCACGTTATAAGAAAACTGAATATACATCACATTGTAAGTAATCCTCATATTCATATTATGTACATGGGCACTCAGATCCATATATGGTCAATTGTTCATACTATTTTGGAATGAAAAAAATTAGCAGATAATCATTACCATTTAGAAATCTTTCCTTATAAAAAAGGAGAAGCATAAACACAATCATGGACTATCAAATTGCAAACTGTCTAGACATTATTCAGTATCTATATGGAGTCGTTGACTTTTAGCACATTAACAACTCAGCTAGCCGCCTCAATTAAATAGTGAGATCGTCAATTTACATATTTCATAGAATCTTTTTCATAGAAGCGATCAAGAGTAAAACACAATCTTATTTTGAATCAATGGAAGTAAAAGTCCTTTATTTCCCTGATATGAAAGGTTAATTCAGACAATATTTACTCCGCATGTAGTCTACATGATTTTGCATCATTTTGTAGATTCTTGCAACCTTTGGCCTACATATTCGTCAAACTTACTTTAACTAAACCAGTATTATATGAGGAAGACCCTTGGACTTGACTAAGATGCTCTCGCTTGTCTATGACGATATGTCTTGAATTTTTGATAATTTTGCTAACTCTAAAAAAGTTGAACCCCATTATTATTGTTGATGTTGTGTCAAGCTTTCTCATTACACTCATAAACAAATCATCGGAAATCAGTATAAAATTGCAACTCATCGCAAACTAGAAGTAGAGGCAATCTTGTCCAGATGAGATGGCGATAGATTTAAGAATATTAGTGGCACAGTTTTTGAGATGCAATTACTAGATCATTTCAAAGTTTTTCCGTTATAATTGTTTCAAAATTTCTCACACTTCATATTTGGAATTTCTCGTAAAACAGGTGCATGTAAATATTCCAACTAGTATTAAAAAATGAGATATAATTCTCAAGAAATGGTTAAAGAGAGTGTTTAACTTATATTACAGTTCCTAGAGTCTCAACTCCCATTCTTCTCGAAGGATTTAGAGCTTGATATAATTGAGACATTATTTTTGAAACTTGCCGTGAGCATGGAAAGTGCAGTGATATGACTGATAAGCTTCGACTTAATGTTGTCATTGACGTCACTGCTCTGCTTTTTAATAGACTGGTGTGTCACAATATTTGATAGTGGTTGTCAATTTAGGGTTCACAAAGAGAGCTAGCTATATACTGGCTACTATCAAAGATAACTAGTCACTTTAGCTAATTTGTTTGTAACAAGGCTCTTATAGAAATCCTTGAATAACGTTTTTAAAAATTTTTTTTGGTAGAGATACTCATAATGATCAGTTTGGCACCAAGAAACTCTCTCCATGTATCTGTTCTTCTCCTTCTAACAATACGTAAATATTCAATTTTTATTTTATTTTATGGGTAAATAAGAATTGCATATGTACCCATGCTAGAGAGCATGAAAAACTATGATTTTGTCTGTTTGCTACAAGATTGCCATTAAAATGTTTCAATAAAAGGAGCTTATCAATTAGCTAACAACAAAAAAATGTCTACATTTTGCACTACAATGAAATGCATGATAAAGCGTGGGAGAGATTTGCCTCCATTTCCTTTTTCGTTAATCCATTTGAAAGGCTGTTGCATAGTTGGTATGCTTCTCAAAATCTCCCGAATCAATCATTCTGACCGTTTGTGTTATTGGCTATGGTTGGGTAAATGTTCTTTTTCCAAAGGCTAAAGGATCCCGAATAAGGTCTATTGTTTTGTTGGAACATTAATTTTATGCCAAATTCATATAGTATGTATTTGATTCTCTCACAAATAATCTTATAATGGTGATTAGAGAACAACTATATATTTGGGTGATTTATCAATTTTTAAATTTTTTTTTTTCTTTAAGTAAAATGTGTCATTGTAGTTTGTGTAAGAATTATATGTAATATTCTTGATTCATTATATTAAAGTAGAATTAATCCTATCATTGTGTGATTAGCATAGACCAAAGATAGCACAAAACTAGAAGTTTCTATTCTTCCATGTATAGCCGTTTATCAGCAGTCCAACCATCTTTTTTAGCAACTTTAATTAATATTGTATCTACTTACTATGTAAAGTTTTTATAGTATGTAGAATTTTTATAGTATTGATTAAAAATACAATACATGAGCCCAACATTTTTCAGAGCTCATTTTTGGAATGAAATGTGTTTTTCAATATCTATTTTCTATATTCTTGTTTTCATGGTATTAGAGCAAGCGCTGACGATTGGTGAATGCTATTTTGTAATGTGAGCTATTGGATTTGGTTGTTGGTAAGAGGTGAAATATTATTGGTGCAAAATCTTTTATTGTTGAGGACATAAATATTTGTTGTGTCCATTATTGAGAGGAGGAGAAAATTTTGTTTTGTTAGAAATCTTAATTGAGTTAATGAGAGGTATTGTTGTGACCACTAGTCAGTACACGCCCAAGCCTGGGACCTCGTTTCTTTTAAAAAAAAATTTTTCCAGTTGTTTGCTTATTCTGTAGAGCGCATGTTAGCGAAGATAGAGAATAGAATCCTTCATCATTCAAAAATCCCTCTTTCCTTACAGCATGGAGCATAGTTTTGGAAGGAAATATTATGCAAAGAACAAAATCCTTCATTCTGGAAAAGCCCAATCCCACAAATTCAGGAGCACAAGTTTGAAGGAGTCACGGAAAGGATAAAATCCTTCATTCCTTGAAAATTCCGCTTTCTATAAAGTGTGGAGCACAAGCTTGAAGGATTCATGGAAACATTTCACAAACGATAAAATCCTTCATTCCACTAAAAGTCCACTCCAACAAATTTCGAGCGCAGATTTAGGGATTGTAAATTTTATCTCCAATGTGAAAAATTTAATTATTGCAGTCACTGATTATTAATCTCCTATCATAAACGATTATTAAACTACTGAAAACAAATTTCCATCTAATATTGAAAAATAACACAACTGCAACTTCACTTATAAAATACGAAAAGAAATGCGCAACACAATGAACACAATATTTTTGGACAAATTGTCCCTAGAAAAACCCTTAAGGGAAAACCAGTTCTACAGATGAGGAATTATATTAAACTTTAGCAAATCAAGAGATAAAAAATTCCTTGCCTCTCACTGGCAAAACTCCGACAACCTCCTAATTTATCCTGCTGATATTCCTCACTGCTATTCCCACGCTAACACTGCACCCTTGCTAACACTGCAAGACTGTTTGCTAACAACGAAAATATTTCTCCAAACTTCATGTTCTCCAAATGCCCCACTGACCTCCTTTTATACTACTCCTATTGGTAAACCAACGGCCGAGATTGATTTACAATCGATGGTTGAGATTAAAACAACTTAACAACCCTAACCAAGTCGATTTCTAGTTGTTTCCAAAAGTGGTCAATTAATTAACAAATATTTGTTTCTAATCTAACCAATTAGTTAGCAAAACAATTACTTGCTAAGTAATAGCAAATGGACAAACAGCTGTCCAAAGCTAACAAAACGAACACTCCCTCTTAGTGAAGAAGCTGTTCTGCAGGACACCTAACTTATCTTTGAAGAAGATAAATTTTTCCTTCCCCAATGCCTTAGTCAGAATGTCTGCTACCTGCTCCTCTGTAGGTATGTACTGTAGTTGAACAACTCCCCTTTGTACATAATCTCTGATGAAGTGATATGTGATATCTATATGTTTAGATCTATCATGAAACACTGGATTCTCAGACAACTTGATGCAACTCTGATTATCACAATGTATCACAGTAGTCTCAACCTTCTGATGAAACAAAGCTACTAACAACTTCCGAAGCCATATAGCTTCACATGTCGCCATGCTAGCTGCTATGTATTCTGCTTCTACTGAACTTAGAACCACAGACTTCTACTTCCTGCTAAACCAAGATACAACTCCTGATCCCAAGCTAAAACAACACTCTAAAGTGCTCCTTTTGTCTGTTGTACTTCTTGCCCAATCTCGTTAGTATAGCCTATCAATTTGATACCTTCACCTCGAACATATCTGATCCCATACTCGACTGTACCATGCAAGTAACATAGTACATGCTTAGCCACTATCCAATGCATTCTCTTTGGTTCAACCATGAACTGACTAAGAGAGTTTACTACAAATGCTATATCTGGTCTAGTGTTGACCAAATACATAAGAGAACCAATCAACTATCTATATAAAGTGGGATCTACATCCTTCTCCTTAGATGTATCTACCTTCCTCCAATTCGTAATCATGGGTGTAGACATGGCTTTGCAATCCTCTATCCCGAATTTCTTCAAGATTTCAATGCAATATTTTCCTTGACCAAGGAAAATCTCCCCATCTATCTACCAAACTTCCATGCCTAGAAAGTAGTGCATAAGTCCTAAATCCTTCATCTCAAACTCTTCTGCAAGGTTCCTCTTGCAATCCACTATGAGCCCTAGTGAACCTGTAAGAAACGGGTCATCCACATAAAGAAGAAGAATGAGAATCTCACCCCTAACCACCAAGTAGTAGAGGTTAGCATCTGCTTCACTCTTCACAAAGCCCATTTTCTGCAAGTATGTATCAATGCACTCATACCACGCTCTAGGAGCCTGCTTGAGTCCATACAATGCTTTCTTCAATCTGCACACGTGGGTCTCTTTGCTGTGTGCTACAAAGCCTTCTGGTTGTTCTATGTATACCTCCTCCTTCAACTCACCATTAAGGAATGTTGTCTTGACATCCATTTGATGGATTTGCCATCCCATCTGTGCTGCAAGTGAGATTATAGCTTGTATAGAAGTATACCTGGCAACTGGAGCAAATGTCTCCTCATAGTCTATTCCCTCCTTCTGAGAGAACCCCTTTGCCATGAACCTCGCCTTGTATTTCTCGATGCTACCATATGCACCGTGCTTTATCTTATAGATCTAGTGTGATCCAACTACAACCCTATCTGTTGGTCTAGGTACTACCTCCCACACATCATTCTACATTATTGAAGAATATTCCTCAACCATAGCATCTTGCCATACCTGATGTTCTGCAGCTTCCTGATAGCTAGAATGCTCACTATCTACCAACTGACTAACTAATGCCACATAGTCATTGAACTTGGTTGGTTGTCTTCGCTGTCTAGTACTCTTCCTAGGAGCTCCCACAAACTCTTGAGTATCCCTTTATGTATCTAGAACCACATGGTTCCCGCTACCAACTATAGAGGATGAAATGTCAACCTCTAAGTATTCTAGATGCATTCCCTGTTGCACTTGTTGCTCCATACTCTACGAATCTTCACTAACTGAGTCTACACTCGTACTGGTAATTGTACTTGAGCTTTGTTGCCCTTGACTTGGTCTTGGAGCTTCTGTTGGCTACTCACTCTGATCATCTACTGGAAAATCTCTAGATCTCTTGAATGCCTTGTCCTCCATGAACTTGACATCCCGTCTGACAATAATTCTTTTAGTCCCTAGAATGAAAATCTTGCATGCCTTTGAGGTCTCACTGTACCCAACAAAGTATCCCCTCTCTGCAGTCTGATCTAACTTTGTACGTGTATCTCCAGGAATATGACAATATGCCAAACTCTTGAATATCCTGAAGTGACTAACATCTGGCTTCTTCCCTATAAAAGCCTCCTCTGGTGTCATCTTCCCTAGCACCTTGTGTGGAACTCTATTCTGAATGTAGACTGTTGTATTACATGCCTCTTCCCATACGTAATAGGGCATGTCCTGGTCATGTAGCATAGCTCTTGCTGCCTCTAATATAGAATGGTTCTTCCTCTCAACAACTCCATTTTTCTATGGATTGTAAGGAATAGTCCATTCTCTCTTGATTCCTTCTCTGGTACAGAACTCCTAGAAGACATTTCCTTTGTACTCATCTCCATTGTCTGACCGAAGAACCTTTATCTTCTTTCCTGTCAAGTTCTCCACAAGACCCTTGAACTCTTGGAATCAACTGAAAACCTCATCCTTAGTCTTCAAGAAGTATATCTAGGTCTTTCTAGAGAAATCATCAATAAAAGTAACATAGTACTCATATCCTCTGAGAGATTTCGTTGACATCGGTCACAAACATCTGAGTGTACTAAATCAAGAACACCCTTAGATCTAGTGTCACTCCTTGGAAAAGATGCTTTCGCAAACTTCCCCAACACACATCCCTTACATACATCATCATGCTCTATGCTCACCTCTGGAACACCTGTCACCATCTCACGAAGCAATCTAAGTGCTCCATGATGAATATGGCTCATCCTCCTATGCCATAGCTCTCCAAGATCTCTAGGATTACTATTGCTCATAAGTGCCTTAGGAGTATCAAACTACAATCTATAAAGGCAACCACTCCTAACTCTAATAGTTATAGGTGATTTCCAATCCTTGTGCTTAATCAACACATTTGTCCCTCTAAAGAGTACATTATACCCCCTATCCTGAAGAATAGATACAAAAATAAAATTCATACCTAAGCATGGCACATATAACACATCATGAAGTGGGATTATCTTTCCATTCTCCCTCCGAAACTAAATAGTCCCTTTCCCAATAGGGTTGAGTTTGGACAAGTTTCCCATAAAAATCTGGATGTTGGTGTCCTCCTCCTTGTAACTGGAGAAGTATTCTCTAACTCTTGTCATATGAAATGACACCCCACTATCTATATACCAAACACACTGTGAGGTTGAGCTAACCATACAAGCTATGAGTGCAAACTCATCTTCCATTCTACTGGAGAGTTCTTCCACACTTGCTGAAGCTGCCACCTACTTCTTACCCTTCTTCCTCTCTAGGCAATCATTGACATAGTGGCCAAACTCGTGACATCCAAAGCACTTGACCTTAGAAAGGTCCTTCTTCTTCTTCTCACTTTGTGAATTTGATCCTTTGCTAGATCCCTTCTTTGCTTTCCCTTTACCCTCTAGGGCAATGTTCTCTTGTTCCACCTCATTTTTCTGACTCTTACTGGCCCCATTGACAAGACTTAGTCTAAACTCCTCCTGAGTGAAATCAGTCCATAGTCGATCCAACTTAGTAAAGTATCTCGTCCACTGACAACTTGAACAAAGACACTCTATTGTTTAGTAAACCCATTTAGGGCTATTCTCACTAGCTCGTCATCACTAGGGCTATCTCCAATAGCTGCTAACTCATCCTTGACAAGTCTAAGCCTAGTAAGGTAACTTGTGACATCTTCTCCCTAATTCATTTGGGTATTCTTTAGCTTCTCTCTGAGAATCAACTTTCTGTTGGTGGTAGCATTCTGGTATAGATTCAGAATGGCATCCCACATCTTCTTCGCCATGTCTAGCTCTGCAATATGTGGAACAATATGATCCTTGACACCATCAAGGATAATCCTCCTCACTTTGGCATTGTCCTTCCTATATGCTGCAAGCTGTGTTGCATCCATTGGTACAGGCACAACATTGGTAGCATAATCCTTGATACCATTCTCTTCCAACAATAAAGAAATTCTGGCCTTCTAGACACCAAAATTTGAGGCACCATCCAATCTATGCTGATCTCTCAAACCAGCTGAAGCCATCTCAAGGGTTTAAGGAAATAATAAATCTAAAGAGATCAAAATTTCTTTCCTAGGGCAAAACTCTTCTACCTTTAACAATGCTCTGATACCATGTGAAAAATTTAACTATTGCAGTCACTAATTATTAATCTCCTATCGTAAACAATTATTAAACTGCTAAAAAGAAATTTCTAGCTAATATTGAAAAATAACACAACTACAACTTCACTTATAAAATACAAAAAGAAATGTGCAACACAATGAACACAATATTTTCAAACAAATTGTCCTTGGAAAAACCCCTAAGGGAAAACAAGTTCTACAGATGAAGAATTATATTAAACTTTAGCAAATCAAGAGATACAAAATTCCTTGCCTCTCACTGGCAAAACTCTGACAACCTCCTAATTTATCCCACTGATATTCCCCACTGCTATTCCCACACTAATACTATGCCCTTGCTAACACTACAAGACTATTTTCTAACACTGCAAACATTTCTCCAAACTTCATGTTCTGCAAATGCCCCCCTAACCTCCTTTTATACTACTCCTATTGGTAAACCAACAGTCGAGATTGATTTACAATCAACGGTTGACATTAAAACAACTTAACAACCCTAACCAAGTTGGTTTTTAGTTGTTTCCAAAAGTGGTCAATTAATTAACAAATATTTGTTTCTAATCTAACCAATTAGTTAGACAAACAATTACTTGCTAAATAATAGCAAATGGACAAACAGTTGTCCAAAGCTAACAAAACTAACATCCAATCCAAGCATAGATATGGACAGGAACACATCTATAAAGTAAATTAAAAAGGGACTAGATATCACCTTTGGTTGAGTGGTCAGGGCTAACATTAATTCAAAAGAAAAATCAGTTGAAGAAGGTTTCTACGCAATAGAAATAATGGCTTGGGCACATGCCGCATGTTACTTCAATAACACAGATATCAAGAAGAAGTTGGAAAAGTCGAGGAATGCAAGATCTGATGTATAATGATGACTAGATCAAGAGTGTTCAACACTTAGACAATTGACAAACAAAATACAAAAGGTTGCCACAAAAGCAAAATCACACCCACTTGAAGAAATGTTTGATGCAGATAGGAATCGATCCTGTAAAACACATAAGAAGAGAAGACCTTTTGGATCTCTCCACTGTCCCTTCCTTCTATGATCATAGCTCTCTTCTCAACCATGCACAACAATGGGAGAATGCAATGCTCGCAGAAAATCTAAGGTGGGCATTACTAATTGCTGACAATAAGCCAATTCTAGCCCTGACAGATTTAATGTCAATAGCTAATCACCAGTTCAATTTGCAAAAGAGCATGAATATCTCAACATGTTCACATCATAAGCAAGAAATGGGAGTAGCTTTTGTAGCAGGCAATAGTGTATTGTTCCTCAAATGGCATAGATCCTAATGGGTACATAAACCCTAGTGATGAATATAATGGACCCACTATTTCATAAAATCCTTCATCTGAGTAAAAGCCCGATTCCACAAATTCAGAAGCGCAGATTTTCTTTTTCCATGGAATCTTCAATAAAGGATAAAATCCTCCACTCCATGAAAATCTTGCTTTCTATTAAGCGTGGAGTGCAAGCTTGAAGGAGTCAAGAAATATTTCACAAAGGATAAAATCTTTCTTTCCATAAAAAGCCCTTTCCCTAAAATTTCAGAGCGCAGTTTTGAGGAAATGGAGGAATGTTTTGGTGAAGGATTTTATCCTTCATTCCTTGAAAATCCTGCTTTCATAAAGCATGGAGCATAGTTTTAAGATAATGAAGGCAAATGAGCACAAGGGTACTTGTCTGTTTGGGAGGAAGAGTGAAATGAAAACAAATGGGCACCAAGACTGTGATGGAACGAGTAATGGAGAGAAACCAAATGAGCAGCAGCAACATGCATTTCCTGTTGGTTTTATGGAGGAGCCCAAATAGTCAATTGAAATCAAAGGACATGCACTACCAGTGACAAAAAATTTCCTCTGTCTAAAATAATAGTGGAAACAAATGGGGCTAATAATGATAGCGGTTTCTTTTGTTTTCTTAGGAAAGAGAACGCAAAGGAAACAAAAGTTCACCCTGTAGTTGTGGTGGAGGCCAAGAAGCCCACTGATAAAAGGAAATATGTTGCAAAGGATAGAATCTTCTATTTCATAAAAAGCCCGCTCCCTAAATTGATTGAAGCACAAAATTTGTCATAATGTTGTGAAAAGCCAAAATAGTGGAAAATTTAAAAAAAAAATCCAAGAATTTAGAGGCAAGAGAATGAAATTCCTTATGAAGTAAAAAGCCAAGTTCAGAGGAAAAAAAGCGAAAAAATGATTTTCCTTCAAAAAGTTTTTTTCTGGATTTACATTAAAAATTAAATATTGGTAAAACTAATATCTAATTTGATTTTTTTAAATAATAATCCAAAAAATAAAAGTGGAGAAAAAGTTGTAAATAAATTTTATTTTTCTTTCATCTAAATATGGGAATTAATTCAATATTGATTTTTTTAAATTGATATTTAATTAATAAAACTAAAAAATAAAATCAAAATAGAAGAATACTTAGCTTCATCATGAAGCTAAGAGCATAAAAAATAGCAACTTTTTGAATCAAACAGATAAAAAAGCGACAAGTGCCAAAAAAAATAGAAACCTTGATGGTTAAGTAAAGCAACTGCCTAATTTTAGTCTGTAGCTTTAAAGGCATCTTTTTGAAGAATGATTTATATAAGATACCCTCTCATTCATTCAGGCTCACACAAAAATTTGAAGAGCAAATTGAGAACAGGAGTAAGATTTGAAGAGTTCAAGGAAGCAAATTTTTTTGGAAATCTTCTAAAATTGTTGAGGAGCTTTTTGGGAATTCACAACAGAAGATTTTGAATCCTATCAGAAAGGAATTTTCTTTGTAGAAAGGAAAATGGCAGAGCCCAGGGGAATAGGAGAAATGTGAGGAAAATTGATAAAGAATGAAAGGAGAGGATTCTATCCTGAATCCAAAATTGTGTCAAAGTGGGCAGAAATTGGAGATACAAGTCTTGGCGGCCTTGATTTGAAAGATTTTAATTGGAGAATGCTCAGATGTAATGACTATCACCGAACAAACCTGGCTACAAAAATTGTGAGAAGTGGATTTTTTGCTGCAGCTGGTTTTCGTCCTTCTTTTCAGCATCCAGAGTTAATCGTGGAATGTACCAAGCACTACAGTCCTAGAGACAGAACCATCTAAGATTCTGAATGAAATATTTTGGCAGATTTTTCTCCCGCATCCATTTCTGAAGCATTTGGAATTCCTTCAAATCCAAGGATGGTCAAAAAAATACAAGAGCAAGCACTGAGAATCTATACATCTGGAATCAATTTTTGTGAAGAAATAATCAACAAAAGATGGTTGAAAAAGAATAGACCGCATCATTCTAAGATTCATAAAGAAATATTATGGCTTGACTTGTAGAGGGAATATAGTGATATGGTCATGATGTTGAGTCGCATATTTGGCATGCCTTATTCTTATAGGTTTGAATCTTGGATGTGGTATTTTGTTGAGCAGATGATGGAGGAAGGCGACATAATAGATTGGGCTAGGCTCATAAGTGATAACCTAAATGAACAGTTGATGAATCTAGAGCATACAAGGAAATTTTACATGAGCTCCTATGTCATCTACATGCTAGCACGGAGAACAAATTATGATGGACTATGATGCAAAGGACCAATTGGAAGCGAAAGCCAACACCTCAAAGTCCATGAATGTTATCCGTAGTTGCATTTGTATTCAAAGGATGATTACATGAGGGTTAATGATATATTTTCCATGTGCATAGTAAGAACACTACAAAAGAGGCCACATATAAGAATGTCAATGGGTGCAATGAAGTTGGTTGAAGAATATGGTGCCTAGTTCATTCAATTTCCTACCTTTTCATACATCCGAGTTCAAGGATTCTCCACGGAGCCATACAAACTCCCCAGGTATCCAATGGATAAGACGGTCTTGTTAGAGATTACTCATCAACTTATTACCTATGAAAAGATTTAGAAAGGGAAGAAGAAGTTGGGATTGCAGTTTCCAATTTCCATAGGAGAAGGGAAAACTGAGGTATGCCCATGTCTAAAAGCCGTAGAGAAATCATTAGATGAGCTCCACTTCTTTCACCTTCCGCTTTATCCAAAGAGGAATGATTTTGATCCTTACAACAAGATCTCATCAGTAGGAGGATCAAAGTACCAACACAAAGTTCACCTTGAAGACTTTTGGGCAAATGCAGTAGACGAGAACGAGATTAGAAAAAGATTGCATTCAAGACTACCATTGAACATTATTAGAACATGCAACATATTCAACATTCCCGATCAAATGGAGGAGGATGCAAACGTGATGTGAAAAGGATTCAATCCAGAAATGACAGCTCAACCCTTTGATTGGAAGAAGAAAGAAATTACAGATCTTGAAGCCCTTTCAAAACTAGGGTGACCACAAGAAGTTGGGTCGCAATTTCGTAGAAGTCAGATCCGCAGAATTGTACTTCTCACAAAACGGGTACCCGATTTTTTAAAAATCGGGTACCCATTTCTAAATTTACGCTTCGGGTACCCGAGCCAAATTTTAAAAATTGGGTACCTAATATTTAAAATGGATTGGGTGCCCTAGCCGCTTAACTATCGGGCGCCTGCCTTTTTAAGAATCGGGTACTCGATTTGTAAAAGTTTTATATAGCACTTTTTTGGCATTTTAGAGGTCATTTTCATGACCTAAAAAATGGGAGCCCGATTAGAGATGCATACGAGAGCCCGTTTCTCAGCCCTACCGACTACCCCCTTGCTACTAGTTATCGATACATAGGTATTTTAATATGTTTTATACTATTTTACTTTATTTTTTTCAATTTTCAATTTAATATGTATGTTAATTTATTGTTTTTTCACTTTTAATATGTACGTAAAATTGTAAATTTACATTGTTAATGAACTTAAATGTTTAATTTTTTGTATTTGTTAATTAAAATATAGTTTCGTTAATGTTTATTTAAAAAATTATTATTTTAGATGTTTTGAAATGTATTTAATTTATGTATTTATTACAATGTTGAGTGATTAGATTAGATGTAAATTTATTGTTTAAACATGTAATTTTACAAATAAATATAACCTCGACCTAAAACCATATAACCTCAACCTTGTTTTAACTATAACCTCGACCTAAAACCATATAACCTCGACCTTGTTTTAACTATAACCTCGACCTAAAACCATATAATCTCGACCTTGTTTTAACTATAACCTCGACCTAAATTCATTTTTTAAACTATAATCTCGACCTAACCATATAAATAAAACCCTAAACATATATAAAATACTTAATCACATAACAACCGGCCAAGGGATCCAAACAAAAAACTTATAGTATTTAAAATGATATTACTTAAATTCGACTGTACTTTGTTTCATGGATCGAAAATGGATGATGCAAACTATTTTCTAAATTTATATTCTTTCAGCCTTTCATACCCCGTGACATGTACAGTGGATGATTGTGCATTCTGAATTAATTTGCCAAGTGGCATTCGGAACAAATGTATATAAATTATTTAAATGGATTGAACTGAAGTAGTTAATATGAAATTTCATGTGGATGTGTTATTTATTTTACTTTTAGTAGTTTATAATTATTTAAAAATGAAATGTAAATGTGCTCATTAAGGAATGAAATCTCTTATGTTTTTTGTAAATGTAAATTATTGTATGTATGTTATTGCTTGCTTAGTAAAACTTTTGATTAGTTCTTTGGATCCCTTGGCTGGGCGTCATTTAGGATTAGTTCTATAATGTCAATTTGTATTGAATTTAACTCTAATCATAACCCTTACTATCATCTTAAGCTAAGTAATCTTAATTTGCTAAAACCTACACCAGGTAATATATAAATAATTAAATAACTTTCCTATCTTACCTTGAGTAGTAATTTTATAAATGTCAAACCCTAAGATTGAAAGGTAACCCTAGCCCTTAACTAATTAATATTATACTTATAAACCAAATTGAATTAAACCATGATCATAAACCTAATTATATATCCCAACTTAAGAGTAGAAACCTTGAATTTAACCTTAAAAATCCTTTCCCCAACCATTAACCAAATTGAACCATTACCCTAGAAGATTGAACCAAGTTAAACGTTGACCTTAAGACTAAACCAAATCACCCTAAACTAGAACTCAATAATATATTGAACACTGTAAAACAAAATTCAAACCTAACTTTTTTGAATTAATGTTGGTTTTTAATCTAAAAGCTCTAACTGTAATTCTACATCTAAAACCAAAATTAGCACTTTAAAACTTAATTCAATTTATTAACTCTTGTCCTAATTGAAACCTAAGCATGTAAACCTAATCAAACAGTACAAACCAAATTGAACCCTAATCCTAAAACTAATTAAACATTGATATCAAGGTCTCAAAATGATACATCATAAAAAAATTGGAAGCGACTTGAACAAATCAGGCATCTAATTAAGTAACCCTCCCTAACCATCAAGAGGTGGAGGTGTCCACATCAGTGCAAGTACGAGCTCAGACTAGACCCTTGGATGGGTAGCCTAAGTGTTTATTACCTTTGCAAAATGAAAGGCAACATAACAAAATATTGCCGTATTCTATAAAAAGAAATACCCACCCCCTAGTGATATATATAGTAAGATCTTTTTCCTAATTTTACTATCAATTTTTTTGGTTAGAAGACGATGATAGTTCAAAATGATTTAGAAGATAGGGATAAAATGAGAACCATCATTCTTAGAATGAAGATGCATTATTCCAAGTGATAAATCCATTTCTATCATAAATCAACTCCTCCATCCAAAAAATTAGTAATGAGAAATCCCTACGTCAAGTAATCAATGGAGGGCTCATAAAATTGATCAAGTGATCAACAGAGGGCTCATAAAATCCCTAGGTCAAGTAATCAATTGATCCCCAAGGGGAGATAAGAATCTCATTAAAATTTAGAGACAGGACACTCCTAAATGTGTGTCATACAAAATAATTATTGCCAAGGTCTTAGCCTCTAGACTAGAAGATATCCTACCCAAGATCATTAACCCTACACAAAAGTGTTTTGTTAAGGATATTTATGCATATTGGAGAACTTGATAACCTATTGGAAGACTTTGAATTGAGAAAAATTTCTAGGATAGAGTGTAGGCATGCTCAAGTAATTGATTATGAAAATGTCTACAAAAGGGTGGAATGGAGTTTCACTATGATGATGTTGCAATCCCTCCATCAAATATTAAATGTCAAATGGTTTCCTCTCTTATGATTGGTGTCAAGGTTTTAGTAAAGAAATTAATGGGGTTAGATCATAATTTTTAGGACTCTCTAGATCAATTATGAAAGGGTGTCCTCTTGCATCCTCTTTATTTTTTATTGTTGAACATTGACTCATTACATTATCTCCTTAGAGATAACCAGTTGTCTCTAAAAGTTAGAGGATCTACTCTCCAAATAATTAATAAGTATCTAATGTACATAGTTTGTTGATAATATAGTTGTATTCTTTTTAAGCTAGAAGAGTGCAACACAAGTCATTTAATGATCAAATTGGACCTCTTTTCTTTGTATCGGGTAGTAAGATTTATGTCTTTACATCTATCTTATTGGGGCTAAATATTGAGTCCCCTACCTTGTGTAGTAAATATGGTATTGGATGGAGATTTCATAATTAAGTGGTTAGGTACCTAGGGATTCCATCTGTAGTAAACCCTAACATATAAATGAAATGTGTCTTTATATCAACAAGAAAATCTTTGGAAAACTCAAAAATTGGAACTCTAATTATCTCACTTTGGTTGGTAGAATTCAAGTATGTTAAAAGATTCTCTCCTTGAATATTCAGTGTAAGTTTGCCTTCTTCCTACTCATTTTATTTAAATCAATTTGTTTTTCTATATAAATCTATTAGGACCATTTTGTGGATAGCCAAGGGATTACTTTGGCAATAAAATGGATAGCCAAAGCTTCATAAGGTAATGAATTATGGATTATGATTAGAATTAGGATTATTATATGGTTAGGGATAGGGTTCACATGTAAATTAGTTCATTACCTGAAATGATCTATACTTATAGTTTGCAAGAAGGTTTTCAACTTGGTGCCATACTCTATTTTTGAGATCTTCTGAAATTACTTTTGTAAGAGATGTTTATCTCAATACCTGTATATGTACATAATATGATGGTGCTTCCCCATACATATATACTCAAATATACTTTACACATTATATGCAACTTCTTATATTTTCACCTTTACATCTTTTCCCCCTTTCTAATGTAAATGCCAAAGGTGAATTTTACATGGTTATTCCAAAATGTGACAAGAAGTCAAAACATACCTTTAGAATTAGTGCCATTGTCTTGTCCTAGTTTTCTTGTAACATCTTGTTTGTGTGCAATGTAATCTAAACTTCTGCTGATAATTCTATCATCTAAACAACAATGGAGAAATTGTTAGCATGTGCTCTATGACATGAGTATTTTTGAAACCTTTCTAGAGAATATTTTTTATTAGCCAACTACTTTTTGTAGAACTTCATATGACCAGGTTTACAAAAATAATGCATGAGTTAAGTTTTAGATTTTGATTCTTTGAAGAATCATGAAGTTTTTCATATCCTTTCTATATAGTAGAATTGTCCCCTCATTCCCAAAAGCCCCAAAATTCCCCTCATCCCTAGGTGACTTAGTTAATGGGGATGCCTATTTTAAGTGTTGAGATTTGTTTTCTCTTTGTTCTTCTCCCTATTCTATTATGTTTGTAATATGGTCATATGATTGCATAGAAGGTTGACTCCTTTGAATGCTCTATGACAAGAGTAGTTTTGACACCTTTCCAAGAACAATTTTTGATCAGCCAACTGCTTTTTGTAGAATTTCATATGACCTACTTTACAAAAATAATGTCATGTGATAGATTTTAGATTCTTTGAAGAATTGTGAATTTTGTTCTATCCTTTCTATATATAGCATAATTGACTTTTCCTTTGTCCTTGGTATTTAATGTTTTTTCATGTTGGATGTGTCATTGTTGATAGAAAAATACTTATGTTAAAAAGCGGATAATAGTTAGGATTCAAACTACAATCATAAATATTTTTTAATCAATTCATAATTCTATCTCTAAGCTTTCATTAGATAATTGTAACCTTAACTCTCGTCTTAGGAACATAATAAATATCTGATACAGGTAAATATAATTGTAACTAAAACCATAATCCTAGGTAAGTTCCCTAACATTAAAGGATCATAATCATTATAATAATCTTAAGCTTAGCCATCATGAAAACTGTTAACATAACAAAATTATAAACCATAACCTTGTCATAATCTTAACTTTGTTTCATCTTGAGACATGAACGTGTATTATCCATAATGAGTTCATACTTAAAAATTTAGTATTTAATGTTTAATTTGACTTAAGTGTTTAACTTTATTTATTTAATTGATATGATTTTAATAAAGATATGCACATTTATATAGATCTAGTTGATACATTTTAGATTTAAATTTTATTAAATAGTAATTTTGTCATACATGTATTATGTTGTGATATATTTTTGATGTGTTTTATGTTTTATGTTTTTTAAATATATATGCAGATTATATTTGATGGACCCACCGCCACCCCCTCCCCCTCCCATATCCCCACCTCCGCCACCTCCATGTTCACCTCCATCTCCACCTCCACCTCCACCCCCACCCACACCTCCACCACCCACCATGGATGAGCTCTGCGAGACCATGAGGCGTAACCTTAATGACCTCATGAGTGATATAGAGGCTATCCGACGTGAGAGGCACCCCCCCCTTCCTCACCTACTACATCTTGCAGATAGCATGCAAGGCATGGTTGACTCCATTCATCATTTTTGTTTAGACATTGATTTATTTAGATCATGGAGGGAAAGCATGCATGCCTTCTACTCTGATGGCTTATCATACAAAGAGGTTTATAACCTACATATAGGTAAAGGAAAATTTCAACATTATTTTGTAAACCCTAAGACGGGTGAACCAATTAGTGAGAAGAAGCCTTGCATTTCCATTAGGTGGTGTACACATTTGTGCATAGCAGCACATTTTTGGGAGCAATAGTGGATGGTATTTGACCATCCACCACACGCTAATCATGAGGTGCCCATGTACTTCCTTAGGAATTTATGGGTTGAGTTTGAGTTGGGTTTGAAACCCAACTATTTTGATATGAAAACATTTCAAAGGGTTGGTAGAGGGATGCCTTAGGATAGGCCTAGGGCAAAGCTGAGTGACAGAACAAGAAATCGCAAGCGAGCCCCTTGTACCTCTTCTTGTGCCTATTGTGCATGCTCCTCACCATCATCATGCGATTTCATCTTCTTTTACCCATTTGAGTGCCCTTTCGTGCAATTTAGTACAACAGTGGACGCAGGCGGTACATGCTCCTCCACTTGGACATGTTTGTACTAGCTGTGGAGGCATATGCACAAGCCCCCAGAGTGATCTTGGTGCAGCACACGATGGCCATTATGCTGAGGGTGTAGATTTTGATGATGATGTATATGCTTCCTGTGGTGATGGTAGTGACGAGATAGACATGTCATTATTTCTTGACATCATGCAACAAGGAGAGCCTAGAGAGAGTTAAGAGTAGCCGTTAAAATTTTAATTTCAATATAAATATAAAGTGCACACAATTATTTACTTTCTACATATATGTGTAATTTTATTAACTATATTAATTTGTACTTTTCAAATAACAGAGGATGGATGACACTGTTCCTCTTAGGAGGCAGTATAGTCTTTTTTCGAGACCTACAGATGTTGGCGTCCCTTATATGGTATGCACTTTGAATTACACTGTAAAAATGCACATTCAAATTCAAATTTAATAACATGTGCTCATATGTTCTTTTTATTTGATTTTGTAGGGATTGTCTGCATCTACACATATTGATGTTAGTACAAGTCCTACTCCAGTTACCACTGAGGCACAACCTCAAATACATGCGGTATGAACTTTTGATTGAAGACAAATAATTTGTATTATTTTTATGTATGTACATTATTATTAACTTATAATCTGAACAATTTTGACTCACATGTATATATATTTTATGTGTTTTGATTTTATGAATAGGAGCATGGATATCATACTCATCCATACAGGCCTCGGTATAGTCTATTTTCGACTCCATCTTATGATTATTGTGCTAGCATACTTTGTAGACACATCTGTGACATTGGCTACCACTCAGGTATAATATATACATTATATATACATGTTTAATTTATAGTGTATAAAAAATGTAGTGTACAAATTATGTACTTTGTAATTATATTTAATTTTGACTAAACATTTATGTATCCATAATTTTAGGACTACGTCACCATGAGTGTTGCTGAGAGCATAGGACTTAGCCAGATGGAGGTACCTACATCATCATTTGAGGTTAGTATTGTGATTTATGTACATAATGTATAGTTCATTATGCTCTAAAATCAAATTTAAAAAATGTATTTATTGTAAATTACAGGACCTCACCACTGCTGCATTTGGTAGTTTTGACAGTGCGCCTCCTCCCGTTACTAAGGGACACCCATCTCATGTGGTATAATTTATTTTATTATGTAGTGAATATTTACTTTATTTGCAAGCTAGATTTTGATACCCATTTCAATTAAGCAAGTACATGATGAGACGTGCCTCCTATTACACAGGGTGATACATCTACCTCATATGGTGTCCGACATGACGAGACGACTCATATTACACATGATGATCCATCTGAGTCCTCTTCGCGTGGAGGAAAGAGGACATTTGATCAGATAGATTAGGTCTTGTTGGCACCTATAGATTGTGTTTATATGATGTATATAGATATTATTTATGATGTATGTACACTTTGTGTTAGGATAGTTAAAACTATATGTTAGACCATGTATTTTTTCACTTCATAGATCATGTTACGATGTATGTTAGACCATGTACTATTTTTTTACGATTTCTTATCATGCTTGTGTATGTAGTACATATATTACTATGTTTCACCATGTTTTAAGTATATTCAAACCATTTTCTTTATTCTGACATATTTTATTCATGAACATATGACACATTTTGTAAGTATATATGCAAGATGAACAATAATTTTAACTATCTATAGAGCATTATTGGATAAATATCACATCAAATTTATGCATTGAGATAATTCATACAAATAAAATTGACTGTATTGATAATGTACCTAACAATGTATTATAAGTGATCTTAATGTGTTGTTTGGTAATGTAAGACTCATTATCACCTAATAAGACCTATTATGTGGTAGTAAACATATGAATACCTATCATAACATATAATAGACATAATGACTTATTAGGACTCCCATGTCCCCTTAAGACACACATGTATGGATAACGTACCTAACAATGTACATCATAAGTGATCTTAATGTGTTGTTTGGTAATGAAAGATATAATCAATACAATGAATACAATGAGTAATGATCTTTAAATTATCATGTGCAAGTGACTTGTTTTTAATATTACAATCAATAGTAATTTGAAACTTCAAACAAACATTAATTTAAACATGCTTGAATGTAAAAGTAATAGAACAAAATAGGAGGTCATTACTTAAATTGACAATTAATTTATAATAATTTATCAAGTGCACATACCTTTAACTTTCAAATAGAAGTAAACTCTCAGTTTTGAATTAGTTTGTACAACATATTTCACAATATATGTAAGACAATGTCAATGATATATTTATAGTTCACTGAACTCATTTGAAACATAAAATTGGTTGAATGCATCTCTTCAAATGAGGTCCTGTAAAATAAAAATGTAAAACAAAAATACACATGTTAATAAACACATAAATTAATATTCAAGGTATCTGAACTATGTAAATATATATATATATATATATATATATATGTGTGTGTGTGTGTGTGTGTGTAATTTGTATGTACTTACTATGTCAAATTGCACAAGATGTTGATGTTTGATCCACTTTAACATTTAAATTTGCATAAATTATAATTGAGACCTGAATAAGAGGTATATATGTTCTCTAAATTGGTATTGACAACACAAACATACATGTAATTAAATTATATAAGTACATATATATAAAAATAATACAATAATAAAAAAACTTACATGTGTTTGATTTAAATGTAGTCATCCCACTGTACCATCTGCATCCTCTCTCTTTTGCAATGCATCTATGATTGTCTCATGCTCGTCCATTGAAATTGTCAATAATACCTTATTGGCGGGTCTCCCTTTGTATCTTTCTAATTTGATATTTGTTGCCACAACCAAATGAGAATAGTGTAAAATCTTCTTTTCGGTTTGGTAGTCTTCAAATGCTAGCAAACCATTTCTTCTTGTTAGGTATCTACTTAGCTAGGTGCTAGCTACAACAACAAACCTGATTGGATACTCAAAACCATCATCGTCTACTTGATGACATGTCATTTTTTTCTTAGGTTCCACACATCTAGCTAGCCAATACTCAGTCTGTTCATCATTATCACTAGGTGCAATAACATCATAAACATGTCCTACAAGATAAGATAAAGTATAGAAACACTTTAATCACTTGTGTACATATGAAAATTATATAAATTGAAGCATGAGATCGCAAAAAAATCTAATTAAATTGTGCATACCAGGTTCTATGAGGTCTAAAATACGATCATAGTCTTCTGATGCAAAAGTAACATTCTGGCCTTCATTTACTATATCATCTTCAAAATGCGTGTCAGTAGGTGCTAATGATCTTTGTTGCCAATCTTCAACCCATTCTGTATTCTCAAATTCTTCCCATTCACTTGCAAGACAAAATTGACAAAAACAAGCAAGCTCCCTAATCCATATAGTCCAAGTGTTAGAATCTGAACTCCTAAATGAATGCCATTTAGCTAAACCACTAATTGTATCAAAATCATATCTTGAAGGGATATTATTTTCTTCAACTAGGTAGAAGAAACGTTTGATTGTAGAGTTTTGACTTGATCCCATGTATAAATATTTGTTACACCATTCAACAATCTCATGTGCATTTTTGAATTTAGCTCTTTCCTCAAATTTTAATTGCTCTTTACTAAGGGCTCTCTTCACACATGCACCAACACCATCATGTTCTCCTTTACCATGTCCAGCCTCAAGAAAACTCCACACATGTTGGATGCTAGTTTGCTTATGTGTCCTACTCAGCCAATAGAACATTCTAGCATTCTTGAATTGTCCTGTACAATTATTTGACCATATCTAATGTTGTGTCATTTGAATTTTTCTCTCTTTTAAATTATCATAAAAGACCTTGAAGCAATATTGGACAAACTCAGATGAATGGAGTTTATTATCACTTAAATAAAAATGGCACTCTCTCAATATTTTTTGATCCTCTTCTGTATTATCAGGTGCATGCCTATAAACTATATGAACATAAATTTTTACTTGCACTGAATTGTAATATTGTGGTTGTAACTCTTCTTGCGGTGCAAGCGTGTAGTTCTCTACAAAGTCAACAACTGAAAGTATAGTACCAATTGGAAATGTATTCTTACATATGTGAAATTTTCCATCAAGCCATCTAGAATATTGAGAGTTTTTAACATATTTTGGTATGATCACACTCTTAAAATCATCCATAAATGCATGACAACTAACTTTATCTGTAACTAGATCACACCTTCTTCCAAACTTCCCATCCTTCAATGGATATTCAATAGTTTTGAATCTTTTTACCTCAACTAATTGTTGTCCAAAATTAGTCAAAGCATTTTCATGCAAACATTCATCTAACAAAGAAAGATTGCCGCACATATCACATGTACTAGAAAGACATGCATTGAAAAGAAAGTATTGATCATTAGGTGGCTTACAAAACAAACCTGATATGAAATCTTTTATAGTTTGAGGTGGTATTTTTATACCACATTCTTGCAACATTTATTTACTATGCATGGTACCACATATAGATTGAAATACATCATAATGGTAATGAAATTGAATATGAGTTTTATAGCAACATGTGATTCTTTCCTTGTTACTCCTTACATACCATGGTTTACACTTTTCAAAAGATCTTTGACTAATGGTAATATTTAATACCTTACCATCTACAATTTTTTTAAACAATTCAGTTTGAGTCATGTCCAAAAGGTGTTTAGGATGTGGATCACGTATTTTTGACCCAATTCTCAATTTAAGAACATCTCTTGAATTAGGTGATACTCTTGTATTATCATGCCAAAAAAATTTCAATCAAACTTTTGATTTCACTAGTAAGTTTCATATCACATCTTGGGAGTCTACCACTAGAAGTCCATAAAATATTTGTTGAATCAAATTCAAAGTTAAGTCTTCTCTTTACAGCTCTTTCTAAACTCTTACGATTCACATTAAGATATCCACTTATGTTGGTAATCAATCTTTTTTCGGATGTTGATTTTTTAACTAAAGCTATTGTTATTGCTCGTCGTGCTGCATTCTTATCTTTAGACCGACTTCTCTTTCCGATAACATCAAAGGCACTAGCAACAGTGGATACAACTTGTTTTAAAGACTCATTTTTATTCTTGGGTTTTGCATACATTCCCAACCTTCTCATTGCTTTTCACATTTTAGACATTTTAATTATTGCAACATTAGCTGACATTAAAACCCAAATTTCTTATTATAAAAAAAATGCCTATACAATCTATTAGCATGTGTCCTAATTTGTCTCCATGAAACCAATCCCTCAAGATTATCTAACACATTATTAGGAATATGAAAATTATGTTCAGACACTTTACTATCATCCTGACATGTTTGTTTAGTAGTTGGTGTTTCTATGTCTACATTCATGCAATTTTTATTTTCAGACACTTTACTATTTTCACTGTTATTTGGGATTTGAATATCATTTTCAAATTTTCTTGGCATTTCTTTTGGGGCAGGCATTTCAGTTGGAGTGTTTTGTGCATGATCGTTTGACAATTGCTTCTCATGAAGAAAATATAAATTGTTTAAATCGTAACCTACTTCTAAAAAATACCAATTTCATCACGAGAGAAAATTCGAGGGTTTGGAGACACACCTGTATTGAACGCATAATTAGAATGTGCACTTGAATTTTCTTGTATTGGGTTCTCTTCTTTGACTTCTTTATCCATTGTGGTATCTTCAATGTCTTTCTCCTTTGAAACATTGTTCAAGTCTCTAATTCTCTATCTTCTCTCTCGTTGATGTTGTGCTTCATTCTCTTTATTTGCTGCAATATCCTCATCTGTCAGAACTCTTGCTTTCCTCTTTCTTCGTTGTTTTGATCCCATGTTTGCACCAGTTTTGAATTTGAATCAGTAGTGTGCAAATTGTATAAGAGGACAAAAAAATAGAATAAGCATGATGGAATTCGGTGTTGCAGGTCGAAATTGTTGTTCAATCATTTCAAACATTGAAATTGGGTTGGTGGGGCAGCTTTTGGGACCCAATGGGTACATTAGAAACGGGTACCTGATTTCTTAAAAATCGAGCACCTAATTTTTTAAAAGTCAGGTACCTGTTTACAAATCAGGTACTCGATTTTTAAAAAGTCAGTATAACGGTTTAAAGAAATCGGGCACCCGATTTGTGAACTACAAATCGAGTGCCCGATTCGTGAGACATGAGCGGGAATTTGGCATGGCTGCCGACTTTTGCATGGGGTTTTGCCTTGGGGAAAGGCATGGCATAGGCTTGGTCCCACCAAGCAATGCCTTTGTACTCCTTTTTTTTTTCTAAGGCATTTAATCGACAATTTTTGGTATTGTCATAATTTTTTTATAGTCATTCCTATTGAATTTTTTGACAAGACAAAAACCCATTATAGGTCTTGTTGTTCTGATTTCAAAAATGTAAATTTTATAGTGTTATTAGTTTATTTTCTATTTTTCCATTATTTATTAATCAAAACTATCCCCTAAACGTTAAAAAGTGACATTCACTAAAACTTTAATAACTTTTTTATTTTATAATTTTTCTTAAATTAATTTATATATAATCAATCTACATACAATTCTTTTGATGTTACATTTTTTTTTTTTTTTTTGAAAAAAGTGAGATTTTGATCAAATTATGTGGTCCGTACATGAGAGGGTTTAAAATTTACCTTTATCGCCAATTAATAATTAATAATAAAAAAATTATTCAATAAAAAATTAAGAAAAAATATTGTCATCAATCTTAGGTGTATTAGGTAACTCCCTTTAAAAGGATTTGCATAAATTCATTTACTTATGTCAAATTATGGTGTTCGTACATAAGCATGGTATGGTCCTGAAACAGGCATTTTAAAAAAGTGGTTTTTAAAGATCCATACCAACAAAATAATCTATCATATGGGGGCACAAATAAATTACATATTCAAAAACTAGATTCCGAACACTAAAAATTTTATTTCTGGAGTTTTTTAATATTCAATCTCTAAATACCTCAAATTTTGACATCAATTGACAAAAAATTTCAAAAATAGTAAAAACACTTCAAATTTTTGGCCAAAAGTGAGACCCAACTTCTTGCATTGACCCACTAGTCTTAGATTTTACAAAGTGGTGGATCGAGCGTAAGCTTGAAAAATTAGTTGCATCAGCTAATGGATTCACATATAGGTTGCTTGGCCATAGACCACTTAGGGATGAAAGATCAAGACAAATATCTGAAGGGACTATTGGGGAAAGAGGAACTCCATCTGAAGATGTAGGAACAAAGAAAGCAAAGGAGGTACCTTGAGAAAAGCGTCCTAGGATTGAGGAAGTTATCCAGGAATCTCAAAATAAGAAGCATAAACATGGAGATGCTCCCTTTTCTCTGAGTCAAACTCTAAGTGTCCAAGAGATAGAAACTTTTGAAAGGCAGGATGTAGGGACAAGTATAAGGAGATTTGAGCAAGAAGAGAATTTGGATAGGCCAATTCATGATAGGTTGAGTATAAATGCTTATGAAAAGTCCATGCAAGAAAGAGGGAGAGATCAAGATATGGCTACAGAGGAAAGTCTCGCTATGATCTTAGAGTCAGAAATGATTAATGATGGAGATGGTCCACTAGAGGAAGAAACTCTAGGAGTAGCAATACATCTTCCAAGTGCTGAAGCCATAGTTCCTAAGGTTACAATGGATAGTCCAGGAGGTGAAGAGGAGATTGACATTCGAGCGATCCAAAGGAAAGAACAATTGGTAATTCCAGGGGACCAAAGTATACCCATTCTAGAATGGTTGAGGCAATGAATTCAATTGCGTCAACAAAAGGAGGTTGATCCGGCAATTGAATTACAAGAAATTTTGGACTGATCAAACCATTCAGAAGAACAAGGGAAAGAAAAAGGATATACTAAATTCATAAGAGGAGAATCAAGATCCACAATCTTGCAAATTGCGGCTCCCATAGTTGACAAAGGAAAAAATCAGATTGCTCCAGATGAATATCATGTTATAGAAGTAAATCTTGGTCGGGCCTCCTGAGAGAAAATATTGGAAGAATTTGATGACTCTACATAGGCTTTGAAGGATAGGCTAAAGAAAGTAGAAGAAAGGTATGAAAAGAAAAAAAGAGAAATTTGGGCCTTATGTCAGTACATCAATAACTTGCCTCATCCAATAAGAGAGGAAGGTCCATCATTTTCCCCTCCAACAGGTGTTTCTAGTGAAGTGGTAGGTGATATTGACAGAATCAAGTAGATTGCTTAGGGTGCAAAGATTTGGATCGAAGCAATTTAGGAGGTAGCCTTCAAACATGTAGAAGAATTAGTGCAAGTGCACAATAGGGCATTGGCTGCAATCTCTAGGATCCAGTGCATGGAGGAATCATGGGTGGATGAGCATATTTACCAAGAAGAGGTGATTGCCGACATTCAATCTGATGGATACCCCAAAGCAAGAATTGATTGATGGTCGAGTTATCACCGATGGGGATGTCTATGATTTTATTCGATGGTACAATGCAGTGATCATGGCTAAGGAAATGTTTGAGAGCTTTACCATGGAATCCAGTCAATGGAAAAAGATTGTTGATAACATCAAGCAAGGAATATAAAATGCAGTTGCATCCTTGTTATCACAAAGATTGGGGGAAGAAGAAATGACAACTGATAATCTAAAAGTCAAGTTAGAGGAATTCTTTTAGCTAAATGTATATGGAAGAGATGATTTTGAGAACTTCTCCATCTTCTCAAATACAATGCACACTACTAAGGACTTACTACCAGATTGGGATGAAAGCTTGGGAAAGGAAGAAAGAGTAATTGCAGTTCTAGAATTCAAGCAACTGCACCAAGCATCAGTACAAAGGAGTTGGAAATAGTGTTAGATCGATTTTGATCTTTGAGGTGAAGAAATCAAGGATAGATGCATTAAATACATAGTGGGCATTTATTACCCACTACAATAGTGGATTCCTTATGGCATTAATGTAGATTCCTTTCCATTGCCCTAACCCTAATTAGGGCTGATGTGGCACAATCCTCGCCATCAGTTATTGTGATCATCCGGGCCACCTATTATAATCGAGGGCCTATATAAAGGCTTCATTTCTCATTTGTAAGGGGATATTTTTATGAGATTGTTGTTATGAGCTACTGAGATAATAAAGTTTTCATTGAAGATTGGTGAATACTTGATGTTTCTTAGTGCTTGCTTGTTCTCCTAAATTTCTTCAATTAGATTAAGTTTAGCATAGTCAATGTGTGGTGATTACAATGAAGAATATGATAGTGTATTGATGAGTTCCTTTGGTTCATACTTTTGATGTTTTAGTGATTCTAACTCGTTGTGTAAATTTAGCCTAAACCCCTTCCATGCATATGCTCAACTTCTATCATTCATATATATTGTTCTTTATGATGGTGTATATGGTGATATGAAAATCTTTGGCATAACCCTTGAAGATTGCACTAGTTCACACTTAGTTGTAGTATAACTTGGCGAAGCAGAATTCGGTAAATTAAGGAATTTGTCCACTATAGTACTATTTATTGCTATCACTACCCTTAGGATTGTCTTATTGAATTTTTGCATATTTTGTGAAAACTCCCAAAAAAGCACTTCATTGCAAAACCTTAAGATAGCTCCCACATCCAGTATGGCTTGAAATGAATATGACTAAACACGTAAGGCCCTTTGTGATCATCACAAAATCACATCAACCACCAATCTTATCCATAGTCAAGACTTGGCATTAAAGGAACCTTGAAGTCATTGTATGATCTTCTAGCAATCTTAGCATACACAAGACTTTATTGAAGAGAGGATAAGATATTTCAATATTTTGTTCTATTATTTGGTGAGTCATAAAACACACATCAACAGAAACTAGCGCTAGAAGGAGGGCTTGACTAAAAGATTGCATAGCATTTTCACATATTGGAGAACATTACTTCATCCTCGCCCAAGGTACATTGAAGATCCTTGAGATTCACCTCGAGAGCACACAAATTACAAGAGTTGAGTTTTGATCCAAAGCCTAGGTGAGGAAATAAAGAAGCATCTACAAGCCATAATTCACCAAGTGTAGCCAATCTCACAAGGATATTTCAAACTCCACCATGTCAACATCAAGCACAATGATCAATCCAAGGAGGAGTTCCACCAGGAGCTACACAAATTCAACAATTATTTGTGCAAATACCTGTACAAGTTGTTCTACCTGCAACTCTCCAACAAAAAGTTCCAGCAATGGGCTAGCAATGGCGTCCACAGAATGCATCACCCCTTGCAATGTTTTTCGCATACAATAATATGCCAAAGAATCCTGAACACTTTTGTTCTAAATTCTTTGTGAATGATGTAAATCGAACTGCTGATGAACACATTAAATTTTTTGAGGATGTCCTCTAGAATAGAAACGTGCAAGATGAGGATGTTGTATGTAGACTATTCCCTTATTCATTGGGTGAGGAAGCATTTTACTGGTATATCAACCTACCTTCAAATTCAATACAGACTTGGCAACAATTGAAGGATGCATTCCTTAGAAAGTTTAGATTGCCTATCACCCCTAAAGAATTCTATAGGCAGTTTATTGAGATAAGGAGACAAGAACGTGAATCAATTGGTGCTTTCAATAATTGATTTCAAAGGGCTTATTCAAGATTGTATGATCCATATTGCATAGGAGATGATGTAGCATGACCTATCTACTATGCAGCCCTAGACTGTTTCACATCTATGTTTGTTCGAAAAACTCATCCGACTCCTACAAGTTTGATCCAAGCATATGCTAAGGTGAAGAAAGTTAGTTTACAATCATCGACAACTACGAATGGAGCACCTAGCTATTTTGGAAATGAAAATGCATTGAATCAAGGAGCTTTGAATTATGCTCCAACTATCAATCTAGTTCCTGCCCCTCCGAGCCAGTTGGTGTTGCACCCTAGAGCACCTATGTCGCAGGCAATGCCCGCACAACCAATTTATCTCCAGAACACGACAAATTCTACAAGGACTCAAGAGGAAAAAGATGAGATGAGAGATTTGATTGAACAAGTGAAAAAGTTGTCCACTGAGGTCACTTACCTTAGAAATCAAAATAATCAGTTGCAAAATGCACAAAGGAATTATAAGTCATATCAAGGTAGCAACCAAGGTTATCAAGGGAATCCCCCTCCACATCACAATGGTAATCAAGGACACAATCAAGGATTCAATGAAGGTAATCAAGGATATCATAATAATAACCAAGGTCATCAAAGAAGATCATGGAACACTAATCCAAATAATGGGGGTGTACCATCACCATTGGATAATCCTCCATCTGAGAAATGCCCAGCTGATAAAGTTTTCTTAGCAGAAGCTGCACTATCTAGATGGTGTAGATTACATGAGACTAGTCAACATTCTGAATTACAGTGTCACAAATTTCAAAGAGCAGCAGATATTTTCAAGACAGAAGTTAGGAACACTACCACATCTGAGAATCGTCCTCCTATGGGATATGAGATGGTACCCTCACCAAGATATGACCAAGCATTGGTTTTTGATGATTTTAAGTTTCCTCCTCTTGATTCTCAAGATTACATGCCAATACAAGCTAATCAAAAATTCCCACTAGCTTTAGCAAATGGTCCCGTAGAGATGCCACATTATCAAGTCCCCCCAAAAAATCAACCTCCACCAATATCCCCAAATGAATCATTGCATAAGGATGGATTTTTATTCCCTCCTCTATATAATAGTGTCTTGGTTGAAGGGACAAGTGAAGTGCAAGCTTATCAACAAACATCTAGTAATACTCCAATAAAAATGTATCAGCGGAATTATAGGAACCATGAGCCATTAACATCATCTGTTCCTCCAAATAACTTTTCAACTCCTCCACATCCCAATGCGAACAATAATCCTGAGCCTCTTAGAGACTCCCTTGAATATCAACAAATCACAAGTTCTCAAGGAGATAGAGGCCAATCTCCCATGAAAAATTCTTCATAAAGTGATAAAGGGAAGAATAATCTTCAACCCTCTACTCAACAAGGAGAACAAAGGCAATGGGAAAATCTAGGAAAAAAACATAAAGGAAGTCCTTCTAGAGAGGAATTGAAGAGGCTGAGTTCTTATGTACTAGAGGAATTCAAGAAAATTAAAGTGAGTCTTCCACTATATGAATTGATGAAGATTTTAGAAATTAGAGATACATTATTGGAAAGTTTCAATGACACCCCCACAAAGATTGTTTCTCAAAATGTATCACATCCTCCAAGAGGGGTATCCAATGTCCAATAATACAATTTTGTGCAAAACACCAATGCTGCAGATGATGTATCACCATATGCATCTAAGCTTGCTTAGAATCCTTCAAGTTTCATTGGAATGGTGCAAAACTCTCAGGATGATCAGAAGGTTACATCAAATGGGCAAGTATCTTCAAAAGATCCATCACTAGAAATGATCAAAGACAATTCTCCTATAGTGGAAAGTTCCATGACAACTCAAAATGGGAGAAATTCTATACATAACAATGAGACATTTGATTCAAAAAGGCAGAAGCCATTGGTTTTTTATCAAGGGAAGGAGGAACCTGCACCTTTCCTATTATCTGTTAGAATTTTTGGAAAAATGTTACATAATTGTTTAATTGACTCTGGCGCATCAAGTAATGTAATGCCTTTGGACATATGTAGAAAGTTGGGATTGATTCCACTTTAGACTGACAAGAAGGTTACACAATTGGATAAAACTGAGGTCCCAGTCGGGGAGAGTTGAATAATATTCACATGCAATTAGCCTCTGATCCATGTGTTCAAAGTTGTATTGACATATCTATTGTGGATATTCCTGAAGGGTATGGCATGCTTCTTAGTAGAGATTGGGCAAGGAAATTGAATGGTTATATTGCAATAGACTTTTCACACATGTGGCTCGCATGGAAGGGAATTCCCAATCAGATAAGGATAGAGATCACTCCAAGGCTCTGATTGTTGATCACTGAGTATGGTGAACATAATGAGATCTTGTTTATGGAAACCACTTTGGGATGATATATTGCCAAAACTAGAGAGGTTTTAATGTTGCAAGGTTACAATCAAGGGGGATGTCCTGATGTGACTCCAAATTTCACTAAGGTACCAGTTATGGATGATTCAGAACCATCACTGAATGAAGGAATGTTTGAGAATTTTAGGAATTTTGACCTAAAAAGTATTAAGCAAGAAGTTGAACTAGGAAAAGATGCATCCATTCAAAATCTATTGTTACCTAACTGGTGTAGAATACATGATGCTTTTCATTCTAAGATATCATGCACCATGTGCAAAGAAGAAATTGCACAAGTTTCCAAAATGGTTCCACAAGCATGGATAGCAGAAAATGTGGTCAAAATGAACTCACCCTATATGAAAATTTTAGATCCATAGTAGGAAAGAATTTGAGAAGGTGAAATAGGACAAGAAGAACATAAAAAAGAATCCAAGGATTCAAAGATAAAATCACCCATGGAATATGAAAATGATCAAGTATGGACTCTATCCTTTGATGGATCCAAATCAAAGAAAGGTAGTGGAGCCGGTGTCAAACTCATCAGCACAACTAGAGAAACATATTTGGTAGCACATAGGTTGCAGTTCCCTTGTACTAATAATGTGGCTGAGTATGAATCATTGGTCATTGGATTGCTCCCCGCTATCCAAAAGGGTGCCAAAATCCTACATGTACATGGAGATTCAGACATAGTCATTGGATAGGTATGCAAGAAATATACATGCCATGATAAAAGATTGGGTTAGTATCGCAATAGAGTTTGGGACCTAATCAAAAGCTTTGATGCTTTCAATATTAAAAGGATAAGTCGAACAAGCAATCCAATAGCAAACTCTTTGGCTCAATCTACAAGTTCATTAGAACCATTAGCCATGGATTGTGTGAAGAAATTTATAGTTGAACTGACTTTAGTACCATTAGTTCCTGATAACATCACAAATTTTCAAGTGTTTGAAGATGACAAACATATTCTTGATTTTCTGACAAGCTCGAGGGTATTTGAAGCACAAGTCATAGATGAAGGAGAACAACAACAAGCTCAATTTGAAATTGATGAGATTATGAATTTAAGGACAAATACCATTCCAAAAGGAATGATTGAACTAGAGAGAATTTTTGATGCAGACAGACTGGGTTCCCTCAAGTACCAAAGTACTGAAGGAGGGGAATGTGAAAAGGTGAACATGGGAACAAGAGAAAATGTCAAGAATGTATTTATTGGGAAAGTTTGTACCCCCACAAAAAAGGAGGAAATATTGAAGCTTATGAAGGAATTCCCTGACGTGATTGCTTGGGGATATGAAGATCTGAAGACATATGATACGTCTCTCATTACACATACTATTCCATTAAAGCCAAAAAATAAACCATTTAGACAAAGGCAGAGACCAATAAATCCATTGTTAGAATCACTAATAGATCAAGAAGTGAAGAAGTTATTGTCAGCATGGATTATATTCCCAATTTGACACTCAACGTGGGTCACCAACCTTGTACCTATTAGAAAGAAGAATGGAGAGATAAGGTTGTGTGTGGATTTAGAAATCTCAACAGAGCTTCAGAGAAGGATAATTATCCAGTGCCATCATTAGATGAAGTGATACAAGTTGTTAATGGTTCTCAAATGATGTCATTTTTAGATGGTTATTCTGGATATAACCAAGTGATGGTAGAAGAAGAAGATAGAATAAAGACAACATTCACAACTAAATGGGGTACGCTTGCTTATAGAAGAATGCCTTTTGGTTTGATCAATGTAGGAGCCACTTTTTAAAGGGCCATGGATTATGCTTTTAGAGACTTGGTAAAGAAGTGCATCATCATTTACATGGATGATCTCACAGTATTCTCTCAATGCAGGGAAGATCACATCAGTGATTTGAGGAGAATCTTCCAAAGATGTAGAAGATATGGAATTTCCTTGAATCCAAAGAAATGCATGTTTTCTGTCACTGAAAGGAAATTGTTAGGACATGTAATATCGGAATGAGGAATCTCAATTGATCTTGAGCACATTGAGGAAATATCAAAGATAGGATTGCCAGCTAGTTAGAAAGAATTAAAGTCATTCTTTGGGAAAATTAACTTTATAAGGAAGTTCATAACTGGGTTTGCATAGATAGTAAGGCCATTAAATGACATGCTAAAGAAAGGAGCAAGGATAGATTGGACACCTACAACAAGAAAGGCATTCGAAGAAATCAAGAAAGCAATCATGGATGCTCCTATTTTGTTGAGTCCTGACTACACCAAGCCTTTTTATATATATTCTTTTGCCTCAGAACACACTTGCCCAACTATCCTCACCCAAAAGGCAGATGATCAGGATGAACATCCTATTGCATTCATGAGTTCACCCTTGAAAGATGCAGAATTGAGATATCCGAATGTTGAAAAACAAGCTTATGCTTTGGCGAAAGCAATAAAGAAATTTCAACATTACATCCTAAGAATCAAGGTCTATGCAATAGTTCTTGATGCAACAATAAAGACTTTGCTAATGCAGAATGAATTGGGAGAAATAAGAGGAAAGTGGATGGCAATTATTTAAGAATATGACATGGAGATACAACCAATGAAGTTGGTACGAGGACAAGCTCTAGCCCAAACCCTATCTATAACTGGTCCCAGGTTAGTACAAGTATATATGTTAGAAGAAGTATCCCTGAATGAATGGTACGATGATATTGTTCATTATTTGCTAAACCATAAGTCTCCATCACACATGAACTCTGTTCAAAAGCATTCATTAAGAATGAAGAGTCAAAATTTTATGCTTCAAGGATTTGTGCTATATAGAAAGAATCATGATGGGGTTTATTTAAGATGTGTTGGAAAGGAAGAGGCTGGACACATCATTGAGCTTTTTCATAGTAAATATTGAACTAGTCATGGAAGTGGTTTGGCTATGGCTCATCAAATATCGAGAGCAGGGTATTATTGGCCAACCTTGTTTAAAGACACTTATGAGCACATGAAGACTTTTCACACATGTTAGATAGCTGTGACACATGAAAGAAATCTTGCTATGCCATTACAACCTATTATTGAAGTAAAACCATTCACAAAATGGGGGTTAGATTTTATCAGTCCCATCAATCCACCATCATTAGAACACCACCAGTATATCCTAACTGCTACAGACTATTGCACCAGATGGACTAAGGCTCAATCGCTGAAAAATTGTACAACAGAGGTTGTTATCAAATTTCTTGAAGAAAATATCATTACCAGGTTTGGATGTCCCCATGCATTTGTATGTGATAATGGGCTAGCATTTAGATCGTTGAAGTTCTCAAAGTGGGCATTTGACTATGGGATCACACTAAAATTTTCATCAAACCGCTATCCATAAGGGAATGGATTGGTAGAATCAACAAACAAAAATTTATTGAGTGCAATGAAGAAGTTATTAGACAATAATCCTAGAGATTGGCATACACAGTTGAGATTCACACTTTGGGCAGACAGGATCAGAATAAAGAGTTCTTTGGGGACATCTCCATATCATTTGGTTTACGGACAAGATCCAATTTTTCCTATCCAATTGAGGATTCCAACACTACAATTCATGCAAGATTTTATGGAAAGAGAAGATAGAGTGCAAACACATTTGACTCAATTATTGCACTTGGAAGAAAAGAGTGATGAAGCATTGGAAAAGTTTGCTAAACATCAAGGAGTTGTTAAGAGATGGTTTGACAAAATGGCAAAGGTTAAGGAATTTTGAATTATAGATCTGGTACTCCGGAGGGATAAGTCACATGAAAAGAAATGTGGACACGACAAGTTTGATAGTCTCTGGAAAGGTCCTTATCAACTTTCTAAAATTTTGGGAGATAATGCATTCAAGCTTAAGACTCTAACAAGGAAGGAAGTTCAGTTGCCCGTCAATGGGCAATTCCTCAAGCATTATTTCTGGCCTTAGGTTTTCTTTCTAAACCCTAACCTATACATAGTTAGTTTAGGTTTTCCTTTGTGGTGTGTTTCTGTTTTTATTTTTCCCTTTTTTAGTTAGGTGGGGTTTTGGTTTGTCTCCCCTCTCCTGGTTAGGAGTTTTGGCTTTGTGTAGTATAGGTTCCTTTCTCTTGTTGGTTGTGTTTTCTTTTTTTTCTTGATTTGTCTTCCTCGGGTGGTTTGGTTTTCTCTCTACTTTTGGTTTTGTCTTCAGTTTTGACTTTTGCTAGGTGACTCATAGCTATGAGAATCTCTTTTTGCAAGTGGAGTGATGTGATGATTTGGTTACTTCATCTGAAGATTTCACTGAGTTTTGTTTATTTCATTTCTTGGATTATTGTTATGAAGAGCATTAGAATCTCGACTATCCTTCATAAATTTTTAGTGGATTAGAAAACATACTTGACTTAGAAGGTTAATCATACATTGTGTCTTGACACATGAACTCTGAGGTTGCCACATATTTCACACTCTTAACTATTGCTCTAAGTCCATTTATGTGTCTTTAGGAAAGGTCATGACTTGTGAAAATTTTAAAATCTTGCTTCAGTGCCATTGTAACTCCTAAACCCATGGTAAGCTTCATTGCTTACAAGCCAAGAGAAAAGAAAGAATTGAAATACCAATTCAAAAGGAGTAAAAAAAAAGAAGAAAAATGATGAAATAATGAGTTGGCTTTGGGGGTGTTAGGATAAACCACGGACAGAAATAAAAAACTACATGCAAATATAACCAATAACAGAAAATAATAGAACAAACAGAAATGAACACAAGGCACCAAGATTTGACGTAGTTCACCCAATCCCTAAGCTACGTCCACTAAACAGCAAGTCTGATCTTATTACAATCCAATGATTACAACCTGATTACAATTTGTAATCCCTTACAGCTCAATACCGCCGCAAGAACCAATTTCGTATTGCAACATAATGAAAAATACCCAACCCTAAGCCATTTTATACAAGTGTTAAACCGCTTTAGGGTTATAACATGTCGGCCATATGTCAGCCATAATATGTCGGCTACCATGTCGGCCACTGCCCAAAAATTTTTTCGGCCGAACCCCACTATTTATGAAGTATGATAAACCAATGACAGAAATAAAAAACTACATGCAAATATAACCAATAACAAAAAATAATAGAACACACAGAAATGAACACAAGGCACCAAGATTTAATGTGGTTCACCCAATCCCTGGGCTACGTCCACTAAACAGCAAGTCCGATCTTATTACAATCCAGTGATTACAACCTGATTACAATCCGTAATCCCTTACAGCTCAATACCGCCGCAAGAACCAATTTCGTATCGCAACATAATGAAAAATACCCAACCCTAAGCCCTTTTATACAAGTATTAAACCGCTTTAGGGTTATAACATGTCGGCCATAATATGTCGGCTACCATGTCGGCCACTTCCCAAATTTTTTTTTCGGCCGAACCCCACTATTTATGAAGTATGATAAACCACGGACAGAAATAAAAAACTACATGCAAATATAACCAATAACAGAAAATAATAGAACACAAAGAACTGAACACAAGGCACCAAGACTTAACGTGGTTCACCCAATCCTTGGGCTACGTCCACCAAACAGCAAGTCCGATCTTATTACAATCCAGTGATTACAACCTGATTACAATCCGTAATCCCTTACAGCTCAATACCGCCGCAAGAACCAATTTCATATCGCAACATAATAAAAAATATCCAACCCTAAGCCCTTTTATACAAGTATTAAACCGCTTTAGGGTTATAACATGTCGGCCATATGTCGGTGATAATATGTCGGCTAACATGTCGGCCACTGCCTAAAATTTTTTTCACCGAACCCCACTATTTATGAAGTATGTATAGTACTTTCCTGATCAGTCTCCACAATCTAACAGGGGGTACGTGGAAATCTCCATAGGTGTTCTAAAAAATAATTCGTCGGAAGTGGAGCAATCTCTATTGGTTTTACAGCGACAACTCTGTTGGGGCTATGGATGCCTGACTGGTAGTGGGGTAATGTCCAGGATGCTTTTGAAGTCAAGAGGAACCAATAACTTGTCATGATTAATTCTAGGATTTCTGAGTGGCCTTTTCGAGCTAGAATTAATACATTTGCACACACTTAGGTGGTCACAGAGTAAATGTGTTTTGATCCAATATATGATTATTCTCACCTTTTGAGCTTGTTTTCTCTCTTATTGATGACGTAAGATTGAGAAACTAATGATTTTGAATTTGGATTAAGTTTTATCCTTGAAATGTTTGTAACATTTCCCCCCATGGAGTCGCCAAATGTTGTGACCACTAGTCACTACACACCCAAGCCTAGGACCCCCTTTCTTTTAAAAAAAAAAATTGCTAGCTATTTACTTATTCTGTAGAGCGCATGTCAGCGAAGACAAATAATAGAATCCTTCATCATTCAAAAATCCTACTTTCCTTACAGCATGGAGCATAGTTTTGGAAGTTAATATTATGCAAAGAACAAAATCCTCCATTCTGGAAAAGCTCGATCCCACAAATTTAGGAGCGCAAGTCTGAAGGAGTCATGGAAAGGATAAAATCCTTCATTCCTTGAAAATTTTGCTTTCTATAAAGCATGGAGCACAAGGTTGAAGGAGTCATGGAAAGATTTCACAAAGGATAAAATCCTTCATTCCACTAAAAGCCCACTCTAGCAAATTTCGAGCGCAGATTTAAGGATTATAAATTTTATTTCCAATCCAAGCATAGATATGGATAGGAACAAATCTATAGAGGAAATTAAAAAGGGACTAGATATCACCTTTGGTTGAATGGTCAGGGCTAACATAAATTCAAAAGAAAAATCAGTTGAAGAAGGTTTCTATGCAATAGAAATAATGGCTTGGGCACATGCCGCATGTTACTTCAATAACACTGATATCAAGAAGAAGTTGGAAAAGTTGAGGAATGCAAGATCTGATGTATAATGATGACTAGATCAAGACTGCTTGATGCTCAAACAATTGACAGACAAAATGCAAAAGGTTTCCAAAAAAGTAAAATCACACCTACTTGAAGAAATGTTTGATGCAGATAGGAATTGATCTTGTAAAACACATAAGAAGAGCAGACCTTTTGGATCTCTCCACTGTTCCTTCCTTCTATGATCATAGCTCTCTTCTCAACCATGCACAATAATGGGAGAATGCAATGCTTGCAGAAAACCTAATATGGGCATTACTAATTGCTGACAATAAGCCAATTCTAGCCCTGAAAGATTTAATGTCAATAGCTAATCACCAGTTCAATATGCAAAAGAGCATGAATAGCTCAACATGGTTACATCATAAGCAAGAAATGGGAGCAGCTTTTGTAGTAGGAAATAGCGTATTGTTCCTCAAATGGTATAGATCCTAATGGGTACATAAACCCTAGTGATGAATATAATGGACCCACTATTTCATAAAATCCTTCATCTAAGTAAAAGCCTGATTCCACAAATTTAGGAGCACAAATTTGCTTTTGCCATGGAATATTCAATGAAGGATAAAATTATTTAACTCCATGAATATCTCGCTTTCTATAAAGCATGGAGCACAAGCTTGAAGGAGTCATGGAAACATTTTACAAAGGATAAAATCTTTCTTTCCATAAAAAGCCCTTTACCTAAAATTTCAGAGCGCAGTTTTGAGGACATGGAGGAATGTTTTGGTGAAGGATTTTATCCTTCATTCCTTGAAAATCCTGCTTTCATAAAGCATGGAGCATAGTTTTAAGACAGTGAAGGAAAATGAGCACAAGGGTACTTGTCTGTTTGGGAGGAAGAGTGAAATGAAAACAAATGGGCACCAAGACTGTGATGGAACGAGTAATGGAGAGAAACCAAATGAGTAGCAGCAACATGTGCTTCCTGTTGGTTTTATGGAGAAGCCCAAATAGTCAATTGAAATCAACGGACATGCACTGCCAGGGGGTTTGACAGAAGATCTTCCTCTGACTAAAATAATAGTGGAAAAAAAAGGGGCAAAGAATGATAGCGGTTTCTTTTGTCTTCCTAGGAAAGAGAACACAGAGGAAAAAATAAGCATAAACATGGAGATGCTCCCTCTTCTCTAAGTCAAACTCCAAGTGTCCAAGAGATAGAAACTTTTGAAAGGCAGGATGTAGGGACAAGTATAAGGAGATTTGAGCAAGAAAAGAATTTGGATAGGCCAATTCATGATAGGTTGAGTATAAATGCTTATGAAAAGTCCATGCAAGAAAGAGGGAGAGATCAGGATATGGCTACAGAGGAAAGTCTCGCTATGATCTTAGAGTGAGAAATGATTAATGATGGAGATGGTCCACTAGAGGAAGAAACTCTAGGAGTAGCAATACATCTTCCAAGTGCTGAAGTCATAGTTCTTGAGGTTACAATGGATAGTCCAGGAGGTGAAGAGGAGATTGACATTCGAGCGGTCCAAAGGAAAGAACAATTGGTAATTTCAGGGGACCAAAGTATACCAATTCCAGAATGGTTGAGGCACCGAATTCAATGACATCAACAAAAGGAGGTTGATCCAATAATTGAATTACATGAAATTTTTGACCGATCAAATCAATCAGAAGAACAAGGGAAAGAAAAAAGATATACTAAATTCATCAGAGGAGAATCAGGATCCAGAATCTTGCAGATTGCGACTCCCACAATTGACAAAGAAAAAAATTAGATTGCCCCAGATGAATATCATGTTATAGAAGTAAATCTTGGTTGGGCCTCCTGAGAGCAAATATTGGAAGAATTTGATGACTCCACACAGGCTTTGAAGGATAGGCTGAAGAAAGTAGAAGAAAGGTATGAAAAGAAAAAAAGAGAAATTCGGGCCTTATGTCAGTACATCAATGACTTACCTCATCTAGTAAGAGAAGAAGGTCCATCATTTGTCCCTCCAATAGGTGTTTCTAGTGAAGTGGTAGGTGATATTGATAGAATCAAGCAAATTGCTCAGGGTGTAAAGATTTGGATCGAAGGAATTAAGGAGGTAGGCTTCAAACATGTAGAAGAATTAGTGCAAGTGCACAATAGGGCATTGGCTGCAATCTCTAGGATCCAATGCATGGAGGAATCATGGGTGGATGAGCATATTTACTAAGAAGAGGTGATTGTCGACATTCAGAGTCTGATGGATACCCCAAAGCAAGAATTGATTGATGGTTGAGTTATCAGCGAGGGGGATGTCTATGATTTTATTTGATGGTACAATGCAATGATCATGGCTAAGGAAATGTTTGAGAGCTTTATCAGGGAATCCAGTCGATGGAAAAAGATTGTTGATAACATCAAGCAAGGAATATCAAATGCAATTGCATCCTTCTTATCATAAAGATTGGGGGAAAAAGAAATGACAATTGATAATCTGAAAGTCAAGTTAGAGGAATTCTTTCAGCTAAATGTATATGGAAGAGATGATTTTGAGAACTTCTCCATCTTCTCAAATACAATGCACACTACTAAGGACTTACTACCAGATTGGGATGAAAGCTTGGGAAAAGCAGAAAGAGTAATTGCAGTTCTAGAATTCAAGCAAGAATCTGCACCAAGCATCAGTATAGAGGAGTTGGAAACAATGTTAAATCGATTTCAATCTTTCAGGCAAAGAAATCAAGGATAGATGCGTTAAATGCATAGTGGGCATTTATTACCCACTACAATATTAGATTCCTTATGGCATTAATGTAGATTCCTTTCCATTGCCCTAACCCTAATTAGGGTTGATGTGGCACAATCCTCACCATTAGTTATTGTGATCATCTAAGCAACCTATTGTAATCGAGGGCCTATATAAAGGCTTCATTTCTCATTTGTAAGGGGATATTTTTATGAGATTGTTGCTATGAGCTACTGAGATAATAAAGTTTTCATTGAAGATTGGTGAATACTTGACGTGTCTTAGTGCTTGCTTGTTCTCCTAAATTTCTTCAATTAGATTAAGTTTATCATAGTCAATGTGTGGTGATTACAATGAAGAATATGATAGTGTATTGATGAGTTCCTTTGGTTCATACTTTTGATGTTTTAGTGATTCTAACTCATTGTGTAAAGTTAGCCTGAACCCCTTCCATGCATATGCTCAACTTCTATCATTCATATACATTGTTCTTTTTGATGGTGTATATGGTGATATGAAAATCTTTGGCATAACCCTTGAAGATTGCACTAGTTCACACTTAGTTGTAGTATAACTTGGCGAAGCAGAATTTGGTAACTTGAGGAATTCGTCCACTATAGTACTATTTATTGTTATCACTACCCTTAGGATTGTGTTATTGAATTTTTGTATATTTTGTGAAAACTCCCAAAAAAGCACTTCATTGCAAAACCTTAAGATTGCTCCCACATCCAATATGACTTGAAATGAATATGAATAAACACATAAGGCCCCTTGTGATCATCAAAAAATCACATCAAGCACCGATCTTATCCACAATCAAGACCTGGCATTAAAGGAACCTTGAAGTCATTGTATGATCTTCTAGCAATCTTAGCATAAACAAGACTTTATTCAAGAGAGGATAAGATATTTTGATATTTTGTTCTACTGTTTGGTGAGTCATAAAACACACATCAACAAGTATATATTTAAGGATAAAAGAAGTTAGTGTTGTGGGGCAATATTTCATATTGCTTTTATTTTGAGATTTTTTAAAATTTTGGTGTGGTATTGAAATAAGCATTGGACTATTGAGTGTCTTTGTTATTTAGAAAATTTTAATGATCTTTTTAAACCATAAGCTTATTGAAGTTCGTGTTTATTTAGTTCATAAGAAGACCAACACAAGGCATAGTATTTGGTAGAGGATTGATACTTATGTAATTTTATGCATTTATGTTGGAATATTATTTGAATTTAACCATGGATGTCATTGAGATGTCTAAAATTGTCGTTAGTGAAAAATTTGATGGTACTTTTAATGGGCCCTTGGTCTATTGGTGAACTTGAATGGCTCAGAAAGAGCCCACTAGGAATCATGTCTTATTGAGTGCAAGCCTCTAAAATCATAAGGGATGAGGTTAGGATCATTCAATGGGTGATTTTTATGGCGTGCATGCCCCTCATTCCTTTCCTCTAAGTTGAAGAGGTTTCAGGCATGATTGGGCCTGTATTTGGTTGCTAAAAAGTCTATGTGGTGGAAGAGCATCTAGGATAGGTTGTTAGCAATGAAATAAGAGTCCTAGAAAGAATTAGGAATAATTAGTTTCTTATTTTTGAGGTCCTTGTGCATGTAAAGAAACAATGAAATGCATGATAGGAAACTTTGTGGGCAAATGATGGATTGACAAAAATGTTGTCAATTAGGTCCAAAACTACAAAAAGTTGACTTGGAGGGCTAGTTAAGTGTAGGAGGGTAGCTAGAAATTTATATGGCCTAAACATGGATAACATAACTTCCATGGTTAATTTAGAGGCATGGTGTGTAGTCTCACAAAATAAAAAGTGTAAAAATGCAAAAATTGACAATTTTGCAAAAATTGCACATTGACAGTTTTGCAATTTTGCAATTTTCTTGTCCAAGAAGTTGCAAAAGTGATTGGAAGGCACAAGGAGGTTACCAATGAGTGGGAATTGGTTTAGTTAGTTAGATAATGAGATGTTAAAGCCCTCAAAGTCCCCATTGTATGGGTGGAAATTTAGAGGAGTACAGATGCAAAAGAATTCATGAAAAGTACTGTTAGTTTTGAATAATTAAGATAGATTTGATAGCAACATGATACTTATGGTTTTTTGGTGTTTAGTTTTGGTTCCTACATATTCATTACATTCTTTTTTTTTTGTTTGAAGGTTCTATCAATCGGGTCATGTCTACAATAAATGTTTTTGTAATTTGTCTGTTTGCTGGCTAGTACTGGGGCAGACTTTATAAAATGGTTTCTACCATCATTCCCCCTAGTTGGGATTCTCCAAAATATTGAGAAATTCTAGTAGACACATTTTACTTTGTATCATAGGAAGGATGGAGCAAAAAGCATAATTCCAAGGCCTATGCTTGGAATCCCTAGGCCAGACTATGCTATTCTTGGCTAGAAATGGAAACAAGGAAGGCTGTTTTCTTGCAAGGGTGAATCATTTTGAATGGAATGGGTGTCATAGGTGGAGAAATAATAGAGTGAAGACACTATGGGTGCAAGGAGAAGTGTGGAAAGTCTCTAGTGAGGTAGAAAGATCATATTTGCTTCTGACTGGTCTAGATTGCTATCAAACCCTAACAAACCCTCAAAATATGGGTTAGGGCATCTGGTATACCTTGGGAATTCTAAGATCTTGATTAATATTTTATAAAAATAATAAAAAAATTCATAAAAATCTTAAAATATATATAATTAAAAAAATCTAACTTACTGAAATATCTTTTTATTGAATATATTTCAGTTCAGAAGTTGAAGTAAAATAAGACTGTAAAATATAGAATTTATCATTAATCCATACAAATTATGAGATAGTGATCACATAATTGTACTTGCTAATGAGTGATCCAATGAGTACTAACATTTCATTTAGTCTTATAAGAGATGGATTTGTGTGAAAATAAGGAACAATGAGTTACACATTTCAATCATAATAACAATATGACAATTTATCTTGCTGTGAAAACTCTCTCCAAAACTTATCAAATTAAACTTCAATTATGAGATCTATATAAATAAAGAGCACTTGTATGAGAACTTTATTTATGAAAGAAACATTTACAATAAAAATCTAGAAATAAACTAGAGGCTGAAGTAAGGCCCTATAGCGTGGACAATAACATGATCATAAAACCTAGCCCACGTGCAAATACATATAAAAAGGTACAGAAACAAATAACAATGGGGAAGAAGACACAAATCAAGAGCTAATTCTATAATGAAAGACGTAAGTCCGTAGCTAGTTGTGTTGTGCAAGAGTGGTGACAATAGCTTTTGCATCACCAATCAAAACGGTGACAGGGTCCAAATTATCCTTCACTCTGAAAACCAATGCGGCAACAACATTGCTTTCCTTCAAACCACCAAGACAAGCCTATGGATTATTTTCTATAGAAGTCAGCCATGCGAGTGCAACTGATGCATCAAATCTTGATTTTTTTAACTCAGACTTTGAAGCATGAATCCAATATCTGGTCTGCTTCATCAGCTCTGTGCAGTCTTCCAGAGCTCTTACTCTCCACTTTTTCTTCTTCTGCCTAGCCACAACACGAAAAGAGTGTTTCACTTCTTTACCTACTAAATCCAGCGGATAACAGAAAGGTCAGGAAAATCTGAGTATAAGGCCCATGGCGCGTTTGATAGTGATGAGATGCACGACACTGGATTTATGGCGTTACTACAAGCCTCGCTAATTACACGTGAATACGTACTTGGTGGCTCTGCCTCACTTGCATAATATACTCCCACCACAAATAGCACTCCCCACAAGATGATGGCGCCTCTCAAGATCCCTTTCGTAAAGTATGCAGCTAACATATTTGAGCCTTTCATTCTTCACACTTCAATTTAATTATCCACCACCACTCACGGTATCCTTAATATATAACCTTTAACCTTCTGCTTGGGGATTGCATGTCACTAAATATTCTATTTTTTATTTTTATTATGTTTATATTTATATACTTAATGGTTGTGGAAGTAAGAGGTATGTCTATTTTTATCCCTTTCTTTATGCATGTAAATTATAATTATGTTTATGTTTTAGGTGTAGTGCTTTTCCATTTTAGGAATTTTTAAGTTGTAGTTGTCACTTGTTATATGTATGTATGTATGTATATATATCATAAAAATAATATAATTATAAATATACATCATAATAATAATATAATTATAATTATACATCATAATAATAATATAATTTTAATTTTATACATTACTTCTTAATTATGTATATATATAGCTAAAATTATTTCGAAAGAGTTTTGTAGATTTAAGTTCACGTATGTTTTTCTGAATTCTTTTTCTTTTCTTTTGTTAATAACTATTACTTACATTATGATTTTTTAATATATTATAAATGATTGATTCTACATATGAATTTGATAGCTCCATCACAATGTTCTAAAGATATTTTCTAAATTTATTTTTTATTTTTTAATGTAATAGATATGAACTTCAAGTGTATACAACTTCAATTATATATATATATATATATATATATATATATATATATATATATATATATATATATATATATATATATATATATATATATATAATTCTATTTTTACTTAAATCAATAACTTCTTAGAACAAAGTTAAAAAAAATCTTATAATTGAACTTTTTAAATTTTACAGTTTATATTTTAAAAATATAAATATAAATCAAATAATTTTAAATAAATATATTAAATTATATCTTCAATTTAAAATTTGATAATATATTATCAAATTTACATGAAAAAAATAAAGAACTTACAATTAACCATAATTTTTTATCTAAACTCTGAGATTTAAATTGAACTATTATTAAAAATTATATCTTTTAATATGAATATTTTAACTACATAAAAGCTAATCTATAAATTATATAATTAGTCGATTAGGTTGTCTACAAGAGGAAAAGTGTCACGTCAGATCGTCAAAGCTTTTCTATGCTGAAAGCTTTTCACCAAGCCTGGAATTTGATGGTCACTCCTGCCTCTCATATGATTTTTTTATGACAGCTAAATTTTTTTCATGCCTTTCAGTTTACGTTTTGATAAAAAAAAATTGATTGTAAATTTTTTGTTTAAAACAATTTAACAAATTGTTTTAAATTTAAGTATTAGAAAACAATAATATGATTTAGTAACATATGCAAAATTATCTATGAATAACTTATAATCATAATTAGTACTATACACAAAAATCTTAAAGAAGCAAGTTTCTAAGTTACTTTAACAGATTTTTAAAATTCATTATTTTTTATTTTAATAAAATTCTAAATTAATATAAATATACATTCACCAAAATAGAAACATAACTAAAGAGAAGAAAAAAATTAGAATCGCCTATAATATAAAATAATATATATTTATCATAGATATATATTACATATTATAAAATCACATTTATGTATAATATTAAATATAATACTAACTTACCTATAACAAATATTGATAGTTTAGTAATAATTTCACTTGTCATATTGATGGTTCTCTCAGAAAATAGCCCATCAAACCATACGGTCTTACAATTTTTTAAACTATCATATACGGTTCAAAAGTCCAAAAATGGCCAATACGGCCATCAAATTCCAACCCTGCTTTCCATTGCTGGTGAATTGCTTCACACCGGATGATCTGAGGAAAAAATCAGGCTTTCCCATTCAATCCCAAGAATCAATTACATTGTTTTTTAAGGAAATGGAAAGTTGGCTAAAACATATCTTTTAACTTCAACAGCCTTAGTTTGTCGTTGTGAAAAATATCTTTTACAAATAAAAATATATTCAAGGACAAGGATAAGATTTTTCTTCTTATCTGTCATCTTGTCAGAATACTAATATGAGCTATAAAAATAAGAGTTATTAGGCAGCTAATTAATTCCCATCCAAGACTAAAATAGAAGTAAAATAGAAGAAGACTAAAAAAATTTCTCCTGAATAAAATAAAGCACAAGTCACTACTACAAAGAGGGGGATTAAGTACAAAATTTCAGACAAATTTTAAATAAATTGTCTTCAGTTTAGATAGAAAGAAGTTTGTGTATTTTCTCAAATGTGTCTCTGATTGACCATCTTAATGTATCATCTTAAAAAATTGTTTCTACAAGATAAAAGTATCTTACAGAGACCATTTTTTAAGATGATGCATTAAGATGCTTAGTCAAGACATATCTGAGATAATCAACAACTTTCTTTCTGTCTCAACTAAAGACAATTTTAAATAATTTGTCTCAAATTTTTTGTTTAACCACCTCCTGCCCCTCTTTCTTGCACTCCTAAACTTGCTTCTAGTATATCTAGAATTCAAAAAAAAAATTGTGATCATAGCTTAACCATAACATTCCAACAACCTAAAAAAGAAATTTCTTTCCCATCACTTCACTGAAAATGAATTACTGCAATTACTTTAGCACCAATCACTAGAGAATAATCTAAGTTACTTTAGCATGAACTAGAGAATAACCTAAAAATAAACAAATTCCCATGCCTTAATAATCAAATGCATAGTAAAAACTTGATTTATTTCATATAAAAGATTTTAATATTTGGAGGTTGATTATATACAACAATGAGAAGGAAACAAATGATTTTCTTACACGTGGAACATCATGAGGTCTAGTATTAAAGAACTATGTATAACTACACTCAATCTTTACTATACATATACCATATTGGAAATGGGAAAAAAATCAACATGTTACAATAGAAATAAATTATTTTGCTGAAACATTCTAGACCAAAATTACATTATTTCTCTAAACTACATTATTATGTAAGTGTTTGGCTATGCCATGTAGCATCCCTAATACATTGACAACTGATGTAACTTCTCTCTCACATTAGAAGCTTCTGATAAGTGTTAAACAATTCAAAATGTCACCAACACTCCCCCTTAATCTTTACTGCCATGTATGTGTGTAATGCCAATCCTTTCTTGGAAATTCTCCAAAACATTCTTTGTAAGGGGCTTTGTGAAAACAAAACTCAAGACATATGTCACCATTGTTCACTAATTCATGAATATAATGATATCTTATATCTATATGCTTACAATGTTGATGAAAAACATGATTCCTTGATAAAGAAATAGCTGCATTATTATCACAATATTTTTTTGTAGGTTCTTCATTTGGATACTTCAAGTATGAAACTACTCTTCTTATCCACATTGCTTGGCAAGTTGCTGATGTTGCTTCAGTTGATGATAGTGTCAAAATTGGTTGTTTCTTTGATGCCTGATAGATAGCTCATTGATCCTAGGTGAAAGATATAGTTTGAGGTACTTTTCATAAAAGAAGGGATATCCAACCTAGATTTCATATGCTTCACAATTGATACTTGTACTAATAAGGATGAGGTGTCCTTTGCTAACATGCTAGGTGAAAAATTAGAGGTGTTTATCGACCACCTTAAAATTTTCCAAAATATACACCCTTCTACAACACTTTAGAATAGTACATGCTTGACTTTTGATCTTTTTTTAATGGAAGTAGTCACATTTTTAATAGGGCAAGATTTGTCATTTGTTAATCTTTCTTTCAAGGTCCAATTGATTTCCACATGTCCTTATGTAATCCCTTATTTAAAAAGGTTACAATGATACATCATAGGGATATCCCATTGTAGATAAAGCTTCACAAATAATATCTCTATAGATAGCTATTTACTTTCCAATGCTCAGATTTGCCTATGCAATCATGGTTACTCTAATCAAACTATCACAACTTTGCAATCGGAATCCAATTTGAAGTCATTCTTGTGATGAACTAATAAGATTCAATAATTTTATTGAAACATATTGAATTAAGCGATCTATATTGGATTTATTAGCATTATTGATCAGTTTTGAAAAAATTAACCCTTCTTAGGCTATCCTTACAAAAGGTTCCTCTTACAATAGACTTTCCATTGTATCAACCTTATTGTCAAAAATTGAGGTGTATCTTTCTTTCTTCTTCAGAATGTTAATTAGTAATAGATGCAATAGGAATTTTGGTTATTGTATTGCTACATAGTATAGCTACTGGGCAGGGGTGGGGGGGTGTGCAGGACAATCATTTTGAAAAATGATAATTTTGAGCTATCAAAAAATGTGATAGATATATTACCTTCACCAATTTCATCTAACATTAAACAATCATATTCTTGCACAAAACCCCAACAATAAATACATTTTGAGGGGTATAAAAAATAGTAAGTTTCCATGTCTTCTCTTTGTTTTGAGGAGATGGGTGTATGTTCCTTGCATACAACTTTCATCTTTATAGGTTCTAGTTGGCTATTCTTGTTGGAATTCCTTAGAATAACTAAGAGGGGGTGGGAGGGAGATAGTTATCCAAGGTCCAGATGTATAAATAATTTTTTTCACAACTTAGAGAACCCATATCTATAAAATATATTTATTATGCATGCATCCATATTAAATAATACAACTCTTAAACTTGTAGGTTACTGTAAATCAACTATGTAAAAATATAAGTATAAAACATAACAGATTCAACAACACATTTGACACAATGGTTTATGTGGAAACCCAATTTGGGAGAAACTACCAATAACATGCTACTAATTCTCACTCTTCTGAAGTGATGCCCTTTGAAAGGCCAACCCTATTAAAGGGTACAATGCACACTGTTAAATGTGACCCAGTTAAAGGATTTTAATCACTCTATTAGAAGTGAGGCTTGTTAGAGGACTTTTAATCATTCACTTAGAATGTCACCCATTTAAAGGATTTACAAGTGACTTTTATGTCAACCTTAGTTCAAAGGATTTACCTAAACTGATCCAATTATTAGAGAGTAGTAGTAAGGTTTGATCTAATAACAACTTACAACTTTACTTTGTATATTATAGATCTATGTTTAGTCCTCCATTGTGCTTGGCTTCATTCACTTAAGCTCTTATAACTTATTCACCCTTCAAGCATTCATCCTCTTAAGTCTCCCTACTTTGCATGCCAATACAAACTCTATAGTTTGACCACCATATGAAACAACACCCTAGACTTCTTGTCTTTTCTAGGTTCTCTCTTATACCAACTATTGTTTCATGCCTTGTATCCTTTTATAAAGAGATTTTAGATCTTTTGTCATTCATTCTCCATCATCCATTTTAGCATTAGGTAGGATTAGGTAGGATTCAATGAATCTACCCTCCTTTTCATTTTAATCCCTTTAGAAACTTCCTTTTGAATTCACTTTGAATTTTCCTCAAAATGGTTTACCATGAATTTTGTGCTACCAATTAATCATAGTTGTATTCCACATGCTTCAAAAAATTCAAGAAAACAAAATAGTCAGCTTAGATTTGTCAAATTTTCACTTTAGAGTGAATATTGGCACTTAGCATCAAAATATTGTCACTTGGCTTCTATATTGTTCATCCACTCATCATCCACTAGATAACTCGACAACTTCTAAAGTTTATTGTTGCTTAGCATAAACTATAACACTTAGCATACACTAAAATTAACTTTTCTTGGCTCCAACTAATTTTTTTCTTGGCTTGCACTAACTTTTCTTGGCACCTACTAGCCACTTGGTCAAGCTTTGTAGACTCAATTCTTCTCTCTTGTTCTTCTAGACTAAGTCAATGTATCCAACCTTTGTAGCCTTAAGTGGATATTCAATGCACTATAATATCACTGTGTTAAGTGATCTTTGTACTTCTTTTCTTTACCATAAGTCAACCTTTCCTCTAGGTGCTCTTGGTGTCTCATTTGATCAAATCCTCTTCATCAATCAAATAAATATTAGTACTCAAATCGTATAAGCAATTGTCTTACCACTGAATACAGGTTTGACATCAGTGATAAAATAATGATTAAAATGTATTTTCATACTTGTATCAATCTATTTTTGACAATCTCCCTCTGTGGCATTGATGACAAACCATACCAACAACAATACCAAAAAAAAATCCTTGTATTGAATCTCTCCCTCTATCATCAACTTTTGTGTAGGTTACAAAACTTTGTTCTAATCTACAAAAAATTTACTTCTTACTTATGACTCCCTTCATTACTCATCTTTCTTTTTGTTTGTCCTCTTTCTTTCTATCTATCTATCCTCATATCTTTCTTTGTCTTTTCCTCCCTCTTACTAGGTAGATTCTTTGTTTGGTATCTTTACTTCTTCCTTTGGTATCTTTATCTTTACTTCTCCCTCTTTGAAAACAATGTCAAAAACTTGTCATCTTAATATACTAATATAAACATTTTTAGTTACTCCCTTTGTCACCTAGCTTGTGACTAATTTACTGTTTTGGCTCTTTGATTACTTTAGGCAGCCTCTAAAGTAAGATTCACTACATCAATTGTAAGATACAACATTCAGCTCTAGTTGAAGCAGGGAACTTCTCATGCTTCTTAATTAGCTTTGGATAGTTGTATCACCCCTAGTTTACCTCTTAGATACTTATGATCATCCTTCAGTAATGCTTTTGTGAAGATATCAACAATTTGCTCTTTGGTAATGACATATTTCATCTTCACCTCTTTGTCTTGAACTAACTCTCTTAAGTGATGATGCTTAATTGCAATATTCTATGTCTTTATATGCATCACAAGATTCTTTGATATATTTATAACACTTGTATTATCACAATAAAGTATCATACATTCAGTGATTTCCTCCTTCATACCTTTGAGTAGTTGTTCGATCCATACAATTTTTGTACAATTTATTACAGCAACAACATACTCAGCTTTAGTGGTAGATTGAGATATATGGTTTTGTTTCTTGTTGATCCAAGTAACCAACCTCTTTCCTAAGAAAAATGCTTCTCCACTAGTGCTCTTTCTGTCATCAATATTTCTAGCCTAATTAACATCAGTGTCAGCTCACAATTCAAACTTCTCATTTTTCTTATAGTATAGACCATAATCCTCTGTTCCTTTCAAATATTTCATTATCCTTTTAACAACCATCAAATGATTCCCTTGGGATTAGTAGAGAATCTTGCAACTATCTCAACAAATAATAAAATATCATGTTTTCTATGCACTACATATTACAATTGTTCAATCATAGACTAGTACAATGTTTGATTCACCTCAATTGAATCATCATTCTGTGACAATTTATGTCCTATCACCATAGGTGTACTTACTGGCTTGGAATCTTCCAATCCAAAAAATTTCAATATCTCTTTCACATATTTAGACTAAGTGATGTATATACCACATTTCATTTGATGTACTTGCAATCCCACAAAAAAATTGATATCCCCAAACATAGACATCTCAAATTCTTTCTACATTTCATTTGAAAAAGCTTTACATAAAGCATCTTGACCTCCAAATATGATATCATCAAAAAAAGTTTTAGATAGTAAAATACCTTTTTCTTTTTTTGTCTTTAAGTACAAATTATTGTTATCGTCAGTCCTTTCAAATCCAATTTTCATAGGATAATTGTGAAGACTCTCATACCATGCTCTTGGTGTCTGTTTCAATCCATATAAATCATTGTGTAGTCTACATACCATGTTCTTGTTGTAAGCATCAAAAAATCCTTATGGTTGTTCTATGTAAACCTATTCTTCTAATATACCATTCAGGAACACAGACTTGACATCCATTTGATAAACTTTGAAACCTTTGTATGCATAGTAAGAAAGCAATGTTCTTACTCCTTCTAATCTTGAAATAGGGGCAAATGTTTCACCATAGTCTATCCCTTCTTCATGTGCATATCCCTTGCAAACTAATCTTTCTTTGTTCCTTGTGACTTCACCATTTTCATCTAGCTTATTTTTGAAAACCCAATTAGTGCCAATCACATTTTTGTCTTCTAGTCTGGGAACTAGAGTCCATGTCTTATTCTTTTCAATCTAGTCAATCTCTTCTTTCATGGCTTTACTCGAGTTCTCATTCTCTAACGCATCTTTTAGTGTCTTTGGTTCATGCATGCCGAGAAAACATGTATCACTTCTTAATTGGTTTCTTGTCGTAGGTTTAGCGTTTCTATCTCTGATAGTTTGTTTTGCAGGGTGATGTCTTATGAAATAATTTGAAAATCTTGGTGAAACTCTACTTTCTTCATCTAGTCTATAAACTTTTGAGTCACTATGTACTTCTCTTTAAGGTAGTTTAACATCTCTTTCATGTACACTAATCTTATAATCAGAATGTGCATCAGCTTTATTCTGTAACTCAGCACTTGATTGTAGTTTAGTTCTTGAATGCAACTCAACATTCATAGTATTTGATTTGGCAGTTACTAAATTTTTTTATTTATTTTCAATTTGATTTATAACTTCCTCATCAATAGGCATACCTTCATAAAGATATACAAAAGATTTTTATTCATCTAGTTCCTTCATAGGTTTAGCCTCATGCACCTCTATATATTCATCAAATTTCACATTTGCACTTTCCACAATTTTGTAAGTGTTAGTATTTAAAAATTTATAAGCTTAACCTCTTGTAGAATAGTCAAAGAATATACCTTCTTTACTTTTTACATCAAATTTTCTATTTCTCTTATATTTTAGAATATAGTATTTGCTTCCAAGTACCTTAGAATATTGAACATTGGGTGAGTATCCACACCATAGTTCAAAAAGTGTTGAATGAATACCTTTCTTGACTTGCACATAATTCAAGGTATAGACAACTATACTTACAACCTCTATCCAATATTTCAAAGCAACATTCTTCTACATCATGAGTGTCCTAGCACTATCTATTATAGATCTATTCCTCCTTTCAATAATTCCACTTTGTGGAGGGGTCATAGGTGCAGATGTTTTTCTTTTGATTCCTCTATCATGACAAAACATCTCAAACTCATTTGATTTATATTCTCCTCCTCCGTCTAACCTCAAAAAATTCATACTTTTTTCTATTTCTTTCTCAACTCTTGCTAAGTACTACTTAAACATTTGAAATGCATCAGATTTTGGTTTCAAAAACATGATAGTCATCATCCTAGAATAATCATCGACAAATAGCATTATGTTCTTATTACCCTTTTAGCTCTACACTTTAATTGGTCCACACAAGTCAGTATGAACAATCTTCAAAATTATTTTAGAGCTGTAAATCTTACTCTTAAAACTAGACTTTGTCATTTTGCCTAACTGACATTGTTTGCACATTATATTGTCATGTTTCTTCAACTTAGGCAAACCTCTCACTCTTTTCATGTTACTAATATTGACCAAATTATCAAAATTAACACGACTTAACCTTTTGTGCCATAGCCACACATCATCATATTCAACAATTAGACAAGTAACATCATTCATATCAAGATAGAATAGATTACCTCTAGTTTGATCACCTTTTCCAATTATCTTTCCATCAGTATATCTTAGCAATCTTGTTTTCAAATTCAACCTTGCAGACTAGACTATTTAAATTGTGATATACTTAAAAAATTATAGTTAAGAGCTTCAACATAATAAGCATTGTCACATGAAATATTTTCTATGAGTTTGATAGAATATTTTCCTTTTATCATACATGGTGTATCATTACCAAAACTTACACTATTTCCATCATAATAATTCAAGCTAATGAACTTACTTTTATCTCCAATCATGTGATATGAACACCCACTGTCAATGATCCATCTATCATTCTTGTTCACACAAGACACTAGTGTAGTTTCCTCATCTTCATTGGATTCATCCTTCATTGCAACATACACCACTTCATCATCATGTTCATCTTATCCATCTTTGGTTTCTTCTTCTGCAATGTAGCAAGACTTCTTGCCTCTATCTTTGTAATCTTTTTTGTCTTCATCTCTCTTACTTCTATATTTTCTCCACCTTTATAGTTCTTCTCTAGACATCTAGCAACAATATGACCAACCTCATTGCAATTAAAACACATAATGGGTAGCTTACCTTTTAATTTTCTTTTACCTCTATGAAATCTCCTTGCAGTAATGCTTCAAGATGTTCAACATCTTCGTCATCTATATCACTATCACTCAAAACATATTTCACCTTCTTAATCTTCTTCTCATTAGGTTCCTTCAGTGATAGCTTAGCTTTGGAAGCAGATTACACATTGTCATATTTGAAATTGTCAAAATTAGATAGCTCAAAAGTAGTGAGTCTACCTACTAGACCTTTAAGAGTTGGATTGGAATTTAGTATACATCTCAATTCTTGTATAGTAGAATCTCTAATAGCATAGATAGGTAGCAATTTTCTCAACACTTTACTTAACACATTATAATAATCTATCTTTCCATTTTCTCCTCATATGGAATTAACAACATCTTTTATCCTAGAGCAATATTGTACAATATTCTCACCTTCTTACACTCTCATATCATCAAACTTACCTCTAAGACTTTCAGATTTGGATCTTAGAACATTAATATCTCCTCCATAAATGGTGTGAAGAGTATCCCACATTTTCTTTGCAATGTTGAAACCCTTGATGTCATCAAATTTGGCATAGCTTAAGGTAGAGACAATCTCCAACATTGCTTGATTGTATTATTATTATTATTTTTAATCTTTAGTAGTTAGGTCTCTGGCAGGATCAATGTGCTCAATGGTAATTATAGATTGTGCACGGTCTCCAAGACTTCCTAGATGTAGCATTATCAAGCTTTTCTATTCAGGGAAGTTTTCCTTATTGAGCTTGGGTACCTCTCTCTTTAACATCTTTTTTTTTGTTCTTTTAGTACCTTTAAACTAGTTCTCTTAAGTAGATGGATTTGATACCAATTGTTGGAATTCTTTAGAATAACTAAGAGTGGGGTGGGGTGAATCAATTATTCAAGGTCTAGATGTATAAATAAAACTTTTCACCACTTAGTGAACCCATGTCTATAAAATATTTTCATTATGCATGCATCCATATTAGATCGTATAACTCTTAAAATTGTAGATTACTATCAAATCAACTTTGCAGAAATGCAAGTATGAAAAATAATATATTCAACAACATATTTGACAAAATGAATTAAGTGGAAACCCAATTTGAGAAAAACCACTAGTAACATGCTACTAATTCTCACTCTTCTAAAGTTATACCCTGTGAAAGGCCAACCCTATTAAAGGTTACAATGCAGACTGTTAAATGTGACCTGGTTAAAGGATTTCGATCACCTTGTTAGGAGTGAGCCTTATTAGAGGAGTTTTGATCATTCACTTGGAATTTCACCTGGTCAAAGAATTTACAAATGACTTTTAGGTCACCCTTAATCCAAAGGATTTAGCTGAACTGATACAACTATTAGAGAGTAGCAGTAAGGCTTGATCTGATAACAACTTACAACTTTACTTTGTAGATTATAGATCTTTGTTTAGTCCTCCATTCTACTTGGCTTCATTCACTTAATCTCTGATAGCTTGTTCACCCTTCAAGCATTCATCCTCTTAACTCTTCCTACTTTGCATGCCAATGTAGACTCTATAATTCAATAACCATATGAAACAACACCCTAGACTTCTTGTCTTTCTTGGGTTCTCTCTTATGCCAACTATTGTTTCATGTCTTGTATCCCCTTATGAATAAATTCAAAATCTTTTTTCATTCATCCTCCATCATCCATTTTAGAGTTAGGTAGGATTAGGTAGGATTCAATGAATCTACCCTCCTTTTCATTTTAGTCCTTCTAGAAAATTTCTTTTGAATTCACCTCAAAATAGTTTAACATGAATTTTGTGCGATGAACAAATCTTATTTAAATTCCACATGTTGCACAGAATTCAAGAAAATAAAATATTCAGCTCAGATTCATCAAATCTTTGCTTTAGAATGAATGCTAGAACTCAACATCAAAATGTTGTCACTCAGCTTCTATACTGTATTCGACATCTTGTAAAGTTTACTAATGCTTGGCATTAGCTAAACATTACTTGGCATAAATTGTGGCACCTAGCATATACTAAAAATTAACTTTGCTTTGCTCCAACTTATTTTCTACTCGACTTGCATTAACTTTGCTCAGCACCTACTATCCACTCAGTCAAGCTTTGTGAACTAAATTCTTCTTTCTTGTTCTTCTAGACTTAGTCAATGCATCCATCCTTTGCAGCCTTAAGTAGATATTCAATGCACTATAATATCACTGTGTTAACTAATCTCTGTACTTCTTTTCTTTACCATAAATCAACCTATCCTCTAGGTGCTCTTTTTACCTCATTTGATCAAATCCTCTTCATCAATCAAATAAATAATAGTACTCAAATCATATACGAAATTGTCTTACCAATGAATACTAGTTTGACATCAGTGACAAAACAATGATTGAAACACACTTTCATACTTGTATCAATCCATTTTCAACAATTTTTCACCTCCTGTAGACTAGGAATTACTTCCTTGGAAAAGAGAAGTCAAAATTTCATGGCTCCTAGATGTAAGAGAGATTTGAGATGCATTATGTTCTCCATTTGTTGATGCCTATGAAGCACCACACTCTTTCATCCTCTTCTCAAGTCATCTCATTTATTTTTTGACCACATGCAAGGTTATGTTTTCTACATCATAAGTGTCCTCTAACCAATAGAGATGTGGAATAGCTACGAGAACAATATTATGATAGATCTCATTAACCATTTTTGTACCATCATTGATTACATCTTGAGGAAAACCAAAACTCAGTCTAAAGGATTTTTCCTAATCCAACATTAACCTCATGTAATCTCTTTCTTCTAGAGCTTCCTTATATTTGCATAATATTCTTCGTAATCATCTCCTGAGGGTTCATGTAGATATGAATTTCCTCCATAGAATGACGATATACATAATGTTTACTATCATAATAAGGTCATCGTGATCGAAGTTAAAAGTTTAACTTTTATATAATTGTGCTTGGCCTCTTGGAAACCTCATTTCTTTAACAATAATTATTATTTAAACAAATTGGAAATTTGGGTAAACCCCTTTTTGATATATATCTAACATTTACCTTTGTCATATGGAAACATAGTTCTAGGAACACTAAATAATTAAAAACATTTATTTGCAATATATGTAGGGCATTTTTAAAACACCCCAATTCTTAAATGGAAGAAACTATTAAATTGAATATAATAACTCCCATATTGAGTCACCAAAGTAGCATCTTCAAGGGAAAATATTCTTTCTAGAGACCCTTCAATCTTTTAGTAACCACCCATAGAAATGTGCCATTCATACATGCATAATTTTCCATGCATACTTTCTTCTATAACTATAGAAAATAGTCATACACACTTGTGTGTCTCATTGAAGATTCTATAGTTTGCAAACCAAGTGTCACAATTTGTCTTCTAACAAGCACATATATCAACACTAGAGACATCTAGAACTCTTTGCACTCCTAGTTTCTCATGAGAATGATGACTAATATGGTTGGCCCAATGAATACATTCATTATGAAAACATAGTTTGCAAGAAGTTGCATATTTCCACTCCTTGTAGCTATCTAGTTGCTCATGCAAAAAATGACTAATCAAGTTAGCCCAAGCAATATATTCACTATCAAAATATTGTTCTAAAAAAATTGCATATCCATATTACAAAATTTCTTCAACTCTACACTATCGATGACATGGTGTAATGAGTTAAATACATCAAACAACATTGAATGCCTATGAAGTTTTGAGTCTATAGACTACTTTGCACTTGTAGAATCTACACATTATGGTTCAAATAAAGATGACACTACAGTCACACATCTCAACAATGGTGAGGAGAAATGGTATAAATAATATAGTTTCTTCTTCTTCCTCTCAGTTATGACCATTATGTAGATGAATTAGAATAATTTGTGAATTCTACATATATTCAGGAATTGTAGGACATTCTTGTTTTTTGTATGAAGAATGTTAAACGTGAGACTAGAAGTGTGAACAATAAGAAATCATATATGGATGGAAACTACAACCAAATATATATATTTGAAATAAGAGGAGATGTGATATGGATGTTGAATAAAAAAATTATATTGTTAAATCTTGATAACAACATTACAATTTTACTTGTAGAAAATGGAACTTAGAGCCAACATTTCACAAAATAAAATCTTGCAAACGCTATTATGATTAATGACAGGACTGTAATAAGTTAATTACACCAAAATTTTCGTTCACAGTATCCTCTCCTTTTAAACTTAAAGGGAGCTTAAAATTTCCTTTCTTCTTAATCCCTAATGAGGCACTTGCAATTTTACTCAAAAACCAGTCCTTTATCTTCCAAATATACTAGAGACCACACTTTATAAATACATCTACTAATGACTCTGTTTAGGAAGCTTCAATGCTTGTGAGATAACTTCAAGGAAAATTTTAACAAGAACCAAACCACTACAATTTTTTAGTTTCACACCTCTTAGAATTGTAATGATTGACAAAAAAAAAATCAATTCAAGACAAAGAACTAGAAGGAAAACAAACACACTATAAAATTTTAAACAATAATAGAGTGCTAATCTTATTTCACTCTCCTTAAAATTCCATAAACCCCCACATCATGTAGCTTTATGTCTTTTATCCCTTCCAAGCTAATATCTACAATTGGCGACATTAGAAAGGTAAGGGTTTCAAATTTATAGTATAGAAGACAATGTATCAAGGTTTTTATAAGTATGGTTTCCATAAAATAGGTTCACCCTAGAATTTTATCATGAGGCACTCAACACATGAATACAAAAGGTGCAATTCATAGAAGCTCTAGTTTCTAGGTAGTCTGCAATAATTTGTTTTTAATAATTCAACTAATTGTTACAATTACAACGATAGTCTATTGTAAGCGACAGTTAGTTCCGATGGATATCCATCTCTTCTACAACACAACTGTTGCATAGGCATCACAAGTAAGAATTTCTTTTGATGGATAACTATCACTCCTACAACATAGATGTTGTAGATGCATTACAATTGTGATGGAAGAATCAAAGCTCCAAACATCGTAATTATGATGGGGGCTCATCGTTGTTTAGCACTACTTTCACAATTGTGACATCAACAATATGAACTTTTTTCCCTCCTTTTTTCCAAGTTATGATTTTTTCTTCCTTCTCCATTATGACAGATTCCTTCTCCATCATAAGATGCAACAACAAAAGTCTGATAGAAGAGTCTATCGCAGGTGCGATGGTTGGACGTTGTAATTGCAATGTTTTTTCATCACAAAATGACCCAAAATTTTATAGTGCATGTTATGGTATACCATATATCCCTCCACCATGGAACTCTCAATATGTGCTCTTTGTAGAACCAAACTCTTCAAAAATTTCAAGTGTCTCTCAACCATCCACATTGACCTAGTTGGTACAGGTCCACACAATTCAATCTCCTCAACTAGATTTATGAGGTAGTGTCATTTTGCATTATAAAAGGTTGAAGGTAGACACTTTTTCATTCCACACAAAAGGTAAGGAATTTTTCTCTTCCAATGTTTTATGTCTTTTTTAATCAATTTCTTTAGATGAGAACCACCTTGAAGATTTTCATCACACAAAAACATATTAAAGAGACTTTATAGAAAATATACAATAAATTATATAAAAAGAAAAGGAAGACACAAAAATAAAATCTATAGAAAAAATCTAAGAAATAATAATTCTAACTTCATATATTTTCCAAGATCTTATATAACTTATTTCACACTCATGTTGTCAAGGTTGTGTGGGAGAGATAGTGGTATAATATACTGCAATAATAATAAAATGATCCTTTCAATATATTATAAAATAATATAATGCAAAGTAGAATTTCTTTTACAAATATATAGTAATTAGAGAAGAACACGAATTACACTGACAAAGGTTATCAATCATGCATTTTCAAACCTGAGCCAAAATCACCTTTCTTTGATATGAGACTTCTTATGTCTGCAGAAAATCCTATAGGAAATTTAATTTTTTGTATGGCTTGAGATTTTGCATTATTTTGTTGCTATGTTAATAACCAAGGAAGGGTACTCATATTGATTCAGTGAAAAATTTCAATGCATGATTCAATTCATGAATGTCATTATAAATTTTGACCATTTTTCCTTTGTCATGCCTTCCATCCAATATTTTCCATAATGTCTGTGCTATATTTTTCAAACATGCATAGCATCAAACAAATGCATGATTGGGAGGTGCTCGTAATATGGTAGCCTACTAAATTGTCTAGGATAGCTTTTTTAGTCCTTTTGGAAGTTGGTCATCAATGCCTTGATGACCTTCATGAACACCAATTATATTATCACTAAACAAAAGACAATATCAAAATATGAATTTCATACAAAAATCTACATTAAAAGGAATGACATTACCTCTATGAATCATTCTATTGTATTCCAAATTCCATGGGTGAGGTGTCATTCTTTGTGGTTTTGATGTTATATCTTCTTTCCCATTGAAAATATTTTTTTGGTAATTCGATACTTATGATTGCTGTGGAGAAAGTTGCTATGCTCATGTCGAACACTTGCTTTGCTAAACTTTTTGAATAATAAGATTTCATCTTTGGACTACAAATAAGACATGCAAATTTTCCCTTTGTCTAAAGACCTACAAGATCATGTATAATAGGATGCATGTTTTAATGTTGATATTTACAATTATCATGCACAACTTAAATAGACAATGAAAATGCATTAGCACTATTACATACCAAAAATATGTGTTAACAATTTACATACCACAAAAATGTGTTAGCCAAGGGACATCATGTATTGTCCATACAAGCCTTACATAGAATTAAAATTTTCTTTGACCTATTGGTCTAGAGATGTCATACATAGTGAACCCATTCCATAACTCGAACAAGTCATCAATAAGGGTCTCAATATATACATTCATATCTTTAACTTGGTACTTACCTAGTTGAACGGACATTAACAAAACCTAATTATTATATCAATTTTGATATGATGTTTAAATAAATTATTTTACATGACTATTAAATGGAGAATACCTTGTACAATCATTTCCAACATTATGTGTTCCCTCTTTATAGACATCCAAGGAGGAATATTATTGTTAATAACAAAAATAAGCTAGACTTTGTAAATAGACCTTAGCTGTCCAAAAGGATTGGCATCGTCTATTGACAATGAAAGCTTCAAATTATGAGGTTCTTTTTTAAAGAGAAGCTACCTATCTTCTATGACTTCAAATGCATAACCATGCACAAGAAGTCACATAATGGAATATTTATTTCTATTACATGCATGGTAATCCATAAATTGTGCCAAGCTAGTGTACCTAACTAATCATTGTAGATATAGAATAATGAGAATGTATCGAAGAACCTTGCAAGGTACCTTTTCTATTATTTGATCTTATAGATATCTAGTAATGTGATTATTAGGGAATTTTGTTACAAATTCATATTATTTATGGTATATAATATGATCATTGGGACCTACCTATATTGTTTGATACTCCATTCCAATATCTTTCATAATGGCCTATAATTGTCAGTAAGAGAGAGGAATAATGTTCGATGGTGGTAACAAGCATTCACTTATCAACCTACAAAAAAAATGTTAATATAAAGAAAATTAGTGGTGCACTAACATAAAAGATGAAAAAATGATAATGTGCCTTAGCATATATGAGATCACTATGTTCGATGTACCATTGACAACCTTGAAATTCACCAACAATAATATAGTTGAGAGAAGGGTTTTTTGGGAGCCTTGGTATAGGGGCTTGTATGCCTTTTCAATTATAGGTATATCAAGGTTCTCTTCATCATCATCATCAGATGCACTAGTATCATCATCATCATCAGTTTCCTGAGTGACATCTTCTTCAATGATGTTCTTTGGCACACAAGCACTAGTGCCAATACCAACATCTTTAATTGTTTTCTCTATCTCATGATCAACTTCTTCCATAGGAGAATTACCTTCTACTTTGATATTCACACCTTCATGTTCCCCTAGTTGAAAATCCACATTCATCGATGGAAGAAAATCCTTTCCCCCTTCATTGCGACCATGTTACCTACAATGTCTCTCAGATTTTTTCATTGCAATTCTTCAATTCTTTAGGCCCTTACATCTTTTGTAGGGATAATAACATTTTCCATTAGCTTTTCTTTTGAACTGAGACCACAATCTAGCAATTATCTGGATGGACTTTCTTCACTGACAACTATTCGGGCTATAAAATTAGACCAAATATAAACATACAAAAATTAGTAGTATCTTGTATATAATTAAAAATAATAAAATAATGAAATATTACTATCCAATCAGTAAAGGTGGCATCTAAACTATTTTTTGATAAATATATGCAAACATAGAATCAACATTTTATATATATTTGAATGCAAATCTCATGAAACAAATGTAAGCTAAAAAAGATTTATCCTATTTTATATCCAACATATAAGTCAACAATAAAACTTATATTGATATCTATTTAGAAGTAGATAATTATGCTTATGGAAGGTCTTGTTAGTAGGCTGGTTATCCATAACAAACATTCTCATTTATGATTTTTATTGTTTCCTTTTCTTTCTTCTCAATGTAAGTTCAAAGAGTTATTTGATTCTCATTGTACATTTGTATCATGCTACGTACCATTCCAATTATGCATTGATGTTGTATGTATACTCCTTTTCTCATTTTGTCAACTTTAAATAGGCTCAAACATCTTCAATTCATGTTCAATCATAACTAGATTAGTTCTATATATGATCATTCCTTGATCTGTGCAAAGAGAAGACTAATCTGCAAATCATATTTCAGTATACTTACTGATATATATACACACATGCACGTATAAAAACATGGACTATTTTATGTGATATAATTGCTTCTAGATTAGCCATAGCTGGAAATATACTAGCAGCAATTTTTTTTTCTATATATGCTAGAAATATATAAAAGGTGATAGGTGAAATGTTACAATGTCTAAGGCTTGACATCAAACTATATATCATTTCTTACATATCGATATAGAGGCACAAATGATTTAGTCAATTAATTCTATTTTATATAAAACTCTAATTTTTTCAAATGATAAATAATAAATTAAATCCATTCCAATACATAAATCTTGTATTTAAAAGCAAGAACACAATTGATTTAATTAGAAATCTGCATAAGGAGTTCAATGTAACCCATAGAAGAGGGAAGTTATAAGATTGTAACAACCTAGACAAATTTATAAAAGAGATTCTAATTGTTTGAAGAAATAGAGTTCAGAGGATGAAACAATAGAGAAATCATATCAGTCCTCTGGTTGTTGATAGCCAAGACCATAGGTGATGTTTACAGATATTTCAGAAGTCACGAGTCAATAAAATTACAATACTACTTTGTATTCACTATTGGGTCTTGCGTCATTTTTATTTTGAAATTGATTTCATTTCATACATAATTGTAAAAATTTATATCGCTATGGATCTGCCTGTGGAATTTATCATTCATTGTATAGAAAAGTTGACAATGATTTTCTACGTTCCAAGAATTGCTATTGGTTCTAACTGAATTGTATTGAATTCAGATAATATTAGGTTGGTATAAATGATACCTGTGTGTTGGGTTCAAAAATTATTCATTTGGTTTGAATGTGTTTATACTTCCATATTTGATAGCTATTTGGCATTACTTCATTATTTTATGGGGTTTAGAAGCAAAAACGATTCAAGAATCAATTAAATTGAAATAGTTTCATTTCAAACTTGAGATATTGTTATCAGTTTTGAAGATTAAAATTAGATTCAAAATCAGTTATTGAAACAATATTTAAATGAGTTTTTCAAGATTCAAGCTTAGTAGAAATGCATTGAAATTTATATCCTATTAATTTTCATGGGCTGAATTTGGTTTAAAAAATCAGATTTTGATTGGGCTATGGGATGCTTCATTGAATGAATTCCATAGTTCAAATTCAAAATAAGTGTAGATTTAGTCTTTCCATAATATAATGTGGTTTATTATATAAAGGCATCAGTGTGCGTTAAGAGGCTTAGAGCAGATTTTAGTTTAAATTTATTTTATTTTATTAATCAATTGGGCTACCAATTCAAGGTCTAGTGTTATACAAAAAATGTCAGGTGAATATGGGTTGGATTTATATTCTAATGTAAAGGGCACATAAAGAATGTTGCAAATAGAAAATGGTTGTCATATGTTGGTGAATATTAATCATAGAGTGGACTTGAATTATAATAATTTGGTTGGTGATTTGGGGTATGAGATTGGATTAATGGCCTTGGTGGAACTATACACCTTATTGTTGGTAGTATACTATAGTAATATTTATATGAGAATGGATGTGAGAAATAATATGTGATTTTATAATGTCGTTTCTTTTTGTGAGTATTTGAGAATACATGAAGATTCAGTTTGTGGATTTATGAGTTACATTAATTTCTTGCATCACGTATCAAAATATGTATCAATTCTTTGGTATCTATCATTTCTTAAATACCAAACTACCGAATTCTACATAAGCATACACACTACACAAGCTACTAGGAAATGCCCACAAGCTAAAAAATGTGCCCCATTTCACTGCATAAAATGGAATGTGGTATGGTCAAGAAGCAAGGTAGCTGAACTGTTACAAATTTAGCAGCAAATGTTTCATGTGTAATTGTAGCTTCAATAGTACTCAAAAGTAGTTGTGTAACTCCAATTTATGTAAACTCAATCCAACTCTTTCTTGAGATTTTAATTAGGAAAGTGATCAATGTTCCAATAGATCTTTGGTGAATTCTTTCTATGGACATATCAAAAAACTAGAGTAGTTGATTCCAAATGAAAATATAGAATTCTATTGTAATTGATCTACAATAGTGATACAAACATCATATAGAATATCTTACATGTGTGCAGGGTCAATTGTAGGTATAAGTGGATGTAAAAAGGAATATTTATGACCCCCAAAACCAACCCCTATAGGAAAGAGAATTCCCACCTTGGATGATCTCCAAGAGGATCGAAGAAATAGATTAAGTTATTGACTCTTTAAAACAAGCTGAAGATTTACATTTTGAGAAATATTTGAGCTCCAAAGAATTGTACATGATCTTATCATTTTCCATTCCTTCCTTGAAGCTAACCTAGAAATTGATTAGACACATCTAAAATATTCATGAGGTAATTGGCTTATCTTGTAAAGTAAGTCTTTATTTATGCTCATGACATAATTTAAATAGTTTATAATGTATGGATTTTCAATCTTTATAGACCTTAGTGTACATATCTTTCTTTGTCACCTCAAGAGAGGGAAAAAACAAAATAATTCATGTCATTCTATTATATGTATAGAACATAAAATAACATAGAATATCTCTCTTAATATCTAGAAAAAAGTGCATTTGGATCTCCTTAATGCTCTACCATGCTTTGACAACAAAACTAGTTTCTTTCAATGCACGTGACTTAAATACCATAAATTTGTTTTCAAATTCATTATGCAGGGTTTTTATTGCAACTTATATGAACAAATAACATAAATTATTTGAACAAAGTGAATGAACTATAATATCCTTCAAAGTTAGCATCAAATATAACATATGATAAGATATTAGAACATGTTAACCAATCAAACCAAGATATAAATTAATATTGAATATAGGACAACATAACTTCACAATAAGCATAAGATATTTAAAACTAAAACACTACAACAATATTAATAACATGTCCACCTAAAAATACACCTAGAATCCTCAATATGGATAATTTTGTGAACCAACTTGAACTATTCCTGGAAACCATTGTCATTATGATTCATGGAAATACTAAAATTAAAATTAAAATTGACACAACCTAATTCCATGCTATCAATAATTATCTTGCACTTTAACATCAAGTACAAATGTCACAATATTTAATAATATTCTAGTTTTATCATAAAACATCTCTCCTCTTTATATTACAAATACTAATTCTTATTAAAGCTCGAGATAACTCTCCTCATTCTAGGTATATTTCTAACAATATTACTGATCCGTATGTTAGGAATAAATCATCTTTCCAACAATTTTGCTTCAACCAAGAACCAACAATTCAAATATAGCCATTCACTTGCCCCTAGAAAGATGCAACACTCTTATGCATCTAGTTTGACAGAGGTGCAATAACTCTTAAATTTTGAAGAAGATACTCAAGAGAATCCTTTGTCACTAACTAGCGAATATATTTATAATTTGATCCTTACATACCCTAATTTTACTTGCTTTTCTACAACATTTTCAGTCAAGAAGGGACATAGAATAGAAATATGTTTAATCTTTGATTGCGTCACCAATTATTTGAAATATTGATAGCATGTCAATTGTCACATGTAACTCTGTCCTATGCAACCTTGCTATCTTTGGGGTTTTTTTCATCTACAATAATTGTGTGTGACAAGATTTTTTTGCAACATATTTTCCCTCCATTATACATTATGATTTGAATCCCTTTTCTTTCTCATCTAAAGACTAGTTTTTTTGCCTAAATAAATGCACCTCTACTTATACATATTCTATCATTTTAACATACTATCCACTAAGAAACATTAGAATATTTCAAATAGAAGTGAGCATCCCTCTTTTTCCATGTTCCAAAGCATAGACTCCATTTCAAATATCTAAATCTCTTTTTCATTATCATCTATTATGTGATTTCTTTTGATTGACTTGCTATCTTGCAACCATGAAAATTTCAAGCAAAAAAATATGGCCTTTAAGTAGTCAATTATAATAATCTATCAGTAATAGATATTTAAATCATCTAACCAAAATTTATGTATCAATAATCATTTCTTAAATGAATGAACACTATACCATTATTTGATACCATAAATTTGTTTTCAAATTTGTTATGTAGAATTTTTATTAAAAATGTTGTAATATGATTTAGAGTTTTTTCATGGTTATTTTTTAATTTCATAATGATGTTGCTACTACTATTTCTATTCTTGTTCACCTCCCCAACCTGCCTTTTATAAGCCCCTAGTCCCTCCTTTTGCATTTTTCTTCTCTTTACTTTTAGAACTAACTGCTCTACTATAGTTGCACATAGCACATTTCTCAATCCACTTGGAATTAAAATTAGATTCAATAAATAAATAAATAAATATTTTAATATTCTATTGAGTCTGCACTCAGTTCTCTTTGATCTCATGCATGTAATTATATCAGATCTCCATTTAAAATTTTAACAAACACAAGTTAACTATTACTAGCACTTGTACCATTAACTATTACTAGAACTTGTACCAAATGGTACAAGGTTTTGGTCGATATTATATTAGTTATATGTAAATAGATCTAAGTTGCATTTCAAATGTTAGTTTTGGTAGCTTGGACAGTTGTTCATCCATGTCCTATTATTTAGTAAATAATTGTTTTGCTAAAACAATTGATTAGAGTAAGGAAAATTATTTATTAAATAATTGACTTCTTTAGAAGAAACTAGAAGCCAATTTTGTTAGGGTTGGTAAGTTGTTTTATATCTCAGCCAACGATTGTAAATTGACATTGGTCATTGGTTTACCAATGAGAGTAGTATAAAAGGGGGTCTAGGGGGCATTTGGAGAACAAGAAGTTTGGAGAAACATTTGGAGTGCTAGAAAATGAGTTTGTAAGTTTGTAGTGTTAGCGAACAGTCTTCAGTCTTAGCAAGGGCACAATGTTAGCATGGGAATAGCAATGGGGAATATCAGCAAGAGAAATTAGGAGACCTTGTCAAAGTTCTGCCAGTAAAAGGCAAGGAATTTTGTATCTCTTGATTTGTTGAAGTTTGATATAATTCTTCATCTATAGAACTAGTTTTTCCTTAGGGGTTTTCCTACAAATGATTTGTCCAAAAATATTGTGTTCATTGTATTGTGAATTTCTTTCTATATTTTATTGGTGAAGTTGCAGTTGTGTTATTTTTTCAATATTAAGTTATGAATTTATTTTTGATAGTGAAATAATCTATTAAGATAAGAGATTAATAGTCAGTGACTACAACAGTGATTTTTCACATGGTATTAGAGCGATGTTAAAGGTAAAAGAAATTTTCCCTAGGAAGGAAATTAAGGGTTTATAATACCGAGTTTGATCTCTTTAGATTTATTATTGCTTTAATCTCTTGAGATGTCTTCAGCTGGTTTGAGAGATCAGGACAAATTGGATGGTGCTTCAAATTTTGTTCTCTCGAAGGCCAAATTTTCTTTATTGTTGGAAGGGAATGGTATCAAGGATTAAGTTATCAATATTGCAACTATACCTATAGATGTGGCATAGCTTGTATCATATAATAAGGATGATGCCAAGCCAAGGAGGATAATCCTTGATGGTGCCAGAGATCATATTGTTCCACATATCTCAGAGCTAGATACTCTGAAGAAGATGGGGGATGCCATTTTGAATCTATACCAGAATGCTACCACCAACAAGAAGATGATTCTTAGAGAGAAGCTAAAGAATACTCATATGAACTAGGGAGAAGATGTCACAAGTTACCTCACTAGGCTCAAACTTGTCAATGATGAGTTAGCAGCTATTGGAGATAGCCCTGGTGATAACGAGCTAGTGAGAATAGCCCTAAATGGGTTTAGTAAGTAGTGGAGTGTCTTTATTCAAGTTCTCAGTGGAGAGGATACTTTATTGAGTTGGGATCACCTATGGAGTGATTTCACTCAGGATGATTTTAGATTAAGTCTTGTCAATGTGCCAACAAGAGTCAGAAAAGTGAGGTGGAACAAGAAAATGTTTCCCTAGAAGATAAAGGGAAAGAAAAGAATGGATCTAGCAAAGGATCAAATTCAAAAAATGAGAACCAGAAGAAGGACCTTTCTAAGGTCAAGTGCTTTGGATGTCATGAGTTTGGCCACTATGTCATTCATTGTCCAGAGAGAAAGAAGGGTAAGAAGTAGGTGGTAGCTTCAGCAACTGCAAAAGAACTCTCTATTAGAATAGAAGATGAATTTGCACTCATAGCTTGTATGGTTAGCTCAACCTCATAGTGTGTTTGGTATATAGATAGTGGGGCATCATTTCATATCATAGGAGTTAGAGAGTATTTCTCTAGTTGCAAGGAGGAGGACACCAACATCTATATTTATATGGGAAACGTGTCCAAACTCAATCTAGTTGGGAAAGGCACTATTCAGTTTCAGAGGGAGAATGGAAAGATAATTCCACTTCATGATGTCTTGTAAGTACTAGGCTTAGGTATGAATTTGATTTCTATATCTTTTCTTTAGGATAGGGGACCTATAATGTACTCTTTAGAGGGATAAATGTGTTGATTATGCACAAGGATTGGAAATCACCCATAACTATTGGATTTAGGAGTGGTTGCCTTTATAGGTTGCAGTTTGATACTCCTAAGGCACTCATGAGCAGCTGTAATCCTAGAGATCTTGGAGAGCTATGGCATAGGAGGATGAGCCATATTCATCATGGAACACTTAGATTGCTTCATGAGATGGGGATAGGTGCTCAAGAGTTGAGCATAGAGCATGATGATGTATGTAAGGGACGTGTGTTGGGAAAGTTTGTTAAAGCATCTTTTCCAAGGAGTGACACTAGATCTGAGGGTGTTCTTGATATAGTACTTTAAGATGTTTGTGGACCGATATTGATGAAATCTCTCAAAGGATATGAGTACTATATTATTTTTATTGATGATTTCTCTAGAAAGACCTAGATATACTTCTTGAAGACTAAGGATGAGGTTTTCAGTTGATTCTAAGAGTTCAAGACTCTAATGGAGAATTTGATAGGAAAGAAGATAAAGGTTCTTTTGTCAGACAATGGAGGTGAGTACAAAGGAAATGTCTTCTAGGAGTTATGTACCAGAGAAGGAATCAAGAGAGAGTGGATTATTCCTTACAATGCACAGGAGAATGGAGTTGTTGAAAGGAAAAACCATTCTATATCAGAGGTAGCAAGAGCTATGCTACATGACCAAGACATGCCCCATTACTTATGGGAAGAGGCATCTAATATAGGAATCTACATCTAGAATAGAGTTCCACACAAGGTGCTAGGGAAGATGACACGAGAGGAGGCTTTCATAGGGAAGAAGCTAGATGTTGGTCACTTTAGGATATTCAAGAGTTTGGTATATTGTCATATTCTTGGAGATACATGTACAAAGTTAGATCAGATTGTAGAGAGGGGGTACTTTGTTGGGTATAGTGAGACCTCAAAGGCATATTGGATTTTCATTCCAAGGACTAAAAGAATTATTGTCAGACATGATGTCAAGTTCATGGAGGACAAGGCATTTAGTAGATCTAGAGATTAGCCAGGAAATGATTAGAGTGAGCAACCAATAGAAGCTCCAAGGCCAAGTTAAGGACAACAAAGCTCAAGTACAATTATTAGATATCACTTCATCAGAAATTGGTATTAGAGCAATGTTAAGGGTAGAAGAGTTTTTCCCTAAGAAAGAAATTAAGGGTTTATAATACCTAGTTTGATCTCTTTAGATTTATTATTGCATTAATCCCTTGAGATGGCTTCAACTGGTTTGAGAGATCAGGAAAGACTAGATGGTGCCTCAAATTTTGGTGTCTAGAAGGCTAGACTTTCTTTATTGTTGGAAGAGAATGGTATCAAGGATTATGTTACCAGTGGTGTAGTTGTACCTACAGATGTGATATAGTTTGCATCATATAAGAAGGATGATCCTAAGACAAGGAGGATAGTCATTGATGGTGTCAAGGATCCTATTGTTCCGCATATCTCAGACCTAGATACAACAAAGAAGATGTGGGATGCAATTTTGAATCTGTACTAGAATGCTACCACCAATAGGAAGATGATTCTTAGAGAGAAGCTAAAAAATACTTAGATGAACTAGGGAGAAGATGTCAGTTACCTCACTAGGCTCAGACTTGTCAAGGATGAGTTAGCAACTATTGGAGGTAACCCTTGTGATAATGAGCTAGTGAGAATAGCCCTAAATGGGATTACTAAGAAGTGGAGTATCTTTGTTCAAGTTATCTGTAGATGGGATACTTTACCGAGTTGGGATCGACTATGGAGTGATTTCACTCACAATGAGTTTAGACTAAGTCTTGTTAATGGGACCAACAAGAGTTAGAAAAGTGAGGTGAAATAGGAAAATGTTTCCCTAGTAGGTAAAGGCAAAGAAAACAAGGGATCTAGCAAAGGATTGAATTCACAAAGTGAGAAGAAGAAGAAGGACCTTTCTAAGGTCAAGTGCCTTTGATGTCATGAGTTTGGCCACTATGTCAGTGATTGTCTAGATCCCATTTCATATAGATAGTTGATTGGTTCTCCTATGTTTTTGGTCAACACTAGGCAAGATATAGCATTTGCAGTTAACTCTCTTAGTCAATTCATGGTTGAACCAAAGAGAATGCATTGGATAGAAGTTAAGAATGTGCTTCATTACTTGCATGGTATACTTGAGTACGGGGTCGGATATGTTTGAGGTGAAGGTATCAAGTTAATAGGTTATACTGACACAAATTGGGCAGGAAGTACAATGGACAAAAAGAACACTTTAGGGTATTGTTTTAGCTTGGGATCAAGAGTTGTTTCTTGGTTTAGCAGGAACTAGAAGTTTGTGGCTCTAAGTTCAGTAGAAGTAGAATACATAGCAGCTAGCATGGTGACATGTGAAGCTATATGGCTTCAGAAGTTGTTAGTAGCTTTACTTAGTCAGAAAGTTGAGACTACTATGATACATTGCGATAATCAAAGTTGCATTAAGTTATTTTATATCTTAGTTGTCGATTGTAAATTGATCTTAGTTGTTGGTTTACCAATGAGAGTAGTATAAAAGGGGGTCTAGGGGGCATTTGGAGAACAAGAAGTTTGGAGAAACATTTGCAATGCTAGCAAATGAGTTTGTAAGTTTGCAATGTTAGCAAATAGTCTTGTAGTATCAACAAGGGCGTAGTGTTAGCATGGGAATAGTAGTGGAGAATATCAGCAGAAGAAATTACAAGGTTGTCAGAGTTCTACTAGTGAGAGCCAAGAAATTTTGTATCTCTTGATTTTTTGAAGTTTAATATAATTCCTCATCTATAGAACTCATTTTTCTTTAGGGGTTTTTCTAGGGATTATTTGTCCAAAAATATTGTGTTCATTGTATTGTGAATTTCTTTTCGTATTTTATTGGTGAAGTTGTAGTTGTGTTATTTTTTTGATATTAAGATGTGAATTTATTTTTGGAAATTAAATAATCTGTTATGAAAGGATATTAATAATCGGTGACTGCAATAGTACATATTAAATTACAAAAATATTATTTTTGAAACATGGAGAAAGGTCTCAAAATATTGACAATTCATTTTCTCAAGAGGTGTGAAATTAGATTTATAGTTGAAAATGACTTCAAATTTTGGCCTGAATATGAAAAGCATGATTCATTTCGTTTGAGCTACATCTTTTCAAAAATGTTCCTTTTGAATTGTTGTCTACAATGAAAGATGTAGTCTATAGCTGTGTTGTGCGAGAGTGGTAACAACTGCTTTTGCATCACCAATCAACACAGTGATAGGGTCTAAATTATCCTTCACTCTAGAAACCAACACGACAAGAAATTTTCTTTCCTTCAAGCTAGTGTGACAAGGGTGATGATTATTCTCTATAACATTGAGCAATGTGAGTGCAACTGATGCATCAAATCTCGATTTCTTTAACAAATACAGTATCTCATCTACTCCAATAGCTCTACGTAGTCTTCGAGAGCTCCCAAAATCCTCTCTTTCTTCTTCTTCCTCACCACGAAATGAGCAACATGTTTTTCTTCTTTACCTGTCAAATCCCATGTGATAACAGAAAGGTCAGGCAAATCTAAGGATAAAGCCCATGGATCATCTGAGTGATGAGACGAATGAGACTGTATTTAAGGCATTACTGCAAGCCTCCATTATTACATGCAAAGATGTAGTTGATGGCTCTGCCTAACTTACGTAATATACTATTGCAAATAACAATAGCATTTCTCACAAGATGATGGCGCCTCTGTAATATTTAAGACTTTCATTCTTGACACTTCAGACTTCAATTTAATTTTCCACCACCAGCCACAACATACTTAATATATAAGCTTCTATCTATTTTCTTTTTAATCTTTTCCACTTCTCTCTAGAATTGCATGTCACTAGATAAGTAAGAGCTCTTTCTATTTTTATCTCTTCCGTCAAGCTTTTTAAACTAAGACTAGGATTTATGGTTTGAAATGGGTTTTCTTTTCAATTTTAAGAATTTCTATGTTGTAATTGTAACTTAGCTTTTCATGTATATATGGTAGAGTAGTAGATAGAGATGAACATTGATCAAGATTGTACAGACAGAGAATTGTTCTAATGATGAGGTTAAGTGTGTATCAAGTAAGAAGAAGATATGTAGAAGATATGTCTAATTTGCATAGAGCAGTAAGTAGATAGAGTATCCAAGAAACACTTTTTGATAAATGGCTTGTATCTCCTAACAGAGATAGAATCCTAAAATATGAAGTTAGACAGTGACATAAGATAGTTTGATTGACAAAATAGAGGAAAGGGAAGTGCAAGTACAATTAATTTCTATTAATCTGCAATGGATAATGTAGAGATCAGTTGGGTAGTGAGTTCAATGATATTTCCCCTAGAGCTATTTAGACAGTTGATACATCTCCCTTCTACAACTCCTAACAGGGTTGACATAACTCCTAACAAGGTTGGAATCTCCTAACATGGATTCAAAATCCCCTAACAAGGACTGGTATTTACTAAATGTATTTCACTAGCTGCTAGTCGAGTCCATCCTCTAACAAGGAATATTTATATTATTATATCATTTTGTGGGTACCATCACCATTGGGATTTTCCCTTAGATCAAAGATTTCCCTAGTTATCGTATTTGGTTTTATTGTGTTTATGAGTGTTTTATTATGGTTTAAGATTATATTGCCCATATGGTGAAGGATTAAAAAGGTTGATAATTGTTATAATAGTTGGATAATTGATTCACCACTTCCCTGCCTACCCCTCTCAATTATATTGGTGGACTTTATGTTCTAACAGACTCAACCTTATCACACTTTATTAGATTTCTATTTATGCATTTTTGGATGATGTTCAATGAGACCAAATCTTCCACAAGGATAGACTTAGAGAAAAAAAATTGAAATTTTTTTTTGGGCTTTTATCTCTTTTTTTTTTTTTATATGCAAGAGTTGTGCACAAAGGAAGTTTTTAAATAAGTTGTCGACACATTGAATGTACATACTTTAGAAATTGTTTGAAACTTTTGCACAAAAACTCTATAAATACAATAAGTTGGTGAAGAAATATAAGAGAGAGATGAGAAGTTCTTTGCATAACGTTATGTTGTAAAATTTTCTCTAGAATGGAGCAAGATGTAAATGTTCATGTGAAGGCTTAAAATATATTGTAACTTGGCTCTCAATAACTTTTCCCACATATATGTGTATTCCCTATTATGTCTCATTCTTCTAGTTTCAAGATTGTAGAATAATAATATGTATGTCACAATGTTGTTGAAATTTGTTTAGATCGATAAACTATAATCACTTTTCTTTAAGTCTTCTATTGTGGAAAATTAGTTATATCTATTTTTAATTTTATGGCATAGCAGTATGTACTTGAATTTTCTTATCATAAGTTATTAAAGAAATTATTGGATACAAGATGTTTATACTGATCTCATATGACTTTATGGGGTTCTTTAATTCCCCTTTAATGTCTAGTAGTCTATCATGTTTAGGCTCCTTGTTTGATACTGGTTTAGGATAAATGATATGCATGTGCAAAGATCTGAAGATGTTGAGTAAGGATGCCTTGTAGGACTAAAGAGGTAGTTTGAGAGATGGAACGACTTCAAGGGGGATTGGGGAAAGATGTGTCCATATACTTCAAAAGAAAATATGAGATGGATGGTATTCCTCATTCTTTAGCAGTTGGCAGTTTAAGGTATGCAATGGTTAGTACATGTCTGGATCTTTCTCATGTAGTGAGAGCCGTTAGTGGTTTTATGATTAATCTAGGTAAAAATAATTTAGAAGAAGTTCAATGGATTTTTTTTCATATTTGAGAGGCATTTCCTCTCATGTTTTATGTTTTAATAGTATGACTCTTTATATTTGTTGATATGTTGATTTTGATATGGCTAGAGACTTAGATAAAAAAGGGACCTACAACAAGCTATTTGTTAATTTTTTTGAGGGAGCGATTAGTTGGACTTCTTGTAAGAAACAAGTTGTTTCTCTTCATCTACCAAGGTTGATTATATTGATCTTACTAAGGGGGCTAAAGAGCTGATATGGTTATAGGGATTGTTTGGAGAATTGGGGTTTGAACAATCCAACTTTACTCTATTTTCTAACATTAAGAATGCCATTCATTTGGCTAAAAATTCATCTTTTCATAGTTTCACGAAGCATATACAAATCATATTTCACTTCATCCATCATGATTTTGAAGACGAAAGGCTATGGTAAGAGAAGATTGAAACAAAGGTTAATCTGGTTGATGTGTTTATAAAGGTTGTACCTCACGAGAAGTTTGAGTTCTCTAAAGCTTCTCTTGGAATTGTCATGACATAGCCATAAGTACTCCCAAGTACCGATTAGACTTCAAGTGGGAGATTCTAATGGTTCTGATAAGGGAATATGTAATGGCTTTGATTGTGTGATCCAATCATTGTCGACTCTTCCTCTTCTCATCCCTTTCATCTTCTATTGAATGTTGCTAATATAGAATAGAAAAAGATAGTTGAGAATTATATTTAAAATAGATATATGGCCCTCCTTGAAGAGTGGATGTAATCTAGATTAGTTGGATCAAAACACTATAAATTAGTTTGTTAAATATTATACATTTGGTTTCCTGAATTAGTTTTAAATTTTATATTCTTTTCTATAATTTCTTTAACTCAACAAAACTAACATGAGTGATACTAACAATTCCTGCCTGTATATGTTTCTTCATAGATTAGACCAATGCAAGCCACAAAAAAGTAATCAAGTTATATCAGGCAATTTGTGATTGAAACCAATACATACTTTCATTTTAAATTGGAACTCAAAACTAATTTTGCTAAGGTCTATTTATTTACTCTCAATGCAAGCTAAGGATTTTTTGAATGACTTTCATTCAATCATGATATCGTGACTACATTATCAACTCTTGAAAAAGAGTTTGTAATATTCTCAGAAAGGCACCTAAATCAAAGGAGTTTATTTATTCATATTTAAGATATATAGCTGGAAATATGTGTTCATACAATAAAAACATTGCATTTACTATTGAAATAAAGGAGTGAAAATTTAATTCAAGCTGAAAGAGAAACAAGAACAAATAGAGAAAGGGCATTAGACAACCCTGTCAAGATCAACTGATTGATCAAGTTGATGGGACAAGCCATCAAAAGTTGAGTCTTATCAACAATGTTCCAATTACACATATGGTCAAAAACCCACTTTTCCAAATAATCAGCAACACTATTCCATTCCCTGGAAATATGAGTGAAAGTAATAAAGTCCAAAGAAGTACACAAATTATGAATTTGGTTAGCAATCAAAAGTAAATTCCAACCAACAACTTCAGAATGTTGATGATTCAAAAGATGTATCACCACTTGTGAGTTAGATTCATAGATAAGCCTTCTCCAACCAAGCTCACAAGCATTCTTCACACCATACAAAATAGCTATGGCCTCATCAGGTTGTTAGTGTGATGACCTATATAAATTAAAAACACAAACTAGACATCCCCCTTACTATCTCTACCAACACCACCAATGCCAGTAGGGCCTGGATTTCCCTTGGAAGACCCTTCTATGTTGACTTTAAGAATACCCTATGGAGGGGCATTTCACTTCCCCACCATATTTATCTTTTGCAAGGGATGTCTACACATCTTTCTTAGCACTTTTCCATGTGAGGGGGGAATATTTGGATGACTATTTAAAATATCCTCCCCTAGTTCCATGGCCTCAGAAGTGTCACTTTTTGCAAAAATAGTTTCCCCCAAAGAATGGGGAATTTTCCACCATAAGTAAGGAACCTTTAAGAACTCATCCTTAAAGATAGGATGGTTTCTCTCCAACTAGACATGTCAAATAAAAAAGGAGGGTCCAAGAGTCTAGGAAACTTGAAGAAATGAAGTCTTGATAGGAGCCATGCCCCAACTGGCAAAGAATTTTGCCATTAAGAAAACATGACAATAGGGTTGGTTCCACAGATTCCATGAAGAGTGCCAAATATGTCTAGTGAAAGAGCATTGGAAAAAGAGATGAGAGGTATTTTCTTCACTAGTCTGACATAGAACACACATCAAGGGTCCTTGGAAGACATGCTTGCATAAATTATCCCATGTAAGACATCAACTATCGACCACCAACCACATAAAAAAATTACACTTGGGCCAAGAAACCTTGTATCCAAATTTCTTCCACCAAGACATCTGAATGTCCCCCAACATCTCCTGAAGAAACTCAGCATATCCTGCAAACACTAAAAAATTTCTAGACAAATCATCATTGTCCCAAGAAAGAACATCATTACCAACCAAAGTAGTACACTTACAAGACTGCAAAATTTGAAACAACTCCTTCCTATCATCCTAGAGGCCATTCAGAAGGGTGTTTCTAATGAAAGGAAGGAGCCAAACCTCTAACACACCCTATCTTATAAAAATTAGCTATGTACCAACAAGGAGGACTAAAATTCTAATAAAGGGCATGTAATTGAGGATGAGTGGAAAGAATAGGAGGGTGCCCATCCCAAGAGTCAAGCCAAAATTAAGCTTGTGATCGCAAATGAAAAATCCAAAAGAGACCATCTTTAACCAACTGAGCTCTACACTTTAGCGTATTCTAAATCATGGATCCTCTCCCTTCAAGAGGAAAGTGATGAACTTCAACCACATCAATATTTGGAAAATACTTACGGGTGAGAATATTAGCCCAAAGTTGATGTTGGTTAGTACACCAATGCCAATAAAGTTTTGTAGAGAGAACCTATCCATTTAAAATAGCTAATTGTAAGCCAAGGCCACCCTCCTTTTAAGGTCTACACACTATTTTCCATTTAACTAGACTTCATTTAGAAATTGAAAGGTTCCCACTCTAAAGGAATTGACGAGACAAAGCATCAAATTTTTGAAGAAAATACATAAGAGCAGCCTAAACAAAACTCCTATAAATAGGAAGGGCTTGAATAACTAATTTTAAATAGAGTTAGGTGAGTAGTAGTTGATAGCCATTGATGAGTCCAATGATTAACCTCTTGCCATATTTTATCAAGCAAAACTTTCCAGGAAGATCTAGGATGTCTACCAATAGTAAGAGGAATACACAAATAAAAAAAAGGAAGAGACCCAATTTGAAACCTCAAAATAGTAGCAATATGCCTCTGAATAGCCTAGGGAGTATTGAATAAAAAAATAGAGGATCTTTTCTCATTAACTTTCTATCTCGAAGCTGCAAGATACACATCCAAAGCATGCCTAAAAGAAGTAGCTTCATGAAGAAAGACCCATCCCATAAATGAAGTATCATTAACAAATTGAAGATGCAAAATAGGAGGCAAGCCAACACCCCATTTCCACCCATGAATCAAACCCTAGTGAAGTCCTCTAGAGGCACCAAAGGGCTCTGAAGGAACACCATTCACTAGAACAAAAAAAAGAAGCTAAAGTAATACAACTCATAATCCAGTTCACCCACTATTGGCAGAAACCAAAGGCCAAGATAATATTTTGGAGAAAACTCCATTTGACTCTATCATAAGCCTTAGCCATATCCATTTTAATAAACATAGCTCACTCTTTTGATGTATGCAGAATGAATAACTTCAGAAGCAATAACAATTCCATCAAGAATTTTCTTACCAGCCACAAAATAGCCTTGTTCCTTAGAAATTACAACTAGAAGGCATATCTTGAGTCTGTCAGCAATCAATTTGGTGATAATTTTGTACACAACATTACAAAGAGCAATGGGACAAAAGGAGTCAAGATTGTCAACACATTCTTTCTTAGGGATAAGAATCAATAAAGTATAGTTCAATGCACAAAACATTTTATTATCTTGAAGGGATTCCTAAACCACCTCCAAGAGATCCATATTAATAATTTTCCAAAATTCTTGAAAGAATTCCATAGGGAAGCCATCTAGGCCTAGATTTTTATCTTTATTCATCCCAAACATAACCTCTTCAAGTTTAGATATCAAAATTGGATGAAGAAAATAATCATTGATAGCATTGGTGATAAGAGAAGGAATGCATGAAAGAATTATGCTCTTTTCCTTAGCTGGAGGCTAAGAATCCTTAGCAAAAAGGTTAGAATAAAATTGAAAGGCTTCCTTGGTCATAGTAGACTGAGAATTAATCTAAAGTCCTTTAGTAGTAACAAGAGAAGAAATATACCCTTTATTATGACAAGCCTGAACAGAATGGTGAAAAAATATAGTATTCTTATCCCCTTCCTATAGCTAATCAATGTGAACCTTTTGTTTCCTATAAATCTCTTCCCAAAGTTCCCATTCTTCCACATCCTGCATAGCCTAGAATTCTACCCTGCCAAGAGCCTTTGTAAGCCTAGAGTCCCTAATTTGGCAAGTAATCACTGCAAGATGATCTAGAGTAGTCATCTTTCTAGACTGAAGGTTCCCAAAGAAAGAAGTATTCCATCTCTTAAGATGATATTTGACATATTTAAGTTTATACTCAAAGACAAGGGTAAAAGCACAAATCTGTGTCACCGTTTGTGATACAAAAACCTGTTTTGGTCAAATCTCATTTCTCTATCAAAACTCAAATTTTTTCAAAAACTAAAAATACCCTTTTATAGATCTCAGATTCAATATCACCATTATATAAATTTTTGAGTGTTTTGATTAGTTATAATATGTTATAATCTCAAAATATTATAAGTCGATATTTCAACATTTCAGAAGATGCTCTCTCAAAAAATAAAAAAAAATAGTAAATCCTATCAAAAAAAAAAAAAAAATTATATTTATCACTAGAGGAGAGAATCCTCTTCACGAATATGTAATTTTTTTTCAAAAAGGTATAGATTTGATAGAGAAGTTTTGATGGGAGGAAAAAACTGTTGGATCTTGACAAGGTCCAACTTGAGTACTTATAACAAAGAAAATATACATAAAAAATAATTATTTACTTTTTTGTTCACTAGCTATACATGTCATCTATAAAATATTTTCAAATTAGAACAAAAAAAGATGATTTGCACATACTTGTTTGACGGGAACTACATTCTATATTTTTTACAGTTAAAAAAGGGACTTCAAAATAAAATAAAATGAATAAATTCTTAGTCAAAAAAATTATAAAAATTATAGGCATAAAATTCATACAATTCTACACATTTCATTAGTTTACATCATCTTCATATTTTAAACACAAATACCATTTTTTTTGTCATTAATGTTGAACTGTCACATTCTGGTATCACGTTTCTTTATAAAAGGTGACACAGGTTTGTGCCTCTTACCCACAAACATAGTTGTACCATAAGCTGGGCCACCCTCTCTCTACCACTTAGCCACCAAATCATAAAGGGAAGAGTCTCAGAGCCACATAAGCTAGAATCTAAAAGAAGGGTTCTTAGGGAGTGTAATAGGAGAAGAAGAGAACTTAATCAACAAATGATCAGAACCTCTCCAATCAAGAATTTTAGAAGTCATAATTAAGCCACCACCAACCTAATAACATGAAACAAGAAACCCATCCAAAAGTTCTAAGATAGCATCCTGACAACTTCGTCTATTGTTCCAAGTGAAAACTCCATTTGAAGGCTTAACATCAATAACAAAAAGAACATCCACCTGGGCTTGAAAAACATTAGAAGCAAGGCCAAACCTAGGCCAACCTGCTCTTTTCTCCTCAAGACTTCAAATAGAATTAAAATTTCCTCCTAAAATCCAAGGAAAATAAGGAGCACAAGAACACAAATACCTAATATGATCCCAAAGATGAATCTTCCCATGAATGTCAATAGGGGCATAAACATTTGTCACAAGAATAGTCTCACCAGAGTCCAAGGCAATAGCCACCATAGAGATTGAGTAATGACTAGAGATCCACCAAAGGGGAGAAATATTTCAAGGGTCCCAGAATAGAGCCAAACCTCTAGAATTCCCTTTGTGAACCAATACTTTGACAGTGACCAACATACCAAATTCATATAGCATGCTGATGGATAACCTTAACAAAAACCTTAGCCTCTTGAAGAAAAAAGACATCCAGAGAATGAATTGCAATCAAATCATGAATAACTTTTTGACGACAGGTGCTATTCAAACCCCTCACATTCCAAGAGATAACAATCATTGAGGGGTTTGAGAAAAGTGTGCATCAATAGGTTTAACAAACCCAGATTCCACCAATAGATCTCTAGTCATTTTTATCTTTTCAAGGTCTGTCTTCCACCCTTTTGACGAGCTATCAGCTGGACCTTTCTTAAGGGCTCATTGTTTCACTCCCAATCTATGAGATGAACCCTTATTTTGTGATGAAACTAAAACTTCTCTAGCTAAATCTGCCAAAAAAATGCCATCCTCTATGGAATTATTTAAAGTCACCTAAGCCACTTGTTGTCCCTGAATAGCTTGAACTAGTTCTAGTTGAAGAGCTAGTACAACCTCCATACTGAACCCAACACAATTACAAGTGACCACATGTGGGAGCCCTTCTTGCAAAGCTAAATTCTCTAGCACCTCAAACCTATTAAAGCTTCCATCTATTTGTCTATCCTTGAATGGCCTCTTCTAACCTCGTTCTTTAGCCTTAGTTTAAATAGGTACAAATCCTTCCTTGTCTTTTCCCTAAGGTTCAACCATCATGGGAGTTTTCTCTTTGTCCTCTTTACCCAAAGGATGAGGTGCCAAAGAGGGGGAATGAGCTTCCTTATGAACTTTAGGTCAATGTCGTAGGAGATGGCCATACTCATAACAAAACCAACATCGAAAAAGTAGAGATTCATAATCTAACTACTGAATCCATAATGAAGATCCCAAACAAATTTCCATTGAATTTGACAAGGGATTATTTAGATCTATCTCAACACAAATTTAGGTAAAAGAAATCACCTTTTTATCAAGGGTTTGTGTAGCAATTGCCACAGGCTTTCCCAAGAGACTAGCAATTTTATGTAAAATGTCTTCTCACCAAAACTCCAAGGGGAGCCAAGGTAGAAAAACCCAAATAGGAATGCGAGAAGGCATCTTTTCAGTTGAATTAAAACCTGCATGCCATGGTTTAATAAATAATCTAACTTGATTAGAAAAATATGGGCCACCATCAAAAAGTATATTGTGATCTACCATATTCAAGAAAATAACCATAAAATAGCTATTTTCTATGAGCATAATGTCCATATCTCCTTCAATGTACCAGGAAAGTTGGATCCAATCCTTGAGAGTGGACAAAGGAATGAGAATACTAAGAAACTTACAAATTAGAGCATGTCTATTCCAATATCAGACATCTTCTTCCACAGAGTCAAGAGAAATGACCAAAACTAGGCAATCCTGTGTTCTAGGAAGACACCCATTAGCCTTCTTCATATTAGGGCTAGCACTCGTATAGAATGTATCTTCTTGCTATGCATACATGCTTGAAGAGGACCCATTATGAGCCTTGTCCATGCGAGAAAGATCCACAACTGATGCCATAGAAATCTTTACCATACAAAGATGGAAACTAGGAAAACAAACAAAAATTAGAACATCTACCAACAAACTGAAAAAGTCCCCATAGACATCAAATAGAAATAGAACCCATTGCAATAAAAAAAAAACTACTCTACTACTAAAACGCTTCCACAAAAATCTTGCATGCAAACCTACAACCAAGCTAGGGCACCTCCATCTCACCGCTTTCACCACTCATCTTTACCAAGAATAAAAATTAAATATAAATGGAAAATAAATGTCAAAAATTGTATTACAAGGAGGCCTAAAATACCAACAAAAATTGAATCTTTATTTATTGATAGAAGGACAAGAAGAGGTTATACATGCAAAGAATTTCTGGGTGTAAAACTCATAGTGAGTGGCTCCCCAAAAACTAATAAAAACCCTTGATCAAAGAATGCTATATGAAGAGTCTTGTTACAAATAGAATAGCTAAAGTGAGTTTACCCATCTTTGATACTAGCTAGTATATCACTAGATCTCTTAGTGATCCCTAAATAAACAACAACCAATACATGCACCTACTTACAAACCAAATAGCTAGTACCCCTCTTTTCGACCATGATTATCATCCCAATTCCCCTCACTCGATAATGATGATGATGCTCCCTTCAAAACTCACCTGTCGATTGCACCCGCTGACATTACTATAACTATGACTGCACATAAACATAAACATCTCAAGGATGCCATTTTGATGTTGCATACAAATATAAATAAATATAGCTCTCCAAATGTTGTTGCTATTGTTATTGTTGTTCTTTACCTACTACCCCTAGTACCTCCTTTTGCATTTTCCTTCCCTACAACTTTACTCATCTATCTATTTTTAGAACAACCTATGGACAATAACATGATATTTTAGAAGTTATATATGAGATATAAAAAATATAATATGATAAATATATAATTTTTTTAATTATATATCGATTGATCACAAAAAAAGAGTACAAAAGGAGGATCAGAGAGACAGAGCCACAACCCACCAAGTTCATATCAAAATTACAAAGTATGATCACCACGTATAATAGTTATCAAGAGTACAAGAAATAAAAAGGAGCCAATAATAGTCAAATGTAATGGGCAACTACCAGTTATAACTTTGTGAAACACTTTGCAAACAAGCTTTGATACCACTGTAATGGGCACCCTGGAATGCTCAAAAACTAAACCAACTACTTAAATAGATTTTTTATGCAAACTGAAGATTGAACCAATGCTGAAATTATATTAATTCTCAAAATGATGAAATCAAGTACAAAGCAATGTATTCCAAAGGCCAAACCCCAAGGGAATGACATCTAGAATGTTACAAGAGAGGATGAATGTCCTCTATTGACAAGAAAGATATGTGATTCACACATCCAAGCTCTTATCAAATGTCATTCACAAAAATCCCCTACTTAACAACGAGACTCTCACCCCTATTTATCCTTTTCCTTCATCCTTATAGAAGGAACTAAAATATTAATTAATTGCAAGTGTTAAAAGCTTCCCCCTTCCAATAATTAATGCACTCTCTAGAAACTCCTCCCTTGCAATACAATAATTAATTGTGCTTCTAGAAAGTTAAATTACTAGAGGCTTCCACCTTTCCAATAATTAATAGACACTCTAGAAGCTTCTCCCTTGTAATATAATAATTAATTACATTAATTAAATATAAAGTCACCTTTTAATTTTTAATTTTAATTTTATTTAATGACTTTATAAGGAATTAATTTAATTTCCTCTTATGCTCCACTTAGACTTTGGAGAATGTGAAGGCCAAAAGATGGGGTCATTATAGTTCACCCTTCTTGAAATTGCTTATCCTCAAGCAATCCAACAACACAATGAACTTGTTGGAATAATGATACATTTGTCATTAGTTACAACACTTATTTGATTCTAAATGCTTACCGAGTTCATCACTCAGTTGACAATTCATACCGAGCATTCGTTGGTTACCAAGTATGTTCAGCAGTGTTCATCGAGTCAGAAAGGTAAACAAAGGTTTTAGTGTTTATCGAGTCAAAAAGGTAAACAAAGGTTTTAGTGTTTACTGAGTCAAAAAGGTAAACGAAGGTTTTGGTGTTTACCGAGTCAAAAAGGTAAACGAAGGTTTTGGTGTTTACCGAGTCAAGAAGGTAAACGAAGGTTTTAATGTTTATCGAGTCAGAAAGGTAAACAAAGGATTTAGTATTTATCGAGTCAGGAAGGTAAATGAAGGTTTCAGTGATTACCAAGATAGAAAGGTAAAAGAAGCATTCAGTGCTTACCAAGTGAATCAAAGGAGTTAGTTTCTACCGAGTGACACAATGTTTACCGAGTCACCAGTGGTTACCAAGTTCCAAGCTACTCAGAGTGATTAGTATGGACTGTGCCCCTACCTCTACTGAGTGCATGATGATGTTGTGTAATGTAGTGGATGCCAAGTGTCAGAAGGTCACCGAGTGAGTTTGAGGAACCTGAGTTTTCTACTATCTGGCCGACTTAGTAATGTTTTGTCCACTTGTGTTTGGCCGACCTTGTTGCTGTAAATATTGGAATGGTATATATGTAATGTATTGTGCCATTTGCAATTAAAAAAAAAGAATGAAGATAAGTAACAGTGAAGTAAGAGTGAATTGAAAGAGAATCAGAAAGCGGAGTATTCAACAAGGTTATCAAGGAGCAGAAAAGATATATCTATCACATCAAGTGATCAGTACATAAGATCTAATCAGCAAACCAGTTGCAAGCAGATCCACTGCTTCATCCTAACAGGTGAATCAGTTTTGTAAATCCTTTAACAGGGTAGACTTAACAGTCTTTTGTAAATCTCCTAACAGAGTGCATACTTCATTGTATGTTTGTAAATCCTTTAACAAGGTGGATCTAGCAATCCTACTTGCTCCTAACAGGGCAGAGCACTAGAAGTGATCATTGTAAGCCTTAACTGGCCAACTTTATACTACAGTATTGAAGTTTCATGGGCATCATCCCCACCCCAGTTTTACTTTCAAATTGAAAGGTTTCTGGGTCACCAAATCAGTGTGTTAATCTTCTCATGCATATAGTAAATTAGATGAATGAATGGTGAATTTTTTATTATGCTGAATTGGTTTAAATTTTAAAGTTTACTGATTCACCCCTCCCCTCTCAGTAACCTTGTTAGTCCTGAATATTTCCAACAATTGGTATCAGAGCATTGTGGTTCTCAGGACAAAGCTTGACAGCTTGAGCAAAGATCAAGGACAATGGAGATATTCAGACTTGACAAAACTATTGAGAATGAGAAGCTAGATTTGGAGATGGCCATGGTTCAACTCAAAGAAGCAAAGGAACATCTTTCTCAATCCCTAAAAGGAAGAAAGGAACTTGCAAGACAAATAAATGACCATTTTTATGTTGAAGAAAGGATTGAAGATTTGTTACCATAAAGTAATATAGAAGAAGCTGACAAAGCAATCAAAGAACTTCTAGAAAAGAATGGATCTCTACAAGATGAGGTAAGAAAGCTTAAAAGAGAGCAAGAAATACAGTCAATCAGGCTATGTGAAGTTTTGGAACAAAGAAACAAAGCACAAGAAGAATTGGAAGATAGAAGTCATGAAACTCAAAATCAATCCCTTGAACATGAAGATCTAGCAGATCAACTATCCAATGCAAATGAAGAAATCAGGATTCTCAGAGCACAAAATGAAAGTCTACAGAATGACTTAAGAACTGAGAGACAAATCAATGAAAGCTTGGAAAATGATCTAAATATTGAAAAACAAGTCAATGAAAGGATGATGAAATCTCATGCAGACATGAATCAATTGAATCAGCAAAATGGGCAGAATTTTTATAAGCAAAAGGGTAAAGCTGGTCTTGGATACAAGGAAGAAAGTGAATCTTCTGAGCAAGGTACCCAAAGGAATCAAAGACCCACTTGTAATCATTATGGCAAGATAGGTCATACATCTAACAAATGTTGGAGTAATGGTAAAGGTAAATTCAATGGCAAATTTTTCAATTGCAATCCGCATGGTCACAAAGCCAATGAATGCAAGGAGAAACCAAAGTTTGAAGGCAAATGTCATAAATGCAAGAAACAAGGACACAAGGCATCTGAATGTAGATCAAAATCATTCAATCCAGCAGAACAAATTGTCAAAGCAATATTTGGTTGGGATTACAATACTTGGTGTAGATGTCACTATTGTGGAGAATATTGACACATAGGAACAAACTGTAGAAGGCATCACCTAAGGAAGAAAGATACAACCATAAGATGTCATACTTGTACTGAACTTGGTCATATAGCCAAGAATTACATGAATATAGGAAAGGTTGAAGATGAAAAGAAAACTAGAGCTAATAATATTCGAAAGCAAATGAAACAACAGTGGATTCCTAAGTTTATCGAGCAAGAAAATTCAAATGATGGAAATGTCACTCTAAGAATGGGTGACTCCACCATTCCTAATTAGACTTATCAAGAAGGATAAGGGACTGCATCTTCAAGCCATATCCTAAGCAATTCCAGAAAGAAGGAGTGGAAATGATAAATTAGTATGGCAGATACAAGTCATAATTCACAGTGTTGCATCTACCGAGTAAGGTTGGTTTTTAGACTTTATCGAGCTGACACGTGGTCACTCTGCAGATCAGGTCTTGGGTTGCCAGCTAGTGTTTCATCGAACCAAATAGGGAAGTGCCATGTGTACGAGTCAGTGCACAACATACAGTGAGCCCAGTAGTCTCAGCATGAATGGTGAGTCTTCACGATCGTCGGATCCACAGGGATCTACGACTGGCGTTGTCTCGCTATCGAGAATTGCCCGAGAGTTAACATCGGTGACATAGCGCTCGTGAGCCACGTGTCCTGGTGGGGCCACATTTTATGCCACCGGTGCTGTCAGATTTAAGTAACCAATAGACCAACAAGGAGACGCCACGTATCAGCGAGCCCGGTGAATCAATAGAGAAGGAGGGTCGCAGGAGGTCAAGTTTTGTGACCGTCAGATCTACGGAGATCAGCGGCAGGCGCTATCTTGCCATGAAGAAGCCGCACGAGTTTTATGATAGCGAGTTAGTGCCCGTGCGCCGCGTGTCCTCATGGGCTCGGATTTGGAAGCATAGTAAGTAAGACGGTTGGCAGTTGGCGGTCATTGTAATCGTCGTAGTCAACGTGGCGGTTAACGTAAGGTTACGAAAAGATGATGAAAGGTGGCGCAGTTAGGTTGAAACCCTTAGGCGCTATGGCACTATCGAGATCTTTGAAGACTTTTCGATAGCGACATAGCGCCCAGTCGCACGGAAAGGGTGGTAAGCGCCTAGTCAAACGTAAGAGACTGCCAGGATGGCGAGATCGAAGGTGTGATTGGCCTGCATGGCCTAGTTGGCTCGTCAAGCCTGTTTGACTGATCGATTCTGATGGGTGCACAAATCATGAATGATGAGAAATCTGGGTTTTGCCACAATCTGATAGTGAGATTAATTTCTACCAACTCGGAATGAATGCCAAGCGCAGGAAGACACTCCATCCATCTGGTCGATCCATCTACCATGTCAGGGAATGTTGTGGCGCCGTTCCTATCTTCTCTAGGCTCTTTCTCAGAGGGATATCAGATTTCTTGGTATGTAGGCCATGTTCAATCAGATCTTTGACTGGATTCTCAAGATGGAAAGTTAATGCCAGTAGGTGAGAAGTGAATGTAATGCAGAAATCTTTAGTTATGCCTAATCTATAAAGGCAATTTGGTGATCTGTTCTTAGGGTCGACTCTTCCTGATTTTCTCTGCTGCTGCTTGTAGACTTGCGGTGTAAAATCCCTTTGTCTCTGAGCTAGATAAAACATCCTGTATCATCTCTTTCAGTCATCAATGTGTATGTGTATCATTTTGCCTCTCATTGATATATTGTTGAGATCAGTGGTCGCCATACTGTATCTATCTTTGGCCTATTGAATAATATACAAGTGAAATCTTCTATTCCTGGTGTTATTCAGTTGGTCTCCTGATCTGTATGTGGTTGTTGGTCGATATAAGTCTAAATGAATGTATGACTTTGGATGTTACCCTAGTTTCGTAGTGCATATATGGGCAGAAATGAGTCTGAACACTCTATTTTGGTGCATCACTGCCTTAGATTAGACTAGGTAGATTTGCTCTAGTGCCCTCTTTCTCCCTTTTCCTTCTGAGAATAGATAGGTGCACCCAGAAAGTAAGAGGAAGCCGGCCTTCCCCGGAGACTCAACCTCGCAATTCAAGTCCCATAGCTTGGAGGTTGTTTCCATGTTTCACTAGGTTGTCCTCGCACATAGGCCTTGGACAAGGGTGCAGACCTAAGTGACAACAGTTTTTGGCACGCCCGGTGGGACTCATATCAGAAGATTGCAGGTCTACTAGTGTCAAGAAGAAAGAATTCTAGAGATAAATGCTGAAGAAGTAGTGCTGGCTTCAGTTTTCAAGCCTTTAAGAGGCTGATTCTTCAAGTACTTGGTGACTCTGAACATCAAAAAAGTTTGGTTCCAGACCAAGTTTGCAGTAATTCATGCCCAGGGCTGAAACAAGGGCATCTTCTAGAGGTAAATTTCAATATCAAGAGCTTTCCCTTTCAAATCCTAGGAGAAGTAGGACTAGAACTTCATTATCACCAGTTAGGGGTAGAATAACGGTTGATATACCTGTAAGATCTATCTCTACTCCCCCTACTGTTCGAACTCAGCCTAGATTGCCATCAACACTCATCAATAGAACACTTGTTTATATGGCACAGCCAAGAGTTCATGCTTTTGCCACCTTTAATGGTGGAAGTCCTTTGTTGTTAGCCCAAAGACATGATATACCAGTATCTGCACTAAAAACTATACCTGATTTTACTGGTGAAACTTCTATTTCCCCTTTAGAGCATATCCAAGAGGTAGTGAATGTCTGCAATATTCATGGTATTACAGAAGATGATGTTGCCGTCAGACTTCTAGCCTCATCCTTAAAAGGAAAAGCATTACAGTGGTATAGAGGCTTAGCTCATGGTTCCATAACTGATTGGGATGGACTAGGAACAGGATTATGCAAACATTTTGAGGATAAGAGTGACCATTTGTCACTACTAGAGCAGCCGACTACAATAAAAAGAGCCCCCCATGAATGTATGACTAATTTTAATTACAGATTCCAAAAGACATGGGATAGAATACCTACTATAGGGAAACCTACCCCTGGTAATGCCTTCTTGCGTTACCTTAGAGCTTTCAACAGTGACATTGCCACTACAATCCAAACTATGGGAGGAGATACATTACCGAATGCTTATGAGACAACTATAAAAGCTGAGAACATCCTAATACAAGGAGGAAAGTTGGCTCCAAGGCCTCCTATGCCTTTCTTTCCTGATGTTCCCAACCACCAACCAGCAATAGCCCCCCTTCCTACAATTTCTACGTCACAAGCCCTTACTCCAGTTCCCCAAGGTTCCACATCCTCAAATGGAATAGATGAACTCAAGGAAATGCTCCAAGGTCTAGTGCTGAATATAGATAAAAGAGAGAGGACTCTGGATAAAAAATTGCAAGAGCAGGGGAAGGAGTTGAAGGACCAAGGGAAGAGATTAGAGGATAGCTTTTCTCTAATACAAAAAATGAGTAACAAGGTGGTGGCCTTAGAAAGGCAGCAAGCCCAAAGTGGCAAGCCCCTCCAATTACAACATCAGGCTCCAAGTGGTGGTAGGCCTCCTAATCATTGGAATAGCTCTTTTGATCAGAATAGGCAAAATAGTCATGCTGCTGCTTCAAGCTCAAATCAGAATAGAGCTTTAGTTCCTCAAAATAACTTAGCCCAAGATCAAGACTTCTGTCCTTCATGTAACTACTCTTATGCCTACTGCCTATGTCAGAAGGTAGAATCTTATTTGGCACTAACTATCCAGGAGTCCGTAGTAAAGCAATCATACAAGGAAGATCATCCCAAGGAGGCCTCATATATTTAGAGGCAGGGTGATTACTATTTTATGAATCACTAGATGGAGGAGCATTGTAATGTAAGCCAAGATTCCGTTGCTTATAACACAAGAAGCAAGAAGAGAGCTATGGAACATACTGCCCCCCTTTCTCCTAAGCAGGCCTCAACTTTGAGTGTTATACCTCATACACAAAAAGAAAATGAGCAGACAAACACTTCACAACAACAAAGGCAAGGTCCAAGAAAGGAGGATGTAAGTGATCCCTATGTTGCTCCATCTTAGCCTCTCATGAGTACAACTCCCAAAGTTTCTGCCAAAATTCCTAATGCACCCTTGAGTGTGGTAGAGAAAATGAAGAAAACCAATGTAAGCATTTCCATGTGGGATGCCGTTGCCACCATACCAATTCAGAAAAGGATGCTGCAGCAAGAATTGGAAAAGATCGAACCCAAAGATTAGTCACCCACCATGGAGAGTGACACTAGTTTAGTACAACCAGAAGGTGATGTGGAGACAAATAAAAATGTTAGACCTCCTCCATTCTATGTTTCTCTAATTATAGGGGGCAAGTTAGTCCATAATTGCATGATAGATTCGGGGGCTAGTAGCTCAGTAATGCCTAGGTGTGTTGTTGATGCTTTAGGAATGAAATATGAGCCCATTATTAGGGATGTGTTACAACTAGATGGGAGTACTGTCAAAATCGTAGGCATCCTTAGGAATGTGGAAATGGCCCTACATGCATGCCCTGGTTGTACTGTGATTCAAGACATATCTGTTGCTGAAGTCAAGCCCTATTTTACCATCTATCTTTCAAGAGACTTCACTGCCCAAATAGGTGGATTCATATCTGTTGATTGGTCTTATATGTCATTTAAGACCAGATATGGGGCCAATGCTTCAATTAGAGCAGAACCTCAAGCCCTTCATCACACTGAACCCTACACCCCCAACCTCATTAATATGAATTGCCCTATTCTAGAGATGGATGAAAATGACATAGTAAATGAGCCTGCCACCTCCATAGCAGAGATTCCTGATTTCTTCCTAGATGAGTGGGCAAATACATGTCAGTTTGAGCCTATGTCAGAAACTCTTGAGACAGGCCTTAGTACATATTGCATAATAGAGAAGGAGGCTCAAGTTCCTGATCTTGTTGGAGCTAATGATGACATAAGTAGAATATGGAGTATGTACTTTGATGGCTCAAGGAATAGAAATGGATCAGGGGCTGGTTTTATGTTGATCTCTCCTGCACAAATAAGATACTACTTCTCTTTTAGGCTCTAATTCAGTTGTACCAATAATGTGGCCGAGTATGAATCTTTGATCCAAGGTCTCCTACTTGCCCAAAAGAGGGGAATTCAAGCCTTGAAAGTATATGGAGACAGTGAGTTGGTAGTGAACCAAGTGAGAAATCAGAATATCACCAAAAATGGCCTGCTCAAGTCTTACAAACATAGATTCTGGGATTTACTTGAGGGTTTCCAAGCATTTAATATCCAGAGCATTCCTAGGAAAGAAAACAAATATGCTGAAAGACTTGTAGCAATGGGTGCATCTTATGATGTGCCAGGGAACCTTGAAGAAGAGAAGAAGCAACAAATAAAGGTGGTAGTAAGGCCTGCTGTTCCTGATAATAATACTCATTGGCAAGTGTTTGAGTTTGATGAGCAGATTTTGAGTTTCTTGCAGAATGAAGCAGAATTTTCAGAAAGAAATCAGTCAAGACTACAAGATCAGTATGGTGATCAAATCATTCACCTCAGTTCCAACAAGTTTCCCAAGGGTCTCATTACCTTGGAGAGTGTCTTTAATCCTGATGATCAGTGAAGAGGCAAAGGAATAAATCTAGCTGCAGAAAAGGATGATCATGCCCCAGTTACTATTGTTGGCGGAAAATCTCTTAACATGGGGAAGGTATGTTCTGAAGTGGAGCAAGAAAATTTCATTCATCTATGTCAAGAATTTAATGATGTGTTTGCTTGGACATATGATGACTTAAAGGGGTTTGACCCTAGTTTGTTTCAGCATACCATAGATTTAGTTGATAGGGTCAAACCAGTAAGGCAAAAAAAGAGGCCAGTGAATCCCAAGATTGAACCCTTAATAAGGAAGGAACTATCCAAGTTGATTGAGGCTAACATAATTTTTCCTATCAAACACTCATCATGGGTAGCTAACCTTGTCCCTGTAAGGAAGAAGAATGGAGAAATCAGATTGTGTGTGGACTTTAGGGATCTTAATCAGGCTTCCCTTAAGGATCACCATCCTCTCCCTTCTATGGAGCAAATTCTGTCCAAGGTCAGTGGGTCAAGGAGGTTCTCTTTTCTTGATGGATTTTTTGGTTATAACCAAGTGTTGGTTAAAGAATTTGACAGATATAAGACATCATTTACTACTAAATGGGGCACCTATGCTTATTGCAAGATGCCATTTGGACTAACAAATGCAGGTGCCACATTCCAAAAGGCAATGGAGGTGGCTTTCAAAAGATTAATTGACAAGTTTGTCTTAGTATACCTTGATGATATAACTGTATATTCCAAGAATGTAAAAGATCATCTTGATCATTTGAGACAGGTATTTCTAAGATTTAGAGAGTTTGGGGTTTCCCTCAACCCAGCCAAGTGTGTCTTTGCTACAAGCCAAGGAAAATTACTGGTACACATTGTATCTAAGGATGGGTTGACCATTGATCCAGAAAGAAAAAAAGCAATACTTTCCCTTCCTCTCCCTAAACACAAGAAGGGGCTGCAAAGTTTCCTTGGTAGGATAAATTTTGTAAGAAGGTTTATTCCTAATCTTGCCATCATGGTGAAACCCCTCACAGCCATGCTTAAGAAAGATATGGTCTTCTCATGGACCAAGGAAGGGAAGGAGAATTTTGAAGAAATCAAGGCAGCCATAGCCTCAGCCCCCACTCTCATGAACCCAAATTTTGAGAAAGATTTCATCCTCTACACTTTGGGTGGTGAGTCAAGTGTTTCTGCTGTCTTGACTCAGACAAATGACAAGAATGAGGAGCAGCCCATAGCCTTCTTTAGTGAAGGACTCAAGGAATATGAAGATAAGTATAGCTTTGTTGAGAAGCAAGCCCTTGCAATCATTAGAGCCTTGAAGAAATTTAGACACCTCTTATCCCACAATAGGATCCATTTGTTGGTGCCCCATGTGAGTGTAAAAGACTTCTTGTTAAGCAAGGACATCAGTGAAAAGAGAGCTGGATGGATCACTAGGGTAATGGAATATGATGTTGATATTCAGATTTACAAATTGGTAAGAGGGAGAGGATTATGCAAAGAAATGTTATCAGGTCAAGATTCAGATGAAGGGACTGCTATGGTAATTGCAGAGCAGCAGGAGGAAAGAAATGTTAATGCCCCAAGGAGCTAGATGGATGACATGAGGAACTTTTTATCAGGGAATGAATACCCTCAGGGAGTGGACAGAGCTAAAAGAAGACAATATAGACTGCAGTCCATTCCCTATGTTGTGATTGATGATATCCTATTCAGGAGGGATTTTAATGGGACCCTGTTGAGATGTATTGAAGAGGATCAGGTTGAGAGGATGATTAAAGAACTTCATGATGGCCCTGATGGTGGCCACTTCTTTGCAAGAACAACCGCCGTGAAGATCATGAGGGCTGGATATTACTGGCCATCATTGTTCCATGATTGTTATAGGTATGTGAGAAAATGTGAGAAATGTGCTTTTTTCTCAGGAAAACAGAGACTTGCAGCTCTTCCTCTTCATCCTATTCAGGTGGATCAGCCCTTCACCCAGTGGGGGTCAGATTTTATAGGCCCCATTAATACTCCATCTAGTGCAGGTCATAAATGGATCTTGGCTGCTACCGATTATTTCACTAGGTGGACAGAGGCAGTTGCCTTGAAGGATGCTACAGAGCCATCGGTTGTTGAATTCCTTGATGGAATTGTATCTAGGTTTGGTGCTCCTTCTACTATCATCTCAGATAATGCCAAATCTTTTGTTGGAACCCAGATTTGTGCATGGGCAATGAGTCACAATATCTATCTGAGCACATCATCAAATTACTACCCCCAAGGTAATGGTTTAGCTGAATCTTCCAACAAAAATCTGATTAGAATCATAAGGAGAATGATAGAAGACAATCAGAGGGTCTGGCATAAAAAATTAAGGACTGCTCTGTGGGCTGATAAGATAACACCCAAGAGATCTATTGGGAATTCACCTTTTGTGCTGGTATATGGTAGGGAGGCCAGACTTCCAATCTCGTTGGAATTCCCATCCTGGGAGTTGGCTCATCAGTTGGAATTGGTTGAAAATAGTTCCATGTCAATAAGAATGGCAGAGTTGATTGAACTGGAAGAAAAGAGAAACAAAGCTATGCAAACCCTGGAGATACACCAGCAGTAGATGAAGAAGAGTTTTGATAAGAAGGCAAGGTCCAGAACCTTCAGAGAGGGAGATTTAGTTCTCAAGTGGGACTCAGACAGAGCAAAACCAGGAAGGCACTCCAAATTTGATCCACTATGGAGTGGCCCTTATCTGATCTCCAGTTGCAAACAAGCCAATGCGTTCCAGCTAAGCAGGCCAAATGGTGAAATTTTGCCCCCTGCGAGTCGCCAGAAGTGTTACCTCTAGTTTTACTGCCAAGGATTTAAATTTGAAAGCGTGGCTCGTGCAACGGTTAGTCTCGAATTAGTATTTTAATGTTACGACCTGCAAGTTTTTGGCCGTTAGATCAAAGCGGTACCGACGGTTGGCGCCATCGTGCTATAAAGGAAATGCACAATATTTATTATAGCGCGATGATGCCCTGACAACACGTTGCAGGGGTGGGTCTGACGTTCTGCAGGTTAGAAAAGGTTCTTTGACGCCCTTGGTGCTATGTTGCTATCGCATATCGGTCGAAAAATCTCCATAGCGACATAGCGCCCGATGGAAATATTCACAGCGACGAGTTTCAACGACCGAAAGAATCAGGTGTTGCGGCGACAAATTAGAAGGAACCATGTGTTCTAGGTTGGAGTTCTGTCAGCACGGCTAACACAGTCGGGGCTTACGATCACCACCATCGATCAGCTCGGATCAACGGTAAGCGCCATCGCGCTATGGAGGAGTTGCGCGAGGGTTATGACAACGACATTGCGCCCTGGTGACATGTGTCAGGTGGCGCTGTGTCTCAAGGTGATGCCAAGTGTATCGACATGGAGGGCGGAAGCACGAGGTACAACGAGTCCTCACAATTGTCGGATTGGGTCGCATCAACGGATGGCGCCATCTCACTATGGCGAAGATGCATAGATTTTATCATGGTGACATAGCGACCATCCGCCACATGGATCGACAGGACCAAGTCTCACCAAGGATTGCCAGGTGTCATCCAGAGTGCGGTGCAGTTGCAGACATGGCGCCGAGTGGGATGGGTCCAGTCGTAGATCGCAGAGTACGGCAGGTCAGAAGTTTCATGGTGGCGGGCAAACAAGTTTCACGGCCCGGAGGTTTCAAAAAATGGCGAGGCGCAATGGCGCCAACGAAAAACCCATGCATTTTTCGATGGTGACATAGCGTCCAAACGGAAAGTTATCTGTGCCAAGGAATGATCAGACGGATGGGTCCTAGCGGGTACCGTGCAAGCGCAGTCGACGTGGTGAATCGGATGGGGACACATGTAAATCTCAGAGCACGCTGTCAATGGGTGCTATGGCGCTATGGGAATTTGGCCTCGATTTCCGCATAGCGACATGGCGCCTAGCTGACACGTGGTCGCTATGTGGATCAGGTCTTGGGTTGCCTGCTAGTGTTTCGTCAAACCAAATAGGGAAGTGCCATGTGTACGAGTCAGTGCACAGCGTACAGCGGGCCCAGTAGTCTCAGCACGAATGGCAAATCTTCACGATCGTCGGATCCGCAGGGATCTACGACTAGCGCTGTCTCACTATCGAGAACTGCCTGGGAGTTAACATCGGCAACATAGCGCCTGTGCGCCACATGTCCTGGTGAAGCCACATTTCATGTCATTGGTGCAGTCAAATTTAAGTAATCAATAGACCAACAAGGAGACGCCATGTATCAGCGGGCCCGACGAATCAATAAAGAAGGAGGGTCGCGGGAGGTCAAGTTTTGTGACCGTCAGATCTACGGAGATCACCGGAAGGTGCTATCTCGCCATGAAGAAGCCACGTGAGTTTTATGATAATGAGTTAGCCCCCATGCGCCGCGTGTCCTCGTGGGCCTAGATTTGGAAGCACAGTAAGTAAGACGGTTGGCGGTTGGCGGTCATTGTAATCGTTGCAGTCAACGTGGCGATTAACGTAAGGTTACGGCAAGATGATGAAAGGTGGTGCAGTCAGGTTGAAACCCTTAGGCGCTATGGCGCTATCGAGATCTTCGAAGACTTTTCGATAGCGACATAGTGCCCAGTCGCACGGAAAGGGTGGTAAGCGCCCAGTCAAACATAAGAGACTGCCAGGGTGGCGAGATCGAAGGTGTGAGTGGCCTGCATGGCCCAGTTGGCTCGTCGACCCTGTTTGACTGATCGATTCTGATGGGTGCACAAATCATGAATGATGATAAATCCAAGTTTTGCCACAATCTGATAGTGAGATTAATTGCTACCAACTCAGAATGAATGCCAAGCACAGGAAGACACTCCATCCATCCGGTCGATCCATCTACCATGTCAGGGAATGTTGTGGCGCCATTCCTGTCTTCTCTAGGATCTTTCTCAGAGGGATATCAGATTTCTTGGTATGCAGGCCATGTTCAATCAGATCTTTGATTGGATTCTTAGGATGGAAAGTTAATGCCAGTAGGTGAGAAGTGAATGTAATGCAGAAATCTTTAGTTATGCCTAATCTATAAAGGCAATTTGGTGATCTGTTCTTAGGGTCGACTCTTCCTGATTTTCTCTGCTGCTGCTTGTAGACTTGCGGTGTAAAATCCCTTTGTCTCTGAGCTAGATAAAACATCCTGTATCATCTCTTTCAGCCATCAACGTGTATGTGTATCATTTTGCCTCTCATTGATATATTGTTGAGATTAGTGGTCGCCATACTGTATCTATCTTTGGCCTATTGAATAATATACAAGTGAAATCTTCTATTCCTGGTGTTATTCAGTTGGTCTCCTGATCTGTATGTGGCTGTTGGTCGATATAAGTCTGAATGAATGTATGACTTTGGATGTTACCCTAGTTCCATAGTGCATATATGGGCAGAAATGAGTCTGAACACTCTTTTTTGGTGCATCACCACCTTAGATTAGACTAGGTAGATTTTCTCTAGTGCCCTCTTTCTCCCTTTTCCTTCATAGAATAGATAGGTGTGCCCGGATAGTAAGAGGAAGCTGGCCTTCTCCAGAGATTCAACCTCGCAGTTCAAGTCCCACAGCTTGGAGGTTGTTTCCATGTTTCACTAGGTTGTCCTCGCACATAGGCCTTGGACAAGGGTGCAGACCTAAGTGACAACACTAACCCTATTCAACAATCCAAACAGAGTTTTCTAGAATCCTCTAATATACTTTTACATTTCATTTGCAAGGGAAATTACACATTCCAACATTCCCCCTAATTTCAACATGAAATGTCGATGCATAGGAATTCTATTTATGCCATTATTATTGTGTTCTCTTGCATATTTCTTGTGTCCAAATCCATGCTTGTAGACTTCAAAAATATTTTACTTCTTTCTATTTCCCACTACACTACGACAATCTTCCTTATGCTTGAACATTTGTACTTTAATAAACCCTTGATCATTCCTACAATTTTCTACCAATTTGATCCATAGCTCCATTCACAATCCATTTTTATGCAACCTGCCATAGAATCTATTTTGCACTCTCTATTCCAACATGTCTTATAACAATGATTTTTCAAGCAACAAATACTATAGGGATTTAAATCCCAACATCTATCCTTTTTGCAGTTTGAAAATTGCACAATCTTTATCCCTTCAATTAATTCTCTTTACCCTTTATTCAACTTTCCATTGTCTGTAGCATATCCAAGGTCTTCATATTTTGGCCTAACTATAGGCTCAATTAGATTCTTTATTCCTTGTTCATCCTTTCCTAGACCTTAACCTTTGAAACCCATTCTTTTTATAATCTTCAAACCAACATTGTCATTAACAAACAACTAGAAGTTTTGTGACTACAATTTTCATATTCATTATTAGACTCATTTTTGCAAACAAGTTCATTAAAATCACATTTAACAAGTGATGAATACATATCATTTGTACTGCATGAAGCATCACATACAAATTTCTTTGACTTTAGATTTTCATTTTCTCTAATTAATTTCCTCACCATTTCCTCACGATCATCAAGTAACTTTACTCTTTCTTCTAATTCTCCATTTCTTATATTAATCCTATCAAATAATTTTAATTTTTCTTCTAACTTATTATTTCTCTCTCTAAGTTGTCATGTTTTCTTCACTTGCCAATTATGTACTTCTTCCACTAATTTTAAACTATTTTCTAACTCTTCAGTTGCTTCTATATAAACACTAATTTCATTTAACAATTTAGACTTTTCTTCTCCTATTTCATTTCTTAATTTTTCCAATTCTTTTTGTAAAAAATATTTTTCACACAATAATCTTGCATTTTCTTTCTTCACCATCACTAATTCTTCTTCTAAATTATTTCCCTTCTCTTTTTTAACTTTGCCCTCCTTTCCCATTGAAATGAACAGTTGAACATACTATGATCTTCTTTCCTTTAATGACAATAGAGAAATTTCTCAAATAAAATTAAATAATTATAAAAATTCACACTATACCTTTTGTTCTTTCCTCTATCATTTCTTCCATGCTTTACAAACACTTTGGTTCCTTCATAATCTCCATAAAAAGCCTTCTTTCCATCTTCCCTCTTGCTTTCTTCAAATGGCTGCTCGACACTTCCTATGTGGTCTTCTTCAAAAACAATAGTCGTTTTCATAACACAATGCAATCCTCCAAAATATTGCTTGCTCTGTTATTACAATGAGCAATTATGTCGATAAATGATAAATGAAAACAAAATATACACTGCAAGCACTTGTAGAAATTATAAAATCATTTCATTGCTTGATCTTTGAAAATATTACATTGTGCTTTTTATAGAGGTCTTAGATCATTTCCAAAAACATCTAAATTAACGGCAAATAGACTTTTCGAACTCTTTAAACATAAATGACTTCTAAACTTTACAAACTTAATTATTAATTTGACCTAACGCTATTGGGTAATCCAGTTAGAGTTTCTAGAATCCTCTAATATAATTTTACATTTCATTTGAGGAGGAAATTACACACTCCAACAAGTTGGTTGTAAGTCTTTCTAGTAAATGCATTTTTTTTAGTTTTAATAGGTGAAAATTCTTCTACACTTGCAAACCAAAGTTTGTCAAATAAATCACTTGGACATTTGTTTATGCAAATCTTTAAAAATTTGTTAAATAATTCATTTGAATATAATCTAATAAAAATAAAATGCATGGTATAGAAACTATTACGTTATCTTAATTATAAGATAATAAAATCTTACATTATAATATTGTTTTGTTGCAATATTGGATTGTTTTTTCTATAGTTGTTTCCTTTCCTATAGTTGATTTTTTTGAAGTGTGCCTAGTAATTACATGCAGAAGAGGCTTTGAGAAAAGTACATTGCAGAACCATGTGCTTAGCCCCTTTTTATTCTAGAGGCTTTTCTTGAGACTTTTCTAAGGAGCGTTGACCAATATTAGTTCTCAACTCTCAGCTTGTGATGTACAGTGAATAGGCAGTAATGGAGGCCAACTTTGTACTAAGCATGGATGGGCATATTCTAATGTTCAAAGGGTCAATCTCTATATCCTGCATCCGAAATGTGTTACGACATGATCATGAGCTTCTTAGGGAATCTTTGAAGCTACTTGTTGGTGAGAAATTCTTGGAATATGGTTGGACGCTAAGGTTTAATCTTGACATATGATAGCTTTTACTTGCTCTTACCCTAATGGTTGTAGATTCAAAACCTGAGGTTTGAAGCATCGCTAGGGCATGCATTGAGCCTAAATGGAGTATCAGGTTGGAGGAGGTGGTTGGCAGAGAAAAGCTAGGGATTTGAATTCACAGAAGTTGCAGCTCCTCTTTGTCTAGTATTCAAGCAGTCCTCCAGATGTCTAATTTTCAAATGCTCAATGGGGATGGGTGAAATTTGGTGTTTATCTGCAGACTTTGGAAATAGAAAATGTTTCATTGGAGAAATACAGGTGATGCTGTGGAGGAAAATAAAAAAGATTAGGTCTACGGCTCCCTTGGACGAGGACAAGAATCCCATCATCTGTAGACACATTCAGCCAAGAAAGATGTTAGGGCAATGGTGGTGTGGCTGAGGACGTTTGGTGGACTAAGTTAGCAACAATATCATCATTTATGGAATGGACATATCACTGTTTCCCAAACATGTGCTGGGACTATGAGCGGAGTGGGGTAGCTCATAGTAGTCTATGTAGTGGTGCTCGTAGATCTCAAAAGAGGATTGGTCCAATGGCTAAGACAAGAAATGTTATTCTGAATTTCTCGAGGGGAGAAGCTACTCGTTGGTTTAAATGAAATTCTTTGTTTAACGTTTATGATCAGTAGTTTTATTGTGTCTTGTATATCTAATCCATGGTAGCCTTTGGCCTTTGAATGATGTAAGCAATGTGGGGTAGTTGTGATCACACTTTTGTCTCTTTGTGATCTTATGTTGGTGTTGTAGACTAGTTTGGCCTTTTGGAAGTCAAGTTGCAATCTATGTACTTACATATTTTCTATGTTAATATGAGGCGATTAAAAAAATAAAATTAATAAAATGAATTAAATTATAAGATATTTTACAAATATTTATAATGTAGACATATATCTTTAATAGTTGATTAGGAGTGCATTTGACTTATGAAATCACATTTTTTACAAATTCTAATATTGCTACGCCTAATTGTCTAGGGAAAACATAAATCACATATTTTAGAAACCCTCTAATGACATACATTGAATATAAAATCAGATAATGTCTAGGTTAGGTGCATCTAAATCGAGGGCTCCCCAGGAATGGATTAAAAAACATGGTCAATTTTGATTTACAAACTAAAAATACTATAAATTCAATTAAGAAAAGTTTCTTTGAAGTTCCCTATAAAAAAGTATGTTGTATTGTATTGTCAAACATTTGAATGAAGCTTTTGTTTAACTATTTTGTTCATTAGATAAATACAACATTAATATACTTTCTTATCACTAATCATTTATATTGGGGCCAAATGTTTAACCAATTATATACTTTCTTATCACTAATTAGTGTACCACCTTGATTAATATTTTTTTAAAATTTAATTCAAGAAAGAATCTAAAAATATTTATAATTGAAAAATCTAAAGTACTCAAATATCTTTTATTTAAGAAGGTAGAGAAAAATAAGACTTCAATGTAAAATATATAACTTATCTTTAATTCATAGAAATTATAAGTTAGTAATAGCACAATTATATTTGCTAATGGATGACTTCCTTAGAAGTTTCAGTCCAATGAGTACTAATATTTCATCTAATCTCATAAAGATGAGTTCTTTTCAAAATATGAAACAATGAATTTGACTAAAATACTACACAGATCAATCCTAATAGCAATATGACAATTTAACTTGATATGAAAAGTATATCTAAAACTTATCAAATTAAGATTCAATTATCAATAAATAAAGCGAGCTTGTTTTAGAACTGTATTAACGAAAGAAACGTGTACAATAATAAAATAGAAATAAACTATAGAGGGAAAGTAAGAGAAAAGGGCCCTATAGGATGGGATACAAATTCACCCACCACAAAGTACAAAAGTGGACACTAAGACAAAAGACTACATTAGACAATACCATGCTCACAAACTATAGCCCACGTGCAAATACATAGGAAGTAGACAACCTAATAACAATTACCAAGAAGAGGCAATAATGGTATGACTAGAAATAATCATGATTTCTAAGAGCTTAGAGAAAAAGCAAGAGTGGGACAACAACTTTTGCATCACCAATGAACACTGCAACAGGGTCCAAATTATCCTTCACTCTGGAAACCAAGGCGGGGACAGAATTGCCATCCTTCAAACTAGCGAGACAAGCGTGGTGATTATTGATGGCTCTGCCTGACTGACGTAATATACTACTCCCAACAACAATAGCATTGGCCACAAGATGATCATGGCGCCTTTGTACATCCCTTCCATTAACTCTCCGGCTGAAATATTTGAGACTTCCATTCTTCACGCTTCAATTTAATTATCCACCACCAGCCACATCAGTCTTTTATATACTTAATGGTCGTGGAAGTAAGAGATCTATCTATTTTTATCCTTGAATAAAATATCGCTGAAGAAGATATGAAGAGTTTAATCTTTATAATTTCCTTTCGATAACTGTGACTTAATATAGTTACATGCAAAAAAATTAGAACTCTCTGTTCTATAAATATCGGCAAGGGAAGGAAATAAATATTAATAAAAAAAAAAAGTTGTAGTTGTTAACAATGAGAAAGAAAAGAGATAGAATGGCATGCATGCAAAATGAAAAAAAGGTTAACAATAAAATGAAAAAATTAAATTAAATCTAATTTAAGGAAGGGATAATATTCTATTTTTATCCAAGAATAATATATTACTTCCATTATTGTGATTTGATCTAACGACATGCAAGTCTTTGTTCTAAAAATACCGGCAACGGAAACGGAAGGACATATTTTAAAAAACCGCAGCTATAGTTGTTAACAATGAGAAAGAAAAGAGAGAGAAAGACATCAATATGCACGAAAGGGAGCTCCAAAAATGAAAATTAAAAAGAAATAAAATCTAATTTAAGAAAGTGACAAAGGGAGAGAAATCTTTACATGTATCTCTTCTTTTCCTTCTATCAATAAATAAATAAAGAATCATTTTTAACATATAGTATTTTATATTCTTAATATGATTCCTTGTAAATAAGAATTGCATATGTAGTCATACTAGAGAGCACCAAAAACTATAGTTTTGTCTGTGCTACAATATTTCCATTAAAATGTTTCAATAAAAGAGATTTTAAAATTCCCTAATAACAATGAATGTCTAATTTTTGCACTACAATAAATTGCAAGATAAAGCGAGGGGTAAAGTTGCCTCCATATTTTTTTTTTCTTAATCCATTTGAAAGGTGGCATGGGTGTCATGCTTCTCAAAATCTTCCTGAATCAACCATGTCAACTATTTGTGTTATTGGCAACAGTTGAGTAAATTGTTTTTCTTGCCAAAGGCTAAGGGATTTGGAATAAGGTCTTTTGTTTTGTTTGAACATTTGTTTTATGCGAAATTCATATAGTATGTATTTGGTTTTCTCACAAATAGATTAGAGATGTTCTAGGTGATTTATCAAATGTTTTTAAAAATTATATATATCATTGTAGTTTTTGTTCATTAATTTAAGAATTATATGTAATATTCTTGATTCATATGTTAAAGTAAATTAATTATTGTATCACTATGTGATGTGTGATTGGCACAGACCAAAGATACCACAAAACTAGAAGTTTCTATTCTTATCAGCCCAACTACCTTTCTCAACAACTTTCATTTAACAAATTTCATTTAATTTAATATTGTATCTACTTACTATGTACATTTATTAGAGTCTTGACTATAAATACAATACACAAGCCAACAATTTTCATTTAACAACTTTAATTTAATTTAATATTGTATCTACTTGCTATCTACATTTATTATAGTCTTGAGTATAAATACAATACATGAGCCTAGCATTTTGAAAGCTCATTTTTAGAGTGAAATGTGTTAGATAGGTAAATTAATTATCAGAGACCAATGTGGGCATATACTGCTAGCCCAACCATCTTTTTGATGAATATTGCTTTTCTATTAATAATTAATATACTAAGATTACAACTCTCAAAAAAGGGCAGATCACCCCACGAAAGTTCATTTGGCCGCAACCAGAATCAAACACTATTCATAAAAAAAACATAAATAGCAACCTCAGATGGCCAAAGTAGTGCCTTCTAAGGGTGGTGGTTCATCATGATCATGAAAACCCCAATCATCTTTGGGATTGGGGGGTGGGCTAGGGACAATCCATCCATCGTCAGTAGTAGTAGCAGGATTAACGATAGCCTCTGTATATTTTATCTTTGGCCACGGACGAGAAATCACCAAATCCAGGCAAGGCTACTTCCTAGAAAGTGCCTACTAAGCACCAAGAGGAGGAGTCGGGGACCAGCCAGAGCCACCATGGAGCAGAGAAGCTAAGGGGTGCCTCCATCCACCATTGTCACCACTGGGAGAGCAGTGGCAGGAAGCCTGAGAGCGTGGGGTGTGTGAGTGATGACCTAAGGAATGGTGTAGTGGATGGTAGCCTCAAGGTGCCAGGGTATCAGTCGAAGCATCTAGAGGCACTTTGGCAATAGTGCAAGGGGCATTGCCCCAGTGGTTCAATAGCTCTTGTAGGTGAGCCACCTCCCAGGCCACTTTTTTAGCTTGAATTTGAATTTGTATAGTTACATTATTACAAATACATGCCTTAGTGTACATAGCAATATTAATATCAAGAAAACTATGAGTGAAAAGAACAACATTCCTATCTTTCCATAAAGAGAACAAAATCTCCATCCTGAAGGTATGCCAAATCTGGGTGAATTTTCAAGGGATTCTGGGGGAATCACCCAATATAATCATGTGCCAAGAAAAGGGTTTAGGCCTGAACAACTTGAAGAAGTCATGAATCGAGTGCCAATAATTTTAAGCATGCCTACAAAACTAGAAAACATGCATGAAAGACTCTGGTTGTCCACAAAAAGGGCATCTAGGATTAGGAACCCCAATATGCTTGAGCTAAGGCCCAAGGGGAAGACCTTGAAAGGCCAGACACCAAGCAAAATGGGCAATCTTAGGCTCTATAATAGCATTCCATATAGTGTCAAAGCATTTTCTTCATTGGAAAGGAGAAGATGCAAATGCCATCTCTGATTGAGTGTATCCACCATCGACAGATGGGGAGAGAGCCATCTATAACCCAAACTTGGCTTGTAATTGGAAAAAGGAGTGGCAGGATACCACTTCCAATCATGCCACTAAGGTCAGCAGACTGAATACCCACTTTATGAATTAAGTGAATTAGAATTGAAGAGAGTAATAAGTCAAAAGTCTACTATCTGAAGAGATAAGACAGTACTGGACTTGCATATCTTTTTAAGATCTGAAACTCATGGAAACTCTAGAGAAAAGATCTTTGGGAGTTCTGATGCCTCATTTGAAAAAACATAGAGCACTAATACCTTGAGTCTTGGCAAGGGGAGTACCTTGAATAGAAAACAAGGGAGACCACCAAATGTTCTATTGATTCAAGGAAAGACCATTGCGAAACTCATCATTAAAATAGTGAAGCCAAGGTGTGATAGCTTCCCAAGCCTTCCATATGCTCTTGATAACAAAAGAGCCTTATATGGTCACTAGCTCAGGCATAATAAGAAGGGTTTGTAAACCAATCCCTTTCCAAGAAAGCCTATTGATGGGAAAGCCAGAAGAGATGAAATACCAAACCAAAATCTTCCAAACTTCATCTCTAGTGATGGCATGAATAATCCATTTGGCACAAAGAGAAAGGCCTTATTTCTATGTGGAAAGCAGGCTAAGGCCACCAGATTCTTTTGGGAGACAAAAAAAATCCCAAGCAACTCTATGAAAGCCATCATGATCAGAACCAAAAGTCCAGAGAAAATCCCTGAGTAGTCTTTCCAATTTCTAGTAGGAGGCTTTAGAGGGAGCCCAACAAGAAGAAGAATAGATATGAGTGGCCACAAGAACTTTCAAACAAATTTGGAATTTTTCTACAAGGGAGAGTGGTTTTAAAAGCCAATAGTCAAGTTTCTTGGTGATCTTGGCAAGCACATCATTCCATAGTTCAATAGGAAAAGCTAGAAAAGTGAAAGGAATGCCAAGAAATCAAAAAATCTCCCCATGGCTGACCCATTTCCATTCAAATTGGCTAAGCCATGGAGGAGCTAGCAAGAATGACTACTGGTAGCAGAGTGTTTTATGCCATTGAATATGAAATCCAAAGGCTTGAAAAAAAGTGTCCAAGCAAATTAAGGCATATTTGATGTTTTCTTCATCCCCCAAAAGAGTGAGGAAGGATTCATCAACAAAATGACCATTGACCAATTGGGAAAATGATTTTGGCAAAGAAATGCCACAAACTAGTCCAAAAGACATAGAGTGAGCTAGCAAATAGCCAAATCCTTCAGTAGCAAGGACATAAAGTACCGGTGCCAAAGGGCAACCTTGCTTGATTGAACAAAAATGACCAAAAGCCTTAGATTGAGAATCATTGATGGTAATGCAAGCATTAGCATTGCCAAAGAGCATTTCCATAGACTACAAGAAATTGGGACCAAAACCAAGATCCTAGAGCATAACCAAGATGAAAGGCCATTCAATCTGATCATAGGCTTCAACAAAAGCAATCTTCAAAAAAATAGTCATCTGTTTGGACTTGTGAGCCCACTCCATTCCCTCCTAGACAACAATAATGTTGTCAAGAATATATTTGAACTTAATAAAGCCAGTTTTCTCAGGGCACACAAGTAATGGCAAAAGATGTTAGATTTTGAGAGAAATTACCTTGGCAATAATCTTATAAGACACGTTCAAAAGGGTAATGGGCCTCTAGTTGCAAATATCCTTAGGATCTCTGACTTTAGGTATGAATTTAATATTTCCTTTATTTATAATGGCTCCTAAGCTTTTAGTATGATAGGCTTCAAGATAAACTTTATGCAAATTAGGACCTATATGCTCCCAAAGGTGTTTGTAAAATTTATAGGGAAACCCATCACACCCAGGGGATTTATCATCAACCATGGAGTAGACCGCCTCCTTAAGGTCTCAAAGGGTAAGAAGTTGCTCACAGAAAGCATGTTGCTCAACTACTAAGCAGTTTGGAGTAAGAAAAATACACTTTTTGGGAGCTTCCTCCCGAGCAACCAAATTTCCCTGTGAAGCAGAAAAGTTCTCATAGTGATTAACAAATGCTTGCAGGATGCTAGGGAAAGTGAAGAAAAAAAAAGTGCCTTGTTTGATTTTTGTAATCCCAATATTGGTATGATGGGCTCAATGATCCTAGAAGAACTCTTTCAAAGCCTTATCACCAACCTCCAACTAGTGGAGATGAGCTTTGGTTTGGGCTCCTCGAGTGGCATAGTTATCAACAACTTGTTTATCATGGTGACGTTTGGCAAGCTAGATTTGCAGATCCACATCAAAGGGATTAAGGGTGAGAGCCTCAGAAGATTTTTTGAGTGCAAAGGTAGTGGCTTCATAAGATTGCTTTCTAAAAATTGCCAATTGCTGCCCATAGATGTGCAGAAAGCAAGAAGTTCTAGTAATAGAATCTTTCCACCATTGGATCCACCCTGTCTGAGAATGCAGATGTGGCTCCAAATTCTAGACACATAGGATATGTGTAATGGTGGAAGCATGTGACAACACTGATGTGTGAAGGAAGAATTGTGACTTAACTTTCTGAATAGCTATTTTCCATGAAATGACAAAATAAATGGGATAGTGGTTAGATAATGTCACATATAGTAGGGGAATGATAGGTAAATCATGATCCTCAGAAAAGGAGAAAAAAGATTGTGTAGTAATCATGGCACAATCGAGGCACTTTAAAATTTGGTTAGAGCCAGCTCAAAAGTTGGACCAAGTGTGCCAAACCCCACTATGTTGGTGGTAGTTAATATTGGGATAAAAGTGCCCAATTTATTATGCATGTAGTACCGGGCTTTCCTTTCCCTAGCTATCCAGAGAAAGGGAAAAATTTCTTCTTTTTCAGAGGCCACTTCAACCATATTGAAGTCACCATACATAACCCAAGTAGCTGGAGGCAAGTTTTTAGCCAGCCAGTCCCACATCTGAGATCTTTCCACCACATCATTGAAAGCATCAACATTAAAAACTCTGAAAGAATGATTGTTAATGGAAAGTAATAGCCAAATAATTCTATGCATGGGGTCAGAACCATGTGAAATGATAGTACAATGAAGATGAGGTGACAAGAGAGTAACTACACCACCTCTGCTAGCTTCGTGTTGAGAGGAAAACATAATGCCATCTTGCCATATGACATGACATGCAGAGGAAAGCATGAAACCAAAAATCTTAACTTCTTGTATACAGAGAAAATCTAAATTACCAAGTCTGTGGTGGGTGTCCCGAACATAGTACCTTTTGGAGAGGTCTGTAAGACCTCATACATTCCATGATAAAAAACTGATGAAAATTCTTCCATATCTTCCTCATCCTCAAGAGAGGAGTAGCTATTTTGCAAGAAGCTAGAAACCTAGTTAAAGTCAAAAGGAAAATCTTCTGGACTTATAGCCTACTGTTTCACTTCTGGATTCTCAACACATTCGAGAGGACTATGAGAACATTGCACCACCTATGGTGCTACAAAAGAACTAGCAAGAGGTGTACGAACCATAGCCAAGGTAGTAGCCCTAGTGGCCACCTTAATTGCTTGTGATCAAGCAGGGTTTGAAACCTGTGAGACACCCATAATAGGTTCTGAGGAAACTACTTACATCCCTAAGCTGGCTAGGATTTGTGCTCCTGTTGGAATAGGAGGAACCATGGTGACCACTACATATGACTATTTAAGAGCCAAAGGAGTCAAGGAAACCTTTCTCTTGCACCCAATAGTAACCCATTCTTGTTTTTTCCCTTTGGTTGTCTTGGTAGGAGCTTCTTTAGGTGAGGGTTTAACCCTAGGCATAGCCAAAGGGAAATTCCTAATCTTGTGTTCCGCTAACTGGCACCTATGGCAGGCGTTGGGAAGGTTCAAATAGAGGACCTTCTAAGAGAAGGCTTGAGCCCCAATCTAGATTTCCATAGAATCCTTAAGATCCTTGGAAAGATCAACCTAGATACAAACTCGTCTTTGTGGTTGAGCATTGAAAATTTTCTCATGCTCCTTTATGATAAATTTTCCAAGGGTATTGGAAATGGACTCAATAAAAGGCCAAAATGGCAAAGGTAAACCTAGGAACCCGAACCACATGGGAACCCTAAGCATTTTATCATCAGAGACGGTGAAATCTCATGACCATTTTTGAAACACAAGCAGAGATGAATGCACAGACCAGGGGCCATTGTTAAAAACTACATCTGCTTGTGATGGGTTAGCAAAGAAAATTTTTTAAAAAGCCTTTAGTAAGGTTTTGCATAGTGTCAAGGTAGACTCCATGAAGAGTCTAGCTATTGTTAACCCATTCTTAGAGCATAACTTTAGGAGGAGTCCTTCCCACAAAATACCCTATTAAGGTTTGTTGTTCTAAGTAATCACAAGCAGAATCAAATTCTTGTAAAGGAAGGATAATATTAGGATTACCTCACGAAAAACCTTTGGGATGAATTTGTGAGGGCATTTCTTTTGAGGAGGCAACATGGCTATCCGAAGCAGTAGTGTGAACACTAGTAATGACTGGGTCACCATTGGTCGAGGCCATTATAACCTAGCCTAAAAGCTCCTATAGTAAATGTGGTTTGATGAGTGGAAACAATAGAAGGATAGCTCAAACAAAGAGCCATACATAAGAAAACTAAAAGTTCGCATGAAACCCGTAGAGCCACATCTCTTCAAAAGAACATAATTTAAATTTTGTCATCGCCCAACCACCTTTTCAAACCATACTCATTAATATTGTATCTACTTTTTAAACTACAATATTATGTACCTTTTTGACTAGTTAATTTATAAATGGAATAAACTAGGCCTATGTCTAGTAGAGCCTAAATTTGGATTTCTCTTCTATTTGTTTCTCCTTTAGTCTTTTCTATGTGTTGTGATTTTAACTCAATATCAAAGCCAAAGGAAAGATTGGCTTCACAATCTGATCTAGTCAAGTGCGAGTTATGTTCTTTTTATCTATAGTGGACTGGTAGTGTCTTATGTAGGAGATTGGTGTCAAAAGGTTACTCTCATTACAAAGTTGGATTAAAGATTGGTGAATGTCTATTGCTAAGTAGTTGTTCTAGCTAGGAGATTGGGGTTAGAAATTTACAAAGCTTATTTTTCTATTGTTGGTTGGTGCAACTTGCTATTGAAAAGAAGATAAATGTTCCCTAGAAAGAAGATCATAGAAAAATAAAATTTGTTCAGAAGAAATCTAAAGTATGTGGTCATAGAAGAGTGAGTTATAGCTATGCATGAGAAGATTTTCTTGGAACAAGTACTTTGACGAATCTCATGAATGAATACTGGGGAGTGTCATTGTAATGTGATACAAGTATTGAAATTGAAGGATGAGGGAGATTTCCAATAGCAAGCAAGCAAGTTGGAAAGTAATTTTAATCTTTTGGAATTATTATTGCTATGTGAAAAACCTCTTTGCAAGAAAGAGTGCAAGGGAGTGTATACACACTTCTTATGAGAGAAGAGCTATAGAAGTTGTTCAAGAAGAGAGGAGACACTAGAGAGGATCATTGAAAAGAGGATTTTGCAGCCAATAAAGCATTCACAACTACAAGAGATTGATCATGAGCTTAGAAATATGCATTGTGTGATCAAAAGAAGATTGGACACCTATGATAAGAAAAAGAAGGAAAGAAGAAATATAAATAAGGAAGACAAGGTGGAAGGTTAAAGTATATTTTTCCATTGTTAAAATTATGCGTTGTGCTAGTGTTTGAAATATTTATGTCTGGTATTATAGATTAGTTGTGAAAGTTCGTTACTTATTTCAGATGTAACATGTTGAATAAAAGGTGAGATGGTGTGCTAAAGATTGTTGTCATAGTGCAAAGGTCTGTGTGTGTGTGTTGATTTGGGGTTTAAGTGTTGGAATCTAGAGTGAGAAAATATTTAGTTAGTTCTAAAGGCTTTGTCATATCAAAAGTAGTCATGTAGTACAAGGGTATTGAATTGATATTCCCCAACCAAGTGCTAAATATTTGAATTAATGATATTTGTTAATGGGTTATTTGAATGTATCAGGTGCATTATCGGTTCTTCCCAACACCCCAAAGGTATTTGATTTTACATAGTGATGAACCATGTATATGAAAAGGATTCCTATAGAACTAGTGAGTACAATGGCTAGGTAACCATGTATCTTGGTAGGTGGATTTCTTTTTATATGGACTTAATAATGAGTTTTATGCAAGTACAAAAGGTGAAAAGCCCAGAGTGAGGATAGTTTCCCTGTAGTGATGATTTGTTGAACCAATGAGTGCTTGGTTTACGGTAATCCTAAACCACTTGAGTGTTTGAAGTTTATATTGATTTTGAGATCATGTTGGACTGAGGTTTGTGGTGAAACAAAACCACTTTTTTGATGTTTGTGTGAGTTCATGGTGAGATTTAAACCACTTTAAATCATCAGTTAGGAATAAATTGCGAGTGATGCAGGGAATTTATATGAATGATGATATTTAATGAGTGATTGTAAATGAGTACCTATTAAGGCTTTAGGCTAGGACCCATCCATTCTTGATTATGGGTGGGTATCTAGGAAATTGGATAATTAATTTATGGTCATTAGAACTAGTATGTTTGGCTTTTGGCAATCCTAGACCACTTTAGTGTAAAGTTTCTAGTGATTTTGGTAGCATTTGTGAGTGAGATTTGTGGTGAGCCAAAACCATTTTAGTCTAAAGTTTGTGGTGATATTGAAACCACATCAAAGCATCGGTTATGGGTAATTTGTAAAACCCTAAAGTGATTATGATGGGGGGAAACAATATGAATCATGGTATTTGATAAATGAATGTAAATGGCTGCCTAGCAAGGATTTATGCTAGGACCCATCCTTTCTAGATTATGGGGGGATTTCTAAAAGATTTTGATAATTAATTTATGAGGGAATGTGAACATAGTAAATTAATTATCAAAGTTGTATATGGTTGGCACATACCAACCGACCAACACAACAATCAGTCATCCAACTCAACTACATTCTTAAATAATGCTACTAAATCTCCTCTACAATTTAGAGATAATTTAATGTCTATGTCTATAGATTAATTGATTGGGCAAGTGATCAGAAGAGCCCATATTTGGGTTTGTCATCTATTTGTTTCTCCTGCAAGTTATGTTTTCAACTTATGTTTCTTAATATCAGTTTTCTATGTTATTATTTTCATCGTATTAAAGCAAGTACTAAGGATTGGTGAATGCTATTTTTTAATGTGAGCTATTGGATTTGGTTGTTGGTAAGAGGTGAAAGATTATTGGTGCAAAAGATTTTATTTCTAAAGACATAAGTATTTTTTTTAGCCTTTCTTGAGTGGGGAAGAAAAAATTGTTGTTTTGTTAGAAATAATATTTGTTTTTGTGAGAGGTACATATTTAAGGAAAACATATCCCAGTGCTATGGCAAAATTTTTATTGCTATTTTTATATTGAGCTTTCTTTGTTTTGGTGTTTTATTGAAATAGGCATTGAAATATTGAGTGTCCTCATTATTCATAAGTTATTAATAATCCTTTTCTTATTTCAAATTGTTGAAGAGGGACTTCTTATGTGAGATTGTGAGGATTGTTCAGTAGTATGGTAATAAAGTGTATTCCAAATTAATTTTTATTGTATGTGCATGTTGAAAGATTCATGTTATTGTAAAGTGGAAAGGGGTCATTTTGTACAGAAGTAAAAGTTTGATAATGCTATCTTAATCTTTTTAAGTCATAAGCTTATTGAAGTCTTTGTTTGCTTGGTTCATAATAAGACCAACATCACTTAGGAATAGTATTTGGGAGAGGCTTGGTTCTTATGTGAGTTTGTGCACTTGTGTTGGTATGTGGTTAGAATATACCCATGTTTGTTAGTATGATGTCTAATATTAAGTTAGTGAAAAATTGGATGGTACTAATTATGCTAATTGGAAATGCGAGATGAAGTTAATTTTACAAATGAAAGGTTTATGGGAAGTAGCCACAAAATGAAAATTTATAGATCAAATGATAAGTAGTCTAGATATTTTCCACAACAAGTCAAATTGTAATATTGCTATCAGGATTCAATTGTGTGATATTTGAGTCAAACTCATCGACCCATAGCAATATCACAATTATAGATCAAACTCAAGATGATAAATGAGATAAAATGGATATGAATTCATGTGCTACACATTTATAAAAAATTAGTCTAGGAATTAGGGCTCATATTTAAAGTTTAAAAACAACAAAGAAAATATGGGAAACTTTGCAAACAATGTATGAAAGAACTAGCAACTTAGAAGTGATGGATAGTAAGAGGAAATTAACTCATTTGGAAGTGAAAGTAGGAGACAACATGAATGATCATATTTCTAAACTGAAAAATTGAAGAAATCAACTTCCAATGATGAAGGTTGAGTATGAAGATGTTGAAATCACAAAGTTTTTAATTGAAAGTCTTCTAGAGGAGTATGATCATTTATTCGTACTTTGAGCTAACTAATAAAATTGAGAATATAAAACTTGAAGAAGTGTATGGTGCTTTGTTAAATGAAGAAGAAAGGCTTAATTTTTTTACAAGTTGGTCTAACAGGAGTCAAGTATTTAAAGCTAGAGGATATGTACAATAAAACATTTTTAGCTATTTAGAAGAAAAAAAAAGAGGTGCAAAACAATTTCTTTTCACATGAAATTGAAGGGATATGTACAATTTAAATTAAAGGAAATGATGGTGATAATTTTGAAATAACCAATGTGAATTTTGTACCTAGGTTGACCAAAACAAAATAGATTTCGTACAAGTGTTTTGCAAAACAATACTGCTGAATAAGTTTGGAGTGGAAGAAAACTAAATGTTAAGTATTTTACAATTTTTGGATTTGAAGCATATTCTCATGTACTAGATGAGATTAAAGAAATAAAGTTTGATAAGAAAAATATTAAGTGCATCTTTGTGGGATATGATGGCTAAAGGAAATGATATAGGTTATATGATCCTAGTGTGGAAGATGTGTTTACAAGTAGGGATGTCAAGTTTAATGAGGGGTTTGATGATGTCACAAATCATCTCCAATTCAACAAGTGGCCATAGATAATAATGATTTTGAAATTATTGAAAATTCCAAGGAAACCTATGATATAATTGAAGAATCTATCCCTCCTCCAAAAATCAAGAGTGTTCAAAATATTTATCAAAGGAATCAATAAATTAACTATGTCTTAGTGACCACTACAACGAAGACCAATGATCCTTAAAGATATAAATACAATAAAGGAAGACATGAATAGGAAAAAGCTATGAAAAATAACCATGATTTAGTAATAAAAAGTAAAACTTGGCAATTGGTAGAGTTGCCAAAAGTTAAGAATGTGATCAATAATAAGTGGGTTTATAAGGTCAAGTTTAAGTCATATGGGAGCATTGAAAAATAAAAGGAAAGAATAGTTGCTAAAGGGTACTCACTAAATGAGGGAATTGATTACATATAAACTTTTTTTGTGGTAGAAAATATTAGTTCAATTAGGACTATTATAGCATTGACAACTCATTTCAAGTGGCCTCTTCACCACATGGATGTTAGAAATGCATTTTTGAATGATGAAATCAATGAAGAGATTTATATAACTAAGTTTCAAGGATTTAAAATTCTAGGAAAATAACATTTTGTTTGGAAATTAAGGAAGTCTCTATATGCACTAGTACATTTGAAACCATTTTTCGACCATTATTGGTCAAAATTTTGACCCAAATTTTGACCAAACTTCGATCAAGTTCGACCAACCCATTGATCGAAAATTTTTTTGTTGAAATTTTGGGTTGGAATTTTTTCAGTTGAAATTTCAACCAACCTGCTAGTTGGTCGAAATTTTGACCAATACATTGGTTGAAAAACTTCCATAGCCATGGTGCAAGTTCTCCCAAGAATTGGTCAAAATTTTGACCAATGAAGGTAGAAATTTTGACCAATGAAGGAAGAAATTTTTGACCAATAAAGGTAGAAATTTCAATCAATGAAGGTAGAAAATCTTGACCAATAAAGGTAGAAATTTTGACCAATGAAGGTAGAAATTTCGACCAATGAAGGTCAAAAATTTTGACCAATGAAGGTAGAAATTTTGACCAATGAAGTTCAAAAATTTTGACCAATGAAGGTAGAGATTTTGACCAATGAAGGTAGAAATTTCTACCAACGCATGGGTGTAATTTTTTTTAAGCATTCTATAAAACAGTTCACATGCCTTGCATATGATATGACATTTTGCATGCATCCTGCACTCTCTCATCCGACTGATGATGGATTACGGAGAGTGGTCTGAAACGATGATGCTAAAAGACACACACAATCAAATCCAAAATGAAATTGCATTACAAATGGATTGTGGATATCTGATATTGTTAATTTTGCATGCATGTCTACCACGAAAATCACAACTTAAACATACACACACACACACACACACACACACACACACACACACACACACATATGTGTGTGTGTGTGTGTGTGTATGTGTGTATATATATATATATATATATATATATATATATATATATATATATATATATGTTTAAGTTGTGATTTCCGTGGTAGACATGCATGCAAAATTAACAATATCAGATATCCACAATCCATTTGTAATGCAATTTCATTTTGGATTTGATTGTGTGTGTCTTTTAGCATCATCGTTTCAGACCACTCTCCGTAATCCATCATCAGCCGGATGAGAGAGTGCAGGATGCATGCAAAATGTCATTTCATATGCAAGGCATGTGAACTGTTTTATAGAATGCCTGAAAAACATCAACAATAACCATTCTTTCCTACTCTTATCAGAAATAGTTCCATCAAGATAGCTCAAGTCCATACTAAATGTCTTAATGATTGAGTTTCTATATATAGTTATCTTATTTTAGGATTCCATTGTACATTACAGGATTCCTAGCTGTGTCAGTCCATTGTACATTATAGGATTCCCTATTATCAGAGATGGTTATCCCCATGTTGACTGAAGATAATAAAGGAGAGGTTTAATTGATTTTTTCCTGTACCTACATTAACCATTGGCATTGTAGTTGGCTCCTTTTTTGTCTTTTTGATATTGCGTGCAAGAAACCTTGTTGCTAATGAAGAGTATCCAACCTATCCAACATTATCTTGAAATAAGGGAAGGGCTGTACATCTACTGGAGTTTCTTGTAGCCTATCATTTTTTTGGGTTCCTTTAAAATTGTCTTGGCCAAACCTTTCAACATTAACTGATTTAGCACCACATATGGAATTCAAGATGCAGTCATAATGATAATCCAATGCCATCTTTCCTTTATACTACTACTGATCCATAAATATGGAGTTAGACCCCATGTTTAATGTCTGTTTCCTATCAGGCATAGCAATGCTTGTCGATATCTGACTTTTGAAAGGATAAACCCTAGAAGAAGATGGCAATATAACTACATTACTTTCACTACCATTTTTATCGGCAATGTGAGCTAGAAGATTGTTTAGAGGATTATCAAAGCTCTCCTAACAACCAAGGTTAATGACTTAATAGAAGTAGAGAAATAATAGATGATTCATGCCCATTCCCCTTGTCTATGCCCAAGGAGCTGACTGACTTCTAAGGCTGTAAAGATATGAATTACTAATGCCTTAAATATGAGCATGTCAACTTAAGATTCACAAGTATAACTACATGAAGACATTCTACATACCCTGTCATTATATGTACATGTTCCTAATTTCCTAGTGAGTATACTCAACTTTCATTAATAATCATAAAGTAATGGAAAGAGAATGTTGAAAACCAAACAGCTGAGAAATTATTGAGATTTTATGTAGAAGATGATAAAAGGAAGAGAGAAATAACATGGACATGAGATAGGCATGGTTGGTAAGAGGAAATTGTTTGAATGTGGAAATACTAAAAACAAACACCTACCTCAAACTCTTAAATATGCTCCTCATAGAATCCTGCTACTCATCAAGAGATTTATTGACAAAAATCAATCTAGGCATACAATCAAAACCAACTGCAAACAATTTAGCTCTATTTAACTACATGCATTCACCAACCTTATTGATTGTCCATTAACATTATTAAATACTCAAGTCTCTACACAGTTGTTCTTTACACAACTGAATACTCGGCATAAGAGAAATATCAAAAAATGAAAACCTTCAGAAATATGCCCAACTCCACTGCGCTTGAAAAATCACACAATGGTAGTCATCTATTCCATTACCCAGAAGATCAAATATATAACTGATAGTGGTATAATGAAGAGAAAAATGTCAACCCAATGAATAAGATTAATGGAAAAGAGAAATGAATAATCATTAGCACTTGTCTATTCAAAAGAGGCCTGACCATACAAAAAGACATCATTGTTATGACCAGTGGCACAAATGTGAGAAAGAGTGAACACCATGCAACCACTTTTATCTGCATCTAGCTTCATGTTATAGATATTTGCATGTTGGGTAAGCCTAACTTTAATTTTGTGGATCATATGTAATGTATGATTGAGGAATTGATTTTGAAGACTTGGGCATCCTATTAAAAAATTTGAATGCCATTATGGAAGAGAAAACTGCAGAGGTGTGAAGTGATTAAATCACCATAGAATCTTGTGTCATCAACAATAAAAGGATGCATGGAAATTTTGTGTAGATAGTGTCTCCAAGATCTCATACTTGATATTCGTAATCTTTTGTTTCATAAGTACTTTGCATTACTCAACTAAAACATGTTTTCATGATTTGCTACAATTAGTAGATTAAAGACATTTTTTTTGTCTCTCCCTTTTGGATATTGTGTGCAGACGAAGACAATTTTGAATATAGATTTCTTTAAAGTAGACTCTTAAGCCACCTTAGTTGAACATTTCTTCATGGATTTTTAAAAGTCTAGTAACTCATAAATCGATGTAGATAGCTCTCTGTATTATTTTCTACATTTGTTGCTTAGTCGCTTCTTTTATTTTTCTTACCTGTTTCAAGTTGCAATTTTCCACATTTCAAGTTGCAATTCATAGATGTTTGGACAACTCAATCTACATTACTCAATCAGAATATTCTCTACTTGTAGTTTTTGAATAATGGTATTTGTTGAAAAAATTGTCCTCTCTATTCACATGTAATAAATCATGTGACATGTTTGTGTTATGTCCCATGTCCAGTCATCTGTGTTTTTGGACCGATTGTTTGTATAATTACTTCTTTTTTGCCTACGACTTATGCTCAACTCTTAAGTCTTTTATCAAGTTCTTATTGATTTTTTGGTAAGTCTTTTATCAAGCCCTTATTGACTTTTTGGTATTCTAGTTTTCATATGTTGGTCTGATACATGAATGATGAACTTATAATATTGCTTATAGCTAAATAGTTTTTATTCTGATTTGGAGTTGTAATCTTACGACAGATATGAATGTTATTTCTGATCTGAATTATCGGTCTCTACACTACAATTCCTTCTCTGATTTAGCTGTATGAAATTACTTATATGCCAGATATAGTAATTGCTAAGATGAGTAGAACTAAGAATGGATCGAAGAGATAAGTTCTTACTTCCAATTTGATCTTAGACAGTGACCAAAAAATGATATTTTATTCACTGTCTCTGTAACTCCTAATGGTAACATATCTTATGCTTTTAAGTGCACTATTAAAGACTCTTTAGTGGCAACATATAAGAGAATCCATCATCATCAATCTATAATGATTATTGTTTTTTATTATTGCCACTATTGTAGTCAGTAGTCACGGGCTATTATATCCTTCATCATATATTTAATCATGTGAATCAGTGTTCAAGGGCTATTAGCCACTCTTGAACTTGAAGGTGGGTTGTATACTTAAAGTTGGTTGACAAGTGCTACAATGGAGTAGATGGTATCTTACCACCTTGATGATCGACTACCATAAGCTCAGGTGGGCAGGCAGAAAGGGAACTCCTCTTGAACTCATAGACAAAGTATGTATACGTGGATTCCCTCCCTCGCTTTTCTCACCCACCTTAGGTGTTATCGTGCTTGGGAAATCTGAATGTATAATTTCTAATAAACAAATTCTTCGTGCATACTTATCATTATTTATATAAATCTGTATGCTATGTATATATATATATATAGAGTTGGAGATGGATATTCTTACTTCTGCTATTTTATTGGCATGTAGACAATTCCAATTTCCACTGCTGACTGATCTCTTCAATGTAATGCGTCATTTTCTATATAATTCTTTTCTTATTCCCATCGACCAATTCCTCTATATGCCCCTTCATTTCTCCTATTCAAGGGTGCAAACAAATGATTTTCTATTGCCTTAGAAATTTCTCGATCTATCCATGGTCTATGGGGACCTCTAGTTCTCTTGTTTCACTAATCCTCCTAAACGTTCATAATTTGTTCTTCCTCGTAGAAGTTATTTCCTATTATTCCTTCCTTATTGTTTCTTTGCTTAGTCTATATTATTTAAATCTCTTGTGGGATCATGGATCAACCGATATTCCAACCTTTTCAGGGTCTTCATCAAATGCTTTATTACAGGCATATACATACATTAAGTTACATAATCCAATTAGCATTATCTGTTCTCTTAAGTCCAGTTAGCTAGCCTACCCAATGTATCGACTTGTCTTACTATCCTTCATTTATATTAAAACTGTAAAACTATAGAACTTTGAATATATTAAGTAAACCTTACAAACTGTGTGACAAAATCACTTAGTAAGGGGTCTAATATTTTGGCTAAGTTTCAGTGGGGATGTGGCAATCCCTTCGAGAGGATAAGAGACTGGATGTGTGTTCTCAATATTGTTGAGATGATGTAGGTGGTGGTTAATGTGTTATGATAGGTGCCTAAATGATTTGATATGAACATAGATGACCTATACAATGCTTATATCTATAATGTTATAATGTTAATGTGGATAATACAAGATGCAAATTCCTACCTGATTATGATTATGTATGAGTGTCATGTATACATGGATGCATGATATATGGCTTCTACTAGTATTTATGATTGTTAATAGATATATGATGTATGGTTGATGATTATTATGATGATGAAAATATGTTTAGACTGATAAATTTAAATGCTCCCTTCCGACATCCATAGATCTGCTCAAAGTCTATAGATCAATGCACATGTGCTTTTTTCTATGTTTCTACAAATGCATCCAATTTAGGAACCTTAATAGTAGACATTCTTTATTGGATTTCTAACGATGATGGACTTCATGGATAGTGGTTATGCCTATTTTCACTCATCTAAAGCTTGATTTGATGTAGGAGCCTACTGATTTTACAAATCTCAGTCATGTGCTAATGACCTTGATTGTTTTATGAAAGAGCTCTTAGTTTCGTACATAAATATGTGCTTACCAAAACATTAAGAAACATAATTAGCTAAACAGAGCTCGTATCTTATTCACATGGAAATCCACACACAAACACATAGCCTCAATTGTCCTACTTAAGGGGTTTCACTGATCTAGCCAAAACAAAAATCTAATCATATAGACAAACCCTTCTCATATGCCAATGCACAGAAAAACAAATAGCTATGATCTTCTCCCTATTTTAGAAAAATCCCTTACTATTAGCATAAAGTTAAGCCCATTTTATGTGGATCTGGGATTTTTAAGATCTCTTTCAGTCTTTTGATTTCAATCTTGCTGCTTATCCCAAACCCCACTCCTCACAAATGGATCTTTTAAAGAGTGATAAGTATGAAAAACAAACTCTTTAATATTGGATTTGATTTGTATGGCATATAATGGTGACTACTTTTTGAAAGGAGAGTGACAAAATATTGTGATATTGCTACCATGTTTCAACTATGCAGTTTTTTAGTCAAATTTGACCCAAGCTTCATGAATAGTGTGTGGTTCACAAGAGCCCATCTCTCATGAGAATAAATGGAACACTTGGCACTCACGGAAGACTACATATGTCATCTTGGAGTTAATTAACATAAAAAGACATTACAATTTACTCCAATTTCAGCCAAGACTTGCCTTATAGACATATCAGATGTTATTGTAACAAACTAAAGGAAGCATTAAATAGTAAAAATTTCAATAACCATGATTTTGGTAGGGGGCTTACCATCACAATTTATTGCCATACAGTTTGGTAAATATATCCTCACCCTTGAATCAATGTGTTTTAAAATAGCAAAGTAACAAATTTGAATAAAGAAAAAGCAATCCCATGAACTTCTTTCTATATATTATAGTATAGAAAGGTTTTGATGATACAAGTTATTTTTGCCATTCGTAGGCCTAGATGTTTCATTAAAACAATTTAACGAACTTTCAAAGGATAAAAACTGATGGTTAATCTATTATTACCATGGTCTCCAGGAGACAATGGTACTTGAAGACTAGTACCAGTACTGGCACAACTAATTTTCAAAAATTGGAGACAAGTACTTGGACACCATTTTGACTAACAGTGGAACTTTGAAAACAATAATAGTAAATTACAAAATTAGTCATAAAGAATAGTAATCACTAAAGCAATTCTCTATACAAAAATCAGTCATGCAATAGTTTTATGCCCAAATGTATACACTGTCAGCAGACCTAATCACACTATTACTGTGCATGGATTTTTGTGGCATCAAGAACACCAACATGAAACATTATGCAAGCTTATTTTATTATTTAGCTTCTATTTTCTCTTTTAATGAATTTTTCCCTAAGTTTTTAGGTACGGAACATTAAATTTCAGAGACTCAGAGACTACAGGAGAGAGTAGCCAATAGAACCTTGAGTTAAGAAGTTTCTAAATATCTCCAGTAGTGGAAACAAAGAAGCATAAAGGAAACAAGAGAAAACACATTCAATACTAACTAAACAAATTTATTTTTCTCTTTCAACAGATTTTAGATTTGAAATGTATATGAGTGCATGCGCATTTGCCACATTTGACATGATTTCATGGTAGAGATATATTAGAAAGCAAACAGCATGTGTGATCATCACTAATCGGGGAAACATTTTGGGAAAAAAAATTTGTGTGCACGCTCATGCTTGTTCTACATAACAAGAAAAACTTAAATGCAACATTAAATTTCATTGACAATTGTTCTCTAAAGAAGCACTTGAACTTAACACCTTGTCTGATTTCCTAGATAATGTGTATTTTCTCCTATAAAATTATTCTTCCATGCATCAAAAGAACTTTGAAACAGAGATTTTTTTGAAATAGCTTGAGTTCATATTAAATATTGTACTCCCAAAATACACAATAACAATTTCATCAATGAATAATGTCAATGATGACATTCCATTTTTTAGGTTGCTTAAATAAATACTATGAAAACAAAACAATCAAGCATCTGCATTGTTCTCAAACTCCAAATCTTAATTAGCTTTCGTTGATGCAATAGTTCATCCTAACTACTAAATTCAAAATTGAAAACCTTATCTGTAGCCAAATTCAATCCTGCAAAATTCCAAGAATGTCATCCTCCCGATACAAGTGATACCTAATTCCAACATTGACAACAAAAGATGACAATCTACATTAGATAAATCTATACATGGGATAATCTGCAAATTTAATGTCATTTCTTAGAACTTTTCTTACATAGTAAAATTTTTTTATAAGACAATGCAACCATTACACAAATCATGCTTTAAAACCATAAGAATTTAAACATTCAATGATGCAAACTTACTCTTTGTCTCCTAGTTTGATTTCATTACCACCATATCCAGGTAGAAGAACATGATCACCTTCCTTAAAGCTATCAAGAATGGTGTTGCCTTCCTTACTGCGAGCCCCTGGTCTAACTGCTACAACCTTGCTAGAGTTCAACTGAACATAAAAAAAAGTCAAACCACTTAATCCCAAACCATAAATAGAAATATTAACAACACATTGCCTGTGTATAGACCACAATGTAGGTCTTTAAATAAAGTTGAAAGAGGAAAGGATTTGCTATGTGTTCAAATTAATTCAACCTAAATGGAACGTGGAAGTCAATTATATTTTTACAATGCAGATATAAGACAATTCTATTTTAATAATTTGTTTATATGTCAAGCTAAAATTACAAGATTATGAGCACATGAATCATCTATTTATTTCTATGATTACAATGAAAATAGGAGTATCCATTACAATAATAGAAAAAAGACTACTAATTGTACAAATCTCAGTCATGTGCTAATGACCTTGATTGTTTTACAAAAGAGCTCTTAGTTTCATACATAAATCTATGCTCACCAAAGCATTAAAAAACACAATTAGTTGAACTAAACTAGCATCTTATTCGCATGGCAATCCACACACAGGTTCAATTGTCCTACTTAAAGGGTTTCACTGATCAGGCCAAAACGAAAACCTAGCCGTATAGACAAACCCTTCTCATATGTCAACCAGTTAAACAAGAAAGATAGTAATAAATAGAGATTCCAAGAGAATGCACATACCTTCATACTGCCAGTGTAGGCACATGGTATTTCCATATTCTTGTTGATTTCTTCCTCCTAGTAAATCCCATATTCTATGAATTTGCTTCTCTCTTCATCAATTTTCTTAGATGATCCAACTTGATAGGATGATACCACATTTTGTTTCCCCAAAATCTGGGTAGGCAGCATTGTGACATTGACATCATTTATAGGCTCCAAGGTAGGAGAAGTTATCAAATGGTCAACATACAAAACTAGGTCATCCACCATTTCCCTGGCACCCAGAGGTTTGGAATCCATAGGCTGAAGCCTAAACGTATCCAACACAGAAAAACAAATAGCTATGATCTTCTCCCTGTTTTAGAAAAATCCCTTACTCTTAGCAGAGCCACAATGAGAAAAACCAGGTGAATTTGTCCTCATGGGAATGAAGTCCCAATTTTTCTTCTACCTATGCTTAGGCAACTTTTTCCTCACAGCAATGAAGTCTCAATTTTTCTCCTGCCCGTGCTCATACTTTAGAATTTCCCACGAATTAATGAAAGTTTTTCTCTTTTACCCGTGCATGTGAATGAATGAAATTTTTCTTTCTTTTTTTTATATGTAAGCTTTGTGTTGGTCGAAACACCCCCATGTTGGTCAAAATTTTGACCAACACGGGGCTTAAATGTAAAAAAAAGAAATTTTTGCCTTAACATTCTGACCAACCTAAACTTATTTAGTTGATGGTCAAAATTTTTGGTAGAAAAATGAGCTTAAATGTAGTAGTGTTGGTTTGAAGCAAGCTCCAAGGGCTTGGTATTCTAAATTTGATGAATATTTTTCAAATTCAAGGCTTCTATAATAATCCTCATGATCCAAATTTGTATGTGAAGGAATTTGATGATGGTGACATCATAATTATTGTTGTTTATGTTGATGATTTTATTATTACAAGACATAGCATGGATCAAATCAATAATATAAGGTTGAATTTCCAAGATACATTTGGGATTGTTAGAAATGTTTTAGAATAACTGAGAAGTGGGGGGGGGGGGGGGGGTGAATCAATTATTCAAGGTCCATATGTCTAATTCAAACAATTTCACTAAGTATAGTGAGCCCATTTAACCATTCATTCATCCGAGCTTAAAACATTCCAATTCATCAAGTTACTATAAATCAACATGCAAGCATAACACATAAAAGATCAACACATAACATAGTGATTTATGTGAAAATCCAATTTGGGAAAAACCACCAGTAACATTCTACTCCATTGTCACTCTTCTAAAGTGATGCCCTGTGAAAGGCTTGCCCTATTAAAGGCTACAACACACTCTTAAATGTGACCTTATTAGAGGGTTTAACCACCCTGTTAGAAATGGGCTTGGTTAGAGGACTTTAGAACATTCACTTGGAATGCCACCCTGTTAAAGGATTTACAAATGGCTATTAAACCAGCCTAAGTCCATAAAAAAAATTTCTACCCTAACTGATACAATTTCTCTAGAGTAACAATAAGGGATTTTGACCTGATTATAGAATATAACTCAACTTGCAAATCTCAGATCACTTCTTAGCTCATATCTTTGCCTGGCTTTCAATCTCTACAACTCTGACTACTTTCCCTCCTTTCAAGCTTAGTCTCCTTGAGTCTCCATGCTCATTGTACCAGTGCAATCATCTCTCTCTAACCACTTCCTGAAGCAGAGTCTTTGTACTCTATTTTTCCTTCTCTTAGATGTCTTCTCCTGGACACCCTTCTAACCAATTTGCAATTTGGCACTCCAGCAACTCTTGTTTCTTTGTCTATGACTCCTTAAATAGAAGTTTGGAACTCTTTTTCTTGTTCGATTCTTCCATCCTTTAATTTCAATTCGTAGGTAGGATTCATTGTATCTAAAACCATATTATATTTCTTCTAGAAACATCATGAAGAATCCTCTTGAATTCACTCAAAAATGGTTTACATAGAATTCTGTGTGACCAACTCATCATCCTTATCCTTCAAACAATTCACAAAATTCAAAATAACAACTTTGTCAGCTCAGATTTGGTGAATCTTCAACTTTTAAAATAATGTAGTAGCTTGTCACTATTGAAATCTTGATAATTGGCACATACTGTGTTACTTAGAATCAACTACATTTTTATTGATAATTGGCACCTGAAGTTCACTCAGCACCTACTAAGATTTTCTGATGCTCGACACCTATTACTTTTCTCGGTACTTGAACTTCACTTAGCACTTGAAGATCACTCAACACATACTAGATTTTCTATCTGCTCAGCTCCAATTGAGAATTTTCTTGGCTTCAACTAGCTTGCTCAGCACCCATTGATGAACTTAGTTAAAGGTTTGCAGTCAACCTTATTACAACTTATTCCTCCAATGTTTCTAAGTGTGGCTAGCCTCTATTTCTTCAAGTATTTCATCAGTACATCATTTAACCATTGTCTTAACTAATCCTTGCACTTAATTACAATATCATAACTCAACCTTCCGTTAGGTACTCTTGTTACATCTTGTTGATCAAATCCTCTTCATTAATCAACTAAGAAATAGTACTTGGATATTATACTTGAAAAATATCATTCCTAAAAATAGTAGGTTTGACATCATTGAAAAACCAATGATTGAAAATATTCTTTTAACAACAATCTCCCTCTTTGATCTTTAGCAATGATTTTTTCAATCAGATTTCCAACAATCTCCCTCTTTGGCATTGATGGAAAACCAAACTAATCAACCATCAGACTAAACTATTAAACCAAGTTACCAAAATACTAACTAGGTTAGAATAGTAAGTCAAATGTAAAAAAGTAATTGTGTTACCATCAGTTTTCACATCTCCCTCTTTCTCTGGATTTGATCAGTCTATTTCTGCCTCATACTATTGATCAAATGTTGTTGATCAGATCAGTCTATTTCTCCCTCTTTGACAACAATGCTAAAGACATATCATTTAGCATCTTATCATTCAAGTATGGCATTTATGGTTTCTTTCATGTTTTCCCTCTATCACCTTGTTTCTAACTCATTTAGGACTTCATCACTTCAATTAGTTTAGGCATCGGTCCTAAATTTAATATCCTCTATATCAGTGTGTAATATTTGAACAATCAATTCTTTTGATGTAGGGTAATCTTGCTTTTACTTCAAGTAGTCTTGGCTAGGATATCACCCCTAACTTACCTCTAAGATACTCAAAAGCATCTTTAGGTAGTGCTTTTGTGAATATGTTAGCAATTTGTTCCTTTGAGCTAACACATTCCATCTTTACTTGTTTGTCTTCCACCAATTCTCTTACACAGTGATACTTGATTGCAATGTGCATGATTTTGGCATGCATTATAGGGTTCTTTGATATGTTGATAACACTTTTATTATCACAATAAAGTATCATAGGCTCATTTACTTCTTCTTTCATACCTTGCAAAAAATGTTTGATCCATACAATATTGGTGCAATTGATAGTAGCTGTAACATATTCAGCTTCTACGGTGGACTATGAGGTACAACTTTTCTTTTTGCTGGTCCATGTAATCAATCTTTTTCTCAAGAAAAGCACTCCTCCATTGGTTCTATTTTTGTCATCAATATCACCTCCCCAATCTACATTAGTGTAGTCTTTTAGTTCAAGTTTTTCACTTCTCTTATACTACAAACCAAAGTCATTAGTTTCTTTTAGGTACCTCAATATTCTCTTTATTGCCATCAGATGATTTTCTCTTGAATTGGTAAAAAATCTTGCCACTATTCCAACTGCTAATGCAATGTCTAGTCTACTATGTACAACATATTGCAACTTTCCAATCATTAATCTATACATTTTTTGATTCACTTAAGCTAACTCATCGTTCTTGGATAACTTGTGTCCTATTGCCATTAGTGTGCTAATTGGTTTTGACTCTTCTAATCTAAATGTCTTGACTATCTCCTTGATATATTTTGATTGGTTCACAAATATTCCATGCTTTAATTGATTTACTTGCAAACCAACAAAGAACTTGATTTCTCCAAACATTGACATCTCAAACTCATGTTTCATTTGATCAAAAAAATCTTTGCATAGAGAATCTTTTCCTCCAAATATTATATCAACAAAGATTTTTGATATCAAAATTTCTTTACCTTTTTCAGCCTTGATGTACAAGTTTTTGTTTTCATCTATTCTCTCAAATCCAATCTTCACAAGATATTTGTGCAGTCTCTCATACCATGCTCGAGGTGCTTGCGTAAAACCATAAAGTGCCTTATGCAGTTTGTAGACCATATCTTTGTTGGTGTCATCAACAAATCCCTTAGGTTGTTTTATGTAGACTTCCTCTTCTAGTATACCATTTAAAAAGGTAGACTTGACATCCATTTGGTAGACTTGAAACCTTTGTAAGCAGTGTATACAAGTAGTGTTATTACTCCTTCCATTCTTGCAACAGGGGAAAATGTTTCCCCATAATCTAGTCCTTCTTCTTGTGCATAGCCTTTGCAAACTAATCTGGCTTTGTTTCTAGTTATCTCACCATTCTCATCAAGTTTGTTCCTAAACATCCATTTGGTACCAATTACATTCTTATTAGCTAATCTAGGAACTAGGGTCTAAGTTTTGTTCTTCTTAATCTAATCTATCTCTTCTTCCATAGCTTTATACCAGTCATCATCTTGTAAAGCATCTTTCACTATTTTAGGCTCAACCTTGCTTAGCAGACATGATTCATTTCTTAGTCTATTCCTTTTCATTGGTCTTTCATCCTTGTCACTAATGATTTGATCTACAGGGTGATGTCTCCTTACATAATTGGCTAATCTTGGTTCTGTCCTTCTTTTCATGTTTGATCCTTCAGCTTCAGAGTTATTTTTCTCTTCTCCATTTGGCACTTCATCATTTCTTTCATGTATACTATTTTTAGAGTCAGAATGTACATTTTCTACATTTTGTAACTCGACTTCTGAATGCAGCTTGACATTCACTGGCTATGAATTGGCTAATACTAAAATTTGTTGTTGATTTCCAACTTGATTGGTAGCATCATCTTCAATAGTCATTCCCTGATAGAAGTATACAAAGGATCTATAATCTTCTAATTGCTTGGACTCATCAACTTGGACTTCTACATGCTCATCAAAATTTACATTTGCACTCTCCACAATCTTGTTAGTGTTAGTATTCAAACACTTATATGCTTTGCTTCTAGTGGAGTATCCAAAGAATATGCCTTCATCACTTTTTGCATCAAACTTGCCATTTCTAGTATCGTTAGGAATATAACATTTACAACCAAAGACTTTGAAATGTTTTACATTAGGTGAGTGACCATACCATAATTCAAAACGTGATGCATTTGTACCTTTCTTAACTTGAACTCTATTCAGGGTATAAATAGCAATGCTTACAGCTTCTCTCCAATACTTTAGAGCAACATTTTTATCCATCATCAAGGTCCTTGCATAGTCTATCACTGATCTATTTCTTCTTTCAGCAATACCATTCTGTGGTGGAGTTCTGGGTGCTGCTGTTTTCCTTTTGATACCTTTGTCATTGCAGAATATTTCAAACTCTTTTGATGTAAACTCTCATCCTCTATCTGATCTTATGCACTTCAAACTCTTTCTTGTTTCCTTCTCAACTTTGGCCAAATACTACTTGAACATTTGAAATGCGTCAATTTTTTTCTTTAAGAACATAGTAGTCATCATTCTGGAATAGTCATCCACAAATAGCATTATGTATCTGTCTCCTAGGTAGCTTTGCACTTCTATTGGACCACATAAGTCTGTATGGGCTAACTCTAGTAATTCTTTGAAAGTATATGTTTTTCTCTTGAAACTAGACTTAGTCATCTTCCCTAGTTGACATTGTTTGCACATTGTGTTTTCAAGCTTCTTCAATTTAGGTAAATTTTTGACTTTCTTCTTTTTACTAATGGTAATTAGCTTGTCAAAGATAACATGACACAATATTTTATGCCATAACCACACATCATCAAGTCTAACAACAAGACAAGTTGCATCTTTCATATCTAGGTAGAACAAGTTACTCCTAGTTTGTTCACATTTTTCGATTAGATTTCCATCATTGTCATAGATCTTGGTATATTTGTTTCCAAATTTTACTTTGCAACCTATATTGCCTAACTGTGATACAGTCAATAGATTGTAGTTCAATCCTTCAACATAGTATGCATTATCACATGAAATTTTCTCTATAAGTTTAATTGAACCTTTTCCTTTGATTTGACATGGAGCATCATTACCAAATCTAACACTATTTCCATCATGTTTAGTAAAGGTAATAAACTTAGGTTTGTCTCCTATCATGTGATGTGAGCATCCACTTTCTATGATCCACTTGTCATTCCTATTCATATAGGTTGCCAATGTTGTTGCTTCATCTTCATCTTCATCTAATTCATCCTTCATGGCCACATAGATTATTTAATCATCATTCTCATCAGAATCTTCTTCAATAATGTAGCATCTCTTGCCTTTGTCCTTATAATCTTTGCTATCATCTTCTCTCTTGTTCTTGTGCTTTTTTCCTTCTTTTTAGTTCTTCTTTTGTGTACATCTTGCAACAATATGACCTACTTCGTTACAATTAAAACATATGATAGGGAGCTTACCTTTGGATTTACCTTGGCCTCTATGGAATCTTCTAGCCAGTAATGCTTCCAATTGTTCCAGATCTTCCTCATCTATGATGCTATCATTGGATGCATGTTTTCCTTTTATACTCTTCTTCTTTGATGTCACTTCATCAATATCTTTCAATGTCAGCTTGGCCTTGAAAGAAGATTCAAGGTTCTCAGGTTTGCAATTATCAAAATTTGACAGTTCAAATGTAGTAAGTCTTCCCACAATTCCTTCAAACGTTAGTGTGTTTCCTTGTACACACCTGAGCTCTTGGATGGCTAAAACTCTAATAGCATAGATGGGGAGCAGGGTTCTCAAGTAGTTTTTTTTGAAAATCTCTTCTTCCAATTGACCTCCTAGACATCTTATTGCACTTACCACTTCTCTCATTCTAGCAGCATATTGAGCAACATTTTCACCTTCCTCCATTTTTATGTCATCAAACTTTACTCTGAGACTTTCTCTCTTTGCTCTCTAAACACTTTGATCTCCTCCATAGATATCTATCAAGGCTTTCCAAATTTTGAATGTAGTGTCACATCCTTTGATATCATCAAATTCAACATAACTGCGTGCAAAGGCAATCTCCAACATTGCTTGATTGTGTAGCTTTCTTTTGCTCAAATCATCTACAATAAGAGGTCCAGTTGGGTCTACATGTTCTATTCCAATTGAGGTTTGTGCATAGTCACCTATTGATCCAAGGTGCAATTTTATCAGACTTTTCCATGCAACAAAGTTATCTCTGTTGAGCTTGGGAACTTCTCTCTTGGACATCTTGGTCTTCCTGCTTCTAGTACCTTGAAACTAAATCAGCAGACTGCTCTGATACCAATTGTTAGAAATTTTTAAAAATAATTGTTTTCACTAAGTTTAGTGAGCCCATTCAACCATTCATTCATCCAAGCTTAAAACATTCAAATTTAGCAAGTTACTATAAATCAACATGTAAGCATAACACATAAAACATCAACACATAACATAGTGATTTAAGTGGAAACCCAATTTGGGAAAAACCACCAATAAGATGCTACAACACACTATTAAATGTTACCTTGTTAGAGGATTTAACCACCCTATTAGAAGTGGGTTTTGTTAGAGGACTTTAGAACATTCATTTGGAATGCCAACCTACTAAAGGATTTATAAATGACTATTAAACCAACCTAAGTCCATAGGATTTTCTTCTACCCTAATTGATACAATTTCTAGAGAGTAACAATAAGGGGTTTTGACATGATTACATACTACAACTCAACTTACAAATCTCAAATCACTTCTCAATTCATATCTTTGCCTGGCTTTCAGTCTTTGCAACTCTAACTGATTTCCCTTCTTTCAAGCTTAGTCTCCTTGAGTCTTCATGCTCACTGTACTAGTACAATCATCTCTCTTTGAGCACTTGTCAAAGTAGATTCTTTGTACTCTATTCTTCCTTCTCCTAGATTTCTTCTCCTTGACACCCTTCTAACCACTTCGCAATTTGGCACTCCAAAAAATCTTGCTTCTCAGTCTGTGACTCCTTAAATAGAAGTCTGGAACTCCTTTTCCCACTTGATTCTTCCATCCTTTAATTTAATTCGTAGGTAGAATTCATTATATCTAACCCATATTATGTTTCTTCTAGAAACATCATGAATAATCCTCTCGAATTCACTCAAAAATGGTTTACACAGAATTTTGTGCCATCAACTCATCATCCTTATGCTTCAAACGATTCACAAAATTCCAAATAACAACTTTTTCAGCTCAAATTTGGAAAATCTTCAACTTTTAAAATAATGTAGTAGCTCGACACTATTGAAATCTTGATGCTCGACACATACTATGTTACTTAACATCAACTGTATTTTTACTGATGCTCGGCACCTAAATTTCACTTGGCACCTACTAACATTTTTTGATGCTTGACACTTATTACTTTGCTTGGCACTTGAACTTCACTCAGCATTTGAAGATCACTCGGCATATACTAGATTTTCTATCTGCTCAGCTCCAACTTAGAATTTACTTGGCTTCAACTAGCTTTCTTAGCACCCACTGATGAACTTAGTTTAAGCTTTGTATTCAACCTTATTTCAAATTATTCTTCCAATGTTTCTAAGTGTGGTCAACCTCTATTTCTTCAAGTATGTTATCAATACATCATTTAACCATTGTCTTAGCTGATCCTTGCACTTCATTACAATATCATAACTCAACCTTTCCCTTAGGCACTCTTGTTACATCTTGTTGATCAAATCCTCTTCATTAATCAACTACGTGATAGTACTTGGATCTTATAAGCAAATGTCATTCCTACAAATAGAAATTTTGACATCAATGACAAAATAATGATTGAAAATATTCTTATAACAACAATCTCCCTCTTTGATCTTCAACAATGATCTTTTCAATTAGATTTCCAATAGAGATGACAAATCTTGGTTTTCTACACTATTTTGTTGGCATACAAGTATGACATAAACATGGTTGTATTTCTCTTTCTCAAAACTATTAACACTTTTGAAATAAAATCATATGTTTACCAAGATTAAAAATATTGAAAACTAGAGCACATTTGTAGGAACTCAATACCCAAGGTATGGAGTATCTAACTCTATTTAAAGTGGAATCTGAGAAGGAAACCAAATCACTTTTTGAGGGGCTAGATAGAAAAATTATGGAGTCTCTCAAGACATATTATAGACCGACATGTTGTAGTTTGATAATGATAGACTTTTCCTCAAATTAATCGATGGAATAGTTCATTTTACTTGAGTGAAATATGCAGTGATCTTGTGACATTTTTCTAACCATTTTGATTTGTTTCTCATAACTTTGTAACCTATTGGAAACACAAAAAAATGGGGAAGATGGTTGGATAATATTTTTTCGTCTTTCAATTCTATAAGGGAGATGCCACATATATGTATAGAATCAGAAATTATCCATGTGAGGAGGGTTATTATTTTGAAGGCTAATGTTTTATATAAATGGGCATTAATCTTTCATAAGGTGAATAAAATAATATTTGAGGACATGCGTTTAATGAAATTCTATTTTTAATAAGAGGTTTGGTATAATGACAAGTTCATTTTTTTGTGTCCTATTGCCTTTATGGCTTACCTAGTTAGAATAGTCTACATACAAATTGAAGTTATGCATGGTATTCCAAAATGATTGTGCAATGCTCTTAATTTATGAATTTCCAACATTTCAAGGATGGTCAATCATTTGAAAGAATAGTTGATGTCATCATATTAAACTACCATGATTAGAAGTGATTGTGCAGATTTAATGTAAGAATTATAATGAATTTTGGAAAGGTGACTTGAGTTCAAAGTATAATTGAATAAATAAAGTACAAGAGATTACATTCTAATTTAGTCTTTGTAGAAAAGTGTTGAGATACTTTAAGGTGTAGATGGTTTTCATAGTAGCCTAAGTTCAATTGTAATGGAGGTGACATCCTAGGTGGATAGAGAGAAGTAGAAGAAGGGATGTAAAGGCCCAATTAGAGGGAAGAGGCTATTTGGTTTATTCAAATTAAAATATAAAGCTATTATTAATGAAAATATCCATATTGTTGGAAAATAGTTTCAAGAGAGGAAACAAAAATGAATGGCCAGTCTAGACATTATCTCCATGATAATTGTGTTGGATCTTGTGATTGAAGAGAAAAACCCAATGGTAATGTGTTTGGTATCTAGTTTTTTTGAGGATGATATGATGTTAGAAGTGGACTTTATTTTTTAATTGGAAATCCAATGAATTGGTTTAGATAATTATGATTTTTTTAGGATGACGTTGATACAAAGGTGAATGGCCTAGTTTTGTTTCTAACTTGGTGGGGGAAATTGGATAAGGATTCTTACAAGGTAAATATTTTTGTGGCTTTCCAAAAGCCAAAACAAGCAATAGAATATCATGTAGTGATCCTTGTAGTAGTGTATAGGGCCTTCTCTATTGAGGTTCCAAGAAGCATGAGAATGATATATAATAGAAAAGAATGATTTGCAAAAGTAATGGAGAGTCTTTCTTGAAGATTTTGCATGATGAATGTAACAACAATGAATTTTTTTTTTGAAACTATAGTGGACCATGGATTGTAGTGTAGTGAGGCCCTATATTTAGTCCATTGAAGGGCCTTTTATGACATGTTGCAGATATGATGGGCCCATAATAATGTACAAGCTCATATAGGAAATTTTTTATATGGTATTTTATGTTCTTATAATGGCTTCTAATGTAATTATTAACATTTATTTTTCATTTATAATAAAAATGATGTTATGATTGTATGAACATGTATTTTTACCTATACAACTTAAATAAATGAAGAAAAATCCAGACTGTGTTTTAATCGAATTGAAGACGAGAAGCTCCACATTCTATGGATGCCTATGCATAGGAAAACAACTTTAAAAAAAAAATTAATTGTACATTTCGCTTGGAATCTTTGATTGTGATAGGGAATTGTATGGAAGTAAAAAGTAGCAGTTATTAATTTAGAGTAGCTTTATCCTAGATGACTTCAAAAATTTGTCAAAAGCTAATATCATTTCATTAGACAGTTATAAGTATTATTAACACATAGCTGAGGAATATAGCAGAAGCAACTAATCCAATCATTTAGATTCTATGCCTAAATTTCATTGTACTTATATTGTATATTCCTTTAAATTTTATTATTTTGGAGAAGAAATAAGTTTGAAATATGGATAGAATCAACTAATTTTTTTGAAGATTTCTCTCTAGTGTTGAGCTTTCTTTTAGTCATTGTCCTTGAATAGCTTAAATTGTTGGGCATTACTTACATGTGTTCCTTGTACTTTTGTTTTTCACATAGTACTAAATCTTCATAGTTGACAATAGATGTACTTCCTATAGGTCCATCTTCATTTCACCCATCAATGTGTGACTTTGATGACGCTTTCTTTAGTTCGATTATCTCTACACCACTGTTGGTAATCTTAATTAAATACATATTTTGTTACTTTTTTATTTACACTATTTTATATATGTTATTTTTGTTCATCCAACCTTATGGCCATATTTCTACCATCTATATAGTGTAATAATAGAATATTATTATAAAAGCTACAACCTTACTAATGGTAAGGACACTATCAATATATAACATGTTGAATAGTTATTAGGAACATTCCTAAGTTTTTTCATAGTTCTTTTGGATTTATACAAACTCTTTTTCAAGAGCTCATAATGTAGTCATGGTATCCTAATTGTATGGATGTCAATCAAAAAGATCCCTAGCTCGCATTGAGAGTAAAGAAATTAACCTTAAGAAAAAGAGATTTGAGTTCCAATTTAAAATAAAAGTATGAATCGGTTTTAATCATAAATTGCCTAATATAACATGATTAATTTTTTATCTCTTCCATTGGTCTAATCTATGAAGAAACATACACATGCTTGAAAATTTTGGAATATTTAATGCTTTTTTTTGTCCCATGAGCCTCCTATGTGTCCACCTACCAAATTTGACATCTCTTATTTGTAGCTCCAAAAAACATAACATTTATTATGGGTAGGGGAGTTTAAATTTTGAAAATGAGGGTGACAAATTGTGAGCAACAAAATGACAAAAGGAGAGAATGTTATTTCATTCCATAAGGAGAGCAGACATTCTATGTGATTTAGAGTCTTATAGATTAGCATCAGCAAGGAGTATTCTCAAACTGTGCAGAAGCATGGTTGGAAGTTTGTTCAACTTTTTGTAAGTGAATGTTTGGTCCTATTGAAGTAGTGATTTCTCCAGGTGTATTTGTATGAAGCCATACTTGTAGAAAGTTTATTTTTAGTAACAAATATATTTGTTAGTTATTTTGTCTTTTTGGTTTTGTAGATTTACATTCTAGATTTGTAGTAGTTTGATCTAGTTCTTTGTATTGGTAGTGTCTGCATTTCTTATTTTTTTGTGTGTTTAAGTTACTTGGAAAAATAGAGCATCATCTTTGTTCTTGCTTGTGCCATTTTTAAGGAATGTTGTTTGTGATCTTTACATGGGTTAACACACTACTTTACTAAGTGTTAATATTTACTTATTTTACTCTTGGTTTTTTCCTTTCCCCAATAGCTCTTGTATTAACTGGGTGATTTGGTCTTTGCTTTGCTAAGTTGCCTAAGGGTATGGTGTCAAGAGCATAAAATGATAGTCAAAGTCTAAATCATCACAACACTATAAGTAGTCAACTAAACTCTCATTTTTAAGTTGCAAAGTAGTGAAAACATATAAATTACAGCTTCACATAGGTAAGCCATGAATAAAGATTTTAAGTCTCAAAATTGCGAAAAGAAATCAAAATAGTTAAAGGCTATCACATCGTCTGAAGGTTTTGGGAGCAATTAATTTCTTTGGTTACAAAGCCACAAAACAATACAACAATTATCCACAATAGTAATCAAAACATCCCAACTTGTGTTTGACATGTTGAAAGTTAAGTTGTGATGCTGTAAAGGGTGATCTGGGTGGTTAAGTGTGAAGTTTTAGCAACATCATTGGATTCAAAGGTGAGTTGAAGTTTGTAGTTGTGAGCCAATGAAAGGAGTGACAATAACATTAAAACAAGTAATTGCACCATTGCACAATATAAAATTTTGTGTGTCTGTAGTTGTGAGGTTGCAAAGAAAGGAAATATTTAAGTTCAAATGGCTATCATAATGGACTGCATGTAGCAATGCAGTTAAAGGATTTTCAAGTTGCGAAGTAGTGAAAGAGAAAGATCGCATGATCATGATTCATTTTTGGCCTAAAGAAATTCAATTTGTGATGGTGTGAAAGGTTAACATAATGGTTAAATTTTAAGTAATCAGAACATCACAAACAATTAAAGTTAATGTTGAGTTAAGATGGCAAAGCTATGAAAAGTAATTCAGGGAAGTCAAGTTTAAAATCATTGCTACTTCACAGGTAGCTAAAGTTAACTTGAGGTCAGAGTTATGAAGAGGAGATAGCCATGATCACATCCTTGTAAGGTTAAAGTTGTGATTAAAATTTAGAGATGCAAGGTTGTGATGGAGTGAAATAGTTAACTCTAAATTTTTATTTGTGGGTTCATAAGGTTAAGAGACGAGTTAAGATTTCATGTTGTGAGGAAGTGCCAAGTTGAAACATGTCCCTCCAGGCCCCTCTTTGGTCTACAAGCAATGTCAAATGATGCATTTTCCTAGTTGTCAAATCTTAGAAGATCAATGCCTATCACTTTCTTGCTTTATAAAATTGCACGAGAAATAACCAAAGGGAGAATGCAAGTATTTGGTATGTGGAGATGGTGAGACCAGACTCAGCTATGGACCACAAAAAGGGATGTGTCAAACTGTGTTGTCTAGATAGAATGCTTAGGTTGGTGGAGTTTTTTACTATTATAAAAGATATTCACTATATGGAATCCATTGATCAAAATAAAATCAACGCTTGTCACTTTTTATCTTTTTAAAGATGCATGAAGAATAACTAGAGCGAGAAAGAGAGCATTGGAAATGTGTCTTAATGGGCCCATAGTCAATGGTCTCCAAGGAAAAGGTAAAGGAAAGACATCGTGCTAAAGGTTTAAGCCCAAAAACAAATTAAAAAATGCCACATGTTAGGAGAAGGTAAAGGAATTCTCTTTGTCAATATGCAAAGACTTAATCATTATCATTGATCATGCAATAAGGAGAAATATATCGATGATGGTAATTTAAAATTAGGTGTGTATTAGAATACGAGGATATAGTTGATGGTGCCAAAGATCTTCATCATAGCCAAAAAGGAATTTGAATTATTTTCTAAGGAATTTCCATTGTTACTAGAGATTGTTGAGGTTGGGATAGATGTCAAGTGTCTGTAGGAACATCAAGATGATAAACCCAAATGCTTGGGATGTTATTAAAATTATTATTAGTGCCTAAAAATGGAAATTGAATAGTCATTCTCCCGCTATCTCTAAAATTTAGAATTGTAATAGATGACTATTGATATCCGAGTGACTCAAGTGCTCTATTAATGTAAGTGATGAATCTGTAACTGGCCAAGGACCCTAAGAGGGGACCTATATATGTAATTTCTTAAGTTAATAGAATAGATTGAAATTTTTTTCTATGGATGAAACCCCTATAACTGGGACTACGGTGTGTGCCTTTGAGTTCATTTTAAGCTTTTTTGTTCATTTAGTTTAAAGTAGAGTATATGGAATGAATGTGTTAATTTTGAAAGTTGAATGAATGTGAATAAACTTGGTTTTGTTTCCTTCATTCAATAGATTGTATATCTTACTCTCTTCTACATAAGCATGTCTTCTATTCTCTCTATTGTATGTCATAATTCGTGTGTTTAGAGTAGTTAGTTTCACAAGGAACCCAGAATCTGGCATGTGGAGAAGTTGAGAGATAAACAATTTGAGTATTGTAAACACATCAACTAATAGTGTAGTCTAGTAATTACCTATTTTTCCATCTCTTCCTTTCTTCTTGCCATTGTAGCTGGTTATGCATGTTTCATTCATTGCATTGTAAGTCTAAATAGATTTCATATTATGAGTTAGTTCCCTATCATTTACCTAAGTTGTTTGAAGTGTTGATCAACTTGGTTTTGCCTCTTTTTCTCTCTGGTTAAGAGCATACCCCAAAACCCAAAAAATGAAATTCATTGCATATCTTGCATTCATAAGGGAGTTATACCTTTAAATTTAGGGGTGTTTAATAGATTACTACACTAACTTATTTTGTTGTTAACTTCTCTATTTTCCACAAGCCATTGAGTAGTCTAAAAGTCAAGGTATAAACCAAAATATAAAGGAAGACAAATTGTTAACCAACAATATCTCACTTCACTTTTTCGAAAGCTTATTTACAATGGATTCTCCATGGCCATTTATCATAATTGAGTTTGAAAGACACAATCTTATGAGACCTTTAGATTTTCTATCTATTACATCACACTGTACAACTAAAGGTTGATCCATAGGCCTCAACATATTTCACCCACTCCTTGAAATACATCCCGATCAATTAGAAAGTCTTCCATCTTTAGCTTCCATATTTAAAAGTCCATACTAGAAAATATCTCCAAAACAATCCTCCCTAGTATGTTTACCTTCTTTACTATCATGAGATTAGAAAAAAATGAAATATTGTGTACAATCTCTCATTAAAATATTGATTATCTCAGAAAACCCTATACTTAGCAAATACAACAAAAAATTGCTAGGATTTGATACCCCTACTAAGGTCACCTGAGTTACAAACATATTATACCTTTCTAGATGCTTATATATTCATCCACCTTCTTCCATTCTCAACTAATACAAATCTTTCCATAAGAATTTTTTTTCACAAGTGATTTTTCTTTATATATATATATATATATATATATCACTTAGATTTTTTCAAAGCTTTTTTGCAGTGGAGTCTCCATGGCCATTTATCATAATCGAGTTTGAAAGACACAATCTTATGAGACCTTTAGATTTTATATCTATTATATCACACTTTACAACTAAAGTTGGATCCATAGGCTTCAAGATATTTTCACTCACTACTTGACATACATCCTGATCAATTAGAAAGTCTTCCATCTTTAGCTTCCACATTTAAAAGTCCATACCATAAAATATTTCCAAAAAAATCCTCCCTGATATGTTTACCTTCTTTACTATCTTGAGTTTTTTTTAAAAATGAAATATTTTGCACAATCTCTCACTAAAAGATTGATTATCTCAAAATTCCTTATCTTAACAAATAGAACCAAAACTTGATAGGATTTTCTACCACTTGAAAGGAAGCATAGGTTAAAAAAATCACTTTCCATGTGAATCTTGAGAAGATGAATTTGGAAATTTTAACTTAACTAATATTACAAGGACTTCAAGAGATAAATAAGAGCATAATGAAATGACAATTTAAATACATAACACAATGTTTTATCATGGGAAAACCCTTCTAAGAGAAAAACTCCTCACTATAAGCCCTCCATAATGTATTCTCAAATCAATCGAGATCACAATACACTTTCAATTAAAGTTCTTACAAGAGCATCACCTTGGTTCAGTTTAGGAGGAACTTCACAGGCATCCTTCTACCTTGCAATCTTCCAACCAGAAATCAATGCTTGAACTCTTCCCTAGACCATCCTTTTATAGGCTTTTCTCAACCTTAAAACCTTTTTTTGTATTTAAATTACCATGTGAAAAACCTCCTTCACACATGTTGCACATACATGACATGTGTTGCCCAAAATATTCATGAACCAGGTTTAAAATAATGTCTCACATACAAGCTCTTTTCACTTGCTTTTTATCCTCATAAATCTCTTGATAAGTGTCATATAATATCAAAAAGTGGCCTTCATATATTATACCATTGTCATGGAATATTTTGACAAATCATTTAACCTTTTCCAAGGAAGAAACCCATGGAAAACTTCATAGTTACTTTTGGAACTATCTAGAAGATATTAGCAAGGTAAACACATGTTTCTCAACGTATAGAATGCCTTTGATGGAGTTGTAAGCCACCTTCTACCTTTTGGGATTCTTTCCATGAATGAGAGTCATTTCCTAATTTAGGGCTACAAAACTATTCCATATTATAGGTAGCCCATGTTTGATTGAGTGTAGTGAATATCTCATTCTATTGAAGAATAAAAGTTTCTTTTGTTTTATCCTACAATTTTTGTGAGCTGTTTTCATTTTAAATTTACATTTTTTATTTTTATAATATTATTAATAATATAATTTTAATAAATTCTAAAAAATAATATTTAATATTATAGGTTCATCAACTTCATATCTTTGTTATTTACTAATAGATATTTAAGTAAATTAATTAAATAACAATCTATTATAAGAATCTACCTTAAGTTGTGATACCATGTAAGAAGTTTCCTAAGGGAAAGAATGAAATGCCAAGATCGAGAAGCTCAAGAGATAGAATAAGAGAGATAGGAAAAATGATCATTTATTATGCCAATAATGATCATGAGTACAATGTTCAATAGTTTAATTTTTTAGATTTATACCTAGATACAATGTGTCATAAATGTGCCTTAATATATAGGAAACACAAGATGTCTAGGATTAATGCAAGTGATAAGCATAACAACTAAGAACATGTCCACCAAAGGTGGACTATCCTTCATTATGAATGAACTTATGTGCACCAATGAGAGAATATGAACACAAAGGTGTATCACAAAAAGAGAGGTGTGAGACAACATGTGCTCAAATAAAGTGTAAACTTTTATGTGTCTACATGATAACTAATATGAAAATGTAATGTCCTAAGTAAAATTAAGTAAACTGTAATTAGTAATATTCAATTACACCAAGAACTTCATATACTTGTTAGGGTCTATATAGTGGCTAGTACCATGGTTACAAATAGTGTTTTGATTAGGATTCTAATTTAGGGGAAATGATTGGAATTATACTTAGGACTATAGTTAGGGTCAAGTTTTACATAATTAATAGAATTACCATAATGATTATAATAAAGTTTTAGTATTATAATTATGGCTAGGTGTATTTTTTATATCATGTTTCTAATTATGGTTACCATTAGTGTTAGAATTTCGAGTTGAGGATAGGAGAAGAGTTTAGTTTATGTTAAGATTATAATTAAGAATAGAATGTGGGTTATGATCTTCTTTACAAATAGAGTTTAACATTTAGGCTAGGATTAAGATTAGAGATAATATTAGGTTAAGATTTGGATTAATTTTATAGTTTTAATTAAGGTTAGGATTAATTTTATAGTTTTAATTAAGGTTAGAAATAATAGTCCACCAAGATAATGAGGGGGGGGGGTGAATCAATTATCCAATAATTAAAACATTCATCAACCTTAAACAATCTTAACCATTCAACCAAAGTAAACAACAACCATAACAAGATGCACATAGACAATTACACCAAATATGTTAACTAGGGAAACCCTTGATCAAAGGAAAAACCCTCATGGGAATGATGCCCACACAATGATGTACTAATATAAATATTCCTTGATGAATCCTGTTAGGATTTGATTACAACATTTAGTACAAAGATACCCTGTTAGGAGATTCCAACCCTAATAGGAGTTGTGGTACAATGTATGCAAGAAGAGCCCATTGCCCAAACATGTAATTTTGATTACAAGAAGAGCTCAATGCTCAAACAAGTAATCTACTATAAAGTTCCTCTTTCCTCTATTTCGTCAACTAAACCAATCACTATTAGATCTTGTAGACTAGGTCATGAACCTTGGATCCAAATATCAAACCTTGGATCACACAACAAAACCTCAACAATGAAGTTTCCTTCACTTCCACTCTCCTCTACTTATCTTCACATCTCACTCTCTTGTGTTGCTCACAATCACTTGTCTTTGATACATGATAAATTAAAATGCCCTTCCTTTATACCAAATCCATAAATTTTTTTTTTGACTTGACTAGTCCACTTTCTCAATTAATTATTATAGGACCACATTAAGAACATGTTACACTTAGTGTTAACATTAATCTTCTGCCTTAAAAATTGAATATCTTTCCTTACACGTAATATTATGATGAGAAAGCTTAACCACGTCATCACCAACATGTCTTCTTCACATCCTCAATATTGATTCTTAGAATAAGAATTTTGCTAAGAGATATAACAAGTTTACCAGAACAAGCCTCTATAAACTCTATCTTAGAACAATGTATACCAAAACTTACATAACTTCTTCCAAACTTAACATTTCTTCACTCAACATTAACTGCATATACCAGATACTTAGAAGTATCTCCTATAACCTTGCTTAGTGAGAATATTCAATTACCCATTTGTACCAACTTGATATTTCTATTGTTCTTCTATCAAATACTACATAATATTGCTATGTTGACATCAATGAAAAACTCAGTCATGAATGTAACACATCATCATAGTAACATATCTACAATACTCCCCCATAGGAATATCATTAGTATTAATGTGTCACATAATCTCCCCCTTTGGCATTGATGGCAACATAGATGAAAAATATCTAGTTCCAAAGATACCAACAGTTAAAGACTATTAACCTTTCTTTTCAAATCTTCTTCATCAATCATTCTCCCCAATTGTTTTCTTCTCCCAAACATGATGTACTTTTTCTTGCTTGCTTCTCCCTCATGATTTTTTCCTCATGATGTTTTTCATGCTAATCTTCTCCCCCATTGATATCACTCTCAAAGGTTTCAACATCCATCCAACTCTTAAATAAATTATTCTTACTAGCTCAAGTGTTGAAAGACATTTTTCAAAAACAACATCCAAAAAGAGTCCTTGATGACTCTATCCATCGCAAATACTCTCCCACATAGGAAGCATCAGCATTCAGTCCAGAAAAAAAATAGTGCTCTGTTACACTAGATTGATGCACTCTTCCATCTTCTACTTTGATGTAGGAAGGGGCATAACCCCTAGCATACCTCAAAAATACTCAAAAGTCTCTTTGAGAAGAGGCTTAGTGAATGTATCTGCAATCTGCTCTTTAGTGCTCACATACTCCAATTTTCCTTTTTTGCAAATTTCTCTCTTAACATGTAATACTTGATAGAAATGTGCTTGGTCTTAGAATGCAACATTAGATTCTTAGACATATTTACTGTGCTTGTGTTGTCACAATGTATGAAAATAGGTTCACTAAATTCTATCCTTATATCCTCCAACATTTGCTTCATCTAAACAACTTGATTACAATTTTTTGGTTCTGCAACATATTATACTTTTTCTATTCTTTGTGAGGTACAATCCTACTTCTTTCTTAGCCAAGAAACCAATCTTCCTCCAAGAAAGAAGGCTACACCACTGGTGCTCTTTCTGTCATCCATATTGCTTTCCCAATCAACATCAGTATAAGTACTTAGAGTGAAATCATTAGATCTCTTGTAGTGCTTGCCCCTAAGTCACATTTTAGTTATCATTGCCAAACTCTTTAAGGCCAGTTTTATGTTTGATGATTAGTAGTATTGTTTTAAGATTATCAGATTTTGTTTTACATTCAGTTTATTATATAGTGAGATTACTTGGTACTCTATATTTCATGTATGTATGATGATTATTCAGTGTTTTTAGTTATCGATGATAATTAGTTAGATGGTTTATTATCACATGTGTTTTTTTATGGATACTTACCCCATACTGCATGTGTATGTTGTGCGTGTTTTTTTTCTTTATGTATGGTGTTTCTAATGTGGTTAAGGAAGAGAGTATAGTCACCTGCTAGGCGAGATCTGCACGATGCACCACTTCTTGCTATTGCTTGTTTAGCTTAGAATATTGTGTCTATACATGCGTGGATTTTATGCAGGTTGCAGGTATTGGGTATCGACTCCCTTGAATTGCCAGGATGAGTGTAGCCTATCTCATTATCTCAATGGTAAGAGAGGGGAGATAAATTTTAAGTCCAAATCCTAAACCCTTTAGCCATTTGTCCTAATTGATAATTAGGACAAGTATCTGAGTTGAGTACCCTCTGAATGCGTCGAATGACATTAATTCATGATTATAACCCTTTAGTTTGATTTTGTATGTGTTCTTCTATGATGGGTTTTTGTACGTTGTTTATGAGTCTTTGGTGTATTTTCTATTGATTAAGTCTAATTAAAAGATTAATTAATGATCTAATTTAATGGAAAATTATTATGACATTTTAATATTTAATTATATTTAATTAATTGAGAAATTAATTAAGTAAAATGAATTGAATTTGGAGATAAAAGTTTAAGGATAAATTTAGACTGTGATACTATTTATTTAATTTAATAATAATATATTTAGAGTTCATTTTTAAATAAATACTAAATATTATTGTTATTTAAGTTAATTAAATATTTTATCAATTAAGTTTCTAAAATAAATTAAAAAGTAAAAAGATATTAAACTATTAAAAGATTCTAGATCACATGATGTGAGCATGAGTTGAAAATAAAAGAAATTAAGTAAAAAGATAAAATAAGTGAAAATAATAATGTTATTTCAATTTCATAAAGTGCGCATGGAATTAAAAGTAATAAAGATTGAAAATAGAAGTCAAGTGGAAAATTAAATAAAGTAATTTAATAATTTAGTTAATGTGCATGAAAAGATAAAGCAAAAATTAATAAAATTTAATTTAGAGTTTGAGTTTTGTGAGCAAGGAGTCCTCTCGGGTGAATGCACAATTAGTGCCTCGATTTGAGGAGAAAACTCCTTATCACAACTTTGGGGTTCATTTTTTTGAAAAAAAAAAAAAGCACACCACGAATTTTGGACACACGAATTTTGGGAGATGAATTTTGGAAGTGAATTTCTAAAGGAGAATTCTAGAAAAGATTTACAGAGAAAATTTATTGAAGGGGAACGAATTCTCTCATAGTTTTTCGAGGATTTCACATTAGCATTAGGATCAGGTAGGATCTTGTGTTTTGATCGCTGATTAATTAGGAAATTTACCTTTCCTGTCTTCGTTGTGTCTGTTGAATGTTTTTTTGAAGAATTCTTGTGATGAATGTTTCAGTAATATGCATTCCTGTTATGAATATTAATTCTTCTATTTATTGGAAAATCAAAGAATCTATATAACCCTCTTTCAGTAGATTACAAAATGAGGAATTTATCGAGAAGGGTTTCAAATTTTAAAAAGGGTACGTTGAATTTATCCATCAGATTAATTTTGGGTTTTGAATAGAAAAAAATTATGTGCTTACCTAAATTTGTTTTATTAAAATTTGGTTGGTTACAAAATTGTAATAAATAAAATTCTAAAGAAAAATAATAATAAATTATTACTAAAGGGGGGCCGATCATATTTGTTATTAAAAAGGAATTTAAAAAAAAAAATTTAATTTAAAAAAAAGAGGGAGGGAATTACCCCGTACCCCCCCTATTGTTATTCTATGACCAGTACTCTACATCACAGGTACTACGATGGTAGGGTACTTTGTACTCGACCGCTGTAGGCCTTGCAACAATAGGTACTGTGGTGCAGAGGGGGCAACTTCATTATAGCCGGCAAGCTTTAAACGTTTCAAATTTTCTTTTTTAAATAAAAAATTATTAAAGTTAATTTATTTAAAAGTTTAATTATTATTTATTTATAATTTTTTTAATATTATAATTTATTAATAAAATTTATTAACCAATTAAGTTTTTTAATAATTAATTAAATGATATTTTAGTTTAATTAAATTAAATTAGATTTGATTATTTAATTTATTAAAAAAAAAGGGGTAGAAGGTTAGAGATGTATTTTAATTGATGGCAATTATTGAAAATTTGATGAGAAATATTTTAATTGATTCTTTAAAGAAAAATATAATTATCCTTAGAATATTTTAGGTAATTGACTTAAAATAAAATGGGGTAATTCTATATTTAAAATGATCAAAAGAATGAGTTAAACCATAGGGTAATCAAAGAGTCTTTTTACTTAAAACATACACTGAAATGGAAACTAAAACCTTACATTTAACTCAATCATTTGTTTTCAAAATCAAACCAGAATGTGAAACTTACACCTTGTTTCTATATGCTATCTATGTTTGGGGTTTGGGGTTGACTAGATTGTTGACCAATTTTAGGATGTCTACTAGAGGCTTGGGAGTTTTGTGAATGTGGTATTATGGTGAACTGATCTTAATTACTTTTACTTAACCATGGTATGTGATGGTATGCTCTATGTTGAGTATGTTTATATTGCTGATTATTGTTTTTTAGTGCCTTGTGGGATGGCAAGATTTGTGTTATGAGATACCTAACTTAACCATTTTTGAGTCATTGATCAGTTATATATATGATTTTCCTTCCAGTCGCTTTGAGAGGACTGAGATGTTTTAGATGGTTTTCTCTTGATGATGTCATGTTGTGACATGTTTGACTTGACCATTTTGGAGTCTTCGATCAGTATTGTGATCTATTATTGGGATACTTGTTGGTTACTTGTTGGAGAACCATTGGATATTGTGATTTATCACTGATGCCTTCAGTTGCTTATAGAGAACTATCATGATCAATATGATTATCATTGGATGCTTTTCAATTGCTCATGGAGAATTAATGCAATTATTATGGATTATATTTATGATTCTTTTAGTTACTTGTATAGGACTGAGGTGATTTTATTATGATTTTGGATTTGTGATTTCATGAGCCTAGGGTAGGTTATCTATGTGTAGTTTCGAGAAGTGGCTTGCGATGGGTGTCAAGGCCCTAAGAGGCTACCTGGAGAAACCCATTGTAAGTTGTTTTAATAAGTGAAAAAATCTCACCTAAATACTGACTTAAATTAACCTAATAAGATAACTGTATGTTCTCTCTCATGCCTTGAGTGCTAGTAGAAACTAGGATGGGGTAGAGAGAATGCTTGGTTGCGACCTTGCATTCCGTAGTATGCCTCATCAGTACGAGAGGATACTAGTGGCCGCAGGATCGCAGGGGACCCGAGATTCCTAAGGGATTTCTTAGGTAACTTCCAATGTGACTTTTGCAATGACACTTTCCTGCTTACATAGTAGGTTTCCTACATGTCTTTGTGTGCCTCTAGGTCTAGATGTTGATCTATGTTGGAACCTTTGAGTTAGTATATTTTTAGGATTTCCTAGACTTAGAGAGTACTTGTGTTTTGTGTTTTGATATCCTATTTTGGACTTGAGACTATCTCCTCAGTGTGGTGGGAGTGGACCATTTAGGTTCCACATGGTCGGGTGGTAGTGCTTTTTACTCTTACCATTGAGATCTATCCGTGGTCACCGTAGTTGGAGCTTTCTTGGTTGGCATTTACCTTCATTCTGTTCATGGATCATTATGATGGATGGTTAGATTTTATGATGGGTGTTTTATCATTATTGATGTATGGATGTATCATGTATGGTGGGTGATTTCATTTATTTTATTGTACGTATCATAGATCCGAAGAGGATGATGTACTTCTATTTTTACATATGTATATTCTTTTAAGCCTTTCATACCCTGTGACATGTACAGTGGATGATTGAGCATTCCAAATTAATTTGCCAAGAGGCATTTAGAACAAATGTGTATTAAATGGACATTGGACTTTTCATTATTCTTTCATATGGATATGGTAGTTGATAGATTAAGAATTAATTAAATTTAAATGTGACTCAATGTCTTGGGATCCTTAAGGAATGTAATTTTTTATGTAAGTTTTTTGATGATTACATGTTATTGCTTCCGCTACTATGTGTTTGATGTGCATGTTATACTTTCTTACTTAAAAAAAAATGTTTAGCAAACTTAGTAAAATTTTAGGTTAATTCTTTTGGATCCCTTGGTGGGGTGTTACATCTCTAATACCACAATCCAAACTCAGGTGTTCCTTTTAGGTATCTAAATATCCTTTTATGTAAGGCCTCGCCCCGACCCATCGTAGCATAGTGATACATTACTACTATTTTGATACTCACAACTCCAGATGTTGAGACATTATCTGATGCTTTGAACATATTATATTATTTCATGTTGTGTGATGTTTACTTTCAGATATATTGAGTTTGTCATTTAATGTTTTATGAAGATGTATGTTTCAATTTATGTGAATCCTTGATACGTATATACATATGTGCATGTGATTTTATGAGACTACTGATGTGTGCAATGAGTGTGCAGGATATTTTAGCCGAGAAACTCGATGGAGGAACGGAACTGATCCCTATGTGCAAATTGTGGAAACCTTGTTGTTCGTAGCTAAATTATATTGTGAGATGTGTGAATGTATCTTTCCATGATCAGAAAATGTTATTGTTCATAATTGTGTTCTTATAGTGTCACTTGACACTCGTGAATTGTTTATGCTTTTCCAGCGTGCTAGCTAGGGTTAACTATGTAATCTTTGGATCTAAGTCAGATTAAGTTAGTGTCTTTTTGCTAATTTGTTTCTTAATTGAGTTTAGTTACCCCTAATCTGAATTAGTGCTTAATCTGCATTTTTTAGAGTGTTAGATGGTCCTAAATATTTCCTAGCTTTTGTTTGGTTCCAAATCAATTCCTAAGGCTTTAAAACATGAAATCTTTATACCCAAGGGGTATGGTTATGGGTTGCGGGTATTTTCCACCCCCTAAGCTCCTTTTATTGACCTTTCAGGTCACTCAAAAAGTCTATTTTTTCCTTTGTGAGAAAATTGAAAGTGGTTACCATGAGTTGCATGACCTCAACTCCACTTAGTGGTTAACCTTAGGATTGGTTGAGTTAGAAACTTCTAGATTTGTAGGTGAGTGGGGGAAGTTATTGCCCTTTTTGGTGGTTGAATTTGGATCTTATTTAGAGGCCCTTCTTGGAGTAGTTTTGGTTGTTACCCAATCTCTACTTTTAGAGAGGAGTCTTGGAAGATTGAAGGCAAAGAAGGAAAAGCTCTTCTCAATTTGTTCATTTGTTATTACCTCTTTGTGAAGGTAGGAGTTCTTCATCTCCCTTGTTCAAATTTTTCATGCTTGTTTTGAACATGCTTATGCTATTATGTTGTTATTTGGATGCTTGTATGTATGTTGGGTATGTTGGGAAGGATTGAAACCATTTTTTTAAAAATTCCTTTCTTTCTTGTTCTTGTTTGAATTTTTGAAGTTTTTTTGTATGGGTGTTTTGGCATTACTCACCCTTGGATAGGGCAGAAGTGGCCAATTTCGGGAAAGGTCTTTTTAGTTGGACTCCAAAAAGTGTAGAGTCTCTTCTCAGGATGAGAAGAGGGAGAGAGGGTAGGGTGTTATGGGACCCTACCTATCAGCACAAACCTCATATGAGTTTGGCATGTTAAAATGGAAGAACGAAAGTTCTTGATTTATAGCCCTAATTGGGCATCTATTTTGCTGTTGTGTCAGACATCTCCTGTTGGAAAAATCCACCTTTCCCTAGTTTTGATTAATTGTGAATACCATTGTGAAAACCTAGTATGAATATGCATGTTTGATTTTGTCTCTTGGTCATGCTTGTTTGACACCTGATTAGATTTTGTTCTCTCCACGATCTTAGCAACGTATTGCAAAAAAATGATATAGATCCCTTGATAAGGGTCATGAAGGAAATTCAATTAAATTGTTGTAATTTTAGGATTGGAATCCTATGTAATTTGTATTTCAAAACTTTTTTGTAATGGCAACGACGTTGAGTTTTCTTCCTGGTTCTTTCCTAGCTAAGCCTTTGAATCAAGTTTGCCAATAAAATGGTGATTGAGTATTATTGCTTCTCATGAGATTTTAGGTATCTTTCGGTTATATGGATGCACATCAAAAATAAGATGAAATGATAATGTTCAATTAGGCAAAATTCAAGTTTTATATATGTTGAAAATGAAAATTATGTTATGAATGTAGGTTCAGTTTCATGATTATTGAAATAAAAATTCAATCTTGCAATGTTGTTTAAAGAAGTTATTCAATTCTTGTTCTTAACTATGTTTTAGCAAAAGTCAATAGAATATATATATATATATATATATATATATATATATATATATATATATATATATATATATATATATATATATATATACCCTCCTTTGAATAATGGATAAAATTGGTATTCATACTTAGACAAAAATTTATCTGTATGCCTTTTGCTCTTAAAATTTCAACACTTAGAAAAATAAAGACCTAAAAAAAAAAATTGCCCCAAAGAGTAAAAACTCTCTGGTTTTTGTATGGGAAAGAATTTAAATTTTCTCCTTTGGTAACAGAGAGTATTCTGTTGATCCTTTATTTCAAGTTAATTGCAAAAAAAAAAAATATAATAAAATAATTAAACAAATGTCCTAAAATATCCCAATAGCAATCCTAACTACTTATCTTTCTACCATAACTCTACCACCCACTTGCTTAATTGCATTCACACTACTAGGCATAGCAGTGAGGAAGAAAAACACAAATGTTGTTGATGATGTCACCTACTTGTCCCATCACCTTGGGCGTAGTATGCAAGTGGAAGGGAAAAAGTTCAAAAGTTTTTTTTGTTATGTAGTTGATCCTTCTTAGCACTCCATTCACTTTAACATTAAACATCAACCCCAAACTTTTTGCATTAACTATTTTCTTCGTTGGCGCCAGCTCATGGTATGGGGCTTGAAAAGTTTGATAGCAAATTCAATATCATCTAACACAGGGTGACATCACCCTAGTAGCCCCTCCATGGGAATTCATAGGTTTATGCCATTCCTGGATTTATTTAATTGTGAATGATGGTGTTTAAAACTTCCTTCTTAAAAGGCCTTCTTCAACCTTTCTTCCTTGGCGCCACATCACTTGGAAAGGCTGTCAGTGCTTAGTACACTTGGGCAACGCGCCTCCTTTTTGATATAGCGCATGGGAAGCGCATGGGGGTGTAGGGTATAGTATAGGGGAGGGGTTAGTGGTAGTATTGGTTTGGGTTTGAGGTTTATTTAATGTGAGTGGTATTCATTAAGTTTAGTTTAGTAAGGTTTAGTTAGATTTATTTTAGATTAGTATTAGTGCTAGGATAGTAATAAGGTTAAGATAGTTATAAACTATAATTAGTTTTTTTGTAAATTTAGTTAGTCATATTAGATAATTAAAATGTATTTAATTTAGTGTAAGTTAGTTAGTTTAATATGTTTTAAAATATTTTGTCAATTATAATAATTTTGTTTTAAATTATAGTTAGCGCAATGTTATATTAAATTTTAAGTTCTTTTCTATTTCTTATGTTCTCTGAAATATTTAGATTAGTTTAGGTTAGTTACGTTAATTTAGTTAGTGTTCTAAATATATATTTAAATGTAATTTAGTTTAGTTTTGTAAATGTTTTCTTTTAAATTAAAGTTAGTTTTTGACGCGGGCAAAGGTGAATAACTAGGGCCAAAGGCTCACCTAGCTATCCAAACCACCCTACAAGAGTTAACACAATGGAAGCAAACACAAGTGGACAGCAACCAAAGGAGGAGAAGAGGGAAATACTTCTATTGATTCATCAAAATATCTTCATACATGCCCAGCTATGAGGCCTTCTGGGTTATGACCAATTACAATACATTCACATTCAAAGATCCAATAGCAAATTCAAACTTTCAGTTCTGCTCCCTCAAAACTTTCTTTTTCTGAAAACTTCCTTCTTCTAAACTTGCCTAGCTCTAAGCCTAAAACTCTCCATTTATACTTGCCAAAACAGCTTACAAAACATTCTAGAACATTACATAAGGGAAGGGCCAACCCAACAATGGTCTGGACTCATCCCAAGAAAATATCTTAATTTAAATGTTTCAAATGAAATAATTCCCACAAGTCAGCTCGCAAAAATCACGTCCCAATACTGGCACTCAGCATACACTAGGTAACTCGGCACCTAAAAATGCTACAGTAACTCGGCACCTAAAGAGTGCTATAGTAACTCGGTACCTGAAGAGTGCAACAGGAACTTGGCACCTGAAGAGTGTGACAGGAGCTCGACACCTGAAGAGTAACTTGGCAGCTAAAGAGTGCTCCAGTAACTCGACACCTAAAGAGTAGGACAGGAGCTCGGCACCTGAAGAGTAACTCGGCACTTGAAGAGTGCGACAGGAGTTTTACCCCTGAAGAGTGCTACAGTAACTCGGCACCAACTACAAAATGAACAAAAATTGAGCAGGATAACAAGGCAACCCAGGATGCTCCTGCATCAGTTTTAATCAAGAATTGGTTACTAATTGTTGAGATTGGATTCTAATTAAAGCAATTTAAATTAATTATAATTTAAATTAATTATAATTATGTAGTAATGTAACTAATGTCAATATCATTTTAAGAACAAAAGTTCAAATTTAACAATCAAATTCAATCCTCATGATTACAAACTTAAGAGTAATGTAGTGAATCTAATTCTGGTAATTTCATTTCAACTCTTCAACCTTAGTGTACCTCTTTATTATTAACATTTTAAAACAAATTATGTGTTTTTGCCCTCATATTTTGGGCATGACATTTTAATTGCTACATAATGTGCTTCTCTGGGATCAGCTTGAAATCTTGCAACAATTCCAACTGCATTTTCTATATTCGACCTTGTGTGAGTTAGATATTGCAAACCTTCGATCATAGATCTATACTTCTTCTCCTCAATAGTAGGTGTCTCATTGTTTGTAGATAACTTATGTCCAGTTACAATAGGTGTTCCAATAGGTTTACATGTTTCCAAACCAAACCTTTTCAGTAAATCTTTCATATACTTAGTTTGAGAAATAAAGATTCCTTCCTTATTTTGTACAATCTACAATCCTAGAAAATATTTCATTTCTCGTATCATACTCATTTCAAATTCTTTCTTCATTTCTTCTACAACCTTTTCACTTTCCTCATCATTTCCTCCAAATGTGATATCATCAACAAATATTTCCAAAATCATTAGTCCATCACCAATTTCTTTGCAATAGAGATTACTATCTACCATACCTAGGTTTCTATATCCAAGCTTTATCAAATGCTTGTCCAACCTTGCATAGTAGGTTTTAGGTGCTTGCTTCAAGCCATACAATGTTTTCTTCCATCTGCATACTATGTCCTTGTCATCATTTAAACAACAACCTTTAGGTTGTTCAATGTATACCTCTTCTTCAAGTTCTCCATTTAGAAATGCTAACTTGACATCCATCTGATATACTTTGAATTTCTTGTGTGCTGCATATGCTAGGAATAACCTTAGTTCTTCTATTCTTGCCACATGAGCATAGGTCTCATCATAGTCTATTCCTTCTTGCTATGAGTAAGCTTTACATACCAATCTTACCTTGTTCCTTACAACTTCTCCTTGTTCAGTCATCTCGATTCTGAATACCCATTTAGTTCCTATCACATTCTTGTCTGTTGGTCTAGGGACCAATTTCCATATCTAAGTCTTTACTATCTGATCCAATTTCTCTTTCATAGCTTGCTTCCAATAGTCATCTTTGCATGTCTAATCTACATTCTTAGCTTCAACTTGAGACAAAAAACATATTTCCTCATTGATTTTTCTTCTTGTCATCACACCTTTATCTCTACTTCCAATGATCTACATGGGTGGATGATTTTTTTTCATATTCTTTCCCAAAGTAGGAGGTTTTATTTCAACTCTTGGCACTACAGAAGGTTCTGAGCTTTGTTCCTGCCTTAACTCAACTTCATTCTACAAATCATTGTTAGTCTCAAAGAATACTTCATCATTCCTTGGTTTAGTAATAATAACATCATTATCTGAATTGTAATTAACTATTCTTTCTTGAATCTTGAATTTCTCATCAACTCTCACATTTGCACTTTCCATAATAGTCTTATTTCTCGGATTATAACATCTATAAGCGTTTCTTTTCGATGAATAACCAAGAAAAATACCTTCATCACTTCTAGAATCAAACTTATCAATATCATCATCTCTTTTAATATAATACTTACTACCAAAAATTCTTCAATACTTAACTATAGGTGAGTGACCAAACCATAGTTTGTAAGGGGTCTTGTTTATATCTTTCATGACTTGTACTTTGTTTAGAGTGTAGATTGTTGTATTCACAACTTCTCTCCAAAACAACATAAATACTTCATTCTCAGCTAACATAGCTCTTGCAACTTTTGTTACTGATATGTTTCTTCTTTCTACTATACCATTCTATTCAGGGGTTCTCAGAGATTATAACTATCTTTTTATTCCATTTTCTTCACAAAACATGTTAAACTCATTTCAAGTAAACTCTCCTACTATATCTAATCTCAAACATTTAATCTTAATGCCTGATTCATTCTCAACTCTATTCTTGAATATCTTGAACATATCAAATACCTCAGATTTTTCTTTAAGAAATGTAACCCACATCATTCTAGAAAAGTCATCAACTAAAATCATGAAATACCTTTCACTATAGAATCATTTAGTCTTCATAGGACCATTGATATCTATGTGTACAATCTCAAATTTTTCTATAGTAGTAAACTTCTTGCAAGGAAGAGAAGTTCTATTATGCTTTGCCCAAAGACACTCCTTGCAAATTGTGTTAGAAGGTTTTACAATCTTAGGAAAATCTCTTACTGCAAACGTAGTACTAGTCTTCACAATGTTGTCAAAGTTTATATGACAAAATCTGTTATGTCATAACCGACTGTCATCTACCTTTGCAACCAAACCTGTCATTTTAGTAGGATTCAACTAAAATAAATTACCTCTAGATCTAGTTCCTATTCCAATTACCTTTCCATCTTTTTCTCTAATCATGGATGTCTTTTTTGTGAATTGCAACTGATAACCTTTATCCACTAGTTGCCCAACACTTAGAAGGTTGTGCTTCAAACCATCAAGAAAACATACATCCTTAATGTTAGTTTTACCATCAAGAGTTATAGATCCAATACCTTTAACTTGGCATGTTGCATTGTTTCCAACTCTAAAAATGCCTCCATCTTGACTTTTGAAGTTAACAAACTTGTTCATATCATTAGTCATATGATGCAAACAACTTCCATCAATTATCCAATTAGATTTCTTTTCAACCTATGATACCAAAGCTACTTTCTTCAAGCTTTCTTCTTTAATTGCTACAAATCCTATTTTATCATCACTAGCACTTAGTGCTTGTTCATCAGATTCATCTTCTTCATTTGCATACAAACACTCTCTATCTCTTCTAGGTTTGTAATTTCTTTTATACATTTTCTCTCTTTTAGGACACTTAGATGCATAATGACCAAATTCATTGTAAGTCCAACATTTAAAGATTTTCTTACCATATTTTTTTTTCTTAATAGAAGGGCTACTCATTCTTCAATCTTTCTGTCCTCATCAGATTTACTGCTACTAGAAAAGTCTCCTCTAGCACTTGTGTTGCTTGATAAACTAGGTTGACTATTCAGGGCACTGAAAGTTGTTTCTATCCTATTCAATTCTCTAGACTGTCTAAACTCATTCTCAACTACTTCAAGTCTTCTAAGCAATGTCTCCTTTGTGAAATCTTTAGTACAAGATATCAACAACTATATCATTTGAACTGCTAACTTAAATAGTGGTGTTAAAGTCTTCAATATCTTCCATATAACCTCATCATTTTCTTTAGTTCCTCTTTGAGATTTAATACCTATAGTGATTTCTAATATTCTTCCTGCATATGATCTTATAGATTCATCTTCCATCATTTTAGCATCTTGAAATGCACAAATCCAATTTTGTAGCCTTAGTTTCTTAGAATATTCATCACCTTCAAAACTAGTTTCTAAAGCTCTCCAAATCAAATGTGAAGTAACAAGTGACTTTACCCGATTGTATTCAATTTTAGTTAGTACAGTCAATAGTGCTTCTATAGCTCTCATGTCACATGTAAAAATATCTCTTTCTTCCTTGGTACAAGATTCCAAATCCTTTTCAGCAATGGTTGTCTTTGTTGTTTTTGTTAAGATCCAATATACCAGACCCATAAAAAATAGATGTGTCTTCATCTTTTCCTTCCAGCTATCATAATTTGTTCCATTAAACTTCAGATTATCTTTCCTAAAGATGCTTGCCATGGATCTCCCAAAGTTGTTAAATATTATTTTCAAGGACATGATAATCTGACACCAATTGTTAGAAACAATCGTCCACCAAGATAACTGAGAGGGGAAAGGGGGGGCATGAATCAGTTATCCAATAATTAAAACATTCATCAACCTTAACAAATCTTAACCATTCAACCAATGTAAACAACAACCATAACAAGATGCACATAGACAATTACACCAGATATGTTAACTAGGTAAACCCTTGATTAGAGGGAAAACGTCAGTGGGAATGATGCCCACAAGATGATGTACTAATATAAATATTCTTTGTTAGAGGATGGACCTTGTTAGGAGTCTATTACAAAATTTGGTACAAAGAGTCCCTATTAGGAGACTTTGAATGTCTGTTAGGAGATTCCAACCCGATTAGGAGTTGTGGTATAATGTATGCAAGAAGAGCCCACTGCCCAAACATGCAATTTTAATTACAAGAAAAGCTCACAGCTCAAACAAGTAATCTAATCTAAAGTTCCTCTTTCCTCTATTTTGTCAACTAAGCTAATCATTGTCAGAATTTATAGGCTAGGTCATGAACCTTAGATCCAAATATCAAACCTCGAATCACACAACAAAACCTCAGCAATGAAGTTTCCTTCACTTCTGCTCTACTCTACTTATCTTCGCATCCCGCTCTCTTGTCCTACTCACAATCACTTTTCTTCGATACATGATAAAGGAAAATTTTCTTCCTTTATACTAAATCCATAAAAAAATTCTCTGAGTTGGTTGTTAGACCTTCTAAATTAATTATTATAAGACCACATTAAGAAAACATTACACTTAGTGATAAGATTGATATTCCACATTGTAACTTGAATATTTTTTCGTACATGTAGTATTATGGTGAACAAGCTTAACCATGCCATCATCAACATGTCTTCTTCACATCCTCAACCTTGATTCTTAGAATAAAAATTCTACTAAGAAATATAACAAGTTTACCAAAACAAGCGTCTATAAACTCTATCTCAAAATAGTGTATACCAAAACTTACATTACTTCTTCGAGACTTAACATTTCTTCACCCGATGTTAACTACATATACTAGATACTCAAAAGTATCTCCCATAACCTTTCTTAGTGAGAATACTCAACCATCCATTTGTACCAACTTGATCTTTCTGTTGTTGTTCTATCAGATACCACAGAATATTGCTATATTGAAACTCAGCCATGAATGTAACATATCATCATCGAAACACATCTACAATACTCCCCAATAGGAATATCATCAGCATTCATTCCTCCAACAATTAAATCTAGGAATATAGTTAGTTTAATGGTTTTAGATTGAGCTCTAATTATTAGTTAGTTAGGATATTAGTTTATTTTATTGCTAGGAACTATAAGAGAAATATCAACATTTTTCCTTAAATGAGCTTCAACATCTCTTCTACCAACCCATTGCACCTATGGAGGTATTCCTAGTTATAATTTTATAATATGAATTGTAATTGAATTTTACCTATTACTTAAAAAAATCATGAATATGACATAATTGTACAAATGTATATCTTCAATTATTCATTTTAAATATAGAATAAAGAAATTTATAATAAACATTTGAAAATATGATAAGATTTAATTGTATAGGTTTATCAACTTCATATGTTTATTTATCTATTAATAGATACATAAGTAAATATATTATATAATAAACATCATATAATGGTTAGGGTTTATATAATTACTAGTATCATACTAATTCTTGATATTTTGATTAGGATTGTGATTTAGAGAATATGATTGGAATTATAATTAGGATTATGGTTAGAGTCAAGGTTTATATCATCACTAGTGCTATCATAAGAGCTAAGATCAAGGTTGAGTATTACAATTATGGGGAGGCTTTATGTAATTATGGTTACAATTAGTATTAACATTTAGGGTTGAATATAGGAGAAAATTTTAGGTTTATGTCATGGTTAGGATTGCAATTGAGATTAGAATGTGGATTATGATTTAACAATACAACTGGTCTAATCAAGTAGAGTTTTAATTATTATTTTTTTAGGATATTAGTTCATATTTATGTCATGATTACTTTATTTCATTACAAGTTTTGGCAATGGTCTTGCTTAGAACTATGGTTAAATATTTCTAAAAGGATTCATAGTTAACATTTACCCTAATGGTAAATCTAATTCACTAAATAGTATGCAAATTAAGCTCATTAGTTGTGTAAATAGATGCAAAATGCAAGAGAAAATACCAAGATTTCTTCAACTAAGCTTCAATATCTCTTCACCTTAGGGAGGTACTCCTAGTTATAATTTTATAATATGAAATGTAATAAAACTGGACCTATTTTTAAAAAATAATATAATAACTATGACATGATTGTATATTTGTCTATTTTGAAGTATTTATTTAAAATAAAGAAAAACATTCACAATAGACATTTGATAAAATATGAAATGTAATAGAATTCGACCTATTTAAAAAATAAAAAATTGAACGTGATTGTATAGTTGTATATTTTTAACTATTTATTTATTTTTAAAAAAAATTCACAATAGATATCTAAAAAATTAGGATATTTTTAATTCCTTTAATAAATTGAATGAGTAATGTAATCAATATATTTAAAATTGATTATTGTAAACATTTTAATAATTAAAATAAACAAATTACAATGTTTAGAACAAACCATAATGTCTCTAATTCACTACTTACTTTTTTTAGTCAATGATATGATATAAGAAAACAAGTTAAACAAACAAAGGTACTCCTTTTGACAAAGTGACATGTATGAAAACTTATAAAAAGGAGCTACAATTAATTATAATAGTTTAATTAGATAGAGTATTAAATTTAAAAATTAATAATTATAAGAAAGTCTTTTTTTTGGTAATGATAATGTTTAATATAATTTAATTAAAAGCTTGATATTTTTCATAATATTTTAGATATAAAACATTTTAATATTTAGTTTATTATTTTGAAAAATTAAAAAAATTTGAAATAAAAATTCTACCACACACACACATATACATACATACATATATATATACATACATATATACATACATATATATAACTTCAAAATAAAAATAGGATAAGTCTTAGAACAAATAACCAATTAGAAATCAAATTCGAGAAAATGAATAAAATATAAATATTTTAATCCTCAATGTACTACGAGATTGGAGAGAGGATAAAAATAGAATTTATCTTAACAGGATAAATTACTCAAAGATACATTCTATTTTTATCCAGGAATAATATATTGCTGAAGAGGATACGGGTAGTTTAATTTCTATATATTTTTTTTATGAATAGTCCCTTCCTTATTTTAAAAAAAAATACAATAAAGTTACATATTAAAAAAAAAAGGGTCGGGGAAATAGGATCACGTTGCAAGTTCATAAGGTCACAGGCCAGAAATCAACTATTCATCAAAAAAATCAGAAAAGTAGTTTAATTTCTATATTTTGTTTGTACTTTTCATCAATTTTTCATAATTGTGATCCAATCTAATGACATGCAAAATTGCAAATATTTGTTCTATAAATATTAGCAACGAAAAGGGAAGGACATTAAAAAAAAAGTAGTTGTAGTTGTTAACAATGAGAAAGAAAAAAAAGAGAACAACATTAGTATGTGGTTGCATGAAAGGGAGTTGCAAACATACGCAAAGCTCCTAATTTAAATAAAAAAAAATTAAATCTAATTTAAGGAAGTGAGAAAGGGAGAGAAATTGTCTAAGAGTGCATTTGATTTATGAAGTCACATTTTTTACAAACACTAATATTGCTACACCAAATTGTCTATGGAAAACATAAATTACATAATTTAGAAACCCTCTAATAACATACACATACGGTGAATATAAAATTAGACAATGTCTAGGTTAGGTGCATGTAAATCAAGTGAAGGCTCCCCAAGAATGGATTAAAAAATGATCAATTTTAGTGTACAAACTAAAAATCCTGTAAATGAAAAATTCATACAAATTATAAGTTAGTAATAGCACAATTGTACTTGAAAAATCTTTGGATGTTTTGGTGCTTTATCTTTGTAAGCGTCATTTTGATCCAATGAGTACTAATGTTTCATTTAATTTCATAAAGATGAATTCTTGTGAAAATATGAAATGATAAATTTGACTTGAAGACTACATAGATCAATCCTAATAACAATTTAACAATTTAACTTGGTGTAAAAAATATCTCTAAAACTTACCAAATTAAGATTCAATTATAAAGATCTATTAATAAAGAAAGCTTGTATTAAAACTTTAATAATGAAAGAAACATATACAATAAGAAACTAGAAATAAATGATAGAGGGGAAAGTAAGAGAAAAGGGCCCAATAGAACGGGAGAAAAATTACAAAAGAGGATACTAAGCCAAAAGAATACATTAGAAAATACCATGCTTACAAAACATAGCCGACATGCAAATACATAGAAGTAGACAACATAATAACAATGAATAATCATGATTCCTAAGACCTTTGAGAAAAAGCAAGAGTGGTGACAACAACTCTTGCATCGCCAATCAACACTGCAACAGGGTCCAAAGTATCCTTCACTCTAGAAACCAAGGTGGCAGCAACATTGCCATCCTTCAAATGAGTGAGACAAGCATCCTGATTATTAATGGCTTTGCCTGACTGACGTAACATACTACTCCCAACAACAATACCATTGGCCACAAGATGATCATGGTGCCTCTGTACTTCCCTTCCATTAACTCTCCAACTGAAATATATGAGACTTTCATTCTTCACACTTCAATTTAATTATCCACCACTAGCCACATCAGTCTTTCGTATACTTAATGGTTGTGGAAGTAAGAGATCTGTATATTTTTATCCTTGAATAAAATATCGTTGAAGAAGATATGAGGAGTTTAATCTTTATAATTTTCTTTCGATACCTGTGATTTAATCTAGTTACATGAAAAATTAGAACTCTCTATTCTATAAATATCGGCAAGGGAAGGAAAAATATATATTAATAAAAAGAAAAAGTAGCTGTAGTTGTTAATAGTGAGAAAAACAATAAGAAATAAAATAGATAGAATGACATGCATGCGAACCCAGGAGAAGCTTTACAATAAAAATAAAAAAATTAAAGTAAATCTAATTTAAGGAAGGGATAACGGTTAGTTCTAAAAATAGAGAGATGAATAGAGTAGTAGAGAAGGAAAACACAAAAGGAGGGACTATGGGCTTATGGGTGAAGAATAGCAACAGCAGAAGCAACATCGATATGTTTGAAGTAAAAATTCTACCATACATATATATATATATATATATATATATATATTAGCACTTGGATCTTTAAGGGGTGCGAGGGTTAAGCCGATATTAAAATATATATCAAATGATCAATAGTTTGATATATTTATGAATTTCTATTCCTTTATATCCTCCAATTCTCCCACTATCCTATACTTGTATATGTGTATCTATTTGTGCTTCAATATCAATTTTACATAGTTAAATCTATTGAACAATTCACTATGCCCTAGTATTTTATTGGGTCCTATAAAGTTGAAGCTAATTTGATACATAGAGAAAAAAATTATGTATAAAAATACTATCACATATATGAATATGTTGCTATTTTTTTTCTCTTAACTTATAGATTTAGCTAGGTGTATTCTTCTATTACATGCTCGTAAGAGGGAGGTGAAAAAGGTAAAGAGAGAGGTATAAATTGTAGATTTTTATACTATCTATCTATCTATATATACATACTCTCTTTCCCTACTTTATCTTAACTATTTTAGTCTCTATCAGTATTTTCACCTCTCTTTCTCTTATGTACCATACTCACTTTCCCCCCACTATTCTATTATCTCTCCTCATATGTTCCTATCTCTCTAACTGTCATTCCCAATATGAAACAAACAATCAAACTTTTTGAAATCAATAATTCAAAACTCTCTCTCTCTCTCTCTCTCTCTCTCTCTCTCTCTCTCTCTCTCTCTCTCTCTCGTTACACCTAAATTTGTATATCTATTTGCATCTTGACATCTAGTTATCCATATTTATTCTTCCAATTATACCTTTTTCTCCATCTCTCTATCTCTCTCTCTCTCTCTCTCTCTCTCTCTCTCTCTCTCTCTCTCTCTCTCTCTCTCTCTCTCTCTCACACACACACACACACACACACACACACACACACACACACACGCGCGCGCGCACATGCACGCACGCACGCACGCATGCATGCACGTGTGCGCGTGCGCACACACACATGCACACACACTCATACAAGAACACATACATAAAACATCGTCTTATTGTAAAATAATATTTTAGTAACAAAAATGTTAGGGGAAAAAGTGTATCTATTTTCCTTCTTCTCTTTCTCCTCCTCCTCCTCCTCCTCCTTATTTTCCTCTTTCTTCTCATTCTTATTCTTCTTCTCCTTCTATATTTTTTGTTTTTTTATGCTCATCATCCCTTTCTTCTTCATGTTGTTCATCTCTATCTTCTCTCCCCCTCCCCAGTTTCCACATTTTCCTCATCCCCTTCTCCTTCTTTCCCCCGCGCCCCCCCCCCCCCCCCCGCTTCACCTTCATTTCTTTGTTCTCCTTCTTGTCCTTCTTCTTGATCTTGTCCTTCTTCTTCCATTTATCCTCCTTCTCTATCCCTCTCCTATCCTCCTTCACCTTTGCCTTCAGCTTCCCCTTCCCCCTCTCCTTCACTAGATGAACACTAATATATCATGTCCTTTGTATCCACTTTTTAAAGGAAAATATTGAACAACATTTAGGTACATTATTAAAGAAAATTCTTTCTCAAATTTTGTTTAATGGTTTATTTTATCTAGTCTACAATCTATGGACATTTATCTATTGTACCATCTTTAGATAATCTAAGTATTAAGGAGAAACATTAAGCTTAGACCTTGCTAAGTATTTGGATTCCTTATCATTCCCTTTATTCTCCTCCTAATGCTTTTCTTCTTGGTATTCTCCTTCCCTATGTCATATACTTCTTCTTCTCATTTTCCAACTTTTCCTCTTCATCTTCCTCATTTTTCTCCCCTCCTTCCTTTTCTTCTCCATATTCCCCTTCTTTTTATTTTCATTTTTCGGCAAAGGGATGGTCCAACATTACATTACTCCTTCAAATTCTTTAGAGGAATATTTTTGACGATGACAAATATATTCAATCTCAAGTTTTGGTATTGCTTTTGGACTTTAGTATGTTAAAAAAAATACCACTCTTGAAACAATCATCAAATTGCAAAATGGCTTGAGAAATTCTTTAAACATAACATTGACTTGACCAATTTCTTTATAGAATAGCAATTATTTCTTTTGCATTTGATTGTGTTTGAGTTTTTCTCTCAATGATTACATTCTACATCTTTTGACACTATTTGACATAATCAAATAAATCTACATTCAACATTATTGATCATAATAATGTTCATTTTTATAAAGATAATTTATCAAAATATCAAACCATATTAAAAAACTCTAAAATCAAACCATGCTTATAACATAATACCTTGTATAAACTTGTTGTTATTGATAACATGCCAAAAACTATTTATTTTTATCAATTTATATAGTTGAAAAAATAATATTATGTAGTTATCTAAATAAAATACATATTTGTACTTAATGACATATACAAGGATTTATTGCATCATTGAAAACTATAAAATTAAATTACATATAATAATTAGCTTTAAGATAAGAAGTCATTCATCATCCATGACATGTCATATTTGGAAGCAATAATTAAAATAAAATAAACCTATTGTTCTTTTGAATTTGACCCTATTAATTCATTGTTTTTATTATTTATTAAATAATATCATAAAAATATACCAATTTCATCTAAGCACCCTTCAACAATTTATCAAATGGCTAAGAGTAAGAAAAATTTGGATAGCAATTATTTTTAAAAAGGAGTTCTATTTCTTTTTAAAATATGACATCACAACAGCACTTCAAATATATATAAAAAACAACTTCTATGATTAGTTACAATTTATTTAATGAAGGATTTAAAATAAATCTTTTAAAACATGAAACAAAATTAAACAAGTGAAAAATTAAATACAATTTTTTTAAAGATATATAATAAAAAAATTAATATATTTTTGTTAATATATTTCATTTTTTAAATTATATAGGACAATAAGTCTTTTCAACTATTTTTATAATTTTTTGTACAAATAGACATTTTGTTATGTCTTATATTATTTATCATTTTCATATTATATATACTTTTGGCTTTTACAAGGTCTTTTAAATTTTAGTTTAGTAGAATCTCTTTATTATAATTTTCGACAATTTATTTGAGGGGTAGATTTTCGATAATAGATTTAATAGATGTTAGATCAAAAGAATGAAAATTTTATTACAAAAACTCTTAGGTATATGTTTACACCAAGATTAAAAATAAATTTCACTCTTCTTATTTTCATCTTTATATTTCAAAATTAAAATTGAAGTAACCTTCACCATTTTAAAAGATTTTTACTCTTTAAAAATAAATAAATATTTTCATTATTAAATATGTATTTAAAAATTTTAAAATTAATTCTTAATTTTATATTTATATTAAAAAATAAGACTAAAATTTAATTAGATTTTAAAAATTAATCTTTATGACAGAAATTATTTTCCATTTAATTGAGCCTACTTTATGAAAATTAATTTACATAAACTAATTTTACATTTAATTTCGTTAGCTTTTACTGTATTTGGATCATTCGACATCAATACTTCACACAATTTTAAGTGCACGGATGCTATAATAAAAGTGTTTTCAGAAATAATTGTAGTATCATGTATTTTCCTGTTAATTTGCATGGACATTGTTGTATATTATTGACATGACATCAATATTTGTATTCCAGTTAACAAATTTTGAAGTCTGCCATCATTTACTTTGACGAATTGTGGAGAATTTCTAATCCTCTCCAGTTCATAGAAGGAGAATTTCTTTTAAAGTTAATCTGTCACTCACAGCACCGGCTAAATAGCCGAAAATTTGCACCCGATCCCATCCGCTGTTGCCCCATCCATACATGCTCATACAACACTCAAATCAAGCTTTTTGATGTGAAAGTCACGCCAATTGATATCGTAGTGTAGAGAGATTCTATAAATAGAAAATTGTTAACAAAGAGTTGCAATTTTGCATGTTGTTAGATCAAATCACAATTATGGCAAATTGATGGAAAGTACAAACAAAATATAGAAATTAAACTACCCGTATCCTCTTCGGCAATATATTATTCTTGATAAAAATAGAATATATCTTTGAGTAATTTATCCTTAAAAATAAATTCTATTTTTATCCTCACTCCCATCTCGTGGTACGTTGAGGATTAAGATATTTATATTTTATTCATTTTTTGAATGTGATTTCTGATTGCTTATTTGTTCTAAGACCTACTCACTATTTTTATTTTTTGAATTAAGCCGATAGGAAAAGAAGAAGGGGATGTTTATATTTTATTCATTTATCTCGTAAAACAGGTGCATGTATATAGTCCAACTAGTATTAAAAAATGAGATATAATTCTCAAGAAATGGTTAAAGAGAGTGTTAACTTATATTACAGTTCCTAGAGTCTCAACTCACATACTTCTCGAAGGATTTAGAGCTTGATATAATTGAGACTTGCCGTGAACATGGAAAGGGCAGTGATATGACTGATAAGCTTCGACTTAATGTTGTCATTGATGTCACTGCTCTACTTTTTAATAGATTGGTGTGTCACAATATTTGGTAGTGATTGTCGATTTAGGGTTTACAAAGAGAGCTACCTATACACTATTGCTGTTTTGATGCTGGAATAGACACAGCCCCATAACATGAGGGTTAGTTCTAAAAGTAGAGAAGTAAAGCGTAAAAGGAGGGAGTGGTAGCAGGCTTATAGAAGGCGGGTGAAGAAGAACAATACACCAGCTTTACATAAAAAAATATTAGTTCTTTTGGAAAAGCAGATTATAATTGTTTTATTTAAAATTAGTTCCATAGCTTGATATTTTGATTATAGAATATTTGTAAAAAGTCCTTAATTATATTAAGGGTTAGACTAAACCTAGTGTCCCACTTGAATTAATATTTTATTAAAATAATTTGAAAATCATAAAGAATCTAAAAATATATTTAATTGAACAATCTAACTTACTGAAATATCTTTTTATTGAATATATTTCAGTTCAGAAGATTAAGTAAAATGAGATTTTACTGTAAAATATAGAATTTATCTTTAATTCATTCAAATTATGAAATAGTAAGAGGACAATTGTGCTTGTTAATAAGTGATCTTTTCAAGTTGTGCTGCTTTATCTCTTTGAACATCATCTCGATCCAATGAGTATTAATGTTTCATTTAATTTTATAAGAGATGGATTCGTGTGAAACTAAGAAACAATGAGTTACACATTTCAGTCTTAATAACAATATGACAATTTATCTTGCTGTAAAAACTGTCTTTAAAACTTATCAAATTAAGATTCAATTATGAGATCTATATAAATAATAAAGAGTGCTTGTATGAGAACTTTGTTTATGAAAGAAACATTTACAATAAACATCTAGAAATAAACTAGAGGTTGAAGTAAGGCCCTACAGCGTGGACAATAACATGATCACAAAACCTAGCCCGCATGCAAATACATATATAGAGGTATACAAACAAATAACAGTGGTGAAGAAGACATAAATCAAGAGCTAATTCTACAATGAAAGATGAGGTCCCTAGTTGTGTTGTGCAAGAGTGGCAACAACAGCTTTCGCATCACCAATCAACACAGTGACAGGGTCCAAATAATCCTTCACTCTGGAAACCAAGGCGGCGGCAGCATTGCTTTCCTTCAAACCAGCGAGACAAGCCTGTTGATTATTCTCTATAGATGTGAGCCATGCGAGTGCAACTGATGCATCGAATCTCGATTTCTTTAACTCAGACTTTGAAGCACGAATCGAACATCTCGTCTGCTTCAACAGCTCTGTGCAGTCTTCCAGAGCCCCCACTCTCCACTTTTTCTTCTTCTGCCTCGCCACAACACGAAAAGCATGTTTCGCTTCTTTACCTGCCAAATCCAGTGCGATAACAGAAAGGTCAGGCAAATCTGAGGATAAGGCCCATGGCGCGTTTGACAGTGATGAGACGCACGAGACTGGATTTATGGCGTTACTGCAAGCCTCGCTGATTACTTGTGAATACGTACTTGGTGGCTCTGCCTCACTTGCGTAATATAATCCCACCACAAATAGCACTCCCCACAAGATGATGGCGCCTCTCAAGATCCCTTTCGTAAAGTATGCAGCTGACATATTTGAGCCTTTCATTCTTCACACTTCACACTTCAATTTAATTATCCACCACTAGTCACGGTATCCTTAATATATAACCTTCTAACCTTCTACTTGGAGATTGCATGTCACTAAATATTCTATTTTTATTATTATTATATTTATATACTTAATGGTTGTGGAAGTAAGAGATATGTCTATTTTTATCCCTTTCTTCATGCATTTAAATTATAATTACGTTTTAGGCGTAGTTAAATGGATTTGCCTTTCAATTTTAGTAATTTTCAAGTTGTGGTTGTAACTTTTTGTTCATATATATATATCATAATAATAATATAATTATAATTCTATATATAACTTTTTTATTATATATATATAATTAAAATTAATTCTAAAGAGTTTTACAAATTTACATTCATACATGTTTTTCTGATTGTTTTTCTTTTTCTTTTTGTTAATAACTATTACTTGCACTTAAAAATTCATGTTATGACTTTTTAATATATTATAAGTTATTGATTCTGCATATGAATTTGATAGCACTTTCACAATGTTCTAAAAATATCTTCTAAATTTTATTTTTTATTTTTTAATGTAATAAATATGAACTACAAATATATACAACTTCAATAATATTTATTTATTTGTTTGTTCTATTTTTACTTAAACTAATAACTTCTTTAAAAAAAGTTTTAAAATATTCTTATAATTAAAGTTTTTTAATTTAACATTTTATATTGTTAAAAATATAAATATAAATCAAATAATTTTAAATAAATATGTTAAATTATATCTTCTATTTAAAATTTCATAATATATTATGAAATTTACATATTGGAAAAAAAAGAACTTATAATCAACCGTAATTTGTTATCTAAATTATGGTTGATTGTTATCACCCAAAATTATATCTTTTAAATATAAATATTTTAACTGCATAAAAGCTAATTTATAAATTATATAATTAGCCGATTAGGTTGTCTACCGCAGGAAAAGCCAATTAGAATACTTTATACTAAGCTTTTGTTATTATAACACTAGGGTGTACATCTTCTGCATGGAATGGTTTACCAGTCCTGTACACTCTGGATTAGTGGTGAATAAGGGATGGGGAAGTTACGATGCTTCATGCTTTTATGGCTTGCTGAATTCAACAGATGCAAATAGTACTGATTTTATGTTTGCAGTGCAACTTTATACACTCTCTTAATGTAGCTCTTCTACCCAAATTCACTTTAGAATGCAACTAATTTCAAAACCGTGAACTTATTTTCACAAGTTAGAAAGCACTCCAAATATTGGTTTTTCTAATGACGTGGGAACAAGTGTTAGCTTGTTTGACTTGTGTTGTTATGTGTTCTAATGTTTTGGTAATACAATTTTAACAAACAGAGGTTAAGATCTGGAATTACTAGTAGTGCAGGATGGATGTAAAGATGAACGGTAGAGAGTGTGGATTTAAAAGATATTCAGCTAATAAGCCATGGAACAAGTTACATTTTAAAATATGTCAAAGGCAATAGAAAATTACTGTCGATGAATTTTATAATCTTGGTGAAGAAAGGGATATAATTGGAGAAGTAGACAATATGCAGAAGACAATTAAGCAATAAAAACATTTAAAAAAATTACAAAATGAGAAAACAAGCATCATCTAATGCAATTCAATTGTCAAGAGATACAAGCTAAGAGGATCTTAGGCAAGACAACTTCTACATTAGAGTCGGAGGTGGCTGCTATTCATAGGGATTAAACCTCGTCAGTTGTAGAAAATGACAGGACTCTGCATTATAGGAAACTTGGATGCCACAAGATTCGAGTGACTAAATTTGTCAAGTACTTAAAATGTCAAACATGTTTTTGTGCCCTGGAAATGAGAGAAATGAGATATTTTGAAGAATACATTTAGTTGGATCAATTTTAACAAATAAATATTAATATATGCAAAAGACCTCAGACACTTTTTTTTTAATGTTGTAAGTATAATTTAGGAAAATACTTAATAAACATAATAGGAAAAGTGTATTCCTATTGGACACAAATGGAAACATATTCAAGGATAATATTTTTCTTCTTATCTGTCATCTTGTCAGAATACTGATATGAACTATAAAAATAAGAGCTGTTAGGCAGTTAATTAGTTCCCATCCAAGACTAAAATAGAAGTAATATAGAAGACTAAAAAATGTTCTCCTGAACAAAATGAAGCACAAGTCACTACTACAAAGAGGGGGATTAAAGACAAGATTTCAGACAAATTTTTAATAAATTGTCTTCAATTTAGATAGAAAGAAATTTATGTATTTTCTCAAATTTGTCTCTGATTGGCCATCTTAATGTATCATCTTAAAAAATTGTCTCTATAAGACAAAAGTGTCTTACATAGACCATTTTTTAAGATGATACATTAAGACACTTAGTAAAGACATATCTGAGATAATCAACAACTTTCTTTCTGTCTTATCTAAAGACAATTTTAAAAAAATTGTCTCAAGTTTTTTTGTTTAACCACCCCTGCCCCTCTTTCTTGCATTCTTAATCTTGCTTCTGGTATTTCTAAAATGCAAAAAATGAAATTGTGCTCACAGCTTAACCATAACATTCCAACAACCTAAAAAAGAAATTTCTTTCCATCACTTCACTGAAAATAAATTACTGAAATTACTTTAGCATGAATCACTAGAGAATAATCTAAATTACTTTAGCATGCATCACTAAAGAGTAATCTAAAAATAAACAACTTCCCATGCCTTAATAATCCAACGCACAGTAAAAACTTGATTTATTTCATATAAAAGTTTTTCATACTTGGAGGTTGATTATATACAACAATGAGAAGGAAATACATGATTTGCTTACATGTGGAGTGTCATGAGGTCTAGTATTAAAGAACTGTGTATAACTACACTCAATGTTTACTATACATATCCCATATTGGAAATGGAAAAAAAATCAACATGCTACAATAGAAATAAATTATTTTGCTGAAACATTCTAGACCAAAATTACATTATTTCTCTAAACTACATTATTTTGTAAGTGTTTGGCTATGGCATGTAGCATCTCTAATACAATGACAACTAATGTAACTTCACTCTCACGTTTGAAGCTTTTGATAAGTCTTAAAAAATTCAGAATGTCACCAACACTCCCCCTTAATCTTCATTGCCATGCCATGTATGTGTGTAATGCCAATCCTTTCTCAGAAATTCTCTAAAACATTCTTTGTAAGGTGCTTTGTGAAAACAAAACTCAAGACATATGTCACCATTGTTCACTAATTCACAAATATAATGATATCTTATATCTATATGCTTACTACATTGATGAAAGACATGATTCCTTGATAAATAAATAGCTGAATTATTATCACAATATATTTTTGTAGGTTCTTCTTTTGGATGTTTCAAGTATGAAATTACTCTTCTTATCCACATTTCTTGGCAATTTGTTGATGTTGCTTTAGTTATTGACATTGTTAGAAATGGTTGTTTCTTTGATGCCTAATAGATAGCTCCTTGATCCTAGGTGAAAGATATAGTGTGAGGTACTTTTCTTATTATCAAAGCTACCTTCTTAGTCACTATTTATATAACCAATCAACTTGTAATCATGTGAGGGTTCATATAAGATCCATAAATACTTTGCTCTAACTATATACCACAAAATCCTCTTTCCAGCATTCCAATGAGTGTCTTTTGGTTTTTCCATGAAACTAGAAATAAGATTAACTCTATGCATTATGTCATTTCTTATAGCAGTCAAGTGTAGAAGGCTTCGAACCAATCTTTTGAATAAAGTTGCATCTACATTACAAATATCATCATTCTTACTAAGTTTAAAACCCAAAGCAACTAGTGTAGGGGCTGAATTCACATTTGTCATTTTAAATTTTTTCAACAAATCAATAGCATACTTACTTTGACAAATGAACCTAACTTGATCATTTTGATTTACTTCTATCCCAAGAAAATATCTCATGATTCCCAAATCAATCATCCAAAATTCATTTTTCATGGCTAGCTTGAATTTGTAATTGTTATATTATCAGTGAATATCAAATCATCTACATATAAGCAAACTATCAATATTTCTCCTTCATTTCTCACTTTGACATATCAAGTTGGTTCATATCCACACCTACTAAACCCAGTATTCATTAAATAAGAATCTATTCTATTGTACCAAGCTCTAGGAGGTTGCTTCAAACTATATAGTGCCTTTTGAGTTTGTATATCTTATGTTCTTCTCCCAAAATTTCATATCCTGGTGGCTATTTTATATACACCACTTCTTCTAAAATGTCATTGAAGAATGCTGATTTCACGTTCATCTGATAGATATTCTAACTGTTTTGAGCTTCTATGGATAAAACCATTCTAATAGTGTCTAATCTTTCCACGTGTGAAAAATTATTACTATAGTCTATACCTGGTTGTGTGAAGCCTTTGGTAACTAGTCTTACTTTGTGTTTCTCTAGTTTTCCATCAGCAATATACTTTATTTTGTATACCCACTTAACTCCATTCACATTCTTGCTTTTAAGAAGCTCTACTAAATCCCAAGTTTCATTATTTTTTATTCACTAAATTTCTTCATCCATGGATGAAATCAATTTGTCACCTTTAATAGAATCTTCAAAGTAAATTGGATCAACTTGTGCTACTAGTGCAACATTAATGCATAAATCATCATTTTCAAACTCTTGTAACTAATCATATATGTCCCTAAGACTTTGTGCCTTCTTTGAAGTATTTATAAAGCTTGATCTTATCGATGCAAGTGTTGGACTAGAGGACTGACTACTGTTAACACTTGTTGGAGTAGTAGTGTTTTGAATAATAAGTTCCCTTGAAGGTGTTTTAGGGATATTTGTTTTTGTTGTAAAATGCACATCTTGAGATTCATTGTCTCCATTTTCTCCTTCTACAAACTCAACATCACAACTTATTGTTAGCTTCTTTGTGATGGGATTGTATAGCCTATATGCCTTGGATTGTTCATTATATCCCACAAATATGCACTTGTCTCCTCTATCGTCCAATTTTTGTCTCACTTCTTGAGGTACCAATGAGTATGCCACATAGCCAAATGTCTTTAATTTTATGTTATGTTCAGATTTGTAACACTTATGTTCTTTAAAGTCTTTTGATGTCTTAACTTTTTTAAATTTAAGTCTTTTATTTTTTATTACAAAGGATCCACCTTTGCAAAGAATAATTAGATAATATGCATGGTGTTAGAAATTCTTTAGAATAACAAGAGGGGGGGAATCAGTTATTCAAGGTCCAAAAGTCCAATTCAAACTTTTCATCAAGTAAAGTGAGCCTAATAAATTGTTCATTCATCTAAGTGTAAACATTCCTATTCAGCAAGTTACTATAAATCAACATAAAAGCATAACACATGAAAAGATAAACACATGACACAATGATTTATGTGGAAACCCAATTTGGAAAAGACCACCAGTAACACACTACTCAATTCTCACTCTTCTAAAGTGATGCCCTATGAAAGGCCTACCGTGTTAAAGGCTACAACACACTATTAAATGTGACCTAGTTAAAGGATTTAATCACCTTGTTAGAAGTGGTCCTAGTTAGAGGACTTTAGAAAATTCACTTAGAATGCTACCCTGTTAAAGGATTTACAAATGGTTGTTAAACCAACCTAAGTCCATAGGATTTTTACCCTAACTGATACAATTGCTAGAGAGTAACAATAAGGGGTTTTAACCTAATTACAATTCACAACTTATCTTGTAGATTTCAAATCACAATTCAACTCTTCACATTTGCCCAGTTTTCAATCTCTGCTACTCTTTATAGCTTGCCCTCTTTTCAAGCTTCATTTCCTTGAGTCTTCATTCTCGATGTACCAGTGCAATATTCCTTCTGACCACTAATTGAAGCAAAGTCTTGGTGCTCTATTCTTCCTTCTCCTTGATGTCTTCTCCTTGACACTGTTCAACCACTTCACAGTCTTCTCCTTGACACCCTTCAACCACTTCACAATTTTTGGCACTCCAACAACTCTTACTTCTTGGTCTGTAACTCCTTAAATAGAAGTTTGGAATTTCTTTTCCCGCTCAATTCTTCCTTCCTTTGATTTCTATTCAAATGGATTAGGTAGGATTCATTGAATCTAACCTACAATTTTTTCCTTCTAGAAACATCATGAAGAATCCTCTTGAATTTTCTCAAGAATGGTTTACATAGAATTCTTTGCCACTAGCTCATCATCCTTATCCTCCAACTGGTTCACAAAATTCAAGGTAACAAACTTGTCAGCTCAGATTTGGTGAATCTTTGACTTTTCAATAATGCAGTAGCTTGACACTATTAAAATTGTGGTGCTCGATACATACTGTGTTACTCGACATTAACTACATTTTACTAATGCTCAACACCTACTGTGGATTCACTCGACATCCGCTAAGTTTTTCTAATGCTTGACATCTATTACTTTTCTTAGCATCTGAACACACTTGGCTCCTTCTATATTACCCAGCACACACTAAATTTTTCATTTTCTCAGCACTAACTAAAAATTTGCTTGGCTTGAACTAACTTGTTTGACACTTACTAATGAACTTAGTTTAAGCTTTGTAGTGAATCTTGTTCCAACTTATTCTTTTAATGTTTCTAAGTGCGACCAACCTCTATATCTTCAAGTATGTTATTAGTACATCATTTAGCCATTGTCTTAACTAATCCTTGCACTTCATTACAAAACCATAACTCAACCTTTCCCTTAAGTGCTTTTGTTACATCTTATTGATTAAATCCTCTTCATCAATAAACTAAGTGATATTACTTGGATCTTATAAGCAAATGTCATTCCAGCTAATAGTAGGTTTGACATCAATGACAAAACAATGATTGAAAACATTCTTTTAACAATAATCTCCCTCTTTCAATCAATCTTCTTCTTACAATGATCTTTTCAATCATATTTCCAACAATCTCCCTCTTTGGCATTGATGGAAAACCAAACTGATCAACCAAGTTAACAAAATGCTAACTAGGTTAAAATAGTTAATCAAATGCCAAAAAGAAAACTTTATTCAAAATTATTCATTATCATTATATCAGTATCATAAGTTAACTTATGACTCCCTTTGAATTCTTTTGTTGATAAGCTATCTTCCTCTAATTGATTCTTGTGTATACTAATTTTCTCCTTCTGAGCTATAATTTCCTTTTTTCATAACTAAACATTCTTTTTCTATACTAATTCCCTCTTACATTCTTTCCCTCTATATGCATTGTTCATCTTCTACTATTTTGGTATCTAACTACTTCTCTCTCTCTATCAATAAATCTGATCAGTTTCTTCATTTGTCTCCCTCAATCTTCATTCTTCTCCCTCAATTGTTGATCAGTTTTCTTCATTCTTCTCCCTCTTTGACAACAATGCCAAAGACATACTATTTTAGCATCTTAACATGCAAGTTTAGCATTTGTAGGTACTCCAATTTCTCCTTCTGTCACCTTACTTTTGATTGATTTGGAATTTCAACACTTTGATTACTTCAGGCATGATCCTAAAGTAAACATCATCTGCATCAATATGTAATATTTCAACAATCAATTCAATTGATGTAGGGCAGTCTTGTTTTATCTTAAGTAGCCTTGGCTAGGGGTATCACCCCTAACTTACCTCTAAGATACTCAAAGGAATCTTTAGGTAGTGCTTTTGTGAAGATGTTAGCAATTTGTTCCTTTGAGCTAACATATTCCATCCTTACTTGCTTGTCTTACACTAATTCTCTTACATAGTGATACTTGATTGCAATATGCTTTGTTTTGGCATGCATTACATGATTCTTTGATATGTTGATGGTACTTGTATTATCACAAGCTCATTTACCTCTTTTTTTATGCCTTGCAATAGATGTTTGTTACATACAATATTCGTGCAATTGATAGAAACTGCAACATACTTAGCTTTTGCTATTGACTATGAGGTACAACTTTGCTTTTTGCTGGTCCAAGTAATTAGTTTTTTTCCCAAGAAAAGTGCTCCTCCACTAGTGCTTTTTTTGTCATCAATATTACCTCCCCAATCTACATCAGTGTAGGCTCTCAACTCAAACTTTTCACTTCTCTTGTAATATAATCCAAAGTCATCAGTTCCTTTTAAGTACCTTCGTATTCTCTTTACTGCCATCAGATGATTTTCCCTTTGTTAGCAGAAAATCTTACAACTATTCCAACAACTAATGCAATGTTTGGTCTATTATGTACAACATATTGCAACTTTCCAATCATTGATCTATACAATGTTTGATTCACTTTAGCTAACTCATCATTCTTTGATAACTTATGTCTTATTACCATTGGTGTGCTGACTAATTTTGAGTTTTCTAATCCAAATGTCTTGAGTATCTCCTTGATGTATTTTGATTCGATTACAAATATTCCATGCTTCAATTGTTGTACTTGCAATCCAACAAAGAATTTGATTTCTCCAAACATTGACATTTCAAATTCATGTTTCATTTGATCAAAAAATTCTTTGCATAGAATATCTTTTCCTCCAAATATTATATCATCAACAAAGATTTCAGATATCAAAATGTCTTTACCTTTTTCTTCCTTCATATACAGGTTTCTATTGTCATCTATTCTCTCAAATCCTATCTTTAGAAGATATTTGTGTAGTCTCTCATACCATGCTCTAGGTGCTTGCTTTAGACCATAAAGTGTTTTATGTAGTTTGCAAACCATATCATTGTTGCTGTCATCAAAAAATCACTCTGGTTGTTCTATGTAGACTTTCTCTTCCAGTATGCCATTCAGAAAAGAAGACTTTACATCTATTTGGTAGACCTTGAAACCTTTATAGGCAGCATATGCAAGTAGTGTTCTTACTCCTTTCATTCTCGCAACAGGGGAAAATGTTTCCCCATAGTCTAGTCCTTCTTCATGTGCATAGCCTTTGCAGACTAGTCTGGCATTGTTTCTTGTTATCTAACTATTCTCATTAAGTTTATTCCTGAAGACCCATTTGGTAGCAATTACATTCTTATCAGCTGGTCTAGGAACTAGGGTCTAGGTTTTGTTCTTCTCAATCTGGTCTATCTCTTCTTCCATAACTTTATGCTGGTTATCATCTTGTAGTGCATCTTTCACTATTTGGGCTCAACCTTGCTCAACAAACATGATTAATTCCTTAGTCAGTGTCTTGTCATTGGTCTTGCATCCTTGTCACCAATGATTTGTTCTATAAGGTGATGTCTTCTCACATACTTAGCTAGTCTTGGTTCTATCCTTCTTTCCATATTTGATTCTTCAGCTTCAGAGTCATTTTGCTCTTGTCTTTCTAGTATTTCATCATTTCTTCCATGTGTACTAATTCCAGAATTAGAATGTGTATTTTCTTCATTCTGTAACTCAACTTCTAAATGCAACTCAACATTCACTAGTTGTGATTGGATTGATACTGAAATTTGTTGTTGATTCCCAACTTGATTTGTAGCCTCATCTTCAATAGTCATTCCTTCATAAAAGTATACAAAGGATCTATAACCTCCTAATTTTTTGGATTCATCAACTTGAACTTCTGCATGCTCATCAAAATTTACATTTTCACTCTTTACAATCTTATTAGTGTTAGTATTCAAATACTTATATGCTTTGCTTCTAGTGGAGTATCCAAGGAATATGCCTTTATCACTTTTTGCATCAAACTTTTCATTTCTAATATCTTTAAGAATATAGAATTTGCAACCAAACATTTTTAAATGTTTTGCATTAGGTGAGTGACCATACCATAGTTCAAAAGGTGTTTCATTTGTTCCTTTCTTAACTTGAACTTTATTCAATGTGTAAACGACAATACTTACAGTGCCTCTCTAGTAATTTAGAGAAACATTTTTCTCCATCATCAATATTCTGGCACAATGTATCATTGGTCTATTTCTTCTTTGTACAATGCCATTTTGTGGGGGAGTTCTTAATGTTGATGTTTGTCTTTTGATACCCTTATCATTGCAAAATATCTCAAATTCTTTTGATTTAAACTCTCCTCCTCTGTATGATCTTAGGCACTTCAAAAAATTTTCTATTTCCTTCTCAACCTTGGCCAAGTATCACTTAAACATTTGAAATGCATCATATTTTTGCCTTAGGAACATGGCAGTCATCACCCTAGAATAGTCATCTACAAATATCTTTAAGTATCTATCTCCTAGGTAGCTTTTCAATTCTATTGGCCCATATAGGTCAATATGGACTAGTTCTAGTACTTCTTTGGAAGTGTAGGCTTTGCTTCTGAAGCTTGATTTGGTCATCTTTCCTAGTTGACATTGTTTGCACATTGTGTTTTCAGGCTTCTTCAATTTGGGCAAACCTTTGACTTTCTTCTTTTTGTTGATGCTAATCAGATTATCAAAGTTAACATGACACAACCTTTTATGCCATAACCACAGATCATCAAATTTAATAACTAGACAAGTTGCATCTTCCATATCTAGGTAAAATGGATTACTTCTAGTTTGTTCACTTTTTCCTATCAGATTTCCATTAGTGTCATAGATTTTGGTAGTTTTGTTTCCAAATTCTATCTTGCAATCTACATTGCCTAGTTGTGATACACTTAGCAAATTATAGTTCAATCCTTCAACATAGTATGCATTATCATATGAAATTTTCTCAATAAGTTTAATAGAACCTTTTCCTTTGATTTGACAAGGAGCATCATTACCAAATCTAACACTATTTCCATCATACTAGGTAAAGGTAATAAACTTACTTCTATCCCCTGTCATTTGATGTGAGCATCCACTATCTATGATCCACTTGTCATTTTTGTTCACACAAGTCACCAATGCTATTGCTTCTTCTTCATCTGATTAATTTTTCATGGCTACATAGATTACCTCATCATCATTCTCATCAGAATCTTCTTGAACAATGTAGCATCTTTTTCCTTTGTCCTTGTAATCTCTGCTATCATCTTCTCTTTTGCTCTTATACTTTTTTCCTTCTTTGTAGTTTTTCTTCTGAGTACACCTTGTAACAATATGTCCTACTTCATTGCAATTGAAATAAATGATCAGAAGCTTACCTTTGAATTTGCCTTTGCCTTTGTGGAATCTTTTTGCCAGTAATACTTCCAATTGTTCCACATCTTCTTCATCTGTGCTACTATCACTGGATGTATGTTTTCCTTTTCTACTCTTCTTCTTTGATTTCACCTCCTTAAAATCTTTCAATGTTAGCTTGGCCTTGAAAGTAGATTCAAGATTCTCAGGTCTGTAGCTATCAAAGTTGGACAAATCAAGTGTAGTAAGTCTTCCCACTATACCTTCAAAGGTTAGTGTGTTTCTTGGTACACACCTTAGCTCTTGGATGGCTCAAACTCTAATAGCATAAATGGAGAGAAAAGTTCTTAAATATTTTCTATTAATAATATTATCATCCAAATGACCACCTAGAATTCTTATTGCACTTACCACTTCTTTCATTCTAGAGGCATATTGAGTAGCATTCTCACCTTCTTCCATTTTCATGTCATCAAACTATCCTCTAAGGCTTTCTTTCTTTGCTCGTTGAACATTTTGATCTCCTCCATAGATATTTGATAGGGCTTTCTACATCTTGAATCTAGTATTACAACCTTTGATGACATCAAATTTAGCATAATTGAGTGCAGAGGCAATCTCCATCATTGCCTGATTGTGCCCCTTCCTTTTGTTCAAATCATTTGTAGAGAGGGGTCCACTGGATCTACATGTTCCATGCTAATTGAAGTTTTTACAGTCACCTATTGATCCAAGGTGCAATTTCATCAGACTCTACCATGCAACAAATTTATCCTTATTGAGCTTAGGAACTTCTCTCTTGGACATCTTGATCTTCCTACTTGACATCTTGATCTTCTTGCTTCTAGTACCTTGAAACTAAATCAGTAGATGGCTCTGATACCAATTGTTAGAAATGTTTTAGAATAATTGAGAGTGGGGGGGAGGGGGGCTGAATTAGTTATTCAAGGTCCAAATGTCTAGTTCAAACTTTTCATCAAGTAAAATGAGCCTAATAAGTTATTCATTCATCCAAGCTTAAACATTCCTATTCAGCATGTTACTATAAATCAACATGCAAGCATAAGACATGAAAAGATCAACACATGACATAGTGATTTACATGGAAATCCGATTTGAGAAAAAACCACTAGTAACATGCACTCAATTCTCACTCTTCTGAAATGATGCCCTGTGAAAGACATGCCCTATTAAAGGCTACAACAGACTATTAAATGTAACCTGGTTAAAGGATTTAACTACCTTATTAGAAGTGGGCCTAGTTAGAGGACTTAAAAAAATTCACTTGGAATTCCACCCTATTAAAGGATTTACAAATGGCTATTAAACCAACTAAAGTCCATAGGATTTTTACCCTAACTAATACAATTTCTAGAGAGTAACAATAAGGGCATATGCACCGAGTTGTGGTGCCAAAAAGATGACAAGTTTTTTTTTTTTTTTTTCTAATTTTCAATAGTATAGCATGTACGCACTATAGCGCGTATGCGCTATGGCTTGGGTCACCCAAGCCATAGTGCGTACGTGCTATTCTGATGTCCAAAAAGTTATATGATGGGCTGCAGACCCACGACCCATCATTTTCATTTTTTTTTTGGCTCTCCAATAGCGCGTACATGGGTTTGACAGCAAAAATTCACCACCATTTGCCAAAATGCCTCCTCACCGACGAAATCCAAGACAACGAGCACACCCACGACGATGAAGTAAGTGAAATAAACTTAACTTTGCATTTTTTAATATGTTTTCCATATTGTTTTATTGGTGTTTGATATTCTTTTGTAGGGTTTTTACAAATTTTATTTAGATTTGTTTATTTAGTTGGATTTCAATTGATTTTTTATCAGGAAATGTCCATAATCAATCGAAAAATCCACAAAACCCTCAAGAACCTCAAAACCAAAACCCTCCTCAAGAAGAACAATGAATTCCACAACCCGAACCAATTGCAAGACCTCCGCTAGGCACACAAGAAAATATAAGAAATGAAATATAGAGAGGCAAAACTGAATTAGAAAGACTCATTGCTCGGTTGAAAGAATCTAGACAAACCAATCCAATGAGGGCTCAATTGGCATCATCCCTCAAATCCATTAACACTCAGATAGCCTCAGTTAGTGGTCAGTTAGATATTTGGCGAGCTAAGAGGGATGAACAAAAAAGATTTTATGCAAATAAATTGTCATTTGAAGATGTTAAAAAAAAAGAAATATCAAAAGGTAGTATATGTGCATTATTTAGAAAACTTGGTGAGCCAAATACCATTAGAGAGGGTACTAAATGATTCCCCATCAATTGGTGCATACACGATGCTATTAGAAATAATTTTTGGGATAGATGGTGGATGGTTTTTGATGCCCCTCCTTGCAACAATCACGAGGTCCCCATGTATTTTTTGAAGAAATTATATTGTGAGTTTGTCCTTGGGGAGATCCCCAATTATTTTGATATGTTAGACTCCCAGGGTAGAGGTGGGGGGTCATCATTTGAGAGGCCAAGAGCACGTCGTGACCCTAATGTAGTTAGGGCACCTGTGGTCCATCCACAGCATGAGCATGTGATTATTCCTTCAGTTGTGAAGGAACATGTAGAGGCCAGCACTCTAGGGACCATTAATGCTTTTATGTAGACCCTCATCCATTCCACGAGCCCATTAGTTGAGGGGGAGCCTTCTATGCATCATGTTCACATGTGCACTTCATGCGGATCCCTATGCACATTTGGCACTCATGTCGAAGATGCTACGAATGATGGGCTTATCACCAGTGAGTTCCTGAACGAGACATTTGGCATTGACACACAGGTAAATTACTAATTTTATCACATTTCATATGTATAGTGAATGATTAATTAATTAGCATGTATTGACATTGTTCAAAATTTAGGGTCAAAGTGTTGCTGGGCCTAGTAGCGATCCTCCAGGCCTATTTTTTGTCCCTTCGACGAGTCCTGAGGTATGTATCAATTTAATCATTTTAATTAATACATATATTTTATGTAATCATATTAAGGATTGACAAAAAAAATTATGCATGTGCATCACTTCTCCACAGGACCCTCAACCTTTACCACAGACACAGAGCAGAGACATCATACGAGCTTCACACAGGTACAGTTGTTTCATGTTAATTTAATTCATTTGATTATATTTATTCCATGTTTCATATTAGATATAACGTGTATTGCATGACATGCAGCTCATGATGTCGGACACACCTCCTCATCTGCGACAGTCTATTGATAGTGGAGTGGCCACAGCTGTGGCTAGCTCACAGCCACTGACGGAGGTATGAAAGAATTTTATTCATTTTAGTTGTTGTTTATAATAGTTAATCTCAAAATTTCTAATGTTATTTATAAGTGATTATATTTATTGAATTGTTGTAGGGTCTTGTCATGCCTAATCATCCATGAGCATTTGAGGTGGACTTATAGAGTGACTATTTGTTGGTGGTAAGAAAATAATTGATTTTGTGTGTACATATATTTGATTTCAACGTATAATAAATATTGATTCATATCTACTTTCTTTGTATCAGTTGGACATGGAGAAGAGCCTCAACAAGAGGTCAAGTGAGCGTGTCAGGAGGGCCCCGTCATCTCCACTGTCTCCCTCCATATGACGGCAGAGGACGTCGAGAGACTTGTTTCCTTCCCCTCATGGGAAGGAAAAGATGTAGTTGAGATATTTGATTTTGATATATATATATATATATATATATATATATATATATAGAGAGAGAGAGAGAGAGAGAGAGAGAGACTTGTTTCCTTCCCCATGTATATATATAGGCATCAGAGAGACATATTCGACATAAATTTGATGTACATATGACATTCTATATTTGATGTATGACATTTATTTGATGTATGACATTATTGGTTAATATATGATATTTTTGTTCATATATGACATTATTGGTTATCATAATATATTATGTGTTTGTTAATGTATATGACATTATTGGTTATCATTTTATATTATATGTTTGTTCATGTATGACGTTAAATTAGATATGTATGACATTAAATTAGATATGTGCATGTATGAAATTAAATTGAATTGCTAGAGAGTTGCCATTATGTCTACCAACTAGTAGATGTTATTTTTTGCTTTATTAGTATTTCTCAAAAACTGCAAAGAAGCTATTTCTGGTGAATAGTTGTAAACAATTGTGATCATCAACTTCATGTACTCATGGCTTTGGCTGCGAACACTCGTAACTTTGGCTATAGGCATCCATGGCTTTGGCTATGTGCACTAGTTGCTTTGGCTGTGAGCATTTATGGCTTTGGTTGTAGGCACAATATAGCCTTGGCTATAGGTTGTCTTTCTTGCTGCATGTCAAAGTTACCTTCAAGAATATCATTAGTCTAAGATCATTACAATTAAAATACTATGACATAATACCTTGGAAATAATAGTCTTTAACACATTACTTTATTTGTTAAAACATCATGTAGTATCTACTATAGTGCTTCTACTCAAATATGTTTTCAAAAATACTTAGTATGGAAAAGAAATGTCTATGGAAAGCTTGTCAAATAGGATATTGAAGAACTAAATGTGGACAGTCATTAGTACCCATCAATAAGAACATAGACATCTTTCTCAAGCAAGCCATATGACATTAGCTTAATTTATAAATTTCCTTTGCAAATAACTAGAAGATGCTATGAATCTTAATACAGAGTTAATCACGAACTCATTATTCCATCCAAGAAGCATATATCACCCTAAGCCAATTAATCGACAAGATAAAAAATTAATTCAATTTCAACAAAATTTTGAGTATAACAAGCATCTTAGGGATTCTTACAAGAATTAACACGATGTTCACAAGAGCATTACAAGTTCTCGTAATGATATTTCACATATTGTAATCATATTCAATTTTGAATGGCCATTTGTGTTACAAGCATAAATTTTCTTTAAGGTCTTTTAATTCTAGACATGAATTTTATTCTGAAGCTTTTCTATGACAACCCACTCAATCCATATATTGTTGTTCCACATTATGTTGATTTGACTTTTATTGGTTGATTTGGATCTAGACATGACGTTATTCACTACCTTTTTTATATATATATTTTTTGTAGTGAGGTTCTAGCCTGAATGAATGTATTAGTCATCAAAGTTGTGAACCTTGGTCGAGATCCTTACAAATATTTTTTTAAATTGGACCTCAAATAGTTTTCTCAGTCACCCCCTGTACACAGATACTAAAATTGTAGTTAATTACAAAATTAATATTGAATTAACACAAGTTTAATTGAGAAGTATTATGTACCTCAATAGGCTAGATTATTATTGACCGGGAAGCTTTATCTTAGAGCAGTTGGTTTCCTAAATCTTTAGTGCAATGACACTCTTATGGAATGTGGAATTAGGTATGCTAGCTAAGGAACGTTCTTTAAAAGGTAGAGGAAACTCAAGACTCACATGTTTCCAATCAATATAAATGTTTAAATCGCTTCTCTAATTTTTTCTATTTATGATTTTCTTAAAACTTAACTTTCTAAATGCATTGATGGGGAAATAAAGATCTTCTAGGAACTAAAGGTTAATCATGTTTAATACTTACAATTCTTTGTTTTTATCTAATAATTTAAAAAATATTATACAAGTGTTTTCAAAGAGCAACACTTGTCACTAACATCATAAGAAGGAATATCCATGGAAAATTACCACTGATCCCCCACCACCAAATTCAAGAGAAAACAAAAATCCACTACTAAAGAGATAGTAACAATGATCATCCCTAGTCTCTCCCTTATCACAAAATGATTACCATCAAAATTTGCATTTCCAATTGTTTCATGTGCATTGAAGCGATAGTAAAATTTTCACTCTCTTACCTAATGTCTCCCATTTCTAAAACTCTTGGGGAAGGGCAAGGCCATCTTCTCAGTACTTCAAAATACAACGAGTTCCATTTTTTCCCATATTGATAATCGTTGACTTAAAGTATAGTCAAAGTATTGACAGCCCATAGGAACTCAACCTTTGAACATCCCATCTGTAAATGACCTCATAAAGAAAGTTCAATAAACCCGCATGAAATAGTGAAACAAAATTTTCATACTTGTGAAGATGATCAGACTGCAGGTGATCAATATGTCTCAAATCTATATTTAGTTATTTTACTATGCATATAAATGGTTTGTTATATAAAAGACTTATATCCACCAGATAAATAATCATTTTCTTACTATGCTATCCTTATCCTTGGCTGATCTCCGGTCTTTGCAACATGGTCCTGTAGGAATTGGAATCTCATCCATATCTCGCACGAGCTCTAAGATATGCCCAGTCAAAGATTGCAGCCCTGTGGGATTTAGTGACCCTTAGGGACATTCCAGTTCAGCGTGCCTAAGAATGTTCAAGCACTGAAGGGGACAAGACGAGGTTGGGGATAGGGTTTACCCAGCCACCTGGAGCTAATGGAGTAGACAGTTTGATGCCATGACGAAAGATGAGAGAGATTTGGCAGTCGGCAACTTTGTACTGGCCAACACTACAAGTTTTAGCATCACCTGAGATGGCATTGTAGAATGAAAATGGAATGTGATCTCCAAAAAGCAAGAGAAATTATTGTAGGTCTCTACAACACAGTCTTGTAGGAACTAGAATCTCATCCATATCTCACACGAGCTCCGAGATATGCCCTATCAAAGATTGCAACCCTGTGGCATTTAGTGACCCTTAGGGACATTTCGGTTGAGTGTGCCTGAGAACGTTCAAGCACTAAAGGGGACAAGATGAGGTTGGGGATAGGGTTTACCCAGCAACCCAAAGCTAATGGAGCAGATAGTTTGATCCCATGACGAAAGATGAGAGAGAGATTTGGCAATTGGCAACTTTGTACTACCTAACCCTCCAAGTTTCAGCATCACTTGACATGGCATTGTAGAATGAAAATGGAATGTGATCTCCAAAAAGTGAGAGAGGTTATTGTAGGTCTCTGCAACACGGTCCTATAGGAACTAGAATCTCATCCATACCTCACACGAGCTCTAAGATATGCCCCATCAAAGATTGCAGCCCTGTGGCATTTAGTGACCCTTAGGGACATTCTGGTTCAGCGTGCCTAAGAACATTTGAGAACTGAAGGGGACAAGATGAGGTTGGGGATAGGGTTTACCCGACCACTCGGAGCTAATGGAGTAGACAGTTTGATCCCATGACGACAGATGAGAGAGATTTGACAGTTGGCAACTTTGTACTAGCCAACACTGCAAGTTTCAACATCACCCGAGATGGCATTGTAGAATGAAAACAAAATGTAATCTCCAAAAAGTGAGAGAGGTTATTGTAGGTCTCTGCAACACGGTCCTGTAGGAACTAGAATCTCATCCATATATTGCACGAGCTCCGAGATATGCCCCGTCAAAGATTACAACCCTGTGGGATTTAGTGACCCTTAGGGACATTCCAGTTCAGCGTGCCTGAGAACATTCGAGCACTGAAGGGGACAAGACGAGGTTGGAGATATGGTTTACTCAGCCACCCGAAGCTAATGGAGTAGACAGTTTGATCCCACGACGAAAGATGAGAGAGATTTGGCAGTTGGCAACTTTGTACTAGCCAACACTGCAAGTTTCAACATCACCCAAAATGGCATTGTAGAATGAAAACATAAAGCAATCTCCAAAAAGTGAGAGAGGTTATTGTAGGTCTCTACAACACGGTCCTGTAGGAACTAGAATCTCATCCATATATCGCACGAGCTCTGAGATATGCCCCATCAAAGATTGCAACCCTGTGGCATTTAGCGACCCTTAGGGACATTCTAGTTCAGCGTGCCTGAGAACGTTCGAGTAGTGAAGGGGACAAAATGAAGTTGGGGATAGGGTTTACCCAGCCACCCGGAGCTAATGGAGTAGACAGTTTGATCCCACGACGAAAGATGAGAGAGATTTGGCAGTTGGCAACTTTGTACTAGCCAACACTGCAAGTTTCAACATCACCCGAGATGGTGTTGTAGAATGAAAATGGAATACGATCTCCAAAAAGTGAGAGGTTTTATTGTAGGTCTTTGCAACACAGTCCTATAGGAATTGGAATCTCATCCATATCTCCCACAACCTCTGAGATATGCCCCGTCAAAGATTGCAGCCCTATGGGATTTAGTGACCCTTAGGGACATTCCAGTTCAACATGCCTGAGAACGTTTGAGCACTGAAGGGGAAAAGATGAGGTTGGGATAGGGTTTACCCAGCCACCCAGAGCTAATGGAGCAGACAGTTTGATCCCACGATGAAAGATGAGAGAGATTTGGTAGTTGGTAACTTTGTATTGGCCAACACTGCAAGTTTCAACATCACCCAAGATGGCATTGTAGAATGAAAATAAAATGTGATCTCCAAAAAGTGAGAGAGGTTATTGTAGGTCTCTGAAACATAGTCCTGTAGGAATTGGAATCTCATCAATATCTTGCATGAGCTCTGAGATATGCCCCATCAAAGATTGCAGCCCTGTGGCATTTAGTGACCCTTAGGGACATTCTGGTTCAGCGTGCCTGAGAATGTTCAAGCACTGAAGGGGACAAGATGAGGTTGGGGATAGGGTTTACCCGACCACCCGAAGCTAATGGAGCAAACAGTTTGATCCCACAACGAAAGATGAGAGAGATTTGGCAGTTGGCAACTTTGTACTGGCCAACACTGCAAGTTTCAACATCACCCGAGATGACATTGTAGAATGAAAATAGAATGTGATCTCCAAAAAGTGAGAGAGGTTATTGTAGTTCTCTACAACATGATGTTTTAGGAAATAGAATCTTATCCATATCTCACACGAGCTCTAAGATATGCCTCGTCAAAGATTGCAGCCCTGTGGGATTTAGTAACCCTTAGGGACATTCCAGTTCAACATGCCTGAGAAAGTTCGAGCACTGAAGGGGCCAAGATGAGGTTGGGTATAGGGTTTAATCGACCAACCAGAGCTAATGGAGTAGATAGTTTGATCCCACAATGAAAGATGAGAGAGATTTGGCAGTTGGCAGCTTTGTACTGGCCAACACTGCAAGTTTCAACATCACCCGAGATGGCATTGTAGAATAAAAATGAAATGCGATCTCCAAAAAGTGAGAGAGGTTATTATAGGTCTTTACAACATAGTCCTATAGGAATTGGAATCTCATCCATATCTCGCACGAGCTCCGAGATATGCCCTGTAAAAGATTACAGCCCTTTGGCATTTAGTGACCCTTAGGGACATTTCGGTTGAGTGCGCCTGAGAACGTTCGAGCACTGAAGGGGACAATAAAATGTTGGGGTTAGAGTTTACCCAGCCACCTGGAGCTAATGGAGCAGACAGTTTGATCCCACGACGAAAGATGAGAGAGATTTGGCAGTTGGCAACTTTGTATTGGCCAACACTGCAAGTTTCAGCATCACTCGAGATGGCGTTGTAGAATTAAAACAGAATGTGATCTCCAAAAAGCGAGAGAGGTTATTTTAGGTCTCTATAACATGGTCCTGTAGGAACTAGAATCTCATCCATATCTCACACGAGCTTTGAGATATGCCCTGTCAAAGATTGCAGCCCTGTGGCATTTAGTGACCCTTAGGGACATTCCGGTTCAGCGTGCCTGAGAATGTTTGAGCACTGAAGGGTACAAGACAAGGTTGGGGATAGGGTTTACCTAGCCACTCAGAGATAATGGAGTAGATAGTTTTATCCCATGACGAAATATGAGAGAGATTTGGCAGTTGGCAACTTTGTACTGGCCAACACTGCAAGTTTCAGCATCACCCGAGATGGCATTGTAGAATGAAAACAGAATGAGATCTCCAAAAAGAGAGAGATGTTATTGTAGGTCTCTATAACTCAGTCCTGTAGGAACTATAATCTCATCCATATCTTGCACGAGCTCCAAGATATGCCCCGTCAAAGATTGCAGCCCTGTCGCATTTAGTGACCCCTAGGGACATTTTAGTTCAATGTGCCTGAGAACGTTTGAGCACTGAAGGGGACAAGAAGAGGTTGGGGATAGGGTTTACCTAGCCACCCAAAGCTAATGGAGTAGACAGTTTGATCCCACGATGAAAGAGATTTGGCAGTTGGCAACTTTGTACTCGCCAACACTGCAAGTTTCAACATCACCTAAGATGGTGTTGTAGAATGAAAACGGAATGCGATCTCCAAAAAGTGAGAGAGGTTATTGTAGGTCTCTACAACATAGTCCTATAGGAATTGGAATCTCATCCATATCTTGTATGAGCTCTGAAATATGCCCCGTCAAAGATATTTTAATTCACAGTGTTTAATGAGAATATAGTTGAGGCTTGCTTTACTTTTCTATGTTAAGTTTGGCTTTCAATTTTGGTTTCCCTACTTATCTATGTGAAAAGTTCCACTTTCATAAGTAACATGGATGCAATAATACTAAATTAAGTATAGGTCCATGGTTCTAGAAGCTTCACATAGCTTCTCTTCAACTATGGATCTTGCAAGCATTGTACCATGACTATTGGTGTTGTGAGAATATAAAAAGCATATATATTGTTTGATCAAATGTCTTCAATGAACATGAACTATATAGAAGAAGAGAAGACATGTTGCAAAGTCTTTGAAAATTTTCTTCAAGAAATGTAAGGAGCAATGGGTGATTCATCCAAATTATTTGGTAAAATAAGAGGAGGAATGAATCAACCTTAATGATAGAGGTAAATGCTGAATAATATTTATTTAATCACATTGTTTGAAAAAACTTTAATGACCTTTAAATACAATTGAAAGAAATGGAATTGATCTCCCTTACTCATGTAGATGAATAAAATTGGAATTTAAAAAAGAGAGGGACATCCACCATAAAACCATGCAATCATGTACTTCTTGATGGGAGTATCATAAGTTCATTGTTAGATGGATATGCCAAATGTGGAAGAATTAAAAGGAAAATATGTTGATTGATTGAATACAAGCATCAAACCAATGTGATAACAAAAAATCAAAGTTGATTCCATAAGGTCTAACAATATCATATAATTCATTTATCAATAATTTGAAACATCATAAGCATATTTCTAATAATGTCATACATGAAATATATGTAAAAAATGACATACATAGAAAAAATTATACAAAACATATGCCCAATAATGCCATATAGGTGTAAAATATACATCATTAGATATATACTCTTTCCAACTAGGGGAACAAAATAAATCCCTAATTGTCTTTAATTGCCAACAAGTGGGAGATGACTAGTGTATATAACGAGGTCTTCCTAACATGCTCACTAGTCCATTAGTCTAGAATCTTCTGTAACTCGACATGTTACAATCAAAATTATATATGAATAAATAACTATTTTATATAAAAATATATATATATATTTACACATAAAACTTAATATTTTCTTACAGCTAGCTGATAATTCCTCTGTATATACACCTCAGGGATACATTGATGGTTAGGAATAATAAGACCCTACAAAAACCATCAAAGTTACCACTCAATTGTGCCTATGAATTTTATATTGAATTTTAGAACTAATGAAATTTTAATGTAAACTCTTTCATACCTTAGTCATTGGCTTAGAACTAGTGAGTGCAATAAGGACTCATTGATCAATACAATGATGGAGATGTAAAGGTATCTCTGATGTCAATAGCTGAAAATGATAATACATGAGACTCAAATGCAGTTATGAAGAATACACATTTTCTTTTGTCTCCATATCAAATAAAATATTTTGGTACCTCTGTGAATGTAGTATGACATCCTTCATTTTATAGTGTTGATCCCAAAGCTACAACACTTATTATTTATTACACATGTATGTAAATCTGTTAAGCATCAAATTCAACACCTTTTTCTGCAAAATAATGTACTATATGTTAGAGCAATAAATTCATTTCCTTAGTAATTAAATTATATTGATATAATTACTAAGTTACTTATTATATTGATATAGTTTACTTATAATTCCTTTTGATTTACAACTAATTGAAATGGAGGGTCATGGGGGCAATGGATTCAAACCCACAACCAAGCTTTTATACCATTATACAAATTACAAATTATAAGACTATGCCTTTCATGATAGTCGCATTTTCATATTGGCAAATGAAGAATGACTTTTGGAACAAACATAATAAATACTTCCAAATACAAATGAAGCCAATATATTGTATTATAATCTTGAATGGTAAAGACCAAGCCCAAACATTTATTAAGGTGTAGCATTTATAATTGTCAGGTTCATGTGAAGAAGTCATCGTTCATATTCTCATTGTTGTGTAATTTGATGATAAGAAGAATACAATGATATAGAGGTTGATAGTGACTTAAAAATTTACAAAATGAAATCAATGAGAATTTTACATTGAGGGGGGAGTAATAATCAATGTTTCATTCTCATTGTTTGACAAACTCTTATATAAAGAGGGAGTAGATAGATGATATGGTTTAGTCTTCTTTCGAGAATCTTAGTCATATTGGTTCAAAAGGATTCATGATAAAACTACTATACTTAACGTGACCAATTGATGCTAAAAACCTTAGTATTGACATAATTCAACCTCTGCAATTCCAGGCATAAGACGATTAGCATACAATGGTACTTGAACAAAGAACACTAATAAATATTGAGGATGTGAATTGATAATACCATTTCACAGATGATTTTGGCATCTCACCCTTTATCACTTGTGCGTCAACTTTATTAGCCCTCTTCTTTGGTGACCTACAAATGAAGAATTAGCACAGTAACAAATCTAAGATAAGATTAAAAAAATGGGTCCTATTAAAGAATCTAATATAAATTCAAATAATGTATCTATATTCTAAACAAATCAAAACTAAATCTCATCACTTACACATCATAACAATACGGTCCACCTTAGTCATGCGATAGTCTTGGGGAAGAGGTTGTAACATTGTATTTGGATCCAATTGATCACTTTTTCTCTCTCTCCCAATTCAATCTAATGAGCCAACTAGATCTACTTGACATTTTAATGTCTCAAGTATTGCCTCATGGTATGACTCGCGAATTTTCTAAAGAATCTTATTATGTGGTTTTCCACCATATTTTATCAAGTGGAAATTTTATGCGACAACAAGGTTTGAATAATGAAGAATCTTCCTCTCTGTTTGCCAATCCTCAAATAACCACAAGTTATGATTCTTCATAGGATATCGTGTAAGCCATGTGCCTGTTACAACCACCACACTTATAACCGAGTGATCCAATTTTTGTTTGGCTTCAACACAATGACACAAATAATAATATGTCCCTTCTTCATTCTCTTTAGGTGCAATAACAACAAAAACATGGCCTACAGTGACAAATGTACAAAATGCGGTCATTAATTCAGAAAATACTTGGGTAAAAGTTATAAAGTTACATATTGAAATTACAAAGATATATAAATATATGTATATATATATATATTACTAGGTTGCACTAAATCTGACAAGCGGTCAAAGTCAATAGATGAATCCATCTCTACCATTTCTAGTGCTTGTGGGGGACAATAGGTGTCAATTGGGTCCAAAACCTGTATATCCCATTTGTCCACCCATTTAGTTGACTCATAGTCATCCTAATTTTCTTCTACACATGATGGACAATAGCATGCCATTTTTCGTGTGTGGATACTCCATGAACCTGCATCAAAGCTTCTAAAAGAGTGTAACTCACTAGATCTTGTTAGTGTGCAACAATCTTGATATGGTGCAATGTTAGTATTATCTATCAACCAAAAAAATCTATGAACTGTAGAATCACCTTCCTTACCTAGACCCATTGTAGCGTTACACCATTGGACGATGGATTTTGCATCTATCAATATTGCTCCATCTTTGTACTTTAGTTCTTCACAAGCCAAGGCTATTTTAATGCATGCACCTGCACCATCGTGCTCTCCCTTACCATGACCAGCCTCTGTGAAATTCCACATATATTGAATTCTACACAACCTATGCATCCTGCTCAACCAATAGAACATCCATGCATTCTTGAATTGAGATGCACAATTGTCTGACCAAATAATGTGTTGACGATATGATATGCCCCTATTAGCCAAATCTCCATAAAATAGTTGAAAAAAACCATGTACAAACTTCATAGAATGTGATTGATTATCGCTGATGTAAGAATGGTACTCCCTCAAAATCTTCCTATCATCCTCTGTACTTGTAGGTGAATGCATGGATGTTATGTGAACAAATATAGAAACTTGTTGAGATGTATAATACTTTGCTTGCACCTCATTTTGTGGTCGTAGTGTGTAGTTCTCTACAAAATCTACAACTGAAACAATGGTATCCAATGGAAATGTATCCTTGCACAACTTGAATTGCAAATCCAACCATCGAGCTCTATGGGTATGCCTTGCATACTCGTGCATAATCTTTTCACAAAAAATCTTCATGAACTCATACAATAGAATCTTTTCAATAACTAGATCACATCTTTTACCATGTTTCCCATCTTTTAGAGCATATTTCATTGTCTTGAATTTTTCATATTCTACTATTTCATTTCCAATTGCATGTGTACTATCCATATGTTGACAAGTTTATAAAAGTTGCAAAGAACCACAAAATAAGCATGTATCATCCAAGTATGATGTCTTGTAATATTGTTGGCTGTCCCCTATTTCACATAAAATGTTGGATATGAATTTCCTTGAAGATCTTGGTGGCTCTTTTATGTCACAATCCTGCAAAACAAACTGAGAATGCAAAACTACGCATATGTGCCTAAAAACATCAAAATGGTTAGAAAATTCAATATGTATCCTACAACAACAAGTTGTGCGTGTGTGATTTATTTTCACATAAAAAGGTTTACCCATCTCAAAAAATCTTTGACTTATTCAAATTTGAGGATACATACTAATAAATTTTGCAAAAAATTGTGTCTGAGTTGAGTCCAAAAATGTTTCGCATGTGGCTCGCAATTTCGGCTACCAATCCTCCTTCTTAAAACATCTCTTTGATTAGGAGAAACATGTGTGTTATTTTTTTTAAAATATTTGATTAATGATTTCAAGGCTTCACTAATTTCTTTATCCTTTCGTGGTAGTCTACCGCTAAATGTCCATAACGCATTTTTTTTTTGATCTTCTAATCTCTCACACCTTAGCATGACTCTCCTTAAGGTACCTCTACCAATTTTTAATGTTTTTCTTGTCTTTCTCATGATTCGAGCTTTCTTCATTTGGCTACTTACTATTGTTGATGTGAGTACTCATCTTGTGATATTACTATCTTTGGTGCATGATTTAGAACCAACTTTGTCATAAGCACTCATTAGATTCTTTACAATATTTTTTTCATTTGAATCATCGATCGTTCTTAGCCCAAGAATCTTCATGATAGGCCTAAATTTCAAATTCCTCATCATTTCAAAAAATAATTGGCATTGACCTGTAATATTTAATTCTTCAAAAAATAATCTCCACATATGATTAACTTTTCTTTGACAAGTATGCTTGCTAATCTTGTCAGGCATTGATTTCAAAATTTAGTATCAATATCAATCAAATATTTTGGTTTTCTAAAATGAATTCTAGAAGGTGTTCTAATCTCTTCAATTCTCTCAACATTTTGAACATCAATATAAGGTTAAGTGTATTGCGTACCTTGAACTGAAGATGATGTGCCTTGGCAATAAGATGTAAAAGATGGAATATCACCTACTTGATATGTTGATGTTGTGCTTTCAACATGACATGATGGAGTGTGTATATCGTTGGATCTATAAATCAGTGTCTCTTCAACATGAGAGGATGATATGACTTCAACATTGGAAGATGGTGTAGTGGATGATATGACTCCAACATTCAAAGATGGTGTAGTGGATGATATGACTCCAACATTGGAGGATGGTGTAACTTCACAATTCAATTGTCTTCTTGAGCGTAACAATCTCATTCGTTCTCTTTGTCTTTCTAATTCTTCCTCCTTGTTTCTTTGTACTGGTGGTTCTTGATCCTCTTCGAAAGTTAATTCTTCATCATTGCTTTGCAATTTTCTTTGTTCATGTAGTAATTTCATTTGATCTCTTTTAATTGTCAAATCTCTCTCCCTATCTACATTTGTTTGAATCTTTGGTTTCTTCCTTGGCATGATGATGATTTCTACATGTCAAATTATTCAAACATCCAAATTACTTAAAATTTGTAAATTACAAATTATTCAATTACATATAAAAATTATAATTATTTGAATGAATACACAATATATATCAAATGACTTGTCAAATTTCTAACCATTTTGAAATAAAATTTCATTCAAACATACAATTTTTAATGAATTCACTATATATTACATAACATATCAAATTATAATCAAATTTGTATCTATATATCAACAAAAAATATTTAAAATGGATTGCACTAACCTTTTCTATTAAAAGAATTTTCAAAAATTCTTCAAATCACATATCCAATGATTGAATTTGGTGTTTTCTAGCTTCCAAAAGTGTTGAAATAGTGTTTGCTAGATGTTGAAACCCGCATTTTCTGTCGAAATAACAGAGAGCATAACAGACCAAAAGTTAAAAATGGATGAAATGGGCCCCAAGGTTGGTTTTTGACCTTTTTTGGTGATTTGAGATAGTGCGTATGCACTATAGCGTGTACGCACTATAAAGCACGTACACACTATAGTGCGTATGCACTATCTCAAAACACATCACTCCCCATCCTCCCTACTCTCTCTCCCATCCCCTCCCTCTCTCTCTTCCTACTCTCTCCCATCCTTTACTCTCTCTCACCCTCCCTCTCCCACCACCTACTCTCTCTACCTCTCTCACCCCCTCTCCTCTCCCATCCCCGACTCTTTAGATCTCTCACACACACTCTTATCCCCCCTATCTCTCTCCCTCTCCCTCTCCTACCACCTAATTTCTCTCCCCCATCCCCTACTCTCTCTCTTCTCTCCCATCCCCTACTTTGTCTCTCTTACACACATTCCCATTCCCCCTCTCTCTCCCTCTCTCACCGCCTACTTTCTCTCCCCCAGCGTCGTACTCTCTCTACCACCCCCTACTCTCTCTCACCCTCACACTACTACTACCTACTATCTCTCTCTCAAGTTCTCTCTCTCCCTCTCTACTCTCTCTCCCCCATCTTGTACAAGCTCTCTCTGCCTCTCCCACTCTCTCTCCCATCACCTACTTTCTCTCCCCCATCCCTTGCTCTCTCTCTCTCTCTCTCTCGTCTCCCATACCCTACTCTCTCACACTCTCCCCCATCCCCTACTCTCTCACACTTTCACTCTCTCCCATCCCCTACTCTCTCACACTCTCACTCTCTCCCATCCCCTACTCTATCTCTCTTACACATACACCCCCATCCCCCCCCTCTCTCTTTCCCTCTCCCACCACCTACTTTCTCTCCCCCATCATCATACTCTCTCTCTCTGCCACCCCCTACTCTCACACTCTCATACTCTATCCCATCCCTTGCTCTATCTCTCTTACACACACACTCCCATCCCCCCTCTCTCTTTTCCTCTCCCACCACCTACTTTCTCTCCCCCGTCATTGTACTCTCTCTCTCTGCCACCCCCTACTTTCTCAAAACACATCACTCCCCATCCTCCATACTCTCTATCCTCCCTACTCTCTCTCCCATCCCTCCCTCTCTCTCTTCCTACTCTCTCCCATTCTTTACTCTCTCTCACTCTCCCTCTCCCACCACCTACTCTCTCTACCTCTCTCACCCCCTCTCCTCTCCCATCCTCGACTCTTTAGATCTCTCACACACACTCTTATCCCCCTATCTCTCTCCCTCTCCCTCTCCTACCACCTAATTTCTCTCCCCAATCCCCTACTCTCTCTTCTCTCCCATCCCCTACTTTTTCTTTCTTACACACATTCCCATTCCCCCTCTCTCTCCCTCTCTCGCTGCCTACTTTCTCTCCCCCATCATCATACTCTCTCTACCACCCCCTACTCTCTCTCACCCTCACACTACTACTACCTACTATCTCTCTCTCTCTCTCAAGTTCTCTCTCTCCCTCTCTATTCTCTCTCCCCCATCTTGTACAAGCTCTCTCTACCTCTCCCACTCTCTCTCCCATCGCCTACTTTCTCTCCCCCATCTCCTGCTCTCTCTCTCTCTCTCTCGTCTCCCATCCCCTACTCTCTCACACTCTCACACTCTCCCCCATCCCCTACTCTCTCTCTTCTCTCCCATCCCCTACTCTCTCACACTCTCACTCTCTCCCATCCACTACTCTATCTCTCTGACACATATACCCCCATCCCCCCCTCTCTCTTTCCCTCTCCCGTCGCCTACTTTCTCTCCCCCATCGTCGTACTCTCTCTCTACCACCCTCTACTCTCACACTCTCACACTCTGTCCCATTCCCTACTCTGTCTCTCTTACATACACACTCCCATCCCCCCTCTCTCTTTTCCTCTCCCACTGCCTACTTTCTCTCCCCTTTCGTCGTACTCTCTCTCTACCACCCCCTATTTTCTCAAAACACATCACTCCCCATCCTCCCTACTCTCTATCCTCCCTACTCTCTCTCCCATCCGCTCCCTCTCTCTCTTCCTACTCTCTCCCATCCTTTACTCTCTCTCACTCTCCCTCTCCCACCACCTACTCTCTCTACCTCTCTCACCCCCTCTCCTCTCCCATCCCTGGCTCTTTAGATCTCTCACACACACTCTTATCCCCCCTATCTCTCTCCCTCTCCTACCACCTAATTCCTCTCCCCCATCCCCTACTCTCTCTCTTCTCTTCCATCCCCTAATTTGTCACTCTTACACACATTCTCATTCCCCCTCTCTCTCCCTCTCCCACTGCCTACTTTCTCTCCCCCATCGTCGTACTCTCTCTACCACCCCCTACTCTCTCTCACACTCACACTACTACTACCTACTATCTCTCTCTCTCAAGTTATCTCTCTTCCTCTCTACTCTCTCTCTCTCTCCCATCTTGTACAAGCTCTCTCTGCCTCTCCCACTCTCTCTCCCACCGCCTACTTTCTCTCCCCCATCCCTTGCTCTCTCTCTCGTCTCCCATCCCCTACTCTCTCACACTCTCACACTCTCCCCATCCCCTACTCTCTCACACTCTCACTCTCTCCCATCCCCTACTCTATCTCTCTTACACATACACCCCCATCCCCCCTCTCTCTTTCCCTCTCCCACTGCCTACTTTCTCTCCCCCATCATCATACTCTCTCTCTCATCCACCCCCTACTCTCACACTCTCACACTCTCTCCCATCCCTTGCTCTATCTCTCTTACACACACACACTCTCATCCCCCCTCTCTCTTTTCCTCTCCCATTGCCTACTTTCTCTCCCCCATCGTCGTACTCTCTCTCTTCCACCCCCTACTTTCACACTTTCACACTCTCTCCCATCCCCTACTCTCTTACTTTCATAGATACACACACTCTTATCCCCCCACTCTTCTTCTTCTCTCCCATCCCCTACTCTCTACATCTGTCACACACACTCCCATCCCCCCTATTTCTCTCCCTCTCCCTCTCCCTCTCCCACTCCCTCTCCTACTACCTACTATCTATCTATCTCAAATTCTCTTTCTTCCTCTCTACTCTCTCTCTCCCTCCCATCCCTTACTCTCACTCTCTCTCCCATCCCCTACTACTTTCTCTCAAACTCCCACACTCTCTCCCATCCTTTATTCTATCTCTCTTATAAATAAATACACATTCCCATTCCCCCCCCCCCTCTCTCTCTCTCGTAGTCCTTGTCCCATTGCCTATCTCTCCCATCCCCTACTCTATCTCTCTTAAATGCTTCCATTCCACCTCTCTCTCCCTCCCACTCCCTCTCCCATCGCCTACTATCTATCTCTCTCTCTCACTCTCTCCCTCTCTCTCCCTCTCTCTCCCATCCCTCTACCATTGCCTACTCTCTCTATCTCTCTCTCCCCTCTCTCATTCTTGACTCTCTCTCTTTGACACACACACACACCCATCCCCCCTCTCTCCTCTTCCATCCCCTACTTTTTCTCTCACTTGCTCTCCCTCTCCCACTCCCTCTCCCACTACCTACTCTCTCTCTCACTCTCACTCTTACTCTCTCCCTCTCCACTCTCTCTCTCTCTCTGCTACCCTCTAGTCTCTCTTAAATTTTCACACTCTCTCCTATCCCCTACTCTCTCTCTCTCTCTCTCTCACACACACACACACACACATTTCTATTCCCCTTGTCTCCCCCTCTCCCACTCCCTCTCCCATCGCCTACTCTCTCTTCCATCCCCTACTCTCTCTTGAGCTACTTTTTCTTCCCCCTCTCCCATTCCATACTCTCTCTCTTTCACACACATGCACTCCCATCCTCCTCTCTCTCAAGTTCTTCCTCTCCCACTCTATCTCCCATCACCTACTCTCTCTCTCCTCCATCCCCTACTCTTAATCTCTCTCTCCCAACCTGTACTCTCTCTCAAACTTCCTCTCTCTCCCATCCCCTACTTTAAATCTCTTTCCCCCATCCTGCACTCTCTCTTTTCCACTTGTACTCTCTCTCACACTTCCTCTCTTTGCCACCCCTACTCTCTCTCTCTCATCCTATACTCTCTTTGCCACCCCTACTCTTTCTCACTTTCTCTCTCCCATCCTATACTCTCTCCCCTCTCCTATCCCCTACTTTCTCTCTATCTCTTTCATGCATACACATAGCCATTCCCCTATCCTCCCCACCTAGTTCTCTTTTGCAACTTACATCTTAATAGTGCATGTGCACTATAGTGCTTATGCCCTATAGTGTGCACGCGCTATTAAGAGATGAGTTTTAAATAGCACGTGCACGCTATAGGGTGCACACACTATTTAAACCTTAATCAAACCCAAGCCTAAGGCTTAGTTTTGCCTTGGAGATCCAACCCAAAGGCTTGGATTTGATGAACAGGCCTGAGATGTGTTTTTCAGCAAACATACAAAAAATGATTGTTTTTTCTTCTGTGCTCCCCTTCAAGATTTCTCGTGGTTGGGTATCGATAAGATCGGGTTACATAGCATTATAGGTCTCTGTGTTAGCTATCTAACCATATAATTTATTTTTAATTTGAACTATTTCAAGCCTTTCATCTATAATTTCTTTTGAATGTATGTTCATTTTTTGTCAAAAACCACCACGTACTAATTGGGCTATAGATTTTAGCTCGTTCATCGAATTTTGTAACTTAGTTTTTAAGAAACTAGACTCCATTCTACACACTTTGAAAAAAAAAAGTTTTGATTTTAGATTAGTTTTCAATTATTTCTAGGGGGAGCACATAGATATTTCACTTTTTTGGGATGTGTCTAGTTAAAAAATTCGTTAAAAAAAAAATAGACATTATAAAATTACTCAAAAAATCTGGGATAAACTACATAGTGTTAAGTAACTTTTGACTAGAGCGATTAAAAACTTTCAATAAAAAAGTTAAAATTTTAGGGGGGCCACACTTTGTACTGTGTTATGTTTTTTTGGAATAAACAGTACCACTTTTTGTGGCCCCCTTTTTTGAGGACCTAAAACTAAACCATTTTGAAAAAAAATTAGTAGTTTAGAAACTAGATTCAAAGGACTACGACTTTTTTTTTGTCATATCTAAAAATTTTGAGCGTAACTATCTTCAAATTCTTGTTGAAGTTCGAAATTTGTAGATTTCAAGAAAAAGGTGTCCACTTATACCCCCCTTTTGGCACCACAACTTTGTGCACTTACCCATAATGGGTTTTGACTTGATTACAATTCACAACTTATCTTTTAGATATTAGATCAAAATTTAGCTCTTCATATTTTCTTGGCTTTTACTCTCTACTACTCTTTATAGTTTGCCCTCTTTTCAAGCTTTATTTCCTTGAGTCTTCATGCTCGATATACTAGTGCAATCTTCCTTCTGACCACTAATCAAAGCTTTATTTAATCCAACAACTCTTACTTCTTGATCTGTGACTCCTTAAATAGAAGTATAGAATTTCTTTTCCTGCTCGATTCTTCCCTCCTTTGATTTCTATTTGAATGGGTTAGGTAGGATTCATTGAATCTAACCCAAATTTTGTTCCTTCTAGAAAAATCATGAAGAATCCTCTTGAATTTTCTCAAGAATGGTTTACATAGAATTTTGTGCCACCAACTCATCATCCTTATCCTCCAACTGGTTCACAAAATTCAAGGTAACAAACTTGTTGGCTCAAATTTGGTGAATCTTTAACTTTTCAATAATGCAGTAGCTTGACACTATTAAAATTTTGGTGCTCGGTACATGCTATGTTACTCAACATCAACTACGTTTTACTAATGCTTGACAACTACTCTGGATTCACTTGGCATCCACTAAGTTTTTTTGATGCTTGACACCTGTTACTTTTCTTAGCATCTGAATACACTTGACTTCTTTTATATTACTCAACACACACTGGATTTGTCATTTGTTTAGCAATAACTAAAAATTTTCTCAGCTTGAACTAAATTGTTCAACACTTACTAATGAATTTAGTTTAAGCTTTGTAGTCAATCTTGTTCCAACTTATTCCTTTAATGTTTCTAAGTGTGAACAACCTCTATATCTTCAAGTATGTTATCAATACATCATTTGGTCATTGTCTTAACTGATCCTTGCACTTCAATACAAAACCATAACTCAACCTTTCCCTTGAGTGCTTTTGTTACATCTTGTTGATTAAATCCTCTTCATCAATCAACTAAGTGATAGTACTTGGATCTTATAAGCAATTTTCATTCTAGCTAATAGTAGGTTTGACATCAATGACAGAACAATGATTGAATATATATTTTTAACAGTAATCTCCTTCTTTTAATCAATCTTCTTCTTACAATGATATTTTCAATTAGATTTCAAACACATGGGTGAGAAGAAAAGTTGATGATGATAGGGATATTCCTGTGCACAAATATAGGGAAGGATAGAAGAAGAAAAAGACAAAAAGGAAACAATTCTCATTTATGTAACTTATTTGATAATGACTGATGTTTATGTCTCGATATTTTAATTATGTGATATTGAATGTTCATATTCATGTTTTATTGAATCCTATGTTGTAATGTTCATGTGAATGTTCTATTAGGATTAAACCACAGATAGAAATAAAAATTACATGCAAATATAATCAATAACAAAAAATAATAATAGATCACACAGAAAAGAACACAAGGCACCAAGATTTAACATGGTTCACCCAATCCCTGGGCTACATCCACCAAACAACAAGTTCGATATTATTATGATCTAGTGATTACAACCTAATTACAATCTATAATCCCTTACAGCTCAATACCTCTATAAAAATCAATTTTGCATAACAATTATGAAACAATCCTAACCCTAAACCCTTTTATACAAGTATTTTATGCTATTTTAGGGTTACAACATGTCAACCATATGTCATCCACACATCAGCTACAGGCCAAAAAAAAAATTTCAAGGCACTGCCCCGAACTCCAAAGAATTTATAAAGTATGTACAGTACTTTCCTAATCAATCACCACAATCTAACAATCTCCTACTTGGGGACTAATCAAGCTCCACACTAAACAACAATCTCCCACTTGGAGACTGATCCTATAGCAATACCGCTACCACATGGGGCTTCCACTGGATCAAACCACCCTAGATGCTACTATTGTTTTTATTCATGTTCAGTCTAGAAGACCAACCAAAGCTGAAGAGGAGTTCAACTTCTCCCTTGTTACTACCTTTGTCAACATATTTTCTAGATTGTCATTTGTATGTATCTTCTCCAGCTTTAACTATCCATCCTCCAAAAATGACCAAATGAAATGGTACCACTATTAGAATCTGAAAAGATTGATAACCCAAAAAACTAGTGCAAAGAATAAATATTTAAACTATGAATGCAAATGATACAAAATCAAAATAGCAACACAGAGTTAGTCTCCAAGAGAGTAATACAAATGCTAGAAGCAAAATAGCATTAAGAGGATGCAAAAACAAGAGATGCAAATACAAGCTAGGTAGCATGCTTATATAAGCTAGGAAGAGGGAGGAGGTGGCAACACCAACCAATGAGGAGCAATCATCTATTAGACTAAAGATAGCAAAGTTTCCCAAGATAGCTAATGGATGCTGACATGTAGGAAGGTGACACCTCATAACCATTCACCTATTAAGACATGCTTTATTAACCTAAGCAAGATTATTAAAAGTGTAGGAAAAACCTAGCAAAATAGGAAAAATAAGAAACTACACTAACACCCCCCCATAAGTGAAGCTTAGGTGGATGTAGAAATGGGTCCCGACAAGTCAAGCCTGATGAGGTACCCATGTACATAAGATTTCCCAAAAGAGAGAGAATAGAGACCCCCCCAAAAAAAATCAGGACTTCGAGTGAGAGGAGGAGGTCCACCCAAAAGATGAAGCATCCCGCACCCCCAACAAAGCTCGCAAATGAAGGAACTTGCTCTCAATGAAGGGTTTGGTGAAGATATCAGCAACTTGCTCAGAAGTCAAAAAATAGAGAAGGTTAATGATATGACCATAGATGAGCTCCTGGATGTAGTGCATGTGGACCTCTATGTGTTTGGTCTGCTGATGATGAACCAGATTCCATGAGATCTGAATGGCACTCTGGTTGTCACAAAATATGACTGATGGCCCTCTAATTTGGATATCAAACTCAGTGAGAAGATGTTGAAGTAGACTTGCGATCCTCAAAATCACCTGCCTAATCTAAATATCTGTAGCCCACCAAATCAAGCTCAATACCTGCTGCGTAGTGAATCCCACAACTATGAGAACCCTGAATATAGTGAAGGATCCAAATGGCACCGAGTGAACCCAACTGATAGAAGGAAGGAGTCCATCTTGGCATACCAGGCCTGAGGAGCCTATTTGAGGCCATAGAGAGACTTTCAAAGATGGCACACATGTGAAGAATCCTGAAGGAATCCCTGTGGTTGCTCCATGTAGATCTCCTCATGAAGGTCACCATGAAGAAAAATACTCTTCACATCCATTTGATGTACTTCCCAATGATTAGCTGCAGCAATGGCAAGAATTATTTGAATAAAATTGATTCGGGCAACTGGCGCAAAAGTCTCAGAGTAGTCAATCCTAGGAACCTGGGAGAATCCTTTGGTGACCAAGCAAGCCTTGTGTTTGTTAATTGACCCATCTACTGCAAATTTTGTCTGATAGATCCACTTACATCAAACAAGTTTTCTTCCTTTAGGCAGAGGGACAAGATTCCAAGTGTGGTTCCTCATCAAGGAACTATACTCTTCCTGCATAGTTGTATCCCACTCAGGAATACCAGAAGCCTCATGAAAGGACTGTGGATCTGAGGCAGTAGCAATGAAGACATGTGGATCATCCTGGAATTGTCAACGAGTTCACTTGTTGTCTGATGGATCCCCAACCCAATCACCTATAGACTACAAGGTTTGTCTAGCCCAAAGTGGATAGGAAGATGGAGAATCTGGAGGGGAATCATTAACCTTTGAATGATGACTAGGAGAGGAATGAGGTGAGTTCTCTGAATCACTTTCTACATCAGAAGTAGAGGTAAAAGACTGTTCAGGTGAATCTGACTCATTAGAAGATCTGTCATGTATTCCAAGTGACTCTAATGTCAAGGTAGAAGGAGTTGGAGAAGTGATAGAAAGTGAGCTTGAAAATCCCTCCTCAAATTGGACAGTCCTCTCAATGAATAACTAATGTGTAGTAGGGTGGAGCAACCGATAACCCTTCATACCATCAGAATAACCTACAAATATGCAAGGTCTTCTTTGCAGATCCAAGGCCTTACATTTCTCTATAGGAATGTGGGCCTGTGTAGGGGAGCCAAAAACTCAAAAGTGCTTAACTAATGGTTTCCAACCATTCCAAGCTTCAAAATGAGTAACTCCCTTCAAGGCTTAGTGAGGAACATGGTTCTAGATATAACAAGCACAGTTAATGGCTTCTGCCCAATACTGTGGTGCAAGAGATCTAGAGTGAATCATATAGTTTTCCATTTCCTTCAAGGATCTATTCTTCCATTCTGTAGCACCATTTTGTTGAGGATTGTATGGAACTAAATGCTGTAAATCAATCCCCTCTGAAGTGAAAATCTTTTAAACCGATGGTTGACATACTCACCACCATTATCTATGTGCCAAACCTTGATGGCTTTCCCAAATTTCTTTTCTACAAAATTTTTGAAGTCTTGAAAATGATCAAATACCTCTAACTTCTATTTGAGAAAGTACACCCATGTATATTGAGAAAGGTCATCAATGAATGTGAGGATATATCAGGCCCTGCTGAAAGAAGGATGTTGAAATGGACCAGCCAAATCACTATGAACTAACTCTAGTATCTGTGAAGCTCTCCATGCCTTACTTTTGTCAAAATTTTCTTTAGGATGCTTACCAAGAATGCAACCTTGGCAAACACCTCCTGAGAATTGAACCAAAGGCAACTTTGTGACCATGTTCTGCTGGTTGAGCTAATGCAAATAGTAGAAGTTAAGATGGCCAAACTGCTCATGCCATAATTTACTCACATCATTAGAGTGAGTGAGAAAAACAAATGAAGGAGGATTAGGAACAAAGTGAGAAATCAGATAGAGTCATGACTGATGATCTGCTCTCCCAACTACAACTACAGAATCACTATGCAACTCACATATCTCCACTAAATCAGGAGTGAACTCAACCCACTTGCCTAAACTTGTGTGAGTGATCTGGTATATTGATAGGAGATTAGTTGATAATGAAGGTACACAAAGAAAATCATGGAATGTGCCATCCCCCACATCAACAGACCCTCTCCCACACACCTCAATAGAAGTGCCATCACCCATCAAAATAGAAGGTATAGTACATGGCTCCAAGGATGCAAGTTCTTCCTTAGATGAAGCCATGTGGTGCGAATCACCCAAATCAAGAATCCAAGTGGATGGTGAGGAAGCAACTGCAACAAGAGCCTTGCCCTTTCCTTTCCCCTTGTTGTTTTCTTTTACCTTGTTAGACTCTTCATTAGAACTTTGTTTGATAGACTCAGGAACACTAATATTATTCTTCTCAAGAACGTATGTCAAGTGATCAATTTGTTTCTTCAAACATTTATGTTCATCATGATCGGGTCTTTTACAATAGGCACATTTAACTTTTTTCTTTCTTAGGCTTATCACCCTTAGAGGATGAGGTATCAATAGTTGCTTTTAAAACAATTGGTATCTGATCGTTGTTTTCCTCACTATTGTTTTGTTTCTCATCCTTACTATTGTTGTTAATACTTTGTCCTTTTTGTTCTTTTGTGCCTTGGTTGGTTGCTAAGGCATGTGGCTTAGAGGACTTAAGAGTGCCCATCTGGATTAGCTTGTCCTATTCTCAAGTGAGATTGACAGCAAAATCATCTAGAGTTAGTAGCATAGAAGGTAGAGACAAACATAAAATATTCTGAACTTAGCTTAGAGAGAATACTAAGAATCAGTTGTTCATCTTTCTTTTCAATTCCACATTATTTTAACTACAGCCTTAGCGATTTCAATTTGGTGAAGAAATCTTGGATTGTGTTGAAATTGCCTGGACTTAAACTAATTAATTCATTTTCCAACATATGACCCCTCATTGAATCTTGTGTGCCAAATAGTGTTTCTAGCTTTGTCCATACTTCATTTGGTGTATCCAAAGACTCAATGTGAAATAGCAAGTCAGGAGGAATAGACAAACACAATGTTTCATATGCCTCATCACATTTGTTAAACTACTTAGGCTTATCTTCATCTTTATTAGGTTTAGTTTCAAGTCCCATAGTTATCCTATTTAATCTCGCTTTCCTTAAGTAAATTTTCATGCATGATTTCCACTCAAAGTAATTGTATGGAGTTAGGATGGGCATATTTGTTTGATCCATGATGAAGAAGTGCAGAAAAGAAATGCTAAAAAGAAGAGAACCCAGCCAAGACAATGCCCCCCCTTTTTACTCAATCAAATAACCACCCCCAAAAGAAATATGATTTGGCACTTTATTTTAGTGTGTTTACAACTACCACTAGAAAGAAATACTTAGTGGTCTTGATTTCAATGCATTACAAACCCTCATGAAGAGCATATGTTGAAAGTGAAACTTAGGCACAATAATCAAGGAAAAAAATAGCACCATTGTGATCTACTCAAAAAATCATGCACTTTCAAAAAAAGAATCACTTCGATACGAGGTCGTATGATAAAGTTATGATCCTTCGAAGTTTCCAAAATGAGAATTGTGCACAGTTACAGCCACAAATCTAAATTTTTTGAAAAATTTATGCACAAAAATAAAAATGAAAATCCACTAGTGGATAGAGCACAAAAAATAAGCCAAGGTCATAATAAGAATCGTCAAAATTGGAGTCCGTATGAGCAAGAATGAGACATTTCAAAATTATGTTTAAATTTGTGACTACCAATGGAGAGGGGTATGGATGTAGCTTTCCACACTTGATCTTGCAAAATATATAGGTTGCATGCAAAATCTAAAAGATACCCAGATGGTTGTTCGAGGCCACAAACAAAACCTAGAAAGCATTTTTCTTGTTGATGTACAGAAGATGTTGCTGTAGTATAAATCAAATGCCTTTAATAGTAAAAAATGGCTCCAAAAATCAAGAAACAACCCCAACAACCAAAATATGACATGCAAATGCTGGATCAGCTTCCTAAGTCCATCAATGGCATGCTAGAACCTGCAATATTGATTAAAAACTCCAAATATGTAAGTTGGTTGTCAGATTTGAGATTGAAACCCCAAAGAAAAACCATTTTTGTCAAAACTTTTGTAATTCTCAAGATCATCCAAAGATGCAAGAGAAGAGCATACTTCATTTTTCAAAAAACTATAATAAAATTTGTTAGCGCCCCCCCCCTCGAATCTCTCAAATAAAGAAACTAAAATCTACTCTTGCACATAGAAAAGCTCTGATACCATGTTAGAATCTAAAAAGATTGATAACCTAGAAAACTAGTGCAAAGAATAAATATCTAAACTATGAATGCAAATGATACAAAATCAAAATAGCAACACAGAGTTAGTCTCCAAGAGAGTAATGCAAATGCTAGAAGCAAAATAGCATTAAGAGGATGCAAAAACAAGAGATGCAAATACAAGCCAGGTAGCATGCTTATATAGACTAGGAAGAGGGAGGAGGCGGCAACACCAACCAATGAGGAGCAACCATCTATCAGACTAAAGATAGCAAATTATCTTCCCAAGATAGCTAATGGATGCTCACATGTAGGAAGGTGACACCTCACAACCATTCACCTAATAAGACATGCTTTATTAACCTAAGAGAGATTATTAAAACTGTAGGAAAAACCTAACAAAATAGGAAAAATAAGAAAGTACACTAACAACCACAACTATATGTGTTTTCTCTTTGAATGCAGAGCTGAATTCTTTGCAAGATGAATGACACTCTGACTATATATGAACAAATAATTATCCTTTTGAGGATTTCCCAATTCTTTCAAGAAGAACTAAATCCATATCATCTCCTTGGCTACATCTGTAGTAGCAACATACTCTGTCTCTGTAGTGGATAGAACATAATCTTCTGTAACCTAGAAACCTAGCTCACGGCTGCCCCACCAATAGTAAAGACATAACCTATAGTACTCTACCTAGTATCAATATCCCTTTCCAAATTTGAGTCAACATAGCCCTGTAAATCAATTGTCGAGCCCCCAAAGTGTAAACACTTATTGGATGTGTCTCACAAATATCTGAGAATTCATTTGATTACATTCCAATGCTCAATTCCTAGATGATTCATATACCTACTAACAACTCCCACTACATGTGCAATATCTAACCTGGTACGTACCATAGCATAAATCAAACTTCCTATAGCTGAAGCATAGGGTACTTTGGACATCTTATCCTCCTCTTCCTATGTCTTGGGACACATCTCTTGAGTCAACTTCAAATGACTAGGTAAAGGTGTGTTGATAGCTTTAGCATTCTCTATAGAGAAATGTCACAACACCTTCTCAACATAATCAACATGAGATAGTGTCAATGTTCTATTCTTCCTATCTCTGTAAATCTTCATACTAAGGATTTTTTTTGCTGCCCACAAATTCTTCATAGCAAATGCATGTGCTAACTGGCATTTCAGCTCCTTAATATGATCCATGTTAGACCTAGCTACGAGCATATCATCAACATATAAACATAAAATAATGTAGCTATCATCATCCAACCTCTTAAAATAAACACATTAATATGAATGACACCTATTATATCCATGATCATGCATAAAACTATCAAATTTTAGGTACCATTGCCGAAGTGCTTGCTTCAAGCCATATAAACTTGTCTATAATTTGCACACTAAGTTCTCCTTGCCTTTGACTGCAAATCCCTATGGCTGAGCCATATATATTTCTTCATCCAAATCACCATGAAGGAAGACTATTTTAACATCAAGCTACTCCAAATGAAAATCTTTAGTAGCTACAAGACTTAAAACAGTACGAATAGAAGTCATCTTAACAACAGGAGAAAATATCTCATCAAAATCAATGCCCTTTTTTGGTGGAAATCCTTTCACAACTAACCTGAATTTAAATCTTTTCTTACCTCCATCCTCTTCTTTTAGCCTATAAAACCACTTATTCTATAAATCTCTTTTACCTATAGGCAACTTGCATAAATCTCATGTCTTATTCTTCAGCAAAGAGTCCATTTCATCTTCCATTGTAGATGCCTATTGAATCTTAGTATCCACTTGCATAGTTTCACCAGTATCAGTAAATAAAATTGAATACAAAGAGCGAGAGAATCTTTTTGGAGGTCTAATTTGCCTTTTTGACCATCTAATATTCGTTGGTGTGTGGTATTTGTTGTTGTAGTTGTTGCACATCATGAGGAATGACTAGAACATCAGTTTTTGGAGTATCATCCAACACTACATAATCATCTTATTTCTTCTCATGTTGCTGCAACAGATCTTTGTACAACACTTTCTCATTGAATATGACATCTCTACTTCTTACAATTTTTTGATTTTCAAAATCCCAAAGCCTATAACAAAATTCATTAATGCCATATCCAACAAATACACATTTCTTTGATTTAGCTTCCAGTTTGGCTCTATTTTCAGAGTCTATATGAGGAAAAGCTTCACAACCAAAGGTCTTGAGAAAAGAATAACTCACCTTCTTACCAGTCAATGCTTCCTCTAGAATATCACAACCCAAAGGAGTAGAGGTACCTTTATTAATCAAATATACAATAGTATTGATAGCCTAGACCCACATGTATAAGGGCAACCCAACATGCAACTTCATGTTCCTTGCATGCTCCATTATAGTCCTGTTCATGCATTCAGCCACTCCATTTTTCTACGGAGTCCTTGGAATAGTTTTCTATCTAAAAATACCATTAGTGGAGCAATAATCTTCAAATTCATGACTGCAATACTCATCACCATTATTAGATCTGAGACATTTTAATTTCTTACCAGTCTCATTTTCAACCAAGCATTTCCATTTCTTAAAAGTTTGAAAAAAATCAAATTTCTATCTAAGGAAATAAATCCATACTTTTCTAGTTCCATCATCAATAAATATAGCATAATAATGAGAGCCTCCGAAGGAAGATACTTGAGCTAGTCCCCATACATCGGTATGCACAAGCTCTAATTTCTGTTTTTTGTTTTCCTTCCCAGTCTTCACAAAACTCACTCTCTTTTATTTTCCATTCACACAACTTTCATAGAAATTCATATTAACACATTTCAAACCTGGTAAAACTTTCTTTGAATGAATTACTTTCATACCTTTCTCACTCATGTGCCCAAGTCTATTGTGCCACAACATTGTATCAGAATCTACAGTAGCTATTTGTTATCCCTGCTCAACTACAACAATTGTTCCTGAACATTCATTTTTCTTTGAAACAATTAAAGTAGAAGGAACAATATGACCTGTATAAAGATATAAGGTGCCTACTTTCACACCTTTTGTTACTACAAGGGAACCTTTTGAAAATTTCCAATTTTTATCATTAAAAGTAACTACACAACTCTCATCATTGAGTTGACCTACTAAAATTAAATTCTACTCAGCCTTGGAACATGTCTTACCTCATGTAGTAGCCAATGATTCCCATTCTACAACTCAATCTTAATTTTTCCCTTTCCAACAATCTTACAGGGTTCATTATCTCCCAAATAAACAAGCCCAAAATCCCCTTGGACATAATCAATGAAATAACCTCTATGAGGTGAAGCATGAATACAAGCACTAGAATCTAAAACCCATGAATCATCAACACTTTCTAAAAATAGAAGCAAAGCATCCTCTTCGGATTTGTCACTTACCACATTTACCTCTTTATCTCCATCTAATTTATCTCTTTTATTTTTCTTTCAATTCCAACAATCTTTCTTTTTGTGCCCTAGTTTCCCACAGTACTAGTAGCCATTTGGTCCTCTTGATTGAGACCTCCTCCCCTTTGACTTTCCTCTTAATTTCTCATGATTTTTGAAATTTCTTCCTCTCTCAGTCATTCTAGCCCTACTTTGTGCATTCAAAGCACTTCCTTATATAGATCCACCTGAGGATTTCCTATGAGTTTCCTCACTCAAAATAACACTAATCACATCATTATATTTTAGGGTACTAGATCTAGGAACATAATTACTCACAACCATTACCAAGCCATTCCAGCTTTCAGGCAAAGAACACAAAATCAAGAGAGCCCTAATTTCTTCTTCAAAATTGATACTCATAGAGGATAACTAACTAGTAAAAGTATTAAACCCATTTAAATGCTCTGTATTAGATCCACCTTCTGCCATTTTCATATTAAATAAATGCTTCATCGGAAATACCTTGTTTGAAGCGAAGGGCTTTTCATATAGTGTTGCTAGGGTTTTCATCAACTCTTTTGTTGTCTTTGCTTTTGTAAAATTAAATGCCACCAATGGTGCTAGGCATAATCAAATGCTTCAAAGTGCCTTTCTATATAAAAGATCCCATTCATCATTTGACATATATCCTTGATTCTTGGATTTCCTTCCAACAGCTTCCATAAATCCTTCTAATAAAGATAGTCTTCCATTTGCATCTTCCATAACTAGAAGTTCTACCCGTTAAACCTGTTAACCCTCAGCTTACCCTCCTCTACCATTGCTCCCACTCAACCATGAGACTCCCACTTAATCATGAGACTTTCTTGTAGAGGATAACTGAAAGAAAACCTTGCTCTGATACCACTTGTTAGGATTAAACCATGGACAAAAATAAAAATTACATGCAAATATAATCAATAACAAAAAAAATAATAGATCACACAGAAAAAAACACAAGGCATCAAGATTTAACGTGGTTCACCCAATCCCTGGGCTATGTCCACCAAATAGCAAGTCCACTATTATTATGATTCAGTGATTACAACCTAATTACAATATGTAATCCCTTACAGCTCAATACCACTGCAAGAACCAATTTCACATCACAATTATGAAATAATCCCTAACCCTAAACCCTTTTATAGAAGTATTTTATGTTGTTTTAGGGTTACACCAAAGAATTTATGAAGTATGTACAGTACTTTCTTGATTAGTCACCACAATCTAACATGTTGTAATGAACCTTATGTGTTAATGAATGTTACATTTTTTTAATAGATAATAAATGAATGAATTTAAGATGTTAACGAGGAACTTACATGTTGGGGAGTGGAGAATGAGCTTCTAGCTTCATGTGGTTGCCCCTGATTGGTAGAGAATATTAAACTATTGTCAAAAACAAGTGAAGCTCAACATTAACCTGTGATTGCATGACAACTAACTATTTTAGGAGCACCTATTTTTTCACAAAATGTATAAAACTAATATTTTTTCCTATACAAGAGGATTCTATAAAATAGTTCACAAGGAAAAGATGAAAATGTAATAGGTTTTCTTTTTTGTTAGAGGTCTTTAATTAGGTATTTTAAGTTATAGACCATAAAGAACATTGTAACTTTGACTCTTATAGGTGAGGGTAATGTCCTCAGCATGCAAAAAAATCAAGAATTTTAATGTGACAACTTGGGAAGGACATTCTCTCAACCATAGAAGCTAGAGTTCTAATGTTCATAATGGTCTATAATTTTAAAAACTTAATAGACCTATTAAATAAATATTAATTTGGTGCATTTACTCAGCTTCACCTATTTTCCATGCATATGGAATGTAGCTACAAGCACATTCTCAATTTAGAGTGCCAAAATCTTTTTTTAGATGTAAGGATAAAATGATATGCACCGAAAGATGGGAAAATTATGTCACTTTGTAGGTCTAGAACCTTTTTTTGGTATATTTTGTCATATGTATCCACATGAATATGAATATTTTTCCACATGTATCATTTAAGAACATTGTTTCCTCCATATTTTAGGTTGAAATAGGTATATATTTTCCATTAATCATCTTCTAGTCCCTAGATAGATGAGACAACCCACTACACCAAAGGACATTTATTACAAGGTAAATGTTCTAGAGTATATTGTTTTCATTGATATTTTTTTCAATATTTTTCATTAATGGCATTAATTTCATAAAAGAAGGGATATCCAACTGAGATTTCATACGCTTCACAACTGATCCTTGTACTAATAAGGATGAGGTGTCCTTTGCTAACATGCTAGGTGAAAAATTAGAGGTGTTTATCAACTACCTTAAAATTTTATGAAATGTACACCCCTCTACAAAAATTTGGAATAGTACATGCTTGACTTTTGATCTTATTTGGGTGGGAGTAGTCACATTTTTAATAGGGTGAGATCTATCATTTGTTAATCTTTCTTTCAATGTCCAATGGATTTCCACATGTCCATATGTAATTCCTTATTTAAATAGGGTAAAATGATACATCACGAGGATATCCCATTATAGATAAAGCTTCACAAATAATATCTCTCTATATAGCTATTCACTTTCCAATGCTTAGATTTGCCTATGTAATCATGGTGACTCTAATCAGACTATCATAACTTTGCAGTCAGAATCCAATTTGAAGTCATTCTTGTGGTGAAATAATAAGATTCAGTGATTTTATTGAAACATATTGAATTAAATGATCTATATTGGATTTATTAGCATTACTAATCAGTTTTTTTGAAAAAATCATTCTTAGGCTATCCTTGTAAAAGGTGCATCTTGCAATAGACTCGCCATTGTATCCACCTTATTGTCAAAAATTGAGGTTTATCTTTCTTTCTTCTTTAGATTATTTATTAGTAATAGATGCAATAGGAATTTTGGTTATTGTATTTCTACATAGTATAGCTATTATGGGGGACATGACAATCAGTTTGAAAAAAGATAATTTTGAACTATCCAAAAATTTGATGGATATATTACCTTCACCAATTTCATGGAGCATTAAAAAATCATATTCTAGCACAAAACCCTAGCAACAGATACATTTTGAGTGATATAAAAAATAGTAAGTTTCCATGTCTTCTCTTTGTTTTGAGGAGATGGGTGCATCTTCCTTGCATACAACTTTCATCTTTATCGATTTTAGTTGGCTATCCTTGTTGGAATTCTTTAGAATAACTAATAGGGGGTGGGGAATCAGTTATCCAAGGTCCAGGTATATAAATAAATTTTTTCACAACTTAGTGAAACCATATCTATAAAACATATTTACAATGCATGCATCCATACTAGATCATACAACTCTTAAACTTGTAGGTTACTATCAAATCAACTTTGCAAAAGTGTATGTATGAAGCATAAAAAATTTAACAAGACATTTGACACAATGGTTTAAGTGGAAACCCTATTTGGGAAAAACTACTAGTAACATGCTACTAATTCTCACTCTTCTGAAGTGATGTCCTGTGAAAGGCCAACCCTATTAAAGGTTACAATCCAAACTATTAAATGTGACCTGATTAAAAGATTCTAATCACCCTATCAGGAGTGAGCCTTGTTAGAGGACTTTTGATCATTCACTTGGGGGTAAAAGTACAATGCTGTGTCACCTTTTAAGGTGACTTATTAGAATGACAAAATTTGAGTATTTCTATCCAAAAATCAATTTTGTTTGAACACATGGTCCAGATAAATTCATTCTAGCTAAGTTATATATGATGTGACACTTTTCCAATTGGAAATGTCTATTAAATGCATGTTTTATACTAGTTTGTATCCAATTACTAAAGAAATAAAATTATTTCAAAACATTGTCATTTCAATAACTCTTACTATTTTTTATCATTTTTTTTTAGCAACATATAAACACCATTTTATAGAGCTCAATATCAAGAATATTCTCATATAGAGTTTATAGTGTTTTAATTGGATATAGTATATTGTAATTAAAAATTTCTACAAGCACGCATTTTAACTCTCAAAAAGATGTTAGTTTTGGGTGACAAAATCATATTACAAAAATGTAAAATTATATGAAGTTCTAGAGGAGAGATTCCTCTTCAAGTATGTATAATTTTTCTTTTGGTTAGAATAGATTTGTTTTCAAAAATGTGGTGGGAGATGAAAACTATTGATTTCAAGTAAGTTGAAATTTGAATCATTATAAAAGAGAAAATATAGGACTAAAGTCAATTTTTATATTTGATTGTTCTAGCTATATATGTTATATATAACATAGGCTAAGCTTAAATGGAAATAAGTTTATTTCCATATAGTTTTGTGGTGGAAACTAAACTTCTAATTTTCAACATTTTTCAGCAACTAAAAAATCATCTATAAAAATTAAGAAAATATATCAATTCTTATTCCAAATAATTATTAAAAATTATAATCTTAAACTTCATCCATTTCTACAAATTTAATTAGTTTATTTCATTTTCACATTTTAAATAATAATACCAGTTTTATGTCATTGAAGGTGAACAGTTATACTTTTTTTAGCCTTTTCCTTTACAAAAGGGTGCCATAGGTTTGTACTTTTAACCTTGAAATGTCAACCATTTAAAGGATTTACAAATGACTTCTAGGTCAACCCTAATCCAAAGGATTTACCTAAATTGATACAATTATTAGAGAGTAGCAGTAAGCCTTGATCTGATAACGACATATGACTTTACTTTTTAGATTATAAATCTATGTTCAGTCCTCCATTCTAATTGGCTTCATTCACTTCAATTTTGATAACTTGTTCGCCCTTCAAGCATTCATCCTCTTAAATCTTCTTACTTTGCATGCCAATATAGACTCTATAGTTCATCCACCATATGAAACAACACCCTATACTTCTTTTCTTTCTCGGGTTCTCTCTTATGCCAACTATTGTGTCATGCCTTGTATCCCTTTATAAAGAGATTTTATATCTTTAGTTATTCATGCTCCATTATCCATTTTAGGCTTAGGTAGGATTAGGTAGGATTCAATGAATCTACCCTCCTTTTCATTTTAGTCCCTCTAGAAACTTCCTTTTGAATTCAATTTGAACTCACCTCAAAATGATTTACCATAAATTTTGTGCCACCAACTAATCATAGTTGAATTCAACATACTTCACAAAATTCAAGAAAACAAAATAGTCAACTCAGATTTGTGAAATCTTCACTTTCGAGTGAATAATGGCACTCAACATCAAAATGTTATCACTTAGCTTCTGTATTGTTCTTCCATTTGTCATCCATTAGATAACTCAACATCTTCTAAAGTTTACTGGTACTCTATGTCAACTAAACTTTACTTGGTATAAATTGTAGCACTCAACATACACTAAAAATTAACTTTTCTTAGCTCCAATTGATCTTCTGCTCAGCTTGCACTAACTTTCCTTGGAACCTACTATCCACTCGGTCAAGCTTTGCAGATTTAATTCTTCTCTCTTATTCTTCTAGACTTAGTTAATGTATCCAACCTTTGTAGCCTTAAGTAGATATTCAATGCACTATAATATCACTATCTTAATTGATCTTTGTACTTCTTTTCTTTACCATAAGTCAACCTTTCCTCTAGGTTCTCTTGTTATCTCATTTGATCAAATCCTCTTCATGAATCAAATAAATATTAGTACTCAAATTGTATAAGCAATTGTCCTACCAATGAATACTAGTTTGACATCAGTAACAAAATAATGATTGAACTGCACTTTCATACTTGTATCAATCTATTTTCAATAATCTCCCTCTTTCGCATTGATGGAAAACCATATAAACAATAATAACAAAAAGAAAATATTTCCCTGCATTAAATTTCTCCCTCTATCATCAGCTTCTATATAGGTTAAAAAACTTTATTCTAATCTACAAACAATTTATTTCTTACTTATGACTCCCTTCATTAATCATCTTTCTTTCTATCTATCCTCTTTCTTTCTGTCTATCCTCATATATTTCTCTATCTTTTTCTCCCTCTTACTAGGTAGAGCCTTTGTTGGGTATCTTTCCTTCTTCCTTTGGTATCTTTATCTTTACTTTTCCCACTTTGGAAACAATGTCAAAGACTTGTCATCTTAATATAAAGATATAAGGCCAGTGCAAGAAGTTGGGTTTCACTTTTGGCCAAAAAGTGCAAGTGTTTTTCCTGTTTTTAAAATATTTTGTCAATTGATGCCAGAATTTGAGGCATTTAGAGATTAAATATAAAAAAATTTAGAAATAAAAATTGTAGTTCCTGGGATCTTCTTTATGAATATGTAATTTATTTTTATACCCATATGATAGATTATTTTTTTGGTATGAATCTTTAAAAACCACTTTTTCAAAATGCCTATTTTAGGACCATACCACGCTTATTTACAAACACCATAATTTGACACAGCTAAATAAATTTTTGTGAATCCTTTTAAATGGAGTTACTTGACATAGCAAATATTAATGAGAATATTTTTCTTGAATTTTTTAATGAATATTTTTATTAATTTTTAATTGATCATTAAGCTAATTTCTAAAATGTCTCATATATAGATGCCATAATTTAATCAAAATTTATTTTTATTTTTATTTTTAAACTTTAAAATAATTGTGTGAGGATTTATGACATGTAAATTAATTTACAAAATATGAAAAAATAAAAAAATAATTAAAATTTTAGTGAATGTCACTATTTAATGTTTAAGAGATGCTTTTGATTAACAAATAATGGGAAATAGAAAATAACTCATAACACTATAAAATTTACATTTTTGAAATTAGAATAGTAAGACATATAATGGGTTTTTGTTTTGTCAAAAAATTCAATGGGGATGACCATATAAAAATTACAACAATCCCTAAAATAATCTATTAGAAGCCCTAGAAAAAAAATGGTTCATGAAGGCATGGCTTGGTGGGACCAAGCTTATGCCATGCCTTTCCCCAAGGCAAAATTCAAAGAAAATTCATAGCTATTCCAAATTCCTCCCTATGTCTAAGTAGAATCAGGCACCCGATTTGTAATTCAAAAATCAGGTGTCTGATTCCATTTTAGCCATTAACAGAAACAAGTATTTGATTTTTAAACAATTAGGTACCTGATTCTGATCTACTCATTGGGCCCCAAAAGATTCTCCATATACCAATTTTCAATGATCGTAATGATTGAATAATAGTTTTGATTTGCAATAGTGAATTCTGTAATAGTTATTCTATTTTCTTGTCTTCTTCTACAATTTGCAAGCTGTTGATTCGAATTTAAAACTAGTGCAAACATGGGATCAAAAAAAAAAAGAAAGAAGAAATGAAAAGTTCTGACAAATGAGGAGATTGCAACAAATAAAGAGCATGAAGCACAACATCAACGAGGGAGAAGACAAAGAATTAGAGAATTGAGCAATGTTTGAAAGGAGAAAGATATTGAGGTTACCACAATGGATGAAGAGGGTGAAGAAGAGAACCCATTGTACAAGGAGATTCAGGTGCACATTCTAATTAAACATTCAATATAGGCATGTCTCCAAACCCTTGAATTTTTTCTCATGATGAAATTGGTGATTTTTTAGAAGTAGGTTATGATTTAAATGATTTAGATTTTTTTCATGAGAATAGATTGTCAAATGATCATGTACAAAAAACTCCAATGGAAATGCATGCCCCAAAAGAAATACCAAGAAAAATTGAAAATGAGATTCAAATCCCAAATAACAATGAAAATGAAATGCCAATTGAAAATAACAATTGTATGAATGTAGACATAGAAACACCAATTACTGAACAAACACATTAGAATGATGCTAAAGTACCTAAACATAATTTTCATTTTCCTAATGATGTGCTAGATAATCTTGAGTGATTGGTTTCATGGAGACAAATTAGGACAAATGCTGATAGATTATATAGACATTTTTTTATAATAAGAAATTTGGGTTTTAGTGTTAGTTGATGTTGCAACTAATTAAAATGTCTAAAATGCGAAAAGTAATGAAAATGTTAGGAATGTATAGAAAATCCAAGAATAAAAATGAGTTGTATCCATTTTTGCTATTTTCTTTGATGTTATAAAAAAGAAAAGTCGCTCTAAAGATAAGAATGCAACACAATAAGCAATAACAATAGCTTTAGTCAGCAAATCAACAACTAAAAAAAGATTGATTAGCAACATAAGTGGATATCATAATGTGAATTGTAAGACTTTAGAAAGAGCTATAAAGAGAATGGTTAACTTTGAATGTGATCTAGCAAATATTTTTGTGGACATGTAGTGGTAAACTCCCAAGATGGGATATGAAACTTCCAAGTGAAGCCTAAACTTTGGTTGAAATTTTTTGGCATGATAATACAAGAGTATCACCTAATTCAAGAGAAGTTCTTAAATTGAGAGTTGGGTCAAAAATATGTGATCCACATCCTCAATACCTTTTGGACATGACTCAAACTAAATTGTTTAAAAAAATTGTAGATGGTAAGGTGTTAACTATTACCATTAGCCAAAGATCTTTTGAAAAGTGTAAACTATGATATGTAAGGATTAAAAAGGAAAGAATCACATGTTGTTGCAAAAATCATATTCAATTTCATTACCATTATGATGTATTTCAATCTATATGTGGTACCATGCATAGTGTTGGTGAACATATTGTCTTTTCAACTATTTAACAAATTTGCTCTATGCCCAAGGTATGGAAGATACAAAATGTTCACAACAGTTGAGAAAATCTCATGTTAATTGATTTTCTCTTTGTATTTTAAAGCTATAGCTTCCTTATGAAATTTGCAACAAATTCAAAATTATCTTTGCACTTTTACTAGAAAGCGCATAAGAATCTCTTACGTACTCCTAGGTAGTGAGGAAAGAATCAATTCAAACAACAAAAAGAAATGTTCATCGAACCATGCTTTTATAGAACATCTATTTCAAAGGAATGAATAACACCATAAATTGATATCAATCATTCAAGCAACTTAGTTTAAATGAAATTACATTAAGAAGAACAATCAAATATCTTGAACTAATAAACTAGAGTTGAGAAAGTAACAGTGACCTAAATACTTCGAACACCAAGTTTCCAAGCCAAATTCAAGATGGTGTGTGTGTGTGTGTGTGTGTGTGTGTGTGTGTGTGTGTGTATGTGTGTGTGTGTGTGTGTGTGTGTGTGTGTGTGTGTGTGTGTGTGTGTGTGTGTGTGTGTGTGTGAAACCTTCTTCATGCACATAGTCATTCAAAAAGAAAAACATCCATATACTATCTTTCAATTACTATTTAAAAGTATCTACTTATCAAAGTTTCTAACTATCTCTTTCTAAACTTCATCAGTTCAATGCCCCAGCATTTATAGTTTTCAATACAAATCCAAAAGGCCTCCATCAAAACCTAGCCATTTCAGTTAAAACAAGAAACAATTATGAACAAGAAAGTAGTTATAAAATAGGTGTCAAAATATAACTAAAAACAACTATCCTATTCAAGCCTCAATGTTAGTCTTCTCTTCCTTGCTCACGATCTGACGCACCAACTTCTAGCTTCTAAAAGTGTTCATGAACTCTTGCATTGCATAGGAATGTAGATTCTTTAGACTTAGCAACCTAGCCCTACATGCATCCTTCTACCATTTGAACTCCTTTATCTTCAAGTTCTGACGTGGCATGAGGTTCTTGTTGAGACATAACATCAATTCAATATTTGCCAGTGTAGTGAAGTCATTGGCACTTGATGATTCATTATCCCTAATTTGCTTAATAGATTCATTGAATCTCTTAGTTAGTGTCTTAGAATCCATATTTCCATCATCAAACTAGAGAATCCTTTTAGGATTTACTATCTTCATATCTTTAAGGAGTTCTACGTGCATTTTAGTAATTTTTTTCTTGATGCCTTGCACTTCTTTGATTGCCTCTTTATAAACTAACTCCTTCCAACCCATGTTGTTTTTCATGATGAATAACATGTAGGGATCTACATTCTTCATTGGATTCTCATTCAGAAACTTAAGCACCCCAAACTTCTCAACTTCAGTTACTTGAAATACAACTACTTGACACCAACTTTTCTCTATTTCCCATCATGGAATCAAAGTATGAATTTCTCCTAGCAGTGATTCCCCTTCGGCATATACATTGGTGAGTTCCAAAATAAACTTATTACCTTATTTAATGATGGCATCCACCCAATCTTTCATAGCATCTGCTAGTAGCTTCCCCCTTTGCATTTGCTTCACCAGCTTTTAGCCTCCTATAGAATTCAAGTTGAAGGCTTGAAGGGCTTGAACAATTGGTAATGCACCAAGATTCATCAAAGAATCGATATACGCAGCCATAGTCATCACCATGCCCTTAAGTTCCTTTTTGTCTTTTCTATCCTTCTCAAATTGAGTTAGCATATGGTAGGCAAAAAATTTGAAAAAGTGATTAAAAGTGCTTATATTAATGGTCCCCAATTTGACTAAGGTGACTTTGAAACTTCATTATCAATGTCCCCAGACTCTGTTTTTTTCTTGTAAGTGGCTATTTCAGCTATTATCTTTCCGGTTACTATTTTGTCGGTTAGATGGGCATCCATTTTCAATTTCTTAACCTTAGAACCTCAAGTAGCATATTTGGTTACAATGTCGTTCACAGTTGTTGAGATTGGCTGCAGGTTTCCTTTCTTACTGATCATATTAGATAACTAGGAAGGGATAGTAGAGCTTATAGAGATTTCCTGAGTATCTCTAGTGGGATTCATGAACCTTGGTTGATCCACCTTAGGGGACTCAATGAACTACACATCACCATCAACATCATCCAAAAAATTGAGCCCATGATTTGAATTCTACCCCTGAGTTGACATCTTTTCTTTTTGAACCTTGTGTTGCTTAAGGGCCTTAGATTTATCTTGATACCTAGTCCTAGGAGCCATGTTTTATATATGAATGGGTGTCCTCTTCTATTTACCTTGAGCCAACTCACTACCTGCAATAGGAGACAAAAGTTGGATGTTAGATGATGATGGTTCAGAAAAAGAAACTACCCTTGAAGAGGGTACATTGAAAACTTTCTTGTTCTATTTCTTTAGCCAATCATCTGTGTAAGTAAGTATAAATCTAGCTCTTAGATTTCTATCTTCTTCCTCATCATGATTCCAATCTACTTCAAGTGGCTTTGATTCATTGGATTCTTCCCAGTCTAGTTCAACCATATCTAAGCCATCCTTAGTCACCCCATCTATTTTGAACTTCAACTTCAAGGAATTGATTTGTTGTATTGTTAACCTTGAATGGTCTCTTCTCAAAACCTCCTCCTCATCTTTACAATCTTGCCATAGATCTTCTAACTGTGGAGTTGTTGATGGGTGACCTACAAGACCAAGAATCTGAACTACATATTCTTTACTATTGAAATTTCTTTTTCTATGATAAGAACTAAAATTGAATCAAAGAAAATCACTTCCAATAATAGAAGCATTAATCATATTGTGATAGACTAGATAACCCAATTTAATCGAGAAGGCTATCTCCCAATCCTCCTGTGGTAAATTATCCTTAATGACAAAGAATAGTTGCCTACAAATCTCAGCCAAAAAAAGGCAATCTAAAGCATATCATGGGATTTTTATAGGTTCCTCTTCGAATCCACCTATTCTCAAGTAAGTGAACTTGGGAAACTGTATGAAATAAATTTCATATTGTTGAATCAACCTTTGAGGTTCGGAAGAAAACCTAGGCATTGGTGATTTCTTCAAGGTTGTATGCACATTTTCAATTAACACATCATGAACCTTCTTGAAATTCTCTAGCACTTTATCCTTTTGTAATAGAGGGCAATATTGGTACACCATGATTTCTTCATTCTAGACTCTATGAGGAAGAGGGATATGGTCACAAACATAGGTAATGCAATAAGTCAATTAGGAAGCCATATAGAAATTTTCCTTGGATTCTTTGACATGCTTGAGTTGTGTCATTAATGAACTAGTGATAATCTCTACCCAGTCTATCCATTGTTCTTCCTTCAAAATGATTTCTATATATCTATACATCCATTCTTCAAAGAGAAAAACATCAGTAGAACCTTTGACTCTATGAAATAGCATGAAAATGGTCACAAACATAGGTAATGCAATAAGTCAATTAGGAAGCCATATAGAAATTTTCCTTGGATTCTTTGACATGCTTGAGTTGTGTCATTAATGAACTAGTGATAATCTCTACCCAGTCTATCCATTGTTCTTCCTTCAAAATGATTTCTATATATCTATACATCCATTCTTCAAAGAGAAAAACATCAGTAGAACCTTTGACTCTATGAAATAGCATGAAAAGGTCATGAATATGAGGTCTAAGGTGATTTTTAGTGACAACTTTAGGTAATCTAGAACCCCCACCATACATAGTTTCAGTCCATTTCCTAGCTAGGGTATTACAAAATTGGTTTGGAGTTTCTCTATATTCAGCCAGGGCTTGAATGGGGGAGAATGCAGCAAAAGTGTTCTTTGGTAGATGAAATATGGAGGCAATAGTTTCTCTTGAAATTGAGAGTATTGTTTCACCATATTTGCTTTCAATACTTTTGCTCCTAACATCATAATGGTCAATACACATTTGGAGCAACTCAAGACTCAAAAGGGATGGGGGAAAAGGTGTGGCTTCAATTAGTCCATTGGTTAGAACTTCCATGCACCCATTTAATTCATCAACATACTCAAGGAAATTTGTTTGCAAATTCTCCAACTTAACACCCTCTAAGTTTGTATCACTTATGATAGGCCTTTTACATTGTAGACATGAAATACTGCCAAAGAAATGTAAAATAGACTTTATCCTTAATCAAAATACCAAGGCTTCAAATTGATTTTCTTGAAAAACATAGAGATTGTAGAACAAAAATAAGAATTTCTATGTTGCTCACCTATGATTTGTTGAAAAACAACAATTTTCCCTCCCTTCCCTCTTTCACAGCTTCTCTTTCAAACTTTCAATTCTTCGTACAATAAACAAAAAGGGAAAGTTGAGCTTATTTTAAGAAGGAAAAGTACTTACATACAAAACTACAGCCTCATTATGAGGCATTTATGACAAATCACTCGTTGTTAAGGTTTACACATTTGAAAGCCTTATAACATAATCATCTCATTTAATAACCTCCTTTGCGGCTGTATCAATAATGATTAGCCTTATTATGACATCCAATCCCCTTTTTGGCTAAATATTTTCCAATTTTCCTCATAATGATGATCTTTCACATTGGAAATAAAAATTTCGTTTTAATCATTACTCTCTAACACAACAATCAATGCCTTGCAAAATGACAACACATCGTACATCACAATCCACCTTCACCAAGAAACCTCTATCATTGAATGACTTTGAACTACTTTGAACTAAGGTTGAAAGTGATTCAAATTAATTCAAAAGAACACCTCACCACTTTGGCACATGTTTCCTGCAAAGAAAAATTGTTAGCACAAAAAACCTTTGGTTGAATTACTTTGAACTGGAGTTCAAAGTGGTTCAAAGTGGTTCAAAAGAAGAAACAATGACAAGGAGTGTTAGGGTCTTTCAAAAAAACTTTGAGAGATGGAAAATATGTGGGGCGATGAAGGAAAAACTTCAAGAGTTGGATGAGAAAAAATTTAAGGAAAGAGTTTTAAACATGGCTACTCATTGGAAAACTTAACAGGGGCTCTGATTGGGGATTGGGTACGCAGAGTACACAGAGAAGTCAAAAAGATAGAAATAGGAACTAACCTAACCTAAAAAAAAGAAAGACAATAGGAATGGAAAGACAATAAATGAAAACAAAACCAAAAAAATATGTACATGACTGGGAACTTCACAAGACTTAGAACTTGATTAACTTCAAGTCCTGCCCATTGTAGGTGAAGGGCAGAACTGCACCATTTGGATAACTTAGGTGAAAGGTATTTGGGCCAACAAATTCTAAGATGATAAATGGACCTTTCTAGAGAGACTCAAATTTTCCATGTACACCCTTTGGTTCTCTCCTTTTATCCCAAAGAAGCACTCCATCATTCTTAAAGAAACTGCATGGTCTAGCTCTCCTATCAAAGATTTTCTTTACCCTCATCTGATGTTTAGTGATGTGATCAACCAATTTATCCCTTTCATCTTCCATCTTGTGTAGATACATTATCCTTTTCTCTAGAGTGTCTTTAAAGAATTGATCTTCAATAAGAGATTATAATTTAGCAATAGACTACTCTAAAGGCAATGACACTTGAGCTTTGATTTTGTACACCAATTCAAATGGACCCATACCTATAGCTCTCTTTGAGGTAACCCGATAGGCCCATAATGGTTCATATAGTTTCTTATGCTAGTTTTGAGGATTATTAGACACCAATTTTTTAATTATAGCAACTAGATTCTTATTACTAGACCCTGCCTGCCCATTCCCTTGTGTAAAATAATTTGAGGAATGGGCTAGTGATATGCCATGTTCATAGAAAAAAAGAGAGATTTCCTTAGATGAAAAATAAGTTGCATTTTCTGAGACTATCTTTTTGGGAACTCCAAACCTAACAAAAATATATTCCATTAAGAAGTCGCACACTACCTAAGAATTGGCCCTTTTGGTTGGGATAGCCTCCACCCACTTGGTGAAATAATTAGTTGTTGTTAATATATATGTATGTCTAGTACTTGATGGAGGATTTAAGGGTCCAATAAAATCAATACCACACTAGTGGAAAGGATCATCAATGACTACTAGCCTAAGAGGTAAGGCTACTAATTAAGGGTGACCAGCGAAAAGTTGACATTTCTCACAATTCTTAAAAAATTTATAAGCATCTTTGAACATACCTGGCCAGTAGAAGAAGTTCCTAATAATTTTGATAGTATTTATTGTAGATGAGAAGTGTCCCCCACAGACATCTAAATGATATTCCTTTAACAACTTTTCTTGATGTTCTGCATCTACACACATCAAAAAGGTTTCATTAATTCCTCTTTTATATAGAATACCATTTGAAATCACATATTTAGCAGCCTTCAATTTAAGGTTTCACCTTTCTTTGTAACTCATATTCAAGGAACATTCACCATATGTTAAAAGATGTGCAATATGGGAGAACTAGGGGTTTGTAAGGCTGACTAACAAAACAGTAGGTGTTTCTCCAATGTTGTAAATAGGTGCTTCTTTGCTTTCAGCCTTCAATTTACACAAACCACACCCTCTCATTAAAGAAGTAAGATTAATGGTTAAGTCATATTCTTGAGCTTTAGTTACCCATACAACCCTTTTATTCGTCCCAAATTCTTGTTGAGTTAATATGTTTGAGTATAATTTAACTCATGCTTCTTTAATGGAGCGCTCATGAAGACAATTGGAGGTTCATTGTCCTGATTGTCCTTTGGAGTCAAAATACTAGATAGGGAATGTTTAGAGGCATAGCAATAAATAATAAAATCTTTTTCAAAGTTCGGGCTTACTAGCATTGGGGTATTTGAAATAGCTATTTTAATATCCTCAAAAGCTTTTTTACCTTCTTGTTTCCATCTGAAGGGATGTTTCTCACTCATCATATCTAACATATGTCTCACCTTTTTGGAGAATTCAGGAACAAAACTTTTTAAAAAGTTGATATGACCCAAAAAGGACTTCAAATTGCTCCTATTGGTGGGTAAAGCCAGTTTTTGTATTGCCTTCACTCTTTCTAGATCAATCTTTATGCCATCCTTTGAGACAATATGTTCGAGCAATTTTCCTTCTTTCACAAAGAACACATATTTTTTAGGATTTAGAGATATACCATGTTGTCTGCATCTATCAAGCACCTTTTCTAGGTCCCTTAAATGGTGTTTTCTTCTCTTATAGTAAATAGTCAAATCATCAAGATATATCACAATTATCCTATCCCTCAAATCTTTAAAGGATGAATTCATTGCTCTTTGAAAGGTCACTCCTACATTAATTAAACTGAATGGCATCTGATTATAAGAAAAAGTACCCCATGGAGTAATGAAGGCTATTTTATGTTGATCTTCTAGTGCAACACTGATATGGTTGTATCTTGAATAGCCATCAAGAATTGACATGACCTTAGATCTAGCAACTGTTTGCAAAATATGATCCATGGTGGGAAATGCATAATTGTTTTTGAGACTCGCTTGGTTTAGGTTCTTGAAATCTACACAAATCCTTATTTCACCATTTTTGTTTCTCACAAGAACAATTTTTGCTACCCATGGTGAATGATGAATTGGGTATATTATGTGAGCCTTTAACATTTTCTCAACCTCTCTAAAAATAGCTTCAGATACTTTAGGATTATAATTTCTGAGCTTTCGCCTAAAAGTGGTTGCCTTTGGTTTCAAAGGTATATGATGGACAAACTCTCCATTTTAGAAGTTCTTTAAGTCTTCATACCCCCAAGAAAATATATCCTAATACTGAGTAAGAAGCTTAGTCAGCCTATCTTTCTCCCTCTCAGAATAGGTCTTACCAATAGAAATCCATCTGGGATTTTCGTCATTTTCAATATTAATTTTATCATGTTCTTCTACATTTTTATCAGAATCAACATTTCTTTTTAGGGCACTGTCATCCTTTCTTCCAAAAAGGTGTTCCACATAAATCAATCCCTTGGGAATCTGATTACCCTTGAGTTGAATAATTTCCCTAGATTTAGTTGATCCCTCTCCAATTGATTTACCATCATGATTAGATCCTCCAAAGAAGGTTTCAACAAAATTACCAACACATTCAATGAACTCTTTCAATTGTGTATCATCATTAAAAGCCTACCAATGATTAACATTGTCTAGAACTCTAGGCTTATAGATCATCTCAATCCTATAGGTATCATTTTTAAATTTTGGATATGGTAATAAAAATGATGTTGAAATAGCTAAAGAACCAGCCTTAGTGTTTTTAGTGCGAGGTATGAATTCCATAGAAAATACTTCAAAGGACTCAATTTCATCTGAAACCAAATTTCTATAATGCTTCAGCCTATCATTTTTAATAGAAAATTACTTTCTTACCTATTTTACAATAAGTTTAGCATCACCCTTCACCTTTAACTACTTCACTCCTTTCACTTTGGCATCTTGTAGACCTAGAAGCAATGCTTCATATTCTATAGTGTTATTGGTATTATGAAAGTCTAATTTAAAAGGGAAAGGAAAAATGTCCCTTGAAGGTGAAATGAGGAAAATTCCTGCGCCTAAACCTAAATTTGAACAACTTGGACATTGAATTCTAGATTCCAAAGGGTTTCTTCGCCACTTATTGTCTCACTTCCCTTACATTGTTCATCAAGAAATATAACATAATTTCCAAATTGACACTCCTCATACAATATCTATGCTTTAGGATTATCTAAAGGCACAACCATATATTTATTCTTTGGCTCGGGTTCCAATTTTATTCTCTTCTTCCCTACTAGAATATAAGCTTCAGACAATCCATTTTAATTTCTCCACCCATATCCTTATAGAAAGTCTTGCTAAGAAACATTCTATAGCTAGCTGGTATATCAGTTACAAGAATGGTGAGCTTCAATCTTTTCTCCAGGCAAGCATAAAGGATAGCATGTACATCTTTCACTTAACCAACTAGGGTACTTTTTTCCTATCCATAGAATAGCGACATCCAAAGGTTTTTGTGAGCTCTAGACCAAGGGCCTTTGCGACAAGCTGGGGAATAATATTATCTGATGCCCCAAAATCAATGATGTAGTTAGCGAGTTTTTGGACATTTAGCAGCAACGATAAATAAAATGGGTTGGTCTTTTTCTCTTCTGTTTCCTTTTCAACAAAATTAGCAACTACTTCTCCATAAGGAACATTTGTCCTGCACTTTTTAGACACAAAAATAGGTTCATTCAAAACCTCTAAGTTTTTAGTCATACCATCAGTGAATTGTGCATTATTAGTAGAACCTCCTTTCACATATTAAAATAATTTGTCTAATTCCTTAGAATTAAATCTCAAATATGCAGCTAGATAAATAGATATAGAAGAAGATTTGCAAAATTCTACAATATCAAAAGTCAATGTACTAGCTGCTGAGTCATTCTAGACAAAATTCTCAATTTTGTAGTTTTTGTTGGATTAGTATGTATATGTTCCTTTCCTTTAGAAGTTGACATATTTGGGCTACCTCCTAGACAAGACTTTTGATTTCTTTGACCTATAGTCATCACTATGTAAGCAGGATCTTGAAGTGTCATAAAAACATTACCTCCTCTTTCTGAATCAGATTCATACTCAAGAAAATAAGTACCTAAATCTTCACCTTCTACATTCTCATTTTTAGGCATTTGTTTTGCTACGAGGGCATTTTTCACTGATTGAACACAATTGAGCCAATCGGAGCAATTTTATTCATCATGGTTTGAAGTCATATGAAAAGAACACATTGCTTCCTTAAGGGCTTCTTCAATTTTTAATCTTGTTTGAGGGGTAGTCAATGTCGGAGCTTTACCAAAATATTGAGGCTGTTGTCACCTATGAATGTCCTGATAAGGAGTCTAATAAGGGCCATGTATTTTATTTTTTTGCCTCTTTATCATTGTTACACCATTCATCAATTTTTGCAAAATACGATCTGTAGAGGTAGAAGATGAAGTGATTCTAAGTGTTTGAACTTCTCTTTTACACTTACTAGCATTGATAAATGCATCTTCTAATTAAATAGCTAACCTCTGAGCAACAATAAAATTAGCATAGGCATCTTGGATGAGATGAAAACTTATATCTGGGGGAACAACATTAATAAAGAATAATTTCTGGTTCTTTACATTAGGTCTAGATTTTGCGGGAATTCTTTCAATCAACCTATTAAATTTAGCAACAAACTCTCTCATAGGTTCATGCATCTCCTTTTTCATCTAACTAAGTTGAGAAAATAGAGAACATTCATTTTCAGGAGCCTTGAATCTATCTTTGAATGCATTTTTCATATCATCCCAACTAGTGATGGAATGAAGGGGTAGGTGATTGAACCAATCAGAGGCATCATTAGTTAATGTCCAGACAAACAATCTTACAATGACTTCTTGAGTAGGAACACTTATAACAGCACAAGTTAAATGAAAAGCACTCAAATGATCATCTATTGAAGCTTTACCATCTTCACTAAACTTAGGTAAAATTTTAGTAGCTCCTTTGGGTAATGCTATAGGGTTAACACCTAAATTTAAAGGCCCTATATTTTCCCCCCAAGGTTGATTAACAACCATGTTAGGTGGTACAAATTGTAGAGGTTGGATAGTTATGTAAGCTAGGACAAGAGTATTTAATGGGAGCAAGGATTGTACTAATGGTGAAAGAGGAGATTGTTTTGGTGGTGAACTAGGTCTACTTCAAGATTTGATCTTCTTCTTTTTAAGGTCATTGAAATTTGGCAAGAACTTCAGATTCTTCAGTGGCTCAAAGTTCTCATCAAGGAGCCCCTTTTCTCTTTCCCCTCTTAGAGCCAGCTCTATTACCTAGTTCTAAGTTCAAGGTCTTGTAGGTACTTGAGCAAGTCTATTAACAACTTCTTCTTCCTAAACTTCTGGTACCCCTCTTAATAACTCAGCTCTTTCTTCTTCAATTTCCAAAACAATCAATACTTGTTGATATTGTTGGTTACATTAGCATAATGCCCAAGTAGTTGAATTCAAGTCTAAAATTATATCTTCTTGGGTATCCTCAAATCTAAGATTAGGTGGTAATACAGGGAAAACCTCATTATGAAGTAGACCCATTGTTATTCATAGCTTTTCAAAGACCAAGTTCACTTCAACATCAACTCTCCCTAGCAGAGTCACCAAAAATCTATTGGTGAATAGATTTTCTTTTCAACTATTTATTAAATTCACTCTATGCCGAAGGTATGGAAGACACAAAATATTCACAATAGTTGAGAAAATCTCATGTTATTTGATTTTCTCTCTATATTTTAAAGGTATAGCTTCCTTGTGAAATTTGCAATGAATTCAAAATTATTGTTACACTTTTACCAGAAAGTGCATAAGGATCTTTCATGTACTCCTAGGTAGTGAGGTAAGAATCAATTCAAACAACAAAAAGAAACATTCATCGAACCATGATTTTATAGAACATCTATTTCAAAGGAATGAATCACACCATAAATTGATATCAATAATTTGAGCACGTTGATTGAAATGAACTTATAGTAAGAACAACAATCAAATATCTTGAACCAATAAACTAGAGTTCACAAAGTAAGAGTGATCTAAACAATTCAAATGCCAAGTTTCCAAGCCAAATTCAAGATATATATATATGTTAAACCTTCTTCATGCACACAATCATTCATAAAGCAAAACATCCATATACTATCTTTTGATTACTGTTTAAAAGTATCTACTTATTAGAGTTTCTAACTATCTCTTTCTAACCTTCATTACTTGAATGCCCTAGCATTTATAGTTTTCAATACAAATTTGAAAGGCCTCCATTAAAACCTAGCCATTTCAGTTAAAACAAGAAATAGTTATGAACAAGAAAGCAGTTATAAAATAGGTGTCAAAATGTAACTAAAAACAACTATCCTATTCAAGCCTCAATGCTAGTCTTCTCTTCCCCATCCATGGTCTAACGCACCAGATTTGAGCTTTGAAATGTCCCTTTTCTGATTTTATATGATATTTCAAGCCTCTAATCAGATCTTTAATATCAAACAACCAATCTTTCAAAGATACACCAATTTCTCAATAAACCCCAAATCGAGTATGCCAGAAATAGTGCCAAAAACCACACAACTTCACATATTATTAGTAAATCTGAAAGTGGAAATTTTTATAGAAATTTCAGCAGCATAAAAGCCTACAAAATGATATTTTCAGATCTGTATAACATTTACACAACAGCTCCCAAACGGAGGATAAAAACAATGCTCATCGAGCTCCCGAAAACAACATAGAATAGCCCAGAAACACCACAAAAAAACTAATAATCTATAATAGAAGTATAATCACAACCAAATAAATATATTCAGCTCTATTTTAAAATCTAAAATTCTGAAATACAAAAGCAACCCAAACTGATATGAAATACTCAACCGGAAACACCAAACTCTTACAAAAAACACACTCGAAAAAACCACAAATCTGCACTGTTCAGCACAAAGGAAAACTCTACATGAGCATGCACATGGAATGGCTTCAAACTCCCATCCTTAGCCTTCCTAGAAACCTACAAACTCCTGGTCTTGGGTCTCCTTCTCCATAGGTTTGGCAGCCTCTAAAGAATAACAAAGAATTGAGCAAAAATCAAGTTCTGGAATGAGTCCAAAATGCCTCCAAACCCCTTAAAAGAGGGCATAACCCTAACTCACATCCAAGAGGGGTTAATAAAACATATTTTAATAATAATTTTCATTTATTAGTCCATTCACTTCCAAAGATTATCCCCTTTTGCTAAAACTTCACCTTTTTGGGCCTGCCTGCCTTAGCAAAGATTATTATTTTTAATTATTTGAAAAGGGGACATGACAAGTCCTCCCCTCCCAAATATTGCTTGTCCTCAAGCAATGGCTAAAAAATAAACCAATCAATCCACCTGGATCCCAAATGTAGTCATGAACTATACTACTATCAATTAACACAGGCTCCTGCAATATCCTCTGCAATATGACCAAGAGGAATCCATAATCAAACTGACAATTACAGCTCAACCAAACTCCAAAATCACCACTGCAATAGTCAGAAACCCACGAGACACAAACTCTTAGAACATCAGAACCCAAGTAAAGTGGACAAATCAAACTGTCAACACAGTAAATACCATCAACACATCCCACTGGCCTATACAGAATGTACAATCCAACTCTGCAATAATGGTGAATGCTCCCAAATGAAATTGTACCAAGTATCGAGAATCCACACACTATACAACTACTGCAGTCAACACAACTTTGCAAATCACCGGCCACTATGTCATAATCATAACTCCCATGAACTGTTGATGGTGAAAAGACATTACAAGATAAATAGAAAGAAATGGAACCCAAACCAAATTTTCCATGAACAAGTGATACAACCCACTGTGACTGACCACTAGCTAAGTTAGGAGATGTCATAGCCAAAGGAGTAGAATAAATAACAACTACTACTAAAGAATCACTCCCAAACTCCTGCTCTAAGTCATGTATTATCAAGCTATCAACTGCAGAACCTATCGCCATGTCATGCCCATCACAACTCTCATTTTGAGGCATCAAACCATCCCATAACTGATGACAAGAACTATGAACCAAAGTACATCTCTTTATCATCATCTCATCAACATGGTCATCAAAGGTAAATTGATGAGCATATCTCATAGTGTAGTGTCGATAGAATGCACCAATCTTAGTCGATGGCTCAGACTGTAATCCAGATGAAACTAATGGCAATCGATCACTAACCAAGTTGGAACTGACTACTACCTCTGAAGACATCACCAAGGGAGTAGTATTACTAGTAGCAATCATGCCAACTGTTAGCTCACCAACATCACACATGGTCTTTGATACAACATCTCTATTTTCATGCCATTAATACTAGAGGTCGCCACCATGTCAGGCATACCACAACAATCTGCTACAGCACCCAACTCAACCGAACCTGACTTTAGTGGGGATGAACCTGATATGCCAATGTTAGTATCAAGGATGGATGCATCCCCATCTCCACTATCTTTGACAATCTCGACCATGGACATCCTCAGATCACTAGACACCACAACTTGTGACTGTACAAAATCTAGTAAAGACTGTAGTTGCTCTAACTCCATGGTCACCTTAGCCAAATGAAACTGCGACTCCTCGAAAGCCAACTGTGTACTCTCAAGAATCTCAGAAGTCACCTCAAGTTGCTCAGTAAGCTCACTCACCTAATCTTCCTTGGCCAACAATGCATTATATGCTATACTGCCCCACTCCATAAGATAATCTTTGTCGGCTACCAACTACATATAATCTTGTCTCAGAATCTGGATAGCCTCCCATAAAGAGTGGAACTCTATCAAGGAAAGATAACTGCCTCCCTGCTCATCACTAGTAGGAGAACCCCATCCATAAACTACTAACAACTGACGAGCAGCATCGAAATGCTGGCAAGTGATAGAAATGTCTCGATCACTAACTCTCAACTGATTAGACACATGATGGAACTAGCTTGATTGTCTCCTACAAACCTTCTCTGATGCACTATCTAAAGGAGTATCCTCAAAGTTACTAGTCTCTAGAGTATTACCATCCATATCCTATGAATCAACTCTAAATCTCATATCAACATACAGAGTATTAAAAATTGTAGCACTGTTGTCCAACTCCTCTGTACCCAAGGAAACTAAGTCTTCAAAACTACCCATTGCATCCTCCAGGATGTCATCAATGCCAATATGATCTTGGGACTCATCTGTACACACTACCAAATATGAAAGATCGTCAACACATTCTAGCAAGTATGGTCGACTGGATATATGAACAAAGCCCAACATCGGTGTATAAAAACTAATACCAACATCGAACAAGCTGCTAGCACAAGAAAAGACAACACCATGCAATCTTCTAATCAAATCCATGATAGCACCCAAAAAAACACTGCTACCAAAAAGTGTTAAAGATCTCCATTCAACTGAATCCCAAATGCCAATATAACAATCTTGAGTCCATATCTATAAACTAGAATCAGCTGGTAACTCAAGCAAAATCCTCACTTGAGTAATATGACCAATACCAACTAACTCCACATACCTGTCATGATGAGATAATGAAGTCACAATACTATCTTTGTTCACCTTCAGCTGGCTGGAAAAATCATGTGAAGTACTACTTGCCTCAACCTCATGTGACAAAGCATCTAACTATGCCTGGTCTCTTTCTCAGCAAAGTCATGAATGCTTAATGTTTGCTCATCTCTACCAGGTATCTCACCATCATGCACAACAACATCCTCATAATCATCATCTAAACTCACTACCTCCTATGGCAGAGTAGAATCTAAGACCTCTGCCTGGCTATAAGCTAGTTTCTCAAACTCCTCATGCAAATTCTTGGTAATTGTGTCATTTGCCTTGTGAGAAAATCTGCCAAATAGAAATCCAGTCAACTTATCCACCTTAGCTGGGTTGGACAACATGTCATTCATCATACAGTGGTGCTCAACCAACTGTTCAGACATGTCATGGCTTAGTTCCCTAAGTTTATCTCGAATGTCTAAATAACCATCCTTCTTACTGTTCTGACTCTGGATATCAATTGTCCAAAATTGTGTCCTCTAAGACTCTGTACTATACCTGTCCATCCTGGATAACATAGAGTGTAACCAGAATAGGTTATAACTTCTTTAAACACCAAGAACTAACATGCAAATGATTAGAAGTAGCATGCAACCATAGATTTTGACATGCAGCTGATTAGAAGCAACATGCAACCACCAAATTCACCAAGAACTAACATGCAAATGATTAGAAGTAGCATGCAACCATAGATTTTGACATGTAGCTGATTAGAAGCAACATGCAACCACCAAATTCACCAAAAACTAACAAGAAAATGATTAGAATTAGCATGCAACCATAAATTTTGACATGCAAGATTTGGGTAATTGTCAAAATTGACATGCAAACTTTTACAAACCCTCAGGCTGGCAAGATCATAGCTCTGATACCACTGAAATGTCCCTTTTCTGATTTTATATGATATTTCAAGCCTCTAATCAGATCTTTAAGATCAAACAACCAATCTTTCAAAGATCCACCAATTTCTCAATAAACCCCAAATCGGGTATGCCGAAAATAGTGCCAAAAACCTCACAGCTTTACATATTATTAGTAAATCTGAAAGTGTACATTTTTATAAAAATTTCAGCAGCATAACAGCCTACAAAATGAAATTTTCAGGTCTGTAGAAAATTTAAACAATAGCTCCCAAACGGAGGATAAAAACAATGCTCATCGAGCTCCCGAAAACAACATAGAATAACCCGGAAACACCACAAAAACACTAATAATCTATCATAGAAGTATAATCACAACCAAATACATATATTAAACTCTATTTTAACATATAAAAGTCTTAAATACAGCAGCAACCCAAACTGATATGAAATACTCAACCGGAAACACCAAACTCTTACAAAAAACACACCCAAAAAAACCACAAATCTGCACTGTTCAGCACAAAGGCAAACTCTACATGAGCATGCACATAGAATGGCTTCAAACTCCCATCCTTATCCTTCCTAGAAACCTGCAAACTCCCATTCTTGGGTCTCCTTCTCCACAGGTTTGGCAGCCTCTAAAGAATAACAAAGAAATGAGCAAAAATCAAGTTTTGGAATGAGCCCAAAATGCCTCCAAACCCCTTAAAAGAGGGCATAACCCTAACTCACATCCAAGGGGGGTTAATAAAATATATTTTAATAATAATTTTTATTTATTAGTCCATTTTCTTCCAAAGATTATCCCCTTTTGCTGAAACTTCACCATTTTGGGCCTGCCTGCCTTAGCAAAGAATATTATTTTTAATTATTTGAAAAGGGGACATGACAAGCTTCTAAAAGTGTTCATGAACTCTTGCATTGTATGGAAATGTGGATTCTTTAGACTCTACAACCTAGCCCTACATGTGTCCTTCTTCCATTTGAACTCCTTTATCTTTAGGTTTTGACATGGCATGAGATTCTTTTTGAGACATAACATTGATTCAATATTCGCTAGCACAGTGAAGTCATTGGTGCTTGGCAATTCATTATCTCTAATTTGATCAACAACTTCATTGAAGCTCTTAGTCAGTGTCTCAAAATCCATATTCCCATCATCAAACTATAGAATCCCTATAGGATTTACTATCTTCATATCTTTAAGGAGTTCTTCATGCATTCTAGTAATTTTGTTCTTGATGCCTCACACTTCTTTAATTGCCTCTTTATAAAATGTCTCCTTCCAATCCATGTTGTTTTTCATAACGAAAAACATGCAAGGATCTACATTCTTCATTAGATTCTCATTCAAAAAATTAAGCACCCCAAACTTCTCAACTTTAGTTACTTGAAATACAACTGCCTGACACTGGCTTTGCTTTGTTTCCCATCCTAGAATCAAAGTTTGAATTTATCTAAATAGTGATTCCCCTTTGGCACATACATTGGTGAGTTCTAAAATAAATTTATTACCTTCTTTAATGATGGCATCCACCCAATCTTTCATAGCATGTACTAGCAGCTTCCCCCTTTGCATTTGCTTCACTAGCTATTGGCTTCCTACAGAATTTGGGTTGAAGGCTTGAAGGTCTTGAACAACTAGCAATGCACCAAGATTCATCAAAGAATTGATATACACAGCCATAGTCATCACCATGCAATTAAGTTCCTTTTTCTCTCTATTATCCTTCTTAGATTAAGTTAACATATGGTTGGTAGAAAATTTGAAAAAGTGATTACTAGTGCTTATATTAATGGTCACCAATTCGATTAAGGTGACTTTGAAATCTTCATTATCAATCTCTCCAGACTCTATTTTCTACTTGTAAGTGGCTATTTTAGCTATCATCTTTTAGATCACTTTGTCTTTGGTTAGATGGGCATCTATTTTAAATTTCTTAACCTTAGAACCCTGAGCAACATATTTGGTTACAATGTCCTTCACAAGTGTTGAGACTGGCTGCAGGTTTCTTTTCTTGTTGATCGTATTAGATAACTAGGAAGGGATAGTAGCACTTATAGATATTGCCTGAGCATCTCTAGTGGGAGTCATGAACCTTGGTTGATCCACCTTAGGGGTCTCAATGAACAACACATCACCATCAGCACCATCTGAAAAATTGAGCCCATTAGTTGAATCTTGCCCTTGAGTTGACATCTTTTCTTTTTGAACCTTGCGTTGCTTAAGGGCCTTAGATTTAGCTTGAGAACTGGTCCTAGGAGCCATGTTTTGTATATGGATGGGTATCCTCTTATTTTTACATTGAGCCAACTCACTACCTACAATAGGAGATGAAAGTTGGATGTCAAATGATGATGGTTAAAAAAAGGAAAGCAGTCCTGAAGAGGGTTCATTGGCAACTTTCTTGTTCTATTTCTTTAGCCAATCATTTGTGTAAGTAAGTATAAATCTAGCTCTTAGATTTATATCTTCTTCCTCAACCTGATTCCAATCTATTAAAAGTGCCTTTGATTCATTGGATTCTTCCCAACTTGGTTTAACCATATTTGAGCCATCTTCAATCACCCCCTCTATTTTGAACTTCAACTTCAGGGAATTGATTTTCTGTAATGTTAACCTTGAATGGTCTCTTCTCAAAATCTCCTCCTCATCTTTACAATCTTGCCATAGATCTTCTAACAGTGGAATTTTTGATGGGTGACCTAAAAGACCAAGAATCTGAACTGCATATCCTTTACTATCAAAAATTCTTCTACTATGATAAGAACCAAAATTAAATCCAAGCAAATTGCTTCCAATAATATAAGCATTAATCATATTGTTATAGACTAGAGAACCCAATTTAATTGGGAAGGTTGTCTCCAAATCCTCCTATGGTAAATTATCCTTAATGATAGAGAATAGTTGCCTGCAAATCTTAGCCAAAACAAAGCAATCTAAAGCATATTGTAGGAGTTTTAAAACCTCCTCTTCAAATCCACCTATTCTCAAGTAAGTGAACTTGGGAAATTGTATGAAATAACATCTATATTGTTGAATCAACCTTTGAGCATAGACAACCTAGGCATTGGTGCTTTCTTCAAGGCTGTATACACATTTTTAATTAACACATCATGAACCTTCCTAAAATTCTCCAACACCTTATCTTTTTGCAATAGAGGGCAATATTGGTACACCATGATTTCTTTATTCTAGACTTTGTGAGGAAGAAGGGTAAGGTTACAAATATAGGCAATGCAATAAGTCAAGTAGGAAGCCATATATAAATTTTTCCTAGATTTTTTGGCATGCTTGAGTTGCATCCTTAATGAACTACAATAATCTCTACCTAGTCCATTCGTTGTTCTCCCTTCAAAATGATTTCTATATATGTGTATATCTATTCATGAAAGAGAAAAACATTAGCAAAACCTTTGACTTTATGGAATAGCACCACAAGGTCGTGAGTATGAGGTTTAAGGTGATCTTTAGTGACAACTTTAGGTAATCTAGAACCCTCACCATACATAGTTTTAGTCTATTTCCTAGCTATGGTATTGCAAAATTGGTTTCGAGTTTCTCTATATTCAGCCAGGGCTTGAACAAGGGAGAATGTGGCAAAAGTGTTCTCTGGTAGACACAATATGGAGGCAATAGTTTTTCTTTAAATTGAGAGTATTGTTTCACCATCTTTTCTTACAATACTTTTTCTCCTAACGTCATAATGGTCAATACACATTTGGAGCAACTCAAGACTCAAAAGGGATGGGGGAAAGATGCAACTTCAATTAGTCCACTGGTTAGAACTTCCATGCACCCATTTAATTAATTAGCATACTCAAGGCAATTTGCTTGCAAATCTCCAACTTAACACCTTCTAAGTTCATATCACTTATGATAGGCCTTTTACATTGAAGACTTGAAACATTGCCAAAGAAATGTAAAATAGACTTCATCCTTAATCAAAATAGCAAGGGTTCAAATTGATTTTCTTGGAAAACACAGAGATTGTAGAACAAAAACAAGAATTTCTATGTTTCTCACCTATGATTTGCCAAAAAATAATGATTTTCCCTTCCTTCCCTCTTTAACAACTTCTCCCTCAAACTTTCAATTCTTTGCACGATAAACAAAAAGGGAAAGTTGAGCTTATTTTAAGAAGGAAAAGTACTTATGTGTAAAAGTATAGCCTCATTATGAGGCATTTATGAAAAATCACTCTTTGTTAAGGTTTACACATTCGAAAGCCTTATGACATATGTTGGAATATTCAAATGGGAAGAATGCTTCTGAGAGGGGGGGGATGTGAATCAAAAGTATTACACTCAAACCATAAAAAATTTTAACTAAAAGTAAATTGCATGCATGTAAACATATCAAACAATCATGAGAAACAAACATGCATCACCACATAACAGTAGAGATTTTGGTAACCTAGAAACCCTCCAAGAATAAGAAGGTAAAACTGGGGTGGGGATGATACCCACAAAATCACCGTAGCAATAATGTTTAACCACTTCTGATGGTTTGCCCTATTAAAGGCTTTACACTATGTCAATAGTGACCTAGTTAAAGGATTTACAAACACTCTACATGAAGTGTTACCCTATTAAAGGATTTAATCACCTTTTCAAAAAATCTAAAAAATAGCTGTTAAGCTAACCTATCAACATAGGGTTTCTTTTCCAATACAATGGCTAGAGAGTATTAGGTATAATAAACTTGAAAGCTTACAATCCTTGATTGCTAAATACAGGCACTTGATCTACTTTCTTTGATCTTGATCCTCTAAGATCTGATATTTGTTCGTATCCATTGCTTTGTTCTGATCAACTAAATGTCTAACTACTACTCTCTTCCTCTATGTCCTTTTACTCTGAACTCTGAACTCCACTATAGTTTCCCCATACACTCATTCATCCATCTTTAATACAATGTGATTTTGTCTTCCTCATAAAGACATTCGAAGACTTAGGGTTAGGTGTGGATCTACGATCGATATTGAATCTCTATTTCTTGCTTATTCCTTGCACTTTTTTTATTGGTTGCATGCCTTCTTCATTTTTTAATTGGTTGCATGTAGTTTGCATAGGAAAAATAAAAGATTCGATCTTATCTATTTGATCCTTCTAGATCCTTCAATGTCGGTCATAAAAATAGTTTACATCTAAATTAGTGACATTACATAATCATATGTGCATTCTGTGTTACTTGAAACTTACTAATTTTTGATGCTTGGCACATGTAACAAAACTATGTTACTCAGCTCCTGTTGCATTTTTGTTTTTCTCGGCATCGTCTATGACTCATCACTTGAATATCACTAGGCTCCTATATCATGCTCGGCACCTAAAGTCACTTAACACTTGATCTTCACTCGAAAACCTGAAGATCACTCGGCACATGTTGTGGCTCAGCATGCATAGTGTGCTTGGCTTCAATGTAGAAAGTGGTTAAGTGTGTTGGCACTCAAATGTCAAAACCATTCTAAGACTAACAATCTCCCCCTTTGACATGAGTGTCAAAAACACTTAACTAAGCAATATTTATCTGAATTTATGAGTACATTCACTATTCTGCTCAATATATATACAGAAGTTCAAAAAACTTGATCAAAATTTTGTAAGAAACAATATATACTGCAAAATTATTGTAACTCCCCTTGAGTTGATGGTGTCATTATCTGTTCTGTCTTGGGAACCAAAATTTTTGTGTTGAATATGTCTCATGGTGAATGCTGATATAACATTATATCTCCCCCTTTATCTCATCTCTCCCATTCTCTTTATCTCCCCCTTTTTGACACTTATGTCAAAGGTTTCTATGGGTTAAGACCATATTTCACCAAAAATGTACTATTTACCTCCATAATCATCCTGAGAGAAGCATCCCAATTACTCAAATTAATTTCAAGAGATTTTTGCTAGATGATAGTCTCTATAGCAAGATGAACAAGACCATCTAAAGTAGAAAAATTAGGGTCTTTCTTTAGAACATTTTCTGCATAGGTTTGTTCCTTATGGAGGATTTCCAAGTGTGGGGTGATGGAAGATTGAAGCTGTAGCAATTTGGCTTTGATGGTGCTCTCTTCTATTGTCAATTCAGCCAATTCCTTCTGAGTACGAAGTGTTTGAGCAAAACACTTCTCACTTTGAGCTAGATCCTTAGGTAGCTGCATGCTTGAAATATTTAGATTCCTCTCCAAGCTCATTATCCATTGGCTAGTCTCATGTGTGAAATATGAGAAGTCACACAACTTTTTGTACAATGAGAATATATTCTCAACTACCTGTTTGACCTTTTCAATTTTCTTGGCCAGTTCAACTTGTGATAGTGCTATTTCATTTGCAATTTTCTTGTTTACTTTCCCTTGAAATTTCTTTTTAGACCATTCCATTAGTTTTACATTAGTCTCTTGGTCTTCACTTTGTACCTTGTCCACTATATTGGCTAGTTGCTCCATTATGGGCTTTGTTTCATCAGGTACCTATAAATTGAAAGCATCTAGAAATATATCCTTAATTTCTACTAATGCTTGCCTTTGTTTGTACTCATTCCTAAGTGCCTCTTGCTTCTTCTTCCTTTCAAGTGCCTCTTGCACTTCAGTCATTTGGTCAATGGTTATGGTGTCAAAGTCATACGTGGGAGTGACTATCTCTTCATCAAGAGTAGAGTCTCCATAGTGAAGTGCCCTTACAACCTTGGTAGAACTCTAGCCTAGTACAGATATCTGCAATGGTACTACAGAGCTTGGCTATTGTGAAGTTTTAGTGGGAGTCCCTGTTCTAGGTAAGTTGGCCAATGTTTGAATTTCTTGCTGCTCCTTCTCCTTAGGGCTCTCCCCTTCCTTGTCCTATTCTTTTCTACCTTGATCAATGAAAGTTATCTTAGGCAATGCACCTTGTGTTTGTGCTATAGATATAGAGGTATCTTTTTATCTAGTTTTCCCTTTTGTTGTCTCCCCTGCAGGTGTACTTACTAAAGTGTCAATCTTAGCAGTTGTATCTTTGACTTCATGCTCTTTAGGTTGAGTACTAGTAGCCATAGGAAGTTGTGAAGGTGGTTCTTATGGATTCACCTTTTCCTTGGTAATTTTAGCTACTATGTTCTACAATTCCTCTACACTCACCAAAATAGGGCTAGTGCACAATTGTGATTGCAATGTTGTTTGGTGAAGAATCTTCTTGAGATCCTCTATAATGAGTGGATTGATGTTCTGACAAGAGGTGTTAGGAACATGCTTTATTGTTATAGATTCTACAGGTGTAGTTGCAATATGTAGAGGACTAGGTGATGGCAATTGGTTGCTTCTTTTCTTTCCTTTTCTTGGGCTCAGCCTTGGGTGCATCCTTCTCTACACTTTCCTCTTCTTCAACATCTTCACCCATTCCTTGGGTTAATGTAGGTGGTCATTGCTCTTGCTCATCTTCATCTCCTTCTGCTTCATCTTCTACATCCTCTTCTGCTATGCCTTCACCAAGTTTTTCCTTTAGCTTTTTAACCAATTTATCCTTTTTCTTGAGTGGGGAGGCAGTCTTTAACTCCATATCCACCTTTGACCTTACCACATCATAAGTGCCAAAGTGTGGGGCACTCTTGTCTATGTCTTCTGCTAATAATGCAATTATTGTTGCAGATGCTTCATCTATGTTGATCTCATAACCAAGAGGCTTTGACCAGCTCACTCTTGGTATGATGGCTTGTACATAGGTATAGTCAATATCTACAAGAAAACAAACATCATTTACATGTTTCTCCACTAAAGAAACTGGAATCCTAAGTCTTTGCTTCATTGATTTCTTAAAATCTTCAATATAACTTGTCATTAGTGTGTCAAAATTGTCTCCCATTTGTTCTATATATTCATTAATTTAGGCTATGATAGTTCTATCATTTCTCCATGCAACTTTTCCAAAAGAAGGAAATTCATTCTGAACATAGAAGAATATACAAACCAAAATTGCACCAAAATTGCATTGGGCCCCCTTTGTCCTTCTTAAGCTGCTAAGTTTTCATTAATTTGTTGTAGTTGTAGCTCTGCAAGATCATAAGTATGATCCTTTTTCACCAATTTGTATCCTACATCTACTGCAATACAAGGGACACTTTTGAGTCTACTGGATTGATAGAATTTATGGGCAATAACTCTAACAACAAATTCATTGAGAGGATCTTGTATGGTGTCAATTTTCATTCCTCTTTTATTCCACTTGGCACCTATTTTTTTCTCAATAACCTCCTTGGACTCACTTCTCAAGGTCTTGTACTGATCTAGGGTAGGATATCCAGTTACCCTATGAATGATTCTTTTTGTGATCTTTATGGGAACATCTTCTAACCATAGACTACCATCATGAATTCTGCTTAAAACAAGTCTAATCCATTCTATCTTAAATACAGTGGGAAAACCCAAAGCTCGTGTTAAACCCTTCCTCTCAGCAATTTTGTATTCATCCTTCAAAACTCCATCGACACAAAACTTCTCATAGGCTTCCCTTATTTCCATATCTCCTATGGCTCCTATCCTACAATTATAGCATCTCCTTAGGTCATAAACCATTACAACTTTTGGGGTTATGTGGGAAAGGGCTCCGGCAAGATCGTTCTTATATGCAACTTTAGGGATGGGATGGAAATTGGGCTACTTAACCTCATTAGATACTAGCTGGACTTCAAACAACTCTTTGACAAGGGTTTTCTTAGAATTTGAAGCCATTTGTGCAAACTAGGGTTTCCTTTACAAAGAAATATGAAATTGCGTAGCTTGGTACAAATGAAAATACCTCAAGATCAATGAAAACACATTGTAAGAGGTTGGAATCTACTTGGAACATTGGATTCTCTGCTATGAAGTTTCTCTACTCTCTTTCTCTTCTTTGCTTCTCATTCACAATGAAGAAAAATGATTAAAATCATGATAATATACCCTATTTCCATCGCATTAAATTCTCAACTACCCACTTGGCTTCTGAAGGATTTTTAACATTACTTGGCTTGCACTACATTTCCACTTCACTTGGCTTCCATTGGAGTTACTCAACTCGGCATCAGTCATCAACTCAGTTGCTATTAGGAACTCGACACCCACTAGAGTTTTACTCAGCCTCTGAAGACAACTCAGTAGTTTTGTAAGAATCTTCATATTATAACTTGGCATCTTTGCTTATGCTGATTTCTTCTTTTTAGTACTTCTTTGTCTTGGGACTGGTGTATGATATAACTTTGTATATCAGTCCCATGCATCTATTTATGTTTAGTTTGATGAAGTGTGATCACTTGACCCATTGGGTGAAGTGATCCCTTCACTTAATGTGCTGCACTCATCTTTCTTCTTCCAAGTCTTATTCATTTTCCCTCTTATTTTTTCGACATCAATCTTTTCTTTTCCTTTGTTGGCTTCAATTTTTGGTGCTTTTAACCTTGTAGGACAGTTTCTATTGATATGATTAATTTTCAAGCAGCTGAAACAAGTGGTTTGACTTAGCCACCTACTATAATTCCCTCTGAAGTGTTTCCTTATACAATTTTTAGGGATATGTCCATATTCCTAACAATAATGATAGCTATACCTAGTTTTGTAATCCCAATAGTAGTGATTTTCATTTCCTTTTGTTTTTGCTCGTTGATTTGATGTCTACATAGGCTTTGATATGCATTCAAAGGCTCTATGCCCATACTTCTTGCAGTTGTAGCAGTGACCTTCAAATCTTGGTGTCTTGATAGTCCTAGTTTTGCATTCATGTACTTGATGTCCTTGCTTCTTGCACTTATGACAATAGCTTGCACTCTTAGGCTTATCATGCTAATGGGCATTCTTGCTTCTGCATACATTAGAGGTATGTCCTTTCTTACCATAGAAATGATAGGTAGATTTGGTGTTCTTACCTTTGTTGTTTCTTTCTTCTACAGTCTTGGATGACTCTCCTTCTTCAGTGCTGGTATATCCTAATCCTTGAGTGTCATGGCTAGACCTTGGGGATTTTAGTAACTACTCAAAATACTTGATGGCTTCATTGGGTTTGTTGAAGCTCTCTGAAATTTCCTTTTCTCTTTTCACGTAATTCTACAATTGCTCATTTTGCATTTTTAGTGTAGAGATCTCAATGTCCTTCATATTCAGCTCATGATGTGCATACATCATCTGGCTTAAGGTATCGAGCTACATGTTTGACATTCTTTCAAACTCAATTATCTTTTCCTCCAATCTATTTGTAAGATTTATCTTGTCATCTTCTATCATGACTCTGTCCTCAACTGCTCTTTTCTTTTGTTTAGTGATTTCACATAGCATCATGGCTTGTGATTCATGTTCTATCTTAAGAGTTCTTATCTCTTCTGCGTGACCTCTATTTTTCTCCATCAGTTCTGCTATTGCTGCATCAAATTCTTTGGAATCTCCTTTGGAAAATACTTGTATGGTGTCAATCTCCTTGTAGAAAATATCATTTTTTGCTATAGCTATTTCCTTTCTTCTTTTTAAGGATTTTCTTAATTCCTCTCTAGCTTCCTCTACCTTGTGTAGAGCGAGATGCACATCTATCACCTAGTTCTCAATTATCTTTCTAAGTTTGAAAACTTCCATCTTCAGATCTTTTCCTCCAAGTTGTTAGGCTTCTTCTTGAGAGAACTTAGCTTTGATACCAATTTTTGGAATATTCAAATGGGAAGAATGCTTCTGAGAGGGGTGGGGGGGTGAATCAGAAGTATTACACTCAAACCACTAAAACTTTTAACTAAAAGTAAATTACATGCATGTAAACATATCAAACAATCATGAGAAACAAACATGCATCACCACATAACACTAGATATTTTGGTAACCAAGAAACTCTCCAAGAATAAGAAGGTAAAACTGGGGTGGGGATGATACCCACAAAATCACTGCAGCAATAATGTTTAACCACTTCTCATGGTCTGCCCTATTAAAGGCTTTACACTGTGTCAATAGTGACCTAGTTAAAGGATTTACAAACACTTTACATAAAGTGTTACCCTATTAAAGGATTTAATCACCTTTTCAAAAGATCTACAAAATAGCTACTAAGCTAACCTATCAACATAGGGTTTCCTTTCCAATACAATGGCTATAGAGTATTAGGTATAATAAACCTGATAGCTTACAATCCTTGATTGTTGAATATAGGAACTTGATATGCTTTCTCTGATCTTGATCCTCTAAGATCTAATATTTTTTCATATCCCTTGCTTTGTTCTGATCAACTGAATATCGAACTACTACTCTCTTCCCCTAAGTCTTTTTACTCTGAACTCTGAACTCCACTATAGTTTCCCCATACACTCCTTCATCCATCTTTAATACAATGTGATTTCATCTTCCTTATAAAGACATTCAAAGACTTAGGGTTAGGTGTGGATCTACGATCCATATTGAATCTTTGTTTCCCACTTATTCCTTGCACGTTTGTTATTGGTTGCATGCCTTCTTCATTTTTTTAATTGGTTGCATGTAGTTTGCATAGAAAAAATAAAAGATTCGATCTTATCTGTTTGATCCTTCTAGATCCTTCAATGTCAACCATAAAAATGGTTTACATCTTAATTAGTGATGTTAAAAACTCATATGTGCATTCTGTTTTACTCGACACTTACTAATTTTTGATGCTCGACACATGTAACAAAACTATCTTACTCGGCCCCTATTGCATTTCTATTTTGCTCAACATTGTTTGTGACTCAGCACTTAAATATCACTCAACTCATGTAGCATGCTTGACACCTAAAGTCACTTGGCACTTGATCTTCACTTGGCACCTAAAGATCACTCGGCACATGTTGGATTTTTTGACTTGGCACATGTTGCGGCTCGACATGTATAGTGTGCTCGACTTTAATGTAGAAAGTGGTTAAGTGTGTTGGCACTCAAATGTAAAAACCATTCTAAGACTAACATAATCATCTCACTTAGTAACCTTTTCAGCTAAAGATTTTCCACTTTTCCTCATAATGATAATCTTTCATGTTGGGAATAAAAATGTCCTTTTAATCATTACTCTCTAACATAACAATCAATGCCTTGCAAAATGATAGTGCATTGTACATCATAATCCACCTTCACGAAGAAACCTCTATCATTAAACAACTTTGAACTCCTTTGAATTGAGGTTCAAAGTGATTCAAAGTAATTCAAAAGAAAATGTCGCCGATTTTACAGAAGTTTCCTGCTGAAAAAAATTGTTAGTAAAAAAAACCTTTGGTTGAACTACTTTCAACTACTTTGAACCAAAGTTCAAAGTGGTTCAAAAAAAGAAACAATGACGAGGAGAGTTAGGGGCTTTGGAAAAAACTTTGAGAGATGGAAAATACATGGGGTGACGAAGGAAAAAATTCAAGAGCTAGATGATCAAAAATTTATGGAAAGAGTTTTAAACATGGTGACTCATTGGACAACTAACACATAGTAAAGAAATGTTGCAAGAATTTCATATTAAAATACCACCTCAAACTATAAAGGATTTCATATCAAGTTTGTTTTGTAATCCATAATGATCAATACTTTCTTTTTGATGCATATCTTTTTGGTACATGTGATATGTGTGGCAATATTTCTTTATTAGATGAATGTTTGCATGAAAATGCTTTAACTACTATTGGACAACAATTAGTTGATGTGGATATTGACATTCAAGAAATATTGAACAAGAACTCTACAAATTTCTCCTATTTTCCTACTTGTGAGTTTTTTGAAATTTAGATGAGTGTGGATGCTCCTAATGTGCCAGTTCTGGCCTTAGATCTCTGCTCGGACCTGCTTCTCATTCTAACTTTTACTAGGGTTACCTAGGGTAATGTTGATGTTGTTCATCTTGTTTGGGGGATGTTGGTGGAGTCAATAGCTCTGCTAGTGGGCTAGGAGGTTCATATGAGCCTTCCTAGGGCTCAATTGTTGGGCTAGGAGACTCAAACGAGCCACAACAAGGTTCTAGGTTGGAAGGAAGTGGTCCTTGGTGAGAAGGAGGCTCTCATCCTAGTGGAAGCTCCCAAAGTGATTACCAATGATGATGGAGTTGAAATTATAGTTCTGGATAACTTGGTCAATAGTGTTCTACCAATCTACAACTTTGCCTCATTAGCAGATTTGTTTCCTTCTATCCATTGATTGAGATGGTCAGGAAGTGAATGAGTTAGAGATGGAAGTTGAAGGGAAGTTTTATTGTCTTGTCTATGTCAAGAGACCTATTCTATTTTAAGTTTAAGGTAGTGAAGGATATGACAATGGTGATGGTAGACTTCTAGACATATGGAAAGCATAACTTGGTGGTGGCTAAATGGCATTTGACATTGGATCCGGTGAAAGAACTGAATAAGATGGCTCTAGTATGGGTTAGGTTACCAAGCCTCCCTCTTGAGTTTTGGGATGAAAGGATCTTGAAATCTATTGGGGATTCCTTTGGGCACTTTGTGGTAGCAAATTTGGTCACTTTGTGGTAGCAGATTTGGTCACTATGCAGAGATCCTAACTTGTCTTTGTGAGGTTCAGTGTTAATGTAGTAGTGGGTACTTTGTTACCTAAGTCTATCATCCTAAGCTCAAAATGGGGTAAGAAGATTCAACCCTTTTTTATGAGAACGTGGATGTGTTTTCTCAAAAATGCTCATCTTTTGGGCATTTGTTTGTCGACTATAAGAAATCAGATAGAATGGTTGAGGAGAAAATTGAGGATAATTCTATAATGGGAGTCCTTCCTCCCCCTAAGGCCTTAGGGGTGGACATGCCTCTTGCGGGAAAGAAAGGAGGTGACTCTCTCTCCTAGAAGGGAACTCAAAGAAAAGAATCCTTAGAAGGATAAGGAAAAGGGACTGACTCCCTCCCTTGAGGGGCTATTAAGAAATAACCCTAATGTTGGGTTAGGGAGGGAAAGAATAGAGGATCTGGAGGGGAGTCCTGGCTTGGTCTAGAGGCTAGAGTTATTCTACTCATAAGAAGGGGTGGTAGAGGGGTTGGAGGAAGGAGAAAATGATTATTTCCCCTTTTTACAAGGCATTAAGGAGCTTCTCAGTACCTGGGTAAAAGCATAGATCTGTGTCACCATTTGTGATACCAAAACCTATTTTGGTCAAATCTCATTTCTCTATCAAAACTCTTTTTTTTTCAAAAACTAAAAATACCCTTTTATAGATCTCAGATTCAATATTATCATTATATAAATTTTTGATTGTTTTGATTAGTTATAATATGTTATAATCTCAAAGTATTAGAAGTCAATTTTTCAACATTTCAAAAGATGCTCCCTCAAAAAAGGAAAAAAATAGTAAATCATATCAAGAAAATTTAAAATTTATATTTATCTCTAGAGGAGAGAATCCTCTTCACGAATATATAATTATTTTTCAAGAAGGTATAACTTTCATAGGAAAACTTTGACGAGAGGAAAAAACTATTGGATTTTGATAAGGTCAAACTTGAGTACTTATAACAAAGAAAATATACATCAAAAATAATTATTTCTTTTTTTTGTGCACTAGCTATACATCTCATCTATAAGATATTTTCAAATCAGAACAAAAAAAGATGATTTGCATATACTTGTTTGATGGGAACTACACCCTATATTTTTTACAGTTAAAAAAGGGACTTTAAAATCAAATAAAATGAATAAATTCTTACTCACAAAAATTATAAAAATTATAGGCATAAAATTCATCCAATTCTGCACATTTCATCAGTTTACATCATCTTCATATTATAAACACAAAAGCCATTTTTTTTTGCCACTAATGTTGAACTGTCACATTTTGATATCACGTTTATTTATAAAAGGTGACACAAGTTTGTGCTTTTACCACCCTTCAAGGAACCTAGTGATGGAGGAGGTCTTTCAAGGGGGCACTGATAAGGTTGTGGAGAAGGGAGAGGTGAATGATGGGGTTGAAAGAGAGGTGACCAATGTGCATTACTAAAATGAGGAGGAGCTGCCAATTAAGATGGTGGAACTAGCTTAGCTAGATGATAAAGAAGAGAAGTTGCAAACACAAAGAAGATAGACAAGGGTTTCAAGGAAACTAGAAGTGATTGTGGAATTTAAGTTGGATGTAGAGAAGTTAGGTAAACAAACTAAGAAAGCCAAGCAGATGGCTAGGGAAGTGGCAAGTGGTAGGCAGGCCACTTTGGAGTCCTTATCAAAAGGTAAAAAATGATCCTTTTTTCTTGGAATATGAGGGGGTTGAACAAACCTCATAAGTAGTTTGCCCTCAAATAGCAATTGGCAAACTAGAAAATTGATTTCTTGCTTATCCAGGAGGTTAAAATCTCTATGGTTAACTTGGTCAATATGGCAAGTTTTGTTTGGCTTGGGGCAAAATTTTGCTATAGTGAAGTAGAAGATGCTTTAGGAGGGGTGGCAACCTTCTAGAATCCAGATGCTAGTAATGGTAGTCTTATCTATAGCTCAAATTTCTTTCTTATTATTGAGGATAGAATACATGATAGGAAATGGAATATTATTAGTGTTTATGCCCCTAACATGAGGAATGGTTGATATAGCTTATGGGAGGAGCTATTAGTTTTTGTTTCTCAAAGAAAGAACACCTTTTCTATGGAAGATTTCAACTCGCCTCTGTATCCTTCGAAGAAAATTGGAGGAATGATTGATTTTAATGATAGTATGAAGGATCTAGCTGACTTTATAAATGATAATGATCTTTTGGATATGGAGATGCATGGAGTGAAGTTTACATGGTCAAATAATAGAAAAGGGGTTGACTTGAGGGTAAAAGCCTAGATCTGTGTCACCGTTTGTGATACAAAAACCTGTTTTAGTCAAATCTCATTTCTCTATCAAAACTCAATTTAAAAAAAAAACTAAAAATACCCTTTTATAGATTTCAGATTCAATATCATCATTATATAAATTTTTGAGTGTTTTGATTAGTTATAATATGTTATAATCTAAAAATATTATAAGTCAATATTTCAACATTTCAGAAGATGCCCTCTCAAAAAATGAAAAAAAATAGTAAATCATATCAAAAAAATAAAAAATATATATTTATCACTAGAGGAGAGAATCCTCTTCATGAATATGTAATTTTTTTCAGGAAGGTATAGATTTGATAGGGAAGTTTTGACGAGAGGAAAAAACTGTTGGATTTTGACAAGGTCGAACTTGATTGCTTATAACAAACAAAATATACATAAAAAATAATTATTTCTTTTTTTGTGCACTAGCTATACATGTCATCTATAAAATATTTTCAAATCATAACAAAAAAAGATGATTTGCACATACTTGTTTGACGGGAACTACATCCTATATTTTTTATAGTTAAAAAAGGGACTTCAAAAAAAAGAAGAAAAGAATAAATTCTTAGTCAAAAAAAATAAAAATTATAGGCATAAAATTCATACAATTCTACACATTTCATTAGTTTACATCATCTTCATATTTTAAATGCAAATACTATTTTTTTTGTCATTAATGTTGAACTGTCACATTCTGATATCACTTTTCTTTATAAAAGGTGACACAGGTTTGTTCTTTTACCCTTGATCCAAGTTAGACTAGATAGACTTTTGGTCCCGGCAGGGTGGGAAGGATTATCTTCCTCCTCTCTTAGGAGACTACCTAGGATGGTTTTAGATCACACCCCAATCCTTTTTAATTGGAAGAAGATTCCCTGGGGGGGCCAAGACATTTTAGATATGAAATAATCTGGCAATCCCATCCTAACTTTAGTTCTAGAGTGGCTGAGTGGTGGGGGATAAGAATAGAAGGGACAGGGATGTATTGACTCTCTATTAAATGTGACAATGTAAGGAGAAATGAGGTGTCCTAGAAAAAAAGGTTTTTTAGGGACATCTTAAAGACCAAGGCATGGGTAAAAGGGAAGTTAGTTGAACTCCAAAAAGCTATGGGGGAAGGAATACCTATGGGTAACATGATCTAGGAAGAGGGGAACTATAGGAAAGTTTGGAAGGAAACTTTGAGTAGAGAGGAGATTTACTAGAAATAGAGATCAAGGGAGTTATGGCTTAAAGAGGGGGATAGGAATACTGCATTTTTTCATAGATTAGCTTCAATCCATAGAAGGAGAAACACTATTGATAGTATTAAAGAAGATAATAATGTGAAGTTGAACGAACCTGAAGAGATTGGGAACTGGGTTATAGCTTACTTCAGGAACTCCTTTAAAGAAGAACAAAGGGACTTTAGAGAGGGGGATCGACAATAGCTAATTAAGTCTATGCCCTCAATGATCTTGGCTAAAGAGAATGAAGAGATTGTGTATATGGTGATAGAGGAGGAAGTCCACAGAGTGGTGTTTTCTATGAAAGCCTATAAATCCCCAGGTCCTAATGGTTGCCTGTCAGTGTTCTTTTAGCACTTTTGGGAGTTAATCAAGTTAGATCTCCTTTGGGTAGCTCATGACTTCTTTAGGAATTGAAATCTCCTCAAATAGCTAAATAAAACTTTTATTGCATTAATTCCCAAGGTGAAGGACCCAGAGGCTCTATCTGATTTTAGATTGATCAATCTTTGTAACACCACCTACAAGATTTTCTCTAGAATTTTTGGTGAATAGGTTGAAGCTGCTTCTACATAAGTTTATTGGGAAAACCTAGAATGGGTTTGTCCTAGGACGACAAATCTTGGATGCTGAAATAAAAACACATGAAGTTTTACACTCTATTGAGAAAAGTGGCAATCCAAGTATGGCCCTAAAACTAGACATCTCTAAAGCTTACGATAGGTTCAATTGGACTTTTATGTATAGAGTTATGGAGAGGATTGGTCTAAGTTAGAAGGTTATTAGAATGGTAAAATAAATGGTGGAAATTGTTAACTATTCTATGATGGTCAATGGGACATTGTAGGGAAAATTTGGGGGGGAGAGATGCCTTAGGTAGGGTGACCCTATCTCTTCCTACCTATTCATTATGGTGGCTAAAGTTCTGGGGAGAGTGTTCATGAGGAAGTGGGGGGGGGGGGATAATCATAGGGATTAAACCTACATCCACCTTACCTTTAGAAGTGATCCAACAATTTGTGGATGACACCTTCCTTAGTGGGGAATCCTCAGTGGGTGAAGCTAGAGCTTGGAAGTTGGTGCTGGAGATATATACTATGAATGTGAGATAGAAGATCAACTTTGATAAAAGTAAAGTGTTCTTTTTTAATACCCCTCTAGACCTTTAATGAAGGATTGTTAATATTCTTGCTTGTAATGTATTAGAGTTACCAGATACTTATTTGGATCTTCCTTTAACTATGAAAGAGGTTAGTGTTAACTTTTGGAATAGCATTTTTGAAAGGATGGAGAAGAAGGTGATTGGATTGAAGGGAAAAATTCTAAGTAGTGTATGTAAACTACAACTTCTAATCTCCTCTCTCCAAGGTTTACTAGTGTACTTCCTATCCATATTCAAAATTACTCAATGCATGGCCAATAAATTAGAAAAAAATCAACATAACTTCCTATGGTCTAGGGGAAGTGAGAAGATAAGATTAAACTTGGTCAGTTGGGATATAGTCTATAAACCTAAGCATAGTGAAGGATTGGGAGTGAGGAAGATGACTGATTTGAAAAATGTGCTTCTCAAAAAGGTGGGGTGGAATTTGATGAAGGGAGACTCTAATTGGTGTAATATAAAGAGAGCTAAGTACCTTGGTAATCTTAATTTCTCTCATTGTACTTGGAGAAATGATCTTCCTATGGGCTCTAATATCTAGGGTAACATCATGAGAATTAGAACACTTCTAAGGGAGGGTGTAAGGTGGCTTGTGGGGAATGGTAACCGGATCAATTTCTAGGAGTATACATGGCTTACAAATAAACTATTATCAATAACAAAGTTTGGATCACTTCAATATAACATTCATGATATGGGGGGTAGAATGGTGGTAGATTATATTGGTCTGGGAAGAAAATAGAAGAAGATGAGGTTACAAGGGAATGACTTGATAGGAAAGGCCCTAAATGATGAACTAAATTCTTTGCTCAAAGAGTATAGGATCCTAGGAAGAGGTAGGACTGATGAGTTCATTTGGAGGGTCAACTTGACTGGGGATTTCTTAGTTAAATTTTCCTACAAGCTAATGTTTGATAAATCTCTTAAACCTAATGACTCGGGAAATGTTTGGTTTCACCATTTAATCCCAAAAATTAACATTTTTTTGATGGACCACTATCTATGGGAGGATTCTCACTATTGACAACTTGAGGAAGATGGGGTTCCAATTACCTAACAAATGTTGCATGTGTAAGAGGGAGAAAGAGAGAATAAACGACCTATTCCTAAATTTTCTTCTAAGGTGTGGGGTAAAATCCTCCAGAAGTTTGAGGTGAATTGGGTGTTCAATGCGAAGGTGTGGCATTTGGTGAACTAGTAGGGCCCCTTCACCCAACCCCTACTTATCAAATTATGGAAGATTATTCCCCCAGAGGTGTGTTGGGTTCTATGGAAGGAGTGAAATAATAGGGTGTTTAGAAGTGAGCAGAGGGAGGTGAAGGTTGTGGTTGATATCATCTCCAAATTGATAGATGATAACATTAGATGCAACAATTGGACAAAGCCAATGTTCCCCCCTTCTACCTTGGAGATAAGAATTGCAGAGTGCTAGTTGTTGATGGATGGAATTAGGAAGGTTGACAACTCTAATCTTTTGGTTAGAAAGAGACCTTGATGAAAATCTTGCCTAATAACTGGGTCAAACTTAATTTCGATGGTGCTGCTAGAAAGGAGGGATCATCATGGGGAGGGATTGTTAGGGACTATAAGGGAAGGATGTTGTTGTATTATGCTGGTCCATTAGGGAAAGTTTCAAATAATGTTGTAGAAGTTATGGCTCTATACTAGGGTCTAAAATTTGTCTTGAGTGTGGGATGGCGGGATGTACAAGTTGATGGTGATTCTAAAGTCATTATTGAGACAGTTAAAGGCAATATGCAAGAGGGATAGGCTATCAAAAATATTATTAATAATATCAAGTACCAATTAGCCACCCCCAATAGATTTTATTTGAATCACATTTTTTGAGAGGGAAATAGCATGACTGATGGCATGGTGGTGGTTGGCTTAAAACTAGAAGGGATAAGAGGTTGGAGGAATTTGAACACTTTGCCAAATTTGGTGAGGGAGTTAGTGAATAAGGAAATAAATAATGATGAATCCTAGATGGTTACTTTATATAATCTTTTTGAGCTGGCAGGGTCAAAATGTACTTGATGCTTATGTGGTAAGGAGAAAAAGCTTGAGTACGAGCAATAATTATTACTCATGGTTCAAAAAATGGAAGTTTGAAATGTGGGATTTTTATTCATTTCCCTTTATGGATCATCGTATGTCATGCAAAAAAAGATTTATAATTTATAGATTTGTGGCATGTTGCGAATGATGGAAATGATTGGGGAAAAGATAGTGGTAGCCTACTCATGATCTTTCTCACCAATTTGGTAGGTTTCATTATTACTATTAATTTTAATTATAATCTCCATTTTTGGTTTTATCTTTCTAAGAGTGAAGTATTTTTTAGGTCCTACGTTTTGAACAGAGAGAGTGGAAAGGAAAAAATTACAGAGATGGGAGGTAACCTATTGCGCATTGAATTGGCTATGATAGATTATAGTGTGAGGAATCCCTTGGTATGGTGAATTCTAGGAGAGGGTGGTTTTGTCCCATTCATGGAGACCCTCAATGGTCATGATGAGAATTTCTCGATGCAGTTTGTTATCTCATGGGATAATCATAAGGTGACCATTAATGGTATCTTGTTTCATGTTTCAAAGGAGGTGATTGCAATGGTGATGGGCATGGCAATGAGAGGAAGGGAATGGTAGAAGGTGACATGGGTGACTGATGAAACCAATCTGCAATGTTGCTTCAAGGATGATGAGGAACCAGTTTGGCATAGAGGGGGTTTTATGAGAGAGAAGTTGCCTGACCCGTGGAATGAGGTTTGTCTAATTCTAATGAAATATCTTACCCTAGAAGGGAGGTGTGGAGTTTTCTAATACTACCATTTTCTTCTTCTTAATCATTTCAAACACTATGATTTCCTTTCAATTCCCTTCTTCTTATTGCATGATCTTGAGGATTCTATTGTGGACGTGAAAGATAAAATGAGAAGGGGGGTTAATTTTACTATTCTGCATCAAGGTCTTATTTTTAGGTTGTACCAATTTCACCTTGCCTCGGCCCCCCCTAGGATTGTGGAAGTTGATATTCTTGTTCACCCAAACCCTAGGCCCCATATGGCCCCCTTTATGATTACTGGTCCTAGAGCCCCCACCCCTTAACCCTCTCATAGTGGGTCCCTAGTTAATCCCTCCCCTAGGGGGAAAAAAGGAAAAGGCAAGGAGAAAATACAAATGGAGTTAGAGGATGAGGAGAGAGGGGGAATGAGGAGGTTAGGTTGATTGGCTAAGTCTCAGGCTAAGAGGAAGTTGATGGAGGGAGCCTCACAGGAAGAGGAATTAGATTTGGAGGATTCGAGTTGCTACAAAAGAAAGAATGAAGGAAAAAATTGTTAACTTTGGTAAGGAAGGTATGGAGGGGGTTGAAGAAGGGATTTCTAATTCCTCTAGGTCAATCTCAAGTAATGGCAAGGAGAATAAGGAGGTGTCACATGTCTTGGTGATGGTTGTGGTCGGGTGTGTGGACCTTACTAAAGATCAATTCCCTAAAATGGTGGATAGGATGCCTTCCCTTGTTACGATCTCCTCCACTATTAAGGTAGGATCTAAAAAGGCTACTAACCTCCTTATTGTGTAGGATACATAGGCTAGCAGGGATGGTCATCCAGGTGCTTTGGATAAGGCTGGTAATGAGGTGGGGGAGAGAATTTAGGTGTAGGAGGAAATAATGGGATGAAAGAATGGGACTATTAACCAAGTTTATGGTTAAAAAAACTCATGCGATGACCACTACTCTGTGCTTGTTGAAGGAAGCTAAGGGGGACCTACCTAGGGAGGACTCCAAGATGCTTTATGACTTCCTAGTGGAAGACTGGGTGAATGTCCTCCTGGGGAAGAAGGAGGTCAATAGATCTTAAGGGCTCCTCCCCCTTCTTTTTTTCTGCATGCTATTAATCCACTGGTTCACACACTTTTTTAGTTTTAAGGCTATCATGCCTTTTTTTTGTTAAGTGACTTTTGTTGGTTAATAGGCATTTTGTTTATAGCCTATAGATAGCTTTATAATTTTAGTATTTACTTTTGTTTCTTGGTTATAGGCTTTTTTTTTTAAAGCCTGTAGGTACTATTTTAATTATAGCATAAACTTCTATTTTTGTTTTTAAAAGCTTTTGGGGATAGTTCTATTTTGATGGTTATCTACTAGTAGTCGTCCATCTTGTCTATAATGGGCCAGCTCCCTTATTTTGGCTACTTTTATTTCAAAAAAAATTAGTTGATGTAAAAAAATTCAAAACTATTGAATATCCATTGAAGGATGGAAAGATTGGAAAAAGGTGTGATCTAGTTACTAATAAAGTTGTCATGCATTTATGGATGAGTTTAAGAGTGTGATCATAAAAAAATATGTTAAACACTCTCAATATGCTAGATGGCTTGATGAAATTTTTTACATATGTAAGAATACATTTTCAATTGGTACTATACTTTTAGTTTTTGAATTTGTAGAGAACTACACACTTGCACCACAAGATGAAGTACAACCACAATGTTACAATTTAGTGCAAGTAAAAATTTATGTCCATATAGTTTATAGGCATGCACCTGATAGTACAAAGGAGCATCAAATTTTTTTGAGAGAGTACCATTTTATATGAGTGATAATAAACCTCATTCATCTAAGTTTGTCCAATATTGTTTCAAGGTCTTTTATGATAATTCAAAAGAGAGACAAATTCAAATGACACAACATTGGATATGGTCAAATAATTGTATAGGACAATTCAATAATGCTAGAATGTTCTATTGGTTGAGTATGACACATAGGAAAACTAACATCCAACATGTGTGGATTTTTTTTGAGGTTGGACATGGTAAAAGAGAACATGCTAGTGCTAGTGCATGTGTGAAGAGAGCCCTTAGTAGAGAGCAATTAAAATTTGAGAAAAAATCCAAATTCAAAATTGCATTTGAGATTGTCGAATGGTGTAACAAATATTTATACATAGGATCAAGTGAGAACTATTTAATCAAATGTTTCTTCTACCTAGTTTAAGAGAAGAATATCCTTTCAAGATATGACTGTGATACAATTAGTGGGTCAACTAAATGGTATTCATTTAGGAGTTTAGATTCTAACACTTGGACTATATGGACTAGGGAGCTTGCTTTTTTTCAGCAGTTTTGTCTTGCAGGTGAATAGGAAGAAGAAGAGAATACATAATGGCTTGAAGATTGGAAAAAAAAATCATTAGCACCTACTGACACACATTTTAAAGATGATATAGTAAATGAAGGCCAGAATGTTACTTTTGCACCAGAAGACTATTGTCATATTTTAGACCTCATACAACTTGGTATGCACAATTTAATTAGATTTTGTTGTGAATATGCTTCAATTTATATTATTTATTTATGTTGATTTCATTAATATAATTCAAGTGTACATGTCTTTAACATATTATTTATATATGTACAAATGTGATTAAAGTGTTTATGTACTTTATCTTATCTTATAGGACATGTTTATGTTGTTATTGCACCTAATGATAATGATGAACAGATTGAGTATTGGCTAGCTAGATGTGTGGAACCTAAGAAAAAATTTATATGTCATCAAGTAGACAATGATGGTTTCGAGTATCTAATTGGGTCAGTTGTTGTAGCTGGCACTTAGCTACATAGATACCTAATAAGAAGAAATGGTTTACTAGCATTTGAAGACTACCAATCCAAAAAGAAGAATTTACACTATTCTCATTTGATTGTGGCAATGAATATCAAATTAGAATGATACAAAGGGAGATCCACCCATAAGGTATTATGGACAATTTCAATGGACAAGCACAAGACAATCATAGATGCATTTCAAAAGGGAGAGGATGTAGATGGTGTAGTGGGATGACTACATTTAAATCAAACAAATGTAAATTTTTTCTTTATTGTACTATGTAATTAGATGTATGTATGCATTGTAAAATATTATTTATTTAGGTCTCAATTACAATTTATGCAAATTTAAATGTTAAGGTGGATCAAACATCAACCTCTTATACAATTACACATAGTGAGTACATACAAATTACAAATATTTACATAGTTTAGATAGCTCATATTAATTTATACTTTTATTAACATGTGTTTTTGTTTTACAATTTTATTTTACAAGACCTCATTTGAAGAAATATGTTGAACCATTTTTATATTTTGAGTTCACTTCTATAAATATGCCATTGACATTGTCTTACATATATTGTGAAACATGTTGTAAACATTTAAAAATAGGAGTTTACTTCTTTTTGAAAGTTAAAGGTGTGCACTTAATATTATAAATTAATTGGGTATGTGCAGGATCATGGTGTGCCAAAAAGTGGTGACGTGAATAAAATAGAGTTTGAACACGTCTAAAAGTGCTTCAAAATCCGCTTTGACTTTTTTTCACCTATCCAGGTACCAAGCTTAGAAGGAAAGGCCGAGCCATATCGAATGTCCAATCTAACATCAAATATCCGATATATGATTATATATCGAATATTCGATAATTATATTACATTATTATAATAATATTATAATAATATAAAAACATTATATTATAACAGTATAATACATTATAATATAATATTATTAAATATAATATTATTATAATAATAATAATTATACTATAATATAATAATATTATTATTATATTATAATCGTATAATATTATAATATATAATAATATTATATAATAATAATATTATATTATAATGTATTATATTATAATAATATAATATAATATTTTATATTATAATATATATAAAATATAATATTTCAAAGCTATATATAAAATATAAAATATGTTATATATCTTATATATAAAATATAAGATATGGGCGCAATCGGATATCCAATCCAATATTAGATATCTGATACTTGTAGCATACATTAAAAAAAAGAATAGACCCGCGGGCCCTTAATTCTCACATTTTGAGGGCCAGTATTAGCACGCGACCGGATATCAAATATTAAGGTAAGTCTTTTTGTTTTTTAAACTAAATTTTAATCTAAATTCGATAGATTTTAGCATGATTTTGTTTGTTTTAGTTGAATCTAGGGTTTTTTTGAAAAAAAAGCTTAAAATTAAGGTTTTTTTTTAATATGTATTACGTTTTGCAATTCAATAGGAATGGCTGATCAGAATGATGACACTGAGGCAGGGAATAATATTCCTCTTAACCCCCCACCAAACGATCCAATACCCCCACAAAACCGTCCACCAAACGATCCTCTACCCCCTCAAAGCTCTCCTCGAATCAAAGATTTGATAAATGAAAATCTCACCGAGTTCAGAGGTTTGCATAGAAAATATAATAATGTACCCGCATTGGCTCCTATATTATCCACGTTAAACACCATAGTGGATAACAGTGAAACCCTTACAAACCAACAAAATGTCGCTCTTCGTTGGCATGATCAAATGCACGAGATGTTTAATGATGGTTTGGATTATGATGAGGTTGTGGCCCTCAACATAAGCAAAGACAATTTGGCTAGCCTTTTTGCAAACCCAAAAATGGGTTTACTAGTTGACCCAAAAAAATCAAAACTATCGATTAAATAGTGCACAAATGACACCATACGTGCAAACTTTTGGGATCGTTGGTGGATGGTATTTGATATCCCTCCACATGGCAATTTAGACATACCATTTTATTTCCTTAGAAAATTATATGCTGAATTTGTGTTGAAACTTAAAGTGAACTATTGGAGCATGAAGCCCAACATGGGCTTAGGACTAGGAGCTCCTTAGGAAGAAAGCTGGCACTTTTGTCCCCCCATCTGATATCTCCCCTCCTCCTCGAGTGCAGCATCTAGATATTATGATAGAGGCTAGCTCTCAGACTATCAGAGCCATTCATAGGCTGAGTAGCCTAATGATATCTCAGGCTAGGTCAATCCTGCCTCCTCATGTTGATGATGCTGGTGCTAGTTCATCATCGGCTAGCTCATCACATGTTTGTGTGCCTCACACTTGCATTACGTGCAATAATATTTTCCTCAGTCCCATAGGTGATCTTCTTAAGTATCATTTTGTATTAGACGAGGATACACCAGACACACACACAGAGGCTACAGACCCTGATGCAAGAGAGGAGGGGAATGCAGAGGCATGGAATCCTTCGATGTCGGTACGTGTATATATTTTTTTGTTATGACATATGTGATTTAAAGTTAATCTTTATAATAGAGTAATTTTAATTTTTAAGCCATATTGACTTTTATATGTATGTGATCTTCATTCACGTTTAGTTGATGACTGAGGAGGAGCTCAGAAAAATTGATGATGCCATGCTCTTGGCCATTTCATTTGGCCTTGAGGCATCTACAGTACATTATGTTGTGTTTGCATTTTTTTTTCTATTTGATATTGTAGCATATATGGTTGCTAATCTTTTTTTATCTTGCAGGTAGCACTTGTCCTAGAGGGACAAAGTGTGTAGGGTGAGCCAGAACACGCTAACAAAGGAAAGGTAATTAGGCACTTTCTATTTGATTAAATATCAATGAATTCTTGTAAAATTTTTGTAGTAATCCCATTTAATTACATTCTTTATTGTATATAGGGCGTCGCTTCTGGTAATGAGCCTATATAGATTTTGCGTCGTAGACCATCAAGGATTTCCATTCGCATTGAGAGCCCCATTGTATGTATAAGTATCATTCATTTTTTTATTATCATTATCTTCATAAATAAATTCAAAACTTATTTCTGTGATATTAACAACTACTATTTTGTATCTCATAGGAGACTCCTAGTGCACATGAGGTCCGACGGGACAATTATGTAGATTTGATGATGCATCCACTCACTCCTGAGGAGGAGCCTATAATAGTAAGTTGTAGTTTGAATTCATGATTAAATATGTTATAAATTTAGCATGCTATGAATTATAATGTTATAGTTTAAATTTTAGATTCATCTGACAAAGGTATTTGAGCATGTACAACCCACAATCAAAGAGGTACCAACATTGTCGAGGGCATATAAGAGGACTCCTGACCGGCACAGGAGGTCGACGAGAGAGGTATTTATTATGAAATTTTGATAGTATTATTCTCCATTACAAAAAATATCATTATGCATTTGAGTAATTCAATGTTAGATACGTAGAATCATATAAATTTAGTAGTCTAACATTGGGTTTTCCTTTTTTGTTTATGTAGGAGGCATCTGATCCACCTAGTGCAGCGAAGAGACTGTATTTTGATCATCCACTAGAACTCTAGGATAGTATAATTTTTGTAGGATGCATCATGAGACATTTTGAGATGGCATATGCCACATTGTATACAGAAACATTGATATTATACACATTCTGATGGCATGATCAACCACATTTTGTATATGGATCTATGTATTTTGATATATATTTGAGTACTTTGTCTATGAATACATGATCTTTGATATATATTTGTGTAAAATTTTGTCTATGGATACATGTATTTTGATATATATTTTTGTTATTTATGTGCACAATGATATACATATTAATTTAGTATCTAGTATTGTTCAATTTATCGTGGATCATGTGTCATGCCCTAAATTTTACTAGTAAAAACACAACAATTTTTAATTTTTAAAAATTTTTTTTGTAGCTTATGAATTCACATAAGAAATTACATATTGTAAAAAAAGGTTATCATTGAATAGGAGTTCAAGACTCATGTGGATAGTGTCATCCGGTTGTAACATTTTAGTCACAAGTGGTTTTCAAATAGATTGGATGACAGTCTAGTTCAAGTTAGCATCATGAGTCAAAAGAGCAAGTTCAAGATACAACACTCATAAATTAGTGAGGTAATTCATATCCTAACAAGCCTCTGATACTAATATTCTATTAGGGTTTTTTGGTTGTATCATATGGACTAGGTCGTGATTCTAGCATGTAAGGGAAGAGGATCAGAATTACTTATTATCCTCATTACCAATGTACACACATTCATTAATCATTACAATATATATTAATGTGACAATTACTATATGGTGTGGAAGTATAGTACATCTTAATCGATTAAACACACGTATCTAGAGAATTTAGATTTAGTACTCATCACATGAGCACCCTTAGTCAAATAAGAAAATGTGCACTTATCTACCACACTATATCAGATCTAACCATTGGAAATTAGAAAAGATATGCCCCAAAGGTAGATTCAAAGTCTACATGATGGAGAACGGGCCACTTGTATTGATAGTATCCATCATTCAACACGTACTATACACAACTTATGGAATAAACCATTTTTTTTATGTGCCAAATGTGTATCATGTGCTTACATCCACTCTCAAAGATTGAACCAATACTGAGTCATTTTATCCCTCTTTACTCTATTTAGTCATCCTTATGCATTCTATCAACATTGCTTCCTCACCAAACTAGCACTCACTATAGTTTCCTAAACACAAAAATTACTATTTCAATACATAAATTAAACTCACTCTAACAAAAGACAATTACTAACTATCTAGCTCATCAACTACTAACTAATCTACCTACATTGCCATGTTTTTACATTTACTATTTTAATTACTATAATTACTATACTATTACATTTACTTTTTAAATTATTACATCTAATTATTCACCATAAGCTCACTTTCTCACTATATATATTATTATTATCAAAGCATGTTAAGATTCAAAGTAGTTTCATAGTACGAATTAGTAAGCACATAAAATGAGGAACTCTTAGTAAGTCTAAGGGCCAATTCAAAGTACTTAACTCAATAATAATTCATGATTAGTATTTAAACACATCCTACTACACCATCGTATTGAGTGTGTCAATTTAAATTTGTTAGATGAATTGTTTATGCAAGGATTAGGTGCAAGTGTATAAATAAGGTTTGTATATAATATACCTTTTTGTTCTGACATATATGTATTCATCATTTCATGCAACTAACATACTAAAATGTGGTGTACATGAATCATATTATCATTAATTATACATAGGGTACATGAGTTGATGAGCTACCTCTAATGACATGCCTATTGACCCTTATTACATACTATCTAACTAAGGCTTTATTCCAACACTACATTTTCATATTGGTATATATATTCTATTGACTTTGATATTCTACTAATATCTTCAATCAAATCCACAACATTCATTATCTAACTAACATTCCCTCAAGCCAAATATAAAATTCACTTGACATTAAATCCAACATCTACACAGGTTTGTCATGCATTCAATTCTATCTAGTAACTCTTATCTATCAATGTGCTTTATTGACTAGATAAAACTAGATTTGAGTTATTATTTTAATCCACCATCCATCCTTATCCTTGATTCTCCAATCCCATCATCCCGACAACTTACTTCATATTAACCGTATTACATCTACATCCAACTATCCTAATTTACAGTCTTAACACTAATTTAATTAAACCCTCTGTACTTAACATCATGTTCAATTATATATACATTATCGTAAAATTATTTATTTCATTTAATTTATTTTCCTATATTGATATTTTCCATTACCATATGGTTTAATTGTTACATGTTTCTAAATAAGCCCCTTGATATAAACATTACCCTTAAACTAAGCTCAAATACACTAAGTGTCATTATCCTCTATTTAAGACTTGAAATGATTAAATAATTATCTGATAAAAATAAAAAAAAATCTAAAGGGTGAATCTGCTATCTATCTTAAATCCTCATCATTCCCTAACTCTTACCAAGGCCACATTTCTTCCTACACGTGGTCCCCACAAGGTCCCACGTGGGTCATGTGGAGAATTTTTACTAATCCAAGCCTTAGGACATCTTTTTCCCATCCCTCCAATCAACAATCCTAATGTGAAAAAGTCATATTAAATGTCAACTTGACATTCTCCTAAGTACAAATCCCTTGGGATTGCTATCCTGCTCCCCCTTAATTTCAAGTCGACTACCTATGCTTGGGAACACATGACCACTGCTGCAAGAAATTTCAAGTCGACTACCAATGCTTGTGAACACGTGACCACTGCTACAAGGAGGGGACGGCTAGTGCATAAGACAAGGATGTGACATAAACCCTTTCTCCTATGCACCCAAGTATATTAATGGGGATGAAACCCCTTTTCAAGGAGGCAAGCTCAAGGATAAATTTTTTGACATGACATGTTAGAATGAATGTAAAATTTAACAATATGCCTTGGGGAGTGGAGGAAACTTTTTGCATTATGATGGCTTAGGAAATGTTGGAGGCTACTCTAGAAGGGCGGTCAAGATCAATCTTGGCTTTTATTTTATTTTTGAGTTAAATATTTAAATTTATCATATTCTCTAACATGCACACTAATATGCCTTTATTTATTTAATTACTAATTTATTATTTGAGTGTTGGGACTTAGAGGTCACAAGATTTTAATGTGTACCATTCTGTCACTTAGGAAATATATTAGTCTAGGACACTCATTAGTCTCTATATGCTATTATTATTTTTATTTTTATTGGATAGCAGTTTAGAATCTGGGAATATTCTTTAATATTTTATCGCTCTATATTAAGGAAGGGATTTATTTTCCTTTACCATACATTTTCTAGAGAGGAAAATGCATGCCTACAACAATGTATCTCATATATTTTATTATGTCTTCTCTTACAACAAACTTCATTTTGTTATATCATGAAATTAATTTGATGATTTCCTTGCTTAGAATTGCATTAAGCTTGGTAATTAAAATCAATTTTATCCATGCATGTGATATGAACATAAAATTTTCCTTCCAAATTATTGAGTGCACAACAAGATTGTAAGAATTCTACTAAGTTTTAAATTTATACAATCAATGGTATCACATAACATCTATGGATTGTTATTATCAACTAGTCACTTACAATACCACAAGGAGAAAACTTTCTTTCACATTTTCAAATGATAACAATGATGTCAAAGAAAATCTGTGACTCATACCAATGCTTTCATAACAATATAAACTCCAAATGAAACATGCATATAAAACCTTATCAATTATTTCCTCTACACGTACATTAGGTAACAATGATACAATCTCCTTCCATCACAATGGGGCAACATAAGTGACTTTTCAAAATCATAAGGAACATGAACATTGAAAGATATGGACAATGAGTAGCATGAACATTGTCCAACATGATCATTGAGAACATGAACAAGCTGGTGAATCCTCCTTCACAAATGAGGGTACAATGTCAAGTTTTCTCATCCAACATCAATCTGCAAGATGATCATTCCAAGCCATTTCCATTGTTCCCTTGGACACAAATCTGCATATGCAACACAACAAAATAACAAGGACCATGGGTGCTTTCCACCCAACCATAGGCCTCAAAGAGACCACCCCCACACTAGGGAACAAGGCTCAAACTAGGATACACATAAAATCTTTCAATGCATAAATATTACATTTCAAACTTGAACAATTTCCCCCCAAGGCTATTTCACAATGGCTTCACAAATAGAACCATAAACATAGGGTGAAGGTGTGTTCTAAAATGGAGACTTGCCATACCAAACCATATTTGCAATAAACAATTTTCATGCCCTCTCGGGGCTATCATAATTCAGCAAATTTCATGCCCTCTCGGGGCTATCATAAATCAACAATTTAATGCCCTCTCGAGGCCTCCACATTTCCTCCTCCAAACCCACTACCATCAACTGCAACTCCTCAAACTTCCTTTCTACACCATACTTTCCTTATCACCCCTAGCAAGATACGAATGGTTATGGAATACAATGGAGCCCATATTCCAAGGTTCTCAATACATTTTTCGAACCCAACTTAAGCCCTTCACCCTGGAATTCTCTTCCCTTCCCACAAGGGTGAGTGTAAGTCCCACGCCCATAACAACACTCAAGCACAAAACAAGAAAACAAAACCAAGCGGAAATAAAACAACAAATTTTCAAGAGCACATCACATTTTCACAACACAATATAAACACACATAATACAACAAGGAAATAGAGGAAATCCAAACCTCATACTCACAATACTCCACACAATACAACAAGATGCACAATGGTGTCACACTAATCTACATGGAATGAACACCATTCAAGCACTCACATGAATGCTACTCCACAATGCAATGCAATGCATACTCCATTCATAAACTCCACACTTGCATATTTGCTTAACCACGCTAAAAGAAAGAAATGGAAAAGAAGCAAGTTTGAGATACCAACCTTGGTCCATGCTAGGGTAAGGATAGTTGTATTAGAGCTCCCCTAATCTCTCTCCAAAACATAACTATCTTTAAAATTAGAGAGTGGGTAGACACCCCACTAGTTTGGCCAAGACCCTCTAATAAAGCCTTCCCACTAACTTATTTTAACAAAAACACTAAGCCACTACTTCTTACAAACTTTTCTCCTCCAACGGTTCATTGATATCCCTCATGAGCTATGAGTTATGACCCTCGAAAGATCGACATCAAAATGCACTTAGAGCACCTTGGAGACTCCTCGGTACGGGGTGGCCGCAAATGATGGATGGCCTCCATGGCCAAAACAAGGGTGTGACTAGGGTTCACCTGCCCATATAGAGCTAATGGCACTAACAATTCGATGCCAAGATTAGCAAAATCAAAGTTACGCTCTGGTGCACCTATGAACTAAGGCACACTGCGAGTTTTGGCATCGAGTGAGATCACTGTGCCAAATCCAAACAGAATGTGATCTCTCAAAAATGAGATAGGTTATTTTATGCCTCAATATCCCTATTCTATAAAATTTTTAAATTCATCAATAGCCCTCACAAGCTCTAAGTTATTACCCTCAAAAGATCGACCTCAAAATGCACTTAGAGCACCTTGGAGACTCCTCGGTACGGGGTGGCCGCAAATGATGGATGGTCTCCATAGTTGGAACAAGGGTGTGAATAGGGTTCACCTACCCATCCAAAGCTAATGGCATTCAAGATTAAATGCCAAGATCAGTGGTTTCAAAGTTACACTGTGGTGCACCTATGAACTAAGGCACATTACGAGTTTTGGCATCGAGCGAGATCACTGTGCCGAATCCAAACAGAATGTGATCTCTCAAAAATGAGATAGGTTATTTTAGGCCTCAATATCACCATCCTATAGCATTTTATAGTTCATTGATAGCCCTCACGAGCTTTGAGTTATGACCATCGAAATATCGACCTCAAAATGCACTTAGAGAACCTTGGAGACTCCTCGGTACGGGGTGGCCGCAAATGATGGATGCTCTCCGTGGGTGAAATAAGGGTGTGACTAGGGTTCGCCTACCCATATGGAGCTAATCGCACTGACGATTTGATGCCAAGATGAGCAGTTTCAAAGTTACGTTGTGGTGCACCTATGAACTGAGGCACACTATGAGTTTTGGCATTGAGCGAGATCGCTGTGCCGAATCCAAATAGAATGTGATCTCTCAAAAATGAGATAGGTTATTTTAGGCCTCAACATCAGTGTCCTATAGCATTCGATAGTTTATTGATAGCCCTAATGAGCTCCGAGTTATGACCCTCAGAAGATCAACCTTAAAATGCACTTATAGAACATTGGGAACTCCTCGCTAAGGGGTGGCCACAGATGATAGAGGGTCTCCATGGTTGGAACAAGGGTGTCACTAGGGTTCACCCACCCACTTGGAGATAATGGCACTAACTTGTAGCCATTAGGAGTTAGATTTTGAAAAGTTGTCAAGAAAGGTTGACCCCTTTGACTTTTATCATGAAAGGTTTCTTTGTGCCTTGCTTGATTGTTTGAAGACTACTCCATGTGTCACTATATTTCTTGGAAAAAAAAATTGCTTTTTAACATCAAGCTTGCAATATTATCAATTATTGTCAAATTGTTTTAACCAAGTCAAAACATCAAGTGCAAATATTTGTTTGCATTTTTTACTAAGGGGAGTTTCATAAATTGACTTTGATTTTCTATGTCTCTAGTGCTTGAACATGCTTAAAATGGCTCTTTGATCTTAGAGCTATTAGTATTTTTTAACTTCATGGTCTATGATATGCATTCTAAGAATTTCTTTCACTAAATGGTTTCCTTGATCTATTGACTACACTTAAATTTGTTCACTTGTCATCTCTCTTTCTTTATCTACATTGCTATTTGGGATTTTTTCGTAGCTCTTGACTTGAGTCACTAGTGTTGTAACCTGCTTAGACAATTTGTTTGACAAGTCACTCATTCATTTCTACCTCTCTTTGACATGTAAACACTCTACCTCTCTAGTTTGGACATCAAGTTATCTTGTGTCACCTTATTAGCTTCCTCTAGTATCCTTCATGCTTTATTATCTATCTACCACTATGGTATTCAAACCTTGTGCTACCAAACCTCAACCAAATCTAGATGATCATGATATCCTCCATGCCACTAAAGAGTTTCAAGATCTATATGTTCAATACAAAGAGCTAGAAGAGACAAATAATCTTTCTTACCTTCATCTCTCTAAGCACATGATAGAAATCAATTCTAAACTTGAGAAAAGGTTACAGGAGAATATTGCATTCTTAAATTAATCTCCCTTAAGACCTTTACATACACATGGTTCATCTTCTTCAAGGTCTACATATTCTACTCCAAGACATCAAATATCTTCATCTTCTAGATCTAAAGACCTCTTTAGAGAACAAGCAAGTGATACCTCCTTTGAGCCTATGCCAAAATTTCATTATGGACCTATCTTTGACCAAGATAGTGATGAAGACATCGATGCATTCTATTCACTCAAGAAACAAGAAAATTATCATGGAGAAATTTTTGAGAGAACTTTTACTCCATTGGAAGATTCTCATGATAACATCTTGCAAACACTTCTTGATAATGAATCCATCACATTACTAGACAACTCTAGACCTTATGAACCCAAAATCAAACCTCCATGGTGGAGAAATTATCATTATTGCCACTTCCATGGAAGAAAATTTCATAAAACTAAAGATTACATAGTGTTGAAACATAAAATCCAAGATCTCATTTATGATGGGATTGTTGATGCCTCTAATGACTCATGTGTCACAAGATCATGCTGATGAACCTATGTCAAGTGATGATTTCCTTGACACCTTCACTTCTTATAACACTAATGGACCTCCAAAAGTGTCAAAGCTTTCCAAAATGCCTCCACCAAACAAAGAACCTAATTCTTTCCATATAGACGATGCATACCCTCAAGGGCTAAAACTAAAAGAAAATCAAGCTAACCTTCACTTGTTTGCAAACCTTTTCCATGCTGCATTATTTCTTTAAGATTCTATCATGCACACCTCACATTTTCCCTTGTCCTTAGAAGGTGCTCCATATTAAGATGACTCTCAAAAATAAAAATATATAAATAAAGATCAAGATCAAACACCTTTTCATCTCATCCAAAATTTCACCCTTTTATATCATGTGTATTACCCACCTCCTACATATGATGAGGATACCATTTCCACTACCTCCATTGAGCTTACTGAAACTTATGGGAAAATTGATCTTTCTATGCCATATAAAGAAACATGTCAAGATCAAAGTGTCCCGTCATGTTCTACTTCTCCATATCCACTTCAAAACTATGCTCAAGATTCAAACACTCCTATCAAAGGTCTTTCTCCTATAAAATGTACTCATGAGTCTATTGATGACTTTGGTCATGCTACTCACTCTAAAGATGTTGAAATCCCTAGTCACTATCCCTTTGCATTTCCTAATTCTTTCCTGGGTCCTTATCCATCTAATCTAAAGTCTTCAAACCTTCTCCTACACTTTCTACTTCTAGCTCTCGTAATGTACCTCAAGATCAACAAGACATTCATCCTAGAAAATAACTGTCCACTCAACCATCTGAACTAGTCATATCAGCCTTATTCATCCATAACTCCCAAATCTTTTGGAATCAATTTGGATGTTCAACACAAAAAATACAATAATAAATTAAAAAAATAGAGATCATTATGTCTCATCTAATCAACATGTGAATGGACATAATGAAAATATATTGAAGATACCACAAAGGTTCACTATTCAAAAAGTGAAATCAAAGAAAATATGGGTTCCTAAACCCATTATTGAAGAAATGTGTTATAAAGTATCCAAAGGAAAATCTAAAGCTATATGGATTCCAAAGTATCTCTTGAAATACTTTAATATTAAACATAAATCTAAGTTGACATTCAATATTCCAAAGGCTTCCACTCCATTTTCTTCCAAACATCTTTCTCAAAAGCTTACAAATATTCCACTCAATCTTCTTCTAACATTGTCCTACCAGATCATACATGTAAACCTTGATCTATTTCCTCCATGATTCTTCCATCATTTGAAAACCCTCCAAGGTGTGTGTAAATTTTGATCTTCCCTACTTTGTCACCTACCCTTATGCAATGTTTTCAAAGCTACACTTACCTACTATCCATACTCATACAATCCTTCCAAGGAATGAACTCTTATCCTACTATCATCTCACTTCCTTCACCCTATCAACATCATTGAGCATACTTATCTATGGTCTTGGCTTATCATAACTTATCTTTCCTATAGGAACACTATCTAACTTGAAAAGAGTTGACCTATTACCATAAAAAAATATATATATAGAAAAGAAGATAAAAAATGTGCCTTGGTGAAAACCATTATTTGTGGCACATTGGTAGGAAAAGTAAAGAGAAATAAATTCATTCTATGGTGAAAACCACTTCTTTTTTCTCTTTGGATAAGTACCATGATGAAAACTTGGTAAACATGCATCATGTATAATTCTTTCATCATCCATCTATTCCCTCTTCCTCTTTGATCTTGAAAATTTTGAGCTATCCTTATGTATTGGCTATCTTATCCATGAGATTCCCTATTTTACTTTCTCATTCACTCATAGCCTTCATATCCAACTTCATATCATGTCATTATGCATATTCTATCTTGCTTATTGGCTTTAATTGCTTATCCTACATGCTATCTTCTTTCATGGATTTCATGGCTTATCCCAAATGTGCTTCATACAACTTTTCAATATGAAAGTCTTTCAAAACATTATACAATATTATGACTCTTTATGCTTTCAAATGCCATGATTGGTTGCAACATGGAAGAAAGAAAGTATTCTAATTGTTCATCTGTACTTTCTAGATTTTTCTTATTTGATTAGTTTCATAAAAATAGTTTTAATAATCATAATGTCAGCTTTATGTCAAATAAATAAATAACCAAATTTGTAATAAGATATCTGCAAGCAATTATCTTTCATATAGTTATAAATGCTCTTAAAATTGTCCTTATAGACTTGTATCACATGCAAATATGATTTGTGAGAACTTGTTCATTATCTTCCTCTTATAATTCCTTACAAAGAACCTACCAAAATACAAAAACCATATACAAAAAAAGTACACATTTTACATCATAATACATCATAAAATTTAGAAATTCTCCCCAATACCACCCCCCTCCAACTCTTCATGATGTACCTACATTCGAATATCATAAAAAAATTAGTAACTTATTTTATTAAACAAGATAATCATCAATCATTAAATCATTATGAAAAAAATAACATAAGAAGTATATATACCTAGTCGAGTATTCCAATAGGGTCCTCTCTCTATTTTAGGGTCTCCAATAGGGCTTCATGATCAACATTAGCAATAGTAAAAAGTTCTTTTACTTTTGGTCTTCCTTGATGCTTCAATAACTTTACATTTGTTTCTATAATAAGATGCGAATATATGAGAATTACTTTGTGCTTCTGATAGTCTTTGAATGTAGGAAATTTGTTCCTTCTAAGCATGTATGTCTGCAACCATGTTCCAGCAACAACCAATAAACCAATAGAATATGCGAATCTAAAATCATCTGTGATTGGTTCTACAAGTTTTTGTTTACCTCTTACACAACATGCTAACTAATAATCGGATTTCTCATCATTCCCCTGTGGTGCAACCAATGCAAAGACATGTCCTGGCTGAAGTAGATTTGATAGATGGTTATGCTCAAGTGAACTTTCCATGTCATCACTTTTGATATAGGGTATGATAGACAATGGAGTAAGATAATGTGAAGCCCATGTGTCCACCCACTCACTTGAATCACAGTGATCCCAATCACACTAAAAACAAGTACGACAAAAACAAGCTAGTTGTCATGTCTAAATGGTCCATGTACTAGAATTAGAGCTTCAAAATGAATGCAATTTTGATGAGTCTCTCACTGTAGCACAATCTGATCTATCACCTATGGACCCTTCCTCAACCAACCAAAAAAACCTGCGTACCACTAAATCAAGAGTCCCCCCCTGTGATAATGCTAAACTACACCAATCAATGATGCTACGAGCATCAAAAAGCTCTATTGTTGAAATCTTCAGTTGCTCCTTAACTAGAGCTCTCTTCACACATGCCCCTACTCCATCATGTTCCCCTTTTCCATATTCGGACTCAAAAAAACTCCAAATATGAGGCATCCCTCTCTCTACGTGCATCCTACACAACTAATAAAACATGCGAGCATTCTTGAATTGACCTGTATAGTTATTTGACCAAATGATATGTCTATCCATAGCAATTGCATGCTCATGTAAGAAATCAAAAAAATTCTCAAAACAATTTTGCACAAACTCATGAGAATGAGATCTATCATCACTCATAAAAAAATGATACTCTCTAATAATCTTTCGATTATCTTCTACACTATCAGGGGCATGTTTATATGTTATGTGAACAAAAATTACAATCTGAATGGAGTTTTAATACTAAGATTGTGTCTCATTTTGAGGTTGCAATGTGTAGTTCTTAGGAAAATCAACAACTGATATAATAGTGCCAATGGAAAAAGTCTCCTTATACGTTCTAAATTGTTGATCCAACCACTGAGACCTGTGACTATGTCTTGCATACTTGTAAAAAATATTTGCCTTGAAATTTGAAATAAAATTAGCCACACTGATATCTTTTCCAACCAATTCACATCTAGAGCTCTCACTCCCACTCTTCAATGTGTATTTCACTATTTCATATACCCTTTTTTCAGTATTGTCTTTCCAAGATCTTGTTCGCACCTTTCATGGAAACATGTGTCAAACTTGGATAAGCCACCACATTCTGAACACTTCTCATTTAAGAAAGCATTTCTATAAAAGAAATAACCATCAACTTTATGACATAAGAGTTGATCTAGCAAGTCTCTTGATGATTTTGGAAGCCCACTAGTCCCACAATCCTCCGACATTTATTTACTATGCAAAGTAAAATGGATGGAGTGTAATAATTCATGGTCCATAGAAAACTCAACATGATATTTGCAACAACATGTATTTCAAATTTTGAGTGGCACACAATAAAATGACTTCAAAGATTCAAAAGCCCTTTATGATATATGAAGACTTGGATAACTCTCTCTAAATTATTTGAACAACATAGTTTGACTTACCTCCAAATGTTGTTTAGGATGCGACGTGCGGTCTCTGACACCAATTCTCAACTTTAAGACGTCTTTAGCATTGGGTGATACTCGTGTGTTAGAGTGCCAAAATTGTGTAATTTCTTCCTTCACATTGTCGGATAGCTTCTTATCAAAATGTGGAAGTCTCCCACCAAATGCCCATGTTTCATTTTGAAGAGGATCATCAATTTTCTCTCTTCGACTAAGTGCTCTTCTCAAAGTAGTACGATTTAGATTCAAATCAATACAAGTTTGTCTCATATATCTACCCTTTCTCAAATGATGACTTACTAAAGAGGTTGTAATAACCCTTTGAGCAGCTCTATTATCCTTCTCTCTGCTATTTTTCCCAATGCTATTGAGAGCACTAAAAATATTCTTCACAACAATCGCATTTCTTTCCAACTTTTTATTGACACGAATCTTCAATTTGGAAAGCATAGGTCTCATCTTTTGCATCTTTAATAAGTGCATGAAAAGCTGACATTGCTCTACCACTGTTTTGTTGCCGAAAAATATCTGATATAGTCTTGAAGCCCATAACCGAATGGTTCTTTCTGATTTTTTTCCTTCCAAACTAGTAATTATTGTTTCATCAATTTCAATTATCCATTTTGGTGTTTTAGAACCTTCATGTCAATTATAATTAGGAGATATGTAAGGCTTTTGTGCATTAGGTTCCTGTGCATTGTCATCTTCGACATGGTCAATTATGCAATTTGGATTATGACTTGGTGACATTTCTTCTTCAAAATTTTTATTCTCCAAATTTTTAATTTCGGCATTATCATTTTCAATAGGTACATTTTCATTCTCCAACTATACATATTCATTATCTGACTCTATGATTTCACCTTCGATTAATTCAACGTCAACTTGACTGATATTTAGCATACCTTGTCTTTTTCTTTGGTGTTCTATTTTGTCCCTTTCCCTATATGCTGCAATGTCCTCATTGGATATCTTTTTTTTGCGTTTATCCTTTCGACGACTGCTGCTCCCCATTCAAATGACAAATTTGAACACCTAACGTTATATTTTTGAAAATAATTCGATTGCTTGGGCCCAAAAATAAGACCTTTTGCAAAAATTATGAAAAAAGAAGTAAATAAGTGATATTGTCAGGTCTGTAGGGACAGGGAAATATTGAGATTCAAATAAGGATTCAAATATGTCCTTAGGGGTCCTAGGACCCCTAGGGACATATGTCATAGTTTAATGGGTCAAAGGGGGTCATAGGCCACCCTATGACCCCCTTTGACCCATATGAACGATTTGAAAATGTCCCTATGGGTCCTAGGACCCCTAGGGACATATGTCATTGTTTAATAGGTCAAAGGGGATTATAAGTCACCCTATGAACCCCTTTGACCTAAATGAATGATTTGAATATGTCCTTAGGGGTCCTAGGACCCCTAGGGACATATGTCGTCGTTTAATGGGTCAAAGAAGATCATAAGTCACCCTATGAACCTCTTTGACCCATATAAACAATTTGAATATGTCCCTAGGGGTCCTAGGAACATATGTCATCATTTAATCAATCAAAAGGGGTCATAGGTCACCCTATGACCCCGTTTGACCCATACGAACAATTCAAATATGTCCTTAGGGGTCCTAGGAGCCCTAGGGACATCTGTCGTTGTTTAATGGGTCAAAGGGGGTCATAGGTCACCTGATGACCCCCTTTGACCCATATTATCCATTCAAATATGTCCCTAGGGGTCTTAGGACCCCTAAAGACATATGTCATCATTTAATAGGTCAAACCCTATGACCCCCTTTGACCCATATGAACGAATCGAATATGTCCCTAAGGGTCCTAGGACACTTAGGGATATATGTCATTATTTAATGGGTCAAAGGGGGTTAGGGTCACCCTATCACCCCTTTTGACCCATATGAATGATTTGAATATGTCCTTAGAGGTTCTAGGAACCCTAGGGACATATTTCATTGTTTAATGGGTCAAAGGGGGTCATAAGTCACCTTATGACCCCTTTTGACCCATATGAATGATTCGAATATGTCCCTAGGGGTCCTAGGACCCCTAGGGACATATGCCATTGTTTAATAGATCAAAAGGGGTCATAGGTCACCCTATGACCCCCTTTGACCCATATTACCCATTAAAATATGTCGCTAGGGGTCCTAAGACCCCTAGAGACATATGTCATCGTTTAATGGGTTAAAGGTCATAGGTCACCCTATGACCCCCTTTGACCCATATGAATGATTCAAATATGTCCCTAGGGGTCCTAAGACCCCTAGGGACATATGTCATCATTCAATCAGTCAAAGGGGGTCATAGGTCACCCTATGACCTCCTTTGACCCATATGAACGATTCGAATATGTCTGTAGGGTTCCCAAGACCCTTAGGGACACATGTCATCGTTTAATGGGTCAAAGGGGGTTATAGGTGACTCTATGACCCCCTTTGACCCATATGAACGATTCGAATATGTCCCTAGGGGTCTTAGGACCCTTAGGGACATATGTCATTATTTAATGAGTCAAAGAGGGTCATAGGTCACCATATGAACCCCTTTAACTCATATGGCCCATACAAATATGTCCCTAGGGGTCTTAGGACCCCTAGGGACATATGTCATCATTTAATGAGTTAAATGAGGTCATAGAGTGACCTATGACCCCCTTTGACCCATATGAACGATTTGAATAATGTCATCGTTGAATGGGTCAAAGTGGGTCCTAGGTCACCCTATGAACCCCTTTGACCCATATGGCCCATTCGAATGTTCGTAGGGGTCCCAAGACCCCTAGGGACATATTTAATCATTTAATAGGTCAAAGGGGGTCTCAGTCACCTTATGACCCTCTTTGACCCATATGAAAGATTCAAATATGTCCCTAAGGGTCTTAGGATCCTCTAAGACCCCTAGGGACATATGTCATCATTTAATGGGTCAAAGGAGGTTTAGGTCACCCTATGAACCCCTTTGACCCATATGGCCCATTCGAATATGTCCCTAGGGATCCCAAGACCCCTAGGGACATATGTCATCGTTTAATACATCAAAGGCAGTCATAGGTCACCCTATGACCCTCTTTGACCCATATGAACGATTTGAATATGTCCTTAGGGGTCCTATGACCCCTAGGGACATATGTCATCATTTAATGGATAAAAAGAGATCATAGGTCACCCTATGACCCCCTTTGACCCATATTACCCTTTCAAATATCTCTCTAGGGGTCCAACATATGTCATCCTTTAATGGGTCAAAGAGGGTCATAGGTCACGCTATGATCCCCTTTGACTCATATGAATGATTCAAATATGTCCCTAGGGGTCTTAGGACCCCTAAGGACATATGTCGTCATTTAATGGGTCAAAAGAGATCGTAGGTCACCCTATGACCCCCTTTCACCCACATGAATGATTCGAATATGTCCCTAGGCGTCCTAGGACCCCTAGGGACATATGTCGTCATTTAATGGGTCAAAGGGGGTCATAAGTCACCCTGTGACCCCCTTTGACCCATATGAATGATTTGAATATGTCCCTAGGAGTCATAGGACTCCTAGGGACATATGTCGTTGTTTAATGGGTCAAAGGGGTTCATAGGTCACCCTATGACCCCTTTTGACCCACATGGCCCATTCGAATATGTCCCTACGAGTGCTAAGACCCCTAGGGACATATGTCATCATTTAATGGGTCAAAAGGGGTCATAAGTCACCCTATGACCTCGTTTGACCCATATGAACAATTCAAATATGTCCTTAGGGGTCCTAGGACCCCTAGAGACATATATTATCATTTAATGGATCAAAAAGGGTCATAAGTCACCCTATGACCCCCTTTGACCCATATGAATGATTTGAATATGTCCCTAGGAGTCATAAGACCTCTAAGGACATAAGTCATGATTTAATGGGTCAAAGGGGATCATAGGTCACTCTATGACCCCCTTTGACCCATATGGCTCATTTGAATATGTTCCTAGGGGTCCTAGGACCCCTAGGGACATATGTCATCGTTTAATGACTCAAATAGGGTCATAGGTCACCCTATCACCCCCTTTGACCCATATAAATTTTTTGAATATGTCCTTAGGGGTTCTAGGACCCCTAGGGACATATGTCATCATTTATTGGGTCAAAAGGGGTCATAGGTCACCGTATGACCTCCATTGACCCATATTACCCATTCAAATATGCCCCTAGGGGTCTTACGACCCCTAGAGACATATGTCATCGTTTAATGGGTCAAAAAGGGTCATAGGTCACCCTATGACCCCCATTGACTCATATGAACGATTCAAATATGTTCCTAGGGTTCCTAGGACCCCCAGGGACATATGTCATCATTTAATGGGTCAAAGAGGGTCATAGAGCCCTTTAATCCATATTACCCATTCGAATATGTCCCTAGGGGTCTTAGGACCACTAGGGACATATGTGATCATTTAATGGGTCAAAGGGGATGATAGGGTTTAATGGGTCAAAAAGGGTCATAGGTCACCCTATGACCCCATTTGACCCATATGAACAATTCAAATATGTCCCTAGGGGTCCTAGGACCCCTAAGGACATATGTTATCATTTAATGGGTCAAAAGGGGTCATAGGTCACCCTATGACCCCCTTTGACTCATATGAATGATTCAAATATGTCCCTAAGGGTCCTAAGACCCGTAAGGACATATGTCATCATTTAATGGGTCAAAAGGAGTCATAAGGTGACCTATGACTCCATTTGAGCCATATTACTCATTCAAATATATCCCTAGGGGTCCTAGGACCCCTAGAGACATATGTCATCATTTAATGGGTAAAAGGGTGTCATAGGTTACCCTATCACCTCCTTTGACCCATATGAATGATTTGAATATCTCCTTAGGGGTCCTAGGACCCCTAGAGACATATGTCATCGTTTAATGGATCAAAGGGGGTCATAGGGTGACCTATGATTGCCTTTGACCCATATTACCCATTCGAATATATTCTTAGGGGTCTTAGGACTCCTAGAGACATATGTTGTCGTTTAATGGGTCAAACGGGGTCATAGGTCACCCTATGACCCCCTTTTACCATATGAATGATTCAAATATGTCCCTAGGGGTCCTAGGACCCCTAGGGACATATGTCATATTTTAATGGGTCAAAGGGGGTCATAGGTCACCCTATGACCCCCTTTGACCCATATGAACGATTGGAATATGTCCATAGGGGTCTTAGGACCCCTAGGGACATATGTCATCCTTTAATGGGTCAACAGAGGTCATAGGGTGACCTATAACCCCCTTTGACCCATATTACCCATTCGAATATGTCCCTAAGGGTCTTAGGACCCCTCGAGACATATGTTGTCATTTAATGGGTTAAAAGGACCTATGACCCCTTTTGACCTATATGAACGATTCGAATGTCCCTTAAACGATTCGAATATATCCCTAGGGACATATGTCATCTTTTAATCCTTTGACTCATATTACCCATTCAAATGTCCCTAGGGTTCTGAGGACCCCTAGAGACATATGTCATCATTTAATGGGTCAAAGAGGGTCATAGGTCACCTTATGACCCCTTTTGACCTATATGGACGATTCGAATATGTCCCTAGGTGTCCTAAGACCCCTAGGGACATATGTCATCATTTAATGTGTCAAAGGGGGTCATAGGTCACCCTATGACCCCATTTGACCCATATGAACGATTCAACTATGTCCCTAGGGGTTTTAAGACCCCTAGAGACATATGTCGTCATTTAATAGATCAAAGGGGGTCATAGCTCGCCCTATGACCCCTTTGACCCATATGAACGATTTGAATATGTCCCTAGGGGTTCTAGGACCCCTAGAGACATATGTCATCATTTAATGGGTCAAAGGGGGTCATAAGTCACCCTATGACCCCCTTTGACTCATATGAACGATTCAAATATGTCCTTAGGATTCTAAGACCCCTAGAGACATATTTCATCATTTAATGGGTCAAAAGGGGACCCATATGAACGATTCAAATATGTCCCTAGGCATCCTAGTACCCCTAGAGACATGTAATCGTTTAATGGGTGAAAGGGGGTCATAGGTCACCCTATGACCCCCTTTGACCCATATGACCCATTTGAATATGTCCCTAGGGGTCCTAGGACCCCTAGGGACATATGTTATCATTTAATGGGTCAAAGAGGGTCATAGGTCACCCTATGACCCCCTTTGACTCATATTACCCATTCGAATATGTCCCTAGGGTTTCTAAGACCCCTAGAGACATATGCCATCATTCAATGAGTCAAAGAGAATCATAGGTCACCCTATGACGCCTTTTGACCCATATTACCCATTCAAATGTGTCCTTAGGGGTCCTAGGACCCCTAGGGACATATGTTGTCATTTAGTGGGTCAAAGGGACCTATGACCCCCTTTGACTGATATTACTATTCGAATATGTCCCTAGGGGTCCTAGAGACATATGTTGTCATTTAATGGGTCGAAAGGGATCATAGGTCACCCTATGACTCCCTTTGATCCATATGAACAATTCAAATATGTCCCTTGGGGTCCTAGGACCCGTAGGGACAAATGTCGTCATTTAATGTGTCAAAAGGAGTTATGAGTCAGCATTGACCCTCTTTGACGCATATTAACCATTGTGATATGTCCCTAAGGGTCCTACGACCCCTAGGGACATATGTCGTCATTTAATGCGTTAAAAGGGTCAATGGTTTACCTATGACCCCCTTTGACTCATATATATTAATAATATACATATATATTAATAACATACATTTAATATAATTATATACAATTATATATATATATTACGTTATTATATATATATATATATTAATAACATACATATTAATATAATAATATATAATACATATTATATATTTATATTTAATATATTACATTATTATATATATATATATATAGATAAAAATTATGTTATTATATTTAGTAAAAATAATAATAATATAAATTGTATTTATAGATTGTAATAAGATTAACATAATATATTATTATATATTACTAAATTATATCTTATATCTTTACATGATGTTATTATATATATATATATATATATATGTCTTTACATAGTAATATAAGTGAAATAATTTATAAATCATAAGTTATAACGTTTAAACCCAATTTTTCCTCCAAAATGGGTTGGGATTTGAAATTTTCTAACTGCAGCATATCAGATATCAGATTTGGAATCGGATATCTGATTCGAAATCAGATATCTGATTCGAAATCAGATATCTGATTAGGGTTGGTATTTACCAAGCCTACCCAATCAACCCAAAAGACGTGTTTGAAAAGGGTTTTAGTGATACTCAGACTTCGGGTAGCCGTCTGTAAATATTATTTTGATCAAAATTGAATAAAACGAAAAGAGTTTTTTAATATCGCACTCTAGATTCCATCAATATAATTTTTGTCAAATTCTAAGTTCGATAAGTATTTATTAGTTAATTATAATAAAAATTATTGTAAAGTGTTGATTGACATACTAATTGAAAAATAGCTATAACTTTCAAACGGTATAACATTTTTTAAATCTAAAAGTTGTGTCACATTCTATACTTTGCCTAGTATAACAAAATAAAATAAAATTTAAATTTGGTAAAATTTTCTATTAGTTAGGGTGGTCAGACATGGGACTTTTTTTTTAGAAAAAATTTTGGTAGAAAATTCATATTTAATTATTTATTTAGAATAAAAATACCAAAAAATATGCATCACATCTAGGAATGAGTCTACTTTTCATATCTATAATTATATTAAAAAAAAATTATGATTTGATTTTGATTAAGGTGGTCAGACATACACCTACTTTTTATTTTTGCCCTAAAATTTTCTTAGTACTGCATTAAAATTCAAACTTTTGGCCAATTAATTATTTTTTTCTCCTAATAAGGCCTAGTAGTTTAGAAACTAGATTCAATTTCCTATAGATTATTTTCTTACAACTTTTTGGTATAAAGTCCATAACCACTTCAAAATTATGTGTCAAGTTGACATAAACCTGATTTGCTGATTTTCACTGCCACTTAAGGCCATAGTTTGGTACACCATGATCCTGCACATACCCTGAATAAAACATAAAATTTTAATTCCTTTTTTTTTTTGCAACCATTATTTATATATATCATCAAATCTACTCTTAACTACATATCTTTCTTTAAAAATTATTTGTGTAAATCTTATCACACATTTTGTATAGCATATAGTATAAATTAATAACATGAAAATGTTTTGAATTGTTATATATTTATTATTTATAACAAGCCCCTGTTGTATACAAAATGTGAAAGAAATTTCTTGATGTAAGAACAAATCTTTCTGACCAACCCTATTTTCCTTAGGGTCTCCTCTAGGTCACTTCTCTAGCCAATTAGGGTTGTTCACTACCCTACCTGAAAAGGGTTCCCATCTTGAGTCTCTTCTCTTTAATTTGCCAACATAAACATTAGAACCAACTTAGCAATAAGTTTTCCCTTGGATGGCTTCTTGCATCCCCTATCCCTAACACCTCGAATTTGATAAAAAAAAATCAAACTTGGAGAGGAAGGTTTTTTTAATAAGGTTTTGGGTCCATTATAACACTAAACAACCCTAATTACATTGAAATCCTTATAAACTTCAAGATCTAGTACCAAACTGACATTATTTGGGCTACAAGGAACTAAGCCTAATTTTCTAACTATTTGGCCAATAATTGCAAATTTTATCAAACAAAGTTCCAAATAAGCTAAATCTCCACTTCTCAAACTATCCATACACTGGAGTGCTATTTTATAGCCTAGAAACAATGGTTTCATGGACCTTGAACAACTTGCACAAGGGCTTACTTTTTCACCTTGGAAAGCTCATCACAAAAAATTTATCCTTGGGCATGGGGCATCCTCACACTTCTTTATTCCCTTCAAAATGCTCATATTGGAGAATCCAATGCATTCAATCCATTGAAAGACTCTTGCAGTGCTTTGTGTTCGCTAGCCATGCACCATTGAATCACCTAGAGAATCACTACAAAAATAGCAAGAAATATTTCTAGGGCCCAACCTTCTCCACACATATGGTAAAATGAGTCATATTACATATTCCAATAGCCCATATACATACCATGGTGGAATGGTGAGTTATGACTCCATCTATACAAACTGCCTTGTTTAGACCAACAACCATGCACAAAACTAAGGAATTTACAAAAGAAATGAAAATGAACTAAAAACACTAACTAAACACACAAAGAATCTACTAATGACATGGGATGCCTCAATATTGATTTCAATCCATAGAAACACAATTAACAAGGAAATACATCAAAAAATTTAGAAAACTTGTTCATTCATAAGTTACTCTTCATTCAAAACTACATCCAACCCTTGTGATAGGTCAAGGGAGTCCTTATATAGATATATAGAATCTTATCCAACCACTTAGAGGTGTTTACACAACCATCTGATCAAGGTTACACTTTTGCCAAGAAAAGTTGTCATGACAATTTTTGCAATTTTGCAAATTGTCAAGCAACTTTACAATTTTTCTCCTAGTTAGGCCAAAATTTCTCCTAACCCCATGAAACTTAACCAAGTTTTTATATATTTCACTTATGATATTAAAAAAAATTCCACCCCTTAGCCGACTAATGTAGCCCTCTAGATGCACAATTGCCATTCCTATCAAAAATGATAATTATTTGACTTCACTAAGTAACTTTGGATGACTAGGTAGTAATGAAGACCCAATTAGGCCTCCTAATGGCTAATTCCTACTATAGGACTCTCTATCCCTCTTTATTCCACTAGTGTCTCTGCTAATGCCACTACAAGCCAAAACTCAACTAGGAACCCTAGGTTGTTAGATAGCCTTACCTAGGTGCTCCAACACAATGCTCCCCACAGGAAAAAATCATGTTACTCCTATAGGAAATATATCATAAACTATTCCTATCTTCTTAAAATTTTTATCTAAAACCCATATTTCCTCTAACTTCGGCTTATCTTTCCACTTGATGAGGTTTTCCATGTACCTTGTGTCAAGTAGTCTTCTTGACTCTTGAATCCAATACCTTCTCTGCCTCTAGCTATAGATTGGGAGGTAGAACATCAAATTCCAAATACTTGCTGACCTCTTGTATGTCCACAACTAATTTAGTTAAAATCCCCTTAAAATTTGTTAGGTCTACAACATTGAAGATTGGTTAGATGTTCAAGTCACTAGGCAGATCCACCTTGTATGCATTGGCTCTGTATTTAGTTGTGACCTTTCAGGGTCCCAATCTCTTCATATTTAGCTTAATAGGTACTCCCTTCTATGACCTTGAGTTGTTCAAATGTACCATGACATAGTTCCCAAATACAAACTGAACATCTTTCATCTTCTCATCCTGTTTAGCCTTCAATTTTTGTGTAGATTCTTGTATAGTCTTCTTCACCCATTCTTGAATCTCCTTCATGGTTTGAGTGAAGTCTTTAGCCTATCCACTCTTGTATTCCATAGCTCCAAGGCCTCTAAGTTCACACACACCACTTGGATACATCCCATAAATAATCTCAAATGGGCGCCTACCTATTGTCTTGTTTACACTATCATTATATGCATACTCTTCTTGAAGAATAATTGCATCCCATGTTTGACCATATTCCTTAGTTAGGAACCTCAACAAGTTACCTAATGTTTTATTAATCACATTAGTTTGACCATCAGTCTAAGGATTGTAAGATGATCCAAAATATAGGTTACTTCCCAATCCATTGCACCAAGTTTTCAAAAAATGACTCATAAAATTGACATCCCTATTTGACAAAATACTTAGGGGTAGTCCATAAATCCTCACAATATCATTAGAAAATAGATGTGCTATATGGCTAGCATCATTGGTAGTCTTACAAGGTATGAAGTGGCCCATTTTACTAAAACTGTCCACCACAACATAGATGCTAACACAACCTTGTTTTGTCTTGGGTAACCCCATAATGAAGCCCATGCTAACACACTCCCATGGCCTAAGAGGGACTGCGAAAGGTTGGTACAAACCCACATTACTAGCTCATCCTTTCTCATTCATGCACACTCCACATTGTTCAACATATCTTGTCACATCTCTTGACAAGTTTGGCCAATAGTAAAACCTTTGAACTAGCTCTAGGGTCTTGTTGATGCCAAAATGTCCACTTAGGCTTCCATTATGATTTTATTGGATAAGGTTCTCCCTTATACAACCATTAGGAACACACAATCGATTCTCTTTGAATAGTACTCCACTCTGCCAAGTATATTTAGCAAAAGAGCTATGAAAATGATTTTGAAACTCATAGCAGACCTTATAATCTTTAGTAAAATATTCATCATCTTTGTAGAGGTATTTGAAACTCTTTATACAAATTCTATGAAGTTGAACTTCTTGAATGGTCATCATTCTCCTACTTAGTGCATTTCCAATCTTATTCATCTACCCCTTGTTGTGCTTGATGGAGAATATGAATGCTTGTAGGTATTCCATCCACTTCAAATGTCTATTGCTTAACTTTTTTTGGTTATTGATATAGCTAAGGGCTTGATTGTTAGTAGATACCACAAACTCCTTGGGTAGAAGGTAGTGCCTCTATTTCTTATGTGATTGATGTAGGGGATACAAATCCAAGTCATAGGAAGAATACTTCTTCTTGTGTTCATTTAGCTTCTCACTGAAGAAGGCTACTGGTTTATCTTCTTGACTCAACACACCCCCTACTGCTATCCCACTTGTGTCACACTCTAGAGTAAAAAACTTATCAAAACTAGGAAGTTTAAGGAAAGGTTGTGTGGCTACTTGTTCTTTTAAACTTTTCAAATGTATTTTCTACCTTAGGAGTCCACCTAAACTTTGTTTTTACTACATCCTTAATGGTATATAGAAATGGTGCACAAATACCACTAAAATTTGAATTTCCTATAAAATGGAGCTAACCCATGGAAACTTCTTACCTCAATTATTATAGTAGGTAGTGGCTAGTTGAGGACAGCTGCAAAGACCATTTGGATACTATAAACCCTAGGTATACAAGATCTTTCTTCATAAATTCAAACTTTTCCAAATTGATTTCCAATTTCTCCTAATGCAAATTTCTTAGCACCATCTCCACATGTTCAAGGTGTTCTTCTCTTTTGTTACTAAAGATGAGTATATCGTCAAGATATACCACCATAAACCTTCTAGTGTAATCCTTCAAAACTTTATTCATGAGCCTCATGAATGTGCTAGGAGCATTTGAGAGCCCAAATGACATCACAAGCGACTCATACAATCAATTTGTGGTCTTAAAAGCTATCTTCCACTCATCACCTTCCTTTATCCTTATCCGATGGTAACCACTTTTGAGGTCCAACTTTGTGAAATATTGAGCTCCTCCAAGACAATCCATCAAGTCTTCAATTCTAAGTATGGGAAACCTATACCTTATAGTGATCTTGTTGATGGCCCTTGAATCTTTACAAATCTTCAATTTTTATCCTTTCTTGGAAGCCAAAACTACTAGCACTACATAAGGACTGATGCTCTTCTTTATCAAACCCTGGTCTAGGAGTTCTTGCACTTTCCTAGCTACCTCTCAGTTCTAATCTAGGGTATGCTTATAGGCTACCTTATTAGGCAAGGAAGCACCAGCTAAAAAGTCAATCTAATGACTTATCACTCTCCTAGGGGGTAAAGTTGCAAGTGTCCCATCACTCACTATCTCCTTATATTTCTTAAGAATCTCTTGGATTTTTGTGGGTAAGGGATCTTGTTTAGGTTTCTCTTCATCCCTAGGCTTATGGAGAATGGCATACCCTTAACTATCTTCATGTTTAAGAGCCTTTATGAAGTCCTTCCCACTACTCAATAACACATCAAGAGTCTTAGATTGTGATTCATCCTCCTCCAATAAGGGTTGAATCTTGAAAGTCCTTCCATCCTTCTTGAAAGAGATACAATTCTCTTTCCTATCATAGACAACACCTCTATCATATTACCAAGGTCTTCCCAATGGTAGATGGCTAGGATCCATAGGCAATATGTCACAAAGAAAATTTTCTTTATAGCTTGCAATTGAGAATTCAACTCAAGTCTACTCATTGACCAACACACTCTACGATTTATTCAACAATGTCACCTTGTATGGGTTAACATGAGGTAACTTTACCAACTTGATATTATCCATTACCTCCACTAATATAATGTTGTTTGTAGAGCCTAAACCCAAAATGACTTTGCACACCTTGCCCAAAATGTTGCACTTAATTTTGAACAAGGCTCTTCTATGCTTGGGTTCATCCTTGGGTGGTTGTTTGATCAACACTCTCTTGAACACTAATTTTTCTACCCTCTTTGACTCAATATGATCTACCTTAGATGCCTTAGAAGTCATGGTGTCCTCATGAGCATAGGCAACCCTCTTATCACCACTTGAAGAAGTAGGTTTGTTAGGACATCTATAGGCAAGGTGGCATAATTGACCACAAGTATAAAACTTCATGCTTACAAAATATGAGTTTCTCCTACCTATACCTCTTCCTCTATTTGAGCCACTTTGATTATCTCTTCATCTTTTATAATCTCCCCTTGGCATAGTTTCACTACCCTACTCTACCTATTTCAACTCACCTTAGTTTCTCTGATCATTGCCTCTACCTTGGTATCGACCTCTATGCCCTCTTTGGTCTCTTTCTTTGCCTCTACCTTTAAAGTTTGAATCACCCTTCTTCCTATTCTTCTCTTCTACCATAAGATCCAATTAATAACACTTATAAATAGTGGTAGGGTTCCATAGGCTTATCTCTTCTTGGATGCTCCATTTAAGCCCAACCAAGTATCTTGCTACTCTGACAAGTTCCTCTTCTTGAATCTTGGACCTCAGGCATAGCTTTTGAAATTCCTTTCTATAAGAGGCCACACCCAATTCTTTCTCCTTCAGACCTTGCCTCTTTCTATGCAACTATACCTCATAATCTTCTGACAGATAGTTCTCTTTCACTTTGGTCACCATAGCATTCCAATTGGCTATAGGCTTCTTGTCGATACTAAACCTTTCATCCTACAAGTATTTCTACCATGTCAATGTTGATCCCATGAGTCATGATTTGGAAACCTTCACATTTTGTGTCTCTATGACACCTTCACATTCAAAATGGTTCTCCATCCCCTTAATCCATTCCATCACTATATCAATGTCCATCTTTCCATTAAACAATGGAATTCCTTCTAGGGCTTTTCCTCCTAGTGCTTTGATGGCCCTCAAGAATGGCTCTTCATTCAATGGAGGGTTTGGTTAAGGTATGAGGTCCTCCTCATCAACCTTTTCCTTTCCTTTTCCACTACTTCCACCTTCTTCATCTTTTTTCTTGGTTGCTTCAACCACCTCTTCTAGCTTGGTCTTTATTTCTTTTAGGGCTTCTTCTATTGACATATCAATCATGTTTGTTATTAGTGACATACACCTATTCAGATTATAAATATCTACCAACCTTATTATATAGTTAATAGTGTTTTCTAAGCATTTCAATTGTTTTTGAGTTCTATGATTGCTACCAAGCCCTTTGGAAAATTTCTAGTGCTTACCAAGTAGTTACAGTTACTGTGAAGATTAGCAGTGTAAATCGAGCATCTCAGTGTATGCCAAGTTTACCAGTGCAAGCTGAGCTATGTAGTTCTTATTGAGTTCATTGTTTATGTGATGCTAATCCAATGTTAACCAATAAACTTAGTGTTAACCAAGAGACTTACTTTATACTAAGCTTGAGGTGATAGTGTTTATCAAGCCATACAATGTAAACCAAAAGACTCAGGTTATATGACAACTTTCATAGTATTCATTGAGTCACTAGTATAGAATGAGTTCAAGACTACTTGAAAGTGATCAGTATGGACTGAGCTTCTATGTCTATTGAGTGCATGATGATGCTAAGAAATGACAGTGGATGTTGAGTATTAGAACTTCACTGAGTTAGTCTTTAGAGCCTGAGTGTTACACTTGAGCCAACTTTATAATATTTGTGTAAACTTGTATAGTGGTAGACTTTGTAATTTGTATAATTGAATTGGTATATATGTAGTATATTTTATCACATCCAATATGTGTAGTAATGATGCATATGTAATGTAATCTTAAGAGAAGAGCAGAAAGTGCAAACTACAAAGGCTACAACACTATGAGCAACGAAGATTCACTTATCACAACAAGATGATTTGTACACTTAAAGGAATCTCATTCAACAAACCAAGTTGCAGATTAGAGATCAACTAATGTTTCATCCTAACAAGTGGATCAGTCAAATCCTTTAACAAGATAGACCTAATAGTCTTTTGTAAATTTCTATACTGAGTGTATACTTCATTGTATGTTTGTAAATCCTTTCACAAGGTGGACCTAGTAGTCTTTACTACTCCTAATAGGGAAAATCATCAAAAGTGATTAGTGTAAGCCTTAACAAGCCAACTTTATACTATAGTACTAAAGCTTATGGGTATCATCCCCACCCCAATTTTACTTTCTATTTGGAATTTTTTTGAGTCACCAAATCTTTGTGTCAGACTGTTATGAATGCTTTCATAGTTTCAATTTCTTATGCATACAATTAAAGGATTAATTGCTAATTAGACTGTTGGATTAAGAGTTAAAATTGTAGAAGTTTAGAAGTTATTGATTCACCCCTCCCCTCTTAGTAACTTAGCCTTGTTAAGAATATTTCCAACAATTGGTATTAGATTTTTGTGGTTCTCAGGAGAAAGTTTAACAGCTTGAGCAAAGATCAAGGTCATGGAGATATTTAGACTTGACAAAGCTATTGATAATGAAAAGCTACATTTGGAAATAGCTATTGTCCAATTCAAGAAAGCAAAGGAGAAACTCTCTTAATCACTGAAAAGAAGAAAAGAACTTGCAATTCAAATGAATGATCATCTCTATATTGAAGAAAAGGTTGAAGATCTTCAATCAAGCAATCAAGATGAAGCTAATGAAGTAACCAAAGAACTCCTAGAAAAGAATGGTTTCCTACAAGAAGAAGTAAGAAAAATAATAAGAGAACAAGAAATTTAGTTAGTAAGGCTATATGAAGTCATGGAATAGAAGAACAAGATAAAAGAAGAGATAGAAGGAAATAACAATGAAATCCAACACCAATCCCTTCAACAAGCAGACCTCATTGATCATCTATCCAATGCAAATGAAGAAATCATGAGCCTAAGATTTGGAAATGAAAGATTGTGAAATGACCTAAACTCTGAAAGGAAAATCAATGAAAGAATGATGAAATCCCAAGCAGACATGAATTAATTGAATGAGAAAAATCTCTATAGACAAAAAAGAAAACCAAGAATTTGATATATAGAAGAAGGAGTAAGATAGCTCATACTTCAAACAAATGTTGGAGCAATGGAAAAGAAAAATTCAATGGAAAGTGCTACAATTGAAATCAACATGGTCATAAGGCTAATGAATGCAAAGAAAAACCAAGATTTAACGGAAAATGTCATAGATGTAAGAAGCATGGGCACAAATCATCAAAATGCAAAACCAAGATATTAAATCCAATAGAACAAATGGTGAAAGCTATATTTGGTTGGGACTACAACATCTAGTGGAAATGTCATTACTATGGAAAATTTGGACACATTGGAATGAATTTTGTAAAGCATCATTTGAGAAAAAGAGATGCTACTAAAAGATGTTTCATTTGTATAGAAATTGGTCATCTTGCCAAGAACTGCATGAATACTAGTAGAATTGAAGATGAGAAGAAGGAAAAAGTTGATAACATATGAAAATAGATGAGAGAACAATAGGTTCCTAATTCTACCGAGAATGAAAGGCCAAAATAATGAAGAACAAGTCATTCAAGAATTCTGTGACTCCACAATCTCTACTTAATTTCTTAAAGGAGAAATTGGGAGTAGGCTACCAAAGAAGACATTCAAAAAAATTCTAGATTGAAAAGATAGAAGATCCATATCTATATTCAAGATACAATGGGATCACCAAGTGAAAAAGGGTACTAGTCACCACCGATTTACTTTCGTTACCGAGTGAGGTTGGGTCATAGACTTTACTGAGTGAGGTTAGGAGTAACTAAAATTTCATATGGTTACCAAATGATGGAAGAATTTGTTGAGTAATCAATGCAAAGAAGTGGATGATAGCCTATCAACTTGATCTACCATTCATATCAAGCATTTATGGTGAAATTTCATAAAAGGAATGAAATTGAAGTCATTTTCACCATGAATTTTCAAGAGCTATTATACTATGCAATCTTTAGAGCTTCCAAGTGATTTGAGCAAATTATTACTGAAAATTCGAGTTCTCTCAAACCCTACCGAGTGAATATGGCATCTAGTAGCAGCAAGGCAAAGTGAGGTTTTGACATGCTAGTTCATGGTAAATGGAAAGCTCTAGATTTCAAACTCACCCCTGCAATTGACAAAACCCTAGATTTGAGTGGAGTGCAGTCTCAAATCCCTCCAAAGGTACTATTGATAAATGACATTCATTCTCACTTTAAATGCACAATTCAAGATATTGGCACTTTGGAAATGGATGAAGCCCTAGAATAGTTGTGTGTTAATGGTGTCTTGAAACTTGAGCATCAACACCTGGAGACAAAAGGGTTGACACACATTCCTCATATACCTTATGAATTTCAAGTAATATGGATTAGGTATATTTTCAGTCAGGTGCACAATGGTCAGTTGTGGTTGGAACAACCAATTTTGATCATGAAGAAGATGATTCATAGAATCACTAGTCTCCCAATATTGGCCAAAGATAAAACAACCAAAACCCTAGGTTAGGCTAAACTTGAGAAGAAAACCCTAACAGAATGGGATGGTAGAGGCATGAAGATAAGTAGTATGACTGGTATGGAATTAAAATCTAGCATTCATATCATAGCACACAAGATAGCTCTAGATCGTTGAATAGTGTACCTTGTGAAGCAGTTGACCTTGCTTACAAGGTAGTCAAGAACAATCTTTCATTTGACTTTGCCAAGCTATGAAACAATTCAACAAGAACATGGAAAGCATTCAGATGACAAAGAACAACTTGTGTAAGTTTGGTTCTGTGTTGACCTATTTATACTTTATGTTCAAAAAAATTTCCCTTCAAAAGGATCAATTGTATGGAGAAAAGATGTGCCAGTTCTCTACCAAATCAATGAGTATATTGCTGAGATGGGAGAGAGCTATAATAGTATCATGGAGGATTATTTTGATTCATTTAGAGAGAAAATGAATAATAGATTCAGAATTTCAAGAAAACTAGTAGAAGACTACAAGGATGATGTATGTTTCATGGTAGATAGTGATAAGGTATACATTTAGATAGTTAGGCCTAGAATTTCATGGGTGAAACCTCTTGGATATGAGGTTAATATTGATGAAACTAAGGATATCATTGAGGCACTTGTAAATGAACCAATTGATCCCAAGGCTGCATATTTTGGTACTTATGATGAAGCAAAAGCTAGGATAGAACAAGAGATAAAGCTCCCAAGCCTACCAAGCCTACCAAGACATCCACTATTGTATTTACCAAAAGAACTTGAAGAGAGAAAGCTGATAAGGAAGGAGGTGATATAATATTTAGAAAACCTCCATCAACCTTCCAAGATAAACTAAAAGAACTATAGGAAGGAGTAGGTATAAAATTTTTTAAGTTATTAAAGTATGAAACTAGGACTGAGGAAGAAAAGAAGTAGATTGAAGACCTGGTGATGGACAAAATGGGTAAGTGGATATACTCACTAGACCAGCTTACTTCTCAGCTCCATAATATTTTATTGGATAAGATTAAGCCAAGATAGGAATTTTCCATGCAAACTGTAAAAGACATCTATGGAAAACTCTGAAGCAAATTATTCCAAGCTTAATAGACAAGGAGATTAAGGAATCTCTAAAGAAAAATGAGGAGAAATTAACTCTAAAGTTTATTACTTGTCTGGTTTTGATAAAAGATATTGAGCATGTTGTAAGGAATGCAACACATACATGGAAGAATATATATCTTCTTCATAAATTGAGTGATTTTGTTGTTGAAGTAAAAGATGACGATGATGATGATGATGATAAAGAAGAGAAAGATGAAGAGGAAAATATTGAAGAAGCAACTCATTTTGATAACATTGATGATGAAGAGGAACATGAGCAAGAGGCTACCAAGGAAGAAAAGCAAGATGATGAGGAAAATGACCAATTCAAGATTGTTGCAATGGTTATAGCCTCACTTCCTCATTCTCCAAACAAGGTATTGACCAAATCAAGCATGGAGACAACCTTTGTAGGATTGACTGTAACCAGCACTAAAAGAACAACTAGCCAATCAATCTTTGCACCAACTTAGCTAAGTATATCATTGACTTAAGTGACCTCCACTTCATCCATTGAGCTACAGATTCTTCCCTCTTCTACCATGTTAGCAACATCAAATTTCAATGCATCAGTTTTGGCTACTACAGGTATTACTTCAAGTATTTCTTCAATAAGTGCAGTATCAAGTTTTACAGCTAGTCCTAGTATGTCTACTATTGTTTATTCTAGATACACAAGCAATAAGTGCAAGGACAGTTGAGACCAAGGCTCAACCAAGCACAAAATTTTTAGGAAAAGAAAAGGAGATGGAGGAAGAAATAGATCTAGATGAGGAAATTGTAATCCAAAATTGAGACATTTCCAAGCTCACTCCAGACCAAATGCAAAAATTTGGTGAATTCCTCCAAAAGAAAGTCAACTAGCAGAGGCTTAGAGAAGAAAGAGGTTTATCAATTTTTTTGGCAAGTTATGTAATGTTTCAAATTTTACTAAGGAAATAAAAGACAAATTGTCCAAGATAGATGAAGAACTCAAGGTGAGTTCATAGTAGCTACAACTTGACCCTAGTTCAAGCCTTGTACATTTCAATAAGATTAAATTTTTGACTAAGTTACAACCAGAATTGCTTAAGGAAGAAGCTAGAATCGGATCTACCTTAGCAGATATTCAGAACATGATTCTTCCCAACATGGATGAACTTTAGAAACATATTGCATATTCCAAAACCCTTATCCATGAAAAAAACTTCTCCACAGTAGACCACATGATTGAGTTTTTAGAAAAAGTACAAATTACACTTCACACATGTAAGATCTTGCAAGATAATTGGGACAAAATGTTGGCTATAATACTCAAGGTACATTCAAACTCTTTGACTCATTTTGGCATTAAAATTTAAATATATTGAATAAATCTTTGGCATTAATGTCAAAAATGGGGAGTATATACTATTAATAAGAAGATACAGAGAAGTTATGGAAATGATAAGTTATGGGGGAGAAAATGCATTGTAGAATTAATGTTCACATAAGTTGTAAATGAAATAGGGAGATAGATGTGTATAGAAATATACATTGTATATAGGAAGGAAATATATTTAGATGTAAAATATACTATATATATATATCTTACAAAACCAAATTTGAAAAATCTCAAAAACAATATACTCTACCGAGCTAAGAATCGCTAGGTGATGGATAAAGGTATTTAAGAAACTTTTTGAATTCGGTTTTGGATAATAAGTGATTTTGTCACTAATGCCAAAGGGGAATATTTTTGACATATCAATCAAGTTTTTTATTAGTGACATACACTTATTCAGACTGTAAATATCTACCAAGCTTATTGTATAGTTAACAATGTTTGACAAGGATTTCAATTGTTGTCGAGTTCTATAGTTGTTACTAAGTTCTTTGGACAAATTCCAATGTTTATCTAGTAGTTACAATTACTATGAAGATCAGTGGTGTAAACCGAGCATCTTAGTGTATGATGAGTTTACCAGTGCAAGCTAAGTTGTGCAGTGCTTATCGAGTTTGCAATTTATGTGATGCGAGTCCAATATTAACCAAGCTATTCAGTGTTAACCAAGAGACTCAATTTATACCGAGCTCAGGGTGATAGTGTTTATCGAGTCATACAATGTAAACCAAAAGACTCATTTTATATGATGAGTTTTGCAGTATTCATTGAGTCACCAATGCATATCAAGTTCAAGACTAATTGGAAGTGAACAATATGAACCAAGCTTCTACATCTACCAAGTGCATGATGATGTCGAGCAATGACAGTAAATACCAAGTATCAAGACTTCACCGAGTCAGCCTTCGGACCTTGACTGTCTACACTTGAGCTGACTTTGTAATATTTGTGTAAACTTGTATAGTGGCTGACTTTGTAATTTGTATAATTGGATTGGTATATATGTAGTGTATTGTATCACATCCAATATGTGTAGTAACAATGCATATGTAATGTAATCTTAAGAGAATAGCAAAAAGTTCAAATTACAAAGGCTACAACAGTATAAGGAGCAGCAAAGATTCATCTATCATAGCAAGTTGATTTGTACCCTTAAAGGATTCTCATTCAACAAACCAAGTTGTAGATCATATATTAGCTACCATTTCATCCTAATAGGTGGATTGGTCAAATCCTTTAACAAGGTAGACCTAATAGTCTTTTTGTAAATCTCTCTATATAGTGCATACTTCATTGTATGTTTGTAAATCCTTTCACAAGGTGGACCTAGCAGTCCTTATCTCTCCTAACATGGTAGATCATCAAAAGTGATCAATGTAAGCCTTAATAGGCCAACTTTATACTATAGTACTAAAGCTTGTGGGTATCATCCCCACCCCAGTTTTACTTTCTATTTGGAAGGTTTCCGGGTCACCAAATCTTTGTGTCAAAGTGTTATGAATGCTTTCATATTTTTAGTTTCTTATGCATAGAATTAAAGGATTAGATGTTGATTGGACTGTTGGATTAAGAGTTAAAATTGTAGAATTTTTAGAAGTTATTGACTCACCCCTCCCCTCTTAGTAACTTAGCCTTGTTAAGAATATTTCCAACATCTTCAAGGATCTTATTTTTCTCCTTTTTTCTCGTTGATCTCCTTAACTAACTCAACATTAGTCACCATGTTTTTTCCACCTACTAACTCTTCTGCACTCTAAAACATCTAGCCATAATCCCAAATCTTTAGGGGCTTTGATACCAATTTAATGTAAGAAAAAATCTTTTACACCAAATATATTTTCCTTAGGGTCTTCTCTAGGCCACTTCTCTATCAAATTAGTGTTCTTCACTACACTACCTCAACAGGGTTTCCATCTTGAGCCTCTTCTCTTCAATTTTCCAATATCAACATTAGAACCAACTCAATAATAATTTTTCCCTTGGATGTCTTCCTGCATCCCCTATACCTAGCAACCCAAATTTAGTAAAATACAATCAACCTTGGAGAGAAAGGTTTATTATTAAGGTTTTGGGTCCATTACAACACCAAAAAGACCTAATTTCATTGAACTCCCTATCAATTTAAAGGTTTAACAACAAACTATCATGATTTGGGCTACAAGGAATTAGCTCTAATTTCTTACTATTTGGTCAATATTTCCAAATTTTATCAAACAAAGTGCCAAATAAGATTCACTTCCTGATACCCTTTATGGAGCTCTTTAAATACTTTACTAGTCTCCACTCATTAAATAATCTATACAATGGAGTGTTATTTAATAGCCTAAAAACAATGGTTACATGGACCTTGAACAATCTGCATATGGGTTTACCTTTCCACCTTGCAATGTTCATCACCCAAAATTCTCCTTAGGCATGGGACCTCTTGATACTTTTTTCTTCCTCTCCAAATGTTCATATTGAAGCATCCAATACATTTAATCCACTAAAAGAATCTTGCAGTGCTCTATGTTCCCTAGTCATGCACCACTAGTTCACCTAGGACATCACTACAAAAATAAAAAACAAGCTTTCTAAGTCCCAAACTTCTCCACACATATGGTACAAGGATTAATCTCTCCAATTCCAAGAGCCCATACATATGCCATGGTGGAATGACGAATTATGACTCCATCTATACAAACTATCTGGTTCAAACCAACACCAATACACAACTAAATTCTTTACAAAAGCAATGAAAATAAACCAAACACACTAACTAAAAACACACTAAATTTACTAATGATATGGGCTACGACATTCAAAAGACACAATATTGAGTTCAATCCATAGAAACACCATTAACAAGGAAATACATCAAAAAACTTAGAAAACTTGCTCATTCATAAGTTGCTCTTCCTTCAAAACTACATTCAACCCTTGTGATAGGCTGAGGGATGCCTTATATGGTTCTATCATCTATGATCCAACCACTTGGAGGTGGTTACACAACCATCTGATTGAGTTTTCACTTTTTGCAAGAAAAGTTGTCATGAAATTTTTTGCAATTTTGCAAAATTGTCAAGCAACTTTACAATTTTTCTCCTAGTTAGGCCAAAATTGGTCCAAACCCCATGAAATTCTAGCAAGTGTCTAGATATGTTAGTTATGAAATGGAAAGAACATCCAACCCCTTAGTTGACTAACCTATCGCTCTAGATGTACAATTTCCATTCCTTGCAACAATGACAACAATTTGACTTCACTAAGCAACTTTGGATGACAAAATAGTAATGAAGACCCAATTAGATCTCCTAATGGCTAAGTCCCACTCTAGGACTCTCTATCCCTCTTTATTCCAATAGTGGCTTTGCTAGGGACACTACAAGAAAATCACCACTTTTACACTCACTTACACTCAATCCTAGTATCTTAGAGGAACATTGGTTATAATATACAAAATATTCAGCTATTAATATAAATAAAAGTGTTAGAGATACCATATAGGCTATTTATATCAGCACTAACATTACACTTGTAATTTTTTAGGATAAGGAATTTTCTCTAGGGAGTTTCATTCAACCACAAGTGGGTGTCCTAGTACAGTTCCATATACTTGTTCTTGACCTATAATATCACTCCATATATAGGGGTTTCTCCTTTGCAAATTATAGAATATAGAATGGGGGAAAACTATATTTTGTGTTGTAAATAAATTCTCTATTGATATTTTCAAGAGAAAGTGAAAGAATAGGCCAAGACATATGACTTGATCCCTTTCATTCCCCTATCCTTCTTTTCTTGTTTTCACACCTATCTTTACTATTTTTCCCACTTTCTTTGCCTAATACATTATTTAAAATTCTCCTATTTCATTTAGGCAAGGACTCCAACAACATGCAATTCTTGTTTCATTGTATTTTGTAGTCATGAATAGATTAAGAAATATTAAAGCATTGCTTAAAATGATTTGAACAGTGAGAACTCTATTTTTAATCAAATGAAATAATTTGAATGGTGTTATTATCTAGTTTATACAATAGATTATTATTTTTAGTTATCACTATAGGTGGAGGTCTTAAAAAATTAATTATTGAAAATATCAATTGTTACACCTTCATTTAGTGTGGGCAACAATAGGAAATAATGGGGGAAAGAAAACCTCTAGTTTTTCCTAGATCATTTAAGGGATTAGAAGACTTAAGCTTATCAAGCTTTCACTCACTCCTTGTAGGCTAGATTCTATTTATCAACTCTATTTATCACTTAATTATAAGATATAAGATATATATTGCACATTGATTTCTAGAGTTTTTAAATCCAAGTCCATCTTAGAGAAACCTTCTTGAGTCCAAACATTCGTGAGTCCAGACATAGTTCTTAGATTATTGTTGTGATATGAACATCTTACTTCTTTGGTTCTCATATTGTAGATACATGTTAGTTATCATAGTAGGCCATTCATCTGAATGTTATACACTGTTGACCCCTAAGTCATGTTGTCTATAAGTGTCAAACACCTTGTCATTCATAAGGCAGAATTATTTGTTCATCACTGCGACCAAGTCATCCTATATAGGTTGAGCTAACTACTGAATACTTGTAAATATTATATGGCATGTGCTAAGTAGTAGTTACTATTGAGCAAGCTAATGGTCACTGAGTATTCCTGAGATTTACAAGTTTGTCAGAGATAATAGTTGATGTCAAGTGATACAAAGGCTTAGTTATTTAATTCATGCCAAGGAGAGTTAAGGCTGAGGGATAACATAAAGAATTTTTTTATGCCAAGCATCAATATCATGTGAGTGCCAAGTAACACAATTTAACATTTTTTTGAGTTGGAAGCATATTTTGAAGACTGAGGAGGTAACCAAAAAGGTGATTACGCATTTAAAGAAAGATCATTAATCCCTAGCTAAGGGAATCTACCAATTTGATAAATGAAAAGACTAAGGGGGAAAATAATTGACTCTAGATCATTGATTTGGATCTAGAAGGATCACCCAAACATCTATTTAAGGAGGGTTTATTACCTAGTTTGCTACATGAGTGAGGAATGTGCATGAAGGTAATGCATGGATGAAAAGAAAGGTTTTGGAGGTGATCAAAGAATTAAGACCAAGAAGTGTAGTGAGGAGTTTTTAGTAGAGATAGAGGAGATCTATCACAATTAAGGTGATATTATATTGCATAGAGGAGATCTTCTATCAAGTATTGAAGTGCTAATAGAAGGATTAGCTACTAAGCATTCTAACATGTGTTTCAAGTTTTAAAGAGGCTTTTATAAATATCCTAATAGAGTACTCAATTAGTTGTATTGTAATATCCTTTAACCAAGGTAGAGCGTATCAGTTCTTTTAGCCTTTAAAAGGGAAGACCCCGCATAGGATAGATGACTATAATTCATAAAATTTTTGTAGCCTTCATATGCATAACTTTATTTCTGTAGTAGTGAAAATTTTGTGGTGTCATCCCCATCGTAGTTTTACCTTCATCTTGGAGGCTTTTTGTGGTACCAAATATGTGTGTTGATCTATTATGTATTTATGAGTTTACATTCATGAAATTTAGAAGATAGATTGAATATTATGTTGATGTGAATGGATACACTGATATTAGATGAATGTTTAAATGAGATTTTATGTGGTGATATCAAATATGTTTCATGGTTGAAATAAGAAAATTTTAATAGATCTTCATTCATCCCCCCTCCCCCTATATCATACTTTCCATATTAGATTTCCAATAATTGGTATCAGATAAATGTACTCTTGAAATTACTCTAACCACTTGGAAGTTAGAGATCTTGAAGATGAAAGCCTAAAAACTATGAAAGATCATTGAGAACCAAAAGATTGATGTTCATCCTGCATATGACCAAGTGAAGTCTGCAAAGGAGATACTAAAACAATCCTTTAAGATAAGGAAGGAGATGGCAATATAACAAAATGACACCTAATACAAAGAAGAGACTATTGAAGAAATCTTTGATGAAGAAAATTCTAGTGAATCCAATACATAAATAGCATATCTATTGGAGAGGAATAATCCCCTAAATAACAAAGTGAGAACATTAAAAAGAGAACATGAAACTCAACCAGTAAGACTTTATGAAGCGATCAAACAAAATAAAAAGGATGAGGAAGATAAAGAAAAGATTGGAGATGATAGGGAAATAGCTAAAGAAGACAAGAGACACATAACCACAAGGCTTAGTGATAGAATCAAAGAAATAAAAAATTTGACTCATAATCATTTTGACATGGTTAATTAGTTACTAAGTGCAAATCATGAGATTGCAATAAATGATCTTGAGATTATAAATGTGAAATATGAGAATGATAAATTAACAAATGAGTTTAAAACTAAAAAAGAACTTTTTGAGAGGTTGAATAAACCAAAAGAGACTATGAGATATCTGAATGAACAAATGAATGCACCAAGAAGACCTCATGATACCTCTTGACTAGTCTATGCCGAGTTACTATTAGGTGTTGAGCTAGAAGAATCATCAAAGCAAGCAAAACAAATAAATGTGAATACAAATCCAAATGCATGCTATCATTATGGAAAACCAAACCATACAACATATGTTTGGAGGAGAAATATTGGTAATTTAAACCCTAAAACTAAACTCAATAGAACTATTGCGTCACTTATAAAAGATAAGGTCATCAAGCACATGAATGTAGATCAAAACTAAATAAAGAACTAATTACTTCAATATTTGAAGGTTATTTTTATACATGTCATAAGTATGATCATAAGTCACAAAACTAAAAATCCAAAGAAAAGAACAATTAGACACCTGAAGGTCAAGGAAAACCACTTAAGAAAGGTAATAACATAAATTGGGATTACAATACTTGGGTAATTTGACAATATTGTGGAAAGTATGGACACATTGTGATAGATTATGCTAGGATACATCTTAGAGGAAGATATGGTAACTAGAGAAATTTTGGACCAGCATGTTTCAATTGTCAAAAGGTCGATCATCTAAGAATACAATATAAGAACCGAGCACCAACATCAAATGTTGAGGTAAACAATACTGGAAAGACAAATATCAATGCTGAAGAAGTAAGGAATGAAATGAATCAAACATGGAACAAGAAGTCAGATGGAGGCAATAGTGAAAATGGAGAAGTTGTGATCATTAAATCCAATGTATTAGGTGATTCATCCACATTAAACTAGATGATAAGGTAATTAATGGAATTATGTTTTAAATTTCTATATCATGCATTAGTTCCTAACATTGATTACATGAAAGTCTAAATCAACATGACTGAAGATGCATAAGGACATATGAATTTTGGTACCAAATTGAAAATTTGGTAGAGACCAAGTGTGAATTTTTTAAGTTAGTATGAATTCAGCCTCGATATTGATCAAACAAAGTCAAAGGATTTTTTTTCACTAAGTTTCAATGAGAAAACTGAGACAACTATCATGCAGCTTGTGTATATGTAATAATCATATAGAGAATTCAATGGAGATTCAATTTGATTGTTTGAACCTATATATTAGACTTTGAGGCTCATTTTTATTCCCCGAGATTTTGAGTTTACAAAGAGAATAACTCAAGAAACTTGAGGAGAAAGTTGTGAGAAGTTATGAAGAGATTCAAGTGTGTATCATTGGCTTAACAAGTAAGTTGTACAAAGTTTTTTGGTTTTAAAACCCTAGGTTACAAACATGGCATCGTCTCCATCTGCTAGTGAGAAGAAGGCATTAAAGGATAACAATATAAAGATTGTTCAAAATGATGCATGCCCTCCATCAAAGTTCAAGGCATATCTAGATATTGCATTGACAAGAGATTATTTAGGGGTGTTCTCTACAATATTACTTAGAATGATTATGGTACACAATATCATATTGTGTTATATGTGCAAAATCAAAGAGATTAGATACTTAGAGCTAAGGAATGCCTATGATTAGTTGTGTGATAATGGGAGATTGAGAGACAAGAAGAAGGACATGGCTAATAAAGAGTTAACTCATGCCCTAAATTTTCAAAAGTCCTTACATTTGAAAGGATAAATATTTTATTGAGCCAAATACATGACATGAAATTATGGTTGGAGAATGGACTAGTCAAAATCACAAAGTCTATTATTCATCATATGTCTAGACACCCTATTTTAGATAGAGTAGAGACCATTCAATGTCCAAAAAGGGATGTAATTGAAAACCCCATGAAGGAAAAATGGAATGATTGAGGTAAGTCGATCAACACTATTGAGGACCTTGTGATTGAATTTTCTATTCACATGATTGCTAACCATTAGGATTATCCACAAACTTAAATAAAAGTTACATGAAAATATAATCTATATTAGTAAACAATAAATCATATAAAAGAGAACAAAAGACACAAGTATTTAATGCGGTCCACCCAATTCCTGAGCTACATCCACCAACAACATGTCTTAGAATATGATTATTATCTAGTGATTATAGTCCACAATTGCTTATAGCTCAATACTACCACAAGAAGCTAAAATATCATCATACATTATGAAATCCCTAACCCTAAGCCATTTTATACAAAAATTCTACCACTTAAAAAATTAGGGCTATAATAAGTCATGCAATAGAAAAATAATATCCAACACTTTTTACAATAGTAAATTTAGTTTTAGATTTGGGGACACTACCCTAGAAAAACCCTTGCAGGGGCATTGCTCATTGAACCCACCCTATGTTGTGATAGAAATCACACCTAGGGCTCTACCCCAAAACCTCACAAGGGGTGCTTCCTATTGAACCCATCTTGAGGGTGCTACCCCCAAACCCCCATGGTAATAATTTGGGGAAAAACCATATCAAATATAGTAAGATAAATTAACCTCTAAGTCTTATTAGGATCCACATCATAACAATCTCCTACTTGGAGATGGATCAGATTCCACTACGATAACCTCCCACTTGGACACTAATCATAGCACTGCTAAACCAGAGCTCACACTAGAATATCAAACCACCCTGCACACTATTGTTCTTTTATTCTGTTCAGTCTAGAAGACCAACTAAAGTTGAGCAAGAGTTCAACTTCTCCCTTATCACTATCTTGGTAAACATATCTAATGGATTATCATCTTTATGTATCTTCTCAAGCTTTAACTGTGCATCATTCAAAACAAACCGAATAAAATAGTACCACAATCATATGTTTTTTGTCATTGAATGTAGAGAATAATTATTTGCAAGATAAATGGCACTATGGCTATCTGTAAACAAATAATTATCTATCTATGGGTGCCCTAACTCTTCCATGAACAAAGAATTTATCTTCAAAAATTAATAAATTCAGCTCACTTCTATCCCACCAACAATAAATACATAACTTGTAGTACTTTTCCTATTCTCAATATCCCCTACCAATTCCGAGCCAACATAGCCCTATAAATCAGTAGTAGAGCCCTCAAAATGTAAATAATTACTAGACATTCCTCTCAAATATTTGATAATCCATTTGACACATCCCCTCTTAAATTTCAAATGACTAGACAAAGGTGTGTTTGGACACATCTTCTTAGTCAATTTCAAATAACTAGGCAAAGTTGTGCTGACAACTTTGGATTCTCCATAGAGAAATATTACAACACTTTCTCAATATAATCAACTTGATACAATGTCATTTTCCTATTCTTCCTATCTCTACAAATTTTCATACCAAGGATTTTCAAGGGCTTGATGTGATCCATGCTAGACCTAGTTACAAGCATACCATCAACATATAAACATAAAATAATATAGTTATCATCATCTAGCCTCTTAGAATAAACAAACCACTCTACTTTTGTGAACAAGAGAGAAACAATACTTTATTTTTCTCAATTCCATGTAATTAAACCAAAATCAAAAGAGATACACCTTCTAGATCTATAGACTTACAATCATCCACACTACCTCCCCAATCTAAATCACTAAATCCAAAAAGATTGAATGTTTTAAAAGAGTAGTAATGGATACCAAAAATGATAGTTCCTTTCACATACCTATAAATAATTTTGGCTTATTTCATATGTACTTTTGATGGATTTTTCATTCACCTTGAAGTAAGAGAAACTGAATAAGAAATGTCAGGTATTGTGTGGGTTAGAAACATCAAACTGCCAACAATACTTTTGTAATCTATCTTGTCATCTCATTCAACACTATCTTCTCTACACAACACAACTCCATGAGTAAATGAAGTGGAAAGAGGTTTAAAATTAGAAATAAAAAATTTCTTCAACATATCATTTGCATGCTTTTTTTGACAAATAAAAATTTCATCTTTACCTTGATAAATCTCCATTCCAAGATAACATTCCATGAGACCATGATCTTTCATCTCAAATTCATCCATCATAGTAGGTTTGAATTCTTCTTTCATATTATAACAACTACCCATATATAATAAATTATCAACATACAAACTTATAATGATAATATCATTAAATTCTTATTTCTAGTAAAGGGTAGGTTCACCCTTACTTCTTTGGAAGCCATTATGTGGAAAATACCCATCAATCTGATCATACCATGCTCATGGTTCTTTCTTGAGACCATACAAGGCATTCTTCAACTTGTAGATATGATCATCTTTTCATTGAAATTCAAATCCTTGTGTTTGTCCCACATCTACTTCCTCTTCTAAGTACCCATTCAAGAAGGAACTTTTCACATCCATATGATGACTAATCCAATTCTTTTGTGTTACAAGAGAAAATATCATCCTAATTGTCTCTTGTCTTTCTACTAGTGCAAAAGTTTCTTTGTAATCAATGCCATACCTTTGAGTAAAAGCTTTAGCAACTAATTTTTCTCTAAGTCTTTCAATACTCCCATCACTATTATACTTAATCTTGTCAATCCATTTGGTGTCAATATTCTTCTCATGTGAAAGATCTACAAGCTCCCAAGTCTCATTCCTATGAATTGCATCTATCTCTTCTTTTATCGCTTGCATCCAAACTTAATTAGAACATGCATCTTTAAAACATGATGGTTCAAAATCAGCTTGAGTAAGTAATGCAAAGTTTACTATCTCACCTATTGGATCTTCTTCATGTGCTTTATTTTCAATCCTTTGATAAATATCATTCATTCTTTTCATCTTCTTTTTAGCTGTTGGAGTTGAATTTGGACTCATCCTTGGACTTGAATTTAGCCTAGCATTTGGACTTGATAAGTGGATTCTTTGAGGACTTGAAGATCTTAAAATAGAGCCTTTAGTTGGCTGTTCATGATATTATTATCAATAATATCATCATTCAAAATAGATTTTGGCTTTTGAACATGGCCTTTTTGATGAGCATAAACACCCCTTCATAAAAAACCACATCTCTTGAGACAAGAATATGATTAGTAATATGATTATACAATCTATAAGCTTTTCTCTCCTTACTGTAACCCACAAAAATGCATGGTTCACTTTTAGCATCTAACTTTTGTCTATTTTGATTAGGGATATGAACATAAGCCAATCAACCAAAAAAATTAAAATGATTTAAATTAGGCTTTTTTCATATCATTATCTATAGGAACTCATCTTATCCAAGGTACATTTAGGACTCTCATTTAGAATATAGGCAACTATAGATAATGCATCCACCCAAAAAGAATTTTTCAAACCTTTTATTTGTAACATGCTTCTTTTCATTTCTACCATAGTGTAGTTGTTACTCTCAGCCACTTCATTTTGTTTAGGTGTGTATATAGTTGTGAGTTGTCTTTTGATGCCATTCATCTCACAAAAATTTTGAAAAATCTTTTTAGCAATACTCTCCTCCACAATTTGTTCTCAAAATTTGATTTTGTTTCCTTTTCATTCTCTACATGAGCTTTAAACCTCTTGAAAGTATCAAGGGATTCATCCTTAGTCTTCAAAAAATACACCTAACACATGCATGCAAAATCATTGATAATAGTGATATGATGACTTACCAAGAATTTGTGTTTGCATAGGGAAACATATATAAGAATGACCAAGATGAAGTGGGTGATGGGCCCTTCATTCATTTCCTTTTGGAAATGATTCCCTTGCATGTTTTTTGTTTGTACATCTTTCATAAATCCTTCTATTCTCTTCAACCTTAGGCAACCCAGGAATGAAATAATTTGATGTAAGAAGCTTCAATCTATTAAAGTTCAAATGGCCATACCTAAGATGCAACAACCAACTTTTATCCTCATAACTCATATTGAAAAGTTGATTACTACTTTCACCAAACTTCAAAGGAAACATCCTAGTTTTTGTCATAAGAACTACTATAACCACTTTATTTTCATGATTGTTATCATAGATAATACATTTCATATTCTCAAATACTACTCTATAATTCTTCTCACATAGCTACCCAACACTTAATACATTATGCTTCAACTTTGGAGTATAATAAATATTTTGAACACTTTTGATACCTTCCTTTGTCTAGATAGCCATGGCTCCTTTGGCTACAACCTCTATTGTAGTGTTATTAAAAAGTTTAATATGGGATTGGAAACCATCATCAAGTTTTGAAAATATCTCATTATTACTAGACATGTGATTAGAGCACCCCTAATCTAAATACCAAATGTCATTCAAATTAGTTTCAGTTTTACCAAAACCCAAAAATAGATTATTTGAAGAAGAATATTCATTTGGTTGAGCATAATTGGCATTATTATTCTAACCTGATTTCAATCTACTCTCTTTCTTAAAGTGTCCATACTTATTGGTATCATAGCACTGGATATTTTATTAATCTTGAAGCTATCTCTGCCTCTTCCTCCATGGCCACCTCTTATTGCTCTGCCTCCTTTTGAATAATTCCAATTTTGACCTCTTCATTGGCTTGTATTGTTGTTAGAGTTGCTTTTGGCACCAACATTCTTTGAAATTTTTCATTGGAAAGAAAAATATTTCCCATTAATGTATGTAGAAGTATCTTTCTATCTATCTTCATGTGACATGATAGGTCCAACTAGTTGATCATATTCCAATGTTGACAAATATATTTATCTTCCATAATGATGGCTACATTGTTCCATCTTTAGGTTAATGATCTTAACACCTTCTATATCACATGTTCTTGGGTCATAGCTTCACCTAAAGTGGCCATTTGATTAACCACATCATTCACTCTTACAAAACAATCTTTCACACTCTCAATTCCCCTCATTTTCAAATTATCATATTCTCTTTTAAAGGATTTTTAGCTTGACAAACTTAATCTAATAATTACCATAGTAATTTCATCTTTTAGACTCTTCCAAGCCTCCTTTTTGTCTATCCATCAACAGTTCTAGGAAACAAGCTCTTATAAAGAGCCATTGCATTTTTATTTTCAGCTTCCTTCTTGATTCTTGTATCATTACCTTGAAGATCATTCCAATCTTAGGGCTCCTCATATTTTGATCCAACAATGTGTCAACTTTTTTTGCCTATCATAAAATTATTCATCTTCATTGACCAATATTGATAAGTAACTCCATTTAGTTCTATAATTTGCAAAGTATTATTTTCCATACTGAAGTGTTCACAATCCCAAATCTCTAATACCAAATGTAAATTTTACACAAGAGTAAATGTCTAAAATTATATCTTCATTGTAGCTCTATTGAAAAATGTTACAAAGGCTTGAATATAAAGAATTCACACCTAGAAGAAAAAATTAACAAGAAACTAGATACACATGTCTCTAAACACATTTTTATCTACAATCAAATAAAACTAAAAACAAATAAAATCAATCCTAAATATATTCTTATAGCATATTTTTTATTTGCATGAAAAACTAAAAGAACTAACTAAAAACTTCTTAAGAAAAAACTCTTGTTTTTTGTTTTCATTAGCATCATCAATTATCCACCATAACTTAGTGAGTACAATAGTCCAAATGTAGAATGGTAGCCAGACACATATGCATCTTATATGGATAGGGTATAGGAGCTATACTAGAGAGGTACAAGTTTGAATAGACAAGCTAAGAGACCAAAAATGAAACATAAAACCAACTTTTAGGAATCCAATCATTGATGTCACAAAAAGGATGCCCTATACTTAGCTACGAACAACAACTTTATCATCCCAAAACCATCATTATGAAGTGGAATTCTTAATGAGTATGTGCTTTGTGAATGTCATTGTGATGTGCACGGCCCCAAGTCAAAATAGTACAAATGTTAAAATTTAGGCTAAAATGCTGATGAGAAATAACAAAGTGGATTATTAGATGAAGACAATTTATTATATAACAAAGAGGTGACATGCTATGTAGAACTGTACAAGATGCAGTTTACAATGAACACAATCTTTCTCATACATCCACTCTAGAAGATAAATATGTATATATACTTTTTTTTAAATTCTAATTACACATTGAAATTATTTATTCTCCAAATTAAAAATATTTCAAAATGATAATGAACAATTTAAATAAAATAAATTATATAATATAAGTAACACAGAACAAATTGATTTATATATAAAAAGGTAGATGATCTTAATATCATTGAAACTATTTTGAAATCATTTTAAATATATAATTTGAAATTGCAAAACATGTAAACAACACAATATTTGTGCTAATTATATTATTTTAATATGATTTATGATAGATAGTAAAAAAAAAAGAGGTTATTTGAAGCCATTGAAATCACAATAAAATTACTAGTTTTCTCATTCTCTTTTTATAAAGGTGCATAACTTATAAGTAGATGTCAAAAGAGCTCAAGCACTCGCTCTTAAAGGTCTTTATTATTATTTTCTTTAAAGTATCTGTTAAGTCTTTCTCATCTATAATCTTATATAGAAATATAAACAAAGTTCTCTTTTAAGTTTTTTTCAAGGTTCAAGCCACCAATCCAATACTCTTGATAAAACATATGAATTTTTTTTTTCATAAATTGCCTTACAACTTTAAGTAATATGAAAAAATAAATTTATTCTACAATATAATGAAATATAAATTCAGCAAAACAACATGCAATGAAGAGATTAACCCTCTCTTGAACAACATTGTGGCAGCTATCCCTAGTGACCAACCGAGAAATAAAAAAGAACACCTAAGAGAAGAGGCGATTTATCTTCAGAATACTAGAATATTTTGACTAACTACACTCCCATATAATTCAGGAATCTCAGAGATGAACAAAACAGAATACAACCATGTTTCTCTCAAAACAGTTAAAACAATCATTTATTTCCAAAAGATCATGTTAAGCTTCAAACAATCTCAAATAACAAACAGTGCAACATGAAGCACCCAATGTTCAACTATGTCCCTGCTCAACAATCATGCAAACAGCAGCTAGAGAAGTATCAATTAGCATTGCAAGATAATCCATCTTAGCCATAACGCCGAAAATCAAGCTATCAAAAACTCCAATACCTTGCAACCGAGAGACACAAGTATCCTGATTAGTTTCTGCAGCGTACAGTGATGCCAACGCATCCTGAATATGTTCTTTAAAATTGGCATCAGATAATTGCCGTAATTCTATCTCTGAGTGATGAAGCCGGTTCCTTGTATCTTGCAACAGCTCTGCGCACTCTTCAATCTCAGAAATATAAGGATTTCGTTTTCTGAGCTTTTCCATTATACGAGAAACTGGTTTCGCTTCTCTACAAGACAAACCCACTGCCATTACTGAGAGCTTCGTTAAATTTGCCTGCAGAGCCCCGTGAGCTTTGGACAACGATGAAATGCAAAAGTCTCTATGTAAGGAATTATTGGAGGCCTTAATAATTGTATCAGGAGAGATGCCACACACTTCATTAATTGCTACAAACATTATTACACAAAAGAGAACAGTTTTGAAGAGCGCCATTCTTGCATTCAAGAATTGTACTGATTGGATTCAGCAGAAATAATATATGAAACAATGAATTTTCCAACTCAGCGGTTTTTTCTTGTGTGGTGAATGGGGTCTGTTGACTGCTTTATGTATCTGTCTGAGCCCTTCTTTCACTCCAACTTTGCTTGACCCGAGTGATTCGCTAGTTTCCATTCTCGTCCGCTGTTTCCCTTAAATCTTTCTCTCTTTCCCTTTTTTCATTTTGCTAACTGGAAAAATCCACATAAGCCTTACTCCCGAGTCCCGCCTCTTAGTTTTAGCAGTGGGAATTTAGGGAATTCAAAATCCACATCAGGCTTGTTCATTTTTTAGAAGTTTTGGATTCAGCACTGGAATTCATCAGCCGTTGGATTCAACGCGTAATCTATCTAAGCTAATAATATCTCATCTATTTCCCACGCGTAATCAATCTATCAAGTTATAGAACACAACTACACGTATGCCTAGATAAAAAGCAATTTAATAGTTCAAAAACATGCAACAAAATTTTGGAACAAAACGGAACACATCTTAAAAAGAGGACTAGGAGAGCCAAATGTTTAGGGAGGAAGGCTAAGATTAAAGAAATTTCTAAATTGTCATCTCATTTTTGGTAGTCACTAGTTTGATATTTGTAGTGTTGGATAAATTTTGGTCTGTTTTACTTAGTTGTGTGGTAGTCTAGTAGTCATTGCTCTGTACTTAATCATTTTGTAAATTATGAATCAAGATGGACACTCTAATTTGCCCAACATGAAAATTTGAAGAGGATCAAAAGATCTTTTTACGATGACATCCCTGACAAAAAATTTCCTATCAACTTGCAATGAGGTTTGTGCCCGTTGTAGATTTCATCATTCATGCTGTAAAAATAGTTCTCAGATGCACGTTTCTCAAAAATGCGAATAGGTAGTTTTTTAACATAGACATTATGTCCCATTTTCTAAGCCCCTTTTACTGACCTTGGAGAAGAAAGGGTTGACATTTTGATGCTCACGGAGAAGAATTTTCAAGCATAATACCTTGATGATGACATTGATATTATTGCTCGGTATTAGGGGTGGAGATCTTTTGGGTAGCTGAAATAAACAAGCTTCCGGAACTTGACCAGAATGTGGCCTTGTAACCATTTCTATTGGGAAATTGAAGCGCAATAAGAAATGGGCACAAATTGGTACGAATTTGAAAATGTTAAAATCTAGACGAAGTGGTAGAAGACAATTAGTGTTTCAAGAATTCATAGACTTAGTCAGATCTCTTCTTTTTACAAGATAGAGTAGCACTAGGGTTATTTTCCCTTAGACTATAATTTTCAAGAGAAAATAATTCAAAGTTTGGAGTTCATATAAAATTATGTTTTATTGTTATGTTTGCTTTTGCAATGTTTTTGCATTTTGAGATGTTTCCATTAAATTGTTAAGAAGCATAATTTACAACATTTAAGATTGAATTAAAATTAACATATTGAAGTTTAACATTTAAATTAAGTAATAAATCATGTAATTCACCAGTAGAGAATGTGTCTAACAAAAAATGATATTTACTTTAATTATCTACTACTATATGAAATTTTTTAATTAGTTTAAATTTGATACAATCAAAATATATAATTACTACCGTAAAAGTGTCAAGCATTATTTTTTCTTAGGGAAGTTTGAACCTGTCTTATTATGTGTGTTAATAATTATTAATAATAATATTCAAATTTTAATATATATTATGTGTAGAAACTAGATTTTTTTAGTGCAGCCAATTCAATTTTGTAAATATGAATGCATTAGACAATCAAATTTAAAATGAATCAATGAAATGCTTATTAGTACTTGTTGGTAGGCTAAGTGCTATTATGATACTTTTTTAAATTTAAGACTTTAAACTAATGATTAGTTTTTTTTATGTTTGTAATAGTAAGAATAAATTATTGTAAATTTTTTTTATCAAATACATTACAAAATATTAACTTTATAAATTTTACAAAATATTTTATTAAGTTATGATTTGATAAATTCAGGGATTATATTGGCCAAATTTGATAGATTATAAAAATAATACTTTTTAAGAGTTTTTTTTTATTAAGTTGAATGTGATTCATTAACATTAATATTTTTATTATTTTTAATGTAAGTACATTAGTTTAGATTTTTATATTTTAATAATATATATTTTTTATCATTGAATTAAAAATAATATTACTTATATTATATAATTATTTAAGATTTATTATTATTTTAAAAAATATTATTATTTTTATATTATAATTACTTATAATATAATAGTAATCATATGATATAGATGTAATATATCATACATCAATGATTATATTTATGAATAAAATTTAAATTAATATCATTATAGAAAAATATAATTATATAACATTTTTATTAATTAAAATATTTATATATTATAATAAATTTATTAAGACAAGAGGTTTATATGTTACTCCCGATTTTTACAATTTTTTGTCTGAAAAAACCCTTTCCCATTTTTATTTCTTTTATTATAATTAGTTATTTATGTTTCATTTTTTAATTATAGAAACTATCCAAGAGCTTCTAATTTTTACTATTATCTCTAGATTACAAAGCTCTTATTCTAATTAGATGATTTCAAAAAAATACTCATTCATTATATTGAATATTTTAATTTTCATGGATCATCATATTGCAATTCAATTTTTGTTTAGTTACTCACATATTGCTTAAATACATTTTTACAGTTTATATTGTTTTGAATTAGTTATTCCTGGTTCATTGGTTGTGGTTTATATTTTTTTTATTGATATATTTGGATATCTTATTTAAAATATTTAATTTTTTAACTTTTTTTGTTGTTCTAAGAGGAGTTGAATCTTGGCTATGTGCCTTATTGTATTATTTAGATGTGATGTATTTTGTTATACTTGGAATGAAAGCGTGTATCGACAGTTAATAGTACAAGGCACTGATGTGCTCAATCATCAAATCATATTTTGGTTTTCATTGAAGTCATTAGGTTTGATAATAATATCCTAACAATACTAATAAGTTAATTTTTGTCTTTTTAATAAGCACATGTAAAAGAGATGCAAAATTTTAATTCAAGAATGCAATAATGTATTCTATTAGATTTTGTAATAGAAGTATACATATACTAAATTGATGGCTTTCATTGTTGGAGACTCTATTTCTCAAGATTATTGTTCTTTACTAATATTGATATCATATTATTAACATGAGAAATATCCAAATAATAAAGTAGCTTTAATGTTAAATAAATATTTGAAACCATGATAAATGCAACTAATTATAAATAATATTTACAAAATATTGAGTTAAATAAATTTTAAAAATGTCGAATAAATATTTTATTATGCACACATGAAACCATTTTTATTTTAAACCAATAAGTCTGTTATTAGTTTTCCATGTAAATCTCTTAAAAGTCATTCTTTAAAGAAAAGGTTAAAATAAAGAAAAGGCTAAAATAATCTTTAAAGACTAAAGGTTTTTAGAAGCAAGAGTAAGGATCATAGTTTTCCATTCAAATGTTTTAAATGTTAAACTTTAAAGAAAAGGCTAAAATACTATCTTAAAGAATGATAAAGATTTTTAGAAACAATATTAAGATTATGATTTTCTATCCAAATATTTTAAATATCAATCTTCAATCAAAATACTAAAATAATATCTAAAAATTGATTAAAAAAAATTAGGAACAAGATTATGAATCATAAATTTCTATGTTAATTAGTTAAATAAAAAAATATATTATTACTTATTCTATTTAAAATAAATTGAAAAGATTATTTTATTTTATCTAAAAATTAATTGAAATTTAATAATTTTTTTAAATAATAATCAAACCTTAAAGAATTTTCTATTGATAAGTATTGAAGTGAGGGATTTAAAAAAATAAATTCTTTTATTGGTAAACACATTTTTTATCTTAAATTCTTTTTTTGTCAAAAACATGTTATTTTTTTTTCATAACTTTTAAAATTTACCATAATGTATTTTTAAGTGTTATGTTATGTTGTTAGAATTATTTTACTATTAATTATTAACATTTATTTTTGGTATTATGAAGACTATTAATTATCACATAATCATCTTTATTTATTTTTTTAAAAATATTTTTACATTATTAATGAATATTTTATATTTTCTAGCTGTGCATTGTTGCATGCATAAATGCATGCAACTACTAGTTAAATTTAAATTAGATTTATATAAAAACTAAAGGAAAGTACTAAGCCTTGTTAAAGTTGTATACATTCATTTTTTTGATGAAAGTATCATTGAGAATTTTTCTTATTTTTCAAACTAAGAAATATTCTAATATATTTAAGAATTATAATTTTGTTATTATAAAGGGGATACCCTAAGAACCATTGTATGAACAAAGATCAACAACTCCACATGTGTTTTTGGCCAATTTTGGCAACAATTGACGTGTTTTCCTAAATTCTCTTAGAAAGAAGACAAGTGGGAAACATGTATCAAGTGTGAACTCACTATGCTAATAGTAGCACCATTTGATCAACTTAGTTTGATGACACGAGATGATTTTTGGGCAAATTTGTAGAATGCTTGACTATTTTAATAAAGGTCACCCAAACAGAAAACACACATCAACTCTAATAATAATAAATATCAATGATGTTTCATTATTAAATTATTTTTTATTTTAATAATTTGAAGGAGAGGATATGCATGTATCAGATGATATTGACTTTTATTATTTTGTAATGTATTAATCTATTAAATTTTTTATTAATTTAAATTTGATATGTATTTATTGGGAACTATGAAGTATAAGATTATTGAATTAAAATATATACAACTACTACCATACAAGTGTCAAGTATGTAGTATGAATTAATGACTTTATGATTTTCAAGTTCAATAATTAATCATGAGTTGAAGACCTATGCAAGGTCAAAAAATTAAACTCGATAATAAAATTTATTTCTCTATTAGATGAGTTTAAAATGAATCATTGAAATGCTTATTAAAATCATGAGTTGAAGAGCTATGCAAGGTCAAAAAATTAAACTAGATAATAAAATTTATTTCTCCATTAGATGAGTTTAAAATGAATCATTGAAATGCTTACTAAGGTTGTACAAATTCATTTTTTGTATTGAAAGTTTCATTCCAAAATTATTTTATTTTTAAACTTAGAAATACTCTACTAAATATTTACAAACTATTCTATCATATATATATATATATATATAGAACTAAGAAGATGTAACATGGTGGGGGGAAGAAAGAGAGACATATGCACACATAGAGCCACTCAACTAGAGAGGTTGGAGAATTCAATGAAGGAGGTTGTGGATAACCATATTGGCATTTTCCAAAAATCTATCACCTTGGAAAAATTTACCATGAAGGTCATGCACTCCGCTGCCACCACTCTCTATTTTCTACAAGTCAACAAGGATGAGAAAGATACCGACAAAGAGAGTGAAAATACTTGCTCCATCTATGGTTTCCTAGTGAAGGGTTGGCTAAAGATACTACTTGATATGCCCATCAAAGAGGAGGGGATAGATCTGAACAGGGAAGGGCTTGAGGCAAAGGTGGGTTAATGGGGAGAGAAAGTGGGAAATCAACCTTTGGTTCTTTTTTTTTGGTTTTTTGTTATGTTTTTGATCCCATTGAACTTTGTGCCCTATGGGGGTTTTATTTATATGTTTATGATCATGAACTAGACTAGTAGTAGCAATAGATTTTTTGAATGCCAATATAACTTTTTTTATTATCTGCATATTAGGGATAGGATTGTTGATAAGGATTACTCTTTTTTGGAGCTAGTGTTTAGCTGATTTATTGAAGTATAAAATTGGTATCAGTTAGATAATTGGGAGGTGACTTTTTTGCTATTCTTTAGCCTCTTGTACTTTGGGCTCAACTACCCTTTCTTTTGGCTGCTATCTAATATTTCAAAAATATTTTACTATCATTTAAACTTAAAAAGTTCAATTTCTTACATTTATAAGGGTTTTTAAAAAAATAAAATTATTTTGATATAAAATATGATAAATTAAATATGTTAAATTTGTTGAGTAAATAATTAATTATTAATTATTTATTCTATTACTTAAGCTTACTTAGGTTAATGCATATTTAGTAATTAATGCATGTAGTGGTTGTTGTTGACAACTCGGGAGTTTTCTCCTTTTTTAGCATATTCCACTTTTTGAGGATATGTGCTGAGTTGTCATTTTTGTCCTCTACCTCCTTCCAGCTTGTTCTACAAGCTTCCATGAGGCCTTTTTAAACGGTCTCTCTCTCATTGTAAATTATTCCATTCACATAGCAATCTCATTTTCCTATTGTGAAATATTTCCTCTTGCATTGTTTGCTTCATGCTCTTGCTCTTTCGGTTTCTCTTCAGCAAGCTATTTGCATGTAGGTGATCTTGGCGACTGCGGAGTTGGATTTCATCAACTCCTACATGGTATCAGAGCCTCCCTGCCGCTTCTTGTTTGAAGGATTTGTGAAGCCGTGATTTGAAGTCACAAACCCTAGTTTGTTTGTGCATTTTTTCTTCAAATCAGGGCTAGAGCGAATTTTCGGAGCACTTTCAGCCCAAATGGGCATCACCATTGGATCCGGAAGGCCATTTACAGTCAAAATTCATATAAAACTTTCCATTTTTGGAGACAGAGCTCCGGAAGGCAAAAATTTTTTACATCAGAAGCTGCCGTACGGACTGTACGGACGATTTGCAATTTTAAAATTTAAAAAAAAAAAAAAAGCTTCTTTAAGGTGCTCCGCCAGGGCACCACCGGCGGGCCAACCCGACGCCGCCAGTGCTCCGCCACCAGCGGAGCATCCGCTGTCATCCAGAGTTTTCGGCCGCCGCAGCGCCTCCGACTGGCCGCTCCTCCCGGGCGCTCCACCCGAAACTCCTGCCGCGCGGTCGGACTCCACCGCCTCCGCTCTCCGCAGCCGCAGCGGAGCCTCCGCCACCGCCGCGGAAGCGTCAGGCTCGCCGACGACACTCCGCTCTGCCAGCGCCTCCCGCCGCCGTAGACAGCGGCGCCGCCGGGTTTTCCTCCCGGGCGCCACCGCCACCAGCGGTTTTCGCTGCTCCGCCGCCCTGCGGCCTCTCCAACCACCGACCGCCACGTGGCTGCTAACAGATGTGCTGACGTCATATTCCGGTGTGCTGACGTCACTTTCTCGGCATGTGACATCGCCTTTTCGTGACGGTTTTTTTTTCGGCAACAGGTTTGTGACGGGCATACGGCCGTCAAATTTATACCCGTGTCTGTAATTTTCCAGCAAGTGTATTTTTTGAGCAGCAGTCAGTTTTTTGGCTATAACTTGAGCATACGGAGGTCTTTTTCCGATCCGAAAGAAGCGTCGGAAAGCTGACTTAGAGAGGGACACATTGGTGCTAGTTTCGCATGATTTTGAGTTCGTTTGAGCTTCCAATTTTTGTGTCAAAGTAGAGGCTTCTGTTTCCTATTCTGCATCAACAAATCCAGGTTCCTTTCCAATTTTTTTGCTTTCCTTAGTTGTTTTTTTGTGGTATTTGGGAGATATTTTTGTACGTTTGTGGGGGGGTGTCTTTCTTTTCTGTAATTTACTTCAGTTAAGACCCTTCTACTTCTGTCTTCTTCTTTCTCTCAATGGCGGATCCATCTATATCCCATCTCACACCACACAACTACCACACATGGAAGGCACAAATGACTAGACTTCTAATGTCAAGAGGTCTATGGTCTTGTTTGGATGAGCATCAGCCTAATCTCCAACGACCTTATGAGATTCTACAACACAGGAACAAGATGGATGAAGCCATGGGGCTTATTGCACTCAACATTTCAGACAGCTTATTGTTTCACCTGGATGGTTTGACTACTCCACGGGCTTATTGGCTAAGATTTCAGACTTTGTTTGGACAAGTGAATGAGTTTCGGGCACTTCAGCTAGATGCAGAATTGACTTCTTTGACACCTGATCACTTTCCCACCATTGAGGACTTCTTGATGAAGTTCAAATCTCTACGTACACTTTTGCAGGGATGTGGGAAGAACAAAACAGATGATGAGTGTATCTTTTTGGTACTCTCAAAGTTAAAGGGACAGTATCAGATCTTCTCTTCCACTTTCTACTCCACTATGGATGCCTTGGGTGATAGACATAGGATGCCTTCATTTGAGATATTTTGTAATCGGTTAACCCGTGAACAATCGAAGATTACTCAAATGGATTCACTTTCAAGTTCTCAGTCACAGGCATTGCTTTCCAAGGTTACACAGGAACAGAAGTTGAAGCAGCTATCAGATCCCTCTTCTACTAGTTCATCATCTTCTAACAAGAAGGAGAAAAAGAAGACCGCAACTCCTACCTGTTCCTATTGTGGGAAAGGATCTCATGATGAGGCACGTTGTTTTCAGAAGAGATGTGATGGCTATGAGAAACAGATTGCTGATTTGCATGCTCTCCTTCAGAAGAGCACTATTTCCTCTCCATCCTCTTCTACCTCACAAGGGTCTTCTTTTCAGGCTTCTTCCACCTCTTCAACATCTACATCAGATCTTGGAAAGGGTCATGCATTACAGGCTTCCATTGCATCTTCTTCACAGGTTCCTTGGATACTGGATTCAGGTGCTTCTCACCATATGACATCTTCTCAAGGTGTCTTCTCCACTCTTGAGGCTTCTCCTATTCCTCACATTCTCATGGGGAATAACACTGCATTACCAGTCTGTGGGAAAGGTTCAGTTCCCATCCAAGATGGTATATTCAATGATGTATTGTATGTTCCATCTTTGTCTGCCAACCTTCTCTCAATTTCTCAGATTACACGCAGTGGATCAGGGAAGACAGTTGAGTTCACTACTGATTCAGTCTTCATTTGAGATCGTGCTATAGGAGATCTTATTGCTACAGGGGCAGTTGATCCTTCCACTCATCTCTATACCTTCTCACACTTTGGTCCACCATCTCCATTGTTGGAGCACACTACTTCTCTTTCGCAGGAGCATCGTGTGATGCAGTCAGGACACTTGAACCTTTGTATTGTTCCTGAGATCCCTATTTTGACTGCCACACCACAACCAGTTGAGGGCTTTTCCTCTCTACAAGATTCTCCTTCCACTCTACCTGATCTTCCAGCTTCATTTATTGAGACTCCAGGTACACTTGTTGCAGATACTTCAGTAGACATTCATGACAATGTCATCACACCTGCCTTGGGAATTCCCGTTTCGGTTCCTCATACATTCTCTTTTGGACATCAGCTAGGCTTTCCAATTGCTCCTCTCACGCAGGGATTTCCTTGTTACATGCCTTTGTTCCTTCCGAATTGGAGTTTCATTGGTTCGATCATTTCTACAGGAGCTCCATCATTATGGGGGGGGCTTGGTGTCTATTCTCATGGGGGGGCTAGTTGTACTTATGGTTTTGAGAGAGTCTCTTGAAACATTTCTGGCGGAAGTTGTCCTTGGGGGGATTGGTTGAGGCCTTCCTTCCTTCACTTCATATTTTTTTTAGCATGTTGTTTTTACCTCTTTTTTGGGGGAGGGTTTTTCCCATGTGGTTTTCTCTCTTTCCTCGCTTACAGAGGTTGCATTCTTCTTGCATTGTACATGGGTACCTAACATGGCCTCGTTGCCGGGACCCATTTTGCATTTCATCTTAGTTTTGTGAGCTTAAGGCATTTCCCTAAGTTGCACTTAAGGGGGGGTGTTAGAGTAAATAATTAATTATTAATTATTTATTCTATTACTTAAGCTTACTTAGGTTAATGCATATTTAGTAATTAATGCATGTAGTGGTTGTTGTTGACAACTCGGGAGTTTTCTCCCTTTTTAGCATATTCCACTTTTTGAGGATATGTGCTGAGTTGTCATTTTTGTCCTCTACCTCCTTCCAGCTTGTTCTACAAGCTTCCATGAGGCCTTTTTAAACGGTCTCTCTCTCATTGTAAATTATTCCATTCACATAGCAATCTCATTTTCCTATTGTGAAATATTTCCTCTTGCATTGTTTGCTTCATGCTCTTGCTCTTTCGGTTTCTCTTCAGCAAGCTATTTGCATGTAGGTGATCTTGGCGACTGCGGAGTTGGATTTCATCAACTCCTACAAAATTTGGCTAAAAAAATATATCTATAGACTATAATATTATTTATCATATCAATATACCAATTATGCTTTACTTATAACTTACTAACTACAACAATCTATGGTTATTTATATATCTAATTATTATTAACAATAACTTAGTATCCATAATCCAAGAACTAATTAATGAAATGGTCTTATTAAATTTTACTTATTTATAGTTCTTTGAAATATAGTTTTGTTATTATTAAAATATAATAATAATTAATATTATCATTATTATAATGTAAAAAACATGAATATAATAAAGGAGATGCCTCGACTACTATTGGATGAACAAATATCAATGACTTGAGATGTTTTTAGGTTGATTTGGCACCACTTGACTTGTTTTGACAAATGACCTTGGAGAAAAGACATGTGTCATAAATGTATCATGTATGACTAATCACTCTTTATTTAGACGTAGTAAATAACATAGTAAGAACCGATGTCAAAATATTGACATCATTTACATTGTACCAAAAAAGCAACACACCAACCAATAATTAATCAACACAAATCAATGACCCCAAATGTATCTCGATCTAATTTCAGCAATAATCAACTTGTGGAAATAAGAGACGTGACATACATGTATCAAGGGATCAATTAGGTTGGTGGGTGTGAATATTATTATATTTATTATCGGTGCACTAGTGAGACATCTAAAAAGGAAATGATCAATGTGCCAACCATTATTGGATCATTAAATATCAACGGCTCGAGATGTATTTCAAGCTAATTTTGGCTACAATAATCTATTTGTCAACATTTTTCCCAAAAATAAGTCTTTAGAAAGAAGTCTCTTACTCTTCATAAATTAGCAATAATTAGTAAAGTTAATCCTAAATTATACTAAATGTTGCAAGTTTCACAATTAATTAGTATACTACTTGTACATTGTGCATAAGTGAAAGAAGTTGGGTCTCAATTCTGTGGAAGTCCATTTCATGGAATGAGACTTCTTCAGAAATGGACATCCAACTTTTAAGAACCACGTACCCAATATGGCTCGAGTGCTCAATCTGTATTCAAAGATTGAGCACCCAATTTTTTAATATAGATCGAGCATCTAAACCATATTTTAAAAATTAGGCACCTGACTTCTAAAAACATAAAACCCATTTTTTTTGTAGTCTTTCTTTTTGTCATTTAAACTACTGATTTGTGCTTGGAAACAAGAGCCCGATTTGAGCTTTTCACCAACCCCCTAGCTGATTTTTCACTTTTACAGGTATTTTAATTTCTTTTATATTATTTTTTTTCATTCTTTTTTATTATTTTTCTTTACAATTTTGTCAATTTATTACATTTTTATTCACAATTAATAATTTTACATATGTACAATTTTAGATTTGCATTGTAAATTATTATTTTCTATGGATTATTATTCAAATTATATTTAGATTATGTTTTCTCTCCTCCCTTTTATGATAGAACTAGATATTCATTTATTTATTTTGTTTTGTAGATGTTCATTTAAAAATTAGTATTTTTAGATGTTTGGATGTATTTAATTTATATGACACATAATTAAAGTTAAATTGATGGATGTTTGTAGATGCATTAGATGCGTAGATTGTTTAAACATGTATTTAAATTGATTTTTTAGATTTATTTCAACTAAATATTAATTGTAAATTATTTTTTTGTACATATTAAATATTAACAAAAGTTTATGGTTAGTCTTTTTATAAACCTTATACTTAAACCTACAATTTACACTTAAATACATGATGAAATATATTTTTAGCTCAAATATATTAACTTATTACCCTATTTGTATCCCTAATTCACCTATAATCCAAATCTTAGGTATATATTAGATCTTGAACTTAATAATTAAACCCTAACCATAACTATAATTCACTTTTTAACCTTAACTATAATTAGTTCATATTTCACTCTACTTGAACCATAACCCTATTCTATCCTTATGTCTAGTAAAAATCATCTCCAACCATAAGGGTAATTAAACTAAACTATATAATTCTATCCTAATTTGAATGCTAACCATAATCTAATCTTAACTAGAGCCATAGTAACATTGTCTTCAATATGTACATCCTCACTGAACTCTACCTAATGCATAATCTAAAACCCTTACTTTAATCCTATAACTAACTCTAAACCTTAAATGTCTAGCTAGATAATAAGTTATGTCTCAAACCTTATATTCCTAACCCTACCATATAGACACTATATTCTAAACATAAATGTAAACCACGATGTTAGCCCATATTCATACCCTAAAATTTTATCTCTAAAACTTAACCATGTAACCCTAATCCTCTAAACTTAACCCCTAAAATGCTTACTTTATCCCTCAAACTAGGTAACCAAGCTATATTCCTAATATATATATATATATATATATATATATATATATATATATATATATGAATGAATTATGATAAGAATTAGTAGGAGATTATGGTTTAGGAATATAGCCTGGTTAACTCTTATCATAATTCATATGTGTGTGTATGTATATGTATATATTTTTGAAAAACACTTCTAATTCTTACCCTAATCTTGACCCTAATCAAAACCCTAACCCTAGTCCTTTGTGTAACAATAACTTTAACTATATTGGACAATCGTAAGTTAATGTAATCCATAACCTTAATAATAATCCATTTTGTAAATTTAATCTCTATCCTCCTATTTTTGATATATTCAAGTAGTTAAAGATATATTAAATGTAAATATATGCTTTTAAAGGTGTAATTATATTGATCTATTTAGATTTATTTTAACTAAATATAAATTGTAAATTACTTTTATGTTGTACATATTAAACACTAACCAAATTTAAGGGTTGGAATTTACTTAAATGATTTACTTAAATATACACTTTATAGTTATGTATGTTTATGATTCAATGTTTCTTTAACCCTAATATATATTATTTATCATTAGCATTAATATTCTACCCTTAATTCAGCTATAATACAAACCATAGGTATAAATGAACCCTTCAATTTAATAACCACACTAAATAACCATAATCTTGAATCATAACTAAAATTCACTTCTTGAACCTAAATCAAGCTATAATATTTTCCTTTACTTGTATGTATCCATATTCCATCCTTAGGTCTACCACACATTGTGCTTCAACCATAAGAGCACTAAACTACATTCATCTATCATAGTTTGAACCTTAACCATAATCCAACCTTAGAACTAGAGCCACAATAACCCTAATCGTAATTGTTGGATATAATTGTCTAATTGTGTGTTATCTTTGATATTACACAAATATCATATTAGTTGTTTGTCAGTGCTTACCAAGCTCACTTGGCCAGCAATGCAATTTTCCTTTTCTACTAAGCATTCCTAGAGATTACACTGTGAAGACAGTGTCTACCGAGCTCACTTGGGCATTGAAAGAAATTATGGTAGAAAGCAGTGTTAACTAAGTTCTCTTGGTCAATAAAGGAAAATTGGTCAGAGTTAGTGCTCATCGAGTTCACTCGGTTGCTAAAGGATTTTGCAAGTTCATAGTGTTAACCAAGTTTTTGTTGGTTAACATAGGAAATCATTATTAGGATCAGTTTTTACCGAGTAGGGTTGGCCAATGAAGGATTTTGTTGATTTGAGAAATGAAGTTTTAAACATTTCATGTACTAATTCTAGCTGACTATGGTAATGATCATTGGTCATTGTAAGTTGTGATTGGGCTGACTTGATAATCTAAATGGTATAAATCAAAGGTCAAGTTCAAATTCTAATGAGCGAATATGCAAGTGTATTGATTGTTTGAAAAGGAAAGTATGGGTGAATGTGAAGGATGGTTAGATATCCTTGAGGAGTAGCAAAGTTATATTCAATTAGGAAGGATCTAGCATGAAGTAGAACAAAGATCAATAATCAACAATTTAGTTGCATCTCATTTAGGTCATTTCATTGTTACTTTCTTACCATTGTAGCAATGATTCCAAAATCTCTTAACAGATTTGGTTTAACAGCCAGTTGTACATCCTCTAAGAAGGTGATAGTTTCATTGAATTGTTCTAAAGACCTCTTGAAAGGCCACTCCTAATAGGGTGATTAAATCCTCTAACAAGGTTACACCTAACAGTGTGTTTTTGTAACCTTTAACTAGGTTGGCTCCTAATAGGGCTCACTTTAGAAGAGTGAAAATTAATAACTAAATACATTGGTGGTTTTTCTCATATTGGATTTCCACATTAAATCCTGGTGTCTCATGTGTTCATGTTATTCATTTTATGCTTACAAGTTAATCACTGTGAATATTTAAGTTTAGTAATAAGTAAATCACACTACTTTTACTGAGTTACATCATTTTCTGTGTGTTTATTGAATTAGAACAGAAATTAGTTTTATTGTTAATATCCAAGGGATCTAAAATATTTTTGTGTTGTAACTAATTCACCCCCCCTCTCAGTTACTCCATCTATATTTCCAACAATTTGTATTAGAGCTTTTGGTGTTTGTAGGAAAGGTTTCAAGGACTTAAGCTAAAAATCAAGATGTCTTACAAGAGAGAAATTCCAAGGCTTAACAGAGATAAGTTTTCAGCATGGTAGGGACTCATGAGACTTCATTTGGCTTTCATTGGCGATTCAAGATTGAAATGCCTTAATGAAGAATACACAACTCTCACTGGTACATTATCTATTGGTGACATTGCTGAGAAAAAGACTCATAACATCATGATGATAGATATTGCATCTTCTCTAAGCTATGAAGAATTTGATGATATCAAGGATTGCAAAACTACCTTTGAAATGTGGAACAAGCTGAAAGACATCTATGGTGGTGATGACAATGTGAGGAGAGCCAAAGCAGAAAGTCTTAAAGGACAATTTGATCATATGAGAATGAGAGAAAATGAAAACATTGCCAAATATGTTGAAAATATCAAAGTACGTGTTAGTGCAATCAAAGCTTCATGAGGAGACATCAAAGAATAAACTATTGTAAGTAAATTTCTTAGAACATTGGTTCATATCTATGCAATTAGAGTATATGCTATTCAAGAAAGAAGATGTTGGAAAAATCATAAGATAACTTTGGATACCTTAGTAGGAAGATTGATAGCCTTTGAGCTAGATAACTATGACAATTATGTTCTAGCTTCCAAGAATATTGAATTTGCATTTGAGATCGAGCTTTCACTTAAAGAAAAAGGTAAGAAGATAAAGGACACTTAGTTAGAAAGTGAAGAAGAATCAAAGGAAAATTTTGACAATGATCTTGAAGTTGTTGAAGCTCTACTTGCAAGGAAATATTCTAGAGGCAGAGGAAAATATAAAGGTAAAGTTTCCCTAATCTATTTTTCATGTGAAGAAATTGGTCATATTTTTGCTAGATGCCCAAAAAAAGAAAGCAAGAATGAGAAGAAAGGTCACAAGTGTAATGGAAAGAAAAATTTCAAATCATTCAAGGACAAAGGTGAGAAGACATGTTTTATGGCTAAAGATTATGATAAAAGTGAAGATGAAATAGTCTACATTGCTATGAAAGATGAATCTGATGATGAAGGAGATAAGATGGCACTCATCTCTCATGTGAGCAAAATTGATACATGGATCATAGATAGTGGATGTTCACATCATATGACTAGTGACAAAATAAAGTTTGAACACTTTGAAGACTATGATGGTGGTAGTGTAAGGTTTGGAAACAATGAACCTTGTTGCATAAAAGGGAGAGGTTGAATCTCATTAACCAAAGAACTTGTATGTGACAATGCCTATTGGATTGAGGGACTAAAACATAATTTGCTGACTGTGGCATAGCTAATCAACATTGGATTCAAGGTGGAATTCATGCATGGAAAAACAAGATTGTTGTATGACAAAGGAAAACTGATTGGATCAGGAAAACAAACAAAAGGTAACCTATTTTTATCTTGATCTTGGTGAGTACTCATGTTTTATTGCTCAAGTTGAAGAAAGTTGGTTATGGCATAGAAGGTTATGTCATGTAAATATTGATAACATGGTGAAAATAAGAAAATTCAAGAAAGTAAGAGGTATTCCTAGTTTGAAGAAACCTGATGTTGGTCTATGCAAGAATTGTCAGATTGGCAAAATGGGAAAGACTAGTTTTAAAAGCAAAAACTATCAATCTAAAGATATCTTAGAAATTTTGCATACTGATTTGTGTGGACCTATTGGAATTGAGAGCTATAGTGGAGAAAAATACTTCATTCTTTTTGTTGATGACTACTCTAGAATGATGATTGTTATGTATCTAAGAGAGAAGTCAGAAGCATTTGAGAAATTCAAATGGTATTTGGCAAGAGTGGAGAAAGAAATAGAGAAAAGATTGAAATTTTTAAGATCATACAGAAGTGTGAATTCATCTCCAATGAATTCAATAACTTTTGCATTAAAAGAGGAATCAAAAGACAGGTATCAGCCCCTGGAACTCCTGAGGAGAATGGAATAGCTAAAAGGAGGAACAGATCTATCATGGATTGTGTAAGGACTCTAATGATTGAAAATAACATTGCTATAAAATAATGGAAGGAAGCTATCGACACTACAGTTCATACTTTAAACCAAGTACAGTTAAAGAAGGACTCATATAAAACTCCCTATGAGTTATCGTATGTCTATAAACCCGGTGTATGTTACCTAAAAGTATTTGGAAGTAAATGTTATATCTCAAAAGAATCTAGAAAAGGAAAATTTGATGTGAAAGGTGATGAAGGTATATTTTTAGGATATTCTTGCAAGAGTAAGGCATATAGATGTTTGAATTTGTGTACTCATAAAATCATAGAAAGTGCACATGTGATAATTGATGTGTTTGCAAAAAGGACTAAAGAAGAAAGAAAAAAGAAACCAAAGAATTATAGGAGATTTATTTGCATTGAACCATATACATTGCTAGACACATCTATCAATAAGGAGACTTCTACTCTTCAGTCTTCCTCAATCACTGACTTGCAAGAAGTTCAAACTGACTCACAAGGACCTGAGTCACATTTTGAAGCTACTAAGCCTATTCCTACCAATTCTAAGCTACTAGAACCTATAGTTGAAGTTCAAGAGGATGACAATGCAATTCATTCAAAAGGCAAAGAACCTATATTAGCCAAGTATGTCAGGAGGCATGATGCACTAGATCAGATTATTGGAGATAAATCAGAAGGTACTATGACAAGAAGTAAGCTAAAAGGTACATGTTTACTTGCTGATTTTGAACCTAGAAATATCAAAGATGCATTGAAAAATGAAAGTTGGATTGAGGCTATGAATGAAGAGATAGAGAAAATAGAAAAGAACAAAACTTGGAATCTTGTACCAAGGCCTAAAGATAAAAATGTAATTGGAACAAAATGAGTATTTAGTAATAAGTTGAATGAAGATGGTAAGGTATCAAGAAACAAAGCTAGATTGGTGTGTAAAGGATATTGTCAAGAAGAAGGCATTGATTATGGTGAAGCTTTTGGTCATGTTGCAAGATTGGAAGGTGTTAGTACCATACTTGCATATGCAACACATAAAGGATTAAGGTCTATCAGATGGATGTTAAATCCATATTTCTCAATGGTATTCTTGATGAAGAAGTCTACATTGAACAAATAGACGATTTTGTTGATCCAGAAAAAAGGGACATGGTCTACAAATTACACAAAGCATTGTATGGTCTGAAACAAGCTCCTAGAGCATGGTATGAGAGTTTGCATAACTACTTTATACAGATTGGTTTCTAAAGAACTAATGATAACAGTAGTCTGTACATTAAGGAAGGACCGGATAAAAAATTGTTTTGGTAGAAATATTTGTGGATGATACTTTATTTACAAGGAATGATGATCTATGCAAAGAATTTTTAGAGAAAATGAAAAAAGAGTTTTAAATGTCTATGTTTGGTGAGATTAAGTTATTTGTTGGTCTTCATATGCAGCAAAGTAGGAATGGTATCTACATCACTCATTCTAAGTATATCAAGGAGATATTCAATAAGTTTGGTATGGAAGATTAAAAACTAGTTGGAACCCCCATGTGTACTAGATTAAAGCTTACCAAAGATGATGACTCAAAAGAGGTAGATCAGACCTTATATAGATCAGTGATTAGAAAATTATAGTAGGTTGTTCATACAAGGCTTGATATTGCTCTTGCAGTTGGTATAGTGGCAAGATTCTTGGAAAAACCAAGAGAAAATCATATGATGGAAATCAAAAGGATCTTGAGATCACTTGAAAGGCACTGAAGATTATGGCTTATGGTATAAACTTGGAGGAAATCTAGACCTAAAAGTATTTACTGATGCTGATTGGGTAGGAAATATTGATGACAGAAAGAGTACAAGTGGTGGAGCATTTTTTCTTGGTGAAAGGTTGGTATCATGGACAAGTAAAAAGAAAAATTGCACATCCCAATCTATAGTATAAGCAGAATATGTTGCAGCAGCAATGAATTGTTCTAATATTGTTTGGTTTAAACAGTTGTTGGAAGGCATGAAGGTTGAGATCAAAGAACTAGTTGTCATGTTTTATGATAATACAAGTGTAATTAACATATCAAAAAATCCAATGATGCATTCCAAAACCAAGCACATTGCTATAAAATACCACTTTGTCAAAGAACTGGTGTAGGACAAAGAAATCGGATTAGAATATGTTCGTACAAAAGAATAGATTGTAGACATATTTACCATGCCATTACCTAAGGATGCACATTTGTATCTAAGAGGTAAGTTATGGGTCATTCCCCTATTTCAAGCTCACAAAAATAAAGTTTTAGTAATGCATAAACAACAACCAAGTTGAAGATCTATCAATTGATGTAGCATAATCAAGGGAACATTGCATATGACTCAGTACTCAAGGTACATTGATACTCATTTGGTATGTGTTGTCTTTCGCATGTGTTGTCAAAGAGGGAGAGTTTACTGTCATATCTTTCTAAAAAAGTTTTTGGAGTAGAAGCTATGTAATTCCTTTACAGAGGGAGATTACTGCATTAAAGAAGTTTGTGGTATAAAATCTAAGACGAAGAAAATTTTCTATCAGAGAAAGACTTGTTTTAAAATTTCATTATGCTATGACATGTTGTATTGCCATCAATGCCAAAGAGGGAGATTTTTGGATATAATTGTCTAATATTGTGTTGTCTTTGATGTTACACAAATGTCATAAGAGTTGTTTGTCAGTGCTTACTAAGCTCACTTGGTCAACAAGGCAATTTTTCTTGTCTATCAAGCATTACTAGAGATTACTCTACAAAGATAGTGTCTACTAAGCTCACTCAGGCATCAAAGGAAATTATGGTAGAAAGTAGTGTTAACCGAGTTCTTTTGGTTAATAAAGGAAAGTTGGTTAGAGTCAATGCTCATCAAGTTCATTCGGTTGCCAAAGAATTTTGCAAGTTTTCAGTGTTAACCAAGTTTCTGTTGGTTAACATGGAAAATCATTATTAGGATCAGTGTTTACCAAGAAGGGTCGGCCAATGAAGGATTTTTTTGATTTGAGAAATGAATTTTTAATCATTTCAAGTGATTACAGTCAACTGTAGTAATGATTATTGGTCATTGTAAGTTGTGATTGGGCCGGCTTAATAATCTGAATGGTATAAATGAAAGGTCAAGTTGAGATTCTAATGAGTGAGAATGCAAGTGTATTGATTGTTTGAAAAGGAAAGTGTGGGAAAACTTGAAGGATGGTCAGATATCCTTGAGGAGCATCAAAGTTATATTCGATCAGGAAGGATCTAGTGTGAAGTAGAACAAAGATCTATAATCAGCAATTTAGTTGCATCTCATTTAGGTCATTTTATTGTTACTTTCTTACCATTGTACCAATGATTTGAAAATCTCTTAACATGGTTTAACATCCAATTGTAAATCCTCTAACAAGGTGATAGTTCCATTGAATTGTTCTAAAGACATCTTGCAAGGCCACCCCTAATAGGGTGATTAAATCCTCTAACAAGTTCACACCTAATAGTGTGTTTTTGTAACATTTAAATAGGTTGGCTCCTAATAGGGCTCACTTCAGAAGAGTGAAAATTAGTAACTAGTTACATTGGTGGTTTTTCCCATATTGGGTTTCCACATTAAATCTTTTTGTCTCATGTGTTCATGTTATTCATTTTATGCTTGCAAGTTAATCACTGTGAATGTTTAAGTTTAGTAATAAGTAAATCACACTGCTTTTACCGAGTTACAATATTTTCTGTGTGTTTACCGAATTACAGCAGAAATCAATTTTATTGTTAACATCCAAGGGATCTAAAATATTTTTGTATGGTAATTGATTCACCCCCCCTCTCAGATACTCCATCCATATATCCAATAGTAATATGTATACTCTAACTAAACCATGACTAATGCATAATCCCAAAACCTTAACCTAATCCCAAAACTAAACCTAAATGTTATATGCATAACTAGATAATATAAGTTAATTTTCAAACCTTATTCCTAAAAAAATTATAATTAATGTAAAAATTGAAGATTTAAGCCTAACCCTTAAATCCTAAATGCTAAATTGTAACCTTTATTCTAAATGAAAATTTTCTAATAAAAAATGTTAAAATCCTAAATCTTGACCAACGTAAATTAATGCTCAATCTAGAAAAACCTAATTTTGTAAATGTTAACACTTTAAAACACTTTTGTAAAGTCTACATACAATAATATCACTAACCTTTTCTAAAAACACTTCTAATCCTTAGCCTAATATTGACTCTAATCTTAATATAATTTGAATCCTAATCCATACCCTAATCCTAGTCCTTTGTGTAACAATAATTTTAACTATATTGCACTTGATCATAAGTTAATGTAAGCTTGTTACAATCATAATTTTAACTATATTGCACAATAGTAAGTTAATGTAAGTTATTGAAACGTACATCAAGTATTAGTAAGATTGCTATAAAGTATATACTTTGACTTATCTTGTTACATTAAATCATTTATAATCTATAGAATGAATGAGATATAATATATAATTTAAACCTCATGTTTGCATGTGGGGAAATTATATTTAGTTCAAAAATTTTAAATAATAACATTTTATTTTCAAAAGGATTATAATCAACATTCTATAAGAACTCTTTATGTTAGCTCTACATAAGTAGAGGAATTGTTATTGGTTGTGGGTTTTCTCACTCAACTTTGATCTTATAGTTTGAACAATTAGAAAATCAATAATTTATAGCTCTTAATGAGAAGAATACAGCTTAAAGAGGAGGAGAGTATATTGACAAGGAGAAGAATGCTATTGATATGGTAAATGATAAAGTCAATGAGTTATAGAAGGACTTGACTAGCTATATTTATAATGTGCAAAGAAAGGTCACTTCTTAGAATAAGATGTACACTAAGGCTGTCACTAATATTGAATTTAGTGTTATGGTTTCTGTCCCTTTTTTTAGCATCAAATACTAAAAAAGACTATTCTTGAAGTCATCACATTATTTCTTTCAATGAAATAAACCCACACTCTCCTACTATAATCATCAATAAAAGTGAGGAGATACCTAGCACCTGAAAGTGACGGATAGCCTGGTTCACATAAATCACTAAGAATGAGTTGTAATGGATGATTGGCTCTCCATGTTTTACTTGAATCAAAAGGATCTCAATGATGTTTCCCTAGCACACATCCTTCACAAACTCCTTTAGATGGTGAGAATTTTGTTAACCCTCTAGCCATATTCATTCTAGCCATGTCATGCAATTTCCTATAATTGATATGTTCAAGTCTAGCATGCCAAAGTTTTGATATATAATCAGCTTGAGTAATATAAGAAAGAGAGTGTTTAAATTCTTCATTAGCAAATCCCACAAATTTAAAAAGACTTTCTTCATTGTTAGCAAATAGATTTGTCCTTCCAAAATTAAATACAAAGAATGACTCAAAATACTCGAATAGAAGAACAATTGCCACTAATAGTTGGAAATTTTTATCATGAGATTGATAGCTTTCCTTTGAATTGAGAGGCATAGCTCCCTCTTAGAAAGATTTTCAAAGAATTTAAATAGCTAGTTATTTATTTTACTAGAAGACACAAAGGCTTTCTAGCATTTACCCATCACTATGGGAGAAATGCAATTATAAGATTTATAAACTAGATAATGAGGATAGAAAAATGAATAAATAGCCACATGACCATCTATCTAGTCTTTCATATCATAGGGGAAGTGCAAAGAAACATTATTTTATTCTATTGACTATGAATGATAATGCAAAACTACACCTAAAACATGAAAGAAATGAATATATATACATTTTCAATCCAAGAAGACCATATTCATACTTTAGAATCTAATATATGAAACTCTCTTTTATTTTAGATGCATAACAAAATAATAACAATATCATTTTATCTTTGTCATTACAATCAAGTTACGGAAAAATAAAAATAGAACTTCTATTCCTCCTTCTTGTTACAATCACTACCCATTAAAATGTATTCTCTCACTCTCTGTAGCTTCAAAACTATTGGTGAAGAGAAGAACCTCCATTGTGTAGAAATCTTCACAATAAATAACAACTTTCCCTTGCATTTTGGTTCTAGTAACCATTTCTTGAAAATTATTTTATTTGTTCTCATGAATAATCTTCTTCTTATCACTTTAGTATATTTAATAGTTCAGCCATTTTAAAGTTTCATAGATTATAAAAAATATATTTACCAAATTTAAAATGGATTTCATATGCATTCTTGGACAGGTGGCATATGCTAGTAACAAATTATTGTCATGATCTTGTGACTGTCATTGGTAGTCTATAAACTATTGCACTTAAACAGTTATAAATTTTAATCCATGATGAGTTTTGCAAAATGGCTTGGAGAGATTTTAGATAATTAGGTTTCCCAAAAAATGTCCAAAATTTAGCTCAATCTAATGGTTGGATTAAAAGTTGTGGCCCCCACAATATGACTATTTTTCTGACTTCAACACATTTGTATTTGTTGGTATGTTGATAGACCCACATATAGTCCATTATAACTTTTGACCTTGTCAACATTTTGAATATTGCTCCAGTGAAGATTTAGAAAACTTGATTTTTGACAACATATCCCAAACTAAGAAAATTCCAACCATGGAATAAAAATTTATACTCCCTGCAACATGATTGTTTACTTTTCTTTTCTAATAGAAATCTATGGTTACAACCGTATTAAAACTATAATAGCATATATAACAATACATGCACATCAATCACATGGTAGAGTTTTCCTATTGTACATTTGATTATCCACACCACCTTCTGACCTTGGATCTTGGACTTCTAAACAAATTATAACTTTGAATTGAACACTAAACTTTGCACTAACGATCTTTAGGACTTTGAAATTGAACTTGAACTTGAACTTGAATTGACCCAAAGGTTCAACTTCAACTTCAACTTTCCCATATGCAAATAGGAAGGAAAACAACCAAGAGAATGAGTGGCCTACTTTTAACATTTCATGCTAGTGATAGAACTTGAACTTGAACTTGAACTGACTCAAAGGTACAACTTCAACTTTGACCTAGGCACTCCCAAGACTTAAACATTTGACTTTAAGGATGAAGAAAAATACAAGTGTAACAATCAGCTTTGACTGGGGACGTGGACTATAAAGTGCATGAAGAATCAATTAATCTCTGGTTGAGACCAATGTCTAGCCATTTGGAAAAGAGTAATAAAAGCATAGAGGATAGAGGGACTTCTTACAGAGAGGAGCAGAGGATAGGGAGAACACAAAAAAACTAAGCTACCAGCAAGCCATAAACCAACAAACTAAAACTAAGCACAACCAAAATTTATGTATAAAGGATAGGGTGAGCAACCCATACCTTGAAAAATACATTTGATTGCTCATGGGAAGCCATTAATAGGTTGAGAAAAGTATGTGCCAGTGTGAAAAAGAGGTTGGAAAATGAGATGTGTCTCTCCAAGCAACCATCGAGCAATACATGCAAGAAAGGGTATGATCACTATATTTTGGATAAAATTTTGAATCAATATATCAAGCCCAAACAATCATTTTTCTCCATAGAATTCTAATTTTTCTGTCCCCTCAATGCTTGATCTCCATATGGTTGCAACACTTTGATTTGACTATCATGATGCTGAAAATTAATTTTGCAACTTCCACTTTTGATTAGATTTTCAAAATGAGAATAACTCTTTAAATCTACATTTTCTTTGTTATCAATACCAAGTCTTATTTCAAAGTAAACATGTTCCAAAATGGGCTAATCACAATCTTCTAGAATTTCAAGAATATCTTTATTTACTCTTTCATGGAAATGAAAAACCTCATATTCTAAAAATTCATAACCCATATCAGCTTTAAAACAAATGATACTTGCATTTTAGTTTTCTCAAGATCTTGAGATGCTTTGGGCTATAGTAATTCTTCATTTTTTATTCACTCAAATTGAAAATATTCTAATCAGCCTACAATGGATTTTCTATTTTACCATTATCACCACTATACCTTTTTTGGTCTTGCTAATTTTTCATACCTTCTTGAGCAATATTAGTGGCTGAAATTGCATTAGACGATCCAAAAGAGAAAGAATCAAATTCATAAAATAGAGAGGACATTGGTAAACTCTCATTTAATTTATCACCACCAAATTTTTCCCCAACAAGAGGCACACCAAGAAAAGCCATCAGATCTTATGTTTGAGAGATGTGCTCATCATTATTCTCAATGTGCAAACAATAATTATTTTCAGCCAATGGGGTTTTCTAAAAATCTTCATCATCATACTCATTATGTAAATGATATGCTCCAACTATATCACAAAGATTGTCTTCAATCATAGGAGGCATTAGAAAATCCTCTTTATTAAAGATTGTCAAATTTTGACAAACAAAAATAGGGGGTACTGATTTTTCTTTCTTGAGAACAAACCTTTTTGGGAAGGCTTCACCTTTAGATAATGTTGTTGTTCATAAGTGCATATTTCTTCTTGTGAGGGTTTAGTACATCTCAGCTTGCTGATGATCATATAATCATCCAAGCTAATAACCTCACTTTGTACATCTTGCAATCTATGTAATTTTAATTGTAAAAATAAGAATTTAACTTTAGTTTGCATGGCAACAATGAATATACACAACTAGTTATTTTCACTCAACTGGCTTGCTAGAGGAATCTTACCAACACTTCTATTGAATCTATCACCAAAATATCTCATGGTTTCCCCTCCCTTAATCTTGATTTGAAAGAAATTTAATAACAATGTAACAACATCAACTGCAAGCATAAACATCTGTAGAAAATATAACTGAAGATCATTCCAACAAGTGATGCAACTATCTAGTAAATTTTGGAACCAATATGTTGCATTTCCAATGGGGCTTCCAAAAAATAATCTAACAAAGACTTTCTCCTCCTGCAAACCAAGAATCTTGTGGGCAACTGTAAATGCTTTGGTGTGATCACTAGGGTCTTGGTTTGTGTCACCAAATTTTTTTGAGAAGTATTCACTTGATCTTTTAGGGAGGGCTGAATATTGGGATAAAGAAAATGGCCCAATACTAGCCCCTCGTAGCTGGGATGCAACCAAAGTCATAACAAACCATACTTTTTTTACCAAATCAAACCAAAGTCACCAACCTCCATCCTTGGGGAGGTACCTTCAAAATTTCAAGGAAAGAAAAAATTGGAACATAATTTCCTTTCCATAGTAGAGCTACCAAAAATCTATTAGTAAATAGATTTGTCCTTCCAAAATTAAATACAAAGAATGACTCAAAATGGCCGAATAGAAGAACAACTGCCACTAACAGTTGGGAATACTATCATGAGATTGATAGCTTTCCTTTGAATTGATAGGTACAACTCCCTCTTAGAAAGATATTCAAAGAATTTAAATAGCTGGTTATGTCTATTACCAAAAGATATAAAGGCTTTCTAGCATTTAGCCATCACTTTGGAGAAATATGATTATAAGATTTATGAACTGGACAATAAGGACATAAAAACAAACAAACAACCACATGAACATTTATCCAGTCTTTCATATCAGAGGGGAAGTGTAAAGAAAGATTATTTTATTCTATTGACTATGAATGATAATTCAAAATTGCACCTAAAACATGATAGAAATGACTATATAAGAATTTTCAATCCAGGAAAATCATTTTCAAAATTTAGAATTTGAGATATGAAACTCTCTTTTATTTTAGATGCATAAAACTAATAACAATATCATTTTATCTCTATCATTACAGTCGAGTTGTAGAAAAATAAAAATAGAACTTCTATTCCTCCTCCCTGTTACAATCATTTCTCATAAAAATGTATTATTTCACTCCTTGTAGCTGTAAAACTACTGGTGAAGAGAAGAACCTCCATTGTGTAGAAATCTTCACAATAAATAACAATTTTCACCTGCATTTTAGTTCTAGTAAGCGTTTCTTGAAAATCATTTTGATCATTCTTGTGAATAATCTTCTTCTTATCACTTTAGAATATTTAATAATTGAGCCATTTTAAATTTTCATAGTTTATAAAAAATATATTTACCAAATTTAAAATGAATCCCATGTGCATTCTTGGATAGGTGGCATATGCTGGTAATAAATTACTATCATGATCTTGTGACTGTCATTTGTAGTTTATATACTGCTGCACTTAAATAGTCATAAATTTTGATTCATGATGAATTTTATAAAACTACTTGGATAGAGTTTAGATAATTAGGTTTCCCCAAACATATCCAAATTTTAGCTCATTCCAATGGTCATATTAAAATTTGTGTCCCCCCACAACATGACTATTTTTCTGACTGTAGCATATTTGTATTTGTTGGTATGTTGACAGACCCACATACAGTCCATTATAACTTTTGACCTTGGCCAAATTTTTAAGATCTCTCCAATGAAGATTTAGAAAACTTTATTTTTGACAACATATCCAAAACTAAGAAAAATCCAATGGTGGGATAAAAAGTTATACTCCCCGCAACATGACTATTGGTTGTTTTTTTTGCTGATAGAAATCTATGCTTACAAGTTGTATTAAAACTATAGCAACATATACAACAATATCCGCACATGATTCACATGGTGGAGTTTTCATACTATACATCTAATTATCCACCATCACCTTTTGACCTTAGATCTTGGACTTTTGAACAATTTATAATTATGAATTGAATATTGCACCTTGCAGCGATGATCTTTGAGATTTTGAACTTGAACTTAAAGTTGAACTTGAACTGACCTGATGGTTCAACTTCGACTTTCCCATATGCCAATAGGAAGGCTAAAAACTAGGAGAATGATTGGCCTACTTTTACAACTTCATGCTAGTGACAAAACTTGAGCTTGAACTTGAGCTAACTCAAAGGTTCAACTTCAACTTTGACCTAGGCACTCCCAAGACTTATAAAATTGACTTTGAGGATGAAGAAAAATACAAGTGTAACATTCATGATCAACTTTTCCAATTACAATTATATTGGTTGGCTCTTTTCTATCTCTAACAATGACTTGATCAGTAGTAACAACAAACTCATTTCCAGCTTGAACTATTTTGTATACTGAAATTAGATTCACCCCTAATGCTTCAACCAATAAAACATTTTTCAAAGACACATTTGTTATATTAACAGTTCTTGTACCCATAACTGGTAGTTTCATTTTATTGCCAATAGTAATTTCTTGATTTGAATTTTTTCCTTCATAAAAATGAGTAACCAAAGATCTATCTCTACTCATGTGAAATGATGCACCTAAATCTAAAATTCTTTCTTTAATAGAATTTGAACCAGAGCACCCCCTCCTTAACACTAGATTTTATTTCAAGTGTAGTAGTTGCTTGCTTGTTTTATCTTCTCTTTTTTGGGAGATGGCTACAAAGCTATATCTATCCTTCCTGTCATCCTTACAATTTCCTTGCTTGGGCTTGCTTTGCTACCTTTTATTGTCCTTCTTTTTCAAAAAGAATTTCTCCATGTGATTTTCACCACCACAATATCTACAAATAATGTGTTTTCTTCCACCTTGTTTCTCTATACCATCATTTCTTAAAAAATGGTTAGAACTCTCATTATTATGAAATTTATTATATCCTCTCTAATTCTTCTTTCCATCATTTATAGCAAACTTACTTTTGGCTGCATATGCATGATTTTTCTTAATATACCCTTCTTTAATAAGGTGGGCTTCTTCATCTATAACAGACTTACAAAATTGCTCAATTTTTTTTTGTCGATTATTAGGATTTTGTTGAATAATCCTTTTCCTTGATTCCTTAAATACCTTGTATGGTTGGAGAAGCTTACTTTCAACCATTGCAATCAACTGAAAATCATTCTTTGCATATTCAACACCTATTTTCTTTAGTTGAGCATTAAAAAAAGTAACTTCATTGAAATAATTAGTCATTTTTTAAAATAGGATAATTCCAAGTTCACCAATTTTTCCTCTATGCTAAATGTGCTAGCAATATCAACAAATCTTTATAATCTTTTTCTAAATTATCCCACAACACTATTGGATCATCAATGTCAACAAACCTTCTATTGAGAATGGGGCTTAAAGTTTTACCAATAATACCTCTAGCTTGCTCCACTTGCATCTCCAAATCAATTTTTTTAATTAGTTTGGGGATCTCCAATCTCCTTATTCACTATCCTCCATGGGGCCTTTTTTCTCAAAGTATTCTTGATTGCAATCTTACAATCTAGAAAACTAGTTCCATCAAATAAAGGCAAAACTTCATTTGAAGAGCCCATGTTAGCAAAAAAAAATTAGCCTTGCAAACAAACCACTTCTAGCAATGAATTTCCTACACCAAATCTCTCTAGAGATATTTCTAGTTGAATCTCTAGTTGAACCTCTAAATGAATCTCCAGCTAAACCACACAGAAATCTATTTCTAGCTTAGCCTAAGCTATGATACCATGTTTATATAGGCCATAAACAACATAAAAACCAAAGTAATAACTGTTGTAATGTACAAAGCAGGGAAAAATAGAGCCAAATATATATATATATATATATATATAAAATTGATAAACAACAATATAATAATCTAGTTTTCTTACATACATCAGACCTTCAAATGTCTTATAACAATGCACAACTAGTAGGTGCACATCACATATTTATACATATAATACCAAAATATAGAAACTCCTTTTCTAGAGTATTCTATATCCTAGAATGTTTCTACATCTAATATGGACTATACAATGGAAGGCTCTAAGAAGCTTATTCTATGGATTCTTCTAGACAATCTTAACCCTTAACATAGAACACATAACAACAAATTTAAACCCAATATTTGGAATGCTTTACAACTTATTTTTATAAGTTCATGGTTTTTTAACTAGTTGCATTCTAAACTAACTTTGGGTACAAGAGCTACATTAAAAGAGTGTATAAAGGGGCATTGTAAACATAAAATCAATTCTATCTATATTTGTTGAATCGAGAAAGTCATAAAAGCATGAAGCATGACGCATCTTACCCACCACTAATCCAAAGTGAACAGGACTGGTATAAAACCATCCCATGTAAAAGATGGAGTACAAGCTTCTTTCAAAACTTGGGTTTGTACTTCTCAATGTTATAAGTATAACAAAAGAAGTGTACTATAAAATATTATGACTACTTAAACATCACACTAAGGTTTAATTCCTAGGTTAAATGTGTTAAGTAGTCAAAGTTGACTTATTTTTCAAACTTAATCTCTTCCTTAATGCCTAGTGTTTAAAGACTAAACATTTTCAAAAAAATTAGAACCTAATATTTCCTTATAGTCTTGAGAAACTCACAGTCACAATACACAAATTCACAACCAAAAACTAAGGCTGTTAAAGTTAATAGATATGTTTTAGCCAACAATATTCTATTTCCTTAAAGTGAAAGTCCCATGTTTTTCCTCAATCCACATGTGTAGATCATCTAGTCTGAGGCAAATCACTCTAGAGATATTTCTAGTTGAATCACTCGCGGGTGATCTGACATGACACTTTTCCTATTGTACAGAACTCCATCAGCTAATTATATAATTTATACATTTATAAGATTAGATTTTATGCAGTTAAAATACTAATTTTTTTTAGTTTAAAATAAATAAATAAATAAATAAAAGTTTAATTTAAATCATAGAATTTAGATAATAATTTAGGGTGGTATTGTGGGTTCTTGCCTTTTAATATGTAAATTTGGCAATATATTATTAATTTTTAAATTGAACATATAACTTAATAGATTTATTTAAAATTATTTGATATATATTTATATTTTTAAAAATATTAAATATTAAATTAAAAAATTTAAGTATAAGAATAGTTTTAAATTTTTTTCTAAGAAGTTATTAGTTTAAGTAAAAATAGAACAAACAAACAAATAAATATTATTACAATTGTAGTTCATATCAATTACATTAAAAAACAAAAACTAGAAGATATTTTTATAACATTGTGATAGTGCTATTAAATTCATATGTAGAATCAATAATTTATAATATATTAAAAAATTATAACATGAATTTTCAAGTGCAGATAATAGTTATTAACAAAAATAAAAATAAAAAAATTAAGAAAAACATGCATGAACCTAAATCTTCAAAACTCTTTAGAACTAAGTTTAGTTATACATACATAATAAAAATGTCATAAATAGAATTATTATTGTATTATTGTAATTATGTATATATATGAATAACAAGTTACAAGCCCTTGTTCAAATCTTGGCTCATGTTCTGTTTTTCCAATAAATAAATACTAGCTATATATACCTCTATATATATTACGCCGAGAGTAATCGTTCTCGAGGCGCCTATTTTTATTTAATCCCAAAGTTATTTTAATCGAAGTTGGGATTAATGAAAATAAAAATAGGCACCTCGAGAATGATTACTCTTGGCGTAATATATATAGAGGTATATATAGCTAGTGGCAGTCACGGCGCAATAGGAAAAATATTTACTTTTTATTTTTTATTTTGATAAGGTTACTATAAAATTATTAATTAATTTTTAATTAGAGTTGTATGAAGTTAGTATAAAATTATGCTTCAAAATATTTTTAAAAATTTAATATAAGGAGTTTAATATAGATTAAAAATATATTTTTTATTTTTGGGATATTGTAATGTAAAATGTTATAGTCATACATAGATATATGGTTAGGGACAAAGTTACCATTATAGTTAATGTTAACCTTAGGGATAGAATTAGGGTTAGGGTTAACATTAGAGTTAGGGTTGGAGTTAGGGTTAGGGTTTGAGCTATGGTTAAGGTTAGGGATAGAGTTATGGTTATGGTTATTGTTAGAGTTATGGTTATGGTTTAGATTAGAGTTATATTTATGGTTAAGGTTAGGGTTAATGTTATGGTCATGGTTAAGGTTCGGGTTAGAGTTATGGTTATGGTTATGATTAGGGTTAGTGTTAGGGTTATAGTAAGGCTAACGTTAGAGTTATGCTCATGGTTAAGGCTAGGGTTAGAGTTATGCTTATAGTTAGGGTTAGGGATAGGATTAGAGTCCAATTATGGTAGAGTTAGAATTAGGGTTAGAGTTAGGTGTAGAGTTATGTTTATGGTTAAGGTTAGGGTTAGAGTAATGCTCATGGTTAAGGTTAGGGTTACAGTTAAGGTTTGAGTCAAATATTATTTTAAATTTAATATAAGGAGTTTAATTTAGATAAAAATATATATTTTATTTTTGGGATATTGTAATGTAAAATGTTATAGTCATACGTAGATATATGGTTAGGGACAAAGTTAGGGTAAGGGTTTGAGCTAGGGTTAAGGTTAGGGTTAGGGTTAGATTCTAATTATGGTAGAGTTATATTTATGGTTAGAGTTAGGGGTAGGGTTAAGGTTAGTGTTAGGATTAGAATTAGGGTTAAGATTAGGATTAGAGTTAGGGTTAGGATTAGGGTTATAGATAGGGTTAGGGTTAGGGTTAGGGTAAGGTTCTAGGTTAGGGTTAGGGCTAGGATCAGGTTTAGGGTTAGAGTATGAGTTAGGGTTAGAGTTTGAGTTAGGGTTAGGGTTATAGTTTGAGTTAGGGGTAGACAGAGCATTATAATTTGGGTTAGGATTAGGGTTAGGTTTAGGGTTTGAGTTTGAGTTATGGTTAGAGTTAGGGTTAAAGCTAGAGCTAGAGTTAGAGTTAGGGTTAGAATTAGGGTTAGTTTTAGGGTTTGAGTTACCAATAGAGTTAATTTTACAGTTGGGTTAATGTTAGAGTTAGGGTTAGGGTTAGAGTTTTGAGTCAAGGTTAGGGTTAGAGTTAGGGTTAGGGTTAAAATTAAAATCCAATTATGGTAGAGTTAGATTTACAGTTAGAGTTATGGGTAGGGGTAGGGTTACGCTTACAGTTAGGGTTAGAGTTAGATTTAGGGTTAGGGTTAGGGTTAGGGTTAGGTTTATATTTAGAGTTAGGGTTATATATAGAGAGAATTATATCAATGTTAAGGTAAGGGTAAGGGGATTGAGTCAGGGTTAAGGTTAGAGTTAGGGTTAGGGTTAGGGTTAGAGTCTAATTATGGTAGAGTTAGATTTACAGAAAGAGTTAGATTTAGGGTTAGAGTTAGGGGTAGGGTTAGGGTTAGGGTTAGGGTTAGAGATAGGGGTAGACAAAGGGTTAGGCTTAGGCTTAGGGTTAGGGTTAGGGTCAAGGTTAGGGTTAGGTTTAGGGTTAGAATATGAGTTACGGTTAGAGTTTGAGGTATAGTTAGGGCTATAGTTTGAGTTAGGGGTAGACAAAGTATTAGAATCCTAGCTATGATTAGGGTTAGGTTTTGGGTTACGGTTATGGTTACGGTTAAGGTTAGAGTTAGGTTTAGGGTTATAGTTATAGTTAGGGTTAAAGTCCAATTATGGTAGAGTTAGATTCAGGGTTACAGTTAGTGGTAGGGATAGGGTTACAATTATAGTCAGGGTTAGGGTTAGGGTTAGAGTTAGAGGAAGGGTTATATTTAGAAGTTTCCTTATGGTCACAGTTATAGTTAGGAGGGGAGTAAGGGTTGGGATTTTAGATTATATTTATTATTATATAAGGTGCCCTATATAATAATATGTATATTCCCACGCTCATGGATAAGGTTAGGGAAAGAAGTAGGACTGTGGTTATTAGTGTTACATTTAGAATTTCATTTAGGAGGGCATTGTGTGCTATTTTTTCCCCCTATTCAACCCATCACTGATGTCTGATCTGAGAGACCTTAAATGGGATAGGTTCTTTGCAGAGGGTTAACATCGCTAAAGTTGGCGGCTAACATTTTGTGTTAGCTCGGTTTCTTCATTGACCACGCTGGATCATTTTTTCTTGGTCGGGTTGATTCATGTTGCGAGATTCGATAACTCCTATTTCTTCGCGAGCTATCTTCCCATCTTCCCAAAAGTGCAAGATGTTGCCATGCATTCCCATTCTAACGTTTCTTTATATGCTAGTGTCTTCAAAACACTCTAAAGCCTAGAATTGCACAAGATGCTGCCATGCATCTCCATTCTGATGCATCGTCATGCTACATTGTTTCTTTAATTCTTTGAAGCCCAAAATTGCATCATGCTACCACGCATTGCCTTTCCAACATTTCCTCACTCCACAATGCTTTCATGAGTCTTTAAGACCCAAAATTGTGCCACATGGAGGGGGTTCACACCTTTTGTGCTATCTGCTTCGTTTGTTGGGAGGAATCTCTTCACTACATCTTAGTCATCTATTGGAAATAAAGCCAATCTTGATCGACTAATGTGACTTAATCCTTCATTGGGAGGAGTTTCCTCATTGCATCTCAGTCATCCTTTTTGAGGGGAGAATCTACATCGACGGTTGCGACTTAATCCTTCATTGGTGAGGATTCACGATGCATCTATGCCGTCTATTTCGAGAGGAAGACCTTCATCGATGACCATCATTCATTTTTGGGGAAACCAAATTCCCCCTTGGGATCAACCTTGCATTTTTTGTGGGAGGTTAAGACATCATGTTATCTCTTTTCATAGTTTTTTGCCAGTGACATGAATGTCTTTCCTCTTCTTTCCATGAGTCTCCATTCTAGCGCCTCCTTAAGCTCCATTGTTTTTGCAATGCTCTAAAGCCCAAAATTGCATCATGCTACTACACGTCACCTTTATGACATTTCCTCACTCTGTAGTGCTTTCACAAGGCTCCAAGACCTAGAATTGTGCCATGTAGCGGGGGTCCCCACATTTCGTGTTATGGTTACAATTTAGATTTTAGGGTTATGGTTAGAATCAAGGTCAATTCTAGAGTTTATAGAATATTTAGAGTTAAGATTAGGGATTAAATATACATGAGGGTTAGCATTGGGTTGTATGATAATTACAGTTAGGATTATAGTTAGATATATCATTTAGATTAGGTTTTAGTCAGGGTTTAATTAGACTTAAGATTAGGGTGAGGATCAAGGTGAAGTCTATATTAGGGTTCATATCATGGTAGGATTGAAACTAATGTTAGGGTTAACATTGAAATTATGATTAGGGGTAAGGTGAAGATTTATATTTGGTCATGATTGTGGTTTGTGCTAGGATTAGGGTCTAAGCTATGATTAATTTTATGATTGTACCTTTAGGGTTAGGGTTTTGTTTAAGTTTATGATTATGGTTACAACTATGGTTTATGGTTCAAGTTTAAAGTTGAGAATGTGATTAGGATCAGGGATTAGTAAATTTTTTAAGAGTTCAGTTATAGGTTTACACCATGGTTAGGACCTTGGGACTGGATTTAGAGTTTAATATCATGGTTATCCATATAGGTAGGTTTAGGATTTTGATCAATATTTTGGAGTTTTTTTTTACATTATGGTTAAGGGTTAGATTTTAGGGTTAGGACTATAACCAATATTAGTGTGTAGGTTTTTGGTTTAGATTATGGTTTGGACTGAGATTTTCGTTATATCAATAGGGATATGTTTTAGTTCTATAATTATAGTTTAATGTTGGATTATAGTTATATTGTACATCATTGTTGGGGCTAGGGCTAAGGTAGGGGTTGTTGTTAGGGTTAACTAAGGATGACAATTAGGATGGTTTATCTTTTCAAGTAGGAAAAAAAACTCATATTGATTCAAAAACAAAGAAATTATACTTCGAAAATATTTTTCTATGTCATAATAGATTCATTTATTTTAATTATTGTATTAGTTAATTAGTTGTTTGATGTTTCAAAGTAAACATGGCTTATTTTATTTAAATTTAAATAATATTATTGTTTTGAATTGAATTTAGCTGAATTGTTAATGATCATATTTATATTTCTAATATTAACTCCAATTTGATCAAAGACCAAATATATTTTTGGTATTTTTGTAAACGAACTTGCTTAACACTTCCCTATTTCAAAGTTAATAAAATATCATTTCTATTGTCTTAGATTTGAGAGTAAGTATATTAAATAAGTAATAATAAATGAACATTATGATTAATATATTTCTAAAATAAAAATATATTACTTAAAAACTTGTTTACTTTAAATGAATAAAGTACTCATTTACTTGTAAATTTTAAAAATAGAAATTAATCTACATATATATAAAATATTTATTCTTTTTCCTATTTGCATACAAATTAATTAAAATCTAAACTTTAAACTACATAAATATTTTTAAAATATATATCCATCAATAAATAGTTTAGAATAAAGTAAAATCTAAAAATTAGACACATATAGAATCTTTTTAATTTCTATATACATGTTTTTCTAATTTATTTCTACAAACATGCAACTGATATTTCTATTATCCATTTTTTTCCATTCTAAAAAAATCTAGATGTAAATAGAATTTTTTTAGATGCATGCAATCTTTCTAATTTTTTCTACATACATATATTAACATTTCTATTTTATATTTTGTTTTTACATTATGGATATTTCAATCAAAATATGTAGATGTAAATAGAATTCTTTTCAAAAAAAATTATTTAAATTTAAATAACATTATTGTTTTGAACTGAATTTAGCTTAATTGTTAATGATCATATTTATATTTCTAATATTAACTCCAATTTGATCAAAGACCAAATATATTTTTGGTATTTTTGTAAACGAACTTGCTTAACACTTCCCTATTTCAAAGTTAATAAAATATCATTTCTATTGTCTTAGATTTGAGAGTAAGTATATTAAATAAGTAATAATAAATGAACATTATGATTAATATATTTCTAAAATAAAAATATATTACTTAAAAACTTGTTTACTTTAAATGAATAAAGTACTCATTTACTTGTAAATTTTAAAAATAGAAATTAATCTACATATATATAAAATATTTATTCTTTTTCCTATTTGCATACAAATTAATTAAAATCTAAACTTTAAACTACATAAATATTTTTAAAATATATATCCATCAATAATTAGTTTAGAATAAAGTAAAATCTAAAAATTAGACACATATAGAATCTTTTTAATTTCTATATACATGTTTTTCTAATTTATTTCTACAAACATGCAACTGATATTTCTATTATCCATTTTTTTCCATTCTAAAAAAATCTAGATGTAAATAGAATTTTTTTAGATGCATGCAATCTTTCTAATTTTTTCTACATACATATATTAACATTTCTATTTTATATTTTGTTTTTACATTATGGATATTTCAATCAAAATATGTAGATGTAAATAGAATTCTTTTCAAAAAAATTTATTTAAATTTAAATAACATTATTGTTTTGAACTGAATTTAGCTTAATTGTTAATGATCATATTTATATTTCTAATATTAACTCCAATTTGATCAAAGACCAAATATATTTTTGTTATTTTTGTAAACGAACTTGCTTAACACTTCCCTATTTCAAAGTTAATAAAATATCATTTCTATTGTCTTAGATTTGAGAGTAAGTATATTAAATAAGTAATAATAAATGAACATTATGATTAATATATTTCTAAAATAAAAATATATTACTTAAAAACTTGTTTACTTTAAATGAATAAAGTACTCATTTACTTGTAAATTTTAAAAATAGAAATTAATCTACATATATATAAAATATTTATTCTTTTTCCTATTTGCATACAAATTAATTAAAATCTAAACTTTAAACTACATAAATATTTTTAAAATATATATCCATCAATAATTAGTTTAGAATAAAGTAAAATCTAAAAATTAGACACATATAGAATCTTTTTAATTTCTAGATACATGTTTTTCTAATTTATTTCTACAAACATGCAACTGATATTTCTATTATCCATTTTTTTCCATTCTAAAAAAATCTAGATGTAAATAGAATTTTTTTAGATGCATGCAATCTTTCTAATTTTTTCTACATACATATATTAATATTTCTATTTTATATTTTGTTTTTACATTATGGTTATTTCAATCAAAATATCTAGATGTAAATAGAATTCTTTTCAATAAATCTAGATGTATATAGAATTCTTTTAATTTTTTACATACATAAAATCTTTCTAATTTTTTTCTACATACATAAAAGAATAATTTCTATTTTCTATTTTAAAAAAAAAAGCTATCATAAAGATTGATAAAAAAATTGATTGCATATGCATTCTTTAGTTTGTGCACTAAATGCACAAAATAAATTGTATAGATTAAAACTTCCCGTGCTGGGCACGGGAATATACAATAGAAATATCAGTTACCAAGAATAGTCGGCCATAAGCAATCAAATCTTAAACTCTGCAAAATTTCTTGCAAGCAATCTTTGTTCTGTCTTCGGTTGAAAAGGAAAAAAAGAATTTCAGATCTGAGATTGTTTAGATTGCCCTATTCGATTCAAAAAGCTATGGAAGTCACCGCAATTACATCTCCAAGAGGCCTAATGTGCCTTGATTCAGTACCCACATGCTTATCTCCACGAAAAACTCTGCACAGGTCCTCCAGTGGCCTCAATTTCGGTCATATGAACAGAATTCTAAATCTAAATGAAATTAATTAAAATTGAAATATAAATCAAAGTAGAATATTATAACTAATTTTGAATTTCAATTTACTTCTACATCTAAATCTAAATGAAAATGTAAATAAAAAATAGAAATCTCACCTGCAAAAATGTTACTCCAAAACTTCAATTTACTCCTATTCAAAAACTCCAATCTAATCCTCCAATAACCTCCACCTCTTCCTTCCTGCAAAAACATAAAATGAAAATGAAATGAGGAGCCTTGGTTTTATAACTTCTGAGAGGCTCCTCATATCCCCCAACAGACGTCTCTTCACATTCCACGAATTTGTTTCAAATTCCCCCACTCCCCGCAAAAAAAAAGGCATGAATGTGCATGCAAAATTATATTTAACAAAAAAAAAAATCATATTGAAATTATTTCGCCCCTATTTTTTCGGGCCCTATTTTTTTCGGGTCCTACTTTTTCAGGCCCTACTTTTTCGAGCCTATTATTTTAGCCTCCATTTGGCTTCCTATTATTTCGGCCAGCTATTATTTCGGGAATTCTTTTTTAATATTTAATTTGGAAGTTTGTAACTGCTCCCAATTCTTTTTTATTGACAAGAATCTTGGCATATTCCCGTGCTAGGCATTTGTGCTGCCATTGTATAGAACGCCTCTCGACGTAATTACTATTTGTTGTAACGAAATTTTATTTATTCTTTTTATGCGTTAAGGGATATTATTGTTTTATTTATAAAAAAATTGTCAGACTGATACTTTTAATATTGGTAACTGTGCTTGCTGTCTCATTTTAGGGGGAATACTTTTTTTTGAAAAAGTTAGAAAAAACAATGTAAAGGGAGTGCATTTTCGTGGCTGTATAGCCACGGGCGAATACCATGTCCTTTATAGTTATCTATTTCTCTTTAGGATTTTGTATATTATAAAAAAAAAGGATTTTGTATATTATAAAAAAAAAGAAAAGAGAGGCAATAAAGATAACATTTATTTGAAAGCTCAAATCCTTACCGTTACGTTTCCAACATCTAGACATGCAAAAGGTCACTTGGCTTGGCGTAGAGGACCCAAAAACAACTGGGAGACACTTGGCAATTATATTTGATCGAAAGTTACATCTGTTATGGCGTAACTTTTAGGAAAAATCTCTATTTAATACATTTTAAACGCAGAAATTGAGAAATACATCTGTGTTTTTCACACGGCATGAGAAGCTATCAAGCCTCAAGAATGTTAAGCCTGAGAACTATTTTGAATATGAGATTTGTGTTGATCATTGTTTTGATCGCAGGGGTCTTCTTAGCGACCTCTCATTCGATCAACACCGCAACAGGTGATCACAGAAAACTCAGCAGCCTGAATAAGAACGTCAATGGAGTTGTATTGTCTCCAAATGATTCAGTGATGAATTCTTCTGCGCACTATAGAAGTGTAATGGTGAAACTGCCTTCTGTAATGAAGAAGGAAAAGAATAAAAAGAAGAAGAAGAAGTTTCCTGGCAGTACAGAATAGAACAAGGGCCAAAGATTTGATGAAATCCAGAGATTCGATATATATATAAATACATAGAAGAAGAAGAATAAATAATATTTATTTATTGGAAAAACAGAACAAGAGTCGAGATTTGAAGAAATCTAGAAATTTGATACATATAAAAATGCATAGATACAAATATGTATCAATATTTTTAAACTTTAAATATTCACAAATAATTAATTAAAAATAATATTTTAAAGAAATATAAAACTTTATTGTTTACATATTTATTATTATTATTATTTTCAAATCAAATTGTGAGATATTTTAAAATACTAACTTTCAAGAAGTTTATAAAATACTAAAATAGAACGAGACATTACATTTAATATTGTGCAGCACAAAAACAAATAATATGAATTTGAGGTACCATGAAATATTAGTTTACTAATTAATAAATTAATTCAAAAAATTAGTAGATATACCTTACTTCCTACCCAGGGTCCATGAAATATTAGTTTACTAATTAATAAATTAATTTTTTCAAAAAATTAGTAGATATACCTTACTTCCTACCCAGGGTCCATTTGTTTGTACCATGAAATATTAGTTTACTAATTAATAAATTAATTCAAAAAATTAGTAGATATACCTTACTTCCTACCTAGGGTCCATGAAATATTAGTTTACTAATTAATAAATTAATTTTTTCAAAAAATTAGTAGATATACCTTACTTCCTACCCAGGGTCCATTTGTTTGTTGGAAAAGGAATAGGAAAATAGAAATAGGAAATGTATTCTTTATTTAGTACCACAAATCAGAATAGAGAATAGGCAAACATATCTAATTTTGCCCCTAAAATGAACATCAAAAAATAGTTGTTATTGGAATGGGCCACTCCTATTCCCAATTTGATTTTTTTTTTTTTAAATTGTTAATTTAAAAAATTAAAAATTAAAAATTAAACTTTTTTCTGATTTAAAAAAATTTTCTGATTTTTTAAATTTTTTTTCTCATTTAAAATTTTTTTTTTTTTTAAATTATTTTTCTTTTTTCTTTTTTAACATGTTTTTTATTATATCTATTTTTAAAAATACAAAACTTTTTATCTTATTCCTATTCCATTTTTGTACGACCAAGCAAGGGAGTAACATATTCCCAATCAAATACTAGGTTAACCAAACAAGAATGGGATTGCTCTTTTTCATTCTCATTCCACTTTTCCATTCCTATTCTAATTTTCTATTCCTATCCCAACAAACAAATGGGCCCTAAAAGAATTTTGCTATCATCATTTATATTACAATGTATATCTCTTTTTACTTAATAATGAAACTAAAATTTACTATATAGTCTAGAATTAACTTTTACCTCAGAGTTAAATCTTCTAATTTCACCTAACCAAGATTTAATATTTATCATATTATATTTTCATATCTCATATATAACTTATAAAATATCATGTTATTGTCTGCAGGTTGTTTTGAAAATAGATAGGTAGAGTTGTAGAGAAGGAAAATGCAAAAGGAGGGACTAGAGGCAGCAGGTGAAGAACAATAATAGTAGTAGCAACATCATTTGGAGAGCTATACTTATTTATGTTTGTATGCAACATTAGAATGGCATCCTTGAGATGTTTATGTTTGTGTGTGATAGTAATATCAGTGGGTGCAATCGACAAGTGAGTGTTGAAGGGAGCATCATTATCATTATCGGGTGAGGGGGATTGGGATGATTATCATGGTCATCCTCTTGTTTTTTTACCCATTCTCTCCCACAAGCACCCTTTCTGACCTCACCAAAATTACTAGTTTGGAAAAGAGGGGTACTAGCTATTTGGTTTGTAAGCAGGCTCATGTAATGGTTGGTCATTTAGAGCTCACTAAGAGATCATGATACACAATACACTAGCTACCATCAAAGATGGGTAAACTCACTTTAGCTACTCTTTTTGTAACAAGGTTCTTCATATAGCATTCCTTGATCAAGGGTTTTTATTAGTTTTTGGGGAGCCACTCACTATGAGTTTTGTACCTAGATATTCTTTGCATGTAAAACCTCTTCTTCTCCTTCTATCAATAAATAAAGATTCATTTTTTTGTTGGTATTTTAGGCCTCCTTGTAATACAATTTTCCACATTTATTTTTCATTTATATTTTATTTATAGCAAATGAAATGTTTTTATTGTATGAAAACATATTTTCAGCGATACATTTTAAATACAAATAAATAAATTCCTTTGATTTAGGAAATTAGGTGCCTTTTTGAGAATATTACAAACTCTTTTTCAAGAGTTGATAATGCAGTCATGGTATCCTGATTCAAAGAAAGTCATTCAAAAAGATCCTTAGCTTGCATTGAGAGAAATAAATAGACCATAGAAAAAAAGAATTTTGAGTTCCAATTTAAAATGAAACTATGAATCGGTTTCAATCACAAATTGCCTAATATAACTTGATTACTTGTTCGTGGCTTATGTTGATCTAATCTATGAAGAAACATATACAAGCTAGAATTATTAGTATCACTCATGTCAGTTTTGTTGAGCTAAAGAAAATGAAGAAAAGAGTATGAAATCTAAAACTAATTGAGGCAACCAAATGTATAAGATTTAACACACTGATTTATAGTGATCCAGCTAATCTAGATTCCATCTATTCTTCAAGGAGGGCAATATCTCTATTTGAAATATAATTCTCAACTATCTTTTTCTATTCTATATTAGCAACATTCAACGGAAGATGAAAGGAATGAGAAGTGGACAAGTTAACAATGATTGGATTGTACAATCAGAGTCTTTACATATTCCCTTGTCAAAACCATTAGAATCTCCCAATTTAAGTCATTAGAATCTTCCACTTGAAGTCCAATTAGTGTTGCATAGAGATATCCCCTACTTGGAGCACTTATGGCTATGCTATGACAATTCCAAGAGAAGCTTTACAGAAATTTAACTTCTCACAAGGTACACCCTTTCTAAACACATTAGCTAGATTAACCTTTGTATCAATCTTCTCTTACTCTTACCATAACCTTTCATCTTCAAGAGTTGATGGATGAAGTGAAATATGATTTCTTTATGTTTCATGTGACTGTGAAAAGATGAATTTTTAGCCAAATGAATGGCATTCTTGCTGTCAAAAAATAGAGTAAAGTTGGATTGTTCAAATCCCAACTCTCCAAACAATCCCTATAACCATATCAACTCTTTAGCTCCCTCAGTAAGAGCAACATATTTGACCTCAATAGATGAAGAGAAACAACTTGTTTCTTACAAGAAGTCCAACTAATCGCTACCCTAACAAAAGTAAACACATAGCTTGTTGTAGGTCCCTTCTTTTATCTACTTCTATAGCCATATCACAATCAACATATCTACAAATATAAAGAGTCTTACTATTAAAACCTAAAACATGAGAGGAAGTGCCTCTCAAATATGAAAAAATCCATTGAATTTCTTATGATTTTTACCTATATTACTCATAAAACCACTAATGGCTCCCACTATATGAGAAAGATCCAAACATGTACTAACCATTGCATACATTAAACTACCAACTGCTGAAGAATAAGGAATACCATCCATCTTAGATTTTCTTTCATAGTGGATGGACATCTTTCCCTAATCCCCCTTGAAGTCCTTCCATCTCTCCAACCACCTCTTTAGTCCTATAAAGCATCCTTAATCAACATTTTTAGATCTTTTCACATGCATGCCATTTATCCAAAACTAGTACCAAATAAGGAGCCTAAACATAATAGACTTCTATACATTAAAGGGAAATTAGAGCACCCCATAAAGTCATATGAGATCAATATAAACATCTTGTTCCAATAATTTCTTTAATAACTTATAATAAGAAAATACAAGTACATACTACTATGCCATAAAAGAAAAAATAGATATAGCTGATTTTCCATTATTAAAAACTTAAAGAAGAGTGATTATAGTTTAAATATCGATCTAAACAAATTTCAACAACATTGTGACATACATATTATTATTCTACAATCATGATACTAGAAGAATGAGACATAATAGGGAACACACATATATGTGCGGAAAAGTTATTGAGAACTAACTTACAATATATTTTCAGCCTTCACATGGACATTTGCACGTTGCTCTATTCTAGAGAAAATTCGACAACATAACCTTGTGCAAAGAACTTCACATCTCTTTCTTATATTTCTTCACTAACTCATTGTATTTATAGAGTTTTCATGCAAAAGGAAACAATTTCTAAATTGTGTACATTCAATGTGTCTACCACTTATTTAGAAACTTCCTTTGTACACAATTCTTGCATAAAAACAAAACAAAGAGATAAAAGCCCAAAAAATATTTTTTCTATTTTTTTTTCTCTAAGTCTATCCTTGTGGAAGATTTGGTCTCATTTAAAATAATCCAAAAATGCATAAATAGAAATCCAATAAAGTGTGATAAGGTTGAGTTTGTTAGAAGATAAAGTCCACCAATATAAGTAAGAGGGGTGGTGGGGTGGTGAATCGGTTATCCAACTATTATAATAATTATTAGCCTTTTTAATCCTTGACAGTACGAGCAATATAATCTTAAACCATAACAAGATTCTCATACACAATAAAACCAAATATGCTAACTAGGGAAACCCTTGATCTGAGGGAAAATCTTGATGGTGATGGTACCCACAAAATGATGTACTCATATAAATATTCCTTGTTAGAGGATGGACTCTATTAGGAACTAATGAAATACATTTAGTACATACTAGTCCCTATTAGGGGACTTTGAATCTATGTTAGGAGATTTCAACCCTGCTAGGAGTTGTGTCGACCTTGTTAGGAGTTGTAGAATGGAGATGTATCAACTATCCAAACAGCTCTAGGGGAAGGATCACTAAACTCATTATCCAACCGATCTCTGCATTATTTGTTACAAAATAATATAAATGAATTGTACTTGCACTTCATTTTCCTCTATTTCGCCAATCAAACTTCTTCTTCTTCTTATCTCAATACAAGATCACCAACTTCACATCCAATAATCTCTTGGATTGCTTACATGCATTTACAAAATACTTTTCTCTTGCTCACTTAATATCAATCACAATGCATACTTACAATCAAGAAAAATACTTGCATTTATACCATGTTCTCAAAAAAATTACTTGAATTAGCCTTGAGACTTCCTCAATTAATTATAATAGGACCTTTTTAAGATAATTAATTATGTTGCAATTACACAACATTATCTATTATAGTCTTTATAATTTATCACACATGCAACCTTAGACCTTGTACACTTATGTTGTCATTAGACTATCTTATGTGACTATCTAACTTCGTATTTTAGGATCCTATCTCTGCTAGGAGATACAATCTATTCATCAAAAAAATATTTCTTAGATACTCTATCTACTTACTGCTCTATGCAAATTAAACATATCTTCCGCATATCTTCTTCTTACTTAATGTGCACTTAACCTCATTATCAGATCACGGTGTAGAACACATTCTTAACTGTGCTTGACCTGAACATCAATTCTCTCTCCGTACAATGTTGACCAACGTTGATCTATGTCTGCCACTCTGCCATATATACATGAAAAGCTAAGTTACAACTACAACATAGAAATTCTTAAAATTGAAAAGAAAACCCATTACAAACCATAAATCCTAATTCTAGTTTAAAAAGCTTGACGAAAGAGATAGAAATAGAAAGACCTCTTACTTATCTAGTGACATGCAATTCCAGAGAGAAGTGGAAAAGATTAAAAAGAAAACAGGTAGAAGCTTATATATTAAGTCTGTTGTGGTTGGTGGTGGATAATTAAATTGAAGTGTGAAGTGTCAAGAATGAAAGTCTCAAATATTACAGAGGCGCCATCATCTTGTGAGCAATATTGCTCTCATTGTTTGCAATAGTATATTACGGAAGTTAGGCAGAGCCATCAACTACGTCTTCGCATGTAATAATGGATGCTTGCAGTAATGCCTTAAATCCAGTCTTGTTCGTCTCATCACTCTCAAATGATCCATGGGCTTTATCCTCAGATTTGCCCGACCTTTCTGTTATCGCGTGGGATTTGACAGGTAAAGAAGAGAAACATGTTGCTCATTTTGTGGCGAGGGAGAAGAAGACAGAGAGGAGTTTGGGGGCTCTCGAAGACTGCGCGGAGCTTTTGGAGCAGATGAGATACTGTATTCGTGCTTCAAAAGAAGTGAATCATGTTTTTCATATTCAGGCCGAAATTTGAAGTCATTTTCAAACTGTAAATCTAATTTCAACCTCTCAAATGAATTGCCAATATTTGGAGACCTTTCTCCATATTCAGGAAATATTTTTTTTTAAAATTTAATATGTATTTAGGATGCGGTTTAGATCTATTTACATATAACTAATATAATATCGGCTAAAACCTTGTACCATTTGGTACGAGTGGTTGTAATATTTAATGGTACAAGCGCTAGTAATAGTGAACTTGTTTGTAGTAAGTTAACTTGTTTGTTAAATTTTTTTTTTTATGAATATTCCTTTTCAATTAATAAAATTTACTAATTACATGTTTGTTAAAATTTTAAATGGAGATCTGATATAATTACATGCATGAGATCGAAGAGAACTGAGTGCAGATTCAATAGAGCGTTAAAAGGTTTATTTATTTATTGAATCTAATTTTAATTCTAAATGGATTGAGAAATGTGCTACATGCAACTATAGTAGAACGGTTAGTTCTAAAAGTAGAGAGAAGAAAAATGCAAAAGGAGGGACTAGGGGCTTATAAAAGGTAGGTTGGGGAGGTGAACAAGAATAGAAATAGCAGTGTTAACATCATTATGAAATTATAAAACAAACATGAAAAAACTCTAAATCATATTACAACATTTTTAATAAAAATTCTACATAAAAAATTTGAAAACAAATTTATGGTATCAAAGAATGGTATAGTGTTTGTTCATTTAAGAAATGATTATTAACACATGGATGGTGGTTAGATGATTTACATATTTATTATTGATAGATTATTATAATTGACTACTTAACGGTCATATTTTTTGCTTGAAATTTTCATGGTTGCAAGATATCAAGTTAATCAAAAGAAATCACATAATACATGATAATGAAAAGGAGATTTGGATATTTGAAATGGAGTCTATGCTTTGGAACATGGAAAAAGAAGGATACTGACTTCTATTTGAAATAATCAAATGTTGTTTAGTGGATAGTATGTTAAAATGATAGAAGATGTATAAGTAGAGGTGCATTTATTTAGGAAAAAAAACTGGTCTTTAGATGAGAAAGAAATGAGGTTCAAATCATTATGTACAATGAGGGAAAATATGTTGCAACAAAATCTTGTTACACACAATTATGGTAGATGTAAAAAACCCCAAAGATAGCAAGGTTGCATAGGATGGAGTTACATGTGACTATTCACATGCTATCAATATTTCAAATAATTTGATGATGCAATCAAAGATTAAACATATTTCTATTCTGTGTCCCTTCTTGATTGAAAAATGTTGTAGAAAAGCAAGTGAAATTAGGGTATGTAAGGATCAAATTATAAATATATTCGCTAAAGTAGTGACAAAGGATTCTCTTGAGCATCTCCAACAAAATTTAAGAGTTATTGCACCTCCTTCTTCAAACTAGATGCATATGAGTGGTGCATCTTTCTAGGGGCAAGTGAATGGCTATGTTTGAATTGTTGGTTCTTGGTTGAAGTAAAATTGTTGGAAAGATGATTTATTCCTAACATAGGGATCATTAATATTGTTAGAAATATACGTAGAATGGGGAGAGTTATCTTGAGCTTTAATAAGAAGATAGTATTTGTAATCTAAAGAGAAGAGATGTTTTATGATAAAACTAGAATATTATTAAATATTGTGACATTTGTACTTGATCTTAAATTATAGTATGGAATTAGGTTGTGTTCATTTTTATTTTATTTTTAGTAATTCCATGGATGATAATGCCAATGGTTTCCAGGAATAGTTCAAGTTGGTTCACAAAATTATCCACATTGATGATTCTAGGTGTATTTTTGGGTGGACATGTTATTAATATTTTTGTAGTGTTTTAGTTTTAGATATCTTATGTTTATTGTGAAGTTATGTTTTCCTATATTCAATATTAATTTATATCTTGGTTTGATTGGTTAACATGTTCTAATATCTTATTATATGCTATATCTGAAGCTAGCTTTGAAGGATATTTTAGTTCATTCACTTTGTTCAAATTATTTGTGGTATTTGTTCATATAAGTTGCAATAAAAATCCTACATAATGAATTTGAAAAAAAAATTATGGTATTTAAGTCACGTGCATTGAAAGAAACTAGTTTGGTTGTCAAAGCATGGTAGAGCATTAAGGAGATCCAAATGCACTTTTTTCTAGATATTAAGAGAGATGTTCAATGTTATTTTATATTCTATACATATAATAGAATGACATGAATAATTACCTTTTTTCCCTCTCTTGAGGCAACCAAGAAAGATATGTACTTTAAGTTCCATAAAGATTGAAAATCTATACAATATAAAGAAACTATTCAAATTATGTCATGAGCATAAATAAAGACTTACTTTACAAGATAAGCCAATTACCTTAGGAATATTTTAGATGTGTCTAATCAATTTCTAGGTCACCTTCAAGAAAGGAAGGGAAAATGATAAGATCGTTTACAATTCTCTGGAGCTCAAATATTTCTCAAAATGTAAATCTTTAACTTGTTTTAAAGGGTCAACAACTTAATTTATTTCTTTGATCCTCTTGGAGATCATCCAAGGTGGGAGTTCTCTTTCATGTAGGGGTGGGTTCTGGGTCATAAACAAACTATTTTACATCCACTTATACCTACAACTGACCATGTACACATGTAAGATATTCTATATGATGTTTGTATCATTATTGCAAATTAGTTACAATAGAATTCTATAGTTTCATTGGGATCAACTACTCTGGTTTTTTGATATGTCCATTGAAAAAATTCAATAAAGATCTATTGGAACATTGATCACTTTCCTAATTAAACTCTCAAGCAAGAGCTAGATTGGGTTTACATAAATTGGAGTTACACAACTTATTTTGAGTACTGTTGAAGCTGCAATTGCATGTGAAACATTTGCTACTAAATTTGTAATAGTTTAGCTACCTTGCTTCTTGACCATACCACATTCCATTTTATGTAGTGAAATGGGGCACATTTGTCAACTTGTGGGCATTTCCTAGTAGCTTGTGTAGTGTGTATGCTTATGTAGTATTTGGTAGTTTAGTATTTAAGAAATGATAGATACCAAAGAATTGATACATAGTTTGATATGTGATGCAAGAAATCAATGTAACTCACAAATCTACAAACTGAATCTTCTTGTATTCTCAAATACTCATATAAAAAAACAACATTATAAAATCACATATTATTTCTCACATTCATTCTCATATAAATATTACTATAATATACTACCAATAATAAGGTATATAGTTCCATCAAGGCCATTAATCCAATTTCATATCCCAAATCACCAACCAAATTATTATAATTCAAATACCTTCTATCATTAATATTCACCAACACATGACAATCATTTTCTATTTGTAACATTCTTTATTTGCTCTTTACATTGGAATATAAATCCAAGCCATATTCACTTGACATTTGTTGAATAACACTATAACTTGAATTGGTAGCCCCATTGATTAATAAAATAAAATAAATTTAAACTCAAATCTACTCTAAGCCTCATAATGCACACTGATGCCTTTATATTATGGGAAGACTAAATCTACACTTATTTTGAATTTGAGAAAGTGGAATTCATTCCATGAAGTATTCCAAAGCCCAATCAAAATCTGATTTTTTAAATCAAATTCAGCCCAAGAAAATTAATAGCATATAAATTTCAATGCATTTCTACTAAGCTTGAATCTTGAAAAAATAATTTAAATATTGTTTCAATAACTGATTTTGAATCTGATTTTAATCCTCAAAACCGATAACAATATCTCAAGTTTGAAATGAAACTATTTCAACTTAATTGATTCTTGAATCGTTTTTCCTTCTAAACCAAATAAAATAATGAAGTAAGCCAAATAGCTATCAAATATGGAAGTTTAAACCCATTCAAACCAAATATATAATTGTTGAACCCAACATACATGTATCATTTATACCTACTTGATATTATCTGAATTCAATACAATTCAGTTAGAACCAATATCAGTTCTTAGAACGTAGAAATTCATTGTCAACTTTTCTATACAAAGGATGATAAATTCCGCAGGCAGATCCATAATGATATAAATGTTTTCAATTCCAAATGAAACAAAATCAATTTCAGAATAAAAATGACACAAGACCCAATAGTGAATACAAAGAAGTATTGTAATTTTATTGACTCGTGACTTCTGAAATATCTGTAAACATCACCTATGGTCTTGGCTATCAAAAACCAGAGGACTGATATGATTTCTCTATTGTTTCATCCTCTCAACTCTATTTCTTCAAACAATTAGAATCTCCTTTATAATTGTGTCTAGGTTGTTACAATCTTATAGCTTCCCTCTTCTATGGGTTACATTGAATTCCTTATGCAGATTTATAATTAAATCAATTGTGCTTGTGCTTTTAAATACAAGATTTATGTAGTGACATGGATTTAATTTATAATTTACCATTTGAAAACATTGGAGTTCTACATAAAATGTAATTAATTGATTAAATCATTTGTGCCCCTATACCAATACATAAGAAATGATATATAGTTTGATGTCAAGCCCTAGACATTTTAACATATATCCTATCACCTTTTATATATTTGTAACATATATAGGAAAAAATTGTTGCTAGTATATTTCCAGCTATGGCTAATCTAGAAGCAATTATATCACATAAAATAGTCCATTATTAATGTGCATGTGTGTATGTATATCAGTAAGTATACTGAAATTTGATTTGCAAATTAGTCTTCTCTTGGCATAGATCAAGGAATGATCACATATAGAACTGATCTAGTTATGATTGAACATGAATTGAAGATGTTTGAGCCTATTTAAGGTCAAGAAAATGAGAAAAGGAGTATACATACAACACCAATGCATATTTGGAATGGTACATAGCATGATACAAAAGTATAGTAAGAATCATTAAGTTGTAGTGAAGATGCAAAATCCATCCAATATGTTCATGAACAAATCTTTGAACTTACGTGAAGAAGAAAAAAAAGAAATAATAAAAACCATAAACAAGAATGTTTGTTATGGATAACCAACTTACTAACAGGAGCTTCCATAAGTATAATTGTCTACTCCTAAGTTGATATCCATATAATTTTTATTATTGACTTATATGTTGGATATCAAATAGGATAAATCTTTCTTAGCTTACATCTGTTTCATGAGATTCACATTCAAATATATATAAAATGTTGATTCTATGTTTGCATATATTTATCAAAAAATAGTTTAGATGCCACCTTTACTGATTAGATAGTAATATTTCATTATTTTATTATTTTTAATTATATACAAGATACTACTAATTTTGGTATGTTTATATTTGATCTAATTTATAGCCCGAATAGTTGTTAGTGAAGAAAGTCCATCTCAATAATTACTAGATTGTGGTCTCAGTTCAAAAGAAAAGCTAATGGAAAATTTTATTGTCCCTATAAAAAATGTAAGGGCCTAAAGAATAGAAGTATTCTAATAACAAAATCTGAGAGACATTGTAGGCAACATGATTGCAATGAAGGGGGAAAGGATTTTCTTCCATCGATGAATGTGGATTTTCAACTGGGGGAACATGAAGGTGTGAATATAAAAGTAGAAGGTAATTCTCCTATGGAAGAAGTTGATCATGAGACAGAGAACACAACTAAAGATGTTGGTATCAGCATTGGTGATTGCGTACCAGAGAACATGATTGAAGAAGATGTCACTCGAGCAACTGACGATGACAATGATACTAGTGCATCTGATGATGATGATGCTGAAGAGAACCTTGATATACTTGTAATTGAAAAGGCATACAAGACCCTATACCAAAGCTCCCAAACAACCCTTCTCTCAATTGTATTATTGTTGGTAAACTTCAATGTTGTGAATGGTACATCCAACATAGCGATCTCATCTATGCTAAGGCATAGTGTCATTTTTGTGATCTTTTATGTTAGTGCACCACTAATGTTCTTTATATTAACATTTTTTTCGCTAAGTTGAAAAGTGAGTGCTTGTTACCACCATCAAACATTATTCCTCTCTCTTACCAACAATTATTAGCCATTATGAAAGATGTTAGAATGGAGTATCAAACAATATATGTAAGTCCCAATGATCATACTATATATCATAAGTAACATGAGTTTTTAATAGAATTCCCTAATTGTCACATTACTAGATATTGATAAGATCAAATAACAAAAAAGGTGTCTCGCAAGGTTCTTCAATACATTCTCATTATTCCATATCTACAATGATTAGTCAGGTGCACTAGCTTGGCACAATTTATGGATTACCATGCATGTAATAGAAGTAAATATGCCATTATGTGAATTCCTATAGATGTTTATGCATTTGAGGTCATAAAAGATAAGTGGGTACTCTTTTAAAAAAAACCTCACAATTTGAAGCTTTCATTGCCAGCAAATGTTGTAAATCCTTTTAGAGAGTTGAGATCTATTTTTTGTTATTAACAATAACATTCCTCCTTCGATGTCCATAAATAGGGAACACATAATGTTGGCAATGATTATACTAGGTATTAATTCATTTAGTAGTCCTCTAAAATAATTTATTTAAATGCTATATCAAAATTGATATAATAATTAAGTTTTGTTAATGACCATTTAACTATCTAAGTACCAAGTGAAAGATATGAATATATATATTGAGCCCCTTATTGATGATTTGTTGGAGTTATGGAATGGGGTCACTATGTATGGCATCTCTAGACCAATAGGCCAAAGAAAATTTGAATTCTATGCAAGGCTTGTATGGACAATACATGATGCCCCTTGGATAACACATTTTTGTGGTATGTAAAATTGTTAACACATATTTTTGGTATGTAAAAGTGCTAATGCATTTTTATTGTCTATTTAAGTTGTGCATGATAATTGTAAATATCAACATTAACACATGCATCCTATTATACATGATCTTGTATGTCTTCATACAAAGGGAAAATTTGCATGTCTTATTTGTGGTCCAAAGATGAAATCTCATTATTTAAAAATTTGAGCAAAGAAAGTGTTCAATGAGCATAGGAACTCTCTCCATAAGAATCATAAGTATCAAATTACCAAAAAAAATATTTTCAATGGGAAAGAAGAGACAACATTCAAACCACAAAGAATGACACCTCACCCATGGAAGTTAGAATACAATAGAATGATTAATTGAGGTAATTTCATTCCCTTTAATGCAAGTTTTTATATGAAATTCATATTTTGATATTGTCTTTTTTTTAGTAATAATGTAATTGCTGTTCATGAAGGTCATCAAGGCATTGATGACCAACTTTCAAAAGGACTAAAAAAACTATCCTGGACAATTTAGTAGGCTACCATATTACAAGAACCTCTCAATCATATATTTGTTTGGTACTATGCATATTTGAAAAAATATAGCAAAGATAGTATGGAAAATATTGGATGGAAGGCATGACAAAGAAAAAATTGTCAAAATTTATAATGGCATTCATGAATCCAATTATGCACTAAAATTTTTCACTGAATCAAATATAAATAGAAACTAAATTAATACAAGTACCTTTCCTTGGTTATTAACACAACAACAAACTAATGCAAAATTTCAAGCCATACAAAAAATTAAATTTCCCATAGGATTTTCTGCAAACATAAGAAGTCTCATATCAAAGAAAGGTGATTTTGGGTCAGGTTTGAAAATGCATGATTGACATACCTTTGTTAGCATAATTCATGTTCTTCTCTAATTACAATATATTTGTAAAAATTCTTGTACTTTTCATTGTATTATTCTATAATATATTGAAAAGATCATTTTATTATTATTGTATTGCATTCTACCACTATCTCTCCCACACAAACTTGACAACATGAGTGTGAAATAATTTATATAAGATCATAGGAAATACATGAGGTTAGAAGTATTTTTTCTTAGATGTTTTCTATAGATTTTATTTTTTTGTCTTCCTTTTCTTTTTATATAATTTATTGTATATTTTTGTATAGTCTCATTAATATGTGTTTGTGTGATGAATATCTTCAAGGTGGTTGTCATCTAAAGAAATTGATTAAAAAAGACATAATAAAATAGAAGAGAAAAATTTCTTAGCTTTTGTGTGGAATGAAAAAGTGTCTACTTTCAACATTTTTTAATGCAAAATAACACAACCTCATAAATCTAGTTGAGGAGATTGAATTGTGTTGACCTGTACCAACTAGGTCAATGTGGATGGTTGAGAGGCACTTGAAATTTGTGAAGGGTTTGGTTCTACAAAGAGCACATATTGAGGGTTCCATGGTGGAGGGATATATGGTATACTAGACCATACACTATAAAATTTGGGGTCATTTTGTGATGAAAAACTATTGCAATTGCAACGTCCAACCATCTCACCGATGATAGACTCTTCTGTGATATTTTTGGTGTCACGTCTTATGATGGAGAAGAAATCTATTGCAATGGAGAAGGAAGAAAAATTCATAACTTGGAAAAAGGGATGGAAAAAATTTCATGTTGTTGATGTCATAATTGTGAAAGTAGTGTTAAACAACCACGGGCCCCATCATAATTACGATGTTTGGAGCTTTGATTCATCCATCACAATTGTGACACATCTTCAACATCTATGTTATAGAAGTGATAGTTATCCATCAGAAATTATTTCTTACTTGTGATGCCTATGCAACAATTTCATTGTACAAGAGATGGATATCCATCAGAACTAACTATCACTTACAATGGACTATCATCATAATTGTGACAGTTAGTTGAATTATTAAAAACAAATTATTGCAAACTACCTAGAAACTAGAGCTTTTATGAATTGTATCTTTTGTATTCATGTGTTGAGTGCCTCATGATAAAATTCTAGGATGAACCTATTTTTATGGCAACCATAATTACAAAAACCTTGATACATTATCTTCTATACTATGAATTTCAAACCCTTACCTTTCTAATGTTGCCAATTGTAGATATTAGCTTGGAAGGGATCAAAGACATAAAGCTACATGATGTGGGGGTTTATGGAATTATGAAGAGAGTGAAATAAGATTAACACTCTATTACTATTAAAAAAATTATAGTGTATGCATTGTGTTTTCCTTCTAGTTCTCTGTCTTGAATTGATTTTTTTTTTTTTTGTCAATCATTTCAATTCTAAGAGTTGTGAAACTAAAAAATTGTAATGGTTTGGTTCTAGTTAAAATTTTCCTTGAAGTTGTCTCATAAGCATTGAAGCTTCCTAAATAGAGTCATTAGTAGATGTATTTATAAAGTATGGTCTCTTGTATATTTGGAGGACTGGTTTTCGAGTAAAATTGCAAGTGCCTCACTAAGGGTTAAGAAGAAAGGAAATTTTAAGCTTCCTTTAAGTTTAAAAAGAGAGGATATTGTGAATGAAAATTTTGGTGTAATTAACTTATTATAGTCCTATCATTAATTATAATAATGTTTACAAGATTTTATTTTGTAAAATGTTGGCTCTGAGTTCCATTTTGTACAAGTAAAATTGTAATGTTATCAATATTTAACTATATAAATTTTTTATTCAACATCTAGATTACATCTCCTCTTATTTAAAATATATATATTTGGTTGTAGTTTCCATCCATATATGATTTCTTGTTGTTCACACTTCCAGTCTCACATTTAACATTCTTCATACAAAAAACAAGAATGTCTCACAATTCCTGAATATATACAGAAGCCACAAATGAGTCTAATTCATCTACATAATGGTCATAACTAAGAGGAAGAAGAAGAAACTATATTATTTGTACCATTTATCCTCACCATTGTTGAGATGTGTGACTGCAGTGTCATCTTTATTCAAAGCATAGTGTGTAGAGTCTACAAGTACATAATAGTCTATAGATTCTAAAATTCATAGGCTTTCAACGTCCTTTGATGTATTTAACTTATTAGACCATGTCATGGAAAGTGTAGAGTCAAAGAAATTTTGTAATATGGATATGAAATTTTTTTAGGAATATGTTTTGATAGTGAATATATTGATTGGGCTAACCTGATTAGTCATTTTTTGTATGACCAACTAGATAGCTACAAGGAGTGGAAATAAGCGATTTCTTGCAAACTATGTTTTCATAATGAATGTATTCATTGGGCCAACCATATTAGTCATCATTCACATGAGAAACTAGCTAGCTTTAAGGAGTGCAAAGAAGTCTAGTTGTCTCTAGTGTTGATATATGTGCTTGCTAGAAGACAAATTGTCTCACTTGGTTTGCAAACTATAGAATCTTCAATAGACGCACAAGTGTGTATGACTATTTTATATAGTTATAGAAGAAAGAATGCATGGAAAATTATGCATGTATGAATGGCATATTTCTATGGGTGGTTAATACAAAGATTGAAGCATCTCTAGAAAGAATATTTTCCCTTGAAGATGCTACTTTGGTGACTCAATATGGGAATTATTATATTCACTTTGATAGTTTATTTCATTTGAGAATTGGGGGTTTTAAAAATGCCCTACATATATTACAAATAAATGCTTTTAATTATTTAGTGTTCCTAGAACTATGCTGCCATATGACAAAGGTAAACATTAGATATATATCAAAAAGGGGTTTACCCAAATTTCCAATTTGTTTAAATAATAATTATTGTTAAAGAAATGAGGTTGTCAAGAGGCTAAGCACAATCCTTTGGAGTGGGTTTTGGTTTTCCTTAAGATGTAATCGATGATGGTACAAAAATGGTTAATGAGATCTATCATAATATTGTTCTTGTAGCTATTCCACCTCTCTATTGGTCAGAGGACACTTATGATGTAGCAAGCATAACCTTGCATGTGGTTGAAAAATAAATGAGATGACTTGAGAAGAGGACGAAAGAGAGTGGTAATTCATAGGCATCAACAAATGGAGAAAATAATGCATCTCAAAACTCTCTTGCATCTAGGAGCCATGAAATTTTGACTTCTATTTTCCAAGCAAATAATTACCAGTCTACAGGAGGTGAAGAATTTTTAAAAATAGATTAATACAAGTATGAAAGTGTGTTTCAATCATTGTTTTGTTACTGATGTTAAACCAGTATTTATTGGTAAGATAATTGCTTATATGATTTGAGTAGTATTATTTATTTGATTGATGAAGAGGATTTGATCAAATGAGATAACAAGAGCACCTAGAGGACAACTTGAGTTATGGTAAAGAAAAGAAGTACAGAGATTAGTTAAGAAAATGATATTATCGTGTATTGAATATCTACTTAAGGCTACAAAGGTTGGATGCATTGACTAAGTCTAAAAGAATAAGAAAGAAGAATTCAATCTACAAAGCTTGACTAAGTGGACAATAGGTGCTGAGTAAAGTTAATGCAAGCCGAGAAGAAAATAAGTTGGAGCCAAGAAAAGTTAATTTATAGTCCATAATGAGTGCTATAGTTTAAGCCAAGAAAAGTTTAGTTAATTTTGAGGACCGGTAAACTTTAGAAGATGTCGAATATAGTACAAAAGCCAATTGAAAACATTTTGATGTTGAGTGCTAGTATTCATTCTAAAGTGAAGATTTGATGAATCTGAGCCAACTATTTTATTTTCTTGAATTCTGTGAAGCATGTGGAATTTAGCTATGATTAGTTGGTGGCACAGAATTTATGGTAAAATATTTTGAGATGAGTTTAAAGTGAATTCAAAAGAAATTTTCTAGAGGGATAAAAATAAAAAGGAGGGTAGATTCATTGAATCCTTCCTAATCCTACCTAACCCTAAAATGGATGATGGAGGATGAACAAAAAAGATCTAAAATTTCTTTATAAGGGGATACAAGGCATGAAACAACTGCTGGCATAAGAGAGAACCCAATAAAGACAAGAAGTCTAGAGTGTTGTTTCATATGGTTACAAAACTATAGAGTTTGTATTGGCATGCAAAGTAAGAAGACTTAAGAGGATGAATGCTTGAAGGGTAAATGAGCTATCAAAGATGAAGTAAATGAAGCCAAGCAGAATGTTGGACTAAACAGAGATCTATAATCTACAAAGCAAAGTTGTAAGTTGTTACCAGATCAAGCCTGATTTCTACTCTCTAATAATTGTATTAGTTTAGATAAATCCTTTAGATTAAGGGTGACCTAATGGCTATATGTAAATCCTTTAACTAGGTGACATCCCAAGTGAATGATCAAAAGTCCTCTAACAAGGCTACCTCCTAACAAGGTGATTGAAATTCTTTAACTGAGACATTTAATAGTGTGCATTGTAACCTTTAACAGGGTTGTCCTTTCACAAGGTATCACTTTAGAAGGGTGAAAATTAGTAGCATGTTACTAGTAGTTTTTTCCAAATTGGGTTTTCACTTAAATCATTGTTTTTGATTAAGTAAAATAGGTTTTACTAGGATCCTGAAACTTAAAAGCTTTATAGCATATGAATAAATAAATTTTTTAGTAAAGTCCATCTAAATTGAAGCAACTTAACAAAAGCCAACCATAAAACTGGCCCACAGCTAGAAACAAAAAACTAGTAGAACTAGATAAAAAAAAGAGGCACCAACACTAGGAAAGAACAACAACCTAACTATCAATTCTATTTGTCAAGAACCTGTAGCGATTCTATAGCTTCAATAGTCCTTTTTTTATCTGCTTCCTCCTAATCCTAGTTTTGAGCATCCACTTGGTCCTGGTTTTGAGCATCCACCTGGTCCGTAGTCTCTTTTAGGTTGTCCTTGGCCTGCCCATTATCCTGGTTGTACTTCTCTAGAATTTTTCCACCAAAACCAGCACTAATTAGAGAATCACCCAAGCTATTAATATTTTCATTTAGGGTAGTCAAGGTGGCGATCACCTGATTCACAAGGTTGTGGTGGAAAAATTCCATCTGTTGGACACTTTTCTCAACCTTTTTGATTTTGTCCTCATGGTCAACCCTGTGATCCTAGACGTAGATGTGTAGTTGAGTTTCATCCTGGCTTCTATCTTAATCAATGTTCCCTTGGTCGTTGCCTCTATATTGGTCTCCTTCCTAGCTTTTTATCCTCTTGAGTTCTTCAATTTCATGGAACAACCACTTGATGGACCAAAAATTGTCTACCATGTTATTCCTAGTGTTGTTCAAAAGGTTAAGCCCAGTTTCCCTAGCATTGTCTACAATCACTACTAGGTCGAGGTCAATGAGGTCTTCATAATGGGTTTTTCCATCAATGTCTTCCATCACTTGAATGTTCAAAGGCTTGTTGACAATCCCCAATTTGGCATTATTCGAGTTAAAGTTTCTCCAAGACTTCCTCCTATTTTTCATACCCACCTCCCCACTCCTTTTCCAAGAATGTCTACAGTTAGGGAAGAAGTAGGGCTAGGGCTAGGAAACTTAGGAATCAGGACTTTAGTGTTGAAGGCCTCTTCAACTTTCCTTTTCTTAGGATTCCTCGACATGTCGGCAAAATCCTCCTCCTCCTTTTCACTATCCCTCCCCTTCTTTTCCTCCTTCTCATCACCCTCTTTGTTCTCCTCTTCCTCTGAATCAGTTTCCTCTTCCTCCTCACTATCCACCTCAATCTCTTGAGGCTTAGGCTTAGGGGGAATGAGGGGTAAACCTCATGGGCTCTTTCTACAAGGGATGTAGGCTGAGGGTTTCCTATCTTCTTTGGATTTGGACTCCTCTTCCTCTAATTTTATGCTCTGCACTTCCTCAGAATCTAAGCTCCCAATTTCCTGAATGTACCCCCACCATCACCAAGGGATTTTCCCCTGGTTCAAGCCTTTAGATGTTCATAAACTAGGAGGAGTAATCCCTCATGAAGGGTAGGATTAGCAATGGGTTTTCTCTTAAAACCCTTGATACCCTTCCTCATGGAGGTAAAAAGATAGAAGGGAAAAGAAATTTTGATTGTATGCCTAAGGTGATTAAGCAAGACAAAATGATGCATTCTAATCCTATCAAATCTGGGGTCCAGAGAAATATACTCAATGATGATCCTTAGAACATACCTCCAAAGCTTTTTGATTGACTCCATGTCATAGTATGTCTCCACCTTGACAAGCTTCTTTAGCTCCTTTTAATCCTTCACAAAAATTTTAACAACATTTGTCAAAATTTTCTTATCTTTGAAAAAATTGGTCCCTTCCAAAGGAATTTCAATAACTTGGGCTATCAACTCCACATTAACTTGATGGGAGATGCCATCCATTTTGATTCTCCCATTTTTCCAAGAGTCCACCATGACCTTGGTTATCCTTGCATCAAAACCATGGAACTTCTCTAGGAATCGAGAAATCCCACCCTTTTCTAGTTTATGCCAAACCTTCAGTTTCTCCTTCCAGTTCCCCGCCTCCCCTGATGGCTCCCTTCTATTTCTCTCTCCCACCATGGTTTCATTTGCAATTGTGATCCCCCACCTACTCACAATTTTCTTCTAGACTTTGGCCTTCTTCAAATTGCAAAACACTAAAATTTTATCGAGAATACCATTATTAATGGTAGTATTCAAAATAGCCCATATAACGTGTCATATGTACATGTTGTAATGATAAAAGAGTTTTGCATGATTTTTAATAACTCCCCCTCCTACATGAAATCTTGCAAATCATTCCATCATTTATTTTGGATATTTCTAGTACTTCCTTGGATGCGATCATGCAATAGGAATTTATTTATTGCCACTAGAAAGATGTTGCTGATGTGCCACATCCTCTCTGCATTTTTAGTGACTACTTCATTGGCAAACTAGTCAGCAACCAAATTTGCCTCCTTGTACACGTGAGTGATATAAGTCTTGTTGAACTTGCTTAGGTCAAACTTTAATTCATCAATTATATTCACAATGGTCAACGAGGGCTTAGCATGACCATTGAGATAGTTGATGATGTTTAAAGAGTCCCCCTCCAACCATAGGTTCTTAATCACAGAAGCTAGGGCCAGCTTGACAATGTGACTAGCGGCACTAGCTTTAGTGAAATTATTTGTCTGATATCCGAGTAGGTAGGAAAAGGCTGCAACTCCTCCCCCATGACTATTCCTAATGATGCCTCCACTACCCCCAGGTCTTGGGTTCCCTTTTTTCGCCCCATTGAAATTGGCCTTAAACTAATTTTTAGGGGAAAATGACCACCTAGTCTCTTGTCTTTTCCTATTTGTATCCATTTTCCTCTATCTACTATTCCCTCCTTCCTCATTGTTACCATTCTTGGTGGTGGTGAAGTTCTCCTTCATTAGACCTTCAATTTTCTTTGCAATGACAAACTCAAGGGCTTCCCTATCCCTAAAAATTTGGTTATTCCTCTCTTTCCAAATGCCCCAACAGAAATGCAGGAGGGACTAGGAGCCAATTAGATGAGAGATTAAGCCATTATGTGGGATCCTCCATTGGCTAAAGAAATCTTGAATAGTGGTTGGAGGGCACTAGTTGACCCCAGAATTCCTGGTAAAGAGGTTCCAGGCTTTAGAGGAACAAGGACAATGGATAAATAAATATTTGACCATTTCTAGATCCTACTTGCGTAAACTACATCTGTTGGGGATAATCTACCCATGCTTAGCGAGATTTTCTAGAGTAAGGATCTTATCTTGGAGCAAAAGCTAGAAAAATATATTAATTTTAGGGGTCAAACCAGGTGTCCAAGATTTTTCCCAAATGGGTTTCTCCATTCTATCCCATAAAGAGAAGTAACTAGAGGTGACAAAGTAAAGGCCATTTGAGTTATCTCCCCAAATGACTTCATCCTCCTTATTGTTTATTGGAATCACATTCAGAGTAATTGTGAGGGGATTAAGATCCAAGGTTATCAAAGACAAGTCCTACCATCCATTACCTATTTTATAATAATTGATTTTCTGACCATATCTTCTTATGCATTGCTCTACCCATCTACCATAATTAGGGTGATCAATGAGAGGTCCCTGGCTAGTTCAGTTATCTTACCAAAACAAAATATTCTCACCTGTTCCAACTTTCCATTTTGCCTTGGACTTAGCCAATGTCATAGACTTTAAGACCCCATTCCATATGTAAGATCCTTGAGGTATATCAACCTCATGAATCAAAAGGCTTAGCGATTGCCTACTCAAGTACTTTTTAGTCATGATTTCCTTCCATTCCCCTGTACTCTAAAAAATACACAATATTTGTTTGGCTAGAAGGGCATTGTTGAGATGTCTAATTTTTCTAATGTCAAGGCATCCATAACATTTGGGAAGGCAAACATGGTCCCAAGCAACTAAATGATATCTTTTATGTTTGTCAACCCTTGACTAGAGAAAATCTCTCTGAACCTTCTCCATTCTGTCAGCATGCTTAGCTAGGATCCCAAAGAGTCTTAAGGCATAAGTGGGGAGGTTTTGGAAAATAGATTTCACCAAAGTACATTTGCTAGCTTGGCTTAGAGACACACCTTTACAGCCTACAAGTTTCTTATTAAATCTATCAATGATGCTATTCCAAAAGGATTCCAGGGGTTTGGAACCTAGAGTCATGCCAAGGTAACTAGCAAGAAGGGCACCAATACCACTTCATTGTATTCAATTTATTGTCCTTTGTCTCTCTAGTAGGGTATTGATGAAGTAAATAGAACTCTTGTCCTAGTTGATAGCCTGGCCAAATCCCTTGGTATAAGTATTGAGCAAGTCCTTGAACTCTTTGGGCTCCTAGGCTGTGGCCTCGCCCCCAGAATAGTATCATCCACAAATTGTTGGTGGGTGAAAGAAAGAGGACCAAATGAAGGTTTGAGTCCTTGCAATCTCCAGTCTTGTCTTTTTCTTGAGAAAAGTCTTCCTAGACAATCAGCCAAAATGATGAAGAGAACAGGGGAAAGAGGATCACCCTGTCTCAATCTTCTTGAAGGGAAAAAGAAATTTGAAGGGGAATCATTAACCAAAATAGATAAGAAAGTGGAAGAAATGAGCTGAGAGATGAGTTTACAAACCTGGGAGTCAAAACCAAAAGCTTGAAGGATCACCAATAAGAAATTCCAATCCACCCTATCATAAGCTTTAGACATATCAAGCTTAAGCAGGAAACCTTCCCTTTTTCTAGCTTCAAGAGAATGAATCACATCATGCACCGTGATAATAGAATCTAAATTCTATCTCCCTAGAACAAAACCAGTTTGCTGGGGAGAGATGATCAGGCAAAGAACTTTGAGGAGCCTAGTAGTGAGAACCTTGGAAATGATTTTGTAGAAGGAATTACAAAGACTAATGGGCCTAAACTTATCCATTGAGTCTACCCTTGGGGATTTTGGAATGAGAACCAAAAACATAGCATTGAGCTCTTTTAGAAGGTTTATGGTCCCAAAAAACTCTTACCATCTGGACCAGGGGCCTTATCACTCGATAGAGAAGTGACAGCTTGAAAATTTTCCTCCTAGATAGGAATAGCTTTCAGCATAGAGTTATGGTGTGCTTGCAGAATAGAAGGAATGGCAGATAGAATATCCTCCTTATCGGGCCTTGAGAGAGAGTGATCCTTGGAAAGGAGGGATGAGAAGAAATGCACTGCCTTGTCTGCTATCTCATTGTCCTTAGACAACAACACTTGCCCTTTCTTGATACTAGAAATCTTGTTAACAACCCTATTTTTTAAAGTGGTTAGGTGGAAGAATCTAGTATTTTGATCTCCTTCTTTAAGCCACTTAACTCTTGATCTCTACTTCTACAAGGGTTCTTCCCTAGAGATGATGTTATGAAGGTCAGTGAGAATATTCCTTTCCTCCAACCAATTCTGATCATTATATCCTTCTTGCTGAATCACTTCCTAAATTGTGCAAAGTTGATCAGTCCTCTCATCCTTATCTTGGAAAATGTGACCAAAGTTTGTTTTTTTCAATATCTTAATATTTCTTTTCACATTCTTTAGTTTTTGGGCCACCCTGAACATAGTAGTACCCTCCACCTCAATGTTCCACCAAGAAGAAATCTTGGCTTCTAGAGCCAGATGAGAAATCCGCATTTTCTCAAAGCAGAAAGGGAAGGACCATTTGAAAGAAAGAGGACAAATCGGGAGAGATATGGGGGAGTGGTCTGATCCCAATCTAGGGAGAAGGGAAAGCTTGCATGAGTGATTTTGCAACCAAATAGGGGAAATAAGGGCTCTATCAAGATGGACCTAGATGTAATCCCTCCTAACTCTCCTGTTGGACCAAGTGAATCTGCCCCCTAATAATTCAACATCCATTAAGGCCAAATTGTTAATGAAGTTTGATAAGTCTAGCTTATTCTCCTGATGTAGGGAAATTCCTCTACTTTTGTCATCATCAGTTAGGGGGGAGTTGAAAAGCCCCATTATAATTCCTTTATTTTTGTTATTTCAGTTGATAACCTCTGTGAGCTTAGCCTAGAAAAAATTTCTCTCCCTTTCAGAATTGGGAGCATACAGGTTTAAAATAAATCAGGATTCATTGCTATGTATGTGGGACATCTTACATAGGAGAGCATTACTTCCATTATAGATAGTGGATACCTGATAAGCCTTGCTATTGTAGAGTATCAACACCCCATTTGTAGCTCCCTTTGTGTTTGTGGCCTCGCAACTCATGTTTTTGTTGGAAGAAATCTTGCCTACCACTTCTTTTCTCATTTTAGTTTCTTGAATAAAAAAAAGTCAGGTCTTCAGTTTCTAAACGTGTTCCTAACTAACTCCTATTTGTGAGCCCCATTTAGGCCCCTTATATTCTAAGAGATGATCTTCATTTCTTACCAGAGTATTCCTTGATGGTTCTCTGGCTCCCCTCTGCCAAGTTCCTTCTAGCCTCTTCCTGCAGTAACTGGTTCATTTTTTTCCTTCTTGGAGATTTGATTGAATTTCCAACATCAAACTTAACCGTACTTCTGGTTGTCATTGGTGATAGAGGATGATGTTCATGGTTTTTCATCTTTCTCTTAACCAAACTCTAGTTTTTGTTGTTATCTTAAGAACAACTATCAATCCACTCCTCTCATTGAGAGATCTTCTCTGGGGAAGAGTTTTCTATAAACTCTATGATCTTAGTCCCCATGTCTTTGGATACAACCCTATTTGTCAAAGTCCCAATATTACCCACCTGATCAGGTATTTTGCTGACTGCTTCCTTCGAGGGGTATGGGTCAGAAGTCCTAAGAATCTCCATGTGAGGGATCTCCTGCCTTTTAGCAATTTTCTCCTTAGAAATGACATTGTCTTCTACCATGTTTATGGCCACAACAATTGGGTCATCTTTCAAAGACTCATTTGGAGCATTAACATGGAGACTGTCCTGGGACTCTAAAACAAGGTGGGAATGGTAGTTCTCACTCTTATCACCTTGGACACCTTCCTATCTAGTTGAGATGCTCTTAGCCTCCTTACCAGCCTGATTCTCAAGCTTCTTAGTAGGTTTGCATCTCCAGATCAGTTTCTTTTTTCCCTTAATAGAGGTTCCAGTGGATTTGGAGTTCTTCTTTGCTTTGACTGAGATAGTAGGATCCTGACTATTTTGACTGTTCTACTTCATAGCTTTTGGGCATTGATTAGCTTTATGGCCTACCTTCAAATAAAAGAAGCAAGCAAAAGGCATAGTTTCGTAGATCAATTTTTGAACATGCACCTCGAGTTTTGAGTGGAAAGACATAGATTCGGGCATGTTTGTTCCTTCTCTAACCCCTATACAAATGCATGCATAGTTGAGGCATCTTTTGGAGGTAGTGATAGGATCAATGGATAGTAACTCTCCAAAATATTTGGCTAGTTGCACAAACACATCTTTGCTCTAGTATTCTAGAGGCAATTCAGGCAATCTAACCCAAACAGGGGCTTGAACAAAAAAACAATCATTCAGATTCAACTTGGAAGACCACTTCTGAAGGACCAAAGTGGAGTGACCAATAGCCCATTGACCTTCACAAATAATGGAAGAAAGATCTTCCATACAAGTGAACTCAAAAGACAAAATTCCCTTGGCCATGGCCGTGATTGAGAATTGACCTTTGAGAGTCCATTTCTTCTTAATAAAGTTCCTCACAACATTATTGTTCAGCCTAGGCTCTAGAAATTTTCCAATCAAGGTAGAAGCTAATGCTATGATCAACGATTTTTTCTGGGATGAAAATGGCACAAGAACCTTTCTCTAACTCTGGAATAATCTTAATAGGTGGGAAAGAAGACTTACCTAAGGGCTTGATGCCAAAAAGGGAAGACGATTGAGCTGGCTAACCACCTTTGGGACCCAAAGGAATCTTGTATGCTTCCTTGGGGGGAGCACCTAGGTCCCCATCAACATTTTTTGATGGATCCCCTATACCCAAAACCTGACTATCCTCCTTCTCTTACCCATGCTCCAGTCGATGGATCCTATCTCGACAAACTAGAGGAATCTCGCCCTTTTTTGAATTACAATTTTGAGAGCCTCCCCGACCACCACTAATGCTCACCATTCCTATCCTATAAATTCACTTAAATCATTGTTTTGAATGTGTTGTTGAATCTATTATGTTTCATACTTACATTTTTGCAAAGTTGATTTGATAGTAACCTACAATTTTAAGAGTTGTATGATCTAATATGGATGCATGCATAATGAATATATTTTATAGATCGATTCATTAAGTTGTGAAAAGTTTTATTTATATATCTGGACCTTAGATAACTGATTCACCCTACCCCCCTCTCAGATATTCTAAATAATTCCAATAGATGGTATCAAAGCTATCTACTTAAGAGAACTAGTTTGAAGGTACTAAAAGAAAAAAGATCAAGATGTCAAAGAGAGAGGTACCCAAGCTCAACAAGGACAACTTTCATGCAAGGAAAAGCCTAATAATACTACATCTAGGAAGTCTTGGAGACCATACACAATCTATAATTACTTCTGAGCATGTTGATCCTATCACAGTCCTAACTGCTAAAGATCTAAAAGAGAGGAAATAACACAATCAAGCAATGTTAGAGATTGCCTCTACCTTAAGCTATGTTGATTTTAATGACATCAAGGCTTGAAACACTAGAAAGAAGATGTGGCATGAGCTTTGCACCATTTACGAAGGAGATATTAATGTTCTAAGAGCCAAATCTAAAAGTCTTAGGCAAGTTTGATGATATGATAATGCAAGAAGGTGAGAATATTGCACAATATTTCTATAGGATAAAAGATGTTGTTAATTCCATAAGAGGAGCCAATGGAAAGATAGATGATGATAATGTGTTAAGTAAAGTGTTGGGAATATTTTTTCCCATCTATGCTATTAGAGTTTCTACCATATAAGAACTAAGATGTATACCAAATTCCAATTCGACTCTTGAAGGTCTAGTAGGTAGACTCACTACTTTTGAGCTATCTAATTTTGGAAATTTCAAATATGAAAATATGGAATCTACTTTCAAAGTGAAGCTATCAATAAAGGAACCTAATGAGAAGAAGATTGAAAAGGTAAAACATGTTTCAAGTGATAGTGATGTAACAGATGAGGAAGATGTGGAACACCTTGAAGCATTACTACAAGGAGATTTCACAGAGGTAAAAGAAAATTCAAAGGTAAGATACCTATTATGTGTTTTAATTGCAATGAGGTTGGTCATATTGTTGCTAGATGTTTAGAGAAGAAGAACTATAAAGGTGGAGACAAATATAGAAGTAAGAGAGATGAAGACAATAGAGATTACAAAGACAAAGGCAAGAAGTCTTACTACATTGTAGAAGAAGAAACCAAACATGGATTAGATGAACATGATGATGAAGTTGTGTATGTTGCAATGAAGGATGAATCTAATGAAGATGAGGCAAGTACACTAGTGTCTTGTGTGAACAAGAATGATAGATGAATCATTGACAGTGGGTGTTTACATCACATGACTAGAGATAAAAGTAAGTTCATTAGCTTGAATTATTATGATGGAAATAGTGTAATGTTTGGTAATGATACACCATGTCTAGTAAAAGGAAAAGGTTCTATCAAACACACACAAAATATTTCATGTGACAATGCTTCTTATGTCAACAGACTTAACTATAATTTGTTAAGTGTATCACAACTTAACAGTCTAGGCTACAAGGTTGAATTAGAAAATAAGATTACTAATATACACTAATGGAAAGATAATTGGAAATGGTGATCAAACTAGAAGTAATCTATTCTATCTTGATATGAATGATGTTACTTGTCTAATTGTTGAATATGATGATGTGTGGCTATGGAACAAAAGGTTATGTCATGTTAATTTTGATAACTTGGTCAGTATCAGTAACATGAAAAGAGTGAGAGGTTTGTCTAAGTTGAAGAAACATGACAATATAATATGCAAACAATGTCAGTTAGGAAAAATGACAAAGTCTAGTTTTAAGAGTAAGACTCATACCTCTAAAATAATTTTGAATATTGTTCATACTAACTTGTGTGGACCAATTGAAGTGTAGAGCTACAAAGATGATAACTAAATGATGCTATTTGTCAATGATTATTCTAGGATGATGACTATCATATTTTTGAAACAAAGATCTGATGCATTTTAAATATTTAAGTGGTACTTAGCAAGAGTTGATAAAGAAACAAGCAAAAGTATGAAATGTTTGAGATTAGATAAAGGAGGAGAATATACATCAAATGATTTTGAGATGTTTTGTAATGATAGAGGAATCGAAAGACAAACATCTACACCTAGGACCCCTCCACAAAATGGAAGTATTGAAAGTAGAAACATATGTATAATAGACTATGCTAGGACACTCATGATGGAGAAGAATGTTGCTTTGAAATATTGGAGAGATGTTGTAAGTATAGTTTTCTATACCTTGAACCGTGTGCAAGTCATTGAAAGCTACTCTTTCAACACCTTCTGAACTATTGTATGGATACTCATCTAATGTTCAACATTTTAAGGTATTTGGAAGAAAACACTATATTCTCAAAGATAATAGAAATGGAAAATTTTATGTAAAAAAGTAAAGAAGGTATATTCCTTGACTATTCCACAAGAGGTTAAGCATATAAGTGTTTAAATATTAACACTAACAAAATTGTGGAAAGGGCAAATGTGAAATTTGAAGAATATATAGAGGTACATGAGGTTGAACCTATGAAGGAACAAAAGGAATAAAAATATTTTGTATATCTTTATGAAGGTATGCCTATTGATGAGGAAGTTATAAATGAAATTACAAATCAACAAAAAGTTTCAGTAACTACCAAGTCAAATACTAGGAATGTCAAACTGCATTAAAGAACTAAGCTACAATCAAGTGCCAAGTTACAGAATGAAGCTAATGCACATTCTAATTCTAAGATTACTATACATGAAAGAGATGTTTAAATACTTAAAAGAGATGTACATAGTGACTCAGAAGTTGAAAATCTAGATGAAGAAAGTAGAGTTGCACCAAGATTGTCAAAGTATGTCAAAAGACATTATCCTACAAAATAAATCATTGGAGATAGAAATGTTAAACCTACGACAAGAAACAAGTTGAGAAGTGATACATTCTTTCTCCTTGTGCATGAACCAAAGACACTAAAGATGCCTTAGAGAATGAAGACTGGATTAAAGCCATAAAAGAAGAGATTGAATAGATTGGAAAGAATAAGACATGGACTCTAGTCAAAGACAAGAAGACAAAAATGTGATTGGCACCAAGTGGGTTTTCAAAAATAAGCTAGATGAAAATGGTGAAGTCAAAAAGCAAAAAGAAAGATTAGTTTGCAAGGGATATGCACAGAAGGGATAGACTATGGTGAAACATTTTCCCCTATTTCAAGATTAGGAGCAAGAACACTACTTTCTTACTCTACATACAATGGTTTCAAAGTTTATCAAATGGATGTCAAGTCTGCATTCCTAAATGGTATATTACAAGAAGAGGTTTGCATAGAACAACTAGAAGGATTTGTTGATGCTGACAACAACAATATGGTACGTAGACGACACAATGTTTTATATGGATTGAAACAAGCACCAAGAGCATGGTATGAGAGGCTTCATAATTATCTTGTGAAAATTGGATTTAAAAGGACTGATGATAAAAACAATTTGTACTTGAAGACTAAACAAGGAAAAGGTATTTTACTATCTAAAATTTTTGTTGATGGTATCATATTTGGAGGTCAAGATGCTTTATGTAAGGCTTTTGCAAATGAAATGAAGAAAGAATTTGAGAGGTCTATGTTTGGGGAGATCATTTTTTTTGTGGGATTGCAAGTACATCAAATGAAATATAGTATATACATCACTCAATCTAAATATGTGAAAGAGATATTGAATTTTTTTTGGATTGGAAGATTCCAAGCCAGTAAGTACAACTATGGTGACAAGACATAAGTTGTCAAAGATTGATGATTTAGTTGAGGTGAATCAAACATTGTACAGGTCTATGATTGGAAAATTTCAATATGCAATGCATAGCAGACATGATATTGTATTATCTATTGGGATAGTTGAAAGATTCTCTACTAATCCCAAGGAGAATCATTTGATGGTTGTTAAAAGGATAATGAAATATTTGAAAGGAATAGAGGATTATGGTCTATACTATAAGAAAAATGAGAAGTTTGAATTGTGAGCTGACACTGATGTTGATTGGGCTAGAAATATTGATGACAGAAAGAGCACTAGTGGAGGAGCATTTTCCTTAGAAAAGAGGTTGGTTACTTGGATCAACAAGAAACAAAACCATATATCTCAATCTACTGCTAAAGCTAAGTATGTTGTTGCCGCAATAAATTGTACAAACATTTTATGGATCAAACAACTACTCAAAGGTATGAAGGAGGAAATCATTGAACCTGTGATACTTTATTGTGATAATACAAGTGTTATCAAGATATCAAAGAATCCTATGATGCATACAAAGACTAAGAACATTGCAATTAAGTATCATTACTTAAGATAGTTAGTTCAAGACAAAGAGGTGAGATGGAATATGTCAATACCAAAGAGAAAATTGCTGATATCTTCACAAAAGCATTACCTAATGATGCTCATGAGTACCTAAGAGGTAAACTAGGGGTGATACCCCTATCCAAAGCTAATTAAGAAGCATGAAAAGTGCCCTACATCAATTGGAGGTGAATGTTGTGTCTTACAACTGATGCATTGGATCTTACTTTAGGACATGTCTAAAGTAATCAAAGAGCTGAAAAAGTAAATTAGTCGCAATCTAGATGACAAAGAGAGTAACTGAAAATGTTTATAGGGTAAGAGCACAAAGTTGGGTTGCAATTTTGTGAAATAAGACCTTTAAGAAATGAGTACTGTATTTGTTCAAAATTAGGTACCCAATTTTATAAACGTGGTTTGGGTACCTAATCCATACTCATAAAATTGGGTGCCCAAACCATGTTTTCAAAATTGGATACCCAATTTTAGAAAACTACAAAAGTCAAAATTTTGGGGTTTTTTTGTTTATTTTTATTGTTTTTAAAATGTGAGCTTGATTTTAGGAAGATATGAGAGCTTATTTTCATAATTCTACTGACCCTCTACTACTCTTTTTAGCGTACCAGGTATTTTACTTTTTTTTCTACTATTTTATTTCATTATTTTCAATTTTCACTCTATAATTCTATCACTTTATTATTTTTTTCACTTTTAATATGTAAAATTGTAAATTTCCATTGTTAATAGTATTATCTTTAGATTATTGTATCTATTAATTTAAATAGTTTCGTATATTTTAATTTTAAAATTTTATAGATGTTCATTTCAAATTTATTATTTTAGATGTTTCAATGTATTTAATAAAAATTACAATGTTGAATGATTAGATAGATGTAAATTAGATTGTTTAAACATGTAATTACATTCAATATTTTATATTTATTTCAACTAATAGTAATTAATTATAAATTAGTTTGTAAACCATATAAGAAAGAAAGTAAAACTAACTATATTCCTAAGCCTAAACTAAATATTTAATGTGTAACACCCCACCAAGGGATCCAAACACAAAACTAAGTATTTAATGATTTTACTTATTGTATTGTACTTAGTTTCATGGATCGAAAAGAGATTATGCAATCTATTTTATTCTTTCAGCCTTTCATACCATGTGACATGTACAGTGAATGATTGTGCATTCTGAATTAATGCCAAGTGGCATTTCAAACAATTGTATATTATTTAAATGAATTGAACTTGTTATTCTTTCATTTGGATGTTTTATTTATTTTACTTCTAGTATAATTATTTAAAAATTAAATGTGACTCAATGTCTTGGGATCCTTAAGGAATGTAATCTCTTATGTTTTCTCATGTATTATTGTATGTTATTTCTTACTTAGTAAAACTTTAGGTTAGTTCTTTGGATCCCTTGGCTGGGCATTACATAATGTGTTCGATTACCTTAAAACCATATCTTTTTTTATTAAACTACACACTAACCGTAAACATAGTATTATTCTTGATGTAAATTCTCACGAACACTGATTAAAATTTTAACCAAATTATATAATTAAAATTGATAAACTTAATTCTAAGCCTAACCCTAATCATTAATAAACTTAATCCTAAATGTTAAACCCTAATTTAATTGTAACTTCAAATCTTAAACCTAACACTTAATCCCTAGCCAGGTAACCATAATAGTAGGTCCATAATGGAAAGTAATCTTAATCCTAGTTTTGAAAACTTTATTTAATGATTTTAAATTGGATTGAAGAGATATTGAAATCTTAAATGATAAACTATAAAATAGTACTTCAAGAAAAACTTTCTTTGTACACTTATAATCTAATTATATTAATTTGTTAATATTTCTTTCGATAATGGTATTTAAATATGATTTAAATATTCTTTTAATTTATCCACACAATATATAGGACTTAACTTTTTACCATAATTTATGTAGATAATACATTTCAATTGATATGGATTTTATCTTTAGATATTTGTTTGATTCTTTTAGCATGAGGTTTGTTCACATTGGACATAGCTAGAGTGTTATAAATTTGACAAAGAATCCAATCTTCCATAAGAAAGAAAAACACATGGACATCCAATAATATCTTCCAAATAAGATCTTGTTATCACCTTGACTATTACTATGACATTTACACAAAACATAATTGTGATCTAGTAATCAAACATGAAGTTGCCAATAAGTAAACACAACTTTTTGAGACACATTCTTGGTATTGTCCAAAATTTGCCCCTGAGGAAATGCAATGACTGAAGCTCAATATAAATTTAAAATGCTCCTTAACTCCTCCTCATTTGATTGAATATTTGAGCATACAATTTTCCCATCATTATCTTTTGACTATGACAACATATATGATATGACATCAAGTTAGACACAAGTCCATCCTTTGCTAATATAAATTGTAATATAGCTAATATTGATATTTGGTACTTAGAGATTTCAACTATAATAAATAATAAAATTGGAAAGAAAATTATACTTTATAAATAATTATAAAAAAATTTCAATTTCAAAATACAAAAAAAAAATTGCAATTTTACATTTATAATTTAATTGTAAGAGTGCCTACTCTATTTTTAAAGTATATTCTACCAAACATTTGAAACCAAATTTGATCATTTAAAAATAAATTATTCATTTATTCTATGAATTGGTGTGATCATTTTATTAATAGGAAGTATAAGTACACCTATTGGATGAGAAAAATATTGGTAGATACATGATCATAGCCTCTTATAATTAAGTCCAAAATAATTCATAAATTATAGAAGGCCATTAAGTCACAAGATAAAAACCAACATAAACAATTGTTTTATGATACAAAAAATTTATGCATATCACCTAAAGAAACACCATATCTATGGAGACAAAGAATTCAAAAATCTAAGGTTGTTGTGTTAAGATCTGTGCAAGGACTTTCTCTACCACACCAAATACCATTGATATCATTCCTTGATACCTACTATTCAAACCACATGTTACAAATATTAAGAATGGAGTAAAATAAGTCTTACTTTAGCTACCTCTTAGCAACAATTTGCAATGCTCCTAACCTTTTGATAATTAAACTCTATTGTTTATTTTTTAACATACATCTTAAATGGTATTTTTAATGAAATTGTTAACAATAATTCTTGTAAAAAATTAGAGAAAAAGAAAAGAAAATAGTTTCAAGAGACACATGTCATTTGTATTATTCATTTCTAGCCTCCACACCTCCTCTTTTCTTGGATGGAGGATTTTATAACATGTAGAAGTGTACCTATTAAATATGGGAGCATGAGCCACAAGAAAAACCTCTTCAACTAAGAGCTAAAGATGGAGGGGTGTTCCCTTTTTTCACCAAATGTCTTTGAACCCATCGAGAGCCCCTATTTCCATCATTAGGAAGAAAGAGTGCAAGAATACAAAAAGAAGAAAGGAGTGATGGTAAAAACATAAAATTGAATCCAAAAATATACTCACATTTACTAATAAATTGTGGAAGTCTGATAATGTTAATATTTTATATTCAATCCTATTTATATGTTCAATCCTAATTGTTTTAATATTGATCCTTAATTGTACAAATTTTCTAAGGCATAATCATAAACATATTTATATAAGATATTTTTAGAATTCACATTGAAGTTGATTTATTAATATAGTTCTTTGGACTATTATTTTACGATTAGGCTTAAATTTGGTATAATGTTCAATTAGCCTTAACATTAAAGTTTACTTAAGTGTTTAACTTTATTTATTTAATTGATATGGTTTTAAAGATCTGTGTATTTATATAATTGATATTTTAGATTTATTTTATTAAATAGTAATTTTATGATTTTTTATGTTGTTTAAACATATATGTAGATTATATTTGATGGACCCAACCCCACCCCCTCCCCCTCTTCCATCCCCACCTCTGCCCCCTCCATCTCCACCTCCACCTCCACCCCCACCTCCACGACCACCTACTGTAGAGGATCTGCAAGAGAGCATGAGGCATAATCTTAGCAACCTCATGCGAGATATTGAGACTATCAAGTGTGAGGCCCATCCCCCTCCTCACCTACTATGCCTTGCGGATAGCATGCAAGGCATTGTTTTCTCTATATAGCTTCTGGATTCTAATATTGATAGCTTTAGATTGTGGAGGAGAAAAAAAGCATGGCTTTTATTCTGATGGCCTATCCTATAGAGAGGTCCATAATCTCAAAATAATTAAATGACATTTTACTAGATATTTGGTAAACCCTAGGATGGGTGAGGAGATTAGCGAGAAGAAGCCTCATATTTCTATTAGATGGTGCATGCATCCACATATATTAGCACACTTTTGGGAGTGGTGGTGGATGGCATTTGACCATCCACCACATGCTAATCATGAGGTTCCCATGTACTTGCTTAAGAAACTATGGGCTGAGTTTGAATTGGGTTTGAAACCCAATTATTTTGATATTAGAGCATTTTAGGGGGTTGGTGGAGGGATGCTTCAAGATAGGCCTAGGAAAAAGCTGAGTGATAGAACAAGAAATCACATACAGACTCAGCCTCTTGTACCTCTTCCTATAATAATTGTCCCAACACCACACCATCATTGAGTAGTATCATCTACTCTTACCTCGTTGAGTGCCCTTTTAGGCAATTTAATAGAGCAGTGGATGCAAGTGAGAGATATTCAACCACTTGGACACATTTGTACTAGTTGTGGAGATATATCCAAAGGCCCCCAGAGTGATGTTGATGCGACACATGATTACCATTATGATTTTGATAATGATGTATACGCTGCCCATGGTGATGGTGGTGATGATATTGATGTATCATCATTTGTTGACCTCATGTAGGGAGAGCTCAAAGACAGTCAGGAGCAGCAGATAAAATTTTAATTTTAATTTTAATATAAAGTACATAATTATTTACTTTCTACATACATGTGTAATTATATTAACCATATTAATGTATGTTGATTTTTAAATAAAAAAGGATGGATGGATGATATTGTTCCTCCTAGAAGGTAGTATAGTCATTTTTCAAGACCTACAAACATTGGCATCCCTCATATGGTATGCACTTTGAATTACACTATAAAAATGTACATTCAAACTCAAATTTAATAACATGTGCTCAAATGTTCTTTTTATTTGATTTTGTAGGGATTGTCAGCTACTACACAATTTGATGTCAATACAGGTCCTGATCCATTGACCACTTGACCACTAAGGCATAGCCTTAAATATCTACAATATGAACTTTTGACTCAAGGAAAATAATTTGTACTATTTTTGTGTATGTACATTGTTATTAACTTATAATCTGAACAACTTTGATTTTACTAACAGGAGATGGATCATACCTATCCATATAGACCTTGATATAGTTTATTTTTTACTCCATGTTTTGACCATGTGAGACATGCCAATGATCATCATGCTAGCATATCTTTGGACACATCTATGATAGTGGCTACTACTCAGGTATGATATATATACATGTTTTTATAGTGTATAAGAAATGTAGTGTACAAATTATGTGCATTTTAGTTTACGTACTTTGTAATTCATGTATATATAATCTTGACTCAACATTTATGTATCCATAATTTTAGAATTATGTCACCATAAGTGTTGTTGGGAGTATGGGAATAAGCCAGATGGAGGTACCTACATCATCCTTTGAGGTGAGTATTGTGATTTATGTACATACATAGTTCATTATGCTCTTTATCAAATTTTAAAAATGTATGTATTGTAAATTATAGGACCTCACAATGGTCACATTTGGTAGCTTTCATTGTGTACTTCCTCCCAATACAAAGGGACACTCATCTCGTGTGGTATTATTTTTATTATTTAGTGAATATTTAATTTATTTGCATGTTAGGTTTTGAAACCTATTTCAATTAAGCATGTACATGATGAGACATGTCATGTTACACACGATGATCCATCTGCCTCATGGGGTGTCCCACATGATGAGACAACTCATGTTACATAGGATGATCCATTTGAGTCCTCTTCATGTGGACTAAAGAGGACTGCAAATCAGATAGAAGAGGTCTTTTTGGCACCTTTAGATTGTGTTTTTATGACATGTTGTTTTTTTTTATACACTTTGTATTAGGATAGTTAACTGTATTATATGTATTTTTTGACTTCATAGACCATGTACTACTTTTTTATGACTTCTTATCATTCTAGTGTATGTAGTATATATTATTATGTTAGATCATGTTGTAAGTATTCAAACTGTTTTCTTTATTGCGACTTATTTTATTCATGTTATGAAAAATTTTGTAAGTATATGGTACATGAACAATAATTCTAACTATTTATATATACAAACATTAATTTTTTAAAAAAAAGAATGTTAAAGTAATGGGAAAAAATAGGAGGTCATTACTCTAATTAACAACTGGGTATGTGCAGGATCATGGTGTACCTAACTATGGCCTTAAGTGGTAGTGAAAAATCAGCAAATCGGGTTTATGTTAACTTGACACATAATTTTGAAGTGGTTATGGACTTTATATCAAAAACTTGTAAGAAAATAATCTGTAGAAAATTGAATGTAGTTTCTAAACTACTAGGCCTTATCAGGAGAAAATAATAATTAATTGGTCAAAAGTTTGAATTTTAATGCAGTACTAAGAAAATTTCAGGGCAAAAATAAAAAGTAGGTGTATGTCTGACCACCTTAATCAAAATCAAATCATATTTTTTTTTAATATAATTAGAGATATGAAAAGTAGACTCATTCCTGGATGTGATGTATATTTTTTGGTATTTTTATTCCAAATAAATAATTAAATATGAATTTTCTACCAAAAATTTTTTTAGGAAAATAAAAACTCCCGTGTCTAACCACCCTAACTAATAGAAAATTTTACCAAATTTAAATTTATTTTTTCTTATACTAGGTGAAGTATAGAATGTGACACAACTTTTAGATTTAAAAAATGTTATACCATTTGAAAGTTATAGCTATTTTTCAATCAGTATGTCAATCAGCACTTTATAATAATTTTCATTGATAATTAACTAATAAATACTTATCGAACTCAGAATTTGACAGAAATTATATTGATGGAATCTAGAGAGCGATATTAAAAAACCCTTTTCCCTTTATTCAATTTTAATCAAAATAACCTTGTCAGACGGCTACCCGAAGTTTGAGTATCACTAAAACCCTCTTCAAACACATCTTTTGGGTTGACCGAGTAAGCTTCGTAAATACCAAACCTAATCGGATATCCGATTCCAAATCGGATATCTAATTATATCTGATATGCCGTGATTGAGAAATTTCAAATCCCAACCCATTTTGGAGGGGAAATTGGGTTTAAACATTATAGCTTATGATTTATAAATTATTTCACTTATATTACTATGTAAAAATGTAATTATATATATATATATATATATAATAACATAATGTAAAGATATAAGATATAATCTAGTAATATATAATAATATATTATGTTAATCTTATTACAATTTATAAATATAATTTATATTATTATTATTTTTACTAAATATAATAACATAATTTATATATATATATATATATAATATATATATTATATATTATTATATTTATATGTATAATAAATAATATATATAATAATTTAATATATTAAATATAAATATTTAATATGTATTATATATATTATTATATTAATATGTATGTTATATATATATAAAATAACATAATACATATATATGTATGTTATTAATATATATGTATATTATTAATATATGAGTCAAAGCAGGTCATAGGTCAACCATTGACCCCCTTTGACCCATTAAATGATGACATATGTCCCTAGGGGTCCTAGGACCCCTACGGACATATTACAATGGTTAATATGGGTCAAAAGGGGTCATAGGGTGACCTACCCTATGACCCCTTTTGACTCAGTAAATGATGACATATGACCTCCTTTGACCCCTTTTGACCCAGTAAATGACGACATATTTAATGGGTTAAAGGTGACCTATGACCTCCTTTGACCCATATGAACGTTTCAAATATGTCCCTACAGGTCCTAGGACCCCAAGGGACATATTTGAAATGTTCATATGGGTCAAAGGAGGTCATAGGTCACCTTTCACCCATTAAATGATGACATATGTCTTTAGGGGTCCTAGGACCCCTAGGGACATATTCGAAGGGGTAATATGGGTCAAAGGGGGTCATAGGTCCATTTGACCCATTAAATGATGACATATGTCCCTAGGGGTCCTAAGACCCCTAGAGACATATTTGAATGGGTAATATGGGTCAAAGGAGGTCATAGGGTGTCCTATGACTCTCTTTGACCCATTAAATGATGGCATATGTCTCTAGGGGTCCTAGAACCCCTAGGGACATATTTGAATGCGTAATATGGGTCAAAGAGGGTTCATAGGGTGCCCTATCACCCTCTTTGACCCATTAAATCATGACATATGTCCCTAGGGGTTCTAGGACCCCTAGGGACATATTTGAATGGGTCATATAAGTCAAAGGGGGTCATAGGGTGACCTATGACCCCCTTTGACCCATTAAACGATGTCATATGTCTCTAGGGGTCCTAGGACCCCTAGGGACATATTTGAATCATTTATATGGCTCAAAGGGGGTCATAGGGTAACCTATGACCCCCTTTGACCCATTAAACAATGACACATGTCTCTAGGGGTCCTAGAAACCCTAGGCACATATTCGAATCATTCATATAGGTCAAAGGGGGTCATAGGGTGACCTATGACCTCCTTTGACCTATTAAATGATGACCTATGTCTCTAGGGGTCCTAGAACCCCTAGGGACATAGTCGAATTATTCATATGGGTCAAAGGGGGTCATAGGGTGACCTATGACCACCTTTGACCCATTAAACGATGACATATGTCCCTAAGGGTCCTATGACCCCTAGGGACATATTCAAACCATTCATATGGGTCAAAGGGGGTCATAGGGTGACCTATGATCCTCTTTAAGCCATTAAATGATGACATATGTCTATAGGGGTCCTTGAACCTTTAAGGACATATTCGAATGGGTAATATGGGTCAAAGGGGGTCATAGGGTGACCTATGAACCCCTTTGACCCATTAAATGATTACATATGTTCCTAGCGGTCCTAGGACCCCTAGGGACATATTCGAATCATTCATATGGGTCAATGGAGGTCATAGGGTGACCTATGACCCCTTTTGACCCATTAAATGATGACATATATGCCTAGAGGTCTTAAGACTCATAGAGACATATTCGAATGGGTAATATGGGTCAAAAGGGGTCATAGGGTGACCTATGACCCCCTTTGACCCATTAAACAATGACATATGTCCATAAGGGTCTTAGAACTCCTAGGGACATATTCAAATCGTTCATATGGGTCAAACGGGGTCATAGGTCACCCTATGACCCCCTTTAACCCATTAAAGGAAGACATATGTCCCTAGGGGTCCTAAGACCCCTAGGGACATATTTGAATCATTCATATGGGTCAAAGGGGATCATAGGTCACCGTATGAACCCCTTTGACCCATTAAATGATAACATATGTCCCTTGGGGTCCTAGGACCCCTAGGGACATATTCGAATCGTTCATATGGGTCAAAAGGGGTCATAAGGTGACTTATGACCCCCTTTGACCCATTAAATGATGACATATGTCCCTAGGGGTCCTAGGACCCCTAGGGACATATTTGAATCATTCATATGGTCAAAGGGGGTCATAGGGTGACCTATGACCCCCTTTGACCCATTAAATGATGACATATGTCTCTAGGGGTCCTAGGACCCCTAAGGACACATTTGAATGAGTAATATGAGTCAAAGGCGGTCATAGGTCACCTTATGACCCCCTTTGACCCATTAAATGACAACATATGTTCCTAGGAGTCCTAGGACCTTTAAGGACATATTCGAATCGTTCATATGGGTCAAAGGGGGTCAAAGGGTGACCTATGACACCCTTTGACCCATTAAATGACTACATATGTATCTAGGGGTTCTAGAACCCCCAGGGACATATTTGACTAGGTAATATGGGTCAAAGGGGGTCATAGGTCACCCTATGACTTCCTTTGACCCATTAAATGACAACATATGTCCCTAGGGGTCGTAGGACCCCTAGGGACATATTTGACTTTGTAATATGGGTCAAAGGGGGTCATAGGTCACCCTATGACTCTCTTTGACCCATTAAATGATAACATATGTCCCTAGGAGTCTTAGGACCCCTAGGGACATATTCGAATCATTCATATGGATCAAAGGGGGTCATAGGGTGACTTATGACCCCCTTTGACCCATTAAATAACATATGTCCCCTAGGGGTACTAGGACCCCTATGGACATATTTGAATCTTTAATATGGGTCAAAGAGGGTCATAAGGTGACCTATGACCCCATTTGACCCATTAGACGACAACATATGTCCCTAGTGGTCCTAGGACCCCTAGGGACATATTTGAATGGACAATATGGGTCAAAGGGCCCTATGACCCTCTTTGACCCATTAAACAACAACATATGTCCCTCGGGGTCCTAAGACCCTCAAGGACATATTCAAATCATTCATATGAGTGAAAGGGGGTCATAGGGTGACCTATGACCCTCTTTAACCCACTAAATGACGACATATGTCTCTAGGGGTCTTGTGACCCCTAGGGACATATTTGAATGGGTAATATGGGTCAAAGGGGGTCATAGTTCACCCATTAAATGATGACATATGTCCCCAGGGGTCCTAGGATCCCTAAGGACATATTCGAATCATTCATATAGGTCAAAGGGGGTCATAGGGTGACCTATGACCCCCTTTGATCTATTAAACGATGACATATGTCCCTAGGGGACCTAGGACCCCTAGGGGCATATTCGAATCGTTCATATGGGTCAAAGGGGGTCATAGGGTGACTTATGACCCCCTTTAATCCATTAAATGATGACATATGTCCTTAGGAGTCCTAGGATCCCTAGGGACATATTTGAATCGTTCATATGGGTCAAAGGGGGTCATAGGGTGACCTATGACCCCCTTTGACGCAATAAATAATGACATATGTCCCTAGGGGTCCTAGGACCCCTAGGACCCCTAAGGACATATTCGAATCATTCATATGGGTCAAAGGGGGTGATAGGGTGACTTATGACCCCCTTTGACCTATTAAACGATGACATATGTCCCTAGGGGTCCTAGGACCCCTAGGGACATATTCGAATAGGCCATATGGGTCAAAGGGGGTCATAGGGTGACCTATGACGCCCTTTGACCCATTAAATGACAACATATGTTCCTAGGGGTCCTAGGACCCTTAGGGACATATTCAAATCATTCATATGGATCAAAAGGGGTCATAGGACATATTCAAATCGTTCATCTAGGTCAAAAGTGGTCATAGGGTAACATATGACCCCCTTTGACCTATTAAACAATGACATGTCTCTGGGGGTCCTAGCACCCCTAGGGACATATTCGAATCGTTCATATGGGTCATAGAGTGACCTATGACCCTCTTTGACTCATTAAACGATGACATATGTCTCTAGGGGTCGTAGGACCCCTAAAGACATATTTCAATGGGTAATATGGATCAAAGGGGGTCATAGGGTAACCTATGACCCCCTTTGAGCCATTAAATGATGACATATGTTCGTAAGGGTCCTAAGACCCCTAAAGACATATTTTAATCATTCATATGAGTCAAAGGGGGTGATAGGGTGACCTATGACCCCCTTTGACCCATTAAACAACGATATATGTCCCTAGGGGTCCTAGGACCCCTAGGGACATATTCGAATGGGCCATATGAGTCAAAGGGGTTCATAGGGTGACCTATGACCCCCTTTGACCCATTAAACGATGACATATGTCCTTAGGGGTCCTACGAACCCTAAGGACATATTCGAATTGTTCATATGGGTCAAAGGGGGTCATAGGGTGACTTATGACCCCCTTTGAATCATTAAACAATGACAGATGTCCTTAGGGGTCCTAGGACCCCTATAGACATATTCAAATCGTACATATGGGTCAAAGGGGGTCATAGGGTGACTTATGACCCTTTTTGATCCATTAAACGATGACATATGTCCCTAGGGTTCCTAGGACCCCTAGGGACATATTCAAATCGTTCGTATGGGTCAAAGGGGGTCATAGGGTGACCTGTGACCCCCTTTGACCCATTAAATGATGGCATATGTCCCTAGGGGTCCTAAGACCCCTAGGAACATATTTGAATCATTCATATGGTTCAATGGAGGTCATAGGGTGACCTATGACCCTCTTTGACCCATTAAATGATGACATATGTCTGTAGGGGTCCTAGGATCCCTAAGGACATATTTGAATGGGTAATATGGGTCAAAGGTGGTCATAGGGTGACCTATGACCCCCTTTGACCCATTAAACGATGACATATGTTCTTAGGGATCTTAGGACTCCTAAGGACATATTCGAATCGTTCATATGGGTCAAAGGGGGTGATAGGGTGATGTATGACCTCCTTTGACCCATTAAATGATGACATATGTCCCTAGGGGCCCTAGGACCCCTAGGGACATATTCGAATCGTTCATATGGGTCAAAGGGGGTCATAGGGTGACTTATGACCCCCTTTGACCTATTAAATGATGACATATGTCTCTACAACTCCTAGGACCCATAGGGACATATTCGAATGGTTAATATGAGTCAAAAATGGTCATAGGGTGACCTATGACCCCCTTTGACCCATTAAATGATGACATATTACCCTAAGAGTCCTAGGACCCCTAAGGACGTATTTGAATCGTTCATATGGGTCAAACGGGTTCATACGGTGACCTTTGACCCCCTTTGACCCATTAAACAATGACATATGTCGTTAGGTGTCTTAGGACCCCTAGGGACATTCAAATCGTTCATATGTATATGGGTTAAAAATTGAAAGGATATATGTATATATACTATTTATACTATTTTATGATAATAATAATAATATAAATAAATACTTAATATTAATATTATTATATCTATAGTAATAATAATAATACTATTATAGCTATAATAATAATAATATATATTAATACTATTATGGGTAGAATAATAATATTCATACTATAAATATATTAATACTATATATTAATACTATTATATATTATTACTATATATTAATACTATTATACTATTAGCTTAGTAATAAATCAAAGTCGGTTTCCCTCCAATGATTTTCATGATATTAATATAATTATGGCAAAGGAGAGAAATTATAGCAAGTTTTCCACCCAAAAATTCACTGGCACCAATTCCCAATATTTCACTGTCCCTACAGACCCGACAACATCACTTTTTCACTTCTTCTTTTACGAGTTTTGGCAAAAGTCGTGTTTTGGGGCCCAACCATTCAAAAAAAAATTTAAAAATATAACCTTAGGTGTTTGAATTTGTCATCTGAATTGGGAGCAACAGTCGTCAAAAGGATAAACACAAAAGGAAGATATCCAATGAAAACATTGTGGCATATAGGAAAAGGGACAAAATGGAACACCAAAGAAAAAGACAAGGTATGCTAAATATTAGTCAAGTTGAAGATAAATTAATCGAAGGTGAAATCATAGAGTCAGATAATGAATATGTACAGTTGGAAAATGAAAATTTACCTATTGAAAATGATAATACCAAAATTGAAAATTTGGAGAATGAAAATTTTGAAGAAGAAATGCCACCAAGTCATAATCCAAATTGCATAATTGACCATGTCGAAGATGACAATGCACAGGAACCTAATGCACAAGAACCTTACATATCTCCTAATTATAATCAACATGAAGGTTCTAAGACATCAAAATTGATAATTGAAATTGATGAAACGATTATTACTAGTTTGGAAGGAAAAAAATCAGAAAGAACCATTCGGTTATGGGCTTCAAGACTATATTAGATTTTTTTGGCAACAAGACAGTGGTAGAGCAATGTCAGCTTTTCATGCACTTATTAAAGATGCAAAAGCTGAGACCTATACTTTCCAAATTGAAGAGTCGTGTCAATAAAAAGTTGGAAAGAAATGCTATTATTGTGAAGAATCTTTTCAGTGCTCTCAATAGCATTGGGGAAAATAGTAGAGAGAAGGATAATAGAACTGCTCGAAGGGTTATTACAACCTCTTTGGTAAGTCATCATTTGAGAAAGGGTAGATATATGAGACAAACTTGTATTGATTTGAATCTAAATCATACTACTTTGAGAAGAGCACTTAGTCGATGAGAGAAAATTGATGATCCTCTTCAAAATGAAACATAGGCATTTGGAGGGAGACTTCCACATTTTGATAAGAAGCTATCCAACGATGTGAAGGAAGAAATTACACAATTTTGGCACTCTAACTCACGAGTATCACCCAATGCTAAAGACATCTTAAAGTTGAGAATTGGCATCAGAGACCACACGCCACATCCTAAACACCATTTGGAGGTAGGTCAAACTATGTTGTTGAAACAATTTAGAGAGAGTCATCCAAGTCTTCATATATCACAAAGGGCTTTTGAATCTTTGAAGCCATTTTATTGTGTGCCACTCAAAATTCAAAATACATGTTGTTGCAAATATCATGTTGAGTTTTCTATGCACCATGAACTATTACGCTCCATCTGTTCTACTTTGCATAGTAAATAAATGTTGGAGGATTGTGGGGCTAGTGGGCTTCCAAAATCATCAAGAGACTTGCTAGATCAACTCTTATGTCATAGAGTTGATGGTTGTTCCTTTTATAGAAATGCTTGCTTAAATGAGAAGTTTTCAGAATGTGGTGGCTTATCCAAGTTTAACACATGTTTCCATGAGGGGTGCGAACAAGATCTTGGAAAGACAATACTGAAAAAAAGGGTATATGAAACAGTGAAATACACATTGAAGAGTGGGAGTGAGAGCTCTAGATGTGAATTGGTTGGAAAAGATATTAGTGTGGCTAATTTTATTTTAGATTTCAAGGCAAATCTTTTTTACAAGTATGCAAGACATAGTCACAGGTCTCAGTGGTTGGATCAACAATTTAGAATGTGTAAGGAGACTTTTCCCATTGGCACTATTATATTAGTTGTTGATTTTGAGGAGAACTACAAATTACAACCTCAAAATGAGACACAATCTCAGTATTACAACTCCATTCAAATTGCAATTTTTGTTCACATAACATATAGACATGCCCCTGATAGTGTGAAAAATAATCGAAAGATTATTAGAGAGTATCATTTTTTTATGAGTGATGATAGATCTCACTCTCATGAGTTTGTGCAACATTCTTTGGAGAATTTTTTTGATTTCTTACATGAGCATGAAATTTCTATGGATAGACATATCATTTAGTCAAATAACTATACAGGTCAATTCAAGAATGCTAGCATATTTTATTGGTTGTGTAGGATGCACGTAGAGAGAGGGGTGCCTCATATTTGGAGGTTTTTTTGAGTTCAGCCATGGAAAAGGGGAACATGATGGAGCAAGGGCATGTGTGAAGAGAGCTCTATTTAAGGAGCAACTGAAGATTTCAACAATAGAGCTTCTTGATGCTCGTAGCATTGTTGATTGGTGTAGTTTAGCATTATCACAAGGGGGCACTCTTGAGTCAGTGGTATGCAGGTTCTTTTGGTTGGTTGAGGAAGGGTCCATAGGTGATAGATCAAATTGTGCTATAGTGAGAGACTCATCAAAAATGCATTCATTTCGGAGCTCTAATTCTAGTACATGGACCATTTGGGCATGACAACTAGCTTATTTTTGTCGTACTTTTTTTCAGTGTGATTGGGATCACTATGAGTCAAGTGAGTGGGTAGACACATGGGCTCCACATTATCTTACTCCATTGTCTATCATACCCTCTATCAAAAATGATGACATAGAAAGTTCAATTGAGCATAACCATCTATGAGATCTACTTCAGACAGGACATGTCTTTGCATTGGTTGCACCACAGGGGAATGATGAGAAATTTGATTATTGGTTAGCACGTTGTGTAAGAGGTAAATAAAAACTTGCACAACCAATCACAGATGATGATGGATTCACATATCCTACTGGTTCAGTGGTTGTTGCTGGAACATGGCTGAGGACATACATGCTTAGAAGGAATGAAATTCCTGCATTCGAAGACTATCAGAAGCACAAAGTAATTCTCATATATTCGCATCTTATTATAGCAACAAATGTAAAGTTATTGAAGCATCAAGGAAGACCAAAAGTAAAAGAACTTTTTACTATTGCTAATGCTGATCATGAAGCCCTGTTGGAGACCCTAAAATAGAGAGAGGACCCTGTTGGAATACTCGACTAGGTATATATACTTCTTATGTTATTTTTTTCATTATGATTTAATGAATTGATGATTATCTTGTTTAATACAATAAGTTACTAATTTTTTAATGATATTGGAATGTAGGTACATCATGAAGAGTTGGAGGGGGGTGGTATTGGGGAGAATTTCTAAAATTTATGATGTATTATGATGTAAAATGCGTACTTTTTTTGTATATGGTTTTTGTATTTTGGTAGGTTCTTTTTAATAAATTATAAGAGGAAGATATTGAACAAGTTCTTGCAAATCATATTTGCATGTGATACAAGGCTATAAGGACAATTTTAAGAGCAATTATAACTATATGAAAGATAATTGCTTGCGGATATCTTATTACAAATTTGGTTTTTTCCTTATTTGACATAAAGCTGACATTATGATTATTAAAACTATTTTTATCAAACTAATCAAATAAGAAAAATCTAGAAAGTACAGATGAACAATTAGAATACTTGATTTCTTCCATTTTACAACCAATCATGGCATTTGAAAGCATAAAGAGTCATAATATTGTATAATATTTTGAAAGACTTTCATATTGAAAATTTGTATGAAGCACATTTGGGATAAGCCATGAAATCCATGAAAGAAGATAGCATGTAGGATAAGCAATTAAAGACAATAAGCAAGATAGCATATGCATAATGACATGATATGAAGTTGGATATGAAGGCTATGAGTGAATGAGAAAGTAAAATAGGGAATCTCATGGATAAGATAGCCAATATGTAAGGATAGCTCAAAATTGTCAAGATCAAAGAGGAAGAGGGAATAGATGGATGATGGAAGAATTACACATGATGCATGTTTACTAGGTTTTCATCATGGTACTTATCCAAAGAGAAACAAGAAGTGGTTTTCACCATAGAATGAATTCATTTCTCTTTAATTTTTCTACCAAGGTGCCACAAATAATGGTTTTCACAAAGGCACATTTTTTATCTTCTTTTCTATTTTTATTTTATTTTTTAGAAATAGGTCAACTCTTTTCAAGTTAGATAGTGTTCCTATAGGAAAGATAAGTTATGATAAGCCAAGACCATAGATAAGTATGCTCAATGATGTTGATAGGGTGAAGGAAGTGAGATGATAGTAGGATAAGAGTTCATTCCTTGGAAGGATTGTATGAGTATGGATAGTAGGTAAGTGTAGCTTTGAAAACATTGCATAAGGGTAGGTGACAAAGTGGGGAAGATCAACATTTACACACACCTTGGAGGGTTTCTGAATGATGGAGGAATCATGGAGGAAATAGATAAAAGTTTAGATGTATGAGCTGGTAGGAAAATGTTAGAAGAAGATTAAGTGGAATATTTGTAAGCTTTTGAGAAAGATGCTTGTAAGAAAATGGAGTGGAAGCCTTTGGAATATTGAATGTCAACTTAGATTTATGTTCAATATTAAAGTCTTTCAAGAGAGACTTTGGAATCCATATAGCTTTAGATTTTCCTTTGTATACTTTATAACATTTCTTCAATAATGGGTTTAGGAACCCATATTTTCTTTGATTTCACTTTTTGAATAGTGAACCTTTGTGGTATCTTCAACATATTTTCGTTATGTCCATTCACATGTTGATTAGATGAGACATAATGATCTCTATTTTTTAATGTATTATTGTATTTCTTGTGCTGAAAATCCAAATTGCTTCCAAAAGATTTGGGACTTATGAATGAATACGGCTGATATGATTGGTTTAGATGGTTGAGTGGACGGTTATTTTCTAGGATGAATGTCTTGTTGATCTTGAGGTACATTAGGACAGCTAGAAGTAGAAAGTGTAGGAGAAGGTTTGAAGACTTTAGATTAGATGGATAAGGACCAAGGATAGAATTATGAAATGCAAAGGGATAGTGACTAGAGATTTCAACATCTTTAGAGTGAGTAGCATGACCAAAGTCATCAATAGAATCATGAGTACCTTTTATAGGAGAAAGACCTTTGATAGGAGTGTTTGAATCTTGAGCATGATTTTGAAGTGGATATGGAGAAGTAGAACATGAGGGGACACTTTGATCTTGACATGTTTCTTTATATAGCATAGAAAGATCACTTTTCCCATAAGTTTCAGTAAGCTCAATGGAGGTAGTGGAAATGGTATCCTCATCATATGTAGGAGGTAGGTAACACACAGGATATAGAAAGGTGAAATTTTTTATGAGATCAAAAGGTGTTTGATATTGATCTTTATTTATATATTTTTCTTTTTGAGAGTCATCTTGATATGGAGCACCTTCTAAGGACAAGGGAAAATGTGAGTTGTGCATGATAGAATCTTAAAGCAATAATGCAGGATTAGCTAAAGTGGGCATAGTAATCATAGTATTGCATGAATGTTGAGGATCTTTAGTCTTAGTAGCATGAAAAAGGTTTGCAGACAAGGGAAGGTTAGCTTGATTTTCTTTTAGTTGTAGCCCTTGAGGGTACACATGGTCTATATGGAAAGAATTAGGTTCTTTGTTTGGCGGAGGCATTTTTGAAAGCTTTCACACTTTCAGAGGTTCATTAGTGTTATAAGAAGTGAAGGTGTCAAGGAAATCATCACTTGACATAGGTTCATCAACATGATCTTGTGACACATGAGTCATTAGAGGTATCAACAATCCCATCATAAATGAGATCTTGGATTTTATGTTTCAACACTATGGAATCTTTAGTTTTATGAAATTTTCTTCCATGGAAGTGGCAATAATGATAATTTCTCCACCATGGAGGTTTGATTTTGGGTTCATAAGGTCTAGAGTTGTCTAGTAATGTGATGGATTCATTATCAAGAAGTGTTTGCAAGATGTTATCATGAGAATTTTCCAATGGAGTAAAAGTTCTCTCAAAAATTTCTCCATGATAATTTTGTTGTTTCTTAAGTGAATAGAATGCATCCATGTCTTCATCACTATCTTGGTCAAAGATAGGTCCATAATGAAAGTTTGGCATAGGCTCAAAGGAGGTATCACTTGCTTGTTCTCTAAAGAGGTCTTTACATCTAGAAGATGAAGATATTTGATGTCTTGGAGTAGAATATGAAGACCTTGAAGAAGATGACCCATGTGTATGTAAAGGTCTTAAGGGAGATTAATTTAAGAATGCAATATTCTCCTCTAACCTTTTCTCATGTTTAGAATTGATTTCTATCATGTGCTTAGAGAGATGAAGGTAAGAAAGATTATTTGTCTCTTCTAGCTCTTTGTATTGAACATATAGATCTTGAAACTCTTTAGTGACATGGAGGATATCATGATCATCTAGATTTGGTTGAGGTTTGGTAGCACAAGGTTTGAATACCATAGTGGTAGATAGATAATAAAGCATGAAGGAGACTAGAGGAAGCTAATAAGGTGACACAAGATAACTTGATGTCCAAACTAGAGAGGTAGAAATGAATGAGTGACTTGTCAAACAAATTGTCCAAGCAGGTTACAACACTAGTGACTCAAGTCAAGAGCTACGAAAAAATCCCAAATTGCAATGTAGATAAAGAAAGAGAGATGACAAGTGAACAAATTTAAGTGTAGTCAATAGATCAAGGAAACCATTTAGTGAAAGATATTCTTAGTATGTATATCATAGACCGTGAAGTTAGAAAATACCAATAGCTCTAAGACCAAAGAGCCATTTTAAGCATGTTCAAGCACTAGAGACATAGAAAATCAAAGTCAATTTATGAAACTCCCCTTACCAAAAAATGCAAACAAATATTTGCACTTGATGTTTTGACTTTGTTGACAAAGTTTGACAATAATTGATAATATTGCAAGCTTGATGTTCAAAAGCAATTTTTTTTCCAAGAAAGATAGTGACACATGGAGTAGTCTTCAAACAATCAAGCAAGGCACAAAGCAACCTTTCATGATACAAGTCAAAGGGGTCAACCTTTCTTGACAACTTTTCAAAATCTAACTCCTAACAGCTACAAGGCAATGCCATTAGCTTGGGGTAGGTGGGTGAACCCTAGTGACACCCTTGTTCCAACCATGGAGAATATCTATCATCCATGGACACCCTGTACCGAGGAGTCCCCAAGGTTCTCTAAGTGTGTTTTGAGGTTGATCTTCTGAGGGTCATAACTTGGAGCTCGTGAGGGCTATCGATAAACTATCGAATGCTACAGGACATTGATGTTGAGGCCTAAAATAACCTATCTCATTTTTGAGAGATCACATTCTGTTTGGATTCAGAATAGCAATCTCCCTCGATGCCAAAACTCGCAGTGTGCCTCAGTTCATAGGTGCACCACAGCGTAACTTTGAAACCACTGATCTTGGCATCGAATTGTCAGCACCATTAGCTCTGGATGGGTGGGTGAACCCTAGTCACACCCTTGTTCTGGCCATGGAGACCATCCATCATTTTCGGCCACCCCGTACTGAGGAGTCTCCAAGGTGCTCTAAGTGCATTTTGAGGTCAATCTTTCGAGGGTCATAACTCGAAGCTTGTGAGGGCTATTGATGAACTATCAAATGCTACATAACGGTGATACTGAGGGCTAAAATAACCTATCTCATTTTCAAGAGATCACATTCCATTTAGATTCAGCACAGTGATCTCGCTCGATGCCAAAACTCATAGTGTGCCTCAGTTCATAGGTGCACCATAGTGTAACTTTGAAACTGTTGATCTTGGAATCGAATCATTAGTACAAATAGCTCTGGATGGGTGGGTGAACCCTAGTCACACCCTTGTTTTGGCCATGAAGACCATCCATCATTTGCGGCCACCCCGTACCAAGGAGTCTCCAAGGTGCTCTAAGTACATTTCGAGGTCAATCTTTCAAGGGTCATAACTCGAAGCTCGTGAGGGCTATCAATGAACTATCAAATGTTAGAATATGGTGATACCAAGGCCTAAAATAACCTATCTCATTTTTGAGAGATCACATTCCATTTGGATTCGGTACAACGATCTTGTTTGATGCCAAAACTCGTAGTGTGCCTCAGTTCATAGGTGCACCACAGCATAACTTTGAAACTGCTAATCTTGGCATCGAATCGTCAGTGCCATTAGCTCTGGATGGGTAGGTGAACCCTAGTCACACCCTTGTTATAGCCACGGAGACCATCCATCATTTGCAGCCACCCCGTACCGAGGAGTCTCCAAGGTGTTCTAACTACATTTTGATGTCGATCTTTTGAGGGTCATAACTCAGAGCTCATGAGGGCTATCAATGAACTGTCAAATGCTATAGGATGGTGATACTGAGGCCTAAAATAACCTATCTCATTTTTGAGAGATCACATTTTTTTTGGATTCGGCACAACGATCTCGCTCGATGCCAAAACTCGTAGTGTGCCTTAGTTCATAGGTCCACCACAGCGTAACTTTGAAACCACTAATCTTGGCATCGAATCATCAGTGCCATTAGCTCCGAATGGGCAAGTGAACCCTAGTCACACCCTTGTTTCAGCCACAGAGACCATCCATCATTTGCGGCCACCCCGTACTGAGGAGTCTCCAAGGTGCTCTAAGTGCATTTTGAGGTCAATCTTTTGAGGGTTATAACTCATAGCTTGTGAGGGCTATTGATGAAATTTCAAATGCTACAGGATGGTGATAGTGAGGCCTAAAATAACCTATCCCATTTTTCAGAGATCACATTTCATTTGGATTCGGCACAAAAATCTCGCTCGATGCCAAAACTTGCAGTGTGCCTCAATTCATAGGTGCACCACGGTGTAACTTTGAAACCACTAATCTTGGCATCAAATTGTCAATGCCATTAGCTCTGGATGGGCAGGTGAACCCTAGTCACACCATTGTTTCAGCCACAGAGACCATCCATCATTTGTGGCCACCCTGTACCAAGGAGTCTCCAAGGTGCTCTATGTGTATTTTGAGGTCGATCTTTCGAGGGTCATAACTCAGAGCTTGTGAGGGCTATCAATGAACTATTAGAGGAGACAAGTTTTTAAGAAGTAGTGGCTTAGTGTTTTTGTTAAAATAGGTTAGTGGGAAGGCTTTATTAGAGGGTCTTCACCAAACTAGTGGGGTGTTTGCCCACTCTCTAATCTTAGAGACAATTAGGTTTTGGAGGGAGATTAGGGGAGATCTACTACAACTATCCTTACCCTAGCTTGGACCAAGGTTGGTATCTCAAACTTGCTTCTTTTCCATTTCTTTCTTTTAGCATGGTTAAGCAAATATGCAAGTGTGGAGTTTATCAATGGAGTATGCATTGCATTGCATTGTGGAGTAGCATTCATGTGAGTGCTTGAATGGTGTTCATTCCATGTAGATTAGTGTGACACCATTGTGCATCTTGTTGTATTGTGTGGAGTATTGTGAGTATGAGGTTTGGATTTCCTCCATTTCCTTGTTGTATTATGGGTGTTGATATTGTGTTGTGAAAACGTGATGTGCTCTTGAAAATTTCTTGTTTTATTTTTACTTGGTTTTGTTTTCTTGTTTTGTGCTTGAGTGTTGTTATGGGTGTGGGACTTACACTCACCCTTGTGGCAAGGGAAGAGAAGTCCAAGGTGAAGGGCTTAAGTTGGGTTTGAAAAATGTATTCATAACCTTTGAGTACGGGTTCCATTGTATGCCATAACCATTCATATCTTGCTGGGGGTGATAAGGAAAGTATGGTGTAGAAAGGAAGTTTGAGGAGTTATAGCTGATGGTAGTGGGTTTGGGGGAGGAAATGTGGAGGCCCCGAGAGGGCATTAAATTGTTGATTTATGATAGCCCTGAGAGGGCATGAAATTTTATGAATTATGATAGCCTCGAGAGGGCATGAAAATTATTTATTGTAGATATGGTTTGGTATGGAAAGTCTCCATTTTAGAACACACCTTCACCCTATGTTTATGGTTCCATCTATGAAGCCATTGTGAAATAGCCTTGGGGGGAAATTGTTCAAGTTTGAAATGTAATGTTTATGCATTGAAAGATTGTATGTGTATCCTAGTTTGAGCCTTGTTCTCGAGTGCGAGGGTGCTCGCTTTGAGGCCTATGGTTGGGTGGAAAGTACCCATGGTCCTTGTTATTTTGTTGTGTTGCATATGCAGATTTGTGTCAAGGGAGCAATGGAAATGGCTTGGAATGATCATCTTGCAGATTGATGTTGGATGAGAAAACTTGACATTGTGCCCTCATTTGTGAAGGAGGATTCACCAGCTTGTTCATGTTCTCAACGATCATGTTGGACAATGTTCATGCTACTCATTGTCCATATCTTTCAATGTTCATGTTCCTTATGATTTTGAAAAGTCCCTTATGTTGCTCCATTGTGATGGAAGGAGATTGTATCATTGTTACATAATGTACGTGTAGAGGAAATAATTGATAAGGTTGTATATGCATGTTTCATTTGGAGTTTATATTGTTATGAAAGCATTGGTATGAGTCACAGATTTTCTTTGACATCATTGTTATCATTTGAAAATGTGAAAGAAAGTTTTCTCCTTGTGGTATTGTAAATGACTAGTTGATAATAACAATCCATAGATGTTATATGATACCATTGATTGTATAAATTTAAAACTTAGTAGATTTCTTACAATCTTGTTGTGCACTCAATAATTTGGAAGGAAAATTTTATGTTCATATCACATGCATGGATAACATTGATTTTAATTACCAAGCTTAATGCAATTCTAAGCAAGGAAATCATCAAATTAATTTCATGATATAACAAAATGAAGTTTGTTGTAAGAGAAGACATAATAAAATCTATGAGATACATTGTTGTAGGCATGCATTTTCCTCTCTAGAAAATGTATGGTAAAGGCAAATAAATCTCTTCCTTAATACAGAGCAATAAAATATTAAAGAATATTCCCAGATTCTAGACTTCTATCCAATAAAAATAAAAATAATAATACCATATAGAGACTAATGAGTGCCCTAGACTAATATATTTCCTAAGTGACATAATGGTGCACATTACAATCTTGTGACCTCTAAGTCACATCCAACACTCAAATAATAAATTAGTAATTAAATAAATAAAGGCATATTAGTGTGCATGTTAGAGAATATGAAAAATTTAAATATTTAACTCAAAAATAAAATAAAAGCCAAGATTGATCTTGACCGCCCTTCTAGAGTAGCCCCCAACATTTCCTAAGCCATCATAATGCAAAAAGTTTTCTCCACTCCCCAAGGCGTATTGTTAAATCTGACATTCATTCTGACATGTCATGTCAAAACTTTTATCCTTGAGCTTGCCTCCTTGAAAAGGGGTTTCATCCCCATTAATATACTTGGGTGCATAGGAGAAAGGGTTTATGTCACATACTTGTGTTATGCACTAGTCGTCCCTGTAGACACCTAAAAACCTCTAGAAAATAAAGTATTTTTATTTTCTAAAAAATTCCTGATGATATCATCATTTATTAATTAATTATTTATTTAATTAATTTATTTATTTTTATGCCATTAAATCCCTTTATCTTAATTAAAAATATTTAATTAAGGAATCCCTCCCAAAAAATTTTTAATCTTATTTAAACATTATTTCCTTATTTATTAATTATTTAATTAATAAATTGACCAAAAAACTCAAAATAAATAAAAAATTTATTTTTTGCCCAAAACTTGGCCAATTTCTTTAAGACCACTAACCTCTTCCAAAATCTTCTAATCCTTCTTTAATTTTGATTAAAGGCTAATCCCATCATTTCCTACCCCTAATCCCAACTCAAAATATTTAATTAAGATTAAATATTAATCCTCATGTTTATTAAAAAAGTTTTAATAAATATCTCCTCAACCCAAACCCTTGAAATAAATAAAACTTTATTTATTTCCTAAAAATCTAATTTATCCTCATCCTAAGAAGTTCTAGACTCTTCTAGAAAGTCCTCATCCTCATCCTAGGAAGTTCTAGACTATTCTAGAAAGTCTTTATCCTCATCCAAAGTCTAGACTCTTATAGAAGATGTCTTTAAACCTAATCCTAATCCCCTCCTAACCTTTTCACATTCCCTAAACATGGGTTAAGACTTACTAACCCAAGCCAAAGTTAACAAATATCTCCTCCTTCACCCACCCTCATTAAATGCCATCCACTTGCCTATCCCTAAGCTAATCCTAAACCATCCTAATCCATCCTCTAATCATTTGCACAATCCTAAGCAAGCTTAAAACCTTCCTAATCAAGCCCAAGTCGAAATTCCTCTCATCTCTTTCAAAATATCCCAACCATAAAACTTTATGAAGCCCACTAGGCCATAAATGACTCTTCCAAGCCCTTTTATTGCTCTTACAAGCTATTATGAGGGTCTTTATGAAGATTTTATCCCTTGAGCCTCCTTTGTTGACTTATCCTTCCCCTTTTCTCCATCCTCTCACCCTGTGACATGTGTCACTCCCTGATTGGCTGTAAGGAAGCATAATCCATGTGCTCTCCTCTCATGCAATCTGAGCCCTCCATGATTTTTTTCCATCCTTACATCTTAGCCCTCAATCCCTCAAGCCTCTTGCCTATGAATTGGATCCTTCCCCTTTGCAAAACAACACAATCCATGAAGTAAAGTCATAATGCCATTTTAAGAAGCCATTTTACATCAAAACCATACACTCACACCCAAATTCCAACTCCATTTGAAGCCATTTTTGAAGCATAAGCTTGAGCATACATCCTATCTATTTAGACAAAGCCACTCAACAAGAGAGCTTCTCATTGAGAGAGCCCATTAATGGCTCATATTATTAATTGAGAGCTCATCTTAGTCTATCTTGAAGTTTATCAATTTTGTTTAGTTTGTAGAAGCTTTATTTAAATTTGGTTTCTATTAGCATACTAACATTGCTCATATACATTTTGGCATGCCCAGTGGGACCCCGCATGTGTCATCTTCATTAGCTTTTTTAGTCAAGTTTTGTATGTCATTTTCTAATTTTGGCTAATTTTGCTTGTTTTTGTGATTGGTAGGATTGTATAAATTGGTTTTGTAGGTCCACATGAGCATGAAAAAGACAAAAGAACTCATAATCTATCTCATAGTGTTTGCAGATTTCTCAAGCTTATAGGTGGACAAAGAACTTGGAATTATTCTTCCTCTTCTTGTCTATATTCTTTTTATTCCATCTACTTCTTCTTCTTCTTCTTGTGGGAGATCTTGGCCATTTTTTTGTTAAGGAAGCAAAATGATACACACTTCTTTTTAGTGCTTAAAATGAACCCCCAAATCATACTTAAATCCATTAAAAAATTAAAAATTTGCAAAAAAGAAAAAATCTTTTAACAAGTGAAACTAAACCAATCCAATCATTTGCATCCTTGCAACATCAAGTTTTTACATGCATTCATGCAAAGTTAGGAACACTTCATTTTTGGGAATTTAAAAAGAACTTCAAGTTTCCATTTCAAAAGGTTCAAAATCAACACTAAGTGCACACTAAAATCTAAATCAAACTAAAAGCATCAATCAAGGATAAAATGAACCTCATTTGCAAATATTTAAAAGTTCTTTCAAAAATCTCATGAAAACTAAGAGTCCTAAATGGTTGCCAAAAATTGTCCTAAAAGCTTTGTTATTTGTTTCAAACAAATGTCTTGTTGCAAAATCTTGAATGTTTCTTAGGTTTTTCATGCATCAAAACAATCTAGGAATATCATTTTTGGGCTTAAAACATGCAAACTAGAACACAAAATCTTGAATGAAAACCAAAGTCCAAAGAGTCATTTTCACTTTTGAGTCCAAAACAATCTTGAATGATCTAAGGTTAAAACAAAGCACTTCAAAGTTCTTAAAACAACACACAATCTCAATCTTCAATGCTCAAAGGAAAAAACTTGAATGTTTAATCACTTGTCTTTAAATGCATGTTGCTAAAATCACTCTTGAGTGCCATGGATTAAAATCAAGTTTGTTTTCTTTTATGAATGCATGATTAAAACAACAAATCCAATCTTGAATGCCATAGATCAAATAATCATCTTTTGGGGCATAAAAAGAATCCACATTTTTGAAATCTTCTGAGTTATAAAAAATAATAAAGACACTTTGAGTAAGTTTGTAGTTGGACTCACCCTCTTTAATCACCCATCAATTTAACCATTGGTTGCAATCTCAGTGCCATCTATGGGGATGGGTCTACCTAAGAGGATGTTAAGTGCTCCACAAAGATCAAACTCCACTCACTTTGGTCTTTAGTGGTTTTTCTAAGTTAGAAAATTTATTGAATGTGCATTAATCTCGCTCACACTTCATTTGGGCATAAAAATTGGACAAATCTTGACGTGGAGGGCCTCTGGGCATGCACTTGGTAATCGAGCTTCACACATCTTTTTTTTGGGCTTAAAATAAACTCACACTCAATCTTGAATGCCTAACAATCAATGAACATTGCATGGTTTGGACGCATTTTCAATGATGCTCGCATTTCTTATGTTGATGATCTCTCGACTTTCATTATGCTGACGATGCTGTCAAATTAGAATGAACATTGTATGCCATAATCACAAGTGTCTTCAATCATAGCTTACAAAATCTAAATCATCAATTGGAATAAATGCGTGTCTTTTAAACCCCAAGATCATGTATATGGTCTTGTTTTACACTTTTTAGGAGGCCTGCTTGGGGATTTCATCACCCCTTGGGACGACCTCAACTCCAGTGTTTCAGAAAAGTATAAAAATTGAGAGGTGAATCCAAAGACACCTCTCTTGGAATCAAGATTTTGTCACTCGGGCTAAGCCTCAAGGAACTTTATACCCTTGAGAAGTGAAAGAGGAGAAGTGGGTTACTGCTCCTCTCGGTTGTGTGACATCTTTTTGGTTTCATCTATAGACTTGGGCCTCACGTACCTTGTGTATATCGAGGACTCCCTAGCTATAAAAAATTTCATCCTTATAGAAAGCTTCCTAGGATGTTGGTGTGTTTGACATGCTTGCTCCAAAATTTTGTCTGCTTGTTTGTTCATAGCTTTTGAATGAATGTTTGCCAACTTTGGTCAAAATCCCAAAAAAGTAGAAATCTCCCAGCTCAAGGCATACTTAGCATAGTCACTGCCTCATCAGAAAATCATCCAAGCTCCCCCGCTACAACCAAATCTATCTAGTTCCTTTCTTTAGAAGAATCCCAAATCCAAAGTCTCTCCAAATCATCCCCCCAACCAGCTAGCAACCCAATCCAAAATCACACCCAAGCCTTTAGAGAGTTGTTGTCATTTTGCTAGAATTTGCTATCCAATCAATCCGACCAATCCACCAGCCTCACCAAGGTTATCCCTTTGACAGAGCTTTGTCTAGGGTAATCTAGCTTTGTCACTTGTTATCCCTCATCACCTTGAGCTAAAGGTTGGGATCCACAAGTAGTCAATCTCGTGTCATGCCCATAGGATCATTAGTCTATCCTTAAGTTGACACAATCTCCACCAATCCAGTGCATAGGAAAGCAAAACTCTCACTTTTTGACAACATGCCCTTGAAGTCTTCCATCCATAGGAAAGCCAAAAATCTCCAACCAATCCTCCTTAGGTTTTTCATACAGCTTTGACTCTCCCTAGGAAATCCTTCATCAGCCAATCCAAAATCTACGCTTAATCCAAATCCAACAATGAGCTTCCGTGTTCATCCATATGCAAGACCCCATCCCCATCCAGCTCATCATCAAAACATGAAATCCAAAACCTATCATTATGTGTTTGGTCATATTGTCCTTGCTCCTGCCACCTCCTATTCCAATGATGGTGAAAATCTTGTTGACTATGACGGGTATATTGAAAGCCTTAGAAACATTACCCCAAGCATCCCACAAAATCCATGCATTCTTTGAAACTATCTAGTCATGCCATCTGATATCCTAGCTTCTCCTCCATCACCCAATCAACCAAGCTTCCAATCTTCCACCCCCATCACACTAGCTATTCCTGTCAATCCACCTCCACCTTCGACACACGAGTCCCCAAGGAATTTCCTAGAGAAAATACAAGAAAAGTCAGCTCCAACAGTCAATAAGCCATGTCATCTAATCCAACCATGTGAAGTAGTCAGTAATGAAGCTTCCCCATCTATAATATCACCTCCATCTCCCATAGCTATCATCCCCATACCATCCATCAAATTGCTTAAAATCCTTCCACTTCCCACAAGCATCAAAATCCCACCATCTGTCAAAACCCTCCAAATCCTATCCACATCACCTCCAAGAATTTCCAAAATCTCCCATAATGACCCTTATGCATCCATCTTCTACTCACCCATCTCCACTACTGAATCTCCCATCTATCCATCCACTGCCTTTGAAGAGTCCATCCTTCCACCTCCTATTGCACCATCCACTCCAAACCAATCCTATCAAGATTCTGCCCAAAAGTATGTTGACATCCCCCAAAGCATAAATGAGGATATCATCATACCATGTCTTCCATCCATAGTGCAGTCACTATCCTCTCCATCTCCAAAACCTCAAGCCATACCTCCTCTACTGTAGGATATCTTTTCATCCCATCAGCTAAATCAAGATCCTATCCTACCATCTCCTCCACTCCATGCTTCCATCTTACCACCTATCCAAGCTATTTCACCATCTATAATATACCCTCTTGGTTCACTTACATTCATCCATAGTGGCCTCCTCTTAACAGAAGAATTAAGAATAGTATCTCCCTATTGCAGTACATCTGATAAAGCACTTCCACCATTTTCTGCAAGCAAAAAGTATCCTCAGCTAGTTCAAATGCTCAATCGATGGCATTATCAAGGTCAAGGTTTAGGACCACAAGAGCAAGGAATCAGAAAGCCTATTATTGCAAAAAAAAATCTAGGATTTCATGGTCTTGGATATGTATCCAAAGGCTCACCATCTAAAGGTGTTGGTACACCACACCCCCAAACCAAGCCTATCTCCAAACCCCCCATGCCAGCCTCCCATCACTCCTTCAAGAAATCTTATGTCATCCCCCCTCCACCATCTTTGCAACCTAAAACAACCTACCATATCCCCCCTTCATCCGCTAAATCCATTTTGGGTCCCTATGTCCCAAAATCTACCATCCTCCATCCTCCTATCAGCCATCATTCAAATCCTATTCCCTCCATTCCTATGCAAGATCAGAAAAGGCACATATCGAGGCACATCATCCATCATCATCCCCCTACACGCTCTCCCATATCCTCTCCATCTCACAAAGCTTCTCCTAACCATCTTCCCAAAGCTTACCACAGCAATGTAAATGCCAACTTCAAAATGCATAAAGCTAAAAATCCACATCCTAGGCAATCATATGTCTATTCTAAAAGACATACTCCAAAAAGGAAAAATCCAATCAAAGAATGCAAAATAATGCAAAAGCCTATGAAAAGAAAATCCAAAACCATGTGGATCCCAAAGAAAAAAGTTGAAACCCAATGCATAATGGCATCCACCATTGCTAATCCTCCATCCAGTGACTCATGTCCCCCATCTCCTAACTCCATCTTGGGTGCCTATATCCCCAAGCACACTTCCACAAATCCTCCATCACGCTTGCATCTACCATCTATCCCCCATATGCTCTTTTCACACCTATCCCAACATGTGCCAATGTTGCTCTTGCAAACATCCCCATCTCATGCTCCTTTCCAACCTTTTCATCCCTCCATCTCCTACCATCAATCCCATCTAATCCAATCTATTGCATAAATCACACATCAGGTGTACCAACAGCCAATGAAAAATCCCAAAAAAGCCAAAATAGCTGAAGAAAGCCAAAATCATTCCAGCTAAGTCCAAAGGTAAAAAGTCAAAAAAAATAAAGAAAAATAAAGCGTCCACTGGTGAAAACTTAGCAATTCAAGCACCTTGGACAAGTACCATGATGAAAACTTGGCAAACAAGCGTCATGCATAATCTTGCCATCCCCAGCTTAGCCTATCACCCTCATGCTTTTGGTCATCTATTGACATCCAACTCCATCTTCCAATCTATCCACCTATCCTCCACCCTCCATCTCACACCATCCACTTATCTCCTGCAGCTTCAGCCAACCATCCCAGCTATCATTAATCTCCCTAGCCCCTTCAGCTTTTTCCATCCTATCTTCAATCCTATCACATCCATCATAAGACCTCCTTCCGCATGTTATCTTCTGATTGGGGGCACTATATTCCTTGGAGATCTTGTCTTGTTCATCCTCCCTTGTCATTGGTATCTAGCTCTAGGCTATCCTCATGCAAACCCAATGTCATCTCTTTATATCCATCATAATCCTAGCTATCTACCATCCTATCCAGCCATCTCATCCTGCTCCTCTAGCTATCCTTGATCACAAAATCTCTCATCATCATTGAATGCATCCTGCCAAATCCATATCTTTCGCTATCACCCCACCCTTAGCTTTTGCATCTTGCATAACATCGAACCATCCTGCTATCCTATCATCCTGAGCTTTTTCCTGCTTGTAACTATCTTGGTCAACTTCAGCTTGTAAATATCTTGGTCCATCAGCTTGTACATCCTCTTTAGCTTAGTACCATTGTATCTATCCAGCTTTTGTGTCAATTCCTCCTTGATCAGCATCTTGCACACATCGCACAACCCTTGGTTAGCTATTCCAATGCATCCTTTAGCTAGATCTCCTGTCACCAAAGTGTTATCCTTCTTAGTTCAGCTTGCCAGACGTATCACTCATCCAAATCCATCAGCTTAGGTGCTCTCTGATAGATCCATGCAGGATATAGCTTTCCTCATGTCTGATCTTGGTCCATTAGTACCTCGTCCTACCCATCTCGTTGGCAAACAGTTCTCTTTTGGATTTTTACTTTCTTTTGATTTGGAATCTTCCCTTTTGGGTCTTGAAGTATCTTTTCCAAACAATCTTTTTGTTCCCTCCTCAAAGTTGCCATGATCTTCCATATCATGGTATACTGTGAATGGGGCAATCTGAGCATAAGGTCTTGATCAAGTCTTTTGTTTGTTTTTCTTTTCTGCTTGTGGGTTACCCAGTGTCAGTTCCACTCTAATTCTTTCAAGATTCATGTGTGATGCTGGGGCAATCCTTGTGTGTTTGTTTTGAGTCAGTCTGTCAGTTCTCTGGATGGTTGGTGAAAAGGCCTTGATGTTCTTGGTAACCTTGGCAATTAACTAATAGTCCTATAGCAAATCTAGTGCTCAACTACATGGTGGTACTTCTCTCTGAAGTATCCCCCCGCTCAAAAAGCTTCAATGGTTTTCCTTCATCTCCATTATCCCCCATCCATATCCAGCATCCGTCTCTCCTACCCCAACTTATGCATCAATATCTCTTTGAATCACTCCTCACCTTTAGCTTTAGGGATCCACAATCCTAGTCTTAGGGATCCACCAATCCAAATCAATCCACCAAGCCTCATCTTTCGAGATCCACAATCCTAGTCCTAGTGATCTCTGAAACCCATCTTCTGCCAATCTGACTCTTTGAAATCCTATTGCATCAACTTTTCAATCCCCTCATCCATCTCCCCAACCTGGATTCCTTTTATAGCGCTCCACTCCTTCATCCTCTGCAATCCCTGAGATCTTAAGCTTGCTTCCTCTTGTGCCTCTGATTCTCCCTTTATCATTCTCCCGTAGTGAGAGTTTGAGCTAATTAAACCTCTTCTCTTAAGACAATCTGAGTCTTCTTGCTCATCTCAGATTCTTGTACTTTTCAAGAAGTTGTCAAGCCTCGCTTTCTCTCCCCGTCGCCTTCTTGAGGGGGCATCTTGCAGTCCATTCTCTCCTCTTCTGCTCTAGCCTTGGGCATCTTATTTTCTTATCTTTGATGCCATGCCACTTGCGGCATCACATCAAAGAGGGGCAAAATGTAGACACCTAAAAACCTTTAGAAAATAAAGTATTTTTATTTTCTGAAAAATTCCTGATGACATCATCATTTATTAATTAATTATTTATTTAATTAATTTATTTATTTTTATGCCATTAAATCCCTTTATCTTAATTAAAAATATTTAATTAAGGAATCCCTCCCTAAAATGTTTAAATCTTATTTAAACATTATTTCCTTATTTATTAATTATTTAATTAATAAATTGACCAAAAAACCCAAAATAAATAAAAAATTTATTTTTTGCCCAAAATTTGGCCAATTTCCTTAAGACCACTAACCTCTTCCAAAATCTTCTAATCCTTCTTTAATTTTGATTAAAGGCTAATCCCATCATTTCCTACCCCTAATCCCAACTCAAAATATTTAATTAAGATTAAATATTAATCCTCATGTTTATTAAAAAAGTTTTAATAAATATCTCCTCAACCCAAACCCTTGAAATAAATAAAACTTTATTTATTTCCTAAAAATCTAATTTATCCTCATCCTAAGAAGTTCTAGACTCTTCTAGAAAGTCTTCATCCTCATCCTAGGAAGTTCTAGACTATTCTAGAAAGTCTTTATCCTCATCCAAAGTCTAGACTCTTCTAGAAGATGTCTTTAAACCTAATCCTAATCCTCTCCTAACCTTTTCACATTCCCTAAACATGGGTTAAGACTTACTAACCCAAGCCAAAGTTAACAAATATCTCCTCCTTCACCCACCCTCATTAAATGCCATCCACTTGCCTATCCCTAAGCTAATCCTACACCATCCTAATCCATCCTCTAATCATTTGCACAATCCTAAGCAAGCTTAAAACTTTCCTAATCAAGCCCAAGTTGAAATTCCTCTCATCTCCTTCAAAATATCCCAACCATAAAACTTTATGAAGCTCACTAGGCCATAAATGACTCTTCCAAGCCCTTTTATTGCTCTTACAAGCCATTATGAGGGTCTTTATGAAGATTTTATTCCTTGAGCTTCCTTTGCTGACTTATCCTTCCCCTTTTCTCCATCCTCTCACCCTGTGACATGTGTCACTCCCTGATTGGCTGTAAGGTAGCACAATCCATGTGCTCTCCTCTCATGCAATCTGAGCCCTCCATAAGCTTTTTTCCATCCTTACATCTTAGCCCTCAATCCCTCAAGCCTCTTTCCTATAAATTGGATCCTTCCCCTTTGCAAAACAATACAATCCATGAAGTAAAGTCATAATGCCATTTTAAGAAGCCATTTTACATCAAAACCATACACTCACACCCAAATTCCAACTCCATTTGAAGCCATTTTTGAAGCATAAGCTTGAGCATACATCCTATCTATTTAGACAAAGCCACTCAACAAGAGAACTTCTCATTGAGAGAGCCCATTAATGGCTCATATTTTTAATTGAGAGCTCATCTTAGTCTATCTTGAAGTTTATGAATTTTGTTTAGTTTGTAGAAGCTTTATTTAAATTTGGTTTCTATTAGCATACTAACATTGCTCATATACAGTCCCCTCCTTGCAGCAGTGGTCATGTGTTCCCAAGCATAGGTAGTCGACTTGAAATTTCATGCAGCAATGGTCACATGTTCTCAAGCATAGGTAGTCGACTTGAAATTAAGGGGGAGTGGGATAGCAATCCCAAGGGATTTGTACTTAGGAGAATGTCAAGTTGACGTTTAATATGACTTGTTCACATTAGGATTGTTGATTGGAGGGATGGGAAAAAGATGTCCTAAGGCTTGGATTAGTAAAAATTTTGCACATGACCTATGTGGGACCTTGTGGGGACCACGTGTAGGAAGAAATGTGGCCTTGGTAAGAGTTAGGGAATGATGAGGATTTAAGATAGATAGGAGATTCACCCTTTAGATTTGTTTTTATTTTTATCAAATAATTATTTAATCATTTCAAGTCTTGAATAGAGGATAATGACACTTAGTGTATTTGAGCTTAGTTTAAGGGTAATGTTTATATCAAGGGGCTCATTTAGAAACATGTAACAATTAAACCATATGGTAATGGAAAAGCTCAATACAAGAAAATAAATAAAATAAAATAAATAAGTTTACGAGAATGCATATATAATTGAACATGATGTTAAGTATAAAGGGTTTAATTAAATTAGTGTTAAGATTGTAAATTAGGATAGTTGGATGTAGATATAATAGGGTTAATATATATACTAGTAAGATATGGATGTAAGCACATGATACACGTTTGACACATAAAACAAATTGTTTATTCCATAAGTTGTGTATAGTATGTGTTGAATTATGGATACTATCAATACAAGTGGCCCCTTCTCCATCATGTAGACTTCGAAGCTACCTTTGGGGCATATGTTTTCTAATTTCCAATGGTTAGATCCGATATAGTGTGGTAGATAAGTGCACATTTTCTTATTTGACTAAGGGTGCTCATGTGATGAGAACTAAATCTAAATTCTCTAGATATGTGTGTTTAATCGATTAAGATATACTACACTTCCACACCATATAGTAATTGTCACATTAATATATATTGTAATGATTAATGAATGTGTGTACTTTGGTAATGAGGATAATAAGTAATTATGATCCCCTTCCCTTACATGCTAGAATCATGACCTAGTCCATATGATACAACCAACAGACCCTAATAGAATATTAGTATCAGAGGCTTGTTAGGATATGAATTACCTCACTAATTTATGAGTGTTGTATATTGAACATGCTCTTTTGACTTGTGACGCTAACTTGAACTAGACAGTCATCCAATCTATTTGAAAACCACCTATGACTAAAATGTTACAACCGGATGACACTATCCACATGAGTCTTGAACTCCTATTCAATGATAACCTTGTTTTACAATATGTAATTTCTTATGTGACTTCATAAGCTACCAAAAAAATATAAAAAATAAAAAATTGTTGTGTTTTTACTAGTAAAATTTAGGGCATGACACACGATCCACGATAAATTGAACAATACTAGATACTAAATTAATATGTATATCATTGTGCTCATAAATGAAAAAAACATATATCAAAATACATGTATCCATAGATAAAATTTTACACAAATATATATCAAAGATCATGTATCCACAGACAAAGTACTCAAATATATATCAAAATACATAGATCCATATACAAAATGTGGCTGATCATGCCATTAGAATGTGTATAATATCAATGTTTCTGTATACAATGTGGCATATGCCATCTCATAATGTCTCATGATGCATCCTACAAAAACTATACTATCCTAGGGTGCTGGTGGATGATCAAAATGTAGCCTCTTCGCTACACTAGATGGATCGGATGCCTCCTACATAAACAAAAAAGGAAAACCCAAACTTAGACTACTAAATTTATATGAGTCTACGTATCTAACATTGAATTACTCAAATGCATAATGATATTTTTTGTAATGGAGATTAATACTATCAAAATTTCATAATAAATACCTCTCTCGTTGACATCCTACACCAGTCTGGAGTCCTCTTGTATGCCCTCGGTAATGCTGGTACCTCTTTGATTGTGGGTTGTATATGTTCAAATACCTTTGTCAGATGAATCTACAATTTAAACTATAACATTATAATTCATAGCATGCTAAATTTATAAAATATTTAATCATGAATTCAAACTACAACTTACTATTGTAGGCTCCTCCTCAGGAGTGAGTGGCCGCATCATCAAATCTACATAACTGTCCTGTCAGACCTCATGTGCACTAGGAGTCTCCTATGAGATACAAAATAGTAGTTGTTAATATCACAGAAATCAGTTTTGAATTTATTTATGAAGATAAGGAGAATAAAAAATAAATGATAATTATACATACAATGGGGCTCTCAGTGCAAATGGAAATCCCTGATGGTCTACGATGCGGAATCTGTATAGGCTCATCACCAGTAGTGACACCCTATATACAATAAAGAATATAATTAAATGGGATTACCACAAACATTTTACAATAATGCATTGATATTTAATCAAATATAAAGTTCCTAATTACCTTTCCTTTGTCAATGCGTGCTAGCTCACCCTTCGCATTTTGCCCCTCTGGGATAGGTGCTACCTGCAAGATAAAAGAAAGATTAGCAACCATTTATGCTACAATATCAAATAGAAAAAAAAATGCGAACACAACATAATGTACCGTAGATGTCTCAAGGCCAAATGAAATGTCCGAGAGCATGGCATCATCAATCTGTTTGAGCTCCTCCTTGGTCATCAACTAAACATGAATGAAGATCACATACATATAAATTTCAATATGGCTTAAAAAGTAAAATTACTCTATTATAAAAATTAACTTTAAATCACATATGTCATAACAAAAAAATTATACACGTACCGACACTGAAGGATTCAATGCCTCTACATTCCCCTCCTCTCTCGCACCAGGGTCTATAGCCTCTGCGTGTGTGTCTGGTGTATCCTCATCTAATACAAAATGATACTCAAGAAGATCACCTATGGGACCCAGGAAAACATTCTTGCACATAATGCAAGTGTGAGGCACACAAACATGTGATGAGCTAGTTGATGATGAAGTGGCACCAATATCATCAACACGAGGAGGCAGGACTGACCTAGCCTGAGATATCATTAGGCTACTCAGCCTATGAATGGCTCTGATAGTCTAAGAGCTAGCCTCTATCATAATATCTAGATGTTGCAGTCGAGGAGGAGGGGAGATATCAGGTGGGGGGACAAAAGTGCTAGCTTTCTTTCGTTGGGAAGAGGGTCTATCCTGAGGAGCTCCTAGTCCTAAGCCCATGTTGGGCTTCATGCTCCAATAGTTCACTTTAAGTTTCAACACAAATTCAGCATATAATTTTCTAAGGAAATAAAATGGTATGTCTAAATTTCCATGTGGAGGGATATCAAAGACCATCCACCAACGATCCCAAAAGTTTGCACATATGGCATCATTTGTGCACCATTTAATCGATAGTTTGGATTTTTTTGGGTCAACTGGTAAACCCGTTTTCGAGATCGAAAAAAGGATAGCCAAATTGTCTTTGCTTATGTTGAGGGCCGCAACCTCATCATAATCCAAACCATCATCAAACATCTCATGCATTTGATCACGCCAATAAAGAGCGGCATTTTGTTGGTTTGTAAGGGTTTTAATGTTATCCACTATGGTGTTTAATGTGGATAAGATAAGAGCCAATGCAGGTAGATTATTATATGTTTTATGAAAACCTCTCAACTCGGTGAGATTTTCATTTATCAAATCTTCGATTTGAGGAGGGTTTTGAGGGGTAGAGGATCGTTTGGTGGATGGTTTTCTGGGGGTACTGGATCATTTGGTTGGGGGTTAAGGGAAATATTATTCCCTGCCTCAGTGTCACCATTCTGATCAACCATTCCTATTGAATTGCAAAATGTAATACATATTAAAAAAAAACCTTAATTTTAACCTTTTTCTTCAAAAAAACCCTAGATTCAACTAAAACAAACAAAATCATGCTAAAATCTATCGAATTTAGATTAAAAATTAGTTTAAAAAACAAAAAAACTTACCTTAATATCCGATATTTGATTTTGTATCTGATATCCGGTCGCGTGCTAATACTGGCCCCCAAAATGTGAGAAATAAGGGCCCACGGGTCTGTTCTTTTTTTTAATATATGCTATAGGTATCGGATATCCAATATTGGATTGGATATCTAATCGCACTCATATCTTATATTTTATATATAACATATATAACATATTTTATATTTTATATATAGCTTTGAAATATTATATTTTATATATATTATAATATAAAATATTATATTATATTATTATAATATAATGCATTATAATATAATATTATTATTATAGTATAATATTATACGATTATAATATAATAATATTATTATTATTATATTATAGTATAATTATTATTATTATTATTATATTATATTATATATTTAATAATAATATTATAATAATATTATATTATAATGTATTATACTATTATAATATAATGTTTTTATATTATTATAATATTATAATAATGATATAATATAATTATTGGATATCCAATGTGGCTCAGCCTTTCCTTCCAGGCTTGGTACCTGGATAGGTGAAAAAAAGTCAAAGCAGATTTTGAAGCGCTTTTAGATGTGTTTGAACTCTATTTTTTTCACATCGCCACTTTTTGGCACACCATGATCCTGCACATACCCTTCACTTTGTGCATAAACTATAAATACAAGAAACTAATAACATGATATTAAGATCACAAAGTAGTAACTATTTTCATGCATAGACATGTGGATAACATGAGAAATGAAATGGTGTCCATGCAATACATAGATATTAGCATTGCAAATCTCCTACTAGGCATGTATGCAAAATGTGGAAGAAGGTATCTGGAGTATATCGATCATGCCAAATTTCCTATGCATTATCTCGACGTCATAGGGTGTAATTTTTATTTTTCTTAATAGAAAATCCTAGCAAAAAATAAGATGTCAATAAAAAAGAAATGAGAAAGAGTTAATTCATTTTAATGAAGAATCCCTTAAAACTATAGGATAAAAGTGTTGGCACAATTTTCTAAAATTTCAAATCACAGATTAATTGGAAGTGGGTAACTAAAAATGTTTATCTTCAATCCATTTGAAAGATGAAGACTATAAATGAAAAAGTACCTTGATTGACATAAACATTAGTTTTATAAAAGTGACGGATTCCTTTGTTAGTCCATAGGATCCCATAAGGATGTCTAAGAGCACCAAGTATATTTTTCATAGTTCTACTATGGGCTCCATTTTAAATCACTAGAAAAAATGAGACCTAAGTATAGGACAAGTATCATACATGGTTGCAATACAAAAGCACAAAATCTCATTATTGTATGCTAATATTATCTCATACTATATACATTTCAAAATTAAAAAGATGACCACAATACACAAAATAAACAAAAAGTATATAGTATACAAATGAAAAATTTAACTAGTTAGATAAATTATGAGTTCACAATGACTAACACATGAATTGCAGCTTGATATAAATGTATATCTACAGATATTGCAAATCTGATATGGCATTAAATATTAAGTAAAATCCAAATTTTAATCAGTCTCAAAGAACAATAATCAAATCCAATTTTCTATCAGTCTCAAGGAACAATAATCAAATTTCATTGTGCTTAGCATTTACATGATCTTCTAATTGTATCTTTGTTATGGCAATGAAATCCATAGATTATGTGGACTCAATAACCACTATGGAAAAAAAATTGCCATTCCATTGGATGAAACATCAAAATGTCAACAAGATATAATATTACACCTCATACTCCTCTATTTATATTTTTTATGCTTTTAATTTTTTTGAAATTTTATGTTTTGGGTGGGGGGAGGACACTCAAATTGAAGTCTTTTTTGTTTCAAATCAAAGTTGTGTGATTGAATTAGGAACCTTTGTTGGCTTTGTGATACCCTTTCTATATTGTATAGGAAGATAAACACCTACTAATCATAGTAGAATGGACAAGCCATCTATAATAGCCCACAATGTGAATACTTCCTCCTCCTCTTATTGTAGAGGTGGTGCCCATAGAGATGCAATCATGGTTCCAAAAAATGACTGTGAAATTGCTAAGCTTTGCCTATTAATAACATATAAGCCTAATAGTAGAGTTCCAATAGTTAGCATGAAAGCATGACTTGACAAAATTGGATGTTGCCTCTATGCCTAAATGATAGACCATGCAAGAAGAACGTTATGAGCCACAACATGATGCTATCAGGTGGAGTTCTTTGTTCTTTGAAGGTGAATGATGACATAAAAAATATTTCCATTCACCAAAGTGCCTAATTCAAACAAAATTCTACATGAATTGTACCAATAATAATATAGAGTACTTATGTTATGATCAATTTCTCAAATTCTCTTAATCAATCAAATAGATATGACATTTAAATCAGATAGCAACATGTCTCATTAGTAGATTTGACATCAATAACAAAACAACAATTGTTTCAATTGTAGTTTCCAACAATCTCCCTCTTTGGCATTGATGGCAACACCTCAAAATATCTTAAGTATATTTCTATCTACATAAAAATGTGTATCAAATAAATAGTGACAAGATAATTTTAGAGATTGGAATGCCTTATTCTTTTGATCAATAAAGAGGGAACCTAATGCTCTTAAACTTGGATGGGTTAGTCTACAAAAAATGCTCCAAGTTTGAGATCTTCTACATAACATTGCATCTAAATATAATGAATCATCTCTAACTAGATCAATTTAAGAGCATTTCTTCCTTTAAAATTAAATTCAATTCAATGTTGGGTAAACTACAAATGTCAATTTCCTTACCTCGATTTTGTGTAGATGAAAAGAATGTTGACATATCAGTCAAGTTTGTTATTAGTGACATACATGTATTCAGATTGTATATAGCTTCCAAGCTCATGGTATAGTTAGCAGTGTTTTCCAAGCATTTTAGCTATTGCCAAGTTCTATAGTTGCTACCGAGTCCTATGGAAAATTCCCAGTGGTTACCGAGTAGTTGCAGTTACAGTGAAGATTAGTAGTGTAAATTGTGCATCTCAGTGTATGTTGAATTTACCAGTGCAAACTGAGCTATTTAGTGCTTACTAAGTTTGTAGTTTATGTGATGCGAGTCTAGTGTTAACTGAGGTAATCATTGTTAACCAAGTGACTTAGTTTATACCAAGCTCGAGAAAATAGTGTTTACTAAATCATTCATTGTAAACCAAGAGACTCAGTTTATATGACGACTTTCACAGTATCTACTGAGTCACTAGTGTAGACCGATTTTAAGACTACTTGGAAGTGATCAGTATGGACCAAGCTTCTATGTCTACTAAGTGCATGACGATGCCAAGCATTGATAGTGGATGCTAAGTATTAGAACCTCACTGAGTTAGTCTTCAAAACCTGAGTGTTTTCATTTGGGCTGACTTTATAATCTTTGTGTAAACTTGTATTGTGGCTTACTTTGTAACTTGTATAATTGGATTGGTATATATGTAATTAATTATATCATATCCAAGTATGAAGGAATGTGAATGTGAAAGCAATGTAATCGAATATAATTAGAGAAGAGAAGAAAGAGTGAATTACAAAGGCTATAGCAGTATAAGGAGTAGCAAAGAGGTATCTATCACAACAAGGTGATTACTACTTAAAGGAATCTCTTTTAGCAAACCAAGTTGTAGATCAGAGATTAACAACTTCTTTATCCAAATAGGTGGATCAGTCAAATCCTTTAACAAGGTAGACCTAATAGTCTTTTGTAAATCCCTTTACCAAGTGCATATTTCATTGTATGTTTGTAAATCCTTTCAAAAGGTGTCCTTATTGCTCCTAACAGGTTAGATCATCAGAAGTGACCAATGTAAGCTTTAACAAGCCAACTTTATACTATAGTACTAAAGCTTGTGGGTTTTATCCCCCCCCTAGTTTTACTTTCTATTTGGAAGGTTTCTGGGTCACCAAATCTTTGCATCACAATGTTATGAATACTTTCATGCTTTTAGTTTCTTATGCAAGCAATTATATCAGATTATATGTGAAGAATTAAATGATAATACGATTGTTGGATTAAAAGTTAAATTGTTGAAGTTTTAGAAGTTACTAATTCACCCTTCCCCTCTCAATAGCTTAGCATAGTCTAGAATATTTCCAACAATTGGTATTAGAGCTTTCTGGTTCTTAGGAGAAAGTTTAACAACTTGAGTAAAGATTAAGGCCATGGAGATATTCAAACTTGACAAAGATATTAACAATGAAAAGCTAGATTTGGAAATGGCTATTGCCCAACTTAAGAAAAAAAAGGACCAACTCTTTCAATCCCTGAAAAGAAGAAAAGAACTTGCAATTCAAATGAATGATCATCTCTACATTGAAGAGAGAATTGAAGACCTTCATTCAATCAATTCAGATAAAGCCAATGAAGCAATCAATGAACTCCTAGAAAAGAATGGTTCCCTGGAAGAAGAAGTAAGAAAACTAAGAAGAGAACAAGAAATTTAGTCAGTAAGGCTATATGAAGTCATGGAGTAGAAAAATAAGATAAAAGAGATAGATGGAAGGAACAATGAAATCCAGAACCAATCCCTTCAGCAAGAAGGCCTTATTTCTTAGCTCTCCAATGCAAATGAAGAAATCATGAGCCTAAGATTTGAAAATGAAAGATTACAAAATGATCTAAACTTTGAAAGGCAAGTCAATGAGACAATGATGAAATCTCAAGCAAACATGAATCAATTGAATGAGTAAAATCTCTATAGAAAAAAAGGAAAAGCAAGAATTGGATATGCAAAAGAAGGAGAATTATCCAAGCAAGGAGATCAAAAGAATCAAAGACCCACTTATAATCATTGTGGTAAGATAGGTCACACATCAAACAAATGTTGGAGCAATGGAAAAGAAAAATTCAATAGAAAGTGCTACAATTGCAATCAACATGGTCATAAGGCTAATGAATTGAAAGAGAAACCAAGATTTGAAGGAAAATGTCACAAATGCAAGAAACATGGACACAAGTAATCAGAATGCAAAACCAAGATATTGAATCCAAGAGAGCATATTGTAAAAGCCATATTTGGTTGGGACTACAACACCTGGTGCAGATGTCATTATTGTGGAGAATTTGGACACATTGGAATGAATTGTGTAAAACATCATTTGAGAAAAAGAGATGATACTAAAAGATGTTTCATTTGTACAGAACTTGGTCATCTTGCCAAGAACTATATGAATACTGGTACAATTGAAGATTAGAAGAAGGCAAAAACTAATAACATCTGAAAATAGATGAGACAAAAATGGGTTCCAAAGTCTACCGAGAATACAAGTCCAAGCAATCATGATCAAGTCACTCAAGAATTAGGTGACTCCACTATTTCTACTTAAGTTCTCAAAGGAGAAACTAGGACTATGCTACCAAAGAAGACATTCAAAATAGTTCCTGATGAAAGAACAAAATGATCCAAATTTATATTTAGGATACAAAGGGATTACCAAGTAAAAAGGTTATTAGTGTCTACTAAGTTACGTTCTCTACGGAGTGAGGTTCATTCATAGACTCTACCGAGCGAGGTTGGTAGTAATGAAGATGCATATGGTTACTGAGTCACAAAGACTTCCCTAAGTGTTCAATGCAAAGTAGTGGATGACAGTCTATCAACATGATGTCAATTGATCTACCTTTCATACTGAACCATTTATGGTGAAATTTTGATAAAAGACACGGAATCAAAGTCATGTCTTACCTTGAAATTCTTGAACTATCATGAAGTGCAATTTTCAGAGCATCCAAGCGATTTGAGAAAATTGTCAGCAAAATATTTTGAATTATCTCAAACCCTACCAAGTGAAGATGGCATCCAATATTAGCAAGGCAAACCGAGGATCTGACATGTTGGTTCATGGAGAGGAATGGAAGGCACTGGGTTTCAAACTCACCCCTACAATTGTAGAAACCCTAGATCTGAGTGAGCACAGTCTCAAATCCCTCCAAAGGTATTATTGATCAATGATAGTCGAACTCATTTTAAATGTGTTATACATGAGATTGGTACCTTGGAAATGGATGGTGCCCTAGATAAGCTATGTGTAAATAGAGTTTTGAAACTTAAGCACCAACACCTAGAAACCGAAGGGTTAACTCACATGCTCTGTGAATTTCAAGTAAAATGGATTAGGTTTATCCTTAGTTAGATGCATAATGGGTAGTTGTGATTGGAGCAACTAGTATTGATCACAAAGAAGATGATTTGTCAAATCAATGGTCTCCCAATGCTAGCCAAAGCCAAGACAACCAAAACCCTAGGTCGGGCAAAACTCAAAAAGAAAACCCTAGCAGAATGGGATGGTAGAGGAATGAAAATTAATGGTGAAATTTGGCATCCATATTATTGCAAATAAAATTTATAGCTCTAGTAAGTTGAGCAATGCGTCATGTGAAGTTGTGGACTTGGCATACAAAGTAGCAAAGAACAATTTATCTTCTAACCTTGCTGAGCTACTGTTGAAATAGTTCAACAAGAATATGGAAAGCATAAGGACATCAAAGAATAACCCATGTAAGTTTGGTTCCCTGTTAACTTGTTTATCCTTTTATGTTTAGAAATTATTCTCTTCAAAAGGCACTGCTGTTTGGAGAAAAGATGTGCCTATGCTTTATTAGATAAATGAGTATATTTCAAAAATAGGTGAAAATTACAATAGTATTATGGACAACTATTTTGATGCATTCAAGGAGAAAATGAACAATAGATACCGAATCCCCAAGAAAGTTGTTGAAGATTATAAGGATGATGTATGTTTTGTGGTGGATTGTGAAAAATAATACATCTAGGAAATTAAGCCTAGGATTGCATGGGTAAAACCTCATGGATATGAGGTTAATATTGATGAAACCAAAGATATTATTGAGGCTCTTGTCAATGAGCTAGTCTATCCTAAGGTTGCATATTTCGGTACATATGATGAAGCAAAAGCTAGTATTGAACTAGAAATAAAGCTCCATCAGGCGGTTAACAAGGGAAAGAAATGAATTGCAAAAGAGAAAACAAGTTCAACCCTTATGTTGACCAAGGGAAAAGGTGAGGATGAGGAAGCAGAAGATGAAGAATCTAAGGAAGAAGAGTCATTAAGGAAGAAGGGCAAGGTAACAATCACCAAGCCACCAAAGCCATCCACTGCAACATTTACAAGAAGATCCTTTAGGAAGAAATCTAAAAAGGAAGGAGGAGACATTATATTTAGAAAACCTCCAACCAATTTCCAAAATAGATTTAAATTTCTAGAAGTAGGAGTTGGAATAACAAACTTCAAATTAAAATATGAAATCTAGATAGCAAAAGAGTAGAAGTAGATACAAGACTTGGTGATGGACAAGATGGGTAAATGGGAATACTCTCCAGACCATCTTGCTTCTCATATTCCTAATGATTTTTTGGAGAAAATCAAGCAAAGATGAGATTTTTCCATGCAAACTATCAAAGACATATATGGGCAAACTCTGAGGCAACTTATACCAAGCATAACAAATGCAAAGGTAAAAGAGTCACTGAAGAAAAATGAAGAAAAATTGATTCTAAAATTCAACACCTACCTGATTTTGATGAAAGATATTGAACATGTTGTAGGGAATGCAACAAACACTTGGAAAAATATCTATCTGTTGAATAAACCAAATGATTTTTTCTATTGATGTAAAAGATGATGATGATGAAGAGAATAAGGAGAAAGATGAAGAGGAAAATATTGAAAAAGAAACTCATTTTGACAACATTGAAGATGAAGAGGAACAAGGAAAAAAGGCTACCGAGGAATTAGAGCAAGATGATGAGGAAACTGATCCAGTTAAAATAGCTACAGTAGTCATTGCCTCACTTCCTCACTCTCCAAGCAAACCAGTGACAACATCAAGCATGGAGACAACCCCAACAAGTTTGATTATGACTAACAGTGTGAATACAAATGTCCAATCACTCTTTGATCCTACTTAGCTCTGTACATCATTGACTGAAGTGACCTCCACTTCATCTACCAAGCTGCAGACTCTTATCTCTTCTACCAAGTTGGCTACTTTAGTTTTGAGTACGTTAGTTTTGAGCACATCAATTTTGGATTCTTCAGGTATTTCCATTAATATTCCTTCAATAAGTGGAGTATCAATTTTTACAACTAGTCCTAATATGTCCACAATTATTTCTATGCTAGGCACACAAGCAATAAGTGCAAGGATAGTTGAGACTAAAGCTTAATCGAGCACAAAATTTTTGGGTAAGGGAAAAGAGATGGAGGAAGAAATAGATTTAGATGAGGAAATTGTAATTCCAAATTGGGACATTTCCAAGCTCACTCCAGACCAAATGCAGTCATTTGGTGAACTCCTCCAGAAGAAGGCCAAACAAAAAAGATTAAGAGAGGAAAGAGATAAGGAATTCAAAATTATTGAGGATGCAAAGAACATTTTGGTAGAGGCCATAGGCATCGAGGTTGATTCTTCACAACCAATTTTGTATCAGCTAGCAGAGGCTGTTCAAAGATTCAATGAAGATACTAATGGACAGGATAAGCTAGTGCAAAAGGCAGAAAACAAGTTTGATAATAAAGTGTTGGAGCACATTGCTCAACAAATAGCTATTTATCAAGTAGAACTTTCTACAATTTTGGGTTCTTTGGAAGCATCTTGTACAAATGTATCATCACTTTTTGATAAGCTATGTAATGTTTTTGAGTTTACCAAGGAAATAAACGAAAAATTGTCCAAAATAGATGAAGATATTAAGTCAAGTGCTCAGTAGTTGCAACTTGACCCTAGTTCAAGCTCTGCACACTTCCAGAAGATAAGGATTTTGACAGATATGCAAGTAGAATTGCTCAGAGAAGAAGCAAGGATCAGATCTACATTGGTAGATATACAAAACATGATTCTTCCCAACATGGATGCACTATAGAAGCACATTGTGTATTCTAAAACTCTCATCCATGACAATAATTTCTTCATAGTGGACCATATGATAGAATTGTCAGCAGAAGTACAAATTGCACTTCACATATGTAAGATCCTACAAGACAATTGGGATAATACTTTGGCAATCATTCTCAACGTACATTCAAAATTTTTATCTCATTTTGGCATTACTTTTGAAATAGAATAAATCTTTGGCATTAATGTCAAAAAGGGGGAGAAAGATATAAGTAATGGGGAAGAAAATGCAATAAGTTGTAAAAGCAATGGGGGAGAAAGATATGTATGGAAACATATGTTGTATATAGCAAGAAGATGTATAGTATACTATATGAAAGAACCTTACCATGTAAAGATATATATATTTTACAAAATCAATTTTAAAAAATCTCAAAAATAGTATACTCTATCAAGCTAGTATCATAAGGTGATAAATAAAGGTATTCTAGAAATTTTTTGAACTTAGTTTTGGATGATAAGTGTTTTTGTCACTAATGCCAAAGGGGGAGATTGTTGACATATCAATCAAGATTTTTATTAATGACATACATTTATTCAAATTGTGTATAGCTACCGAACTCATTATATAGTTAATAGTGTTTGCCAAGTATTTCAATTGTTGCCAAGTTCTATAGTTGCTACTGAGTCCTTTGGACAAATCCTAGTGGTTACTAAGTAGTTGCAGTTACAGTAAAGATTAGCAATGTAAACCATGCATCTTAGTGCATATCAAGTTTACTAGTGTAAACTAAGCTATTCAATCCTTATCGAGTTTACAGTTTATGTGATGTGAGTCTAGTGTTAACCGAGTTACTTAGTGTTAACCAAGTGACTCAATTTATATCGAGCTCTAGGAGATAGTGTTTACTAAGTCATTCATTGTAAACCAAGAGACACAATTTATATAATGAGTTTCATAGTATCTACCAAGTCACCAGTGTAGATTGAGTTCAAGACTACTTGGAAGTGATCAACATGGACCAAGCTTCTACATCTACCGAGTGCATGATGATAACGAGCATTGAAAGTGGATGCTGAGTATTAAAACCTCACCGAGTTAGTCATCAGAACCTGAGTGTTTTCATTTAGGCCAACTTTGTAATATTTATGTAAACTTGTATTGTTGTCGACTTTGTAACTTGTATAATTAGATTGGTATATATGTAATGAATTGTATCATATCCCAGTATGAAGGAATGTGAATGTGAAAGAAATGTAATCGAATATAATTAGAGAAGAGTAGAAAGAGCAAATTACAAAGGCTACAGAAGTATAAGGAGCAACAAAGAGATATCTATCACATCAAGGTGATTAGTACTTAAAGGAATCCCATTTAGCAAACCAAGTTATAGATTAGAGATTAGCTACTGCTTCATCCTAATAGGTAGATCAGTCAAATCCTTTAACAAGGTAGACCTAGCAGTCTTTTGTAAATCTTTTTACCAAGTGCATACTTCATTGTATGTTTGTAATCCTTTCACAAGGTAGACCTAGCAATCCTTATTGCTCCTAACAAGGTAGATCATCAAAAGTGATCAATGTAAGTTTTAACAGGCCAACTTTATACTGCAGTACTAAAGCTTGTGGGTATCATCCCCACCCCTGTTTTACTTTCTATTTGGAAAGTTTTTGGGTCACCAAATGTTTGTGTCACAGTGTTATGAATGCTTTCATGTTTTCAGTTTCTTATGCATGCAATTAGATCAGATTATATGGGAAGAATTAAATGCTAATTGGATTGTTGAATTAAAAGCTAAATTGTTGAAGTTTTAGAAGTTATTGATTCACCCCTCCCCTCTTAGTAACTTAGCATAGTCTAGAATATTTCTAACAAAGAAATGGGTAAATATATTTTTAAAGAGCTGATGCATGTTACAAATGTCTAGACAGACATATGCCTTTCTAGGTGTTTTATACCACCAAAAATTATGGCAGCTCCACATGTAGACAACACATTTATTTGTGGGGAGAAAGCCAATTGGAAATAGAGAATGCCACTTGGAAATTGCGTAAAATGTGTATGTACAGTCTTAATTTATATCAAATTTATTGAGGAAAAAATGAAAAGACTACCAAAAACAAACAAAGAGACAATTAATGAGAAAATAAAAATTAAAATAAACAAATTTCCTTTAATACCAAATCTTAGCAGGACCATAATATAAATAGAAGTAATTTGGAATTTGTACATGTACCTAGATAGGAATTAATAGAAAATAGCATATCAAAAATATCAATTCCTATATTTATTGATTTATTTTTACCATAAGTTTAAAAATAATTTGTTGCTATGAGCTCTCAATCTGAAAATTATTATAATTCCAAATACTTAAATGATTTTACTCCTTATAAAGAACAAATGTAGCAATAAATTATTTCAAATGATGATAAGATAATATTTGAATAATACATTTAAAAGATAGGAATAATCTATACTAATAGCATGGAAGTAAGAAACACAAAACATTCTATGAATGTGGTAAATGAACCATGTGAAACCTTTTTTAATTAATATAGTAATAATTAACAAGAACATGTAGAGAGGGAGAACATGTAGAAGAAAACATTTGAAGGAATGAATTATAATTACTCATAGTCCTCTTTGTCCTCCTTTACTCTTATGCTTCAAAATGTTGTCTGAGTTTTGAACCATTAGATTATTTCTTATATAAGCTTACATGCACTTGTGATTCTAGAACTTTTTATTCCTTTGTATTGATTTTTATTTCATTGAAATTTAATGAGACATCGATACCTGCTGCTAAGATAATGTGTTTATGTATGCATCATAAAATGCTTAGGTTTGATAAATTGCAATAGAATTTGTATTCCGTAAGGACCTGTACGGCTATGTGCATAGGAATTGGAAATAGCCATTTGCTATTTCTGATTTGATATTTTTCCATTTATTATTCTGGATTTGTTATTCTTGATACATTTAGTTCAGCCAAAAATTGATGGAGAATATATATATGCTATGTTTGATTGTGGAAAACTAAAATTAGAATAAGATTGAAGTTTATGCAACTCTTAGAGCGCTCCATTGATTTCAAGTTTTTGAAAGCTTCCTCGCAAAACTTTAGCTGAAATTCATCTCCATGATCTCCATTTATTATTAATGGACTCTGTCACCTGTAACCGTCAAATTTTTTGCATGACTTGAAGAGACTCTAAAATTTTCTTACTTGTTTGTGAACTTATGCAAATGGAAACTAGCCCAAAGGCAGATTTTGAATAGCCACTATAAATGTGCCATATCCACATTCTTCTTCATTAAAGGAGGAAGAATCCAAACTGCTTCAAAATCAACATTTATGTTCTAAAGATACGCATACATGTTTTGTAATTTTATACACTAAAAACTATTTCTTTTGTGTAAAAATATCTTTATGAGACATTGATTTCATTCTTGTTTTGTTTTCCTGTAGTCATCACATTTTCATTTCTTGCTAGGGCATCTGTAGCCTACTTGGTGACTTCTATATATGCAGGGATCAAAAGGGTTTCAGATCTCTTTGCAATCAGTCTCAGATCTCTCTTTTCCTTTTATTTCATCTGATTTTTCAATCGATTGGCAATGGAGAATAAGAGTAGCAAGGCCTTTGAGGAAGTTGTGTCACCATTTCCATACACATCTGCATCATCTTCAAAAGCAGGTAAGAAAAGAAAAAGGGAACCCTGCGATGTTTTCATTAACCATGACCACTTCTATCCTTCACATTGCCTATACTTTCCCCCAAATATGCATAATAGAAGATAATTAATATGTCATAATACTCAAGCGACCCAACAAAATTATCTTTTGTTAGAAATTGAAATTGGAGTAGGAATAAGTATTTCAATTCTATATATTTAGGTAAAATAGCAAATGCTCGTTTTTGAATCAAAATTAGAATACATATTCATATTCTCAATTTCGATCTGGCACATCCAAATGGAGGATTTAAAATTTTAGGTATTGTCAGCTGCGTATTCCAGTCTAATTCCTGCCGCCGAGTAGACCATTGGCCTGTTTTGTTGCAGACATAGAAATTGAGAATAGGATTGCGTATTGAGAATAGGGACTATTCCAATAACAGCTATTTTTTAAAAAGGACATAAGCTCATTTTATGAATAAAATGGGAATATGTATTCCTATTCCCTATTCCAATTGATGTACCAAACAAAAAATAGAAAACATATTCCTAATTTCCTATTCCTATTCCAACAACCAAACCATCGAAAAGTACTCAAACCGAATAAGGTTGTGTGTATATGGAATTCGGTGAAATTCAGTCTACTAACACAAACAGCGCAAAAACGCGTGAATATGTGTGGAGTACATGAATTAGGCAAACAGAGGGTAACGTTTTAGTTGAACAAAGGAAAGATAGACTAAAAGGGAAACAGCGGACAAGAATGGAAGGTAGCAAATCACTCGGATCAAGCAAAGCGGGAGTGAAAGAAGGACTCACACAGCTACATAAAGCAGTCAACAGACCCCATTCACCACACAAGAAAAAACGCGGAGCTGGAAAACTGATTGTTTCATACATACATTCTCCCTAATACAAGTCTTGAATCCAAGCATGGAGCTCTTCAGAGGTGGCCTGCTGTTGTTCTTAATAATGTTTGTAGGAATTGATGGGGTCTGGGGTTTCTCTTCTGATACAATTATTAAGGCCTGCAATAGTTCCTCACATAGAGACTTCTGCATTTCAACATTGTCCAAGGCACCGGGGGCTTTGGAGGCAAATTTAACCCAACTTTCTGCAATTGCAGTGGGTTTGTCTTGTAGATAAGCGAAATCAGTTTCTCGTTCAATGGAAAAGGTGTCACAACCCACTCTCTCCTTAACCGAATAAGTCGGTTCTCATTGCCACATGTTACTTTGTCAATAACTTAATAGATAAGAATTTAAAATGCCATATGGAGTTGTTAGGAAGGAGTTAGTTCTAATCATTGGAATTGAAACTGAGCACCCTAACGGTTTTAATAGTTCTTGGTGAGATATAAAACCTCTTGTTCTGATTCTGTCACCAGCTGCCCTCGGAAGCTTCTATTCAATTATAGGAATTAGTTTGGTTGGTTACTATCATATCAGTTCTTTATCTTTCCTTGAAGCTTTGTATATATATTCATGTTACTCCGATCATATCTAAGGAAGGAAGGAGGTTTCAAAAACTAATATACTACCGAGGATGTTTGAGAAAAGATAGAAAAGATGCAGGTATTTGTGAAGACTCTCACAGGAAAAACAATCACGCTTGAGGTGGACAGCAGTGATACCATCGAGCGTGTCAAGGAAAATAGTTAAAAGTGATGTTATTAATTGAGAACGTCCCAGCAGACCATCAGTGGTTGATACTGGGTGGGAAGAAAATGGAAGAAGGACAAACCCTTGCGGATTATAACATCCAGAATGAATCAACTCTCTATTTTATGTTTGGGTTAAGGAGAGGCTTTTCCGTGAAGATGATAACCCTAACTGGAAAAGAGAATTTCACGACTAAACGGCACAATTAAAATTATGGTGACACGAGCCTATCAGCACATATCAGAAAGCATTCTCTCAATTTAATGAATGGGTCGAAAATATTCTATCATACAGAGTTGTATATGGCCAGATTTCAGTGCAATTTTTGCAACTCTAAACATTGATTTTTGCAATTTTTGCAACTCTAAAAATAACTCTCAGCAATGAAAGACGAGTTCAACCATAAAAGGAGTATTGAAGTTCAGCACGCTTGGGGGCGATGTCTGAGAATTAAGAGGAAGAGGAGCAGAGAAGAGTAAGAGAGAAACCAATACAAAAGGAAAAGGTAAGGACCTAATGCATTGCTATTTCCTAAAGCTATGACTTTTCACCTTGCATTTTAAGGCTTTCGTTGCTAAGATATCCACATCTTAAGTTTCTAGATTTGATTGTATTTTGGTCTTCGCAAATCTTTATATTTACTCACATGCAATATATTCAGTTATCCAAATTTTGTATGCTTTCCTGTGTGGAATTAGTTTGAGGGTTTCATTTTTTTGGGTAATCATTAATGTCCCAGACACTGTAGCTGTCAACTGAATCAGAGATTTGGTGATTGATTTGAAAGTGATTGCGCAATTTAAAACCTACATATTTATCTTACTAGGGCAAGATCAGCTGTTGTTGGGGTTGATTAATTCGAATAGCTGTCTGCATTGAGGAATCCTTGAGTGGTAGCTATCACAAATGCTGACATTGTTTCAGTTTTAGCCCTTGTGGCATAGGGTTGCACAACCCTTAGGATGCTGGACCAGCTAAATGCACACATTATTATCTATAAATAAATGCCATCACGTTGATAGGGTAGGAAAACACATGAGACAGAAGGCATTTACCAATCCTTACATAACTGCAATATAGGCACACATTGATAGGTAAAATTGATGTCATATTTTTATCTCTATTAGAAGAACCAACAAGTTTCTCATGAGCCAACATGTGATTGAATTCTGTAATGCATTCCTTTAGAAATCTTATGATGCTTTCTTTCTTTCCTAAGTGATCAACTCCTATTATTTTAAGTTTGACTTAAGTATGGACTATCTCTGGTATTAATTATATTTACAAAGGAAGTGTCCATATTCTGAATAAATAGATGCTCAATACTCGTTTAGGAACAAACCCTTTTGCATACATTTTTCTTTTACTTTAGAATGATGATGTTCATAGTAGATGGAAGTTCTTCTGTTTAAAAACAAAACTAGAAGTATGCATTTAGAAAAGATTGATACATGACTTCTTATTCATGAAATCACATGAAGTATACAAGAGCTTATGAATGTGGGCAACTATTGAAGTATTCTCTAATATACCATTAACATAAGACATGATGTCGTTCTTCCATTTGATTGAAAACTTATGTAGACATTTCATTTCAAAGAACATAGCAATACATGGGAATGGTATGTATATAAAATTTTGGTAATTCTGAGATATAGTAGTATATTGTCATAGACACAATGTGACCATCAAGGGTATGTACTTCTTAGCAATGTTGTTTTACTTGTATGCTTATATGATGATAATGCATAGTGGAAAGTAATGGTGTCATGCTGCTTGTGTATTTATGTTTTATGAGAGGAAATTAAAGATAGGATAACATACTATGATTGCTAAGTGAGGGAGAAATGGTTTTATTAGTAGCTATATGATTGGCTTAACCTATGTGTATGTATCACGTGCGTCAAAAGAGAATTGATGGTAATACTTGGAAGTTGGATTAAAATTTCTTGCTAAAGATGCATTAAAATGTTGCAATTAATTGATCCTTGGTTAAAGAACTTTATGGTTATATCCTTGTATGTGAATGGGAGTATGGCACTCAAAGATGTATAAACCTTGTTATGTTTTACTTATTATAAATAATGGAACTGAAGTGACAGCTAAGAAAATGTTGTTTGGTTATATAGCTTGTTTGGTTATATAGCTGACCGATTAATGTTCTTGACACTATATGTGTAGCACAATTCCATTACTTCTATTGGTTTTACATGATTAGACTATCTCGTTGCCGGGCTGGGTATCTTTCATCCCCAGGAAAGATTCCGGGGAAGCTTAATAGCTTTGTGGTAGGGTGGAAAAGCACTCTTACAATATTCTCGCTTTGTGTTCTTAGATAGGTTCTGGAGCTCTTTTCAACTTGGTCGCCATGGTTATACCATCTGGTATTTGGTATTCTGGTATTAGTAAACTGGTAATGAATTTACAATTTCTTTTAAATTTGAGCATAAATGTATATGTATCAATTTAATTAAAGTTAATGATGGTTAATCGACTAATGTTGACTAGTCTATATTCAAAAGACTTTGACTCTCAATGATTTTTTCACATATTACGGAGATTGCTGATGTGGAATTTGTTTTGCAGGGGTAGTCATTACATATGGTATCAGAGCTCTTGGTTCCACACTTGGGCCTTGAGTTCACTATGCTAGACATACATCTGTAAGTCAACTTGTTTACCTTATGTTGTATGAGTTGATGAGATGGGTTGCATGTTGTGTCTCTCAGTTATGATTATTATGATGTAAAAGGATATGAAGTTCTTATGCATGTCATGATTTTGAGTTAAAAATTGCATTCCTTAAAAGATTGTCAATGGAAAGTTTATGGAATGATTGGTAAATTGCATACCTCATATCTTTATGATTATATTTACATTAAACCATGTGATGGTATACTATGCAAATTGGAGTATTAAAATCGAACTATTGAGATAGTCAAAGGATAATTGACTTTTGCACTAGGCTATGAGAGCCTACCAAACGAAGATTCAACTTGTGATAGCAATGCAAAATATCTTTTTATTATGTAAATGACATGTGATGCACACACAGTGCAAGAATTTATTTCTATTTTATGCCAGATTCATGAGGCTCATTGATTAATCTAATATAATAAGTAGGAAGAACATGGATTTCAATTGCAAGAGTATTGCATGTAATGCATGAGAAGTTTGGTTATGTTCTTATCAACTCGCAAGATGTTGTTAAACATCTACTCCCTCTTAGTGACTAGTGAGAGTCATTGTGCTTTAAGTGAATTGAGTTTTCATTTTATTATGTTCGATTTCATGAACTTGGATGTAATGAAGGACTAGCTTGAAATTTTATGTTCTTTGTGACCACCAAGCCACCAAATTATTATGTGAGCTATTTACTTAACTCTTGACCACTTTTATTTTGATTGTATCTCCTTTTTGGACTTTTACTTAAGAATTATGAATCTTGTTTTTAAGATTTCTTTGATTTTGAGGTGGCTAGGGTGTGTGTGCGTATTTTGATGATGCTAGTCCTATGATTTGGACGTGATGTCATCTATGGTGCTCATTGTGGCACATTGATAGGATATATAAGGGAGTAGATTGTGAAGAACATGCCAGTCTTCCTTTTGCATTTATCTTATGCTATTTTTATTATTTTGGAAAGCTTACCTTCCACTGTGGGTGTCGAATGTGGACAAACAAGGAAGGTTAGATGTTGTGTACTTTCCTTCATGGAAGGGTGTAATGTAGCAATTATGGGACAGATAGGTGGATATCTTCATGTTTAGTTTCCCTATCTACCAGTTCTGTAGAATGGATACATGTCTGTTCTTGTTTCTTCTACAGGTAATTCTTGATTTTGAAAGTGCTTGGCCAAGCTATTTTAATTTTTCCAAATATTGTATATGTGACACATGGTTATAACTATTTGGAATTCTTTTTGTTTTACTTCATATGTGTAGATATGTAGTTATTTATTTCCCAGCTACATTTCGTGTTTAGACTACTAGGCACATGGTTGCAATGTAGAAATGTTACACGGTCGCACCATATCCATCCGATCCATCTTGTTCCGGGAAGCTAGGCTTCTCGTGTTAGGGTCAGGGTATTCTTCGAGTTAGGAAGAATCCCAAGGAAAGTATCCACTCTGTGGTTGGCAAGGTTAAAGTGTTGAGATAATGGGTGTTGCACACATTGCATAATATTGTTATTTTATTATTTTATTTTATTATGTAATGTTGTGCCTAGATGGACGTGCAACATGTAAAGATTCCCATAGAATATTCTTGATGAGTTGTATTGTAACATTGTGATAATATTTCATGTAATTATTTAATATTGGGGAAAAGAATTAAATGCCCAATATTAAATGTGGGTTCAGTGGGTTAGGTAGTACATGGTTTTAGCACATGGTTTATGTAATACCACTTAGTGGTTTTGTGGGACTTGCTACTATATAAGCAGCCACAAGGGTAGTTGTTGTAGAGAGAGAAAAAAGAGAGTGACAAGGAGAAGACAAAAGGCAAGAGTCGAGCGGGACAAGGCTTGACAGGTTAGCCAAGGGAGCATTTGTGAAGGTTGAAAGCATGGCATGGGATGTGTGGATTCATGCTTGTTCACATAGTTTGCTCGGTTGTGGCTATGGCCATGAAGGCTTCCATGGTTGTATGGAAATGGTGTTTTTGCTGAAAAATACATGATGATGGATGCTTTTGGAGGCTGGGTTTTTCCCTCAATGAGGGTTTCCCAGGGTATATCTTGTGTCACAATTTTGTGGGTATGTTTTCTATTCTCTTGCATGTGAATTTTAATTCCATGTTTATTTTAGATCTATTATGGGTTATGTGGAAACGGTTATATTCTTTATTGCCAAGTTTCCTTACAAGTGGTATCAGAGCCTGGTTTTGGCCTGGTCATGGGTTCAAATCTCCCCGGTGCCTTCCCGACCTGCGTAAGCACCTGGTATGCGCGTTGAGGGGGAGATTGTTGGGTGATGCGACGCGCTCCCCTGCCCACAGGTGGTTAATTATGTGGTGTTCCATGTTCACTAACAGTCATGGCTTTTGGTGCAACGGCAAATGGGCCCTACAATTGGTATCAGAGCTATGGTTTTATTATTGTAACCCTAGATTAAATCCATAGGAATGCATGAGAGGATAAAAGAAAAGGGCAAGATATATGAATAATTATTGCAGATCTGAGGACTTTGGATTTGCTGTTATGATGGGATGTTAAAAGATTTGGGCATGGGAAATTGTTGGATAAAAAGGTTTTTCGGATGTCTTCATTTAAATGAGAGTTTTGGGGGGTAGCTTGCAGAAATGACCTCCTAGGTAAAAACAAACCTCACCATTGGATCCGGGTCGACATTTCCATAAATTTTGATATATAATATGCCCCAGTTTGGCCATGTTCAGAGAAAATGAAAGAGTTTTTTGGTTTCAGCCCATGATGGCCGTCAAATTTAATCCCGTCGGAATTTTCGTCACTGAAAAAAAATTAAAAATGAAAAATCGTACTGAAAATGGTAAAAAGACAGTTTTAGTAAAATGGCCATAACTTTCTCTCAGAATATCGGATTTTAGACTTCTTACAGGCGTTGGAAAGCTAATTCATAGCACTACAAGATGGTATAGGTTTGGTTCTATGATTTTGATAGTTTGTCAAGTTTTAAGAGCCCTAAAGTCAGATGTTATTTATTTTGAGCACGGATTAGGGCATAACTTGGGCATATGGAGTCGGATTTTGGACTTTGAGTAGTCAACGGAAAGCTCTTGGAGAGCTCTACACATTGGTTCAGATTTGGTGCAGGTTTGGCATAATTTATTTGTTGATATATTTATCTAAACTGTTTATGGTATATTTTGACTATGGTAACATTGTGAGTTTATGGCATTGGAGATTTAAGATTTGATGTCATTGTATACTCAATTCATATTTTAGATTGGTCTCATGATGATATGGTTATCAGTGTTTGGTTTGGATATGCATGATGGCTTGTTGGATCTACAAGTTGTGCAGTGTTGTAAGCGGTCTATACTTATAAGTTGCATTTATAGCTTGGTTATGGGTTGTCTTTGCCCATTGATCTTTCATTATTGATGCATATTCAGATTGGTGGCTTGGATTTGGGTTGTCTATGCCCTAAGTCACATGATTTGCTGATTTTATCTTCATGTAGAAGGGATGAGATGTTGTTACCAGGTACAGTCATGGTGGAGGATTATGGTTGACTATGCTGACAGGTTGGACACTTTGAGAACCAGATGCTCAGTTCATGGATGTGATCATGGTGTCATGGATTTTGGCATGACATGATTGGTTATACATGTACATCCTTGATGTTCATTAGCTTGGATTTATGATTCAGTTATGGTGGTATATCTTCTTGGTTGAGGATCATGGTTATTTAGTTTCTTTTGAGGAGCTCATGATGTGCACTTTGAGTTCTTTAATGGTTTGATGCCTTGGTTGGTTCTCATGGTTAGAGGATGGATTTTATGATTCCATAGGTGACTTGGTACCACGGTTGAGTGGGAGTTGTTGGCATTGATATATTTATTGAGTGTTTGCAGATGTTGGAGGTTTGTCTTAGATCCTGTTGCTGCAGAAGCGTCTTTGACATTTGCATGGTACACTTGTTATCTTCATGGTGTGTGAAGATGGTTAGATCTTGAGGACTCATGGATTTCTTGGTTATCTTCATGGTATGTGGAGATGGTTCTTCCTGGTATGTGAATATGGTTTTCTTCATGGTGTGTGGAGATGGTTGCATCTTTAGGACTCACAGGGTTCTTGGAAAAGGTGTGGTTTATGCTTTTATTTGGCATGTTATCCTTGGTGTGAGGATGGTCTCATTATTATGTCATGGTATACTCTTGATACGCGTTTAGAGTTGTGACATGATATGGTATGTTCATGTGGAGCATGTTATCTCTTTAGTTGAGATGGTAAGATCATGTTGTCATGTTTATGTTCCTGAGGCCATGGTTGGAACTTTGACATTGATCTTAGTTTAGTTTCTTAGTATTGAGTACACTGATCATAAGCTGGATACTTCATGATATTGCTATGTTGCATTTGGAGTTGGCATGGATTGATTGGTTACAGGTGCTCATGGATATTTAGAGACGGTGGTGACGCTGTTTTCTCTTTGATTAGAGAAGTATTTGTTGGGACGGTTGATGGTTTCAACAGGAAGTCCGAGGGGCAGTCACCTGATATGGACTTGAGAGGAGATTGTTCTTAGATGAGTCTTGGTTGGAGACTTGGGTATCTTGATGAGCATTCTCATTCCCCACTCTTGGTCTACTCGGCGGTTTGCTACTTGAGAGGTATAGCCCGTTGTTTCTCTCAGTTGCATTATATTTATGCTTGTCTTTCATGGATATGGATCTTGAGCTATGGTACATGAGTTAGTTCTGGAGGGTTCATTTGAGAGATGGTTTAGCATTGGTTATCTCCATGTGCATATGTTGTTATGCTGGTTGAGTTTGGGAGATGGTTTTATATTGGGCATTATTCCTTGGATTAGGAATGGTTATTCCTTGGTTTAGGAATGGTTTTATTGAGTTTGATCTTCTTTTGAGAGGCTTACATACATGATGAGTTATATGGTATGGTTTGGGTGTTGTTGAGGCTTCTTGTTGGGGTTTTATGGAGGAGATCATACTTGCACAGTTTACATCTAGAGGTGTGTGTAGAAGGACATGATACAGGTTATGATTTGCATGGTTTCTTTGGTCTTAGTTATCTTCCTGGATGTTCAATTTTGCCTACATTGGATTTGAGATTGGTTAGAGATTGTGATCACTGGTTTGTGCTCATGTATGTCATGTGAGAGATGACATGGTTATTTCTTTCTCTTTCCTCTATTGGTTATGGAGAACTTGGGAGAGCATTGGAGACTTGTTATGAGAGTTGTTCTTGCAGGATATCAGTTTATGTATTGTGGATGTCCTTGATGCTACATGGATTCACTTCTTTAAGATGTGTTGAGTGGATTGGTTATAGATTTGACATTATCTTTTGCAGTGGGAGCTTCTTGGTATATATGTGGCAGGTACTGCTCTTGAGGCTTGTGATTGCAGGTTGCAGATTGGATATGTCGGTGATATAAGATTCACTTGTTATACCTTTGAGGTATGGATAGTTGGATGGGTTTGGCACTTTGCTGTGGGTGCTATTTCAGCTATGGATATTTTGACAACTACGGATACATGTGATTACCTTTGGATCAAGTTTTTTGTGCTTGGAATTTCAATTGGTACATGATTTTATGATCTTCTAATGCGATAGGTTGGGTGGTTTTCTCTTTGGATGGCTTCTATGTATGTCCAGTGGGAGTGGCATAATAGGAGGTGAGATCATTCATGTTTGAGATGCTGGATACTTTGATTTTGTTGCGGGTACCAGGATGGAGCACTTGGTGTATTTTGATCCATGATGGTGGATGTGCTGGGAGGGATTGTTCCCTTGTTCATTTATGTGGCTATGGATTGACCCTATGCAATGTATACAACAAGTGGGAGATTGTTGAGATAATGGGTGTTGCACACATTGCATAATATTGTTATTTTATTATTTTATTTTATTATGTAATGTTGTGCCTAGATGGACGTGCAACATGTAAAGATTCCCATAGAATATTCTTGATGAGTTGTATTGTAACATTGTGATAATATTTCATGTAATTATTTAATATTGGGGAAAAGAATTAAATGCCCAATATTAAATGTGGGTTCAGTGGGTTAGGTAGTACATGGTTTTAGCACATGGTTTATGTAATACCACTTAGTGGTTTTGTGGGACTTGCTACTATATAAGTAGCCACAAGGGTAGTTGTTGTAGAGAGAGAAAAAAGAGAGTGACAAGGAGAAGACAAAAGGCAAGAGTCGAGCGGGACAAGGCTTGACAGGTTAGTCAAGGGAGCATTTGTGAAGGTTGAAAGCATGGCATGGGATGTGTGGATTCATGCTTGTTCACATAGTTTGCTCAGTTGTGGCTATGGCCATGAAGGCTTCCATGGTTGTATGGCAATGGTGTTTTTGCTGAAAAATACATGATGATGGATGCTTTTGGAGGCTGGGTTTTTCCCTTAATGAGGGTTTCCCAGGGTATATCTTGTGTCACAATTTTGTGGGTATGTTTTTTATTCTCTTGCATGTGAATTTTAATTCCGTGTTTATTTTAGATCTATTATGGGTTATGTGGAAACGGTTATATTCTTTATTGCCAAGTTTCCTTACATAAAGTGCCTAGGCCATACTTCCATCTCAGGAAGCAAGTGGGAGACGTTCTATAGCTTCGGAGACTGAAGACCACAATGGAAATGTCATCTCAATTTGACTGTCTTGCTCGTCATTTGAGATGTACTTAATTACATCATTATGTGATGATTTAAATGGTGTAAAGGTCATACATCACAACATGTGCTTATATGTTGGTTAAGTACACTATGGTGACAAAATGGGCGTGAGGGCCTAAGGTTGCTAAATTGATAAAATTGGATTTCACTGATCCTTGCAGGAGGTTGGTGAGCATACCTAGATGATATACTTAATGGTGTTGATCATATGACAGATGATACTACACTTGTCGGATGTGCTTATTGTTCCATGACTGACATGTAGGTTGACATTCTCTATGATGTCCATTAAGGTATGATGCTTTACATTATACTTTGTATATTTATTAAATCATGCATTGACAGATGGATTCCTTGGATAATATCACGTGTTACATTAGTAAATGGATAATTATTGTTAATCCTTGATTATGGCAGTAAAATAGATGTTAACTAATCAAGTTATAGTTTTCTTATTTATGTGATTCTTGCAAATGATAATGTGGCATTTACTTAGTAGGACATAATTTTACATGCTATAGAATAAAGTGGGAGGTCAACTTCTTCTAACATTTTCATTTATGGCATAGTCATGTGATGATATGTTGTGTTCAACAATTTGGTCGATAATTGGTTATGAAATGTAATTTTATTTACACCTATCATTTTGACATGTATGTTCGAAAATAGAATGAAATTGCAAACAAAATTGGAAGATATTGTATCTCTTGTTGACTCAACTAATTATAGACGACTTTTGACTAACTTGATTTGACTTTTTGGCCTATGTGGCAAGTGTATGAAAATATGGTATTTATAGAAAGTTGTTGACTCCTTTTTATTTAGTCAATTTGGTCAATGAATAATGATCACCAATTTGGTCATATTGCATTTTGGACTCTTTGTTGATATATTATTCGACATAAACTTAGTAATATAGACTTAGCTATTACACATTCAACTTAAACCCTTTAGTCAACATGTGTGTTGGAATTCAGTTTTACTATTTTATAGATATCAACTTTGGGTCAATATTGCTTGACACATTTGATTGTCTGGATTTTCTATCATTGATCTTCCTATTATAGGTTTTGATATATATAATTTGAGCCAACTAAGGTATTATGATGTAAGTACTTTTAGATGTAAAATTTTGCTAAGGCTTTGTAAGCATTATGATGATCAATGTTGAGGAAGTACATTGATGATTTATGTACGAATGTCTTGTATTCCTGATGATTTAAATGATGTTGAATTTGATGTAACGTGGTTACATTACTTGATTCTTTGATGATGTATTAGATGTATCGTGATTACATTACTTGATTATGTTTCATTGACCTATTGATGTGGATGAATACTCATTTAGTGAACACCACATGTTAGATGGTAGGTATAGTACATAAGGTACACATCTTACTCATGATCAAAATGTGATTAAAAGATGAGTTAAGAAATCTTAAAGTTGAAAAAAAAATTTGACTACTAATATTTAAGTTGATCTCCTTGTGATACTAATTAGTATGGCAGGATGTGGATAAGAAGTATCTACTAGCAAGGAAAAATCCACAACTGATGCTAGGGTATGGTAAGTGCATAGGTATGTGTGATATCATGTGATTTTAAGTCAATATGTTACAAATTTTGAGACTTCTTGAGATAAGGAAGTATATGATTTTATATTTCATTGGAAAGTCAATTTGCTTCATAATATATGATGGACTGACATTGGGTGTTGTTCCTGTAATGAAACAAAGGGAACAACAGATCATTAGAAAAGGGGAATATTGTCAGAGAGAGGTAGTCTAACCGTGTAAAACTATAGAATGGTAATGGAATTCACACACTCACATAGAAAAATGTTCTTGAAATGATTACTTATACATGTGCTTATATAAAATGTGTGTTATTTTCTCTTTACTTAATACTTCAATATGTGTTAATATTGTCTTTAAAAAATATATATATATATATATATATATATATATATATATATATATAGTTTTCCACGAGAGTGTATGTGTTCATTTTATAAGAAGGAATTGAAAGAAAATCTCATTTAAGGAAGTGGAATTTTAATTTTATTTGCGTAGATGAAAGTCATCAATATGAATGCATTTATTACTATGAATAATAAAAGTTAGATTATTAATCATTAAAATATAGAATTCTTGAAATTATTTGGATATGACTGTGATTTCTTGCATATTTGCATCGAGACAATGCATTTTCTAACAGGGGGAGGATGTCACAACCCACTCTCTCCTTACTCGAATAAGTCGGTTCTCATTGCCACATGTTACTTTGTCAATAACTTAATAAATAAGAATTTAAAATGCCATATGGAGTTGTTAGGAAGGAGTTAGTTCTAATCATTGGAATTGAAACTGAGCACCCTAACGATTTTAATAGTTCTTGGTGAGATATAAAACCTCTTGTTCTGATTCTGTCACCAGCTACCCTCAGAAGCTTCTATTCAGTTATAGGAATTAGTTTGGTTGGTTACTATCATATCAGTTCTTTATCTTTCCTTGAAGCTTTGTATATATATTCATGTTACTCCCATCATATCTAAGGAACGAAGGAGGTTTCAAAAACTAATATACTACCGAGGATGTTTGAGGGAAGATAGAAAAGATGCAGGTATTTTTGAAGACTCTCACAGGAAAAACAATCACGCTTGAGGTAGACAGCAGTGATACCATCGAGCGTGTCAAGGAAAAAAGTTAGAAGTGATGTTATTAATTGAGGACATCCCAACAGACCATCAGTGGTTGATATTAGGTGGGAAGAAAATGGAAGAAGGACAAACCCTTGCGGATTATAACATCCAAAATGAATCAACTCTCTATTTTATGTTTGGGTTAAGGAGAGGCTTTTCCGTGAAGATGATAACCCTAACTGGAAAAGAGAATTTCATGACTAAATGGCACAATTAAAATTATGGTGACATGAGCCTATTAGCACATATCAGAAAGCATTCTCCCAATTTAATGAATGGGTCAAAAATATTCTATCATATAGAGTTGTATATGGCTAGATTTCACTGCAATTTTTGCAACTCTAAACATTGATTGTCATCTACGGCCCCAAAAATGGAGACTGAGCTTAATAAAAATAACTCTCAGCAATGAAAGATGAGTTCAACCATAAAAGGAGTATTGAAGTTCAGCACGCTTGGGGGTGATGTCTAAGAATTAAGAGGAAGAGGAGCAGAGAAGAGTAAGAGAGAAACCAATACAAAAGGAAAAGGTAAGGACCTAATACATCACTATTTCCTAAAGCTACGACTTTTCGCCTTGCATTTTAAGGCTTTCGTTGCTAAGATATCCACATCTTAAGTTTCTAGATCTGATTGTATTTTGGTCTTCGCAAATCTTTATATTTACTCACATGCAATATATTCAGTTATCCAAATTTTGTATGCTTTCCTATGTGGAATTAGTTTGAGGGTTTCATTTTGTTTGGGTAATCATTAATGTCCCAGACACTGTAGCTGTCAACTGAATCAAAGATTTGGTGATTGATTTGAAAGTGATTGCACAATTTAAAACCTACATATTTATCTTACTAGGGCAAGATCAGTTGTTGTTGGGGTTGATTAATTCGAATTGTTGTTTGCATTGAGGAATCCTTGAGTGATAGCTATCACAAATGCTGACGTTGTTTCAGTTTTAGCCCTTGTGGCATAGGGTTGCACAACCCTTAGGATGTTGGACCAGCTAAATGCACACATTATTATCTATAAATAAATACCATCATGTTGATAGGTCAGGAAAACACATGAGACAGAAGGCATTTACCAATCCTTACATAACTGCAATATAGGCACACATTGATAGGTAAAATTGATGTCAGATTTTTATCTCTATTAGAAGAACCAACAAGTTTCTCATGAGCCAACATGTGATTGAATTCTGTAATGCATTCCTTTAGAAATCTTATGATGCTTTCTTTCTTTCCTAAGTGATCAATTCCTGTTATTTTAAGTTTGACTTAAGTATGGACTATCTCTGGTATTAATTATATTTACAAAAAAAGTGTCCATATTCTGAATAAATAGATGCTCAATACTCATTTAGGAACAAACCCTTCTGCATACATTTTTCTTTTACTTTAGAATGATGATGTTCATAGTGGATGGAAGTTCTTCTGTTTAAAAACAAAACTAGAAGTATGCATTCAGAAAAGATTGATACATGACTTCTTATTCATGAAATCACATGAAGTATACAAGAGCTTATGAATGTGGGCAATTGGTGAAGTATTCTCTGATATACCATTAACATAAGACATGATGTTTTTCTTCCATTTGATTGAAAACTTATGTTGACATTTCATTTCAAAGAACATAGCAATACATGGGAATGGTATGTGTATAAAATTTTGGTAATTCTGAGATATAGTAGTATATTGTCATAGACTCAATGTGACCATCAAGGGTATGTACTTCTTAGCAATGTTGTTTTACTTGTATGCTTATATGATGATAGTGCATAGTGGAAAGTAATGGTGTCATGTTGCTTGTGTATTTATGTTTTATGAGAGGAAATTAAAGATAGGATAACATACCATGATTGCTAAGTGAGGGAGAAATGGTTTTATTAGTAGCTATATGATTGGCTTAACCTATGTGTATGTATCACATGCGTCAAAAGAGAATTGATGGTAATACTTGGAAGTTGGATTAAAATTTCTTGCTAAAGATGCATTAAAATGCTGCAATTAATTGATCCTTGGTTAAAGAACTTTATAGTTATATCCTTGTATGTGAATGGGAGTATGGCACTCAAAGATGAATAAACCTTGTTATGTTCTACTTATTATAAATAATGGAACTAAAGTGACAGCTAAGAAAATGTTGTTTGGTTATATAGCTTGTTTGGTTATCTAGCTGACCGATTAATGTTCTTGACACTATATGTGTAGCACAATTCCATTACTTCTGTTGGTTTTACTTGATTAGACTATCTCGTTGCCGGCCTGGGTATCTTTCATGTCAAGAAAGATTCTAGGGAAGCTTAACAGCTTTGTGGTAGGGTGAAAAAGCACTCTTACAATATTCTCGCTTTGTGTTCTTAGACAGGTTCTGGAGCTCTTTTCAACTTGGTCACCATGGTTATACCATCTGGTATCTGGTTTTCTGGTATTAGTAAACTGGTAATGAATTTATAGTTTCTTTTAAATTTGAGCATAAATGTATATGTATCAATTTAATTAAAGTTAATGATAGTTAATCGACTAATGTTGACTGATCGATATTCAAAAGACTTTGACTCTCGCTGATTTTTCCACATATTACGGAGATTGCTGATGTGGCATTTGTTTTGCAGGGGTAGTCATTACAAAAGGTCAGAAAAGGAAATCCCAGTGTTTTGGCCCTTGAAGACTGCAAAGAGCTGTTGCAAGATACAACGGAACGCCTTCACAATTCAGAGGCAGAATTAAGGAGATTATCTGAGGCCAATTTTGAAGAATATATGATGCTCAGACATGGCTGAGCGCTGCAGAGACTAATCAAGATACTTGTCTGACCGGGTTGCAAGTAAGCGGTGGTTCAGAAACACTGGTTTCCACTGTTAACGTTAAGACCCAAAATCTTTCAATGCTGATAAATGATGCTCTAGCTGTTGTTTACACGATCGTAGAGCAGGGACATATTTGAGCGTTTGAGTACTACATATGTTTTACTCTATGCTGTCTTTCTGAAATAAATAAATCCTCTTAATTTAGAGAGAGCGATATGTGGTTGTATTCTTTTTTAATTTTTCTCTGAGATGTTATGTATGGGAAACCATTCAGTATTTTAAATTTAACTCTCCTTCGCTTCTCATGGACTCTTTTCCAGTTCTGGGTTGATCAGATGGAATGGATGCCTGCCTCGATGTTTTTGGGAGTGGATTAATTTTATAAATGAGTACTGTGGAGTTCTTCACTTTCTCACCACCTTTAGATGCCAAATACTGTGTTAATCTTTTCTCTTTTTTCACTTATCTGTTTTTATGGAGGGTTCAGACCTGTGAGGCAATCCAGCAAAGCCTGTGAGCTACCAACAGGCCACCACATAGACTTTTTAGGAATCCATATGAGCTCACTCGTGCCTAAAACTTCTTTGGCTTAGAAGCAAGGACCGAGGGGCATCCACGCCATCAAAATCACCCATTCAACTTCACCAATAGACCTAGGACCTATTGACGACTCATCTTTTTTCAATGTATTTATTACTAAATTTTAAAACAATAGAAAATATATTCAATAAAATTGAAATTGTATTTATGTTATTTTTGAATTTGTAATTATATTATTATTACATAGGCTACCATTAATTGTTAACTAGAGATTAAATAAAACTATTAAGATTAATTAATTTTTTTAGTGTTTGGTGTTATGCATGATTGATTAAATAGTTTGGGTGTTAATACTATTTTTGTAATATTAATCATTTACTTTATATTTTATCACATTTTTAATTTTTTTTATTTTTTAATATTATTAGATATAAGAAAAAATGGTGCAATGTAATTTATAATTTTAAAAATATTTAATATTTAAAAAAAATCAATATATATTATATAAAAATAATATTTATGTCGAATTAAATAATAAATAAAATATCTGTTAAATTATATATTTAATATAACATATATTTCTAAAACATAATAATATTACAATATAGTTATTTTCATTTCAATTGTCTATTTGTTAGAAAATATTTTTTTAATTATCATACTTGATTTTGGGCTATTATTGATCTAAATTTATTTGATTTGGTTTAATAGCTACATTGACTTTATTTATTTCAAAGTTAAATACATTTTTTATTTTACTTTAAATTGTAAAAAAAATTAAAAATTATAGATACACATTTTTATGCTTTAAAATACCTTTATTTGGGAATGAATTTTCATAGTAAAAAAATGGCATTGGTCCTATCTAAAATATTTCCTTCATTATTAAATTTAAAAAAAAAATTCTACAACATTTTTTTCATAATTAATTCTTTTTCCTTATTATTTTAATTTTTACCACATTATTTATTTTTAATGCAATTTTGAACACTATAATAAAATGATATCATATTATATAACTATTAATAATATAGTATTCAATAGATTATATTAAATGTGTTAATAATAAATTTATATTAATATTCATTATTAATATCAATACACATCCTACAATGGTAGAAAGGGAAGAGTGGGATGGTGTGCGTGTGTTAATGATAACTTTTATCTTTCGAGGTTAAATTTGAAAACCATTTACACATCAAAATTTAATTTTTTTTAATAATTAGTAGTCACACCTTAGTGTGCAATAGGTATGCCATAGAGGTACATGCAATCTTCATTTAAGTATGTCTTCCTTTGCATGTCTCTTCCTCTCATCCTCTTTATATCTACTATCTCTTTATCAAAAAATCTTATCATCTAGACCTCTTCCTCTTTGTCTCTTCCTCTCTAAGTCTCCCTCTAAATCTCCCCAAATCTCTTTCTATCTTTACCTTTTATTCTATATCTATATCTCTACATATTTTTCACTCTAAATTCATCTTTATCTCTATCTTCTTCTTCCTCGTCGATATGTAGTCACATCTCCCTCTCTATATCCATCCAATCTTCCCATCACCCCCTCCCTATACTTTTAAATCTCTATATCTCCATATTTCTTCCTCTACCTCTACCTCTATCTTTCTATCTTTCTATCTCTTTATATCTCATTCAATCTACCTTTTTCAATACCGCTTTCTACCTATTTCCTTCTCTCTTATTTATATGTTTATATCTTCCATCTGCACTCTCTCCCTCTATCTCACTTCTTCTCCTCTCTCTCTCTCTCTCTCTCTCTCTCTCTCTCTCTCTCTCTCTCTCTCTCACACACACACACACACACACACACACACCAACCATCACTGTCTTATCTTTTTCATTCTTAAAATTGTTGGCAATATACATTTTGAGCTAATAAATTGACTATTGCAATGAAACATAAGATATCAATATAATTGAATCCATTTTTTATAATTAAAATTTAATTGGTACATGATAATGTGGAAGAGTTATACAAAAGCAATGATTAGTATATCAAAAGTCTCTTAATAACATTCTTAATTTTTTGTACCATTCTCTTTAATATATTAACTTGATATATCTTTCTATCAACGTAATAATTGTAGAGTTGAAACATTAAACTTGGAAATAATTTTTATATCTTTTTTTAATTAGTATAGATGTGTTATAATTTTAGATGAATTTTAGTTTATCCCTTTTCCAATATTGGAGACTACTTTATTTAGGTTATTTTTATTTGACTAAAGGGAGATGATTTGTAAAATGATAGGCTAAGAATGCACCAACAAGGAATGGAAAAATAACTACTTTCACATTTACTTAGTAATTTCCATGTTTGATTTATTATTTTAGATAATTAAAGATGATTCTTGTTTTTAGTAGTCTTTATCTCCATAATCATTCCTTTAGACATTCCAATAATGAGTTCTTTGAAAAATGAAATACATCTACAACATTTTTCTCACATTCAGGGAGAGAACCTAGTAGGTGCCCATGCTAACTTCAGGCACCTATAACTCCTAATCCATATGTCAAAATTGTTAATTTTTTTATGAACCTCCATACATGAGTGAAGAGCTTAAAGTTAACCTTTCCACTTTTTGGCATTTATGGAGCTCTCTATAGAACCCATTGAATATGAGGTGGTCTTAAAGTGTCATTTTAAAAAGCTTGTTTGAAACCTGTTAGGTTGACCCCCCAATAGTTTCTCACCCAAAAAATATTACATTTTGCTCAAATGCACCAATCAACAACTAAGAAAGAACGAAAATGATCAACTATTAGTACATGTGCTATCAATTTTTAGATATTTTTATGAGCAATATTTGGAGGGATCTATAATCGTTCATTGGAACATGGATGGATACTTGGTCATCTTCCATATTTTTATTACCATTCTTCATGATTAAATCAGTTTTTCTACATGTTTGAAATTGAAAAGAAAGAATAGTGGAAAGGCATGTGTTCGAAGGTGACACAAGGACAGATAGAATAATTAGGGCTAGTGGCACACCTAATTACCAAACCACCGTGCTAAGTAAACACAATAGAAGAAATCCATAGAGAACAATACCGAGGAGAGAGAGAAACAATAGTATCTTATAGATTCATCAAATGATCTGCAAACATGCCCATATATAAGGCCTTCTAGGTTGTGGCCAACAAAATGATTACAAGATACAAATGAAAATTCACAAGCTCACTGTCAATCTAACTCTATACACTTGCTCCTCTCTTCACTAATACTCACTACCCCTTAACCTAAGCTTCGCCACCTTATTTATACTAGCCAAGATGACTTATAAATATTCTAGATCTTTACATTAGAGAAGACCAACCAGAAAATAGACTATGTGCATCACAACGCATGATGCTTACATTAAATTTGGGACTAAAAATTCAATACAAAGGTCATATCACAAAGGAACCAACATATAGAGAAACTTGGTGAAAGAAGGACTTTAGACATGACCAAGCATCAGGCAAAATGACCATCGAATAGGTTTAACCAATAAAGCACTCGACAAATATTAGCACTCAATACACACTAGAACTTGGTCAAAACTAAACTCAAACTTAGTAAAAACTAGAACTTGACCAACACTGGAGCTAAAAATAAATAGTAACTTGGCACGCATGGAAGAAACCAAAATCTTTGAGCAGGACAAAGAGACAACCTATGACACTCCTACATTAGACAACTAGGGTTGAAAGAAATTATTCCCCTAATTTATGAAGGTGTCACAATCCAAGTTGAATCCAACTTAGATTGAGAAATCCAACTAGCATCTTCAACTAGTTTTTTCTTCTATTTTACCAAATACTCATAGTAATTATTTCCCCTTATTTTCTTGCCAACTCTTTAGTCCAATATTTGTTCAACCTTTTCAATCTTCTTCTTACAATAATCACTTGGTACAAAAAATTCATCATTTGACTCGTAATACTCATATAAATAGGAAACATTGAATATAGGAGATATCTCCATGTCATCAAGTAACTCAACTTCATAAGAATTGTCATTGTCAAACTTCCTTGAGATTTTGCATGGACCAAACTTCTTCATTTTCAACTTATAGATAGGTACAAATAGGAAATATAGCTCTTTTCAAATAAACCAACACCTCATCACCAACCTCAAAAACATGGTGTCTTCTATACTTGTTTGCATTCTCCTTATATTTTTTATTACTTTGCTCCAACTTATGTTTCATTTCCTCATGCAAAGACCTCATTGTAAGAAAACTTGCAATAAAAATATAACAGTTTCTACATAACTCATAATGAATTTGAAACAAATACATAATTGAAATCCGCATGCAAGAGAATAGACAACATACCCACACAAAAAAAGTGACACAAGATATACCCTAGAAAATCCTCATTGATGGAAAAAAAATGCCTCCAAAAGTATCCATCACCATGTATTATTCAACAAAAATATCATTGCAATACAACCATGGAAGCCTTCAAAGTCATAGCCACAACTAAGCAATCCATGTGAACAAGCATGAATTCACACATTTCATGCCATGTTTCCAACCTTCACAAATGCTCCCTTGGTTGACATGTCAAGCCTTGTCCCACTCAACTCTTATCTTTTTTTCTTTTGTCTTTTTGTCTTGTCTCTACAACTACCCTTGTGGTTGCTTATATAGTAGAAAGTCCCACAAAACCACCAAGTGGTATTACATAAAACACGTGCTAAAGCCAAGTGCTACCTAACCCACTGAACCCACATTTAATATTTGATATTTAATTCTTTTCCCCAATAATAAATACTTACATCATATATTATCAAAACATTATAATACAACTCTTCAATTCTATCCCATGGGAATCTTTCCATGTTGCATGTCCATCTAGGTGTTTCTAGGTGCAACATTACATAATAAACTAAAATAATACAATATAACAATATTATGCAATGTGTGAAATAATAATAATCACAAAAATCTCCCACTTGTTGTATACATTGCATAGGATCAATTTGTAGCCACATAAATGAATAAGAAAACAATCCCTCCTAGCCCATCCACCATCATGGATCAAATTATACGAAGTGCTCCATCCTAGTACTTGCAACAAAATGAAAGTTTCCAGCCTCTTAAATGTGAATGATGTCACCTCCTATTATGCCACTACAACTAGACATACATAGAAGCCATGCAAAGAGAAATCCACCCAACCTGTCACATTAGAAGATCATAAAATCCTATACCAACTGAAATGTCAAGCACAAACACTTTATCCAAAGGTAATCACATGTGTACATAGTTGTCAAATATCCATAGCTAAAATAGCACCCACAACAAGTGCCAACCCATCCAACTATCCATATCTGCAAAGGTATACAAAGTGAATCTCAAATCATAAATGTATAAAATATGTAACCTACAATCACAAGCCTCAAGAGAAATACCTACCACATATATACCAAGAAGCTCCCATTGCAAAAGATAATGTCAAATTTGTAACCAATCCACTCACAACATGTCAAAGAAGTAAATCCATGTAGTATCAAGGACATCCACAATACATAAATTAATAACCTACAAGAACAATTCTCATAAAAAGTCTCTAATGCTCTCCCAATTTCTCCACAACCAACAAAGGAAATAAAAAAAAGGGAATAACCATGTCATCTATGACATGACATACATGAACATAAACTAGTGATCATAATCTCCAACCAATCTCAAATCTAATGTAAGTCAAAACTAAACATCTAGGAAGATGACCAAGACCAATAGAAACCATGTAAATAATAACCTACATCATCTCCTTCTACACACACCTCTAGATGTAAACTGTAAAAGTATGATGTCCTCCATAAAACCCCAACCAAGAAGCCACAATAATACCCAAACCATACCATATACATAATCATGACTATACTTGGTAACAAAATCTCCTCCACTTCTACATGAAGAAAAATTAATAAATCATGTGACTAAGGGTGCATAAAGCCCAAATCCAAGCTACCATTCTAAATATGCATCAATAATGAACTATCAATGGGAAAAGACAACCCATAGCCAAGCCATAAATGCAACATTGAAGTATAGACCACTTACAACACTACACAACTTGTATACCCAACAAGTGATCATACATATCAAAAATAAATACTGATAACCATATCATCATGAGACCAATCTGAAATATGAATTGAGTATACAATGACATCAAATCCAAATCTCCAAAATATACAATGTTATATATTCACAGTGTTACCATAGTCTATATATATATATATATATATATATATATATATATATATATATATATATATATATATCACCAAATAAATCATGTGAAACCTACACCAAATCTGAACCAATGTGTAGAGCTCTCTAAGAGATTTATGCTGACTATTTGAAGTCCAAAATCTAACTTTGTATGCCCAAGTTACATCCAAATTTGTGCTCAAAATAAACAACATCCAAATATTAGGCTCTTGAAAACTAACAAAATGTCAAAATCATATAATCAAACCTATACCAAGTTGTAGTGCTCTGAATTAGATTTCCAATGACTATAAGAAGTCCAAAATCTGATATCTTGAGAAAAAGTTATGGTTGTTTTACTAAGACAGTATTTTTAACATTTTCACTGCAATTTTTTTTTTTTAATGAAAATTCCAATAGGATTAAATTTGACAAGCATCATGGGATGAAATTAAAAACCTTTTGCATTTTCTATCAACATGACCAAACTAGGGCATATTATATATCAAAGTTTATAAAAACGTCAACCTAGGTCCAATGGTGAGGTCTATTTTTGTCTAGGAGGTCATTTCTACAAACTGCCCCCTAAAACCTTCATTTAAATGAAACAGATCTGGAAAAAAAAAAAAAAAAAAACAATAATTTTACGTGCCCAAAAAATTGGCAACTTTCCATCATAACAACAAATGCAAAATCCTTAAATCTATAATAAATAATCATACATCTTTCCCTTTCTTTTATCCTCTCCTACATTCTCATGGATTTAATCTAGGGTAACAACAACAAAATCATAGTTTCTATACCACTTGTAAGGAAAATTGCAATAAAAATATAACAATTTCCACATAACCAATAATAAATTGAAGCAAATATATTATTGAAATCCACATTTAAGAGAATAGACAACATACCCTCACAAAATGTGACACAAGATATACCCTAGGAAACCCTCATTGAGTGAAAAACCCAGCCTCCAAAAGCATCCATCATTGAGAGAATAGACAACATACACACAAAAAAATGTGACATAAGATATACCTTTAGGACATGGTGTTGAATATCTCTATATTAGGTAGAGTTAATTTTTGTCTTCTACCTATTTATTTGTGAGATCCACCTTTATGTTATTATCAAATTATCATCCTCTCATTTTTCACACATCTCAAATAATTTGTTGTACAGAGGAGGATAATCCACCTTTGGTGGCCTTATGATTCCTCCTTCTTTGGTTGATAGGTCATCTCTTGCATTACTCCTAGTTATCATGTATTGTCTATATATATAGGCATATTGCATGTATTCAAAAAAGTTTTTTTTAATTAATAATAATTGAATCTAGTTTGTAGAGGATCATATCATTAGTCTCTCTTTTTGTTTTATCTAATAAGCTGGGCATTTTCATTCTTTTCCTTAGGATACTTATTACATTTTTCATAAATAATTTGTTAGCCATTTTTAGATTTAATTTTTAAAGAAGGATAAGAAAGTAAAAATGAGATGACCTAATTTCTGATGCAACTAAATTTCTTATTACAATTCTCAATTTTGACTTTGATATTTGATCCTTCATGATTGAATGTATCTTTGTAGTGCCACAAGGATATTCTGTTTATACTTCAAATTCACTTCCTCTTGGCATCTTCAAATCTTCTATTTTCTTCCACACATTCTATCCTCAACTTGACCTTATATTTATATCTTATAGATTGTCAAGTTAGCTTAATACAACGTAGAATACTTCATATTCATCTCCTTAGTCAGCTAGAACCAAAAAACAAATCAGTTGAACTAAATATGCCAAAACAAGAAAATTCTTTGTTAGCTAACCCTACTCGGTAGACACTAACATAGAAATTATTTTCTTGTGTTAACCAAGTGAACTCAATTAACATTGAATATTCAAAAATTTCCTATGGTAATTGAGTCAGCTCAGTTAACACTAGCTCCATCCAAAGTTTCCTTTATTAACCAAGTAAGCTTGTTTAACACTCAACTTCTATGATCTTCCCTTTGTCTCTTTAGTGAAATCAATAGACACTATCTTCTAAACTTGGAAAACTCTAGAATGCTCAGTAGACATAGGAAACTATCTTCATCACCCGAGTGAGCTCGACATACACTGACTAGAAATGATATGACATTTTGTGTAACATCAAGACAATACATAATTAACCAATTATTTTTTACAATCTCCCTCTTTGGCATTGATCTAAACATGACATGTCATAATACAATGAAATTTTAGAGCAAGAATAAAGTAAGGAACATATCCTTAGTTTCATTCTAATTCTCATCCTTGAGAACTCCCTCTATAAATGTGAACTCCCTCTACCTTTAGATTCCCCCTCTGTTAGCAAAACTCTTTCTTCTATTACAATCTCAAATTGGTTTTGACTAATGAGTATCTATACACTTAAGTGATTTACTTAGTTCATGCTAAACAAGTAACATATGTTGAGCACAACATATAAGTTAGAGCATGTCAAGTATATAGTGAGTGTCGAGTCACTCAAGTATCAAGTAGGTAGTATATGATGAGTGATTCAAGAGCTGAGAAAATAGTGCATGTTGAGTCATTCAGATGCCGAGTGATAGTATTGAAGTCAATATGTGCTGAGCACCAGGGACTTCAATTGCCGAGTAACATACTTTCCTCATAGTTGTGTGTATTGGCACAAACTACCATTTAAACCATTTTTGAGCTAACTTAAATATTGAATTACGATATTTCGGTGATAAGGACAAATTTTAACTTGGAATTACTATGCATTACATGAACCCAATCAAGTAAAGGGAAGGTTTAAGTGAAAATATGGGTGAATCACATCCACTGATTCATACCTAACCCTAAGTCACCTAGGTCTTCTTAAGGAAGACAAACTCTAAACTTCTTATGACCATGAAAGGGAATGAATGAATGATTAAGGAGAGTTTTGTAGGCACAAACTAGGACATTCATCGTGACCAAGGTATTTTGATATGAACTGCATCGTAGAATCAATTAGAGGAGAACATGGGAAGGAAATAGTGAATAACAAAGAGACATCTGATAAAAAAGGATCAAGTACACAACATGATAGAGGTGATTTTTCATCAAGAAAAAAAGTGTTAATGATAGGATCAATGCTAAGACATTCTAACAAGGTGAGACCTAATAGACTTTATAAGTCTTTAATAGGGTAGACCTTTCACAGGATAGATCATGTTTCATGATCAAACATTGTAACCTTCATTAGATACACTTTATTACTACAATAGTGAAGATTTTCGAGTGTCATCCCCACCCTAGTTTTATCATCTCATTGGAGGGTTTTTGGATAATTACATCTGGTGTCATATGTGTGAATGCTTACTTTTTTATATGCTTTACATGGTATTTTAGTTTATTTGTTGAATGTATGAGATGGATGTGTGGTGAATCTTTTATGGGTCAAAGTTTGAAGCACTGATTCACCTCCCCCCCTCTTAGAAGTTTAGCTTTCCTATTGTAATTCCAAAAATTGGTATCAAAGTATTATTCTCTAAAAGTGAAGCATTGCAGCTTTGAGGACAGATCTTGGAAATGGAAGTCTACAAGTTGGGAATGATTATTAAGAAGTAGGAGATTGAAATGCATCTTATTCTATATTAGTTGAATGAAGCAAGAGAAGACCTAAAGAAATATTTTAAGAGAAGGAAGGAAATTGCTACTGAAGAGAATGACACATAATACAAAGAGATAGACACTACTAAGGTATTTGAAAATGGAGACTCCAGTAAATTTGATGCAGTAGTTGCAGATCTAATGGAAAAGAATAGAACCCTAGCTTAAGAGATCCAAAATCTAAAGTTAGAACAAGAATCATAGGCCATACTACTATGTGAGGTGATTGAATAGAAAAATAAAGCTATGGAAGAAAAAGCCATGATAAAAGATGACAAAAGAGTTTTGACTAGTAGACTAGAAGAGAAATCATCAGAGGTAACCAAGATTACTAACATGTATTTAGAAACTTTGGGTCAAATGATGAATTCCAACCATGAATTGAATGCCAAGGAAATTGAGATAACAACATTGAAGTTGTAGAATGAATAGTTGAGCAATGACCTAAAAAGGGAAAATGAATTTTTTGAAAGTTTTAATAAACCTAGTGAAGCCATCAAGTACTTTGAAAAATTGATGAGATCCCCTAAGATCTAACAATGATACATCTGGACTGGGATACACAAGTACTAAAGAAGGAGAATCATCTAAAAGTGCTGAAGGAAGAAGTAACAAAGGTAAGAATTTCATACCTAGTTGTCATAATTTTGGTAAGAAAGGACATACTACTAATGTATGTAGGACTAAGAATGTAAATCATAATGTTAAGTAGAAGAGCATGGGTCACTATCATGAGTGCAACAAACAAGGTCATCAAGCACATGAATGTAGAACTAAGGCCATGCACACTCAAAGATTTGAAGGATATTGTTATAACTATCAGAAGTATGGACATAGAGCTTTTGAGTGTAGATCCAACCCAATATGGTCATCAAACAAGAAAAAAAGGTAAAAAACAATGACAACTTTTAAAATTGGGATTATAATACAAGGTATAGTTGTCACTACTATCAAGAATATGGACATGTTCCTAAGAAATGTATTAGAACACACTTCAGTAGTGGCTACAAAAGGTGGTTGAGTCAAACCACATGCTTTATCTATTTGAAAACTAATCACATCAGCTGATATTGTCCAACAAGGTCAAAGGCACCAAGTTGTGAGTTCAATAAAGGCAAAGGCAAGGCAGATATTGAAATTTTCAAAAATGAAATGAATAAGACATCATGGAAGAGAAAGGAGGATTTCCGCACATCAAGTGGAGAAGGGATCACTTCACCCAATGGGGCAGGTGATCACACCTCATCAAACTAAGCAATCAAGAGGTATGTGGAACTAATATTTAAAAGGAATGCATCATACATCAATTCCAAGGATTTAGTTTTAAAAATATTACATAAGAATGAATAAAGATGCAAAGAGTTATTAGGAATCAAATAAAAATCTTTATGTTTTTCATGTTACTGTTGAGCATGAAAAGTTTCATATGGTTGTTGAGTGAAATTCTAGTCAATACCAAGATAACAGATTGGCTAATTGATGATGAGCTCATAATGGTTGTCAAACGAATGGAAAGGCAAGTGGATGTTGAGTGAGCTAGAAATTAGTCGATGCCAATCTTACAGCTATGTAAGCACTTAGCATTAATTGCAGTATTTTAAAGGGGTATTTGATCAATTTCTACTCATTTAATGTCATTCAAATTTGAGAGAGAGCAAGAAGAGCTAAAGGCGATCTAGAAATTTCATTTGAAGCATTTGTAGGAGATTTCAACAACTATTTGACATCATTTCATTAGGTTTTACAAGGTATTTCTTGTGTGCCATGCTACGCTATTTTGAATTTTGTAAACCCTAGATTTATAAAATGGCATCTAGTTCTTCAAAAGCAAAAGGTGTAGAAGGAAAAGAGGTTTTTAATGTTCAGTTGTTAGCAATGAGATAAAATAACCTACTTTCAAGGCCATTCCAGACATACCATACAAACAATATCCCTCTGGTGCATTATCTATGATACCATCACAAGTTTTAATGATTCAAGATATTAGAAAGTGTTAGAATTATTTGATTGGTAGTATTGGTGACATGGAAATCAGAGAAGCATATGGAAAACTATGTGAAAATGGTGTGTTGAGGGAAGAATTCAAGATTGTAGAAAAGAAAAGGTTAACATGTGCCCTGGATTTCCCTAACATTTTCAAAACCTAGTGGATCAAGATTGTTTTGAGTAGAATTTCTGATAGCTCGGTGTCGTTAGATAATGGGCCAATCAAAATCACAAAGAGAATAATTCATAGGATAACAGGGTATGCAACCCTAGATCAGACAAGGACTATGAGAAGTGAGTCCAAAGAAGTTATTGAAAAGAACACAGGGGCTATGTGGAACAAGAGGGGAATGACCATAGACACAATCATAGATCCTCTAATAGCTTTTGTAGTAAGGGTAATTGCACATAAGTTTTATCAATCAAGTAGATTGAATACTATACCCTGCATTGCAGTGGATATGGGCTACAAGATTGTGAAGAAGGAAAATACATATGATCTTGTTGTGTTGCAACTACAAAAATTAATTGAAAACCTATGAGCAATAAGGAAAACAAAGAGTGCTTAGAGTAAATTCAGATCTATTTTGGTATGTATCTTCTTTTATGTACAAAACACATTTCCTACATTTGGTACTGTTGCATGGAAGACAAATAGATCTATTTCATTTCAAATAGGAGAGTTCATTGAATAGTTAGGTGAAAATTTTGAGTCAGTAATGAGTACTTATTTCGAGGATTCCAAACATTCCATGAAGATGAGATTAAGATTTCCAGTGTCATTAGTGGAAAAACATTATTATGATGTTTATTTCCTAGTTAATGCTGATTACACATTTGTTCAAGCTGCAATTCCTAGAGTAAGATGGCTAAGGCCATTAGGTTATGAGATTAATGTTGATGAGGCCTCTATAGAAATGACAAAATTACTTGTAGAAGAAGTGGACAAAGATGCCAAAGCTTTTGGTAACTATGACTTGGCCAAATCAAAGATTACTATGGAGTTGAAGATTGCCTTTTTCATAAAAAAGAAGGATAAATTTGTGAAGAAACTAAAGGAGAAATTTGGTGAAGGTGCCAACGAGGAGGAAGAAGAGGAAGAGGATGAAGAGGAAGAAGACACTCGGATTCAAGCATCACTTCCATTAACACAAGGATAGGGTGAGGATTAGCAAGAAGAAGAAATCGAGACTACAAAAGGTGTTGAAGAAGAAGAAGACAAGGAAGCACCTATTCATACTAATCAAAAGAAGAGAAAGGCCAAGGCACAAGTAGAGACAAGACCTAAGAAGGTTGCTAAACCAAGCCAGCCCAAACCTACAACACCTACCACAAAGGCTAGTACATGTGTCATTGCACAAAAGGCTAAAGAGAAAATCAAGCCTATAGAGCAGGAAGGTGAAGCACAGAAAAGACCTAAAAGAAAATATGTTAATTAGGTTGAATCTGATGAGGAAAGGACTGAATCTAATGACAACAACCAATTCCAAATGTTGAGTCATTATCCATCCTCAAATCTAGATAACTTATGTGAGAATGTTAGAAACAATGCTGATTTATTAGGTTTTTCTCACATTGATATTGAAAATCTTGGAAAAATTGAGAAGAATAAAGTGGAGGAGGCAATATATGCCATGATGGCTACTTTTAAGAAAGCTCCTCTAAAAATTGCCAACTCCATATCTAAAAGCCTATATGAAATAGTTAAGAAAAATTGACATTATTCTTTAGATATAGAGAAACAAATTAGGGAGACATCCCTTGCCCAAGTTATGCTAGAACTTAGCAAGGCACAAATATCCAAATTCATAAAGAAATATCCTTTTTAATTTGTTCCTAAGTATAGGGAATTTAGCATATTATAGAGCAACATAGAGGATCTTGTAAAGAGGACCACACGAATGTAGAAAATCACATATGGGCTAGCCACAATCAAAGAAGGTGAACAAGAACCTATTGAGGTCAAAGATGATAAAGATGATGACAATAAAGAAGACACAGTTGAGGGAGGCACTTATATGAACATAGACAATTAGGAAATAACTGAGGAAGAGAAACAATAAGAATAGAGTGTACAAGATACACAAATGTCAAGTGTCATCCCTCCATAGATAATAAGTGTAAGTACTAAAAGAATTATAGTAAAGGATGTTTTTGATCTCACTACTCAAAAAATAAATCCCCTAATAAAGGAAGACTTGAAAAAGATACTTGACCAATCTACACTATAGGCCAAATTATGTGACAACCCTGTATTGGTTAGTGTAGATGAAATTAAGAAATTAGTGACTATAACTGCAACGAAGGAGGTGAAAACACAAGAACTACTAAAAATTGGTATCACTCCTCAAGTCACTAGTGTACAACCTTCACAACCCTTGGTTGTATATCAAGGGAAGGAGATAGTAGAATGCACTATCAGTACACACACAGGTGGCACTCTAGTCTCAGTAGATATACCAAAAGTTGCAATACATAAGGTTGATATAGTAGGAGAGGATAAGGTGGAGACACTAGTCACAAATGAGACACAGAGTCAAATAGGATAGATAGATTCATTTGCACCTCCAACACAAGTTCAAGGTGCAATTCAAAGTAGTAAGGAAGAAAAGGACAAGCCTAAAGAGAGTAAGTTGACATCCAAGCCAAAGGATCTAGCAGCAATTCAAGCACTAGTAACCTAACTAGAATCTGGTACTCCTTCTAGTCAAACTCTTCAGAGGCTGAGCATGTTGCAACACCTTTACAATTCTTAGTGTTGAGTCCAAGTTCATCCAAGGAAGAAGAGGTAATAACCTGTGGAGATGTTAGCCTAGATGAAGAAATTATATTGCCTAAGTATGATTATGCATCAATAATGATTGAGAAAATGGGTATACTTCAAGAAGCCCTAGCTAGGAAGAAACATGAAGAACTACTTAGAAGGGAGTATAAGTAGAAGCAAGCTTTACTTGATATCAAAGACAACTTCTTACATGCATTCAGTCCACTTGCTCCAGATGAAACAAAGTCTATTATTGAACAATTGACTAACATAGTGGAAAGGGAAGTGATATAGAACTAGATACAAATGCAAAATTATTAGAATGGTTTGAGAATAAATTTCAAAGTAAAGTAAATGAAAATATATCTAGTGACATAGCACTTAACCAAGTTGCATTGGCAACTAAGATAGATAGTGTGAAGAAGATACTAGAGAATATTTTGTTGTTGTATACCAAACTATGTAATCCTACACTCTTCACACAAGAGACAAGGAATCAAATCCTAAGGTTTGAAAGTCAAATGAATTCATCAAATGCAAAATCGCCCATGACTCCAGCTCAAAGTGAGAAACATTTCAAGATCTTATTGCAAACCCAAAATTAGTTAGTAGTACTATCTATAGATGAAGCCAACATAAGGGCTAAACTAATAAGTATCTAGACTATATTGACTCCTCACATGGAGATTTTACACAAGGAGTTAAACTATGTAGAAACTCTTATGAAGAAAGACCCCAATCTTTCTACATTAGATGGCCTAATACATCTTACTGCCGAGCTGGCCATCCAAATAAAGTCTTTGGAGGTAGCTTGTAACAATTGGGATGTCACTCTTAAGATTATTCTTGAGGAAAAATACAATATTAATGTATGACCCATTGACATTAGTGTCAAAAAGGGGGAGTAAGAGCATGGGGGAGAAAGCATGGGAACAAGCATCAGAGAGAAAGAGTAAAAGGGGAGTAAGAGTAGAAAGAAAGCAAGTGAAAGAGTATTAGTTGAGGTAAATCTACTCAGCAAGAGAGATTTTGATACAGAACAGAACAACTCAAGGGGAGTTATGATATTTTTAGGGTCTAAGTTGTTGCAAAATTTTGATATTTTTGAAATTTTGTATAGAAGATGATAGTCAGTAATGTTATGCTCATAAGAATAAGAGTATTAATGCATGACCAAGTGTTTTTGATACTCATGTTAAAGGGGGAGATTGTTACAATCTCAGATAGGTTTTGACTAGTGAGTATCTATACACTTAAGTCATTACGTAGTTCAAGTTGAACAAGTAACATATGTCAAGCACAACATACAAGTTAGAGCATGCCAAGTAAATAGTGAGTGTCAAGTCACTCATGTGCCAAGTCACTCAAGTACTAAGCAGACAATATATGTTGAGTGATTTAGAAGCAGTGTAACAATATTCAAGTTAGTATGTGTCGAGCACCATGGACTTTAATTGCTGAGTAACACAGTTTTGTCATAGTTATTTGTATTGGCACAAACTACTATGTAAATCATTTTTGAGCTGACTTAAAGATTGAATTATGATATTTTGGTGATAAGGATGAATCTTAAGTTGAGTCTCTATGCATTACATGCACCCAATCAAGTAAAGAAAAGGTTTAAGAAACAATATGGGTGAAACACAGCCATTCATTGATACCTAACCCTAAGTAACCTAGGTCTTATTAAGGAAGAAAAACCCTAAAATTTGTATGAGCATGAAAAGGAATGAATGAATGATCAATGAGAGTTTTGTAGGTGCAAACTAGGACATTCATGGTGACCAATGTATTATGATCTAAATTGCATTGCAAAATTAGTTGAAGGAGAAAAGAGGAAGGAAATAGTGAATAGAAAAGAGACATCTGATCAAGAAGGATCAAGTACACAGTAGGATAGAGGTGATCTGTCATCAAGTAACAAAGTGTTAGTCGCAAGATCAATGCTGAGACATTCTAACAGGTTGAGACCTAAGAGTCTTTGTAAGTCTTTAGCAGGGTAGACCTTTCATAGGGTAGATCATGTTTCATGATCAAACATTGTAACCTTCATTGGATACACTTTATTACTACAGTAGTGAAGATTTGTGGGTGTCATCCCCACCCCAGTTTTACCTTCTCATTGGAGGGTTTATGGGTCATCATATATGGTATCATATGTGTGTGAATGCTTACTTGTTTACATGCTTTACATGGTATTCTAGTTTATTTGTTGAATGTATGAGATGGATGTGTGGTGAATGTTTTATGGGTCAAAGTTTGAAGCATTGATTCACCTACCCCCATTCCCCTCTTAGAAATTTACCTTTCTTATTGTAATTCCAAAATTTTCAACATCTTTTGATAGCAAAATCTCCCTCGTTGATATTAGACCAAGTTCATTTCCTTTCTCGGACATATTTAAACAATTTTTTTGTGCAATGTGTACTCTCCCTCTTTATAAATTTTTTTTGTTATATGATAACAAACTCTCCCTCTTTGATATCTCATGCCAAAGAAAATATTCAAAGAATATCACTGTACCTTATGTATTGATTCATATGCAATGTTCCCTTTTCAATACTGCATCAACTGATTGATCTTCAACTTGCTTTGGTTGATGCATCACTAAACTTCATTTAGTGAGATTTAGGTAGGGGAATGACCCCTAAATTTTCTACAAGTTGTTCTTTGGTATGCACATATTCCAACCTTACTTCCTTGTCTTGTACCAATTGTCTTAAGAAGTGATATTTTATTGCAATGTGTTTGGTCTTTGCATGCATCACTGGATTATTTGATATGTTGACTACACTAGTGTTATCACAGAAGATGACCACTGGATCTTTGATTTCTATCTTCATACCTACCAACAATTGCTTGAACCAAACAATATTGGAACAATTGATAGCTACAACAACATATTCTACCTCCTATGTTGACTAAGAGATGCAATTATGTTTTTATCTTGTCCTAGGCACTAGCCTTTACCAAGAATGCCCCACCACTAGTGTTCTTTCTATCATCAATGCTTCCAGCCCATTCAATATCAATAAAGGCTTGTAACTCCAAGTTTCCTCATTTCTTCTACCATAATCCATAATCTTCAATACCATTTAGATAGCTCATGATTCTCTTGATTTCCATCATATGATTTTCTTTAGGATTTTCTAAGAATCTTGCCACCATACAACTGCAAGAGCAATGTCAAGCCTAGTGTGACAACATATTGTAATTTTCTAATCATTGATCTATGTTTGGTCTAATCTAACTCCTTAGAATCATCATTTTTGGAAATCTTATGTCCTATAGACATAGGTGCTCCAACTGGCTTTGAATCTTCCATTCCAAATTTCTTTAGTATCTCCTTGATATATTTAAACTTAGTAATGTAGATACCATCTTTCTTCTATTGAATTTGCAATTCAACAAAGAATGTTATCTCTCCAAACATGGACATCTCAAATCTTGTACTCATCTCTTCTAAAAATGATTTGCACAAGTCATCATTTCTAGTAAACAACGTGTCATCCACAAAGATTTTTGTCAATGCAATCTTATTGTCTGGTCCTTCTTTGATATATAGGTTGTTGTTGTCATTTGTTCCTTGAAAACTAATCTTTATCAAGTAGTTATGAAGTCTTTCATACCATGCTCTGGGAGCCTTTTTGAGACCATATAATGCTTTGTGCAATCTACAAACCATATCATTTTTTCTAGGATCTACAAAACCTTCTGGTTGTTCTATGTAAACTTCCTCTTTAAGAATTCCATTCAAGAATGCAGATTTAACATCCATTTGATAAACTATAAATCCTTTATGTGTTGTATATTCTAGTAAAGTCCTAACTCGTTCTAATATTGCAACAAGAGAAAAAGTTTCACCATAGCCAATACCTTCTTCTTGAGAATAACCTTTACAAACTAACCTTTCTTTATTTCTTGAAACTTTTTCATCTTCTTTCAGCTTATTTCTAAAAACCCACTTTGTGCCAATCACATTATTATCCTTGGGTCTAGTAACAAGAGTCCAAGTCTTATTCCTCTCTATATGTTCTGTTTCTTCATTCATAGCTTCAATCCAACTTTCATTATCCAAAGCATCTTTAACATTTCTAGATTCAAATTTAGCAAGTAAACATGCACCTTTCAATTTATTTCTTGTCATTGTACCACAATGATCTACTCAGGTGCATGCTACCTTCTGACATATCTTGCTAATATAGGCACTTTGGATTTAAAACTTGTTTCACATAGCTTGACATCATCTTCAAGTTTGGATCCCATTATCTGTGAATTGAGTCCTTCTAATGACTTGGCTTGCAATGGTTACAACTCAGTAGCTTTTGACTATGACTTAGGTCTTTCAAACTATGACTCAGGTTGCAACTAGATAGCTTTTGGAGATTTTGAGGACTCGAGAGGTGAAGTCTGTTGACTTCCAATTAGATTTGGAAATGTATCAGGTTCATAATACACAAATCTTTTGTAATCTTCATTTTCTTTGTTTCTTTCTTCTTCACTCTTTTCTGCAAACTCATCAATTCTCACATGTGCACTTTCTATGATCTTATGAGTAGATAAATTTAAATATTTATACACTTTTCTTCTGCAAGAGTATCCTACGAATATGCCTTCATCACCTTTGACATCAAATTTACCTTTCCTAGACTCCTTCAAGATATAACATTTGCTACCAAATACTTTCAAGTAACTTGCATTAGGTTTGTAGCCATACCATAGTTCATAAGGAGTTTGATTTGATTCTTTCTTTAGTTGTACTATGTTCAATGTATGCACTGCAATACTAATTGCTTCATTCTAGTATTTGATTGCAACATTATTTTCTATCATCAAGGTTCTTGCACAATCCATGATAGATATGTTGCTTCTTTCAACTAACCATTCTATTCTGGTGTACTAGGATTTGATACTTGTCCCTTAGTTCCTCTTTCACTATAGAAATTATTGAACTCATTGGAAATGAGTTCACCACCTCTTTCTGATCTCAAACACTTCAACTTCTTTCCAATTTCTTTCTCTATTCTTGCCAAATCCCACTTAAATTTTTGAAATGCTTCAGAATTTTCTTTCAAATACATTATAATCATCATTCTAGAATAATCATCAAAAAATAAAATAAAATACTTATCTCCATTGTAGCTCTCTATTCCAATAGGTCCACAAAGGCCTATATGAACCAACTCCAAGACTTATTCTAAATGATAGTTCTTTCTTTTGACTATCTTCCCAATTTGACAATTTTTGCATAGATCCTTATTAGTTTCCTTAAACTAGGAATATCTCTTACTATTATATTTTTGCTTATCTTGACTAGATTGTCAAAGTTCACATGACACAACCTTTTATGCCATAACCAACTTTCTTCTACTTGAGCAATAAAACATGAACTTTCATTGAGATCTAGGTAGAATAGATTACCTTTAGTTAATTACCAAACCCAACCAAATTTCCTTTTCCATCTAGTAGTTTGGCCTTCCCATTCATGAATTCTATCATGAATCCAATGTTATTCAACTGTGCCACACTCAATAGATAATTCTTTAGTCCTTCAACCCAATAAGCATGATCACATCTAAGTTCATTGGTTAGTGAGATAAAACATTTACCCTTTATGCAAAAAGGTTCATTATTTCTAAATCTAGCACTTCCACCATCATAGTGTTTCATATGTTGAAACTTTGATTTGCACTAATCATATGATGAGATCACCCACTATCAATAATCCATGCATCATTCTTACTAACATGAGAAATAAGTGTCATTTTATCTGTCTCATCGCCTAACTCATCTTTTATAGCTATAGACACCATTTCATCATTATCGCTACTATTAAAATCTTTATCCATAAAATAAAATTTATCACCTATGTTCTTGTAGTCCTTGTAGCTCTTAAAATCCTTCTTGCCTTTGAACTTACTGCTTTTCTTTTCATTTTGCCTTCTTTGTTGGGACATCTGGTAGCGATGTGACCAACTTCTTCACATGAAAAATAGACTAGAGGAATCTTACCTTTTTACTTTCCTCTACCTTTGGAATAATTCCTTACAAGTAGGGCTTCAACAACTTTAAGATCATTGTCTGAACTTTTTTCCTCTTCTTCACTTTCTAATTTTTTGGCTTTTGATTTTCCACCATTTTTCTTGAGTGAAAGCTTGGCTTCAAATGCAGACTCAATACCTTTGGAACTAGGGACATAGTTATCATAGTTATCCAACTCAAAAGTTGTCAATATTCCCACTAGAGCATCCAAATTTATCTTATTATTTGGATCACATGTCATCTCTATAATAGAAGACACTCTAATTGCATAGATAGGAAGATGGGTTCTGGGTACCTTGCTTACAACTATTTTTCCATCAATGTCTCCTCTAGATGCTTTGATTGCACTCACACTTTCTTTACTCAACATATTTTCTAATATTTTCATCCTCTCTTATCTTCATTTGATCAAACTAGCCTCTAAGACTTTCTGCTTTAGCTCTCCTTACATTGTCATCACCTCCATAGATGTCTTTTAGTTTCATCCACATTTCATGAGCAGTAGTGCAAATTTTGACCTCATCAAATTCAGCATAATTAAGAGTAGAAGCAATGCCAATCATCATGATGTTATGATTTTTATTTTTAGCAATCTCTTCAATTGTCAATGTTCTAGTAGGAGCCTTGTATTGATTATCAAGATATTTACAACCTAAATAACTGATAGTTGTCAATTGTAACCTCATAAGTTCTTGCCATGCTACAAAGTTTTCTTTGTTCAACTTGGGAATCTCTCTTCTATAAGACATCCTAATCTTTAGCTTAGGTCCTTGAAACCTTCTCTACAAGCACTAAAAGCTCTGATACCAACTACTAGAAATATAAGAGTAGTAACTAAGAGGGGAGGGGTGAATTAGTTACTACCAAAATAAATCTTAGATCTCCTAGATGTCAGTACAAATAAAATAATAAATTATGATTAAGTTATATTATGTTGTTACTCGGCAAACGCACAAGCACTCAGTTAACACTAGTAAATAATGTAACTTGGAAAGCACTGAGAATCAATTGTAACTTGGAAATAACTAAATATATTGATCTTAATGTGATTATTTGTGATTAACCTTAAATTTAACTTAGTTGTATACACATAAAAAAAATAGCATCAACATAAGTGACACCAAGATTTAACGTGAAAACCTAATTTGGGAAAAACCACCAATCACAATTAGTTACTATTTTCACTCTTTTGAAGTGAGCCCTATTAGGATCCAATCCTATTAAAGGTTACAAAACACACTATTAGGTGTGACTATGTTAGAGGATTTAATCACCCTCTTAGGTGTGGCCTTGTTAGAGGTCTTCAAGACATTTCAAATAGAAATGCCACAATATTAGGGGATTTACAGCTAGCTATTAAGCCAACTCTATTAAGAGATTTAGATCACTACTATAATGGTTAGAAAGTAACAATGAGATGCCATGGTTCCTAATGCAACTAAATTTCTACTTACATATCTCAATCCTAGCTTTAATACTTGATCCTTCCTGATGGAATGTATTCTTGTAGCTCTAAAAACTTTATATTATGCTTATCCTTTAAATTCACTTCCTCTTGGCATCTTCAAATCTTCCATTTTCTTCCACATGTTCAATCCTCAACTTCGCCTTATATTTATATTCTTACACATTGTTAAGTCAGCTTGAATACAACTTAGAATGCTTAATATTCATCTCCTTAGTTAGCTAGAACCAACAAATAAATGAATTGAACACAATATGCCAAAACAAGAAAATCCTTCGTTAGCTTACCCTACTTGGTAGACACTAACTTAGATATGATTTTCCTATGTTAACCAAGTGAGCTTAGTTAACATTGAATATTCACAAAGTTCCTTTGGTAACTGAGTGAGCTCAACTAACACTGGTTCCATCTAACATTTCCTTCATTAACCAAGTGAACTTAGTTAACACTCAACTTCTATGATGTTCTCTTTGTCGCCTAAGTGAACTCGGTAGACATTGTCTTCTAAACTTAGAAAAGTATGGAATGGTTAGAAGACACAAGAAATTGTCTTCATCGCCCAAGTGAGCTCAACATACACTAATTGGCAATGATATGATATTTTGTGTAACGTCAAAGAAAATAAACATTAACTAATTATTTTCATAAGAAATTTCATCTCTAGACTTAGAGGCTATTTGGATTTGTACACCTTAACATGAAAAAAAAAATAAGGAATTGGCTATAAAAAAAATCTTTTTTAGAAAGGATGTTGTTTTTGGAGACTTGCAATGTGGTTGAAATAGAAACAGTTATAAAACTAAGATTGGCTCAAATAAAGGGGTTTTGATAGTCATGATGGAAAACTAGGCAGTCGTGAATACAAAGAATTAATCTTTAGGAATGTTATAAAATTAAATAATAAAAAATCCATAGTTATAGCATTCAATAAGACTTTAGTAAGGTCCAAAGTTATGATTAGGTAAAGTGGGAAAGGGTCCAAACTCGTACAACCAAAAAACTATCAAGAATGTAGAAATAACATCAAGCCTAAAAGGAATGCAAAAAGGAATTCACAAGAGGTAAATTCAAAAATGATAAATTAAATGGAGCCACACCAACAAGACCAAGGGTCTTGCAACTAAGAGATTACATTTTGAATAATAAAGGGCTTTAGCTAGGAACCCTAAGACAAACACCAAAGAAAACCCCTTCCTCCAAAGAAAGGAGGGGCTAGGAAGAGGAACAAAAAGGGAAACTAGTTAAAGAAATAAAACTAAAGCTACACTAAAAGATCAAAAAAAACCTCCAAAACTGAATAGATGAGACAAAGATCAGCAAGAAGGAATCCTAAAGAACCCAACAAGTGAAAAGAAAAGGAGGCCACTCTGAAGAGAAATGAGAGTGAGAAGACAACCAATGAAATGCATCTGGCAAGAAACTAACCTGCAACATAGCAATTGTGAAACAAAGAGCACCCACAACCACATAACTCTTCATACCAACAAAAATTTGCCTCCAAAGGATATGCCTCCACCTCAAAAGAAAATAAGAAAGAAGAAAAAAATGGATCGAATTTTTGACATTACGATCAAGTTTGTTTATTAGTGACTCACACTAAGTGAATTGGTTAAACAACTACTGAGCTTATGTTGCAGTTTGCTATGTTAATTGAGTAATCCAAGCTCTACCAAGTTCTATAGTTGCTACTAAGTTTTAGAATCAGCATTCAATTCACATCAAGTAGTTACTACTAAGCTCATCAGTGATAGTGCAAATTGAGCTTCACAGTACACCAACTGAGTTGCATAGTGTCAACCATGATCTCCAGTGTCTATCGAGCTCATAGTGTTAGTGATGTTAATCTAGTGTTGACCAAGCCAAGGAGGGTCAACCAAGTGAGTCAATTTATACTGAGCTCATTGTGTTATTGTTGACCGAGCCATTGTGTGTCAAACAATTGATTCAGTTTATATGTTGAGTTTTGTAGTGTTTGCTGAGTCACCAATGTTGATTGAGTTTAGACTACTTTGAAGTGATTAGTATGAACTAAGCTTCTATGTCTACTGAGAGCATGATGATGTTGAGTATTGACAATGGTTTTCGAGTACCAGAACCTCACCGAGTTTTTCTTTAGAACTTGAGTACTAGCAGTTGGGCTGACTTTTTTTATTCTTATTGGTAATCTATGTTGCAACAAAATTTGATGAATTATGTTTTGGATTGGTATATATGTAATGTATTGTATCATATCCAAACAACCATGTAGTAAGTAATGATGTGAATATAAATAGGATAAGTGTGAAGTGAAAAGGCTACAAGCAGTATAAAGAGTAGAAAAGATGTATCTATCAGAGCAAGGTGATCATTCCATTGCAAAGTAATCTCAAACAGCAAATCAGAGTTGCAGATTAGAGATTAGCCAATGGTTCATCCTAATAGGTGGAAGAGTTAAATCCTTTAACAAGGTAGACTTAAATTTCTTTTACAAATCTCATTACTGAGTTCATACTTCATTTTATGTTTTGTAAATCCTTTCACAAGGTGGACCTAGTAGTCCTTATTGTTCCTAACAGGGAAGATCATCAGAGCTAATCAATTGTAAGCCTTAACTAGCCAAATTTATATTATATTACTAAAGCTTGTGGGTATCATCCCCACCCAAGTTTTACTTTCTATTTGGAATGTTTCTGGGTCACCATATCTTGTGTCAATATGTTATGAATTTTTTATTACTTTCAGTCTTTCATGTATGCAATTAGATTAGAATATAAATGAAGGATTATTTGATGAAATAAGATTAAGTTTTATTGGTTCTTGATTCACCCCTCCCCTCTCAGTAACCTAGCCTATCTTATATTTCCAAAAATTGGTATCAGAGTGATTGTGGTTCTAAATAAAAAAACAACTTGAGAAAAGATCAGAGGCAATGGAGGTATCTATGATAGATAAGGCTATTGACAATGAAAAACTGGATTTGGAATTGGCTATTGGGGAACTAAATAAAGAAAAGGAGTAACTTTTTCAATCATTGAAAAGAAGAAAATATCTTGCAGTACAAGTAAATGACAATATTTACACTAAAAAAAGAATTGAAGACATCTATCTAGAAAGAAATTCAAATGAAACTTATGAACCAATCAAAGATCTATCAGAAAAGAACTCCAACCTTAAAGAAGAAATTAGAAACTTGAAAAGAGAATAATAAATCCAGTTAGTAAGATTATGTGACATCATGGAAGAAAAAGGCAAAGCCAAAGAAGAGATAGAAGGAAAGAACAATAAAATTGAACATCTATCCCTTCAATAGGAAGACTTCATTGATCAGCTCACTAATGCAAATGAAGAAATCTTGAATCTAAGATTAGAGAATGAAAGATTGCAAAATGATCTAAACACTGAAAAGAAAACCAATGAGAGGATGATGAAATCTCAAGTAGACATGAATCAATTGAATGAACAAAGTCAATACAGATAGAAAGGCAAGGTAACAATAGGATACACAGAAGAAGGTGAATCATCCAAGAAAGGAGCTCAAAAGAATCAAAGGCCTACTTGCAATCACTATGGTAAGTTAGGTCATATGTCAAACAAATGTTGGAGTAATGGTAAAGAAAAAATCAATGGAAAGTGTTACAACTACAATAAACATGGTCATAGAGCAAGTGAATGCAAGGATAAACCTAATTTTGAAGGTAAATGTCACAAGTGCAATAAACAAGGGCACAAATATTCTGAATGCAAAACTAAGATATTAAACCCAGAAAAATAGATTGTGAAAGCTATATTTGGATGGGACTACAACACTTGGTGTAGATTCCACTACTGTGGAGAATTTTGGCACATTGGAGCAAGTTGTGTGAAACATCACATGAGGACAAGAGACACCACTAGAAGATGTTTTACTTGTACAGAACTTGGACATCTTGCCAAGAACTGTATGAACACTAGAAGGATTGAAGATGAAAAGAAATCCAAAGCTAACAATATCAAAAAGAAGATGAGCTAGCAATGGATTCAAAAATCTTCTAAGAATGTAAGTCTAAGTCTTGAAGAAAATGTCACTCAAGAATTGGGTGACTCAAGCATTTAAACTTGATCTTCCACAACAATGATTGGAATTGAGACTCTGAAGCGGACACCTCACATCATTTCCAACTAGCTAGAAGGAAAGATCCATATCAACATTTAAGATACAAATAGATCACCAAGTTATTTCAAAAAACTCAAGACATTACTGATCTATGTCGGGTTGCAAGACCCTGCCGAGCAAGGTTAGGATACACTAAAAACATTGTGTGGACACTGAGCTATGAATGACTCTATTAAGCATTAAGGTTGAACTAAGTGGAAGAAAGTCTGTCACTAAATGAGTGATCATAACAAGCATTTATTGTGATTAACAAGTAAAAAATATGTTAAAAGGAAGGAAATCGAATTCATTTTTCATCGTGAATTTTTGAAGAGCTATTTGCAAGAGTGATTTATGTGCTTCCAAGTGATCTATGTGTTTGTTGTTGAAGATTTTTGCATTTTCTTAAACCCTATAGAGCATGGCATCTTCTACCAGCAAAACCAGGAAAGGATCCAAAATGTTGGTTGGTGGAATTGAATGGAAGGCACTAGACTTCAAGTTGAGTCCGGCAACTGCAGAAGTGTTTGACCCAAGTAGAGCTCAATCACAAATTTCACCCAAGGTATTACTTGTTAACAATATCCATTCATATTTTTTCTATTCAATCCAAGAACTTGGAACCCTAGAGATGGATGAATCTTTGAACAAGTTATGTGTTAATGGTGTGTTGAAACCCGAGCATTAACATTTGGAGACCAAAGGTTTGACACACATTCTGCATATGCTCCCAAGATTTTCAAATTAAATGGATAAGGTTTATTCTCAGTCATGTGCACAATTGACAGTTATGGTTGGAGTAGCCTATTCAAATCTCAAAGAAAATGATTCACAGGATAACAGGACTCTTGATGTTCAACAAAGCAAAGACTACCAAAACCCTAAGCCGAGCAGATCTGTTAAACAAGACTCTTGCCAAGTGGGATGGAAGAGGAATGAAGATCAACAATGTGACTAACATGGAGCTAAAGTTTGGAATTGATGTGATCTCTTGTAAGATCTATAGCTCCATTCATCTCAACAACATGTCATGTGAGACAATTGATCTGGCTCTTAAGGTAGTAAAGAACAACCTATCCTTTGACCTTGTTGAGCTAAAGTTGAATCAGTTCAACAAGAACATGGAGAGCATTAGAACCTCAAAGAAAAATCCATTTAAGTTTGGTTCACTCTTGACTTGTTTATTCTTCTATGTGAAATTGTTTTCCCTTCTAAAGGCTCAATTGTATGGAGAAAAGATGTACCAGTATTATATCAGATTAATGAATATATAACAAAGATGGGTGAGAAATTTTTCAGTATCATGGACAATTATTTTGATTCATTTAAGGAAAAGATGAGTAGTAGATGTAGAGTTGCAAATAAACTTGTAGAAGATTACAGGGATGATGTTTGTTTCATAGTAGATTGTGACAAAGTGTACATTCAAGCACTCAAACCTAGAGTGGTGTGGGTTAACCCTCAAAGCTATGAGGTTCACATTGATGACACCAAAGATATCATTGAGGCACTATTGAATGAACTTGTGGATCCCAAGGCCACATATTTTGTTACTTATGATGAAGCTAAAGCTAGAATAGAACTTGAAATCAAGCTTCCTAAAGAAGTTAGCAAAGGAAAGAAGAGGATAGAAAAGATGAGGAAAGCAAGTTCTGCTCTTTTTTTGACTGAAGGAAAAGGAGATGATGTAGAAGAAGATGAAATAGAAGATGAAGCAAAAGAAAAAAAATCTAAAGAAGAAGAGCCAACTAGGAAGAAAGGTAAGCTTATCATAACCAGACCTACCAAGTCATCTACTATAGTATTCACTAGAAGAGCATCAAGGTCTAGAAAGAAATTGAAATTAGGTGAGGAGGATGCTAAGGAAATCATTTTCAAAAGGCCTCCACCTACATGTCAAGAGAAATTAAAGGAAATTGAAGGAGATGGAATGGAAGACTTCAAATCCCTTAGATATGAAACTAGGAATGTAGATGAGAAGAAGAAAACTGAGGACATGATGATGTCAAAATTAGGTAAATGAAAATACTCTCCTAATCAACTTGTACAAAAAATTCCCAATGAGCTTATGCAAGTAATCAAGCCAAGATGGGAAAATGCTATGAAAACTGCAAAAGACATCTATGAATAGACTTTGAGGTAGCTAATGTTGAGTCTTAGTAATAAAGAGGTGAAATATTCCATGAAGAAAAATGAGGAGAAGCTCACTCAGAAGTTCAATACATGTCTTTTGTTGATGAAAGATATAGAATCCATAACAAAGACAGATACTACCACATGGAAGAACATTTACAAACTTCATCAACCAGGTGATTTTGTTGTTCATGTTAGTGATAAGGAAGATGAGGAAGACATCAAGGAAGATGATGACAAAGATGATGTGGAAATTCAAGATGATGTAAATCTGGATGATGAGGAGGAATAAGAAGAAGTTATAGAGGAGAATCTCCCTGAGATTCAGAGTATTGAAGAAATCGACCAAGAGAAAATTGCAATAGCAATAATGGCCTTATTTCCTCACTATCTGAGCAAAGCTTTAAAGCCATCAAGCTCAGAGAAAGCTTCTATCAAGTTGGTTGTGACAACCACTACAACACCATGCACCCAACCAATCTTTGCACCTATTTAGCTAAGTACCATATTGACTAAAGTAATAAATACTTCATCTACCAAACAAAAAGTGCCAACATCATCAGATTTGGTCACACAATAACTAGGTATTTCTATTATCAGTGCAATAAATACTTTTCTTGCTAGCCCTTCTATGTCTACTATTCTTACAATTCCAAGTGTACAAATAGTAAGTACAAGGATAGTTGAGAACAAGTCTCAACCGAGTACTAAAGATTCAATTAAGGATAAAGGTAAAGAAGACATTGATCTATATGAGGATATAGTTATCCTGAATTGGGATATTTCTACTCTGAATCTTGATCAACTAAACATAATGGGTGAACTATTGCAAAAAGAGAGCTAAGCAATAGAAGCTTAGAGAAGAGAAAAGCAAAAAAACCAAGTGCTTGAAAATGTGAAAAACATACTTTTAGATGCACTAAGCATTGAGGTTGATAGTACACAACCTATTTTGGTTCAATTAGTAGAAGGTGTCCAAAAATTCAATGAGGACTTGAATAGACAAGAAAAGTTGTTACAAAGAGTAGAGAGGAAATTTGAGAACAAAGTATTAGAGAAAGGTGCTTTGAAAATTGCAATAAATCAAGAAGAATTGTCTACACCTCTCAGCTCATTAGAAAACTCTACAAATAATGTTACTTCATTGTTTGGAAAGTTGTGTGATACATCTATCTTCACCTAGGGAATCAAAGATAAACTACCTAAGATAGATGAAGACTTCAAGGAAAGTGCACACTAGTTGTCACTTGACTCAAGCTACAGTTCTACTCACTACTCAAAGACCATATTTTTGACTAATTTGCAAGCATGATTATTAAGGGAAGAATCCAATATCAAGGCCACACTTGTAGACATCCAAGGCATGATTCTTCCAAACATGGATGCATTATAGAAACACATTGCACATGCCAATACTCTCATCCATGATAATAACTTCTCCATAGTTGATCACATGATGGAGTTATTAGCATAAATACAGATTGCACTTCATGCAAGCAAGGTGTTATAGGAAAATTGGGATAAGACAATAACATTGATTTTGAAGGTACATTGTCATATTGCTATTAGGATTTAACTGTGTGATACCACAATGTGACTTGCTATGGAAATTATCTCCTACTTATCAATCGATGAGCTTAAGGGGCTTTCTAATGAATAGTTCATAAGGCACAACACTTGGTGAAGGTTATGCAAATGGGATTGCAAGCTTTGGGTTTAACCATGGAGGAAAATCTATAGTTAAGCACGCTTAGGCTGGAGTAGTATTGGGATGGGTGACCTCCCAGGAAGTCCCGATGCTTCACCCCTATGAGCATCACCTAGATCCAATGAGTGCTAAGTGTTCCATTTATTCTCATGAGAGATGGATTCATGTTGAATCACTACTCATGAAATGTGGGTCAATGAGTTTGACTAAAAAATCACCCAATTAAACCTTGATAGCAATACCACAATTTGACTTGTTGTGGAAATTATCTCCTACTTATCATTTGAAGGTACATTCTAACTTTTTTTCACATTTTGGCATTACAATGTAGAATACACCTTTGGCATTCATGTCAAAAAGGGGGAGAAGATGTGATATATATATATATGTATGTATGTATGTATGTATGTATGTATGTATGTATGTATGTATGTATATATGGGGGAGAAATATGTATATATATTGAGGAGAAGTATAAAATGTGATATATATATGGGGGAGTAGCATAATATTATACAAATACATGTATAGATAACCAGAAAACATCTTTTACAAAAGAAATTTTTGAAAAATCTCAAAAATAGAGTATGTTACCAAGTTGAAGACACAAGATGGAGACAAAAGAATGTTTTGGACTTCAAATTTTGAGAATTTAGTTTTGGATTGATAAGTGTTTTTGTCACTAATGTCAAAAGGGGAGATTGTTGACATTATGTGTCAAGTTTGTTTATCAGTGACTCACATTTAGTCAATTGGTTAAACAACTATTGAGCTTATGTTGTAGTTTGCTATGTTATTTGAGTAATCCAAGTTCTAGTGAGTTCTATAGTTGCTACTGAGTTTTAGAATTAGCATTTATTTCATGCCAAGTAGTTACTACCGAGTTTATTAGTGACAATGCAAACCAAGCTTCATAGTACCAACCGAGTTGCACAGCGTCAACCATGGTCTCTAGTGTCTACCAAGCTCATAGTGTCAGTGATGTGAATCTATTGTTGACTGAGACAAGTAGGGTCAACCAAGTGCTTTAGTTTATACCAAGCTTGTAGTGTTAGTGCTGACCAAGCCATTGACTGCCAACCAAGTGATAGAGTTTATATGTCAAATTTAACAGTGTTCACTGAGTCACCAATGCTGACCAAGTTTAGAATACTTTTAAGTGATTAGTATGAACTGAGATTCTACCTCTACTGAAAGCATGAAGATCCTGTCTATTGACAATGGTTTTTGAGTATTAGAACAACACCGAATTTCTCTTCAGAACCCAAGTATCAACAGTTGGTCTAACTTTGTGATTCTTATTTATAATCTATGTTGCAACCAACTTTGGTGAATTGTGTTTTGGATTGGTATATATGTAATGTATTGTATCATATCCAAACAACCATGTAGTAAGTAATGATGCAAATATAAAGAGAAGAAGTGTGAAGTAAAAAGGCTACAAGTAGTATAAGGAGAAAAAAAGATTTATCTATCACAACAAGGTAATCATTATATTTTGATGGAATCTCAACTAGTAAATTAGAGTTGTAGATTAGAGATTAGCCACCGGTTCATCCTAATAGGTGGAACAGTTAAATCCTTTAACAAGGTAGACTTAACAATCTTTTGCAAATCCCTTTACTGAGTGCATACTTCATTGTATGTTTTGTAAATCCTTTCACAAGGTGGACCTAACAGTCCTTATTGCTCCTAACATGGAAGATCATCAGAAGTGATCAATTGTAAGCTTTAACTAACTAACTTTATACTACAATACTAAAGCTTGTGCATATCATCCCCACCCCAATTTTACTTTCTATTTGGAAGGTTTTTGGGTCACCATATCTTGTGTCAATATGTTATGAATGTTTTGTTACTTTCAGTCTTTCATGCACACAATTAGATCATAATATAAATGAAGAATTATTTGGTGAAATAAGATTAAGTTTTATTGGTTCCTGATTCACCCCTCCCCTCTCAGTAACCTATCCTATCCTATATTCCCAACAAGAATACCCCAACTACCACAAAGAAACTAGGTGAGATCTCACCTTTATAGAGAAAGAGTCTCCCTTTATAAGAGGCTCGCAGGAAGAAACCCAACTAGGGAAGACTTTCAAAAAGAAAAAAGGGAGAAAAGGCGGAAATGAGTCATTCATCAGAAACCATTCTCCAAAAATTAGAGGCACCAAATAGTTGGGAGTGGAACAGAGTCTCTGCAAACCCACCAACTTAAACAAGGAAGATAGGGAACGATAGATTAGTAGAGGAGAAGGAAAAGATTCAATAAGGCACTGAAAGCATTACCACAAGGAAAGCACCACACATGTAATCAATAGTCTTCTACAAGAAAAACCAAAAGCACCAAGTGGCTAGACAACATCTGAGAGCAAAGGCCAAACCCTTATAGAAATAAGAGGAAATCCTGAAACCCAACATCTAGATCTAAACCCAAGAATCCTTATTGCTAGAGGACTCATAGAAAAGGGGAAGACCCACAAATCCATAAAGAGTCGGGGCAGTAGAGACCCACAAAATGAAAAATCACTTTATCTTGTAGTAAATGCCAAACAAATCACTCGCACAACCAAGCCAAAGCTTCAAAACAATAAAATGATGCATACCCAAAAAGGGCACCCACAAAGAAAAAAGGAAGAGAATAAAAGCGCCCAACAAACATCAATAGGGCTCCCCTATACTAGAGAAATAAACCAAATAGTGCCTCCTTAATAGAGAGTGAAGTCCCAAGCCCACACAGGCACACTACCAATAAAAAAAGTGCCCCAAACCAGCAAGCTATCTGGATCGATGTCATCTTCCCTAGCTACTGACTCCTCGCAGCTACAGACCCAAGAAGACTCATTCATGCTCATCATCTTTGTATATGTGTAATGTTTTTATAGAATTTTAAAGTGGTTGAGGGTTTCTAAAAGATCAATCAATGAAGATTAAGTGGATCATCCCATATTATTTGAGGTAGAAAAACCCAAAAGGAGATTTACTTTTCTAGGCGCCCTTACCCAAAACAAAGAATAGGTGATAAATTATAGAAGACGCATGTATATCATGTTGGTTCATTATTTATTAAGTCTCTTAGGTATGGATTTTATAATAGAAGATCATAAATAAAGAGTATTTAGATGAAAATACATGTGGATCTTTTTGCAATTCTTTTGTGTGTTAGAATGAAGTTATGAAACAAAGTTTCAAAGGAAGAGTTTCTTGTGGACACAAACAATATTCAAAGAATTATAGAAGACAACTTAACAATTTCAAGGAAGTAATATTATGATATTGATAAATGGTCATCCTACAAAAAGATATCAAATATTGGACATTGACGACCATCAAATCTTAAGAATCAAGAGATGAGTGATGAGAAATAAAATCATTAATTTTTTAATGAAATTATGCAATCCTAGGAATAATGAAGTCCTTTGTAGATAAAAGAATATTTAAATTTTAAAAAGGTTCTCTTTGAGGAAGAAACTAAAAAGAGATTCCTTATAGTGGAAGTAGGTCTATTGGAGTTCTTCAACGAGTAGGATTCTCCTTTGATTAACTTTGAGGATTAGAATTCAGACTCAAAATAAGAACAAGTTGCATTAGGATGACTTCATGAACTTAGGAGAATTGAGGAGCATGGGGACAATCTACAACAACTTCTCAAAATCGAAGTGGAGATAGTAGGGCAAGATGAAAATTAGGTCATCATGAGTCTCACATCAATGAAGATGAAGATACAATTGGCCCATCTCTGAGAGGTAAAATCTAGCTCATTCCCAATATGAAGCACTATTTAAATAAGTGTTTTTTCAATAAATAAATAAAATAGTTTTTAGGTGCTAAAAATTTCACCATTTTTGCTAGTATTGAACAACCAAAGTTTTGTTGTTGACTTGAAAAGGGTTAGTTAATTTGGTAGTTAGGATGGCTAGTATATGTAGCTTTTCACAGAAGTGGCTCGTTTATTTTTGTTGAATGTGGTGACATGCTTTAGACATTGTTGATGACTTAAGAGATTTAATGCTAGTTTCTTTTAGATTTGAGATGATTAAAACACTTACGACTAATTTTAACTAGTATAATGTTGTGCGTATTTCAAAATTTATATTAGTATAAATATAAACTTTATTGACTTAGGTTTTTTGATGATAAAAATAATTGGGGTTTCCTCCATATAGGAGGTCTTAAGTTTAACTATCGCTAATATATATGTAGCCTAGCCCACTTTGCCTAAAAAATAATAATAATAATAAATATAATCTAGTATCAAAATATAAGTATTTGTAGAACTATAATCCCTGTGCACTTAGATCATAAAGTGGGGATTCAGTCTGTTCATCCTTGGTGGCATGATTGGAAGTGGTATCCTGCCACTCCATTTACCAATTATAAGCCCACTATGGGGTACAGATGGCTTTCACCCCACCTTCCAATGGTGGACATGCTTAATCAACAGTGGCATTTGCAATCTTCACTTTCTCAATGGAGAAAATGTTTCGACACCATTTGGAGTGCCATTACAGAACCTAAGATTGTCCACTTTGCTTGGTGCCTTGCCTTCCAAGGTCTTCCCCTGGGGCCTCAGCTCAAGCACATTGGGGTTCTTGATCCTAGATGCCCCTTATGTGGTCAACCTGAGTCCTTTTTGCATATTTTTTGGTTTTGCAAGCGTGCTCAGAATTATTGGCACTAGATTCATGATTTTTTCAAGCCTTTCAGGCCCGAACCTTTTTCATGGCACATGTCTCATGCCCTCGTAGATTCTGTCATGCTTTTGGTCACTTGATCAGATTCTGTTCCCTCCATGGTTCTAGAAATGAGTTGTAGAAAACATTATAAATCTCTTGATTAGGATCATGAAGAAAATTTGATTAAATTGTTGAAATTTGGGATTGAGATCCTATTGTAAATTGTATTTTAAACCTTGTTGTAATTGGCAGCAAAGCCGAGTTTTCTTCCTGGTTCTTTCCTAGCTGAGCCTTTGAATCAGGTTTGTCAATAAAATTGGTGTTGAGTATAATTACTTGTTATGTGATTTAATTGTAAATTTTAAATTTAGATGGATGAATCTCAAAATTTGGATGGAATTGATGATGTTCAATTTGGTAAAAAAATTTCAAGGTTTTCCTTTATGTTGAAAACGAAAATTATACCATGGATGTAGATTCAGTTGATTTGAGCAAATTTTCAATTTCTTTATATGTTCATTATATGATTAAAATGAAAATTTATGTTAAGGAAAGAAAAGAGGATTATAGTTAATAGTTCTATTCAGGATGTTAGGAGATCAAATTTAATCATGTATTTTTTTTTAGACATAAACCATTGTATCAATGTTTAAAGCTTGTCAAAAAAAAATATATACACCTTGAAAAAAATACATGTCTTTAAATCTACACTTAGAAAATTTTCAAAAAACAAAAGTGGCCCAAGAGAGTAAAAAAACTCTCTGTCTTTTGTATGAGAGTAGCATTTAAATGTTTCTAGTGACAGAGAATCAAAAGATTCTCTAATTATTCTTTTCTTCCTTTTTGAATATGGTATTTAAATTGAATAAAGAAGCACAATAATAAAAATCATTTAAAGAAAGAGATATAAAACTTAATAAAATACCCTAAATATCTATCTTTGGCTACCCATAAAACTTTATGCAATCAATGTTACTTATCTTCCTTGGGTGTCAGATTTGAAATGCTTATTGAAAGAGTTTTATTAAAAAAGTGTGGCAAGTCAAAAGGGTCTGGATGGGAGGGTGACATCACCTGTCTCCACCTCCCATCCCCAAACCCATCTCCTTGTTTTGTGCATCACCTTTTTGCAAATTTTGGTAAGGCTTATGCAAAAAAATTTATGTTTACTCTTCCTGCCAGCGCATGTTTCTTACCCCCATGTCCCATCCTCTTTTCCTTTTTGAACTGAGTGCTCAATCAACTTGGGGGAAGTCATTAATTTTTGGTAGTTAAGTAAAGTAGCAAAAGTTCTGGCCACTGGATGCTTGTCCGGATTATTGCCCGACGGACCCTAGCACTTCAAGGCCGAGAGCTGGACCAGGTTAGGGTCCAATGGGATTGTTACAATGAGGTCACAGCTTCATGGGAGGATGCAGCGCAGATGCAATCTCAGTACCCGTACCTTTTTGATGAACTCTAGGAGGAAGTTCATGCCTAGTGGGGGATGATGTGAGGCCTCGCCCCGACCCATCGTAGCATAGTGATACATTACTATTATTTTGATATTCACGACTCGAGATGTCGAGACATTATTTGATGCTTAGAACATACTTTATTATTTTATGTTATGTGATGTTACTTTCAGATATATTTGATGATTGTCTTTTAATGTTTCATGTATATGTATGTTGATGAAATCAGTAAATGTAGGATGGAGACTTTGATTTAAGAGATTTTAAATGTTTAAGAATTTAGCAGGATGAAGAAACGCTTATTGATGTGTGTTTCAATTTATGTGAATTTCTGATATGTATACATATATGTACATGTGATTTTTGTGGGACTACTGATGTGTGCAATGAGTGTGCAGATATTTTAGCCGAGAAACCCTACGGAGGAACAAAACTGATCTCTTTGTGCTAATTTCAAAAACCTTGTTGTTCATGGGTAAAAGCACAAACCTGTGTCACCTTTTATAAAGAAATGTGATATCAGAATGTGACAGTTCAACATTAATGACAAAAAAAATGGTATTTGTGTTTAAAATATGAAGATGATGTAAACTGATGAAATGTGTAGAATTGTATGAATTTTATGCCTATAATTTTTATTATTATTTTGACTAAGAATTTATTCATTTTATTTTATTTTGAAGTCCCTTTTTTAACTGTAAAAAATATAGGATGTAGTTCCCGTCAAACAAGTATGTGCAAATCATCTTTTTTTGTTCTAATTTGAAAATATTTTATAGATGACATGTATAGCTAGTGAACAAAAAAAGAAATAATTATTTTTGATGTATATTTTCCTTGTTATAAGTACTCAAGTTCGACCTTGTCAGAATCCAACAATTTTTTCCTCCCATCAAAACTTCCCTATCAAATCTATACCTTCTTGAAAAAAAATTACATATTCGTGAAGAGGATTCTCTCCTCTGGTGATAAATATAATTTTTTAAATTTTTTTGATATGATTTACTATTTTTTTTAATTTTTTGAGAGAGCACCTTCTGAAATGTTGAAATATCGACTTATAATATTTTGAGATTATAACATATTATAACTAATCAAAACATTCAAAATTTTATATAATGATGATATTGAATCTGATATCTATAAAAGGGTATTTTTAGTTTCTGAAAAAAAAGGAGTTTTGATAGAGAAATGAGATTTGACCAAAACAAGTTTTTGTATCACAAACAGTGACATAGATCTGTGCTTTTACCCTCATAATTCATATGTTGTATTGTGAGATATATGTATGTATCTTCTTTGTTCAGTGAATGTTAATGTTCGTAATTATGTTCTTTTAGTGTCGCTTGACACTCGTAAACTGGTTATGTTCTTCAACATGCTGCTTAGGTTTAATTGTTTAACCTTTGGACCAAGTTGGTTTAAGTTAGTGTTAGTTTACTATTAGGTTCTTAATTGAGGTTAGTCATCCCTAATCCAGATTAGTGCTTAATTTGCATGTTAGAGTAGTTAGAAGGTCCTATTTTATTCCTAGATTGTGTTTGGCTCTAAACCTTTTTCCTAAGGCTTAAAACATGAAATTATTATACCCGAAGGGTATGGGTATGGGTTAGGGGTCTTTTCCAACCCCTAAGCCCCTTTTATTGACTTTTGAGGTCACTCAAAAAGTCTCTTTTTGCCTTTGTGCGAAAATTGACCATGGTTATCTTGAGTTACTTCACCTCATCTCCACTTAGGGTTTAATCATAGTGTAGGTTGAGTTAGGAGTTTCTAGAATTGCAAGTGGGTGGGGTAGTTATTGAGCCCTTGGGTGGTTGAGTTGGAGGTCTATTTAGAGGCCCTTCTTGGACTTGTGGAGGTTGTTACCCAATCTCTTGATGCAGAAGCATCCAGAGGTATAAGGGCAATCCTGTGTCACCCAAAAAAATGTACTTAGACTTAGTTTTTGTTTCATGTGTTTTCATTTTTGGACACCCATTTGGGTCAAATAAAGGTTCCAACTCTCACAGTTCCACTATCAGTGTGCTAGAAAATCTCAAAAAAATAGGAGCATGTAATTGGGCCATCATTTTGGTAAACTAGAAGGTGTGAATTGGCCGGATGAATGTAATTGTGATTTAGAGCATTCCAGAAAAAGAATCAGGTCAAAAGGCCACACGGTTTAAAAGTTATTGCAGTTTTTCGAGTTTTGGAGACCTCCTAAGAATGCTTCAAAGTTAGGTTATGGGCATTAAATGACCTTGAAAAAGGCCAAAAAATGGGAGATGAGCAAAGCCTATCCATAAGGCTATAGAGCGCTTCGAGAGCTTTTCAAAAATGTAAATGGTTCGTCAATCGGAGCTACGGTTCAAAAGTTATGCCTCTCGAAAGTTCGGTTACCATTTTTGGATTCTTCTAGATTTGTGCCGACTTCTAACGCAACTTTTGGAACCTTCTATTTGGTTGGTGGATGCCTATTAGCACTTTTTAGAATGTACTCCTAGTCCTTAACCCTCTGAGGTCTATTTAAGGAGATTCCTAGCATTGTAAAAGGCAGTTCGGAGTGGAGTTTGAGAGGAGGTACTGAAAGGAGAAATTATCTCCACATTTATGCTATTGTAAGCCCTTAGGGCATGTTTTGAAGTTTATTTTCTCTGTACTAAATGTACTAGCTTATTTTTCATTTAATACAATTTCCCTTTTCTGTTGTGTCCATTCTGTTCTTGGTTTGTGTCCCCATCAAGTGGTATCAGAGCTGGTTTTCCTGAGTGTGTAGACAGAGCGCCAACTGTGAGGCAGTTTGCACTAGGATTGTGTGGTTGTGGGTTTGAGTTAAGAAGATGCATCCATGAAGAGAGCATGGCGGAAGGGCCAGAGCTATTAATCCTCAAGAGGTTAGAGCCCTCCAAAGGCAAGTACAAGCATTGCAGAAAGAGCTCCATAGAGGAGCAACTGTGGCCGCAGGTGATGAAAGTGAAGATGATAAAGAAGAAGATGAAATTGGACCAGAAGGTGAATTTGATGGGGAAGTTCTGAATCATGCAGAAGAAAGGCTTTTTAGGGCCATTTCTAAGTTTGGGAAAAGACCTACAATTGAAGTGGGTGTATTTTTAGGAAATCTGAAACCAGATGAGTTGATCGATTAGATCAATGAACTGGAAGAATACTTTGAGTATGAGGATATCAGGGACCCGGATAGGGTTAAGTTTGCAAAGGCCAAAATGAAAGGCCATGCCAAAATCTAGTGGCAAGAGGTCCAATTGGAAAGAAACAGAAGAGGAAAGGAGAAGATCACAAGATGGGATCGCATGGTGGACAAATTGAAGAAGTAGTTCATTCCTGTGGACTATGAGCTTGATTTTTTTAAGAAGATGCATGGGTTAAAGCAAGCAGGAAGATCAGTCCAAGAATATACAGAGGAATTCTACCGACTCTTGATTAGAGCAGGGCATGCAGAAGCAAATAAGGAGAAGGTTTCTCGTTATATCAATGGGTTGCGACCTAGCATCCAGGAGGAATTAAGTCTAGTAAGAATGACCAGAGTTGAAGAGGCATACCAGTTTGCCCTACAAGTTGAAGAGAAGCTGAATAAAAGGTTTGAAGGAAGACAAAGAGGGTGTGGTCAAGGAGGAAGGGGAAGCGGTAGATCATCTGGAGGCCACAATGAAACCCAAAAGAAAAATGAAGATGTGGGTACTAGCAGGAACCAGAGGAATGAGGGTTTCAACTGCTCCCATGATCAAGACTTTGGAAATCAGAGAGGAAGAGGTAGAGGACGTGGACAAGGAAGAGGAGGCTTCCGTGGTACCTGTTTCCATTGCAATGAAGAAGGTCATCATGCCTTTGAATGCCCTCAATGACAAGGAAGGAAAAATAGGAGAGTTGAGGGCCAAGCTAGGGTAGCTCATGTGGATGAGGATTCACAATCATCACATTCGGAGGATGCAAAAAGAGGAGAGACCTTGGTAAATGAAAGAGTCCTACTAAGTGGTGAGATTGAACCAGGACAATGGAGGAGTTTGTTCTGTACCAGATGCAAGTGTGAGGATAAATGTTGCGACGTGATCATTGATGGTGGTAGGACTGATAACTTGGTATCAGAAGAGATGGTCTCTAAGTTGAAGCTCAAGAGGGAGAAACATCCTCAGCCCTATCAAATTGCTTGGGTAAAAGATGATCATAAGGTCCTGGTAAGTGAACAATGTTTAGTAAAATTCAAAATTGGGAGTTACCATGATGAAGTTCTCTGTGATGTTATTTCGATGGATGTTTGCCATCTATTGTTGGGTAGACCATGGCAGTTTGATAGACATGCAGTACATGATGGACATGCAAACAAATACTCTCTGACAAAGGATGGAGTTCGCCACAAATTGAAGCCCATGAAAAAGGAAGGTGAAAAGGTATGTAGCAGTGCTAGGATTTTTCTTGTTGATGAAATGAAGTTTTTAGATGGCATGAAACATCAGCATATGTGCTATGCTTTGATTCCTAGGAAAGATAAAGAAGGTAGTAGTAAAATACCACTTGAAGTTTCAGATTTACTAGGGGAGTTTGGAAATATTATCTCTGATAATGTTCCAAATGGATTGCCACCAGTAAGGCAAATCAGTCATCAGATAGATCTGATTCTAGGAGCTAGTTTTCCTAACAAGGCTGCTCATAGGATGACTCCTACTAAAACAGAGGAGCTAAATAGACAGGTTCAGGAGCTATTGAGGAAGGGCTTGATTCGAGAGAGCCTGAGTCCATGTGCAGTACCTGCAGTACTTGCACCAAAGAAGGATGGAGAGTGGAGGATGTGTACAGATTCTCAAGCTGTAAATAGGAAAACCATCAAGTACCAATTTCCTTTGCCAAGGATGGATGATCTTATGGACTGCTTGAGTGGAGCTCAGTACTTCACAAAGATAGATCTCATGAGTGGCTATCATCAGATATGGATTCGAGAAGGAGATGAGTGGAAAATAGCCTTCAAGACCAAGGAGGGTCTTTATGAGTGGTTAGTCATGCCCTTTGGATTGACAAACACCCCAAGCACCTTCATGCGGCTCATGAATGAGGTACTTAAGAAGTTCTTGAGAAAATTTGTTATTGTCTATTTGGATGATATTTTAATTTTCAGCAAGACTTTGGAAGAACATTTACTGCATATTCGTAGTGTCCTTGAAAGGCTAAGGGAAGAGAAACTGTTAATTAATCTGAAGAAGTGTATCGTTGCAAAAAGGGAGTTAGTCTATTTGGGGTTTGTTATATCACCCGAAGGTCTCAAAATGGATCCGGAGAAGGTAAAAGACATCTTGGAATGGTCTACTCCAAGGTCTACTACTAAGGTAAGATCATTTCATGGTCTGGTTAGTTTTTACAGGAAGTTTATTAAGAATTTCAGTGGCATGTGTACCCCTAACTGATACAATAAGAGGGGATAGAAAAGAGTTCAAATGGACTGCAGCGGCTGCGAGAAGTTTTGAATTGCTGAAGAAGAAGGTAACAGAACAACCTGTGCTGGCACTTCCAAATTTTAGAAAGGTTTTCCAAGTGGATTGTGTTGCTAGTGGCAGCGCTATTGGGGCTGTATTAAGCCAAGAAGGTAAGCCTATTGCATATTTTAGTGAAAAATTGAATGATGCAAAGAAGAAGTATTCTGTTTATGATCAAGAGTTATATGCAATAGTTCAGGCCTTAAAGAAATGGAGGCATTATTTATTGCCAAAGGAATTTTTTTTGTATACTGATCATCGGGCATTACAGTACCTAAATAGCCAAGGTAAATTGAATCAGACGCATATGAAGTGGGTAGAGTTCTTGCAGAGTTATACATTTGTGTTGAAGCATAGAAGTGAAAAATCTAACAGGGTTGCAGATGCACTAAGTAGAAGACAGTTGTTGCTTACAGTAATGTAGGTTGAAGTAGTTGGGTTTGATGAACTCAAAAATTTGTACCCCGAGGATCCTGATTTTGTTGAAGCATGGAAAGCTTGTAAAGAACCTGTTGCTGTGGATAGAACCAAGTGGTTAGACTATTTGATTTAGGATGGCATGTTGTTCAAAGGTAGTCAATTGTGCATTCCAAGGAGTTCCATGAGGGAAAATCTGATTAAGGAGAAACACAGTGGAGGGATGGCAGGACATTTTGGTCGAGATAAGACCATTGCCATTCTTAGAGAACATTATTTTTGGCCTCAAATTTCACAAGATGTGGAGAAGTTTGTACAGAGTTGCCAGGTTTGTCAAGTTGCCAAGGGGTTTAGTCACAATATTGGCCTATATCAGCCATTGCATGTTCCATCAAGGCCATGTGAGGACATAAGTATGGATTTTGTTCTTCGATTGCCAAGGACACAAAGGGGTAATGACTCAGTATTCATGGTGGTTGATAGGTTCTCCAAAATGGCACATTTCATTCCATGGCACAAAACTCATGATGTTGTCCATATTGCAGACTTGTTTTTCAAAGAGGTGGTAAGACTGCATGGTCTTCCAAGGAGTATAGTTTCTGACACAGATACTAAATTTGTGGGGTATTTCTGGAGGACATTGTGGAAAAAGTTGAGAACAGACTTGAAAATCAGTTCCACGCATCACCCACAAACTGACCGCCAAACGGAAGTGGTAAATAGAAGTCTGGGCAATTTGCTAAGATGTTTAGTTGGGGATAAGCCCAAGGGATGGGATTTGATTCTACCACAAGCAGAGTTTGCTTATAATAACTCTATAAATAGGAGTACTCGAAAATCACCATTCCAAATTGTATATGGAAATAGCCCAAGGACTACACCAGAATTGAGGAAGATAGAGCAAGGGGAGAGGACAAGTGCTGAAGTGAAAGAATTTGCTGAACATATCAAGCGTCTACATGAGGAAGTTCAGGCACACATTACCAAGATGAATCAAGAGTATAAAGCTAGGGCTGATCAAAGGAGAAGACATAAGGAATTCCAAGTAGGGGATCTAGTCATGGTGCACTTATGAAAAGAAAGATTTCTAGTCGGTACTTACAACAAGCTGAAAATGAAAAAATTTGGCCCCTGCAAAATTTTGAAGAAACATGACTCAGGAAATGCATATGAGGTGGAGCTGCCAAATGGTATTCACATTTCTCCCATTTTCAACATTGCAGATTTAACAGAGTATCATGATGATGGTGCAGATGAGGAGCTGGTGTTAGAGCCATGTCTGATTCCTACTTCTAAGAAGGAGGAGATAGCAGACATTCTAGATCATCATGTGGGTAGGAGTACCAGAAATAGGCAGTATGAAGAGTATTTGGTCAAATGGAAAAGACGATCGATCAAGGACTCAACTTGGATTTCAACAGCTGAGGTTTTCCATTTGGGATTTTCTCTACCATTCATAAAGTGACAGGGTCACTTTTCAATCTACCCTGCGTGTCCGATGCAGGAGCATCCAGAGGTATAAGGGCAATCCTGTGTCACCCAAAAAAATGTACTTAGACTTAGTTTATGTTTCATGTGATTTCATTTTTGGACACCCATTTGGGTCAAATAAAGGTTCCAACTCTCACAGTTCCACTATCAGTGTGCTAGAAAATCTCGAAAAAATAGGAGCATGTAATTGGGCCATCATTTTGGTAAACTAGAAGGTGTGAATTGGCTGGATGAATGTAATTGTGATTTAGAGCATTCCAAAAAAAGAATCAGGTCAAAAGGCCCCACGGTTTGAAAGTTATTACAGTTTTTCGAGTTTTGGAGACCTCCTAAGAATGCTTCAAAGTCAGGTTAGGGGCATTAAATGACCTTGAAAGGGCCAAAAAATGGGGGATGAGTGAAGCCTGTCCATAGGGCTATAGAGCACTTCGAGAGCTTTCCGAAAATGTAAACGGTTCATCAATCGGAGCTACGGTTCAAAAGTTATGCCTCCCGAAAGTTCGGTTACCGTTTTTGGATTCTTCTAGATTTGCGCCGACTTCTAACGCAGCTTCTGGAACCTTCTATTTGGTTGGTGGATGCCTACTAGCACTTTCCAGAATGTACTCCTAGTCCTTAACCCTCCGGGGTCTATTTAAGGAGATTCCTGGCATTGTAAAAGGCAGTTCGGAGTGGAGTTTGAGAGGAGGTACTGAAAGGAGAAATTATCTCCACATTTATGCTATTGTAAGCCCTTAAGGCATGTTTTGAAGTTTATTTTCTCTGTACTGAATGTACTAGCTATTTTTCAGTTAATACAATTTCCCTTTTCTATTGTGTCCATTCTATTCTTGGTTTGTTTCCCCATCATCTTTACATTTAGAGAGGAGTTCTTGAAGGTTGAAGGAAGGAAGTGGAAACTCTACTCAAATTTGTACATTGCCATTACCTCTTTGTGAAGGTAGGAAATTCTCATCTCCTTTATTCAGTTTTCATGTTTTGGTTTCATGCTCATGCTACTTTGTTGTTGTTTCAATGTTTGTATGTTTGTGGGTATGTTGGGAAGATTTGAAAATCATGTTATTTTGGATGTTTTCCTTTCATGTTTAAGTTTGCAATTTTGAGATTTTTCTTACATGGGTGTTTTAGTATTACTCACCCTTGGAGAGGGTAGAAGTGACCAATTTTGGGAAAGGTCTATTTAGTTGGACTCCAACCAGTGTAGAGTCTCTTCTCAGGATGAGAAGAAGGAGAAAGGGTAGGGTGTTATGGGCCCCTACCCGTCAGCACAAACCTCGTATGAGTATGACATTTTTAAATGGAAGAATGGAAGTTCTTGGTTAATAGCCCCGATTGGGCATCTGATTTGGTGTTGTGCTCGACTTCTCCTAGTTGGAAGAATCCACCTTTCCCTAGTGTTGATTCATTGTAGATCTTGTCGTGAAAACCTTGTATAAATATGCATGTTTTGAATTGTTCTTGGTCATTCTTTTGGTCACTTGATCAGATTCAGTTCCCTCCATGGTTCTAGAAATGAGTTGCAGAAAACATTATAAATCCCTTGATTAGGGTCATGAAGAAAACTTGATTAAATTGTTGAAATTTGGAATTGAGATCCTATTGTAAATTGTATTTTAAACCTTGTTGTAATTGGCAGTGAAGCCGGGTTTTCTTCCTGGTTCTTTCTCGGTTGAGCCTTTGAATCAGGCTTGCTAATAAAATTGGTGTTGAGTATAATTGCTTGTTATGTGATTTAATTGTAAATTTTAAATTTAGATGGATGAATCTCAAAATTTGGATGGAATTGATGATGTTCAATTTGGTAAAAAAATTTCAAGGTTTTCCTTTATGTTGAAAACGAAAATTATACCATGGATGTAGATTCAGTTGATTTGAGCAAATTTTCAAGTTCTTTATATGTTCATTATATGATTAAAATGAAAATTTATGTTAAGGAAAGAAAAGAGGATTATAGTTAATAGTTCTATTCAGGATGTTAGGAGATCAAATTTAATCATGTATTTTTTTTAGACATAAACCATTCTATCAATGTTTAAAGCTTGTCAAAAAAATATATATACACCTTTAAAAAAATACATGTCTTTAAATCTACACTTAGAAAATTTTCAAAAAAAAAAAGTGGCCGAAGAGAGTAAAAAAACTTTCTGTCTTTTGTATGAGAGTAGCATTTAAATGTTTCTAGTGACAGAGAATCAAAATATTCTCTAATTATTCTTTTCTTTCTTTTTGAATATGGTATTTAAATTGAATAAAGAAGCACAATAATAAAAATCATTTAAAGAAAGAGATATAAAACTTAATAAAATACCCTAAATATCTATCTTTGGCTACCCATAAAACTTTATGCAATCAATGTTACTTGTCTTCCTTGGGCGTTAGATTTGAAATGCTTATTAAAAGAGTTTTATTAAAAAAGTGTGGCAAGTCAAAAGGGTCTGGATGGGAGGGTGACATCACCTGTCTCCACCTCCCATCCCCAAACCCATCTCCTTGTTTTGCGCATCACCTTTTTGCAAATTTTGGTAAGGCTTATGCAAAATTTGTTATGTTTACTCTTCCTACCAGCGCATGTTTCTTACCCCCATGTCCCATCCTCTTTTCCTTTTTGAACTGAGCGCTCAATCAACTTGGGGGAAGTCATTAATTTTTGGTAGTTAAGCAAAGTAGAAAAAGTTTTCTTTTGCTTGGGTCCTGGTCTCTTCCCTAGCGTTGGACGCCACCTCACGCATCCTCTTTGGACTACGCAACTGCCACCCACGCGGGATAGGGGGGGGCTCGACCTGCCATGTGCAGACCTCGGGCAGTGCGTGCGCAGGGGTCTAGGGTGCAGGTGGGGTCTTAGGGTAGTGTGGGGTAGTGTAGGGTGGTTTGGGTTAGTGGTTTTATAGTTAGTTTATTAATTTTAAGTTGTGTTTTATGTAATGTTAAAAATAAGTTTAGTTTAGTTATTTATGTTAGTTAGTTTTTTGTTTATCATTAAAATGTTTAATTAAGTTAGTGTTAGGTTTTAGATTAGTTAGAAATTAAGTTAGATAGGGTAGTTAGTATATGTTTAGTTAAGTTTTAAGTTGGTTAGTTAGTTGTAAATTAATTAGTTTATTATATTTGTTATTAAATGGTATATTATTATTGTTATTAATAGTTCTAGTGTTAGGAATGTTAAATGTAGTTAGCAATAAATATTGTAGTAGTGTTTAGAAATTTGCATATTTGTTTTAGTTTTAATTTGTTTAAATTGTAAATTTGTTAAAGTTATGTTGTTTAGATTTTATATATATTTCTTTAGTAATATTAGATTAATTTCATGTTTTAATTAGATAGTTTTAATTTTATTGTAAAGTTAAGTGCTATTTAAAGTTTAGACATTCAGTTTGTGCACGGTTAGATCAATTCTAGACTTAGTTGGTTAGTTTGAGTTAAATTAGTTAGTTGTTAGTAAATATTGATATCAATCTAATAACGAAGTACTTCAAAATTCTGACGATGTATTCCTCCACAAAAGTTTTAAACCAAGGATGATGTGGAGAAAACTTTTCTTAAACTGTAATCAATCATTTCCAAACTTAGAGCAATTTAATTATTATTATATAAAATAAAAATAAAAAAATTGTGTGTTTTTGCCCTCGTAGATTGGGCATGACAACATGATCCTACTGGGTGATTTCCCCAGAATTTCTCGGAAGTTCTCCCAGATTTGGCATACCTTCAGGATGGAAATTTTGTTTTCTCTGTGGAAAGATAGGAATGCAGTTTTATTCACTCACAATTTTTTGGATGTTAACATTGCAATGTACACTAAGGCATGCATTTGTAACAATGTCATTATGCAGATACAGGTGCAAGCTAATAAAGTTTCCCTGGAAGTTGCGCACTTACAAGAATTGTTAAATCATTGGGGCAATGCTCCATGCACCATTGCCAGAGTGCCTCCGGATGCCTCGACTGATGCCTCTTCGTCTCGCGGTCACCGTTCCCGATGCCAGTCCTTTGGCCACCATTCTCACAAGCCGCGCTCCCAGGGTCCCCGCCACCATGGAGGCGTCGCTCCGCTTCCCCACCACGTGGTGGTTCTGGCTGGTCCCTGGCTCCTCCCCCTAGGCAGGCTTCTGGCCGGTCTCCGGCTCCTCCCCCTGGACAGCGCACTCTGGCAAGTTTCCTCGGCTGGCCTTGGCAATTTCTCCTCCGCGGCCAAACAAGAAGGATGCGGAGACTGCGACTACCCCAGATCCTGCTGATGCTGTTGACGGCTGGACTATTCCCAGTCCGCCCCACAATCCCACTGATGCATGAGGATTTCTTGATAATGACGATCCTCCCTCTGCTGGTACTGCCTTGGCAGCCTGAGGTTGTTAAAAGTTGTTTTTTATGAATAGTGAATAGTTTATGGCTGAGGCCATGTTGTTAATTCTGGCTTCGGCCGTGTGAACTCATTCGCGGGGTGATCTTGTATCTCCCGGCCCTTTTTTTGTGAATTGTAAACTTAGTAAATTTTATTAATTGAAAAGGACTATTCATCAAAAAAAAAAACATATGACTCATATTATATACTATTTAAAAACCTTTCATTTTATTGCTTATATAATTAATAATATAAAAATATTATTTTAAGCATATACTAAAATATGAAATCTTTCTAAATTTTCTATTTAGATTTTTCTAATACAAATAAGCTAATTTAGTTAATGACACAAGGTGATGTCACATCATTTCTTCTATACAATTGGACAAATTGACTATTTCTGAAAGCGGTTTAGTCTCGTGAACTCAAACGAGTCTTACACGAAGATAACGACATGCATAAAAAACTCAGTTGGATCTGAGCTGGGAAGACTAAAAAATCATAAAACAAATCATAAAAATGCCTAGAAGATAGCATTGGCTGAAAGCTGGTCATATGATTGGACGTCGGGAATACGGGAGGCTAGGCTCTGTAGTCACGGACTCACGAGCAAAGAGAGCAATAAAATACCAAAATTTTATTTTTTAATATTTTTAATTTAAAAATGGATTTAATCAATTTTGAGTAATCCAAGAATCAATTGTTAATATACAAGACTTAACGTAGTCTTACTCTTATTTTACTAATAATATATTTATTTAATAACGGTAAGTAATGATATTATATTTAATTGCTTTAAGGACATTGTAAAAAAGAAAAGAAAAAAAAGATGCATGGCTTATTCAATTACAATATATATTGTGTTCTCTTTCATTGATATTATTTTATCTTTATATTTACCATGGTTATCAGGCATAATTCTATTGTGATTGGTGCTCAAAAATATGATGTCTAAGACTTCACTAAATCTTTCTTGTAAGAGTCTCCCTATATAACTCCTCTTGTTAAGCACTTCATAAAAACTCAACATCTTCTTCTAGTGTTTTGTTGAAATTCTATTTCTATTCTCCTCGGTATAAATTTTTGTAATTTTAGACTTGTGAATTATAATTTAGATAGTAATTTGAGTGCAATCAAGGATATCACTTAATTAGTAAATATTCCCTTTTGAAGCTAAAGGTGACCCGTCCAAGTAATATTTAGTACGAGAATGATGCTTTTTTTTATGAAATGAATGTTATTATTAATAACAATGCCAAACAAAATATCTATTAAGGATAAATACAAATTTCTGGTGGAAAATAGTATTTTTTTGAAATTTAGATTTTATAGTTGGGCACTGTCTATGGTGACATGGGAATGCACCATTCCATAGTGTGAATACAATGCATTTACATTAAAAACAAGCAGATATGGTGCATATATGAACTGCCCCTTAATCATTGGTGTCAGAACTTGGGTTAATTTCAAAAAGATTATTCAAAATTATTGTTTGTGACTAACCATTTCAAGTCAAATACCTTTTCAATTTTGTGAAAATTATAGATGTTAAAGTAATAGCTTCATAAATTGATATCATATATGCAACAGGGTTACACACACACATACAAGTAATTACACTAGAAACAACAATTGGAAGACCAAAAGTCACAACTTAGAATTCCACAAAGATGTCCCTCTTGAGATTTGAAACAGGTTGTCCACAATGAGAACTTATCACTTCAAACAACTATGTGTGTGTGTGTGTGTGTGTGTGTGTGTGTGTTTGTGTCTGTATATATATATATATATATATATGTATGAATATATGTATGTGTATATATATATATAGATGTATATATATATGTATATATATATATATATATACATATATATATTTATATACATATATACATAAATATGTATATATACATATATACATGTATATGTATATAAATGTACATATATATACATATATACATCTATACATACATGTATGTATATATGTACACACACACATATGTATATATATGTGTATATATACATACATATATATCAGCATACCACTCTTAGGCACATATCAAATTTCTCAAGCTCAAATTAATGTTGGAGTTCCTCATGCAACAATCATTTGACATTCAATGGTGGATATAACGTAAAGGCTCTTGTGTTGGTGTTGTTGTGAAGGTTGATTTAGAATTCCACAAAGCTGTCCCTCTTGAGATTTGAACCAAAGTGTCCACAATGAGAACTCATTACTTCAAACAACTAAGCTAAACCACTTGGACTATATCTGTGTGTGTGTGTGTGTGTGTACATATGTATATACATGTATGTGTATATGTTGTGTGTCTACATATCCCTTATACTGACTCTCTTCATATAATACATTATAAGACAAGGATATGTTATGTTGATATATGTTGTGTGTTTCATCTTATCCCTTGTACTGACTCTCTTCATATAATACGTTATTGGTTATATACTCTCAAGTCTACACTAGAGCATCAAACTTAACCCACGCTTTACATTCATTGTTGCTCCCCTATTCCAAAAGGTAGGGACCCCAGCTCTACAAGAGCTCTTATCTTGGATTTAAGAAATCAAAGAATGATTAGATATTCCAAAAAGCAATAATGTGGATTATAACGTTAAAAAATATCGTTTGATGGACAAGCTAGACCGTCCAATTAAAGCTTTAAATCCAACCTCGTCCATTCAAACGAGTCTTATTCAAAGCTAGCGACACGCATGAAAAGCTGAGTTGGATCTGATGTGGTTGAACTGGGCAAAAATAGAAAAACAAATCCGAAAGTGCACAAAAGCTTAACACCATCTGAAAACAGGTTGTGCGGTTGGAAGTTGGGAATAACGGAGGCTCTGGACTCACGAGCACAGCGAGCAGTAAAATTCCCAAAGAGTTGTAATATATAAGCCAAAACCATTTCCCCTGTATAAATCTAGCGGCATATAACCGTTCACCACAGAAAAACAGGGGAACAAAAGCGTATTTTTTATGTATAGTTGCTTATGAATGAAAGCAAGAAAATTCTTGAAACCAACCATGGCTTTCCTCAAAAGCGGCCTTTTGTGGACAATCATGATTTTTTTGGCAATTAATGGAGTTTGGGCTGATTCTACTGATACAATCATTATGGCCTGTAGCGGTGCCTTATATAGAGATTTTTGCATTAAATCTTTGTCCAATGCACCAGGGGCTTTGCAGGTAAACATAACCCAACTTTCTGTAATTGCAGTAGATTTGTGTACTGAAGAGGCGAAAGCAATTTTTGATTTCAAGGTGGATCTCCGAGAAAGAAATCCGAGTATTTCTGCCCTTGAAGACTGCATGGAGCTCATAGAAGATACAAGTGATCGGCTTAATGACTCAATGGCTGAATTAGGGCATTTATCTGACGCCAATTTGTTGGAATGTATGTCAGATGTTCTGACGTGGCTGAGTGCTGTTGAGACTAATCAAGATTCTTGTGTTACTGGATTACAAGAAACTAATGCTTCTGAGTCCATGGTTTCCACTGTTAGAGTTAGGACAGATAATCTCACAATGTTGATTAGTGATGCTCTGGCTGTTGTTGTTAAGCTTGGAGAACAGGGACGTATTTGAGTACTGGGTACTCTTTGTAATTTGGAATTCTTTTTGACTATCACATTTTTGTGAAATAAAAGACTGGTAATTTTGATATATAGCAGCAGTTTCTGGAAGAGATCGTGTTAGAGTTTTGTGTCAACGTTTCGGATCGCACTCTGTGATCCATCATCAGGATAAAAGAGAGCTGAAGGATGAGTACGGATCCTCACTCATCCTTCAGCTCTCTTTTGTCCTGATGATGGATCACAGAGTGCGATCCGAAACGTTGACACAAAAACTCTAACACAATCTCTTCCAGAAACTGCTGCTATGCATGATGGATTGTGGAAAATTGATGTGTTTAACTGGTTTGATGTTTTGTGAGATAGATGGATGTATTCTATTTTGTTGGTATGTAAGAAATATCTGTTCAGAACAAGACATGTTGTGGTCGATGATGGATTGATTCTTATAATCTGAATTCAAGTTCAAATGCTTACATACAGTATTTCTATTTTCTTCAATTATATCATTGTATATTATAAATACCATTTACTACTATTGTTAGATATAGTTTTATTATGCATGATCCTTAGAAATATGTTTCCTAAGACCTATCAGTGAACCATGATTTGTGTAACATTCATCTCATATTGTTTATTCATTTAAAGGCTCTCAGTGTTTTGTGGTCGTATAGTGTCTATGAGTTCTGCTTCTGTTTTGTTGTAGAATTTCTGTTTTTCTTCTCCTGGGTTGAAAGATTTAGTAATTTCGATTAAGGAATTATAATCAAGATAGTAATTTGGGTGAATCTGGTGTTTTATTTAGCAGTAAAAGGTCTAGTCTTTAGCACAATCCCATATAAAATATGCCCATCTCTTCACTATAGGAGCTGGATAAGTCAGAAGTTAGATCTCCTCCTCTCTGCTGATACTCTTTTGTTTCTTAGAAGTTATTGTTCTTTTCTATTCTTTCTTTATCTAAGTGGAGTCTTGCTGGTTTTCTGTTGTATTACTAACCAGTTACTGTGTTGTTCCTCGTATTGTCTTATATCTTGTCTCATATAGTTGTAACCTAATTTATAACTTTTCAAAATCTTACCTTAAGATAAAAGAATAACTTCAAAATTTGAGATATCTCACTAACTAATCACATTATGCTAAAAATATGTTCTAATCTTTATTTTCCTTATGGGAAAATAATAGTTTATAATTAAACATGTTAAATGTAACTGGTCTTTTGTGTTTTCTCTCTCATAATGGTGGAGTATCCTAATAATTTAGATTAAATGACTAAGTGACTAACCATATGAGTTTATTACTGTTCCTATTACTTTATTATTGCTTTTCTAGATTTTATGTCAGTGCTCTGCTGCTATTCTCTTTTAGCTTCTAAAATATCCCATATTCTCTACTGCCGGTAGTCCACCATGGATGGTTTGTCCTTAGTTGTCTATTTTCTAGCATTAGTTATACTTTATATATGTTTTGAAATGCTCATAAATCAAAAGCAGCAAACCCTCATACAGGACTGAATTCGAAGTAGGCTGTTTCTTATGCATAGAAATATTCTTATGCATAGAAGTATATAAATAGAAAGGAAAAGAGACCTTAATCCCATAACGAAAATGATTGAGCAAAACAAAATGGTGTGTCCTAACTCTATCAAATCTCATGTCTAAAGATATATACTCAATAATAGCCCTCGAAACATACCTCCATAGTTTCTTTATCAAATCCATTTCGTAGTATGTTTCACTCTTGACTAGTTCCTTCTTTTCCTTTGTATTTTTCGCAAAATCTTTCTCAGCATTCACAAACACCTTCTTATCTCTATAAAACTTCAGTCCTTCATCCAAAATTTCATTTATATGAGCAATGATGTCCACAGTCACCTAATTCTAGACCCCATTGACTTTAACCCTTCCATCTTTCCACAAATTTACCATAAGGTTAGTAATCACTGGGTCGTGACCATAGAGCTTGGCTATATAATTGGCAATTCTTCCCTTTTCTAACTTCTCCCACACTTTAGCTCTTGGTTCTTTCTTGCTTCTTTCCCCCACCATCTTTGTAGTCTCAGCACTAACTATTCTCATAAACTCCTTCCTCTAAAACCCTTTCTTAGCCCTCTAAATACTCTAATGGAAACTGCTTTGATTTTTTCCACTTGGTCTTTCAATACCACTAAAATGGTATATACAAAAATTGACCCATAAAATGTGTCGATTTGACACTAATAACATCATCCACCTGTTCCGTTTGTATTTACCATTATTACACTTAAACCCATATTCACATTAATATCCATAATTATATTTGGATTTCTCCCTGGATTTTATCCAATTCAATTAGGCTTTTCACACCTACCAAAATATTCCCACTAATAATCCAAATCATCACCATGTCATTCTTTACTACCTCATTGGCTAACCATTTAGCCACTGAGTTTGCCTCCTAATATTCATGACTAATATGGATGTTGTTAGATTTACCAAATGTTAAACAGATTTCTTCAATGATGTTAGCTATTGTCCATGATGGTTGGATATCCCCTTTAATATATCTAATGATGTTATTTGAGTCCCCCTCCAACCATAGTTTTTTAACTCCCTTATCCAAATCTAATTTCACTGTGGATAGAGTTGCACTAGCTTCGGCATAATGGTTTGTCTAATGTCTCAGTGGGTATGATAAAGTAGTAGTCCCTTCACCATAGTAGTTTCTTATAATACCTCCACATCCTAAGGGACCAGGATTCCCTTTTCTGCACAATCAAAGTTTTCTTTACGCCATCCCTCAGGTGGAAGCTTCCATTTCACTTGCTGTCTTTTAGATCTCTTGTCCTTTTCCTTCTCCTTTTTCTTACCCCCATCTTCAATGTCTCCCCTTTCTAATTTGGCAATTTTCATTCATATGTCTATTGATTTTATCCCCCAAAACATAAGCAGGTTCCTCCCTATCTCTGAATATCCTATTGTTTCTTTCCTTCCAAACTCCCCAACAGAAGTGAGGCAAAGACCAAATGCTTATATCCTACAAGTTTGAGCCTTTATACATACTATTCCATTGACAAAAGAAATCTAGCACATTACCTAGCTTGCACCAACTGACTCCAAAATTCTTTGTAATAAGATCCCAAACTTCCTTGGAAAAAGGACAATGGATAAGCATATTCTTAACCAACTCTTCTTATTGTTTACACAAAATACATCTATTTAGGATATAGTGGCCTCTTTTCTTCAAGTTTTATAGTGTAAGAATTTTATTTTGTAAAGCCAAATAGAAAAACATATTAATCTTTGGAGTATGGCCAGGAACCTAGGCCTTGGCCCAAGGAGGTTTCTCCTTCAAGCTCCAGATAGAATTATATCTCGAAGTCACTGAGCAACAACCATTAGGATTATCTTCCCATATTAGTTCATCCCTCTTATTTAGTAAGAATCATTGAGTTCATCATTAACATTATCAGTTTGAGATCATTTGAGATAGAAGAAAGGTCTCTCCATCCCTAGTCAGTTCTATAGTCTCTAACTTTTAATCCAAATTGCATGATACAAACATTTGCCCAGTTCCCATAAATAGGATTATTAATTAGAGGGCCCTGAATGAACCAATTATCATGCTAAAAGAGAATGTCATCACCATTACCCACTTTCCACTTAGTCTTATCTTTGGCCAAATCTCTTGCCTTAAGGATACCATTCCAAATGACTGAACCAAATGTTCAAAATGTCATCATTATTAAGCAAGAACTTTAGAGAAGGCCTTCTAATATAATTCTCCACTAAAACATATCTTTATTCCCCCTTACTATTGAAAATGTGCCATATCTGTTTGGCTAAGAGAGCCTTATTGAGAGGTTTTAATTTCCTTATACCAAGACCATTGTAGCACTTAGGGAGGCAAACATTATCCCAAGCCACTAGAGGATATCTTTTACATTCCTCTAGACCAAACCACAAAAAATCTCTCTGGATCTTTTCCATTTTGTTAGCAAATTTGGTCAGTATGGATCCCAAAGAGGCTTAGGGCATACATTGGGAGATTTTGAAGAGTGGACTTAACCAAAAGACATTTACCTACTTGACTCAATGTGGCTCATTTCCACCCAGTCAACTTCTTGCTAAACTTGTTGAGAATCCCATTCTAGAAGGAATCAAGAGGCTTAGTTCCCATTGGGAGACCAAGATAGCTTGAGTGTAGCTTACTAATCCCACACCCAAGAATCCTAGCTATCTTCATTTGTTTGTGAATAGGAGTATTGATAAAGAAGATTGGGCTCTTCTCCTAGTTAATTAGCTGGCCTGATCCTCTGATATACACATCCAGAAGATCCTTCATCACTTTAGCCTCCTTAACAGAAGATTCCCCTCCCATAATAGTGTCATCCACAAAATGTTGATGAGAAAAGGAAACATTCCTAGAGGAAGGCCTAATCCCTCTTAGTCTCCCTTCTTGTCTTTTCTTCCCAATCAACCTACCAATACACTCAGCCATAATAATGAACAAAATAGGAGAGAGAGGGTCACCCTGTCTTAAACCTCTTGAAGGTTTAAAGAAATGAGAAGGAGCCCCATTGACCATAATGGCAAGTGAAAAAGTAGAAATAAGTTGAGGAATAAGCTTGTGAACATGTTGATCAAAGCCAAAAGCCTGGAGGACAAAATCAAGGAATGTCTAGTCCACTTGATCATAGGCCTTTGAAAGGTCTAGCTTGAGTAGCAACCCTTCCCTTATACCTACTTCAAGGGAGTGAATAACTTCATGAACCATCATGATAGACTCCAAAATCTACCTACCAAGGAAAAAACTAGTCTATTGCTGAGAAATGATCAAACAAAGAATCTTTAGAATTTTGATAGTTAACACCTTCAAAATGATCTTGTAAAAAGAATTATAGAGACTAATAGACCTATTTTTCTCCATAGAATCAGCCCCTGGAACTTTGGGAATTAGAACCAAGAAAGTAGAATTAATTTCCTTAACAAGACTTCTAGTCTCAAAAAAATCCTAAACAACCTAACCACATCCTCCATAACCACCCCCCAATAAACTTGAAAAAAGAAAGTAGGAAAGCCATCTGGTCCAAGGGCTTTATTAGCTAGTAATGAAAACAAAGCTTGTTTCACCTCCTAAGCTTTAGGAATCACCCTCAACATTTTATTTTGATGAGGCTAGATAATCTAAGGGAGACAAGACACAATTTCATTCTAATCCACCACTGATAACAAGGGATCCCAAGAAAGAAGAGAAGAGAAAAAAGAAATAACTTTAGCAGAAATATCATTCTCCCTAGTCAAAGTAACCTATCCCTTTTTAATTTCTAAAATCTTGTTATTAGCTCTATGATTAAGAGTGGAAAGGTGAAAAAAATTGGTGTTCTGATCACCCTCTTTAAGCCAATTAATCCTTGATCTCTACCTCCAGAAATTCTCTTCTTTACTTATAATATTATGCAAATCAGTTAAAATAGACATCTCAATATTCCTATACTATTCATTATACCCATCCTATTGAATTAAATCCTAAATAGAACAAAGCCTATTTGATATCTCCTCTTTCTCCTAAAAGATATGGCCAAAAATCCATCTTATTCCAAATTTTGATCATCCACTTCACATTACTCAGCTTCTTAGCAACTCTAAATATAGTAGTTCCTTCCACTTCCATAATCCACCAATTTGATATCCTGTTCAATAGATTTGGATGAGAAATCCACATCTTTTCAAATTGAAAAGGATAATTCCTCCTAGGCTCAAGAGAAACAACTGAGAGAGAAATGGGGGAGTGATCCGATCCCACTCTAGGGAGAAGGGACAACTTACGAGAGAAAGAATTCAACCAATCTAGAGATATGAGAGCTCTATCCAATCTAACCTAAATACACTCACTCCTAATTATTTTATTGGATCAAGTGTAGACTCCACCCTCGAGATCAATATCCAAAAAGCCAAGCTATTATGAAATTAGAAAGGTCCAACTTACTTTCCAGCTTTGGAGCCAAACCTCCTAATTTTTCCTCATCAGTGAGAGGAGTATTGAAGTCCCCCATAATAATACCTTTATTAAGATTACTATTCTAGACCAAAGCCCCAAGCTTAGTCCAATAATGCTTCCTTTCCCTTTTAGTATTTGGGGCGTAGACATTAAAAAAAAAACAAGTATCATTGGTATTCATATGAAACACTTTACATAAAAGAGTATTACCTTTATTATACAAGGGAGTAACTTTAAACTGTTTATTACTAAAAAGAGTAAGCAAACCTCCTAATGCCCCCTTAGAATTCATGGCCTCAACAGCCATAATATTATTGAAGGAGATCTTACCTAGATCCTCCTTCTTCATTTTTGTCTCTTGAATCAACATTATATCAGGCCTTTGATCTCTTATCATATTCCTGAGAACTTCTTGTTTATGGACCCCATTTAGTCCCCTAATATTCCAAGATATTATCTTCATTTCTGAATAGTAGAACACTTCAGGATGGTTCGTTGGTTCCCATTTGCCAAATTCCTTCTGGCATCCTCTTGCAAGACTTGATTTGCACTCTTCCTACCTAGTGCCTTTAGTTTGACTCCCACATCTGGTTTACTATGGCTCCTAGTCTATGTAGGTGAAATTAGGGAGGGATCCCTACTATTGTTCTTTTTAGTCTTGACATGACTTCCTTTGTTTTCCTCCATCAATTCATCTATCCTTACCTTCTTACCAGGAGAAGAAAAATTCACCATAGTCCCAAATCTCTCTTCCAAATTACAAGAAATAGAGTGGTCCTTTCAAGTAGATGAAGAAATCTCCATGATTCCCTATTGCTTATGAATACCCTTCCCAGACTCCATTATTTCTTGATTTTCCCATATCGTCTCCACTTCCTTATTCAAAACCTTTTCTCCCTTTCTCTCCATATGAGGTGGTAACTTGATGAGATCCTACATTTGAAAATCATTCTGGATCCTATCCTTATGGATTGTAGCTGTTGAATTCTCCTTGTTCAAACATATATCAACCCTTAGTAATCCACTTTCTTGAGGTCCATTCATCTCTAAATTAATTGTGGTATCCTTCTCAATGTTTTGGGAACCAGCATGCTTTACTAGGATATCCTCCTCTCTGGCCTTGAAAAACCTAGGTATCTTAACAGGGATTTCCACCTTTGTGATCTTAGAGCTAGGCAAAATTGGTCCATCCATCTCTAAATTTGTTGGGATATCCTTCTCAATGATCTAAGAAACAACTTGCTTTGCTAGGAAACCCACCTCTTTGTCTTCGGAAGATCCAGGACTCCTGCCTAGGGCTTCCACCTCTGAGATCCTAGGCCCAAACAGAATTGGATCCTCTTTGTCTTCAAAAGATCTAGGAATCCTAACTAGAACTTCCACCTCTGTGATCTTAAGCCCAAACGAAACTGGAGCCCCATCCTTATTAACCTATGATCCATTTTGATCTAGATTATTCCCTCCTTTAATAGGGGCTTCCACAATTGTCTCCTGAATCTTCAGACCATCCTTCAATTCCTTCCTTTTCCAGATCTTTTTCTCCTTTCCAAATTTGGAAAATGTAGTTTTCCCTCCCTTTTCAGCAATTGCCTTAGGACATTGATTCGCCTTATGACCTAATTTCAAACAATGAAAGTAAGCGAAAGGAACAATTTCATAGACCAAATTTTGAATATGCATTCCAAGCTTAGAATGAAAACATGCAACCTCTGGCATATCATCCCCTTCACAAACTCCAATACAAATCCAAGCATGCGTTAGTCTTCTTCTGGAAGTTGTTATCGGGTCTTTTGATAGAAGTTCACCAAATGAGTTTGTTATTCCCACAAACACATCCTCATTCGAAAACTCCAGAGGCAACTTTGGAAGTCTAACCCAAACTAGAGCTTGCACAAAAAGTCATCATTCAAGTCCAACTTTGAAGTCCACTTCTGAAGAACCAGGGTTGAGTGGCCTAAAATCCACGATCCTTCACACAAAATGCTTGACAAATCCTCGCTGCATGAAAAATCAAAAGACAAGAAATTTTTTTCCATCGCCATTATAGTGACCTATCCCTTGAACTTCCATTTTTTCTATGTGTATAATCTAACAATATCTGTATTTGGCCTTTGTCCAATGAACTTTCCCACTAGAGTAGAAGCCATCGCAACAATGATATGATCTACCAATTCATTTGGAATTGCAATTGCACAAGAATCCTTCTCCAAACTAGAGAGTAGTTTGACCGGTGGAAAAGAAGACTTACCAGTAGGTTTAACTCCAAAAAGATGGCAAAAAATACTTGTCCGAACCTTTGCCCTTCTCACGTGGATCCCTATCTTCATTCTCTACTACATCTTCGATCTTTACAATCCCCTAACACCTTGCTTCCCTTCCTTGCAATCCATGCTTCCGATCCTATCCTCCTAGAGGATTCCCACCAAGGATAGGTTTTGAATTTTGAAATACTGAACTTCCCCATCCTCTCCCCTATCTACTCCCACTTGCCATCTACTTCAAAGGAGTATAGTGTAGATTATGTTATTGATTAGAGAATCATTTCTATTGAACCTTCTTGTGAATTGAGAATTCAACCCTAGTTAATAACTAACAATAGGTCTATAACTTTGAATAATCAAATTCTAGAAGAAATCAAGATTAAATCGAGTCATTGTGGTGTGATAATACTATTTGGAAAAAGGTTGATAATTTAGGAATTAAAATATATTGGAAATTATTCATAAATATTGTTATTGTTGTAAAATTGAATAATTTTTGTAATAGCACATGAGAAATTATTTAAATCTGTACAATAATAGAGAAGACTCAAACAAAGAGAAAGAAAAGTAAAGATAAAACGAATTGATAACCATGATAGATTTTCACTCTTCAAATTGTGATCTCTCTATGAAAATATGTTTAATACTTAGCACTTATTGCATCTAGGCGATCTTCACAAAAGTGAAGCACCAAGACTTTTGACAAGTCAATCATACGAGTAGTATGTTAGGTCAAGTGTTTCTTAACTATGAAGATGGCTTAACCTTGGAGGAAGCTTCGTGGTTAGGTGCAGCTAAGCTAAGTAGTACTGGGACAAGTGACCTCTTAAGAAGATTATGTGCTTCACATATGTGAGCATCACCTAGATTCAATGAGTGTCAAGTGATCCAATTATTCTCATAAAAATAGATTCTTATAAACTACTATCAATAAAAGATGGGTCAACCACTTTCACTCAAAATCCACACAATTGAATTATAATTAAACTATGATATCTTTTGAAATCTTCTATACACATTCATCTAAATAAAGTATGCTAATTTATTAATTGATGAAAAGATCACATCAATTTACAATTTTTTATATGTTTCTTATTAGTCCCTACCTTATCTATAAGGTACAGAAATAATGTTTCAGGATTCCAATTTGATTAATTTTTCCAATCGAAAGAAATCTTAGATGCTAAGGTTTGAGATCTATTTATTTAAAATTTATTTTTCTTTCAAATTTTAGATTTTGTGATTGGAGGATGGCAATTTTCTTAAGGTTTAATGACATTAGAAAAAAAGAAAAAATTCCATGAGAAATAGTTGTAAATGCAAATGTCAGTAATGCATGTATGAGAAGCACGGTAAAAGGATAGAAATGAGTTAAATGTGCTTAGCAAAGGACAAGGACTTGAATGCATTTACAAAGTGTTTGAAGCCATATAGCCTGTCACTAGATTTTTCATTGACTAGATATTTCCTTCTGTAAAATCTATTGTTGATTTTATTTTTTAACTATTATGTATTTTATTTTATCATAAAAATAGGCTTTACACTTATGAAAATAAGTTTCCTTAGCCATTGCAAATAAATGCCTTTGATATTAGAGAAAAATGATGTTTAAGATAATGTTTAAGTTTTGTATTTTTCCAACTATCTACACATTTTTTTAATCTTTCTATAAATCAATTTTTTAATTTCTCGAAAAATTAGTTTTTAATTACCACATAAGTAAAATTAGATGGAGAAGTATAGCTCTTACATTTAGGCTACATATAAAATATTAAGATTAGTAGAAAATAATTCTTTTATTTAACTTTACAAATGATAAACATTACATGTTCCCCTGCAACTCGTCATTTATAGACATATTAATAAATTCTTTAACATGCCAAAACACAATCACTTTGATACATGGTCCTTTTGTTTACCAAATATGTTTCATGTTTCAACACACTCACTTTGATACATGTTTTTTTTGTTTATGAAATATATTTCGGTGGTTCATCTTATTCCTTGTACTGACTCTCTTCGTGTAATACATTATTGGTTATATACTCTCAAGTCTACACTAGAGCATCAAACTCAATCCACACTTGCACTTTCATTGTTGCTCCCCTATTCCAAAAGGTAGGGAGTTGTACTCTCAAATCTACAGAACAGCATCAAACTCAACCCAGGCTTGCGCTTTCATTTTTGCTCCCCTATTTTAGAAGGCAGGGACCCCAACTCCACAAGAACTCTTGTATTGGATTTAAGAAATCAAAGAATGATTAGATATTCCAAAAAGCAATAACTAGACAATTATTTGGGGATGCTGAGGTCCCTTGGTGGAAGCAAGTTTGGAATAAAGTTTCTTGGTCCAAGTGCAATTTTTTCATGTGGCTAGTGGCTCACAACCGTTGTCTTACTTGTGATAATCTTTGTAAACGTGGATTTCAAGGCCCCTCTTATTGTCTTTTGTGTGGTAATGGAGAGGAGTCTGTCTCCCATCTGTTCTTCCATTGCTCCTATTCTACTCAGATATGGCACCTTTGGTGGAGCGCTTGGGGTTGCTCTTGTAGGCATGCTTCCTCTTTGCCTGAGTTTTGGGCCCACTTGGGCAGTGCTCCCTCCAAGTCTTCTTCTCTCCATGCTGCTTGGATTGCTGGCCCATCTTTCATACTTTGGCATATCTGGTTGGAGAGGAATCGTCACATATTCCAAGATGTTCGGCTTGGTGTTTTGCATCTTTGGTGGAAGATATCACATTCTCTTCAGGAAACTATTCATGTGAAGTGTGAGCTTGATGGGGGTATGGATCTGATTAATCTTCCTATCTATCATCGCCTCAATTTTCATCTTCAGGATGGGGCTGCAGCTCAAAGGTTTCCTTCTGTGTCCAGGCACCTTCAGCATCAGAGGAAGGGTCGGGTTAACCAGGATGGGCATTGGACTCCTCCTCCCTGTGGAGTTCTGAAAATTAACACTGATGGTTCTTCCCGTGGGAATCCTGGCCCTACTGGAATTGGGGGAGTGGCTCGTTGTAGTTCTAGGGATGTTAAATTTTTCTTCTCAGGTCATAAGGGTGATTGCATTAACAATTTCATGGAAGCTCAGGCTATTTTATATGTTGTGAACAGTGTTGCTTGTGGGGATGGAGTAAGATTATCTGTGAGTCTGATTCCCAGGTGGTGGTGAACATGCTTTCTTTGCAGGAGCTTGAGGATGTTAGTTGGCAGTTGGCCACTCTTGTTAAGCAGATTATTCTCTTCTCTACCTCTTTTCAGTTCATTAGGTTCACGTATATTCCTCGTGAATGGAACAGAGCTGCTGATTGTTTAGCCAAATGGGCTTCTAGTCATGATCCGGGTTGGAATATTAGGGATAGGAGGCAATTGTCCTTTGAGATGGTGCAAGAATTTGATGATCTTGTTGCTCAGGATCGAGCTCCTTGTTGAGCTCTCCTTGTTGTATTCCTTTCTGTCTTAATAAATTTTTACCCCTCTTTTTTCAAAAAGCAATAATGTGGATTATAACGTTAAAAAATATAGCTTGATGGACAAGCTAGACCGTCCAATTGAAGCTTTAAATCCAACCTTGTGCATTGAAACGAGTCTTATTCAAAGCTAGCCACACGCATTAAAAGCTGAGTTGGATCTGATGTGGTTGAACTGTGCAAAAAATGAAAGACAAATCCGAAAGTGCATAAAAGTTAACACTATCTGAAAACAGGTTGTGCGGTTGGAAGTTGGGAATGACGGAGGCTCTGGACTCACGAGCACAGCGAGCAGTAAAATTCCCAAAGAGTTGTAATATATAAGCCTAAACCATTTCCCCTGTATAAATCTAGCGGCATATAATCATTCACCACAGAAAAAACAGGGGAACAAAATCATCGGTTTCCACTATAGTTGCTTCTGAATAAGAGCAATAATATTGTTGTATCCCACTATGGTATTCCTCAAAAATGGTCTGTTGTGGGTAATCATGTTTTTGGCAGTTTATGGAGTTTGGGCCGAATACTCTTCTGATACAATCATTATGGCCTGTAGCGGTGCCTTATATAGAGATTTTTGCATTAAATCTTTGTCCAATGCACCAGGGGCTTTGCAGGCAAACATAACCCAGCTTTCTGTAATTGCAGTAGATTTGTGTACTGAAGAGGCGAAAGCAATTTTTGATTTCATGGTGGATCTCCGAGAAAGAAATCCGAGTATTTCTGCCCTTGAAGACTGCATGGAGCTCATAGAAGATACAAGTGATCGGCTTAATGACTCAATGGCTGAATTAGGGCATTTATCTGACGCCAATTTGATGGAATGTATGTCAGATGTTCTGACATGGCTGAGTGCTGTTGAGACTAATCAAGACTCTTGTGTTACTGGATTGCAAGAAACTAATGCTTCTGAATCCATGGTTTCCACTGTTAAAGATAGGACAGATAATCTTACCATGTTGATTAGTGATGCTCTGGCTGTTCTTGTTAAGCTTGTAAAGCAGGGACATATTTGAGTACTGGGTACTCTTTGTAATTTGGGATTCTTTTTTACTATCACGTTTTTGTGAAATAAAAGACTGGTTTTGGTGTTTTGTGAGATAGATGGGTGTACTCTATTTTGTTGGTATGTAAGATATGTTGTGATCGATGATTAATTGATTCTTAAAATCTGAATTCAAATTCAAATGCTTACATGCATTATTTGTATATTCTTCAATTATATCGTTGTATATTGTAAATACCATATACTACTATTGTTAGATTAAGTTTTATTATGCGTGATCCTTAGAAATATGTTTCCTAAGACCTATCAGTGAACCATGATTTGTTTAACATTCATCTCATTGTGTTTATTCATTGAAAGGCCCTCTCAAGTGTTGTGTGGTCGTATTGTGTCTATGAGTTCTGCTTCTGTTTTTCTTCTCCTGGGTTGAAAGATTTAATAATTTCGATTAAGGAATTATAATCAAGATAGAAATTTGGATGAACCAGGTATTTTATTTAGCAGTAAAAGGTATAGTCTTTAGCACAATCCCTTATAAAATATGCCCATCTCTTCACTATAGGAGCTGGATAAGTCAGAAGTTAGATCTCCTTCTCTCTGCTAATACTCTTTTGTTTCTTAGAAGTTATTGTACTTTTCTATTATTTTTCCCTGTAAGTGGAGTCTTGCTGGTTTCCTGTTGTGTTACTAACCAGTTACTGTTTGTTCTTTGTATTGTCTTATATCTTGTCTCATATAGTTGTAACCTAATTTATAACTTTTCAAAATCTTAGCTTAAGATAAAAGAATAACTTCAAAATTCTCATGAGATATCTCACTAACTAATCATATTATGCTATAGACGAGTTAAGAGTTAAACTGGCCAAAAATACGTTCTAATCCTTATTTTCTTTATGGGAAAATAATAGTTTAGAATTAAACACGTTCAATGTAAGTGTTTTCTCTCTCATAATGGTGGAGTATCCTAATAATTTAGATTAAATGACTAAATGACTAACCATATGAGTTTATTATTGCTTTTCTAGATTTTATGTTAGTGCTCCGCTGCTGTTCTCTTTTAGCTACTTAAATTCCCCATATTCCCTGTTGCCGGCAGTCCACCATTGTTGGTTTGTCCTCAGTTGTATAATTTATATATTCAGTATGGAATACACCGAGGAACTGTAACTCCTGACATTGACAGACTACTATCAGAAGCAGGGTTTTGACTGGTCGCTTTAAAAAACCACTTTTACAAAAGTCTGGACAAATTTAATCAGAACTTTGTCATTGTATCGAATAGAATAAGTTGACGATCGCTTTATATCTGAGAATAGCTCTAAATATTCCATGAAAAGCAGGAAGCGTGAAAGATTGAAGTGTGTGCGTGTTGCAATCCAATTCATCCATATTTCTTTTGTCTTCACCTTTGTCTCTCCTGTCCACTGAAACACATAGGGGGAATCTTTTTTCTTTCTGGTTTAGCTTAAAATCCAAGCTCTCATGTTAATCTCTGTTCTTTCGTGTTTGTAATTAGAGATTAAATTCCAACGTAATTAGTTCTGAGCAGGCATGCAAACAGTAACATTGTCCTTTTCCGCCCGTGATTATATGTGTGTCGGAACAAACACTAAAAGTTAACCACATGTGACACCAAGCTTCACGAGGGATCTACGTCTCACAATAGTTTCACTTCGATTTCCAGCTTTACATGGAAAGGAATCTTTCCTCAATTCATAGAAGCTTCTCTACAGATTGTATACGAAAACATTATGTTGGTAAAATACATTATGTTGCGTAATGGACAATCAGATTCTTCTCTTAGGTCCTGTTTGGTTGCTGGAAGATGAGGGCCAAAAGTGGGTTATCAGTTGTAAAACTAGGTTTTGCAGAAAAACATGGACGTTTGGTTGCTTAAAATTATAACCTGGGTTTCAATTTCATCCTCCAATAAAAAGGTGGAATTCGAAATTAAAATCAAGTTTTGAATTTTATGACAGTTTTTTAAATAATATTGTGGAGTCTACAGTATATTCATCTTCCGTGTCAACCAAACAGACCATTGGCTTTCCAAACCACAAAACTAGATTTTTGAAACCCTGGCTATAAGATAACCTAGTTATGCCACAAATTCATATTCCCCAACCAAACGGGGCCTTAGTGAAATTAAAGACATCTTTTTGGGGGAGAGAATAATGTTTTGAGGTACCCTTGAGTTTATGTATACTATTCTCTTTCAATGTAGGTGTATGTGAGTGGATGTGTTATTTGTTTTTTTAAAAGAAAAAGATATAATCGTTTGCTAAATTATGGAAAAAAATTATTCTAGGTTTATGTTTCTTACTTTTTATGTTTTATAATATTGAATTAATATAGACTACAAGAAATGGAAGTTATCAATAGGTAACTAAAGAAATAAAATATTATCTAATTGTGAGTACAAACAAGTCATTAGAATATCAAGAGACTTTCATTTCATATATTGAACAAGTTTAGATTGGCATATATTTTTCAAAAATTAAACTTACACAAAATTCAATATAAGCAACACACAAATCTTAATTTAAAATACTGTCATTATATATCAACAAACTAGATAATCCACTATGTTTCACCATTCAACTTCTTTGTTCCCATGCTTGTTTCTATAGACCTGTATGAGCACTATATTGATAGACCAATGTAGGTCTCTTATTATTTTTTGCAAGGGAAATTTTTGAAAAAATCCATTCTTGTATTATTTTAGCTTATGAGCTTCTTTTGTAAGCCTTTGTTGATTGTGGAATGAAAGGTATGTGGAGAGTATCAAGAGGTGCGTTTTTGGCTCTGCTAGGGTTTCATGTGATCTTTCAATTTTCTTGCATAGGGCTCTTTGTTTGAGCTTTCCTTCTGTTGTTTCCACTTGTCATACCACATTTACTGTGGGAGCTTTTAGGCTAGGTTATAATGGCCCCCGCGAGTGGTGACCCAGTTGTTGATACTGGTGTTCACGTTGTTGCTTCAGATAGCCATGGTGCCTCCATTGAACAAACGTCCTTGCAAATTTGTCCTGAAGGTTTTTCACGAGGTAATTCTGATATTATCCTTCCTTTGCAAGAATTTGATGTTGCTTGTGATTGGTTAGAACAACATACCTTAATAGGGTATTTTGTAGGTAGGACTCCTCCTGAAGCTATGCTCTGAGAATGGGTTAACAAGAGTTGGACTCCTCATGGAGTTTGCCTTGACGTTGTGCAAAACCTTACCAAAGGCTTTTTTTATTTCACTTCGCCAACCCGTTGCAGGTAAACATGGTTTTTAGCAATGGTCCTTGTTCTGTGTGTTCCTCCTTGCTTGTTTTTTAAAGATGGTCGAGAGACTTCACTGTCTCTAATGACAAAAAGCTTAGGGTTCCTGTGTGGGTCGAGTTCCCAGGTTTACCCTTGCCATGTTGGCCTTTTATTGAGTCCATTGCCAATACTCTTGGAAAAGTTATCACAAAGGAACATGAGAAATTTTTCAACGCTCACCCTCAGAAATGCGTTTGCATTGAGGTTGATCTTTCCAAGGATCTTAAGGATTTTGTAGAAATATAGATTGGGACTCAAACCTTCTCTCAGAAGGTGCTTTATTTGAACCTACCTAACACCTGCTATAGGTGCTAGTTAGCAGAACACAAGATCAAGGATTGCCCTTTGGCTATGCCTAGGGTTAAACCCCCGCCTAAAGAGGTTCCTGCCAAGCTAGCAAAAGGGAAAAGAGAAAAATGGACTATTGTTGGGCACAAGGGCAAGGCTCCCTTGGCTCCTAAATAGTCATATGTGGCAATCATTTTGGTTCCTCTGATTTCAACAGGAGCGCAAACCCCAACTAGTCTAGGAACATAAGAAATTTTTCTAGAACCAAACCCTGGTGTTTCATAGGTTTCAAACCTTGGTGTTTCACAAGGGATTATGGTGGCCGCTAAGGCTAATGCCTTGGTTGTGATTCGCACCCCTCTTGCTACTTCTTCCATAGTGACTTAGAATGTGCGACATTCTCACAGTCCTCCCAGATGTGCTGAGAAACTAGAGGAGAAATGATGGGCCATCAATCCAGAAGATTTTCCTTCTGGCTTTAACCCAATTTCTACTTTCTTGCAGAATAGTTACTCCTCTCTTGAGGATGAGGAAGATATGGAAGAATTTTTAGAATTTTTTTATCATGGAATGTGCAAGGTCTCACAAACCTCTCCAGAAAGTACTATGTTAGGGATACCCATCATAGACTAGGAAATTTAGATTTTCTCTTTATGCAAGAAGTTAAGATCTCTAGTTTCATGATTTCTTCTACATGTCATGTTATTTGGCTAGATGGTATTATGTTTTCTTCTCAGCATGAAACTAGCAGAGGTGGTGTAGTTACTCTCTTGTCACCTCATCTTCATTTTGCTATTATTTCGCACAGTTTTGACCCCATGCATAGAATAATTTGGTTGTTGATTTCCATTAACACTCATTCTTTTGGAGTCATTAATGTTTATGCTCCCAATGATGATGTAGAAAGATGTCAATTGTGGGGTTGGCTGGCTGACAACTTGCATGCAACTACTTGGGTTATGTGTGGTGACTTCAATATGGTTAAGGTAGCCTTTGACAAAGATGGTGTTTTTCCTTTTTCATTGGACAGTAGGGAAAAGGGAAGACTAGTACTACACGCGCAATAAATTGGGCCCTTTTGATCCCAATATTAACCACTGCCAACATCGTGGGGTTTGGCACACTTGGTCCAACTTTTGAGTTGCCTCTGACCACATTTTAAAGTGTCTCAATCGTGCCATGATTATTGCACAATCTTTTTTCTCCTTTTTTGAGGATCAAGATTTACTGATCATTCCCTTGCCATATGTGATGTTATTTGACCACTATCCCATTTATTTTTCCATTTCATGGCAAACAGCTATCCAGAAAGTCATTAAGTCATAATTCTTCCTCAACATGTCTATGTTAAGCCATGCTTCCACTATTGCTCATATCCTATGTGTCTAGAATTTGGAACCACATCTATATTCCCAGATAGGGTGGATTCAATGGTGGAACGATACCAATACTAGAACCACTCACTTTCTGCACATCTATGCACAGTAGTTGGCAATTTTCAAAAGGCGGTCTTATGAATCCACTACTTTTGTGCTCAGAAAAGCTTCTAAGGCTCTCACCCTTAGTACTTTTGATGTTGATTTGCAAATCCATCTTGCCAAACTTTTCCATGATAATTAGGTTGGGGATAATTATGCCGCTTGAGGAGCCCAAATCAAAGCTTGCCTCCATTGGTTGGAGGTTGGCGATAAAGCCTCACAGGAGGTCTTCTAGGCTCTTCGAGCCTGTCATACCAATTTTGGGATTAAAAAAATCAAACAAGGCACTTTTGTTCTCTCCAATCTCCTTGACATCTTGCAAGCATTTGGTCATCACTATGAGAATTTTTTTTCTTTGCAAGGAAATTCGGTTGCTTAGGAGGAAGCTCTCAGAAAGTGTATTTCTATTACTCCAAACTGTCTAGTAGTTGAGCCTCTGAGACCTTAAAGAGGTAGTTTTCTCCATGGCAGATGCTAAATCTCTTGGGTGTGACGGGTTTCCTTGTGAATTTTACAAACACCTCTAGGAGCATATTGGTCCTAATCTGCACAAAGTTTATCTTGAAGCCTATCACTCTAAAATTTTAAGAACTATTATCAACAAAGTAAACTTTAAATTCATACCTAAAGCTGGAGATCCTAAGGATATTTGCAATTGGCAACCCATTACCCTTCTAAATATGTTTTATAAGATCATTGCCAAAGCAATTTCTCTCAAAATTTGCCACCTCCTACCTTTAATTGTGTAGCCTAAACAAACTAGCTTTATGAAGTCCAAATATATTATTGACAACATTATTGTAGTCTAGGAAGGAATGGAGTGGGCTTGCAAGTCCAAGCAGCCAGCTATTTTTTTGAAAATAGATTTTGCTAAAGACTATGATCAAATTGAATGGTCTTTTTATTTTGGGTATGCTCCGGGCTCTTGGTTTTGGTCCCATTTTTTTGCAGACCATGGAAATGCTCTTTAGAGATGCTAATGCTTGCATTACCATCAATAACTCCCAATTTGATGCCTTTGGGCTTTTTCATTTCATCAGGCAAGGTTGCCATCTAGCTGTGGTGCTTTATGTTCTTGCTGCTAAAGGGTTTAGCTATTTGCTAGTCCACTCTATGTCTTTAGGTTTCATTTGTGGCATTTCTTTGCCAGAATGCTTGTCCCAGTTGGTCAATGATCATTTTTCTGATGATTCCTTTCTCACTCTTTTGGAGGATGAAGAAAACATCAATAATGCCTTAAATTGCCTTAACACTTTTTGTCAAGCCTCTAGCTATGCTATTCAATGGCATAAAACACCTTTTTATTGCCAGTCTTTTTTGCCAACGCTACCTTGGCTTAGCCAATTTGAATGGAAATGGGTCACTCACAGGGAGATCTTCCTCTGTCTAGGCATTCCTTTTTCTTTTCAAGCATTGCCAATGGATTTGTGGAATGTAGTGCTTGCCAAGATTACTAAGAAACTAGATTATTGGCTTACAAAACCGCTTTCTCTTGTGGGAAAATTCTAGATTTGCTAGAAAGTTCTTGCAGCAATGCATGTCTATTAAATTCTTCTTGTTGGGCTCCTTCTAAAGCCTCCTATCAAAAATTAGAGTGATTGCTTTGTGATTTTCTCTAGGTCTTTGGTTCGAATCACCATTTCTTTCACAAAGTTTCTTGGGATTTTTGTTGTCTCCCAAAAGAGTCTAGAGGCCTTGGTCTACTTTCCACACAGAAGCAAGGCCTTGCTCTGTGTGCCAAATGGATTATTCATGCCATCACTGGAGATGAAGCCTAGAAGATTTTGGTTCAGCATTGCATTTCTTCTAGATTTCTCGCCAATAGGTCTGCATAGAAGGGGATTTGCTTTCACACCCTTCTCATCATGCGAGAACCTGTTCTCATACAGGGCTCTTATGTTATCAAGAGCATATAGAAAGCTTGGGAAGCTATCAAGCCTTGGCTTCACTAGTCTGGTGATGAATTCCATGATGGGCTCTCTTTGAATTAATAAAACATTTGGTGGTCTCCCCTATTTTCCATCCCCTTGCCAAGACTCAAGGTGCTAGTGCTCTGCATTTTTTCAAAAGAGGCATCAAGACTCCTAAAGATCTTTTCTCTAGGGTTTCCATGAGTTTTAGATCTTGGGAAGATATGCAAGTCTAGTACCGTCTTGCCCATCTAGATCGAGAGACTTTTGACCTATTGCTTTCTGCAATTCTAGTGCACTTAATTCATAAATTGGGTATTCAGTCTGTTAGACCTTGGTGGACTGATTTGAAGTGGTATCCTACCACTCCTTTCACCAGTTACAAACCAAGTCTAAGTTTTAGATGTCTTTTTCCCCATCTATTAATGGTAGATATGCTCAATCAGAGATGGAACTTGCAATCTTCTCTTTCTCAATGGAGAAAGCACTTTGACACTATTTGGAGTGCTATTACAAAACCCAAGATTTTCCATTTTGCTTGGTGCTTGTCTTTTCAAGGCCTTCCCCTTGGGCCTTGACTCAAGCATATTGGGGTTCCAGATCCTAGATTTCCATTTTGTGGATAACCAAAGTCTTTCCTACATATATTTTGGTTTTGTAGATGTGCTCAAATTTATTGGCACTAAATTCATGATCTTTTAAAGCTATTTTGGCCTAAACCCTTTTCTTGGCACATGGTTATTTTGGGTGATTCTTCCAAGATCCCTCAAAAATTTACCTAGATTTGGCATACCTTTAGGATGGAGATTTTGTTCACTCTATGGAAAGATAGAAATGTTGTTCTTTTCACTCATAGTTTTCTTGATATTAATATTGCTATGTACACTAAGACGTGCATTTATAATAATGTGATGATGTAGATTCAAGTACAAGCTAATAAGGTGGCCTTGGAGGTGCCCCACCTACAAGAGGTGCTTAATCACTGGGGCAAAGCCCCTTGTACTATTGCCAGAGTACCTCTAGATGCCTCGGTTGATACCTTGATGCCTACAGGCCACTGTCAAAGGTGCAACTCTTTAGGTTATTGCTCACATACTCTAGGCTCCCAAGCTACCTGTCATTGCTCTCCTAGTGGTGGTGATGATGGATGGAGGTGCCACTCAATTTTCCCACCCTATGGTGGCATTTCCTAGTCCCTAGCTCCTCCTCCTGGCACTTAACAAGTGGTCTCTAGGAAATGGCCTTTTCACCTAGAACTAGATATTTCACCTCCATGAATAGATATGAAGGATGCTGACCAGGCAACTAATGCTACTGATGTTACTACAGATGGCTAGACTTTTCCCAGTCTCCCTCCCAATCCCAAAGATGATTGTGGATTCCATGAGCATGATGAGCCACCTCCCTTAATAGGCATTGCTTTAGCCACCTAATGGTTTCTTTATATGTTTTTTTTTTTATGAATAGTTGATGATTCCAGCTTCGGCTGTGTGAACTCTCATGGGGTGATCTTGTATCCCCTAACCCTATTTTGTGAATTTTAATCTTAATATATTATTTATTAATAGAAAAGGACTATTCTTTATTTAAAAAAAGGTGTGTGGAGGAACTAATTGAAAGTATGTTATATTGTAGTTTGTTGTCATGTTGGGTTATGCTACTGTACATACATAGGGTGTCTAGTATTTAATTTTTTAGCTCTCTCAGCTATTTGCTAGGATAGAGACAAAAGGTCTAGTAATTTGATATCATTACTAGTCAAAGTCATGATATGAGGACAATATAGAGGTCAAGGGGTCTGTACTACACTAAAGAGAACAACTTTACATTCTACAATTATTTATGTTTTTTCTCAAGAGCTTGTTTCTTAAAGAGAACATTGAATGACAAATTATAGTGATAGGCTATGATAGGGAATTAATGTTGGATCATGTAAACAATTGTTTATCAAAGATGAAAGGGAATAAGATATATGCAATTAAATATATTGATTTAGATGATTTAATAGGAGTTGGTATTCTCCTAGGTTCATACCAATAAAAATATGTAGTTCAAGCTTTTCCATAATGCTTGACAACACCTTTAAAGATTTATCAGAGCTCTTATATGGATAAACTATTATTGGTTGATTTTGGAGGTTAGTGGCATCAATGGATGAAGAAACTTCCATCATCTCAACACAAATTCTTACTTTGAGATGGTGTTTTGTATGAGAAGCATTTTTGGTTTTTTTAGTTTTCTATTTTATTTTACTTTCCAATATGTACAATTCTAAAGAATGAACTCATTTTGGAAATAGGATTGAGCTTTTCGACTTCACTCAATGTGGATTGTCATAGACAATGAATGTTAGAGTATATGATGGAGAATTATACTCATTTGCAATCGTCGAAAAATGTTAGATAGTTGTCACTTCTCTTAGAGATCATTGTTAAATAATTCAAGACTCTATGATTTGGGATTTCTAGACTAAGAGCTTAAGAACACAACTAAAATCTAGACACCTTTTTTAGGGTAACAAGATAGCTTGATGGAGCCTTACATGATTCAGGAATTTCTACTTTAGAATTTTCTTTTATTTGAAAATATAAATGAATTAGGGGATCGGGGAGAATGTTGGTGTAACTATCTAGTCTATCTTAATTATTGTAAGTGTTAGAAAATTATGAATTACATTGTTTGGCCATTAGTTAGCTTCAATCATCAGTTGCTCAACTATTTCTAAAAAGATTTATTATGCACCCCTATATATGTAATATTGTTGTCAAAATGTGATATATCAATAAAACATTCATCATTTTGTTCTCTCATTGTGAAGGGAATTTTTCCAACCCCTCTTTTCATGAGGCATGAGTGTGAATGTATTAGAAGAGGGAATTCTTATTTAATTTTGAAAATGAAGGAGAGAATAAATGAATTTCCATTAGAATTGTCTTTCCATATAAGGAAAGGGACTCTTTGAATTCTATAATTTTGTAAAGGAAATAAAGGTGATTTTTTTAACCTTTGTGTTTATTTGTGCTTCCTTTTGTTTTGTAATTACTTCTTGATGTTTATCACTTATTATATCAAATTGTAGTTGCTCCCATCTATTTCTTTTATATCATCTAAATGAAACTATTATATTTTTCCTTCTCATTTTGTATGGCTGCTATGAGGACAAAATTTTGAGACATTATCTCTATTTTCCTTTGATTCATGTTTTCCAATTGTGTTTCTATCATAACTATACTCAGGTGTTACTTCACCTTTCCTAATTTATGGTTAGTTAGATTATATCAAAAGTGGGAACTACACTTCTAAATTAAATATAAAGGAAAGTCACTAATTCAAAGAGAAATTTCTCTATCTATTAGTTATTTGCTCTCATTTTAGGCATATTGAGTCATTTTCAAATTTATCTTGGAAAGTAAAGTCTATTTACCAATAATTTTGATACCAAATAAAATAGAATAGAATTAAAGTCATTAATGTGAGCATAAAATCCAAGTTAATATAATATTACTATTTGATTTGATTCAACTTGATCATTCTACATTCTAGTGCATAACTTTTTAAACCCTTATTTTCTCTTAATAAAAACTACCTACCTAAAAAAATTGCAAGAAACTAAACAACCTTGTTTGATTAACTAACAAACAATAATATAATATTTCATCAATTTTTCTAAAACAACATATATATAATCAAGCATTTAAGGAAATTATTTGATGAAAAAAAAATTTCTCATATAATAGGTGATATTTCTAAACTTATCTGCACACATACTATTAACTTCCATCATTCTTTTTGTATTTCCATGCTTTCCAAATTTTTTGTTTATGTTATTAAAATATTTTACTAACATAATGCATGAATTATAAGTCATATATATTTATATCAATGATTTAAAAAAGGGTATTGAAGGTATCTAATAAGAAAGCTAAGACAAAATCTACCACCACACAATCAACTTCTCCTTTACTATTGGAACTGGTGACACCTCTTTTTTACATGGTATATGTTGGTAAAGAGCATTTTGTCTCTATGCATTCTTTTAGTACATGATGTAATAAAAGGTTATTTTTACGATACTTTCTAAAACATTTCAAAGATGTTTACAATATTATGTGCTAGGTTTCACACTTTTCCTCATGCTTTCACTCATGTTTTTATGATTTAATCAATGACTTTGTTCATCAATTCTAACGTAATATTAGAAAGAGAGTGAAATAATATAAAATGAATAATCAATTAACTAGGCTATTTCAAATAATGAACTATATAATGTAAACTATAAAGCACTATAAAATAGAGCTTCATATTTTTTGTGTGACTAATTTCTTGTCTATCATTAAGAATAATCTTATTTTCCAATGCTAACTCTTCACTTTTTATAGAACTAGTGTATGTCATTAAGAACTTAAATTATTTTTTATAAAAAACAAATTTAAATACTAGATGATTCCCATATATTTAAAACTTTCAATAATATAAAAAATGTAAACTTTTTGATGAGGAATAATATACTACTAGTGACAAGAAAGGGGGGGGGGGGAGATTAACCCTACTCTTAGCCACTTAAGCCCTATGTCATCCCATGTTTTGGATACCTTCAAGAATGATAATTGTGATAATTCCAAAAGGGTGGGGGAAAATGGAGATACCTTCACCTCCCCTTCCCATCAACATGTGAATGATAAGAAGAGTTGGGGAAATGACCCCTAAGTGACCCCTAGAGGTGAAACCCATACCCAAAAGGAGGAGAAATCCACACTGGAGAAGATATTTAAGAATCTAGAGGATAGGAAGAAGGTTGTGGAACAAAGGTTTGATGATGTGGCTAGGTTTGTGGTTCAAATTATTTATTCAACAACTTCAAATATTTACTTACTTCATGCTAAAAAAAGACTTACAGAAGTGGAAAGGGTGGACACCACTAGTTCCTAATATAGGTTTGTGTTTGATGACTAGTTGCAACTACTATTGGACAAGCTAGAGGGGAAGGAGAAGAATAATGAGAGCTAGCTCTCTATTGGTTAATAGGCTTTTCTTATGTTTTTTTCTTTAGCACATGATTTAGGTGGGCTTTGTTTATGGTGCTTTTCTGAACTATTTGTGATTACTGGTGTTGGCAATTTTGCTAGGTAGATAAGTTATAGTTGTCATTTATGGAAACATATATCTTGTATGAAGAGAGCATATTGTAAAGTTAAATATACAACAACTATACTTATAAAATTGTTTGAGTATCTGTTAGTTTATCTAGCATAATAGATATAGTTTTGATATAGACAATTGATAGTGATATTATTGGCACATGTGCAGTTAGGTACAAAAAGAACAGAGTGTTAGAATGACATATGTATGAGTGCAAGTCAGTACGGTTAGTACGAAAAGAGATATAACAATTTTACTAGTCACAACATAGAACAGGAAGAACAAAACATGACAAGAAATAAATAATAATGGATTAATGAATTATTTTATTTACAAAATTATTTAGTTTAATTAATCACTTGGAGGATATCCTAGATGTTAACCCTAGGTCAGTGAAAGATAATATTCTATTTTGTAAAGTGTGTGAAAAATTGAAGGCTGACTGGATACTATTTTGTAATTTGTAAAGGTATAAAAGAAAGTATAAAATGCAAAGTTAAGTGTTCTTCTAATGAATACTATACAAGTTGTATGTGATGCAAATTCTTATGTTTGATTAGAGGAATGTGAATATCATGATGAGTAGCAAAGACAACATCTGATATTGAAGATATCAACAACATTGAAAGAGATTTTTATATCTATCTCTTTGTATTAAGGAGCTACATTATAAATTACATGTTTGGGTAGTGGGCTCTTCTAGCATACATTTTGTATTTGTATATAAAAAATCCTAATAGGGTTGAGGCTTCTAACAAGGCCTAAGTCCTCTAATAAGGACTAAGACACTATATAGATGTAATAGACTCCTAACAGGGTCAATATCTTTAACTAGATACTTTTGATTAGTGGATCATTTTGTGGTTACCATGCCCACCTAGGTTTCCCTAGTTAACAAAATATGGTGTTATGAGTGCTCTTATTGCATGGGTACCTTTACTATTCAACATAATTAATTTACTTTCATATACAATTTATAAGGTAATTGGGTAAGTGCACCAAGATGGTGTACAAAAAAGTGGACAACCCCCAAAAAAACCTAAATTTTCAATAACCCAATTGGGTTATATGAAATTTCTTAAAGCAACTCAGCTTGGTTACCAAGCCTAAAATACATAAAAAACAAAACCTGATCAAGTTTCTAGGATGAAAAATCTATTCAAAACCTGGTTAGGTTTTGAAGAAATAAAAATAGGCCCCACTCAAGAAGCCATAAATTTCACATCTAAACTCTGATTGACTCCGTTCAAAATGTGATGGATAGATATTGAATAGATATACAACATTATGCAACTAAAATAATATTAGGAAATCAATACATTCTTTTCCATCAATTATAATCAATCATGGTCTAGAATAAGCAGTCATTATTTTCCAAACATGGGGTGAATAATTAGGTAAGAGTATTATGATAGTTTTATCTTTCTATCATCTCTCTCAATCCCTCTATCCCTTTCTCACACACAAAATCACTCACTCATTCACTCACTAACTCTTAATCTCTCTCTTACCATCTCTTAGCATCTCATTCTCGCACCAACTCCTGACCCCCCCTCTCTCTCTATCATATCCCCTTTCCTCTTACTATCTCACTCTCTATATCATGTCCTCTCTCCCTCTCCCTCCCCCCTCTCCATCCTATCCCCCCCCCCCCCTCTCTCTCTCTCTCACTCTCTCTCTCACATTTCACCCCCTCTCTTTCCATCCTAAACCATTATCTCCATATTTCTCACTCTCTCCATCCTATCATACTATCGGTTGCTCTCTCTCACTCTCTTTGATCCTATCCCATACTCTCTCTCTCTCTCTCTCTCTCTCTCTCTCTCTCTCTCTATCTCTCTCTCTCTCTCTCTCTCTCTCTCTCTCTCTCTCTCTCTCTCTCCCTCCTCTCCCTCTCTCTCTAACCCCTAATCCCTAACGCCTCTCTCTCTCTCTCTCCCTAACCTTTGATCCTTGAAATGAGAACTTCACATAGAAAGAGAGAGAGAGAGAGAGAGATAAGACAAAGAGAGAGAGATTAGGGGATAGGATAAGAGATAGTGAGAGAGAGAGAGAGAGAGAGAGAGAGAGAGAGAGAGAGAGAGAGAGAGAGAGAGAGAGATGCAGTGATGGAAAGAGGACATAGGAGAGAGAGATTAGGGAATAGAATAGAGAGAGAGAGAGAGAGAGGGAGAGAGAGAGAGAGAGAGAGAGAGAGAGAGAGAGATATTAGGGGATAAGATGGAGAGAGGTGGGGGGGAATAAGATGGAGAGATAGAGAGAGAGAGAGTCTTGCTTAAAATCCACAGATGTTTAAAATGTTCTAAATTCAATCTATTTTCTATAGGTTTTGTTTGGTCAATATATTCAAAATCTTTATTTTCTTCACACATTTTCTTAGAATCTTTGTCTTCTTCACACATTTTCTCAGAATCTTTATTTTCTTCACATATTTTCTCATATTTTTTCTATATATATTGTTACATGTACAACTTAACTTTTAATAGACACAAATAGAAAACATCACACTTTAGCTCAATTTGGGTGCGAGCTAGAATAGATTGCAAGCCCTTGCACCCCCCCCCCCCCCCCACACCTCGTACCCCCCCCCCCCACACCCCGTACCCCCCCCCTCCCCCCCCCCCAAAAAACTCCCTAGGCTTGGATCAACTAATCTATCAACCCCATCATGTAATCTAGAATATTAGATATTAGGAAAATATGTTTCCTCTAGCTAATTTATTCAATTCCCATCCATTTGGTATTTGGCTTAATCTTAAAAGAAAAGATTGGGTCAAGTTCGCTTCGATTAAGGGACCAAACAAATGAAAGTCACTCGATTACAAGTGATTAATCGTATCAAATTCAAATTTGATTTCCTTCCATACTTCATAAGCGACAACTAGTTCAAGAATCCATTTAGTAGCTTCACAGATTGCTTCATTACCTTCACATGCAAAATCACGTCCTTTATTACAAGCTTGTACACTAGCTTCTAAAGTGACCTGATTAGCCACTGCACAAGGTGCATTTCCCCAAGGTTTCCCCAAAGTCCCTCCACCATACTATAATATAGAATCATCTCCAAAGATCTCGGTCAGAGTAGGCATATGCCAAACATGAATAGCTCCTAAAGCTACTGGCAAAACACCTGGCATAGAGACCCAATCTTGATTGAAATAAATATTGGTCATGACTTTGGTCTTTTTCAATAAAATCATCATGTAATAGATCAACAAAACCCAAAGTAACTTCTAATTCTCCTTCATGTTTACCTACTATAGTACCATAATGAATTTGATCTCCACTAGACTTATGTAGTGCTTTAGCCAATACATGGAAGTGTATACCATGATTTCTTTATCTGTCAATAATAGCATGCATTGCACAGTGAATGTCAAGAAGTAGGCTATTATTTCGGTAATAATGAGCCAAAAACTTGTATTTGTCATAAAACTTCTAGTCAGATATTCATGCATGACTATAGGAACTCCCAATTCTCTAGCAAATATTGCTCTCTTAATCATTTCTTCACATGCACCTACAGTTGCATTCAGGTAATGTCCCTTAATCTCACATGTCTTAGCTTGAGCTTTATAAATTGCTTCTACACAAAAGAAGAAACAATCTCTCCAATGCATAAATGGCTAGGACTTCATGTTTATATCATCCTTTGTAAAATCAAGTTCACCACAAAGACATTCATAAACTGCTCTACCATTATTCTTGGAAAATAGACACAATTTTTGTTTGATAGTACATCACAATAAAGGATGAGCATATTTATTTAATTTATCTCTTTCTACTTGAATACCATGTGGTCAGCCTTGAAAAAATTTTAAGTAAGTAGGAGAAATTCGTAAATCTTCCAAACATAGAGCTTGTAAAGCTTTGAATCCATATACATTACCTACAATAGAAGTAAACAAGTTAGTCATAGAGCCTTCTTTAAAAAGGTCTAAAGGGTAAGCTACATAGGCAATAAATTGAGTTTCTTCTCCAAGAATGGGTTCAATATCATACATCGCCCCTTGTAGCAATCAAGACTGGTAAGGCCATTAGTCCAAACAGTGGTCCACATACTAGTGGGAGATTCGGTAGTTACTGCTACTCCCACTTCTTTGGGGGAGGGGGCTTAAGGTTGAGGAGTGACTCAGAATACTACCAAGATGTCAGTATCTTTGGTCTAATATTTGAGAGTATAATAAGTCAAACTGTAATCTTTAACACCCGCTTTGAATCTGTCACTTGTTTTAGTGTCTATTTTTGGTGACATGAATAAGTCCCTCCCTATGATTTATTGGTTAATAGCTCTTAGTAGAACCAGGTCTACTAGACCTGGGTGTCGAATGTAAAGAGTCCCTTTTGTATTGTATTATATTAAAAAAAAAAAATTTGTACAAAATACTCATTCTTTTGCCTCTATTGTCAAAAAGGTTTTTCTTTCATTCAAGTTATATTGTATCATGTTTTGTATGTATCATGCAACCCAATTTCTTAGTTTCACTTGAGGACCTTTTGGAAATTCTAATTTATTCTATTATTAATTGTGAAATATGGTAGATTTCTTCACTTTAGGCAAAGAATAATTTATTTTTTTAAATTGCAATAGTAGATGGCATGGGCACATGTGGAAATGTGCCTAGTTATTAGCTCAGATAGTTAAAGACTTCCTTAAGATTGGAATATATTTACTTACAATTTCATAGATTAATTCTTTATATCAATAAAATTATATCAGTAGCCTCTAGTCATGTTCTATCTCTTTTGAGAGACACATCAGCCTCGATTGCTTGTCTCTTTCCTTCAACTCATGCACGATCAACTTTTGCTTGTCTAAAACTTTCCTAAGCCTCTTGAAGGTCTATATCAATACCTATCTGCATTATTTACCAATAATGTGATTTCATCATTGTCTATTTTGGCAAAACCACCCTTCAAATCAATACTGGACCACTGGGCATTGAGTCATATTTTCATGACTCTTATATCCAAAGCTATTATAATTATAATATGATTGGGTAATACACCCATTTGACCACTATTGGTAGTAAGTATTATTTATTGAACTTCTAAATCCCAAAAGACTTGATTGGGAGTGAGTACATGAATATTCAAGTTCATTTTATTTTCTTTAATTTTCTTTTAAGTTCATAGCCTTTAAGGTAGCTTCATTAATGTTACCTACCAAATAGAAAGATTGTTCAGATAGATCGTCTAATTCTTTGGAAAGGATCATTTGAAAACCTCTAATCATCTCTATTAGACTCACATATTTACTAGGGGAACTAGTAAATACCTTAGCTACAAAAAAGGGTTGTGACAAAAACCATTCAAATTTTCTTTCTTTTGTCACAATTAAATGATTGTCTTCTGATAATTCATCTAATACAAGAATAGCTATAACATCTTGATGTTCCTTATAATGTTGCAAAGTTTGTTTAACTCCTTGTATAATTTCATAATGTTCTTTTCCTATGATCAAAGGTTGGAGAATAGTTGATGTGGAATCTAGCAGATCTATAGCTGGATAGATGCCCTTGGCAGCTAATCCTCTCAATAGTACAATAGTAGCATCTTAATGTGCAAATGTTGTAGCAAGAGTAGTATCAGTCAAGTCATCTACAGGTATATAAACTCCTTGAATGGAGGTTATTTATCCTTCTTTCATAAAAGTTATTCTGTCTTGTAAAGAACCCATTTCCATGCTAAGAGTTGGTTGATAACCCACTGCAGATGGAATTCTGCCTAATAATGTGGATACCTTTGATCCTACTTGGACAAAATGGAAGATATTGTTAATAAATAGAAGTACATCTTGTTTATTGACATCTCAAAAATATTTAGCCATAGTTAAAGTAGATATGCCTACTCTCATACGAGTTCTTGGTGGTTCATTCATCTGACCATAAACTAGAGCTACTTTGGATTCAAATATATTTTTTCATTAGTGAAACATGATTCTTTCATCTCCTTGCAAAGATCATTTCCTTCATGGGTACATTCTCCTACTCCACCAAACACTGAAACCCCTCCATGAGCCTTAGCAATTTTGTTGATTAATTCCATAATCAAGATTGTCATACCCACTCCAGCTCCCTTGAATAGTATAATTTTTCCCTCACGGCGATAAGGAGCTAAAAGATCCACCACTTTAATGCATGTTTCAAAGATTAAAAATTTGGTATCCAATTGTGTAAAGGTAGGAGCAAATCTATGAATAGGAGATGTTGTGAGAGCATCTATAGGACCTAATTTATCCATGGGGTCCCCAAGAACATTAAAAATTCTCCCAAGAGTAGTTTCAACATTTGGAACACTAAGTGGCCCTCTTGTATCAATTACTTTCATTCTTCTCATCAAACCATCTGTAGCACTCATAGCGACAATTCTAACTTTATTATTTCCTAATAATTGTTGTACCTCACAAGTCACACTTATTGGTTGACCAGTTGTATTATTATCTTTAACTATCAAAGAGTTATAAATTCTAGGCATACTACTTGGGGGGAAAGATACATCTAGTACTGGGCCGATGATTTGAGCAATACAACTTGCCTTCTTTTCAACAAGTGTAGAAACCCCAAAAATAAAAGGATTGGTTCTCATAAGTAATAAATAGTATATTTATTCCAATTGCTAATTGTTAGCAAAAAAGCCTAAAAAAGCACAAATGCTCTGTAATGAGTTGACTAGTCAATAATCATTTTGGAGTTCTAACTTCAATTGACTTAGTAATCTCTTTCTTTATAAAGTTTAACTTTGATAATGATCTCAAAATGGATTCACTATCATTATTTAAAATGGAATGAATTTTTCTTTTTTATTCATGAATTTATTTTATTCAAAATAGAGTAAAAATTATTTTCTCTAATTGAGTAATAAATCAAAGAAAATAAGTTTTACCTACTATTGGATTTGAACCAATGATTCTCACCATATAAAAGTGATACTCTAACCACTAAGTTAAGTAGGTTCTTTATTGAGTCATACCTAAATTCTAGGCATAATTAGACATATAAAAAATAAGCCCTTAAGAATGATTAAATCAAATATCATCTTGACAGAAAGTGATCTATTTTATTAGTATATTTTTATGACTAAACTATGAAGGGCTATAGCTCAGCTAGGTAGAGCACCTCGTTTACACATGCGCCAATGATTTTTAGAAGAGTTTATTGGTTCATTTGATTCATAAATTATATTTTAGTCTTCCTCTATGAATTAGGAGAATAATAGCATGACAAAGATGAAGCTCATTCTATGATTCGAACTATAGATCTAGTTGATATGGTCAATCTCGAGGGCATTCAATGTCAGACATAATGAGTATAATACGTACAAGGATCTCAAAAAATATTTCTTTTCACTCTATGAACTTTGAGGTGTATGAAGTCTCATATTCTTATTTTGGGGTGAGAGAGACTCCATTTGGAGAATCTATATGTAAGCATGACAGACCTACATTAAGGGAATCTTTTGAAGCACTTTGGGATTGCTTCCGAAAAATTATTCATTTCAAGCAAACGAAGCCATCTTATTATCTATTCTAGAAAAGAATGGCAGACTAACTGATTTTTCCATCAGTTAATGAAAGAGCCCAATTCATATCATACTAAATTTTTAACATATAATCAATAATTCAAATTAAAACTTACCTCTGTTGACTCCTCAGGATATGATGGCTACATGAGAAAAGATACAAAACTCTGATGTCAAGCCTCTTACACACTAGGTGTTTCATATGAGATACAAAATCCTAGTTGTTAATATCATGGAAATTATTTTTTAAAGCACAAACTCATGTCACCCTTTTATAAAGGAAAAGGCTAACAAAAGTATGACAGTTCACCTTCAATGTTATAAAACTAGCATTATTATATTCAATTTGAAAATGAAGTAAATTAATGAAATGTGTAGAAATGGATGAAGTTTATGATTATGATTTTTAAAAATTATTTGGAGTAAGAATTGATATATTTTCATAATTTTTATAGACAAATTTTTAGATGCTGAAAAATACTAAAAATTAAGGGTCTAGTTCCCTCTACAAAACTATATGGAAATAAACTTATTTCGCTTTGATTTTAGACTATGTTATAGATAACATATATAGCTAGAATAATCAAAAATAAAAAATTTCTTCAAACCTATATTTTCTCTTTTATAATGATTCAAATTTTAACTCACTTGAAATTTGATAGTTTTCATCTCCCACCACATTTTCCAAAACAAATCTATTCTAACTAGAAGAAAAAATATATATTCTAAAAGAGGATTCTCTCCTCTAAAATGCCACATAATTTTAAATTTTTTTTGGTATGATTTAATATTTTTTTCTTTCTCAAAATCATCATCTTTTCAAGTGTTAAAATACATGCTTGTATAATTTATTAATTAAAATATACTATATCTAATTAAAACACTATAAACTCTATATGAGAATATTCTTGACTTGGAACTCTATAAAATGATGTTTATATGTTATTAAAACAATATCATAAGAAATAGTAAGAGTTATTGAAATGCCACCTTTCTAAAATAATTTGATTTCTTTAGTAATTGGATACAAACTAGTATAAAACATGCATTTAATTAGCATTTCCAATTGGAAAAGTGTGAGACCGTATATAACTTAGATACAATGAATTTATCTAGATCATATGTTTGAACGAAGTTGATTTTTAGATAGAAATACTCAAATTTAGTTTTTTTGATAAGTTAGCTTAAACGGTGACACAACTTTGTACTTTTACCCGTGAACAAGAATATGTTTACAAAAGTAAGGAAAATAACTAATACATTATACTTATACATATGATGGAGCTCTTGCTATGAATGGAAATGCTAGATGGTCTACGATGCGGAATCTACGTGGACTCATCACTTATAGCCATGCTCTATAGAATAAAGAATGTAATTAAATTTCATTAGCACAAAAATTTTACAAGAATGCATTGATGTTTAATCACTTTAAAAGCACTTAATTACCTTTCCCTTGTCAATGGGTTGTGCCTCAACCCCCCACTGATAGGTGATAGGTCTACAAGAGAAAAGAAAGATTAGAAACCATATATGCTCCAATATCAAATAGAAAAACAATGAGAACACAACATAATGTACGATAGATGTCTCAAGGCTAAATGAAATAGCCGAGATCATGACATCATCAACCTATCTGAGCTCCTCCTCAGTCATCAACTAAATATGAATGAAGATCACATACATATATAAGTCAGTATGGGTTAAAATTACTCTAAATTATAGAGATTAACTTTAAATCAAATATGTTGTAACAAAAAAATGTATACATGTACCAACATAGAAGGATCCCATGCCTCTACATGCCCCTTCTCTCTCATGTCAGGGTGTGTAGTCTCTCTAGGCATATCTAGTGTATCATCCTCCTCAAATAGAAACTAATACTCAAAAAGATCACCTATGGGACCTAGAAAAATATTCTTGCATGTAATGAAAGTATGCGGAACACAAACATGTGATGAGCTTACCGATGATAAAGCCACTCCACCATCATCAACATGGGGGGAAACACTAACCTAGCATTGGATATCAATGGGATACTCAATCTACGGATGACTCAAATACTCTAAGAGCTATCCTCTACAATGATATTAGGATGCTACACTGGAGGAAGGGGAGAGACATCCATAGGTGGAAGTGTTAGCTTTCTTCCACTGGGAAAAGGTCTATCCTAAGGAGCTCCTCCTCCTACAATCATGTTGGGCCTCATGCTCTAGTAGTTCACCTTGAGGCCCAACACAAATTTAGCATACAGTTTTCCAATAAAATAGAATGATACCTCTAAATTTTTGTGTGGAGGTTTATCAAAAACCATCCACCAATGATCCCAAAAGTTCAAATGCATAACCTCATTTGTGTACCATTTAATTGATAATTTGGGATTTTTGTGGTCTACTATTTTACTAATTTTTGGGTGTGCAAAAAGGTCAATCATATCATCTTACTTATATTTAGGGCCACAATCTCATCATAGTCCAACCCATCATCAAATATGGTATGCATTTTCTCATGCAAGTGAAGAGAAATATTATGTTCATCGTTAAGTGTTTGAATATTATCCACTATGGTGTTTAATGTAGATAACATGGAACCAATGCAAGTATAGTTTTATATGTGGTTGGAAACCCCTCAGTTCAATAAGATTTTCTTGTATCAAATCTTCAATTTGAGGAGGGTTTTGATAAGATAGGGGATCATTTGGTGGACAATTTTGAGGGGGTACTAGATCATTTGGTGGAGGGTTTTGAGGAAAATTGTTTTGTGGCTCAATGTCATCAATATCATTTGGGTCACCCATACTTATTAAGTTGCAAAATAGCACTTTAATTTTTTAATTAAAATAAAACAAGTAAATAATTTCTATTAAAAAACCCCATTTTCAATCATTTCTATTTAAAAAACCTAATTTTAAATAAAATTCATTCAAAATCATAAAAAAGTAAAATAAATTAGTTACCTATATCATATACCTTTTCTCGAATCTGATACCCAAAATAGAAGCAAAAAATGTTGTAGCCACAAATGACCTTTTTTGCTCTTGAGTTTTTTTTTTAAATCCTAATCATAGGTTTCGGGTATTTGATATCATCTCAGATACCCAAATATTATATCGAATACCTAATATTATAATAAATACTTGATATTATATCAAATACCTGATATGATATTGAGTACCCAATAATGGATCAAATACCTAATAAGATTTGGCGCAACCTTATCCTTGGTATTAGGATGGGTGGAAAAAAGTCAAAGTGGATTTTGAAATGCTTATAGACATTTTAAAACTCCACTTTTTTTTACATCACCACTTTTTGGAACACCATGATCCTATACATACTCGGATACGAAATTATTTTTGTGGTAACTGATTCACCTTTCCCCTCTCAGTTACACTCTTTATTTTCCAACAATTGGTATCAGAGCATTTGGTGCTTGTAGGGAAGGTTTCAAGGACCTAAGCTAAAGATCAAGATGTCATACAAAAGGTAGATTCTCAAACTTAACAGAGATACTTTTTGAGTCTTGAAGGAGTATGAAGCTACACCTATCAAGCATTAGTGATATTGGTCTATTCTACTTGGAAATAAAACATGTGCCACCAACCAAGTGTATGACTATGGAGCATATGAAAGGGGCAAAGGATCACAATATAATGATGATTGATATAGCTTCTTCTCTCAACTATTCTGAATTTATTGAGGTTAAATATTGTCCTACTACATTTGAAATGTGGGAATAACTACAAAGATTCTATGTAGGTGATAAAAATGTGCATAGTGCCAAGGCAGAAAATTTAAGAGGCAAGTTTGATTGAATGAAAATGAAAGAAGGTGAGAACATTGTCCAATATAGTGAAAGAATCAAAGAGAGTGTGAGTGCAATTAAAGATACAGGAAGAGACATGAATGATGAGATAGTGGTCAATAAGGTACTAAGAACTGTTCTTCCAGTTTATGCAATTAGAGTTTCAACAATTCAAGAGATGAGATGCAATATTTAAAATAAAATAACCTTGGATGCACTTGTGGGAAGATTAATTTCTATTGAGTTGGATAAATTTGATAACTATGCTCCTACCTCTAGCAACCTTGAATATGCATTCAGAGACAATCTAACTCTTGGTAGAAAAGGAGAAAAATCAAAAGTCAAACAGGTTGATAGTGAAGAAGAAGATGATTCAAATGAAAACTTTGAAGTCATTGAAGCCCTACTTGCAAAAAGAATATCAAAAGGGTAAGGAAAATTTAGAGGTAATATTCCATTGATTTTTTCTCATGTGAAGAGGTTGGTCACATTGCTCCAAGATGTCCAAACAAACAAGATAAAGATGAGAAAATAAATAATAGGTGCAAAGGCAAGAAAGACTTCAAGAGCTACAAGGATTATAAAGAAAAAGGTAAGAAATCTTGTTACATTGCTAAATATTCTGATAGTGAAGATAATGAAGAAGTAGTTTATATTGTTGTTAAAGATGAATTTGATAATGAGGAAAATGAAAATATAACACTTATCTCTCATGTTAGCAAAAATGATACACGGATCAAAGATAGTGGTTTCTCTCATTGCATGACTAATGACAAAATGAGGTTTGAACATTCACAACACTATGATGGTGGAAGTGTTAGATTTATAAATAATGAACCATCTTATGTAAAAGGAAAAGGAATAATAACATTAATTGAAGGTATAAAATGTGAAAATGCCTAATGAGTTGAAGGATTAAGACAAAACCTGCTCAGTGTAGCACATCTAAACAACTTAGGATATAAAATAGAATTCATGAATCATGAGAAAACTAAACTATTGGATGGAAAAGGAAACCTGGTTGGGACTAGCAATTAGACAATTTAGGTAACTTATTTTACCTAGATCTCACTAAAAGTACATGTTAATTAGCTCAAATAGAAGAAAGTTGGCTATGATATAAAAGGATGTGTCATGTTAATTTTGATAACTTGGTTACCATAAGGAAGAACAAAAGAGTAAGAGGCATACCTTATTTGAAGAAACCTAAGATGGGCATGTGTAAACAATGTCAAATTGGAAAGATAAGTAAAAGAAGTTTCGAAAGTAAGTCCTACAATTCTAAAAAAGTTTTGGAACTAGTTCATACAAATATTTGTGAGCCAATAGCTATAGAAAGCTAATGTGGAGACATATACATCATTTTTTATTTATTGATGATTATTCTAGAATGAAGATTGTAATTTTTTTGAAAGATAAATATGATGATGTTCAAAGTTCAAATGATATTTGGCTAGAGTTGAGAAAGAAATAGGGAAGAATATAAAATGTCTGAGATCATATAGAGGAGGTGAATTTATCTCAAATGAATTAAATGAGTTCTACAATGACATAGGAATCAAAAGATAGGTATCAACACCTAGAACTAAAAAGAAAAATGAAATAGCAAAAAGAAGAAATGGGTCCATCATAGAGCGTGCAAGAACACTAATGGATGAGAAGAATGTTGTACCAAAATACTACAGAGAAGCAATCAACACATCAATTCATACACTTAATCGAGTTCAACTGAAGAAAGGTACAAACAAAACACCTTATGAATTATGGTATGGGTACAATTTTAATGGTTGTTATCTCAGAGTATTTGGAATAAAATGCTATATCTTGAAGATGTAAGGAAAGAAAAAATTGATGCCAAAAGTGATGAAGGTATAGTCCTAGGTTACTCCGATAAAAGTTAGGCATATAAATGTTTGAATGTTTCTACTCACAAAGTCATAGAAAGTGCACATGTGAAGATCAATGAGTTTGCAGAAATAAGCGAAGAGTAGAGAAACAAGGAGCCTAAAGGCTAAAAAAAGCTTTTTTATTATGAGGAGGAACCTAAGACTTTACCACAAATAGTTCAAGCCAATCAATAGAAAAGTGAACCTAGCAAATCACTGGCATTACAACCCAAGTTATAGACAAAGGCACTTGAGTCATAGATAGTTCAACTTGAGTTGCAGCCACAGGAAATGCAACCTAAGTCATAAGCAGTGTAACTTGAGTCATAGTTAGAGGAACCCAAGTTACAGCCATATCAGCTAGTAGAGTCTAAGCATAAGATAGAAGATCATGGAGAACCGAGTGAACCAATTTCATAGTCATGAAAGAAAGATCCATTTTTTTCAAAATATGTTAGAAGCTATCATGCACCTGAAAAAATAATTGAAGGAGAGATAGAAGGCATATTGACAAGGAATAAATTAAAAGGTACATGTTTTTATATTGAATTTGAACCTAGATTTGTAAAAGATGCATTAGAAAATGAAGGTTGGGTAGAGGCAATGAATGAAGAAATTGAGCAAATAAAATAGAATAAAACCTAGTCTCTTTTACCTAGACGTAAGGATAATAATGTGATTGGTACAAAATGGATATTCAAAAATAAATTAAATGAGAAAGGAGAAGTAACAAGGAATAAGGCAAGGCTAGTATGCAAAGGTTATGCTCAAGAAGAAGTTATTGACTGTGAGGAAACATTTTCTCCTATTGCAAGGCTTGAAGGAGTCAGAATACTTCTAAGATAGGCAGTACAAAAGGGATTCAAAGTATATCAGATGGATGTAAAATAAACTTTATTGAATGGAGTCTTGGAAGAAGTCTACATTAAACTGCTTGAAGATTTCATTGATCCAAAAAAAAAGAGACATGGTATATAAACTTCACAAACCTTTATATGGACTGAAGCAAGCTCCTAGAGCATGCTATGAAAGGATGCATGGATATCTAGTAAGAATTAGTTTTGAAAAGAAAAATGATTATAGTAATTTGTATATTAAAGAAGTACCACAAGACAAGATATTGCTTACAAAAATATTTGTAGATGATATCATATTTGAAGGGAATGAGATGTTATGCAAGTCATTTGCTAAAGAAATGAGGAAAAAATTTGAAATGTCTATGTTTGGAGAGATAAAATTCTTTGTTAGTCTTCAAGTTCATCAAATGAAGGATGACATATTCATCACTCAGTCAAAGTACATTAGGGAAACATTGAAATTATTTGGAATGGGAGATTCTAAACTAGTTGGAACACCTATGTCCATTGGACATAAAGTTTCAAAGAATGATGATTCAAAAGAGATAAATTAGATTACTTATAGATCAATGATTGGAAAACTTCAATATCTGGTACACACCATACCTGATATTGCATTGGTAGTTGGCATAGTTGCAAGGTTTTCTACTAATTCAAAAGAAAATCACATGATAATAGTAAAAAGAATCCTAAGGTACCTAAAAGAAACTAAAGAATATGGTTAATGGTATAAGAAAGGATAAAATCTTGATTTAAGAGATTTTATTGATGGAGATTGGGCATGAAGCATTGATGATAGAAAAAACACTAGTGGAGGAGTATTTTTTATTGGAAAGAGATTAATATCTTGGACAAGCAAGACACATAATTGTATTTCTCAATCAACAAGAGAGGTAGAGTATGTTGATGTAGTAGTCAATTGTTCTAAAATAATATGGATCAAGCAATTATTATTAAGAATGAAAGAGGAAATCAAGGAACTAGTGGTTATCTATTGTGATAACACAAGTGCAATCAATATATCCAAAAATCTAGTGATGCACACAAAGAAAAAAACATATTGCAATCAGATATCATTTCTTAAGGGAATTGGTTCAAGACAAATATGTGAGATTGAAATATTTGAACACCAAGGAGCAGATAGCAGATATATTTACTAAGGCTTTACCTAATGATGCATTTATGTATCTAGGAGGTAAACTAGGGTTATTCCCCTATCTGATGCTCACAAAAGAAAAATATAGTGAGGCATCAACCAAGCTTCATTGAAGATCTATCAAGTTGATGCATATTATCATACTTCAAGTGTGAAATGCAAAGCATATTACATATGAACCAATACTTGAGGTACATAGTAACTTCAAAGATTTGTATCCTTTGGCATTTGATCTCAAAGAGGGATATTTTAGTGTCAACAAGGAAGAGAAAGGGAGAGTTAATCAAGGAAGACCAAGGGAGAGTTAATGTCAAAATGAAAGAGGGAGAGTTTTATATCTCACTAGGAAGATATTCAGATGATGGAATGTACAACAAAGAAGGAGGAAATGAGAGTTGTTCACATTAGAGTATTGATAGTGGAAATAGCTGAGACAAATCCAAGGAGAATCACAGAGGGAATTCATATGGCTAAGAATCAGGATGAAAGTAAGGATATTATCTAATTCCTAATACTCTTATCAGTTTATGTTAATATGTTGTTTTTTCATCAATTCCAAAGAGAGAATTTGTTGGAAATAGTTCTTCAATTGTATATTTTCATTGATGTTACACAAATGTCAGTATTAACCAAGGAATGAAGAGTTTGTAGTATTAACCTTGCTTATTTTAGTTTTAACCGAGTAGTCAGGTAAACAAGACATTTAAGTATTATTCAAGTAGGTGGTTAACGAAGGATATCTTGCTTGCAGTATTGACTAAGTGGTTGGGCATCAAAGGATTCATAGTATTAACTGAGTGTTTAATTCTAGTATTGATTAAGTGACATCAGAATGCAATTGTCTAATAATTAATTGATTGAGGCTGACTATTTGGATGGTTATTGATTATTTGGAAGGGTACTCAAGTTGGCTTGTCTTAGTGTATTATATATATGAAAGGTAAAGTTGTGAGGATAAAATATACAAGTGGAATATAAAATAAGATGGCTATGTGAGCGATGGAAAAGGTAGAGAAGGAAAGTGTCGAAGATAAGATGCAAAGAACATATGATCAGTGAGAATCCAGAAGTCAAGCCAAAACAAAGATATGAATCTGCAAAGATAGTTGCCTTATAAATCAAGTCAAATTGTTGTTACCTTCTAACTATTGTAGTAGTAAAGAAATCTCTTAACATAGTTGACTTAACAGTCATATTGTAGATCCTCTAACAAGGTGACATTTCAAGATTGAAGTGTTTGAAGAGCTCTACCCAAGCCACTCCTAACAAGGTGATCCAAATCCTCTAACAAGGTCATACTTAACAATATATTTTGTAACCTTTAATAGGGTTGGCTCCTAACAGGGCTCACTTCAGAAGAGTGAAAAATATTATAACTAGTCATATGGTGCTTTTCTCAAATTGGGTTTCCACGTTAAATCTTAGTGTCATTTGTGTACATGTTATTTTTTTTATGCTTTATGTTTCTACAACTAAGTTACTAAAGTCTAAACCAGATTAATAATCATAAGGTTGCTTTGTTAATCGAGTGACAATAATATTCTAGTGTTAAGCAAGTTGGATAGTATCAAGCATGATCAATGGAAAGTTTAAATTGACATCTAGGGATAGAGAATTATTTTTGTGGTAATCGATTCACCTCTCCCCTCTCAAATTATGGTCTTGTTTTTCCAACAAACTCCTAATAGGGTTGACGCTTATAACAAGGCATGAGTCATCTAATAAGGACCGAGACACTATATGGATGTAATAGACGGTTAACACGGTCAATGTCTTTGACCAAATACTTTTGATTAGTTGATCATTTTGTGAGCACCATCTCCACCAAGTTTTTCCTAGTTACCAAAATATGGTGTTATGAGTTATCTTATTGCATGGTTATGTTTACTATTTAGCATAATTAGTTTACTTTCATATGCAAGTTATAAGATAATTAATAATATCTGATTTTGGACTAAAGTTTATAGAATACTGATTCTCCCCACCCCCCTCTCCCCCCCCACCATCGCCTCCCCGCCCCCCAAGTTTTGGACTAAAGTTTGTAGAATACTGATTCTCCCACCCCCTTCTTCTCTCCTACCCCTCTTTCAGTATTCTCTATTTCTAACAATTGATAGGTTTACTATTAGACATTGGGATACTCTAATTTGAAAGTTTTTTAAATTAAGAAAGGGAGTAGGTTAAATATTTTTTGTATCTGACTTCTTTTAACAACATTTTGTTCTGTGGATCAGCCCTCGTTTTTAACTGCATCTTATTTGCACAAACAATGTAAATCTTTAAAGACTAACTTATAACACATCTTGAAATCTAAAAATAGAAGCCATGATAATTTATATTTACGTCAATTTATACTACAAATACCAGACATAAATATTCCTTCAATATTCTATATTAACGTGTCTTTAACATTCTCATCTCTTCTTCAAATTTACAAATTGAATGTAGCCAGATCACGTATAGTCATGTACATTTGCATCAATTCGTACTAAACCAGGTATCTTTAATCTGTCCTCCATTATTTCAACTGGTAGATCCCCCAAAAAATCTTTCATTATTACAATTATTATTACAGTTATTGAAACAATAAAAATGCATATCCATATACGAACCCAAATCTCAAAGCCATGTGCCAACAATAAAGAAAATCAATCCACTCAACATTGCTTAATTTCTTGGCGAACAATTTGAATTACAATAGTGTTCCCAAAACCTAGCTTTGGGATTTCGGGGTCAAACCCATTTCATTATTGTCAAAATAACACAAGACTACTTTAAAACTGTACAATTTCATATAGATTGAACAAAAAGCAAGGAGAAAAACTGAGTAAAATGCACTCATCGCCACTCAACGAGTGCCTTGTTGGCTAAGGAAGCTAAGAACAGATTGTGCATCGCTAGTCAACATGGTGAGGTTATCCGTGTATGGCACAACAATTGGAATCAACTCTGCTTCACCAGATTCTTTCAATTTAACATAACACTCATTCATTTTATACCCAACATCATTCAGCCCTTTCTCCACATCAGATATGATCGTCTGAAAATCACCTTTCGCCAATTCTTTCAATTCTGACTTCAATTTCCTTATCTCAGAAGCCAATCTAACAAAAATCCTAACGCAATTGCTGATCCCATGATAATTTGGATTTGTATCATTGAGCTTTGCAATAAGCTTAGCAACCCTTTTGGCTTCAACGGCAGTGAAGCCTACAGCGATCACAGAAAGCTTAGTTAAATTGGCAGTTGGCCCTCCTTTTGCATTGCACAACGACGTAATGCAAAACTGTGGATTTGCAGCGCTCTTGCATGCATTCTTTATGTTATCTACTTCACACCCTCCAATCATATCACATGCAACCAACATTATCGCCCCAACATACAGAATGCATCTGCAATATGAAGCCATGATTAATTGCAAGAAATGAAAATTTTGTGAATTTCTGTTTGCTCTTCGGCTGTATTTAAAGTCGATTGCTTTGAAGGATTAGCTATTTCCTTGCATTAGATTGATATTTTATGCCAGATCCACTTAGTTCTCGAATGCTTACCAATAATTCATTCCATGTGCAGACAGATATTTTTTTTTGAGAATGTGGCTAACAGATATTAGTCAAATTGATTTTATTGTAAAGCTTTGTGTATACGTTTTGTTTTAACTGCATTCTCGGTTTTGGCACATTAAAAATGAAAGTCATTTCAGTGGTGGATGAGATTATTCAAAGTTGACATTTTATTGTAAACTTTTGTATCTATTTTTTCCATTGGGTATACCTGTTAGTCCCATCTTTTCGCTGGGTCTTTATTTACTTTATTGCATAAAGTTTCTGATGATTCTTCAGTCTTAATTATGACGTCCTTGATGTCCTTGCTGAATTAAACCTTCCGTGTGAACTCATCCAAGTTGATGAGTTGAGCGTTCAAGCTTTGTTAATAGATTCCACATGTCTTCGTTTATCGCCAAATAGGTAAAGTGTCTTGTAAGAATGAACTTGAACCATGTTCTCATTTTTGTCACGTTCAAGGTTTGAGGTTCACGTGGGGTGGTCCTAAGTGCTGTAAAATTTTGTCAATTTGTGTGTCACAAGTTTTTGTTAGTTCAAAGTTCATTCTTTACCATGTGGCAAATGTAAACATTATAAAGATAGTAGGAGATATGTGTATGAGGGTTGGGAGTCTTTGTCTATTGTCCATTGTCAGTTCAAAGTTCATTCTTATCTACATGGCAAATGTAAACATTACAAAGATAGTAGGAAATATATGCATAAGGGTCATGAGTATTTGTTTATTGTTTGTTGTTTGTTCAAAGTTTATTCTTATCTACATGGCAAATGTAAACATTACAAAGATAGAAGGAAATGTATGCATGAGGGTGCATTGGAGGGAGAGTGGAGACAGCGAAGGGAACTCCATAATCTTTCTCAAATCTAGGGAGATTTGATGAGTTCAAAAGGCAAGTTCTAGTGATCTCTTTAGAAATTGTTGTTTATTCTATTTTTTATTTTATTTGAATTTCTCCAATATATTATGTACAATTTAAATCTTGCAAGAAAACACCATGGGGACCATCCTTCGAAATTCAAGGAAAATGTCATGCTTAATACTTGCACACTCCAAACAATGGGTGATATGTTCTTGGTCTAGGCCAACGTATAAGAATTTCTTGAGAAACTTAATGACCTAGAAGAGGGGTAAATGATGGAAAAAATAGGAAATAAGAATTCGATTGAAGCTAGAGCTTTCCTATGATTGTACCAAGTCTAGAGCTTATACTAGAATGTATAAATATGTTGTGGAACATAGATGCATCCAAAAGGAAGATGGGAATGAACTTGTAAATTTTGAAAAGGAAAATGCAGTGGCAAAATAGGCATCTCCCATAAAGATTCATATGAGAGTGGTATATTGCAACCTCGTACTCAATTTTCTTAGAGAAGAAAAGCACACATAAAAATTTCATTGCCAAAACTTAGGTCCTAACTTGATGTAGAAAGGTGGTTCTAGACTACCTAGGCCATTAACTAAGTAGCACTTAATACCCAAGGTGAGGGAAGTTGTAAATTTAGTTAACCAAGTAAAGGGGAACCAACACATGTTTCCTTGGGAAGATTCAAGGATGTACTTCTACAACAAGGTATTTATTGGTGGAATGAAATTCTTGGATTTGGGATACGTGATCGTTGATAAGTTACATGTGGGGGGCTGGAAAATTCTTTTGATTGAAAAATATCTACATGTCTTCTTATCTAATCTATATTTTATCTTGTACCAAGGATTTTTTGGTACTTCATCATGAGGTGTGGGTACTGGGCATAGATGTTTAAGAATATTACCCACACTTGCAGTGAAAAAGATATGCAAAATATTTATCAAGGGTAAATGATATCTATCCTAGAAGGTTGTTGGTTGATAGTTTGTCCCTCTTGCTGACTTGGCTTTACCTTGACTCTAGATGCCCAAAATGTGAGGAAACAAAAAGATGTTACCAACAAATTGGCTAGTGTATGTGTTATATTACAACACTCTAAATTGTAAGGTAAAACTCCCTTATATGAAATATATGCAATGAATTGTGTTTTTAATAGATCATTTGGATATGGGCTACGCTCTTAACCTAAGAGCATAAAAGGATAAAATAGGATGTTCATAACTACAAATAGCCCAGGCAAAAATAGATTTGGACAACTTATAAAACCTAGTGGAATGGATATCACAAACTACCTTGAAGTTCCTCTAACATCTACTCATGCTTCTAAGTGTAGATTAGTTCTACTCAAATGTAATCTAGAGATAAAGCAGAGATGCATATGAAATTGAATCCACCTTAATTGATAACTCTCCACTAAAATGGAATCTAGTAAGAAATCACCAGCTTCAAATACATTTGTCCTACTATCCCATAGAAGCTATTCTAAAAATGTAAGGTTAGCTTGGCTAAAAGAGACAATGAAAGAAACCAAAGCATGCTAGTCCTAAATGGAATCAGAACATCACATTACCCAACTACAAACATCATACAAATCCTTCATTCCATTTAACTTTTTGATTCTCACTCAACATTTGGAAGTGCAAGGGGAAAAGTTACATAGATTTGCCAACCTTTGTATTATCCAATGAGGATACATTTAGAACTAGTTGTTATCCTTTCTAGTTATGAGCAACAGTTATAAATAGAAAATAAAATGAGGATGAAATATGATGTTATCCAATAATATGACCAAGTGGCATCTTCTCCATCGATAATTCTGAATCAGAGATATTCTTGAAAACACTTATGACTGTTCATCTTCATGTATCTCAAAAAATCTTGTAGAAATTTGTTTATTCTTTATTTTCTATTGTTTTGTGCCAAACCCATGTATTTCATAGTCCAATGGTCACTGCCATTTTGAATTCCCATCATTGATCTCAAATTGATGGTTGAGATTAGAACGTTATGACAACCTTTATAAATTCCTCTATGGGTCCCTCTTATCACCTTATCACATAGAATAACGATCGAGCAACTTTATATAGTGAGATAGTGACATCTATGGATCTCTTTTTGATCTAACAATGGTAACACAATGATGTCAATCTCTTTGTTTTATAGCATGGGTCCATTTTCTCCAGCTAGGTGCATCATGGTGAATAGTTGGCATCATTTTATTGCATGAAATATTTGACATGGACTTGATTTGGTTTGCAGCTAAGTTCTAACTATACCTTATGAAAAGTGATGGTCCATTAGACACATGTCATTCCCTTGCTATGTTGCAATGAATAACATTCAAACAACACTACATAGAAAGATAGCAATGAACATAGATTCATCTTGATCTGATGACGATCATTTAATGATTTTAACTCATTGACTTCCCTTCGCATTGTGGGTCCACCTTCCATTTATATACCTCATGGCATACATGTGGCAATACTTTATTGTCTAACATCTGACTATTTTTCCTCATTGGCACCTCATGACTGGACTCTGATAGCACTTCATGAGAGATGATGGCCCACCAGACACATGCCTATATGTTGCCATGTCACATAGAATAATGATCAAGCATCTATATATAGCAATATAAAAACCTCCATAGATCCTCTTTGATCTAATGGTCAACAAGATGCACTTTTTTTTTGTTTGAACGAGACCTAATATTATATGTTCTTTCATTCAATTGACTTTTCAACTTGGTGTTGTGGATGATCAGGCATGTTTTGATTCGTTGCATTGATTTTCAACTTTGATCTTCATCACCTTTGACAATGTTCTTTTACCATTTCTATATTTTTGGACATTCATTTTGCATCAAATTCAACTAATTTTATTTGTATCTTATTCTCACAATCTTCATTTTGTCTTTAAGCCTCAGTCCTCCATATGCTCTTTCATTTTTTCCTTCGAATGTGTCTATGATATCTTCATTCTACCTGTGTTATGTCTTTAATGGAGCATTTGATCATAGTGTTAGGATTTCATATGAATAGAACTTGATTGTTTCTTTTTCTCTCTCATCTTAGGTCTGCAAAACCTTACCATCCCAAATCTTAGTCACCAAGACTAATTGAATCTATTACATTATTCTTGTATTCCCACCTAGGAAACTCAAGGATAAAGATGAGAGAGGAAAAAAACCCTAATGGAAGCCAGGACCAAACACATATGTGAAAAATTGACATAACCCTAATCCTATGATCTTGAAAAATATAGCGGACTAATATCATGACAACAAACGTCAATGTATGAACTCTAAGGAAATATCAAGGTATGTGCAGGATCATGGTGTGCCAAAAAGTGGCAATGTGAAAAAAAGAGAGTTTGAAGATGCTTAAAAGCACTTCAAAATCCGCTCTAACTTTTTTTTACCTATCCAGGAACCAAACCTGGAAGGTTAAGCCGAGCCTTATCAGATATCCGATATGATATCGGATATTTGATTTGACATCGGATATTCGATAATATTGGATATCTGATTTTAAATCAAATATCCGACTAATAATTATAATCATATAATAGTATGATATATTATTTAATAATAATATTATTATTTAATATTAATATTTACTTAATGATATTATTATTTAATATAATATTATTATTAAATAATAATAAGATATAATAATAATATCATATTAAATAATAATAATATTATTAAATAATATATCATACTATTATATTATAATATTATTATTATTTAATATTATTATTATAATAATTATTATACTATAATATAATAATAATAATATTATACTATAATACAATAATATTATTATTATTATATTATAATTGTATAATATTATACTATAATAATAATATTATAATGTATTATATTATAATAACATATTATATTATAATAATATATTATAATATTTCATATATTATAATATATAGTAATGTAATATAATATATATATAAGATATAATATAATAATAAAAAGTAATATCTTATAATATAATATATAATAAAAAAGTATAATATATCATAAATTATAATAATATTATTATATAATATAATATTTTATATTATAATATATAGTAAATTAATATAATAAATATAAAATACAATATAAAAATATATTAAATGTAATATATATTATATATTATATGTTATATTATATATATATTGTACTCATTTTATGTTATTGTGCCATATCGGATATCCGATACCTGTACATTGGATTAAATAAAAGCACAGACCCATGAGCCCTCATTTTACATGAATTTGGGGCCAGTATTGCCATAGCGAATCAGATATCAGATACGAGATCGGATATCAGATATTAGGTATGTTTCCCCCCTGCCCCCTCGACTCATTTTTAACCTAAATTTAATAGATTTTAACATGATTTTGTTTGTTTTAGTTGAATCTAGGGTTTTTTGACAAAAATGGTTAAAATTTAGATTTTTTTTAATATATATTACGTTTTGCGATTCAATAGGAATGGCTGATCAAAATGATGATATTGAGGTAGGGAATAATATTCCTCGTAACCCACCACCAAATGATCCAGTATCCCCACACAACCCTCCACCAAATGATCCTCTACCTCCTCAAAACCCTCATCGAATCGAGGATTTGATAAATGAAAATCTCACTGAGTTGAGAGGTTTGCATAGAACATACAATAATGTACCTGCACTAGCTCCTATGTTACCCACGTTAAACACCATAGTGGATAACATTGAAACCCTTACAAACCAACAAAATGCCGCTCTTCATTGGCGTGATGAAATGCACCAAATGTTTGATGATGGTTTGGATTATGATGACATTGTGGCCCTCAACATAACCAAAGATGATTTGGCTAGCCTTTTTGCTAACCCAAAAATGGGTATACCAGTTGACCCAAAAAAAACCAAACTATCGATTAAATGGTGCACAAATGACGCCATACGTGCAAATTTTTGGGACCGTTGGTGGATGGTCTTTGATATCCCTCCACATGGCAATTTAGACATACCATTTTATTTCCTTAGAAAATTATATGCAGAATTTGTGTTGAAACTTAAAGTGAACTATTGGAGCATGAAGCCCAACATGGGCTTAGGACTAGGAGCTCCTCAGGATAGACCCTCTTCCCAGCGGAAGAAACTTGGCACTTTTGTCGCCCCCCTGATATCTCCCCCCCTCCTCGAGTGCAGCATCCATATATTATGGCAGAGGCTAGCTCTCAGACCATCAAAGCCATTCATAGGCTGAGTAGCCTAATGATATCTTAGGCTAGGTCAGTCCTGCCTCCTCGTGTTGATGATGTTGGTGCCAGTTCATCATCAGCTAGCTCATCACACATTTGTGTGCCTCACACTTTCATTACATGTAAGAAAATTTTCCTGGGTCCCATAGGTGATCTTCCTGAGTATCATTTTGTATTAGATGAGGATACACCAGACACACGTGCAGAGGCTACAGACCCTGATGCGAGAGAGGAGGGTAATGCAGAGGCATGGACTCCTTCAGTGTTGGTACATGTCTACATTTTTTTGTTATGACATATGTGATTTAAAGTTAATTTTTATAATAGAGTAATTTTAATTTTTAAGTCATACTAACTTTTACATGTATGTGATCTTCATTCATGTTTAGTTGATGACTGAGGAGGAGCTTAGACAGATAGATGATGCTACACTCTCAACCATTTCATTTGGCCTTGAGACATCTATGGTACATTATGTTGTGTTCACATTTTTTTTTCTATTTGATATTGTAGCATATATGGTTGCTAATCTTTCTTTTATCTTGCAGATACCACCTGCCCCAGGGGGATAAAGTGCGGGGGGTGAGCCAACATGCATTAACAAAGGAAAGGTAATTAGATGTTTTCTAATTGATTAAATATTGATGCATTCTTGTAAAATGTTTTTGGTAATCTCATTTAATTACATTATTTATTGTATATAGGGTGTGGCTACTGGCGATGAGCTTGTACAGATTCAGCATCCTAGATCATCAGGGATTTTCATTCACACAAAGAGCCCCATTGTATGTATAAGTATCATTTATTTTTTATTTTTTTTATTGATGCAGAGGAAAGTATGATTGTTGTTATATACAATTTCTATGATTTTTTCCGTACCAATAATGATTCATGTCTTGCATATGTTCATTACAACTTAAATAGGCTTATATGCACCTTTCCAACCGACCAAGTTGGTTACAAAGGTTTATTTAATCAAACAAATACCAAATTACTACTTTCCTTCCAAAACTAATATGAGCGTTTGAATTTGAAATTCAAATTTCAAACTATAGTTTTTATGCATTCCCTAACTTTCTAAACTATTCCATTAACTCAAAATTGGTCATATGGATTTATTAAATGCAACTAAGTATGAAACTATCCTAAGACTACCCCATATGGCTCTTTTGGCCATTTTACATCATGTTGCCCTTAGGTCCTTACTAGGACTTTTATGACTTTTTTCTTTCAAAGTACATTGTTTATTACATAATTCTATTATTAGTTTTAATATATCCCAATTAACAATCAATGATGTCTTTGATCCTCTATCTTCATTTGGTACCAAGGCTCTCTTAGATGATTTAATAGGTGCCCCTGCACCAAACACCCCACCTTCAAAGCAACTCTTGTCCCAAGAGTTAAGGAGTACTATCTTCTTTCCTCCCATCCTTCTAGAGGGATGTTTTCAACTTTGCACCTGCAATGTATTACCCTGCACACCTACATACAAATCATTAGAAACAAAAAGCATTGGATCCTTGTTACCAGTCATGGTAACCTTACTGCCTGCTGATTGTGAACAATCATGTTTTATCCTTGACAAAGGCTGAATAACTTGTTTTCTGAGGTCATGCTGACCCTGTCTCTTATCCTCCATGGATATGTTCACTTCTTTGTTCACTCTCGTCACAAAGGACACCATACTATTCCTATCATCACTCCTTTTGTTGTCACTGTCTGCTTGTAAGAAGAATTCTGAGTTTTTTCTTGAACAATCTCATCCTTCATAACCAAAAGAGATGGCTTCAGTGGCAGATCTATCATATCATGTTTACTCTCCCTTTGCTCCTGCAAGTCCACAAACTCTTTCTTTCCAAAACAAATAACTCTTTCCTCATCATGACCAGTCAAAGGATTTAGCTTAAACTTCACACCATCTTTGTGTACTATATAAACATTTTATGAGCCAAAATGAATAGTGTTCCTTGAGGCTTGCCAAGGCCTTCCAAGGATTACATGGCAACATGTCATTAGAATGTGATCACATATAGCTTGATCTTTTATATTCTCCTATAGAGAAATCCACTATTGCTTGCTCCCTTACAACAATATTTTGTGCATCACTGGCCCAAAATTCCCTATATGGTCTATCAATAGGATACTTCTTCAATCCTAGTTTATTTATCATTTCATAAGACACTAAATCATCAAAGGAACTAGAGTCTATTATCATCTTACATGTCCTACCATGGCTCACGCAATTTGTCCTGAAAATGGATGGTTTGTCTCCTTTTGCTGCTGCATTTGTGGTCCTCTTCTCACCATCAAAGATTCTCCTTCAAGTTCAGGGTCTGCATTATCGTACTTCTTTTCTTCCTCTTCTCCTTGGGTCAAGGTAACTCTCCTCTCCTCCTTCCTTAAATCCACACCTTTCTCAGGGCACTTGTAGGATTGGTTGCCTACTCCTCCACATGTGAAGCATTTACCTATGAAAACACTATTACCTCTTCCACTTCCAAATCTTCCTCCCCTAAAACGTCCTCTTGTCTCAGATGTAATCTCTTTTCCTTTATCTTTTTCTTGATTGTTTTAAGTGTCAAACTGACTTCGTACACCTCTTCCTCTCATTTTTCCACCTCCTCTCTGATTTGCTTGCCTCTCATTCTTTGTTTTCAACTTCTCCTCTGCTCGGATTTCCAACTGAAAATATTCTCCAAGTGTCCTTGGTACATTCAATCCTATTTCATCTTGAATATTGTACTTGAGGCCATTAATCTATCTAGCCACCTTCTCATCTTCATCTTCCAGTCCTCCCCTAATACTCAGGGTATGGAATTTCTCAATATAGGACATGACATCCATATCCCTCTATTTCAAATTGTTCCTTCTTATCTTTAAATTTTGATTGCTAAATCAGATGGCAAGAATTGATTTCTCACCATGGTCTTCATTCTCTCCTAATTTGAAATCTTATTCAATCCCCTTTTGATGCAGAGTCTATAGCAACTACCTTCCACAAGCCAATAAATGGCTGTCACAATCCAAATTAGGATTCTAGGACTTCTCAAAAGTCCTCTTACCCACTCTGGGTATACTCAACCTCCAAGCCAAACAAGGCAATCCCACTTCAAAAGCCTCACCAATTGTCACCAGAAATGGAGACAATCATGGACATACTATTCCAACCCAAACTCATCAATTTGTTTGGTTCCACCAAACTCCCAACACACCTTTGCACTTCTAGGCCTACAAACCTTGTAGCCTTCCAATTAGCTTCTTTGCACTTTTCTCCCAGTATCCCTTAATAGCATAGGGACTTCTCCATAGGTCCAAACACCCTTCTTAGCACCTACTAAGAATCCAAAAGCTTTTAAGCTGATCGTGCTCTAGCACCCTCCAAACTGCTTCTTGATACCTAGGCCTAGTTGATCAAGTTAGGCTAGGGCTTCAAGGAATAATGGGCAAGGTGGGTTCCCAAGACCCAAAACACTTAAGGAAATCTCCAACATAGTCAATGAATCCAACTCCAGCACTCAAACTGATCAGAAGTACTTGCAACCATGACTATCACCAATTACCTTGCAAAAACCGGTCAAGCACATGGGCTTGCTTGACCTAGGGCCGACTTGGAAAAATAGTTTCCCTTCTCTCCAGGCCTCCAACCTCTGGCATTATGTTGCCTAGTCTCCTAACTTGCATATCCCTCAGTTTTAGAGGGTGCCACTGGTGGGAATGCAAGTTAGGGATGCATTTGTGGAAGGGTCTAGGAAACAAGGCTTTTCAGACCACCTTCTACTAAAATACAGATAACTTTTAAACCCCAACTCTTTTTTGAGTCAAACCAAAACCAAAAGTTTCCTAACTCACCCCTGCAACTATTTCATGCACTTAGAAATCATAAAAGCTCCGTATGAATCTATACCAGCATAACAACCGAGCGATTACCAATAAATTTCTAGAAAATTGAAGTTTTTATTATTTTTTCTCCAAACCACCGTACACTCTGATCTCCCCCTTTCAACTGAGATCACATATGACATATATAAAGGTCTAAATGACCGTTGGAACAACCATATAGCCTAACCATAAAACAAACAAACAACCACTTTTTGCTAATACTGTTTAGACTCTAAATACCCTATTCTAAGGCCTTTTGGTCCCATGGAGTCACTTGGTTTATAACCACACCAAAATTCTTGTGGGCCTTACATGTACCTTTATTACAAAACATAGACCAAATTGTAAAATATGGACCAAACCTTTATTCCAACTTCCTAATCTACTTGAATCCTCGCTTTCATGGAGTGGCAAGGTGTCCGGCAACATAGATACTTGTTCCCCCCTGCCACATAGGTTAGGTGCCCTACACCACCTTTCCTCTCTCTCATTTTGAACACTAGTCCACCAAGTGAGTGATGTTCCTCTCAGTCTTGCTGTTGCTACTTTTACCTTCTTATCTACCTCTATGTCTTCAAGATCAAAGTAGTTCTCAAGGGCCTCTATCCACCCTAGCACTTCTTCACTATCCATTTTACCCTGGTATATTGGAAAATCAATATGGTTCTTCCCACCATTACCTTGTACTACCTTAATGATTCTCATAAATCTCCTTTCTTCAGGATCATCTGTTGTCTCATGCTCTTGCCTTGCATTACCAACCTCTTCTTCTTCATGGTTCTCTCCATGATTTCTTCCTCTAACCTCTTCTCCTCTAGGTTCTTTCCTTTCCTTTTCTAAGGATTCTATCCTTGCAATAAGCTTCAGCCTCTCTCTTCTCATCTGTCTTTCTTCCCTCACTCTAGATGCTTCAAGTTCTCTCCTCTCTCTTTTCTCTTTTTCCAACTCTTCTCTCAATTCTTCAAGTTCTCTAGCCATTTGATTTTTAGGAGGCATTTTCACAACAAGTTTTCTTCCTTCCCAAGGGCCAACTCACTGATTCTCTTTCTTTCCTCACCAAGAAATCTCTAGACACCACTTATGTACCTTTCAACTCTGGGACACACAAGGAGGAATTAGACACGCCAAGGCTTCAACAAAGGGACCAGCACACTAAGGATTTTCAACATTATAGGTCTTGGTCACACTCCTAAACACCCAAACTTCAAAACCCTCCTTTAAATGGCTTAAAAACCAGGGACATATTCGAATCGTTCATATGGGTCAAAGGGGTATGTCATCATTTAATGGGTCAAAGGGGGTCATAGGTTACCCTATGACCCCCTTTGACCCATATGAATGATTCGAATATGTCCCTAGGGGTCCTAGGACCCCTAGGGACATATGTCGTCATTTAATGGGTCAAAGGGTGTCATAGGTCACCCTATGACCCCCTTTGACTCATATGAATGATTTGAATATGCCCCTAGGGGTTATAGGACCCCTAGAGACATATGTCATCGTTTAATGGGTCAAAGGGGGTCATAGGTCACCCTATGACCCCCTTTGACCCATATGAACAATTCAAATATGTCCCTATGGGTGCTAGGACCCCTAGAGACATACGTCATCATTTAATGGGTCAAAGGAGGTCATAGGTCACCTATGACCCCCCTAACCCATATGAACGATTCAAATATGTCCCTAGGGGTCCTAGGACCCCTAGCGACATATTTGAATCGTTCATATGGGTCAAAACCCCCCTTTGACCCATATGACCCATTTGAATATGTTCTTAGGGGTCTGAGAACCCCTACCGACATATGTTGTTGTTTAATGGGTCAAAGAGGGTCATAGGTCACCCTATGACCCCCTTTGACCCATATTACCCATTCGAATATGTCCCTAGGGGTTCTAGGACCCCTAGAGGCATATGTTGTCATTTAATTGGTCAAAGCGAGTCATAGGTCACCCTATGACCCCCTTTGACCCATATTACCCATTCGAATAGGTCCCTAGGGGTCCTAGAACCCCTAGGGACATATGTCATCATTTAATAGGTCAAAGGGACCTATGACCCCCTTTGACCCATATTACCCATTCGAATATGTCCCTAGGGGTCCTAGGACCCCTAGAGACATATGTCATCATTTAATGGGTCAAAGGGGGTCATAGGTCACCCTATGACCCCCTTTGACCCATATGAACGATTCAAATATATCCCTCGAGCTCCTAGGACCCGTAGGGACATATATCGTCATTTAATCGATCAAAAGGGGTCATAGGTCACCTTATGACCTCCTTTTTGACCCATATTAACCATTGTAATATGTCCCTAGGGCTCTTAAGAACCCTAAGGACATATGTCGTCGTTTAATATGTCAAAGGGGGTCAATAGTTGACCTATGACCCCCTTTGACTCATATATATTAATAATATACATATCTATTAATAACATACATATTAATATAATTATATATATATATATATATATATATTAATAACATACATATTAATATAATAATATATAATACATATTATATTTAATGAAAATATTACGTTATTATATTTAGTAATAATAATAATAATATAAATTATATTTATAGATTGTAATAAGATTAACATAATATATTAGTATATATTGTTAGATTATATCTTATATCTTTACATTATGTTATTATATATATATATATATATATATATATATATATATATATATATATATATATATATATATATATATATATATATATATATATATATATATATATATATATATATATATATATATATATATATATATATATATATATATATATATATATATATATATATATATATATATATATATCTTTACATAGTAATATAAGTGAAATAATTTAGAAATAATAAGTTGTGACGTTTAAACCCAATTTTCCCTCCAAATGGGTTGAGATTTTAAATTTTTCCACCTCAACATATCGAATATCTGATTAGGCTTGGTAAATATCAAGCCTACCTGGTCAACCCAAAAGACATGTTTGAAGAGGGTTTTAGTGATACTCAAACTTCGGGTAGCTGTCTGACAATGTTATTTTGATCGAAATTGAATAAAACAAAAAGGTTTTTTTAATATCGATCTCTAGATTCCATAAATATATTTTTTGTCAAATTCTGAGTTCGATAAGTATTTATTAGTTAATTATCAATGAAGATAATTGTAAAGTGCTGATTGACATACTGATTGAAAAATAGCTATAACTTTCAAACGGTATAACATTTTTTAAATCTAAAAGTTGCATCACATTCTATACTTCGGCTAGTATAAGAAAAAAATAAATAAATTAAATTTGGTAAAATTTTCTATTAGTTAGGGTGGTCAGACACGGGACTTTTTTTTTTCCTTAAAAGTTTTGGTAAAAAATTCATAGTTAATTATTTATTTGGAATAAAAATATCAAAAAATATGCGTCACATCCAGGCATGAGTCTACTTTTCATATCTATAATTATATTAAAAAAATATTATGATTTGATTTTGATTAAGGTGGTCAGACATACACCTACGTTTTATTTTCGCCCTGAAATTTTCTAAGTACTGCATTAAAATTCAAACTTTTGATCAATTAATTATTTTTTTCTCCTGATAAGGCCTGGTAGTTTAGAAACTACATTCAATTTCTTACAGATTATTTCTTACAACTTTTTGATATAAAGTCCATAACCACTTCAAAATTATGTGTCAAGTTGACATAAACCTGATTTGCTGATTTTTCACTGCCACTTAAGGCCATAGTTTGGTACACCATGATCTTGCACATACCCATCAATAAAAAAATATTTTCTAAAGCCATGAATTTTTTTAGTGTTTACATAAGCCATTTCATTTAATTCCAATGGTTTACCTATATCCTTGTAAGAGGTTTTATAGGTGAACCATTGAAGCTCCCTAGGTAAGAACTGCATAGTTATATTCTCATTTAAATATACAAACTATTGACACATAGCAATACAAAATTAAAGGAAATAAAAAGTTTAGGGGTAGTATTTCTAGTGGACTTAGGCCTTTATAGGTTCAAGTCTAGATTTATGATTCACTTAACATAGAACTAGAACTAAAGAAGAATAATCTTGAATCTTACATGAGAGGGAGAAAATTTGATATTAGAGGCTATGAAATTTCTCACTTGAATGTGGCTAAAGACTAGCAAGATATACTATAGTTAGAAGAGTATTGGGAAAATTTTAATGATGAATTTTTGGCCAAGAGAAAACTTTGGTTTAGGTTTACCTTGAACAAGATCATGACTATGGATTTCAAAATGAATATTAACATAGTTTAAAAAGAGTACGAAGAAGAAGTGTTTGATCCTAAGTTAAATGAAAAGATATAGGTGCAACCTATCCTACAGATATATTGTGATAGAAATAAGGAAGAGAAAGTGCAAATGAGGATTTTCAATTTATTTAGAAGCACTAAAATGTGGCTGAGAAGACATTGTCTTGAAAAATTACTATGCAATCAAATAGAAAATCCTCTTCAAACATCCAATTTGGTTTTGTTTCAAGTCCCATGTTCCTCCTACTAAAATTTATGTTGATGTTTTGGGTGAAAAGAAAACTATATTTTATAAATATTCTTAGAAAAAATTGGTAAAGTCACCAACTAAGTTTTCCCCTTCTCATGTAACAAGATCCAAAAGTAAAAACAAGAGCAATAAGAGTTTTGGTAACCCCATAGTTCTTGACTTGTATTACCCCAATATGTGGCAATCATTAACTTCTTGACAATGCACTTAGAGGGCAAGAGAATACACAGAATGAGGGATCAATAGGACTAATCAATGAATTCTTCTAGTTCTCCCAACCATGAATTTTTTGCTAGAATTTAGGCCCGTGTTACTATAATTTTGAGGTTTTGTCTAATTTTAGCTAATCTATAGTTATAGAGAAACTAATTCTTAATCTCTAATGGTGTTTATTTTTACTCAATTTTTCTAAAGACAATTTTATAGTTGACAGTACAACTATTCTTGTTCGAGACTTATCAGAAGTTGACCATTTTGGATTATAAAGAAATTATACTATTTTTTTTGTTCAAATATCTTTGATGTGTGGTGAAGAAGACTTTGATATGTTGGTTGATGAAACTAATTGCATCTTTGAACCTATGTATTTACATTAAATTACTAAACTTTTATTGGAGTTCATCCTCTTTGTGACAATTAAATAAATTCCATCTTATTGGTCATTGATATATATGAATGCAAAGAAAATTATGTGAGTTAGTATTTTATGATCTCATTCAAATTTTATACTACATCAATTATCTTATGTTCTTTTTGTGTTATAATATCTCTTATGTGTATTCAAAAATCGTAGCTATGAATGGATGCTTATTATCTTTCAATTCATTCTTGATAAAAGTGTTATTTAGATATATTTGAAGTTATAAAAGGGAGTTGTACCTTAAAATTTAGAGGGTATAATTGTGAGAGATTAAACTAAAGGTTTGTTAAGATTATATCTTCATTAATAAATGGTGGTAGGGTCATTTATTACATAAAATTTGGTTAAAGGATAAAATTGTTAACTTGCATTTTTGGTGACTCTACTATGGAAATTATAAACATGACTATAAAATAACAAACAACTTGTCATGGAAAAACATGGTGCTTCCCCATGAGAATGACTTTTTTGGAACGAAACTAAACTTGAGCTCTCAAGATGCACAAGAAGATATCATAAGTGAATTTAATACTTTAGCTTGGTGATTAAGAAGCAATCCTTAATATTATAGGATTAAAATGTTGGTTTTAAAAAGAGAAGAAGATATTATTTTAAATATAAGATTTCCTCTTGAGAGACCAAGATTACTCTTCCAATTAGTTGTAATTTTGGTATATTCTATTCTATTCAAATTGGAGTCTAAAAGGTACACTACATATTTGAGACATGGAGTGATTGATGCAATTTTTGTACCCTTGAAACATCTAATTCCTTCACCAAATATTGTCCCTATATGCTCTAAGAGCAAGCCATCCTTTCCCCCTAAACCTACCACATCACCTACTTGATAAACACTGACCTTGCATAATACATTTCAACTTATTGGACCATAAATATTACACTAATCAACCTTTAGGAGTGACAATAGATTCTTTACATTTAAGACCCCAATTAAACCCTTTAACTAAGGGGGGAAAATATTTTACCCAAGTTCAAAAATTATGGGAAAAGACTATGGGTGTGTTCAATACAATCATTTAATTGTCTATTATCTTTAATGTTACACAAATGTCAAGTACATACTGAGAAATTAGTTTTTACTGAGCTCACTTGGGAGTCAAAGGAAGTTGTAGTGAATGATGAGTGTCTTAGTGTTTAGCAAGTTCAAGGCAAGTGTCAACCAAGCTCACTCAACTACCAAAGGGAGTTTGTAGGAAAATAGTGTCTATCGAGTTTACTCAGTGGCCAAAGTGCATTTGGCATGGAACTAGTGTTAACCAAGCTCACTTAATTACCAAAGGAATGAAGGAAAATCATTTCTAAGTTAGTGTTGACCGAGTTGGGTCAACTAACGAAGGATTTTCCTATATTAGTTTTGTTGGTTTAGTTCTAATTGACTCGTGGGATGAATTATATTTATTTGAAATTATAGTCAGGTCAGCTTGACAAAGTAAAACATATAAGTATAAGGTCAACTTGAGGATTGAATGGGGAGTGGGAGAGAAGAAGAAGCATGGAATTGGAAAGATAAATAAAGGAAGCAAATTGACCAAGCTGCAAAGAACATTATGATCAAGAAGGATCAAGTATTCAAGCCAAAAAAAAGATATGAAATCGACAAATACAGTTTGCATCAGCAATTGGGTCATATCATTGTTACTCTCTAGTAATTGTAGCAATGAATCAAATCTATTAACAGAGTTAGCTTAACAACTATTTGTCAAATCCTCTAAGAAGGTGGCATTTCTAGATTGAAGTGTCTAAAGGCCTTTAACAATGCCACTCCTAATAGGGTGAACTAAATCCTTTAACATGGTCATACCTAATAGTGTATTTTGTAACCTTCAATAGGTTTGACTCCTAATAGTGCTCACTTTAGAAGAGTGAAAAATAGTAACTAGTTGCAATTGGTGGTTTTTCCCAAATTGGGTTTCTAGGTTAAATCCTAGTGTCATATGTGTTCATGTTATTTTCTTTATGTTTCTGCAACTAAGTTAATTAAGGATGATCACATTTAATATCATGAGGTTTATAAGTTTAGTTTTAATTAGTAAAAGTACATACATTCAGTATTAACTGAGTGCTTACCAAGTGACACTAATTGTTAGTGTAAACTGAGTTACAATAGTATATTTAGAAAAGTTTGATTTTTTTTGTACTAGCATCTTAAGGGATATGGGATTTTTTTTTGTGGTAATTGATTCACCCATCCCCTTTTAGTTACTCCTCTTACATTTCCAATAGGGTTAACATTTAACTACTTTCAATATATCTTGTCAAGTATTGGGTTTCCAACTCCAAGGTGTGGTCTTTAGGTTATTTGTACAAACCCTTAAAAATTCTATAATAAAATGGTTTTATCAGTTGCCTAATAGATTGATAACAATATAGAAGAACATGAAGTGTAAATTTGGAACCAATAGAATTTGAGGATGAAAACATAATCTTGGACAAACTTACCTAGCTAAAAAAGGAAATGCATGATTGAATAAGGAAATTTGTAGCAAAGTATGATAAGCTCACTAGTAAAATAATTAATACAAAAAGGCCCACAATAGAAAATAAAAAATGCTTCTTTATAAAATTACTTCCTTGTGTTATTAGTTTCCCCCTTTTAAGGGAAAAATTAGAAGGCCTAGGAATTGGTTTTCCTCTTTCTATTGAACTTGAAGATGACCTTATTAGGCTATACAGTGAAAGAAAGGGCTTTAGATATCCAATACTCAAGCCTTTACTTCTTTTTCTATAGAGGTTTGAAAATAACATGATCACCATAAAGAGGCAACTACCTAAGGATAATGTACAATATGATAATTTTTTTATCAATATATCTCATGGTGATATTATAATCAAGTTGTAAGCCAATCTAGAAAAGCATTTTAATTATTATGCACACCATAGAGGTTGGCAATTAAACCTACTAGGGAAAAGATCAATATGTGTGTTTTATACCTAGAATAGATTATTATTTTAGAATTTCATGCCCAAAGATGACAAGGTATATAAAAATGAAAAAACAAAAGGAGACTTTGTGATGCATTCCTAGGATGGAGGATCCTTGGTGGATATGTTCTTCCATGCAACGAGAGTAACACAAGGAAAAAAATGACACAAAGGAAGAAATAAATGACAAGATATTACAAATTATATTTAGATTCTATAAAAAAAAGTAACATAAAATATTCTAGACAACAAGGCCTACCTAGTTGCAACCATTATAGTAAGTACAATCCAACATGAGGTTACTATGCTCACGAGAGATTGATATCTAGAGCATTCTAATAAGTTTCTCTACTATTCACCTTTATATTATTTGTTATTTTACTTCTAGATACATCAAAGACATAATGTATGTTTATTTATTTTGACACATAGGTCAGCCTTGAAGATGTACAATTCCATGTAATTAGGAAACATATTACAACTCACAACTTGAACCCTAAAGATAGGATTAATAGTTAGGAATATGATCACATAGAAATATGATATCATGATATAGGTCCTCATGTGTTCCAAGATCCTCTATGAAGAGTACAATAAAATTTCAAAAAGAATTATGTAACCCTTTATGGATTCCAATGACTAGTGAACATACTAATTGACAACCACTATGATTGATGAACATAATAACCAATGATTAATATCTTAAAAAAAAAAAGAATGATGCAATAGTTTCAAGAGCCTCATATGATCCTGCATCAAACACCTTTGGATATTTAGAAATTATGTCCACATCATGGTCCATATCTAACCTATGTGAAACCAAAATGATCCAACTAGGGCTAAGAAATGTAAGAACTATCTTTAACTTGTCTATTCTTCCAATGATCTAAGTACACAAATTATTCCTTTCACCTAGTGCTCTTCCAAACTTTTTTGTTGAAAATCCTCTCAATCTAATCCACCTACTTCTTAGGATAATCTAGTTCCATAAAAAATTCTTGAGGAGGCTCTTGATGCTCATACAAATTAGAAATATTTAAGATAAGTGAAATATCCATATCGATAGGTAACTCAACTTCAAAAGCATTATCATTGTCAAATTTCCTCATAATGTTACATGGTCCAAACTTATTCATTCATCTTACTATAAGTTCCAATAGGAAATTTTTTCTTCTTCTTTAGGTGAACCATTACCACTTCACCCACTCCTTATGTCTACTATTTCTATTAGAATAATACTTGTTCCTCTGATCATTATGTTCCATGTCATATTTCACTATAGATGTAAGATTGTTTTGAAGTGAAGAACCTGCAATGGAAAAATCATTATTTTGTCAACGATGTAAAACCTACTACTTGCTGGTGAGATAATTTCTTTTTGGTTTGAAAGCTTTCATTTAGTTGATTAATGAAGAGGATTTGAAAAGAGGAGATAACAAGAGTACCTACAGAAAGGTTGAGTTGTTTCGTATGTAAAAAAAGGACTAAGACCAAGTAAGACATTGATACTATAGTGTATTCTTTATCTACTTAAAGTCTAAAATAAAAGATTACTCAAGATAAGACTAAAAGAAGATCAAATAAGAAAAGTGTTTGCCAAGCCTTGTTAAGGAGTCAATATAGGATAAATAGAAATTGGTAGAAGTCAAGTGAAAATCAAGAGGTGTTGAGAAAACAAGACAAAAAATGCAAGCTGAGTGAATGTTAGTATATGTTGAGTAAAGTTTTGTAGGTGCCAAACATCAGTAAACTTCAGTATTTTTTTAGTGAATTAGTGTTGGCCAAGTGACAAAATAGTATAGATTTTGAGTGACAACAAACAATGAAAAATTAAAGATTTGACAATTTTGATCCAACTAATTTGATTTCTTGAATTATTTGAAGCATGTGGAAGATAACTATGATGATCTAGTGGCACAAAATTCAAGGTAAACTATTTTGAGGTGAATACAGGGAAGATTATAGAGGAAGTTTCTAGAAGAACCAAAATGGAAAAGTAGGTAGATTCATTAAATCCTACCTACTCCAACCTAACCCTGAAATGGATGATTGTGGCTAAGTGGAAAAAGATCTAAATTCTCTATTTATAGAGATAGTTGGTTATAAGAAAAAGGTTGTCATATGCGAGAACCTAAGGAAGAAAAGTAGTCTAGGGTATTGCTTCATCTAGTGGCTAAATAGAAGAGACTAAAATTAGCATACAAAGAAAGAAGGATTAAGGGGATGAATTCTTGAAGGGTGAAAAAGCCATAAGAGTTGAAGAGTAAGAATTTCAAGCATAATGGAGGACTGAAATAGTGATCTATAATCTACAACTATGTTGTAAGTTTTTATTGGATCAATTCCTACTATTACTTTCTAATAATTGTACAAGTGTGGATAAAATCCTTTGGATTAAGGTTGACATAAAAATCATTTGTAAATCCTTTAACTAGGTGACATTCTAATGGAATGGTCTAAAGTCCTCTGACAAGGCTCATTCCTAACAGGGTGATTGAAATCCTTTAACCAAGTCACATTTAACAGTGTATATTGTAACCTTTAATAGAGTTGGCCTTTCATAGGGCATCACTTCAGAAGAGTGAGAATTAGTAGCATATTACTAGTGATTTTTCTGAAATTGGGTTTCCATGTAAAATCTTTGTGTGAAATTCTATGAATGTTCTTATGGTATTTCATGTTTACATTTCTACAAAGTTGTTTTAACCTAGGACAATAACCTATAAAGTTTAAGTATTATGTGATCTAATGGATGCATGCATGTTGAGGTTTTATGGGTATGGATATGATTATTAGTGAAGAGTTTTATTTGTGCATTTGCACCATCACCATTGAGAATGTTGATCCTACTGGAGCCCTAACCACTGATGATCTATAAAGGAAGAAAGAACACAATCATACTATGTTGTAGATTGCCTTTTCTCTAAGTTACTTAGAGTTTGATGACATAAAGGATTGTGACACGACAAAGAAGATGCAGGATTCTTTACACATAATTTATTGAGGAAATACAAATGTTTTGAGAGCCAAATCTAAAATTCTAAGAGGGAAGTTTGATGACATGAGAATGCAAGAAGGTGAGAACATTGTTTAATATTTCTTTAGAATAAAAGATGTTGTGAATGTTATTAGAGTAGATAATGGTATCATTGATGATGAGACTATAATTAGAAAAGTATTAAGAACACTACTTTCTATCTATGCTATTAGTGTTTCTACCATATAAGAACTATGATGTATACCTGGTAATAATCTAAGCCTTGTAGGATTGATGCATAGGCACACTACCTTTGAACTCTTTAATTTTCATAATTTCAAAACTAAAAATGTTGAATCTTCTTTCAAAGCGAAACTATCATTAAAGGAACCTAAAGAGGAAAAGAAAAAGGTCAAATATGTTTCTAGTGACAACTTGAAGCATTGCTAGCAAGGAGATTTTATAGAGGAAAATGAAAATTAAAAGGTAAGCTATCTATCATGTGCTTTGATTGTAATGAGGTTGGTTATATTGTTGCTAGATGTCCAAAGAAGAAGAACAATAGAGGTGAAGACAAATATAGAATAGAAAGAGACAAGGACAATAAAGATTATAAAGATAAAGGAAGGAAGTCTTGCTACATTTTTTAGTAGGAAATTAAAGATTGATTTGATCATGATGATGATGAAGTGGTGTATGTTGCAATGAAGGTTGTATCTAATAAGGATGAGGCAATTGTACAAGTATCTTATGTGAACAAGAGTGATGGACGGATCATTGATAGTGGGTGTTCACATTACATGATTGGATATAAAAGTAAGTTCATTACACTTGATTATTACAATGGAAATAGTGTAAGATTTGGTAATGATGCACCCGATCTAATAAAAGGTAAAGGAACAATCAAACTAATAGAAAAGATTATGTGTGACAATGCTTGTCATGTAGAAGGACTTAACTATAACTTGTTTAGTGTGTCACAACTAAATAGTTTGGGTTGCAAAGTTTAGTTTGAGAAAAAGATAGAAAAGATCTATGACACTGATGGGAAACTAAATGGAAAAGGTGACCAGACTAGAGGTAATCTATTTTATCTTGACATGAATGATGCTACTTTTCTTGTTGTAGAATTTGGTGATGTGTGGCTATGGAAAAAGAGCTTATGTCATGTTAAATTTGATAATTTAGTCACTATTAGTAACATGAAAAGAGTCAAAGGTTTTCCTAAATTGAAGAAGCTTGACAATATGATTTGCAAACAATGTCAATTAGGCAAGATGACAAAATCTAGTTTTAAAAGTAAGACTCACACCTAGAAAGAAATTATGGAATTAGTTCATACTAATTTGTGTGGACCAATTAATATGGAAAGCTACAAAGGTGACAATTACATTATCCTATTTGTTGGATATTATTCTAGGATGATGATAGTTGTGTTTCTGAAACAAAAATCTAATGCTTTCCAAATGTTTAAGTGGTACTTGGCTAGAGTTGTGAAAGAGACTGGCAAAAGCTTGAAATGTTTGAGATCTGATAAAGGTGGAGAATTTACATCAATTGAGTTTGAAATATTCTATAGTGGTAGCAGAATCAAGAGATAGACTTCTACACCTAGGACGCCTCCACAAAATGGGATTGTTGAAAGGAGGAACAGATTGTAATGGATTGTGCTAGAACACTCGTGATGGAGAAGAATGTTTCTTTGAAAAACTAGAGAGAAGCCGTAAGTATAGTTGTATATACCTTGAACTATGTACAAGTCAAAAAAGGTACTCATTCAACACCTTTTAAACTGTAGTATGGATTCTCACCCAATGTAAAATATTTTAATGTATTTGGAAGCAAGTGCTAGATTCTTTAGGATTTTAGGAATGGTAAACTTGATGGTAAAAGTGAAGAAGGTATATTCCTTGGCTATTCCACAAGAAGTAAAGCTTATAATTATTTGAATACTAACACCAAAAAAGTTGTGGAAAGTGCAAATGTGAAGTTTGATGAATATGCAGAGGTACATGAAACTAAACCTATGAAGGAACCTGAAGAGTGAAAATCATTTATATACTTTTGTGAAGGTATGCCTACTAATGGAGTTTTTGTAAACCAAGTTGTAAATCAATGCTAAGTTTCATTGACTATCAAGTCACATACAGTGAATGTCAAGTTGCATTCAGGAACTAGGTTTCCTTTAGGAGATGAGTTGTAGATAGAAGCTAAGGTACATTCTAATTCTGAGATAAGTGTACATGAAAGGAATATAGATCTACCTGATAGAGAAGTACATAGTGATTCAGAAGTTGACAAACCCATTGAAGAAAGAAGAGTAGAACCAAGATTGTCAAAGTATGTTAGAAGACATCACCCTATTGTACAAATTATTAGAGATAAAGAAGCTAGACCAATGATAAGGAATAGGTTGAGAAGTGATACATGTTTTTTGAGCATAAGATAGTGAAAGATGCCTTATAGAATGAAGACTAGAGTAAAGTCATGAAAGAAGAGATTGATCACATTGAGAAGAACAAGACATGGAGTCTAGTACCCAAACTAGAGAACAAGAATGTGATTAGAACCAAGTGGGTGTATAGAAACAAGTTAGATGAGAATGGTGAAGTCACAAGGAATAAGACAAGATTAGTTTGCAAGGGGTATGCATAAGAAGAAAGAATTGACTATGGAAAAAAATTTGCCCCAGTTGCAAGATTGGAAGGAGTAAGAACTTTTCTTTCTTACTTTTCATATAAAGGTTTCAAATTTTATTAGATGGATGTGAAGTCAACATTTATGAATAGTATATTAGAAGAAGAAGTTTACATAGAACAACCTAAACGATTTTTTGATCCAAACAAGAAGAACATGGTATGTAGACTACACAAAGCTTGATATGATTTAAAGAAAGCCCCAAGAGTATGGTATGAAAGGCTTAACAATTATTTTGTAAAGATTGGCTTTGAGAAGACTAATGATAACAACAATCTATACTTAATGACAAAAGGAGGTAATAGTATTTTACTAGCCAAAATTTTTGTTGATGATATCATATTTGGAAGTAAAAATGTGTTATGTAAGGCATTTGCAAATGAAATAAAGAAAGAATTTTAGATGTCTATGTTTGGAGAGATCAAATTCTTTACTGGTTTGCAAGTATATCAGATGAAATATGGTATATACATCACTTAGTTTAAATATGTGAAGGAAATATTGAATACTTTTTGTTTAGAGGATTCAAAACCAATTAGCACTCCTATGGTAACATGACATAAACTTTCAAAGAATAATGATTCTACTGATGTGAATGAAACATTGCATAGGTCTATGATTGACAAGTTGCAATAATTAGTACATAGTAGACCTAATGTTGCATTAGTTTTAGGGATTGTTGCAATATTTTCTACAAATCCTAAGGAGAATCATTTGATTGTTCTTAAGAGAATTATCAAATATCTGAAAGGAATAGAAGACTATGGTCTATACTACAAGAAAAATGTCACATTTGAGTTAAGAACCTATATAGATTTTGATTGGGCTGGAAACATTGATGATAAAAAGAGCACAAGTGTTGTAGCATTTTTATTAGGAAAGAGATTGTCCACCTGGACTATCAAGAAACAGAATTGTATATCTCAATCTACTATTGAAGCTAAATATGAGGTTGCTGCAATAAATTGTACAAATGTGGTATGGATCAAAAAACTACACAAAGGTATGAAGAAGGAAATCATTGCACTTGTGGTACTTTATTATTATAATAAAAGTGCTATAAACATATCATAGAACCTTGTGATGCACACAAAGACCAAGCCCATTGCAATCAAGTATCATTACTTTGGAGAGTTGGTTCAAGACAAAGAAGTGAGGATGGAATATGTGAATACAAAAGAATATACAACTAATATATTCACAAAAACTTTACCTAAGGATGCACATGAATATCTTAGAGATAAACTAGGGGTGATACACCTATCTAAAGATACTTAAGAAGCATGAATAATTCCTTGCACCAACTAAGTTGAATGTTGTATCTTACAACTTGATGTAGTGCATCTTACTTTAGGTATAAATGTCTTTCTCCAAGGTATAAAATGTGTCATCTTGGAAAATCTATTGGGAACTACAAAGATACAACTATCACCCCTTTGAGTCTTAAGTAACCCATGAATAAAGTACATCCTAATATCTTCCCAAGTTCTAAAAGGTATTAGTAATGACTTATAAAATCCAACATTCTAACTAACTCCTTTAGCAACCTAACAAATTATGTAACTCTTGACAAATTATTTAGAATCCTTATAAATTTGAGGCCAAAACTGCTTCTCACTAACCAAGCTCACACTCAAGTATCAACGCCAAAAAATTAGAAAATCCACTACTATGATTTTTCTTTATTGTATTATCTCTCATTGAACATCTAGGCATATAAAAAAGAAGATCCTTGAAAAATACACCTTTCTAAATGAGATAATCAACACACTTACATTGCTTATTGGTCAACTTCTATTTGACAATACTTCCAAGGTTCTGCAAACTCTAGATCAATTTCATACAAGGTCTTCATATAATCAAACCAAATAAATTTAACTCTCATTTTAAATAACAAATTTTATATCCTTTTCAATGCATCAACAACTATATTAGACTATCCACTCCTATGTTTCAACACAAATGTAAAATTATGCAAGTACTCAACCCATTTCATGTTTTTTTGATGTAATGTACTCTAACTACCCAAATATCGTGAAGCCTTATGAATGGTGTACAAAAAAAATTCCTTAGGAATGAAATAATGTCTTGATTTCATCAAATCCTGAACAACAACATAGATCTCTTGGAAAAAAACTAAATATTTCTTCTTAACATCATCCAACTTTTCACTTGCATCACAATTAGCTTAAAATTATTTAGTGAAATTAGGTAAAGCTAACATAGGTAATTCATCTACCTATGCTTAAAAATATCAAAACTATTGTCATCTCCATGGGTCCTCTCTAATTGTCCCCATTGTCTTTGCCATAACATTATAAGCTAAAATTTTATTCATGATAAATTTCCCATAAAATCTATACAATCTATAGAAGGATCTAATTTTGTCCAGTACTCTTAGGTGTAGGCCACTCCAAAATAACCTTAAACTTCCCAAGGTCCACCTTAAACTATTAGCTGAAATGATAAAACCTAGATAGACAATTTCCTCTTTCATTAAAGGACAATTCTTTAATTTAATGAACAACTTTTCCTCTTTCAATCTCTACAACACTTGTCTTAAATAAAACAACTGATCTTCCTTTCTTTTATTGGATATTATAATATATGCTGGTTAGAAAATCATAAATATACCCAATAATTTCCTTAAAAGTCCATTCATCTACCTAATGAATGTACTAGATGAATTAGTCAAACCAAAAGGTATAAGCAACACTCATACAAACTTTGTATTATCTTAAATTAAATCTTTCATTCATCACCTTCTTAGATTTGAACCCAATGATAAGTACTCTTCATGTCAATATTGGAAAATTCGTTGGAAACTACAATTGGAGCTATTGTAATGATGTCATCAATGTCAAACCTATTAGAGATACATTTACTAATAGTGTAGAGTACTATGTCATTTGATTGATGAAGTGGATTTGAAAAGAAGAGATAACAAGGTGAGCTATTGGTGTTGAAGTAATGAGAAGTTAAGTATAATAGAAATTTAATGGGAACTTGATAAGTTAGTCCTTGACAAGATTATGTGTTGTTCAATAAATACATGAAGTAAATAAGATAGTTAGATGAAGCTTAGAGTTGAAACAAATCAATAGGATAAGCTTGACCAAGTATTAGCATTGATCAGTCAATGAAGGACTTGAAGTTGAAGATTTAGGAACTTAAGTAGAAGTGGAGTGTTAGTTATTTTTGAGAAAATGTATGGAAACATATTAGCAACAAATGAGCATAGTAATGGTTGAGTGGGCCTTTTAATGGCGATCGAGAAAGTATAGTGTATATCGAGCTACACAATGATTTCCAAGCCACAACAAAAGTTATAGTTTGAGAAAGAATTCAATTTGCAATGAACACAATTAGAATTTTGAATTAGTTAAAGTTCTTGGAAGATAAGGATTGGTGAGCTTTAATATTTAATGCACAAGGAGAGTTTTTTATCTAACCAAAGGCAAGGATTTGATCAAATTTTTCTAGGAGGATAAGGAGAACAAAAAGATAGGAGGCAATAAATCTGACATAACCCTAAGATCAAAAAAAATGTTTAAGTGGAAAGGGATCAAAATTACCTATTTAAGGATGCATAATAGTTGTTTTCTAGTATTGGTTCATTGTTTTTTGATTGGTGATCTTAAGGAGAACCTTTAAAGAGAAGAACAACAAAAGTGAAGTGTGAAGAGTAGTTGCTTAAGGAGATGCCACCCAGATTAGTGACGAAGATGTTAATGGATGTCAATTAGTGATTTAGAAGATGAGTGAATGGAGATCTCATTTTTTAAAGTTAGTTATACTTTACAAATCAAACCTATTGTTACATTGTAACCATTATATCAGTCAAAATCCTTTAATCAATGTGGAATTTTAATAGAATGATATGAAGTCCTCTAACAAGGCTACTCCTAAAAGAATGATTAAACCGTCTAACATGGTAACAGTTTGTTGTATAACATTTAACAGAGTTGGCTCTTAACCGAGCTCACTTTAGAAGAGTGAAAAATAATAGTGTGTTACTTGCTGGTGTTTCCCAAAATGGATTTCCATGTTAAATCCAAGTGTCAAAATATTATTTTCATGTGTGGATGTTATTGTTATGCATGTTGTATTTTCAGTAGTTTATTTACTGGTAGTCAACACATATAAAAATAGAGAATTAAGATATTGCATGAAATGTTAAATTATTGATAATATGCTATATAGACTGAGTGGGTATCTGAGATTGATTAATGTTTTTAAAGTTAGTAAATTTTGATTAGGTACATCTAGACCCAAGGATAAATAATTCCCCCCACTCCCTCTCAATTATTCTAAATCATTATAACAATTGGTATCGAAGCATAGGTGCTTGTAAGAAAATATTGAAGGGACTTTAGTTAAAGATCAAGATTTACAAGAGAGAGATACCTAAGTTGAACAAGGAGAGATTCTTAGCATGGAAAAGACTGATGAGATTGCACTTATCTAGTATTGGAGATTCTAAATCTTACTATTTGGATAATGAATACATTGAGGTGCCTAGACCTATGATAGTTGAGAAAATGAAAGAGAAGCAAGAGCATAACTAGATGATGATTGAACTTACAATAGCCCTAAGCTATGTTCAATTTGATGATGTAAAGGAATGCACTACTACTAAGAAAAATGTGGGACAAGTTGTCAAAAATCCACGGAAGAGACAAAAATGTGTTGAGAGCTAAGGTAAAAAGATTGAGAGGAAAATTTGTTGACATGAGAATGAAAGAAGGTGAAACTGTTGCACAATATTATGGTCAAAAGAAAGAAGTGGTGAATACTCTTAGAGGAGTCGAAGGAAAAATAACTAATGAGATCATGATAAGTAAGATATTGATAGCATTACTTCCTATCTATCCAATTAGAGTATATGCAATTCAAGAATTGAGGTCTATAGCTAGTAATGATCTAACCTTGGATAGTTTGATTGGTAGACTTACTACATTTGAATTATCAAATTTTGATAATTATTCCCCCGGTAGTGTTGAATCTTCATTCAAAGCACAACTAACCCTTGATGGATCTAAGAAAAAGAAACAAAGAAAGTATGTAGAATTTGATAGTGGATCTAATGATGGCCTTATTGATCCTGAAGAATTGTTGGCTAGAATACTTCCTAGAGGAAAAGGAAAATACAAAGGTAAAATTCCTATAATCTATTTTACATGTAATAAAGTTGATCATATTATTGCTAGATGTCTTGACAGAGATGAAAAAGAGAAAAGGAAAGACTTCAAGGACTATATTATTGACAACCTGATTCAAAGGCTCCGCCGGGAAAGAACCAAGAAGAAAACTCGACATCGTTGCCATTACAACAAATAGTTTTAAAAACACCTTACACAGGATTTCAATCTCAAACATAACTAAATTCCAACAATCAATTAAAATTTCCTTTCATGTCCCTTAACAAGGGATTCATTTCATTTTTTGCAATACGTCGCTGAGATTGTGAAGAGAACGAGAACTGACTAGGTGACAAACAAACATAACAAGGAGACAACATCAAACATTCATTCCCAAACTGGGTTTTCACAACAGGTTCGACATTGAATCAAAACTAGGGAGAAGGTGGATTTTTTCAATAGGAGATGTCAAACACAACACCAAAATAGGTGACCAATCGAGGCTATAACTCAAGAACTTTCGTTCTTCCATTCTTACATGGCAAAACTCATATGTGGTTTATGCTGACAAGTAGGGGGCCATAACACCCTACCCTCTCTCCCTCTTCTTGTCCTGAGAAGAGACTCTACACTATTGGAATCCAACTAAAGACCTTTCCCCAAAAATGACCACTTCTGCCCTATCTAAGGCTGAGTAATGCCAAACACCCATGAAAGAAAGCTTCAAAATTCAAAACAAACACAAAGGAAAAACATTGAAGAAAAATTGTTTCCAATCCCACCCAACATACTCAACACACATGCAAACATACATAAGTAATAAAACTGAAACATGAAGCACTACATAAAACCAAAATGAGGTAAAGTATTCTTTCCTTCAAGAAAACAAGTTATGGCAATGAACAAGTTTGAGAAGAGCTAGCTTTCCTCTCCTTCTCCTCCAATTCTAAAAATTCCTGTAAGATTAGAGGTTGGGTGAACAACCCAAACCTCCTTTAAAATGCCTCTAAATAAGCTCCTAAACTCAACCACCTCAAACAACCAATAACTTTACCACTTGCCCAAAAGTTCTAGAGGCTTCTAACACAACTAGACCTAAGGCTAACCCCAAGGTGGAGTTAAGGTCATCCAACTCATGATGGGATCAATCAATTTTCGCAACCAAGCAAAAATTAGATTTTTGAGTGACCATAAAAGTCAACAAAAGGGGCTAGGGGGGTGGAAAATGCCCCCAACCCATACCCATACCCCTTGGGTATCAAGATTTCATGATTTTAGGTCTTAGGGATAAATTTGGGACCTAACAAATGCTAGAAATTTTTAGGACTAACAAAAAACTCCAAAAAGTAGATTAAACACTAATTCAGATTAGGGTAACTAAACTCGATTAAAATAGATTAGCAAAAAGGTCACTAACTTAGTTCAACTTAGGTCCATAGGTTACTCATTTAACCCTAACTAGCATGCTGGAATGCATATACAATTCATGAGTGTCAAGTGACACTATAAATAAAAACCACTATTACGAAACATTAACATTTATTGAATACAAAATGATACATTCATACATCTTACGATACAAGTAAATACAAACAACATGGTTTCCACAAATGGCACATAGGGTTCAGTTTTGTTTCCCCATTAGGCTTCTCAGCTAAAATACCCTACGCACTCATTGCACACATCAGTAGCTCTAGAAAATCACATGCATATATGTATATAGCATATCAGGGAAATCTCATAAATTAAAACATTCATCTTTCAAATAATTCAATTGTTTTATCTTGTTCTACTCATATTTCCAATCATTAAAATTTCATAATCAAAGTGTTAATTTTTCATTCACTTACTTCAGTACACATGTTCATAAAGTGTTAAATGAAAAAACCAAATATCTGAAAATAAAACTTCACACAACATGAAATAATATAATATGTTTGGTGTATTCGATAGTGTATTCGATAGTGTCTCGACATATCGAGTCATGAGTATCAAAAAAAAATGTATCACTATGCTACGATGGGTTGGGGTGAGGTCTCACACATATGTAAAAGAACGTCTAGAGTCTTTGATGGAATTGAATTCGTGAGTCCAATGTCCCAAAATCCCATAAATCAGACAAGGGACATTACAAGGTAAACATACCAAATAGATATGTAATTGCATAAAATCCTATAGCCAGCTTGTATATTTAAATATGTCCACAAATATGTAAATACCAAATAGATCTATAATGGCAAGTATGTATATGTCCACAAATAAAAATACCAAATAAATCTGTGATGGTAAGTATGCTTGTAACCAAGTAGCATCTTAGTACAATGCATCCCATAATGGAAAACTATTGCAACTAAAAGACAAAAACATCTTATTGGTTTACTTTGCGCATAAGAAGCAAACAATGCCAAACCAATTGCATGTTGCCTAGTTATTCTAAGTTGCTGATAATAAAACCCTTGTCATATAATATACCATGTAGTAGTAAAGCAACAAGTTTACCCTAAGGTGGAGGCATAAACACATGAGGCCCACACCTAGCAATTGGGCCAGTGACAAAGTGATAATAACCATATGCGCAGTAGTGTCCACGATGTCTTTTCCTTCATCATGATGGGGCCCTTGATGAATATACACACAAAGAGTGCATCAAAATTCATAGGATGGCAATGAATAAATTTGTGATTTCCATTCTTTCCTCCATGCCTATGCATATGATGCTTCTGGTTAAACTTGATATGTTCATAGTGGCCATGCTTGATTTTAGGAGGCATATAATGCTTGTGTTTGATTTTAATATGGCATTTTAGTTTGTGCTCATGATGGGGGGCATGTACAACCATAAAAAGGGAGGAAATCGACCACAATGTGTATGCATTGCAGAAAATAAGCAACAATGCTAGAACTAAAGGATACCAAATTCCATGACTTTTAATTTTTTCATAGAAAGGGAGTTATCACAAACAACTATTGTAGTATTGACGGAAGAAAATTGTTGCCTACGTTGGCTAAATCAAAGTACTAACTAGATAGTATAGAAATAACAGAGAAGTAAGACCATGGCTAATATTATAACATCCACCAAATAATTAGCCAAACAATGCTTGGTTCTTATAATTTGAATTTGCATAGAACTTACACTTTACTATTCTTGAATCAACACAATTGGCTAGCTTATAATAGTACACAGTTGTCTAAAGTTTTAGTGATCAACTATTCTATCCATTTTTATGTGATATCTATGTTTAAATACAAAGGGTGATGATCATTACGGTCTCAAAATGGTATTGCTATCATTCCTAAATGAATAAAATAATTTATAGCTTTCATAGCTGTGACATGGAGTAAATTAATTCATAAAGAACTAGCTAAGAATTTTATTTTAGAAGGAGGCGGTGGTAAAGATGAAGTGTATGAGTCCAACTATCAAATATTTATTTCACAATACCTCTATAAGGCTTGCAACTTCTCCAAACTCAATATGTCCTTGTAAGCATTTGCAAACCTTTAGTGCAAATGATTTCTTTGTTGAATGTGCCCCATGTTTTAGCATCTAACACTGTTGTGAAGTGTATGAACCCCTACTTCAGATTGCACCCACAGGCCTCACAAAATTTAGAGTATAGTTACTAAAGAATTTAAATATAATAAAGATCAAATTATCATACAAGGCACTCCTTCCCTACCACAAATGTATTTTTTTCCTACAGCCTCTAGGCAGTGTGAAGTTTCTCACCATTTTACTCAAAGTCAATTCCAACGGAAAGGTTGTTGTCTCCATTCCTACAATGCATAGAACCTACACATTGTAGCAGGCACACAACATTTTCCATTAAATTAACATAATCTAGATATTTATAGTTATTCTTGTGATCAATATATCAAGTCTAATACCTAAATTAACATGAACTAGCCAAAAACTGTTATTATCATGGTCAAAACATTAGATCTCATACCTTAATTAACACACTCATCGCATAACAAAAATATGCTCTAGCCATAAATCATGATTATTGTGTTCAATACTTCAGAAATTAGACCTAAATTAATAGACTCTACCCTTATACATCATATCCAAGAGCTAAACAACTGGTATTTTGACCAAAATGTGCCTATTCTTTAGGCTATTCCTTTAAAATTAGTGTTACAAAATAAAGGAGAAATTAACAGAGGAGTGCACAAAAATAACAACTTTAATATTCATGTTGCCACTCTTAATAATTTCTTGAAGCCCAAGAATAATTAGTCTCAAATTAATATTTTCATCTAAATATGCAGGAAAATTTGAGGCAGTTATGAGGGAGGGAACGAGGGAAGAAAACCCTTCTACTCCCAAGATGGCCATACCTCATTCTCCATTTTTGGACCTCAAAAAAAAATCCTTGTAAAAAAGCCAAAAAGTATGAGAGGATAAGTACACAATCTCAAAATTCTTCCAAGATCTGAAGCAGTGCTCACAATAGATAGCAGTACTCGACATGAAGCTAAAGTTGCAAACGCACCGCCATTATCCTTTCTTGCTAAAGCCCCAAAGATGAATATTGCTGATTTTCTGTAATTGGAGGCCAAACTCTAGTCAGTTAACCCACTCTCATATGCATTGCAGAATGTAAATAGAGGAGCAATGATGTAGGCAAGCAATACATAGTACCAGAAGCAAGCCTACTGAAATTTGAAGCTGCTTGGAGCCGTGAGAATAAACAGGAACCCCATCGCTCTACTTAGCAATTATCTAGGGAAAAAATAATTCAGAATGACGCCAATAATAGAATTCCATTATAAACAAGTAGCTATATTTAAACACATCATCATATATGTGGCAGCACCACAATTTTCAGAAATGGAGAACTAGACAACACAAACAAAACAATTTTCAATGAACAAAAAACTTTTCTTTTCTACCGGTTCTAGTATGAAATAGTTAAATTTGCAAGCACCAAGTTCAAGTCCATCTCGAACAAAGAAGTTCCTAGAGGATTGTGCATTCTCTTACCTCGTGAATCTACCTTCCATCTTGCCACTATAAACTCAACCAATAGTACAATTTTAAAAACTTTGGAATGATTGATCTGTTAAACAACATGCAACTTTGCTGATGAAACTAATAAATGAAAATTAAATGATGAAATTTTATTGGATGTTGAAGACAAGTTTAATAACTAGTTAATAGAAAAGCCTCCACTATAGTTTCCTATTGTGGGAGGAACTAAAAAGAAATGAGATGAGTACCTTCCATGCGATTTACTAGCAAGACATGAGTTGTATGAGAAATCACTTTGTTTTCATGTGTGTAGGTTTGAGTAGCGAATTCAAAGGGAGGTTTCTATCTTGATCACAATCATGGCAACACCATTTAGCTTCCCATGAAAAGCTCATATCACATTACCTTATAAGAAATCTTTCAAATAGTAGTTTGTAGGACTTGACCATCGAGTGGTTGAAAAACATCTTTCATCCTACATGCTAAAGAATGCATATCATGTTTTCCAACAAGTGGACATCTAGCACACTAAAAAGAAGTCCGTTTGCAAAGTTGACACGGAATATACTTTCCAAAATGACACCATCCAAATTGAAAAATAAGACATTCACTCTCTAGATTTGGCATGAACAAGCATCTAGTTTGTGGGCTCTAAGTGCATTAGCCCATGGCATATTGGAATGGTATAAACATCACACACTAAGCTTAGTTCCTAGATCAAAAGTGTTAAATAGTAAAAGTTGACTTTTTTCCCAAGATTAATTTTTCCCTTAGGCCCCATTTGGTTGCATGAAGATGCAGGGCAGAATAGGGTTACAAGGGCAAAAATCTAGTTATGGAGCTAAAAATAGGCATTTGGTTTATCAAACTCAGAACCTAATTTTCACTTTTATCTTCCATTTTTGGATGAATATTGGAAGATGGATCTTCCAACAAAGAGGTGGAATTTGAAATTAAAACCCAATTATTGTAGATTATGAATGCATTTCAATAAATCCACCAGGTCCGCAAAAATTGTGGTTAGGTTTTTGGAAGATGAAAGAGGCATTTGGGAAAACGAGGCAACATGGTTCTTGGGAGAGTTTTTGGAGTTTCTGGAGCCATTGTTCTTGGGCAAGTTTGGGGTTTCTCTAGTTATGGTTGTGGCTATGGCTGTTGGGTTTGTCTGGCTTGTTCTTGGTGTGACTATGGGGTTTATCTTCCTTTTTCTTTGCTTGTTCTTGGCCGACAGCTATGGCTGTGGGGTTTGTCTAGCTTTGGATGATGGTAGAAGCTTTGTCTAGTTCTCTTCTCACACCCACCTTTGCATTTTTTATTTTTTGTTAAAAAGCTTCATTTATTTAATCTAAGGCTAACAATGCATTTTGGTTTTTTTCTTTACATTCAAGACATAAATCAGCTCGAAATGATAATAATTTGTTGGCAGTCTACTTAAGAAAATGTTCAACATGTGATTAATAATGAGTTCCAGTATGTGCTCATGACATTACCTTTTGATTACTTGTATATATCATAGTTAAAGCTTTGATTATCTATACCGATAGAAATGAAATGTACAACTATAACAATAGTTTATGAGGTCATAAACTATGTATTGATCAAGTATGTATAGATCCATGCAATACCATTAAATAAAGGTAACTCATAAACTAGAATTACTTTAGATGCCAATCATGCCAATGCCAATGAAATTAACAAACTAAACTATATAACAGTTTGTTGTTGTAATCAGTTCTAGTTTAGTGCTACTATGAGAGATCAATGCAATACCACTAAATTGAGCCAAGTCATAAACTATGTATGGATCAACTATGTATAGATCAACAGAAATCATGACTTTTATCTATACATAGTTTATGAGGTTGTAAACTATGTATAGATCAATGCCAATCTTGGATATGATCTACACATAGTTCGTGTACACCTAGTTTATGAGGTCATAAACTATTTATAGATCAATGCAATTCCATTAAACACAACCAACTCATAAACTATGTATGAATCAACTCAATGGAAATCATAGCTTTTATATATACATAGTTGACCTATACATAGTTTATCATGGCTTTGTTTCTATCTACTTAGCAAAATAGTCAATATGTGCTCAATAATGAGATCAATGCAAATCATGCCAATGAAATGAGCAACTAAACTATGTATAGATCAATGCAGAGAGAAATCCTATTCCCACATGCCAATGATGCTCCTTTTCATCTTCTAAAAGATGAACCTTAGTTTTGAAAGACCCGACGGTTTATTAAAATGCATTCATAAAAACCCAAATTCATATTATAATTTGTACTTGTGTGTGTACATACTTATATATGTCTGTACATTTATTCATGTGTGTATACATACATATGTGTGTACATATACACATGTGTCTCTATATGCATATACATGTTTTTATGTTCATATATACATGTCTGTGTGTACATATAGGCAAATGGAATTAGTAATATGCATTAATTGCTATAGAGTACATACATATTACATGGAGTATAATGATACATTATTGTTGCATTGTTCATTATGAGCTTATGAAACTCACAAGTTGGTACTCCTTGTTGTATTTAAATAAATAATTAACTTCTTGATCCAATAATCATGCTGTATCTCGATAGGCAATAGTTGATATCTCATAACTAGTAGTGTATAATTTGTCTATGCTTAAGGCCATTGATGGATCCTATGGACAACATAGAGGTTCAAGGATGCATAGTTAGGAAGACCACATACACCTGCATTCTCAATGTTCCTTTTTCTTTTGTTGCCATCACTAAAGTACTGGTAGCCCGAGAAGGAAATTAAATGGGTAAATGAATAAGAAAAGGAAATTCCTTTTGTAGAGACATTATTCATTTCAATGAGGTGGATTTTCATGATTAGACTCAGATGAGTAGGGAAACCTTCTTTTGTCTAGCTCATATTTTCATGCTGAAAGGAAGCTTGAGAGATACAATTCACTTGAAGTTAGAGGAACAACTAGTTATGTTCCTCCACACTTTTGGGCACAATTTGAGGAATCGCAAAATTGCCCATAACTTTGGGCACTCAGGAGAGATAGTAAGTTGGTACTTCCACAAGGTGTTGACATTGTTTTGATTTGTTATTCAAGGTATATCAGGCATCATTACAAGTTTATTGTCTGGATTGGTATCCTTATCTTATTATTGCTTGAGCATACATTTGATCAATGTATCATATCCCATAGGATTGTGTTGGAGCTATCGATGGAAACTATATTCTAGTGTGAGTCAATGTTGACATATAGGGTAAATATCATAATAGAAAAGAGAGCCTATCACAAAATGTTATGGGTGTATGCTCCTTTGATTGTAAGTTTCAATCTGCCTTGTTGGTTGGGAAGGCTCTACTGCAAATAGTCATGTTCTAGCCTTAGCTTTGTCTAGAGAAGATCCACTTGTAGTTCCCCATGGTAATCCAAATCACATTTTAATATACTCAAGGGCATACTAAATGTTTCAAGTATTGACAATATGCTTTCTTTATGTAGGAAAATATTTTCTAGTGGATGTTGAATTTATCATTCCTTATCGATGTATAGGCTACCACTTGAAATAGTGCTCAAGAGAAAACCCAATAAACTTTGCATATGAGTTGTTCAACCATCAACACTCCTCACTTAAAAATGAAATAGAACTTATGTTTGGTATTCTAAAGTAGTTTTTTCCAATTCTAAGACATGCAACATCTTACGGTATCATGATATAATTCTATATTGTTTTAGCATATTTCATACTTCATAATTTTATTACAATAGAGGATGGTCTTCCATTGGAATTATTTATTGAAGAGGAAGATGATCATGATGGGATAGAGGTACTAGTGCTTGAGACATATGGGTTGTCTTAGGATGATAGAATTGAGTGGGCACAATTTTGAGAGAATATAGCAAGTAGGATGTGGGAGGATTATAGATCTTAAGAATAATTAACTTTTATGGGAAAATGTATTTTATTTGATTAAAGTGTTGTATGCATATACAATGATGGATGATTTCCTCTTTCTAATGTTTATATATATTGAATATGTTAGCCTCATTGCATTATGATGTATTACAAATGATAGCCTTCTTAGCCTCATTGCATTAGGATGTTTAAATGAAATACAACAAGGAGTACCAAATGATGAAGATGATAAGCCTACTAATAACAAGAGAACAATGAATTTATTGAAAATCCTATTTTTATGATGTTAGTCCTTACTGCATTCCATTCAAATTAAAATAGCATTAACTTTCAATTGCAATCATATGATTAGTTTAAATTGTAATATGTTTATACCTATTAAATACGTTAGCAAGTAGGTTTTGGGAAGATTACAGATCTTAAGAATTGAAATTTTATGGGACAATGTGTTTTATTTGATTAAAATGATGTATGCATATACAATGATGGATGATTTCCTTTTTCTGATATTTATATCGATTGAATATGTTAGCCTCATTGCATTAGGATGTATTAAAAATTATACCCCTCTTAGCCTCATTGAATTAGGGTGTTTAAATGAAATACAACAAGGAATACCAAATGATGAAGATTATAAGCCCATTAATAATAAGAAAGCAATGAATTTGTTGAAAATACTATTTTTTTGATGTTAGTCATTGGTTGTATTCCATTTAAATTTAAACACTGACTTTCAATTTCAATCATATGATTAGTTTAAATTGTAATATGTTTTTAAAAATGACAATAATATATACTTTGTAAATAGAAATTGTAGAATATGGATATACTGAGATCATGAACAGCATGAATGGACCTGTTAGTGTAAGCCATATGTATTCTCCCATTAGTTTGAGTGATATGGATGGATACCTCAGTGCAAGAAACAAATACTCTTCTTCTTCTTCGAAGATAATGTAGACAAAATAGATGGAACACAAGTTTATAGACTTGCTCCTTGAACAAGTTCATCTCAAATGAAAAGGTGAAGGTGGTTTTAAAAAAGAAGTATGGACCACCATAGAGGGGACATTCAATGCAGAGATGAACTTGAATCTATCACAAGATCATTTTAAGAATAAGATGAAATCATGGAAAGTAGGATATAGAGTAATGAAGGACTTGAAAAATACAAGTGGGTTTTCTTGGAATGAAGTAACTCAAACTATGGACACTTTGGATTCTGTGTGGGATAACCTCTTGAAGCTAGGATGATCTTTGTACTCTTTTGATTGAAAAAATATTTCCTTCTTATTTTAATAATGAAAGACTGACAACCTAATCCATTTATTTATGCTTACATGTAGAGAAGAGGATTCAAAAATGCAAAAATGTATAAGAGGTCACCCTTCCAATATTTCAATGAGTTGGCTATAAATGTTCGCAGTGACATTGCTGAAGGGTACACAACTACAACACCTCTTGATACTGAAGAAGAGCACCCTATGAACAATGCATTCCACCCACTTGATGAAGCTGATACCAGTTGCAGTACACCTCTTGATAGCCAACTAGATTTGAATGAAGAGTTTTATCATTCCAATCAGTCGAGTGTAAGTGCTAGAGGTACTCCTCCACCACCATCATCAAGGAGAGGAAAAGAGGAAGAAGAAAACTCTGGAAACATCATTAGATGTGATACGAAAAACTATGAAGGAACTCAAAGATGGCCTTGGTAAGCCTTAGATTGTAAATATGGATAAACTTGAAGAGGATAATATTTTGAGTGTCACATATACCACTCTCAAGTGTTTTCCTTAAAGCACATGACACCTTCATGCTTCAATATGAAAGTGCCAAAGGGTTTCCGATGATGGATGATGTGGAGAGATTGGACTAGATTGCAATGACATTGGGTTCAATTTATCTATTTCAGCTAGTACTTCCTACTTTTAGAGTTTGGCATTAATCAATATGTAGTTTAGTGATTCATTTCATTGGCATTGGCATGATTAGCATCTAAAGTAATTCCATTTTATGAGTTGCCTCTTTTTTATGGTTTTGCATTGATGGAACCCATAGCACTAAACTGGAACTCATTACTGAGCACATATTAATTTTTTTGTGAAGTAGACTGGCAACAAACTATTACATAGTTTAGTTCATTTTATTGGCATTGGCATGATTGGTATTTGAAGTAATTCATGTTTATGAGTTTCCTCTATTTAATGGTTTTGCATTGATCTCTGATAACACTAAATTGGAACTCATTGCTGAGCACATACTAACTATTTTGCTAAGAAAACTAGCAACAAACTGTTACATAGTTTAGTTGTTCATTTTATTGGGATTGGCATGATTGGCATTTGAATTACTTCTAGTTTATTAATTGTCTTTGTTTAATGGTATTGCATGGATCTATACATACTTGATCTATCCATAGTTTGGTTGTTCATTTCATTGGCATGATTGGCATTGATCAATACATAGTTTAGTTGTTTATTTCATTGATATTTTCATGATTAGCATATAAAGAATTTCTACTTTATGAGTTGGATATGTTTATGACCTCATAAACTATTTCTATACTTGTACATTTCATTGCTATTAGTACAAATAATCATAGGTTTAACTATGATATATACATACTTGATCTATGCATGATTGGAACTGATCAATAAATTGTTTAGTTGTTCATTTCATTAATAGTGGCATGATTGGCATCTAAAGAGATTCTAGTTTATGAGTTGGCTCTGTTCAATGGTATTTCATTCATCTCTCACAACACTAAAGTGGAACCCATTATTGAGCACATATTGACTATTTTTCTAAGTAGACTAGCAACAAATTGTTACATAGTTTAGTTGTTCATTTCATTGGCATTGGCATGATTGGCATCTAAAGTGATTCTTGTTTATGATTTGCCTATGTTTAATGGTATTGCATGGATCTATACATACTTGATCTATCAATAGTTTATGACCTTATAAACTATTGATATAGTTGTACATTTCATTTCTATTGGTATAGCTAATGAGAGATTTAGCTATGATATATATAGGTAATAAGAGGTAACGACATGACATCATTGATATATACATAGTTTATGACATCATAAACTATTATAGTATTATGTGTAGATGAACTATGTATAGATAAGAGCCAAGATTGGCATGGATCTATACATACTTGATCTATCTAGAGTTTAGCTATTCATTTCATTGGCATGATTGGCATTGTTCAATACATAGTTTAATTGTTCATTTCATTGGTATGATTGGCATTGATCAATACATAGTTTAGTTGTTCATTGCATTGGCATTGGCATGAATGGAATCTGAAGTAATTCAAATTTATGACTTGGCTCTATTTAGTGGTATTGCATTGATCTCTCATAGTGCTAAGTTGGAACTCATTACAACACTAAATTGTTACATAGTTTTGTTCATTTGATTGGAATTTACGTTGGCATGAATGGCATCTAAAGTAATTCCAATTGGTGAATTGACTCTATTTAGTGGTATTGCATTGATCTCTCACCATACTAAATTGGAACTCATTACATCAACAAACTTTCACATAGTTTAGTTATTCATTTCATTAGCATTAACATGATTAGCATCTGAAGTAATTCCAATTTATGACTTGGCCCTGTTTAGTGGTATTGCATAGATCTCTCACCGCACTAAATTGGAACTTATTATAACAACAAACTATTACATACTTTATTTGTTCATTTTATTAGCATTGGCATGATTGGCTTCTAAAGCAATTCCATTTTCTAAGTTGTCTATGTTTAATGCTATTGCATAGATCTATACATACTTGATCCATCCATAGTTTAGTTTTTGATTTCATTTGCATGATTAACATTGATCAATACATAGTTTAGTTATTCATTTCATTGACATTTTCATGATTGTCATCTAAAGAAAATCTAGTTTATGAGTTGTCTCTGGTTATGACCTTCTAAACTATTGCTATAGTTGTACATTTCATTTCTATTGGTATAGATAATTAGATTTTTAACTATGATATATGCATAGTTGATCTATGCATGATTGGCATTGATCAATACATAGTTTAGTTGTTCATTTCATTGACATTGGCATGATTGGCATCTGAAGAATTTCTAGTTTATGAGTTGGCTCTGTTTAATGGTATTGCTTTCATCTCTCACAGCACTAAAGTAGAACCCATTATTGAGCACATATAGACTATTTTTCTAAGTAGACTAGCATCAAACTATTACATAAGTTAATTGTTTATTTTATTGGCATTGTCATGATTGGCATCTGAAGTAATTCATGGCTATGAGTTGCCTATGTTTAATGGTAGTGCATGGATCTATACATAGTTTATGACCTCATAAACTATTGATATAGTTGTATATTTCACTTCTACTAATATAGATAATGAGAGCTTTAGCTATGATATATATAGGTAATTAGAGGTAATGACATGACATCATTGATCTATACATAGTTTATGAGATCTTAAACTATTATAGTATTATGTGTAGATGAACTGTGTATAGATAAGAGCCAAGATTGGCATGGATCTATACATATTTTATTTATCCATAGTTTAGTTGTTCATTTTATTGGCATGATTGGCATTGTTCAATACATAGTTTAGTTGTTCATTTTATTGGTATGGTTGGCATTGATCAATACATAGTTTAGTTGTTCATTTGATTGGCATTTATATTGGCATGATTGTCATTTGAAGTAATTATAGTTGGTGAGTTGGCTTTATTTAGTGGTATTGTAGTGATCTCTCATTGTACTAAACTAGAACTCATTACATCAACAAATTATTACATAATTTAGTTATTTATTTCATTGGGATTGGCATGATTGGAATCTTAAGTAATTCTAGTTCATAACTTGGCTATGTTTTATGCTATTGCATTGATCTCTCACTGCACTAAACTAGAACTCATTATAGAAACAAGTTGTTGCATAGTTTAGTTGTTCATTTAATTGGCATTGGCATGATTGGCATCTGAATTAAGTCTAGTTGGTGATTTGGTTTTGTTTAATGGTATTGCATTGATCTATACATACTTGATCTATCCATAGTTTAGTCATTCATTTCATAGGCATGATTGGTATTGATCAATACATAGTTTAGTTGTTCATGATTTCATTAGCATTGGCATGATTGGCATCTAAAGTACTTCAAGTTTACGAGTTGGTTCTATTTGGTGGTATTACATTGATCTCTCATAGCACTAAACTAGAACTCATTACAACACTAAATTGATGCGTATTTTAGTTCATTTCATTGACATTTGCATGATTGCATCTAAAGTAATTCCAATTGGTCAGTTGGCTCTATTTAGTGATATTGCATTGATCTCTCACTACACTAAACTAGAACTCATTACAAAAAAAAATTGTTACATAGTTTAGTTATTCATTTCATTAGCATTGGCATGATTGGCATCTGAAGTAATTCTAGTTTAAAAGTTCTCTCTATTTAATGGTATTGCATTGATCTCTCACCACAATAAATTGGAACTCATTACAAAAACAATTTGTTACATAGTTTAGTTTTTTATTTCATTGGCATTTGCATGATTGGCATGATTAACATCTGAAGTAATTCTAGTTGGTTAGTTGGCTTTGTTTAGTAGTATTGCATTGATCTATGATGGTACTAAACTGGAACTCATTACAACACTAAATCATTGCATAGTTTAGTTGTTCATTTCATTGGCATTGGCATGATTGACATCTAAAGTAATTCTAGTTAGTGAGTTGGATTTTTTTAATGGTATTGCATTGATCTATGACAACACTAAACTAGAACTTATTACAACACTAAATTGTTACATACTTTAGTTGTTTATTTCATTGGCATTGGCATCATTGGCATTTGAAGTAATTCCAATTAGTGGGTTACCTTTGTTTGATGGTATTGCATTGATCTATGATAGCACTAAACTAGAACGCATTGCTAATTAGAGCTATAATTGAACTATACTTACATGGAATACACTAAGGAGTAGCAAATGATGAATGCTCAATTGTAAAACTTGAGAGCATATGCTAATAGAAATGTGTTTTGGCAGATGTTTGTATAATTCATGATTCTGTCCCATGTTATATCTATAAGTCCTAATTTTCTTGGATATGTTTTTATTTCTTTCCTTCTTGTCCCTATTTTATTTCCTATGTATGTTTTTTCTAACAAGATTATTAAAATTATTGAGAAATTTCTTCTTCTTCTTCTTCTTCTTTTCTAGTAGATGATTGTACAATTCATGATTATGTCCCATCTTATATGTATATTCCTAATTTGCTTGGATTTTATTTTTTCTTGTCTTTTTTCTCCCTATTTGGTTTCCTATGTATCTTCTTCTTGATAGGATTGTCAATGGTATTGACAAAATGTTTTTCTTTTGTGTTTTTCTAATTGATCCTGAATTGTTGATATTGCAAGACTACAAATGTTAATAAAAAATGAGCTATATGATATTTTTACTATTCATGTTTGTAAATTGTCAATATTTATGATGCAACTCCTTGATGTATTCCATTAAAAAATAATCAGGTTTTACTTTTTCAAGCATATTTAGTTTGTATATGCAGGATTGACCATCTAACAATATGGACAATAATGGGAAGATTGAGCAACATATAAGAGGGTTGCTCACCAAATGTAGGGCATAAGGGTGTACAATGTGGATTTCCCTACATTTTTATATTTAATGGTGTGTTTTCACACCACCATTCAAATCATGAATATTTTTCTTTCCCATTAGTTCATGGATATTACTTGTGTAGATAGTGAATTTCCCTACTTTTTCATATTAAACAGTGTGTTTTCACACCACCATTCATATCATGGATATTGTACTTTCCCATTAGTTCATGGATATTATTTTTCCATATTCTATCTCATGCTACATATGTTACTTTGAATTATTGATCAAATTCAGAATTTCAACATATTTGGAACACTAGTGTTTTGTACTTTTTTGCAATAATCACATTGTTATTTGAAAGTTGGTATCTATTTATGATATTTGTGTTTCATAATAAAATAAGATTTAAAAAATCTACATCTAATTCCAATTCCAATTCAAAAATGAACAACCAAACACAAGAAAAGGATATTCCCAGTCATATTCTGTTCCAATTCCAACTTCTAAATTGGCAACCAAATGTAGAAGATGGAGTTGTATATTCATCTTTTGTGTCAACCAAACAGTCCAACTATCTTCCCAAAATGTAAAACCAAGCTTTCAAAAACTTGGTTTTGAGACAATAAGGTTTTGAACCAAATTCCTCTTCCTCAACCAAACCGGACCTTAGTGTGTGATGGCATATTTGGAAAAGCACTCAATGCCTGTCCGTACATTTATCCTAAACATCTCTTCCAGGTTTGAAGATATTCCATGCTTTAGCAAATGGTTTGATAAATATAGCCTCTACATTTTCCAGCATACAGAATGAGGAATCATTAAAATAATCCATATGTTTATCTAGTGTGTATTGTATGCATATGGGAAAGACATCTCAATGATGGAAGCTTTCAATTATGTTCACCATCATTGTGATCTTTGAGAATCCACATGTATGTTCAAATTCTCCATTAATTTTCATGGTGTGTAATCTTGCACACCTATCATGGTGGATAACATTTGAAGGATGCCAACTAAATTTGTATTCCCTTTCAATACATTTCCCTCTTCTTGTGCTTGGCATCTAGTATGGTCCTCTTCTTTCAATAGGTGCTCCAATGATAACTCTTGTTGCTTCACCTCATTTAGAGAAAAGTGTTACATTTAATAAGAATGCCCCATCCAATTAGCACAAACAACCTCCAAGGTGAAAACATGACCCCTTTTACTTAGACATCATGCCCACTCATATGGTATACCTCTGATTCAACCACAACTTGTTGTTGCATTCAATTGCAAATTCAACATTTGACTTAATTTTATTAAATGGGGCAATTCTCACAGGAAAAATTGGTTATCTAATTACATAGACCCCATTGGTTTAGTATGATCAATTTTCACATGACATACAACTAACACTAGCCTTTTACTAATATTTGATCTACTCATTGTGATAATTAACTTCATAATGTCAAACCTTTACCATGCATCAACACTTATTTTAAAAGAACAAAGCCCTCTCAATAATAAAAAATCTTTGTATAATGGCGTGGAAGGCTTCATTGCCATTAAAAAATGTTAAGATTTAAACATTTCATATATTAATATTCAACACATGCTAATCATATCAAGTTGATCCGATAAATCACCATATTCTATTAACTTAAATCACAAAATCTCAAGGAGGTGAGTTAGGTCACAAAGAGACCCAACTTTAAAAAAAATCCAAACTCAACTAACTGAAACCTCAAGTTGATCTAGTAGCATCATATCATACTAATTTTGAATCAAAATTGATCACTACTTCATTGTTTGAAACACATTTTTCACCTTTTTCTGCAAACTATCACTTTCATGTCGAGAGGTCTCAAAATTAGCATAAAAAACTGACCAAAACACCTAACTAAGCTCTAAAACTTCACATGCATGTTCTTTGACACATATTCTTTTAGATTGAAACTTTTCATCTCATACAATATTAGGGATAAAATTTATGGACTACCAAAGTTTCCTCTTTAAAAATATCATGCAAATGATATGTTAGAGAACAACCATTTGCATTCATTTTGACTTTGAAAACATGTCAAACAGTCACTTGGGAACTTGAAACTTGGGGCATTGGTAGAATTTCATATGGAGAGTATGAATGTGCATTATAGGCTTATGAAATATAAATTGTAAAATTTGGCAAGCATGCAAAGTTGGCTACTAGGAAATATAGAACTGGACATACTGATAAACCAATGATTTTTGCATATGAAATTACTCTAGAAAAGTTTCGAGATGAATTTGTACAAATTTTTGAACTAACACGCATAGATTATTTTCAGTGCAAAAAATAGTGGTGAAACTCATTTGGATTCATCTATCATGGATTCAAAGATATAACATCTCAAACAAGCCTTCCAATCAATCTACACATTTGGTTACTAGTAAAACTTTATAAATTACTTTTGGAATCACGTTTGAAAACTAATCAAATGGATTTTTCATAAGCTTAAATCCAGAACATAGAAAGTATTTAACCTTTAAAATGAAATAGAAAATGAATTTTCACATTTTAATCAAATAGGTCAAAGTTATAACAAGTCAAACATGGCTACTGATAAACTATCATAAAAGACAACTGGGTAATTTTGATTTTTTGCAAATGACATCAACTTGAAAAATTTATATCAAATGGGTTCATCAAGACTTCAAATTGAAAAAATAAGATTTTATTTTTTACTACAATTAAGTTGTATGACCATTTCTTTAAAATACTCAATGGGTCATAAAATACTTACTATCAAATAGGGCTTCCCAGATTAATGTGCAAAATGAAAATTATGATAGAGATGAACAGCCACATTGATAAACTCAAAACTCTATCAAAAAATACTAAAATGACTTGAAATTTAAAACATAGGTTCTCTTACACTTAATCAAGTATACAATATTCAAGTCCAAAGTAGGCTTCTGGATACTATTTAATTGTCAAAATGTAAATTGTGACAAGTGCTCAAAACAACACCTCACCAAATGATTCAAAACTTCAAACTGACAACCTAAGGTGCATGAATTACTAAATACAAGGTAATGAACACTTAAAACACATTTGAAAACTAAAAATGGGAACTTTTTGTTTTGATAGGTAAATGACTGAAGCCTTGATTAATTGTTGTTATTTTTTATAATTAATTATTTTTATGTGTTAAGGTAAATTTGAACCCAAGACCTCCCACATGAGAGGCTCATAAGTTACCGTTGTGTTGTAGGCTCTTGCCCTCAAAATGGAAACTTGACACATAGGAACAACAAGCATTAATAGGAGCTTATTTTAACAAAATTCACAAAATAGTGCTCAAAATATGTTTGCAATTTTGAGTCCCAATATATTGAGCGAGAGAATTATGTAGAGAGAATAATTGTTGTCAAGAGGGAGGCATATGTTGTTCAACTTGTAAGGTGTTGCTGCTACAAAAGAATATGTAATGAACTTATATAGGGATCATCCTAAGACTGGATGGATGAGAATCATTTAATGAAACTAAGAAATAGAGAATACAATTGCAGAGGGAGTTGATAGTACAATATTGAAGATTGTGGATTACATGGTAACTAGTGAAATGTGTGAGGTGTTGCCATCAATGCCAAAGAGGGAAATTGTTGGAAACTATGATTGGATCAATTATTATGTTGTCACTGATGTCAAACCTATTGGTAATATATAATGGCAAACCTACTAGAGAGACATTTACTAACAATATAGAGTGCCATATCATTTGATTGATGAAAAGGATTTGAAAAGAAGAGATAACAAGGTGAGCTAGTGATATTAAAGTAATTAGAATTTAAGTATCATGGAAATACAATGGGAGTTTGAAAATTTAGTCCTTGAAAAGATAATGTGTTGTTCAATTAATACATAAAGTAAAGAAGAAAGTTCCATGAAGTTTAGAGTTGAAACAAGTAAAAAGGATAAGCTTGATCGAGTATCAACATTGATCGATCAATGGATTTGAAGTAGAAGATTAAGAAACTTAAGTAGATTTTGAGTGTTAGTTATTGCCAAGAAAATGTATGGAAAAGTGTTAGCAACAACTAAGCATAGTAATGACCACGTGAGCATCTCAATGTCAAGTGAGAAAGTACAGTGTATGTCCAGCTACATAGTGATGATCAAGTAGAAGAACACACTGATTGTTAAGTGACAACAAAAGTTACAGTTCAAGAAAGAATTAAATTTAAGGCTGACACAGTTAGAACTTTGAATTAGTTAAAGGGAGTGGAAGATAAGGATTGGTGAGCTGGTGTATTTAATGCATGAGGAGAGTTTATTATACAATCAAAGGAAAGGATTTGTTAAGAAGTTTCTCTGAGGAGAAGGAGAAGAAAAATATGGAAGGATTTAATGAATATGACCTAATCCTATGATCAATGATGATGTTTAAGTGAAAAAAGATCAAAATTGCCTATTTAAGGAGCCATAAGAGATGTTTTCTAGGGTTGGTTCATTGTTGATTGGTGATCTTAAGGAGAAGTTTTGAAGATCATAACAACATAAGTGAAGTGTGAAGAGTGATTTCTTGAGGAGATTCCAAGCAGATTAGTGATGGAGATGTCAATGGAGGCCAGTCAATGAACCAATAAATGAGTGAATGGAGATCTCAATTTTCAAAGTGAGTTGTATGTTACTAATAAAACATATTCTTGCCATAGTATAAGTCAAAATCTTTTAACCAAGGTTTGCCTAATAGTCATTTTGTAAATCCTTTAATCAAGATGATATTCTAATGGAATGATTCAAAGTCCTCTAACAAGGCCACTCCTAATAGGCTGATTAAATCCTTCAATAGGCTTACATTTAAAAGTGTGTTGTAGAACCTTTAACAGGGTTGACTCTTAACTGAACCCACTTTAGAAGAGTGAAAAAATGGTAGCATGTTACTTGGTGGATTTTCCCAAATTAGGTTTCTACATTAAATCCTTGTGTTAAAGTGTTATTTTCATGTGTGGATGTTATTTTTATGCATGTTATATTTTTAGTAGTTTATTTACTACTAGTGTCATTATTTTTAGTAGTATATTTTTATGCATGCTCTTGAATTAATACAAATGTGCCATTATCTATTCTTCTTAGGTATGAACATAGCTTCTGCTATGCAAGGACTCTAAATTTGTCTAATCAAACCTTTTTGCAATAGTTATTGAAACTATGTATTTAGTTCTTCATTCTTTTTGGGTGTCAACTAGTGTGGTGCTTTATTAATTAAACTAGATTCTTGTATCAAGTCCATGACATGACTAATGTCTTCTACCATTTTTTCCTAAATAGTTTATTAGTTTAGTCTACCATCACGCAAGGCTTATTTATCATACTCCCAAGGCTTGTTCAACAAGAGGAACTAACAAAAATCTATAGGCATAATATCACACAAGACTTCATCATAATATTGTAACACCCCACCAAAGAACCAAAAAGAAATTAACCTAAATTTTCACTAAGTTTGCCAAACATTTTTTTTAAAGATAATAAAAAAAAGAGATAATATCTAATAATTATATTGGAAGCAATAACTCAGATACATAGAACCATCATAAATGGATTACATCTCTTAACTCATGACATTGACTCACATATATAAGTTTTATTAATATTAAATTTGATATATGAAAAATCCACATCATAGATAGAACAAAAGTATGAATCCAATAATATATAATAATATAAGATGCCACTTGACATAACTAGAATGTATAATTTCTTCCATTATACAAGTCACAGGGTATGAAAAGCCCAAAGAATATACATCATCAATAAAATACATCATCTCATGAGATATATGATAATTAGATATAATACAACACAATATATCCATCCAATAGAAATACAAGATCAGAAAGAAAGGAATAACTGCACAAGTACATACAACAATGACATCCAACTATTAGATCTCAATAGTATAAGAAAAATGCACTACTACCTAACCTCATGGAAAGTAAATGGCCCACTTCCATTGCATTGAGAAGATAATCTCAAGTCTGATATGGATATCAATCCACAAGTCATAACCAACATCTAGGTCAAGAAAATCCTGATAGCAATCTATCTCAAAGGTACCAAGACACAAGTATCATCTAATCCTAGAGGCAAGAAAGATACATAAGAAATATACTATGCAAGTGGGCAAGTGCCATTACATGAGCCAACTCTAAGGTTTCCCTAGTAGCCTCTTTGGACTCTGACCCCCTACTATCTCTATGTGACACCAATATTCTTTCATACAAAAAAGGAATACTAATGAAGCAAGGTCGCAACCAAGCATCCTCTCTACACCCATCCTAGCATGTACTAGGACTTGAGGCATGGGTGAGGAAAAACAATGACTCTTATTAATTCATTTTACTCTCATTTAATGAAATTTTATCACTTATTAAAACAACTTACAATGTGTTACTTAGGAAACCTCTTTAGGATTCCAACATCCATTGCAAGCCACTTTCCAATGTACACATAGATTACCTACCCTAAGCTCATAAAATGTACAATTCATAAAATCACAATTTTGACCTCAATCCTCTAGAAGCAATTGAAAAGAACCTAAAGATAAAACACAATATTCACCTCAATCCTTTACAGGAAACCAGAAAGCACCTAAAGATAAATCACAATATTCACCTTAGTCCTACACAAGCAACTGGAAAACACCTAGAGATAACCGATCAAAAGCTCAAAGGTTACAGAAAGAAAGTTATAATAATCACCTCATTTCTATACAAGCAATTCAAAAACATCAAAAGATAACTAATTAAATCTTAATGGTTACACCAAGAAAATCATACCATTCACCTCAATTCTACACAAGAAACTGGAAAGCACTACAAACATTTGATCAAACTCATCATAGAAAATATGTGACTACATCACAATGGGTGGGTATAAAAGATCATATACAAAAAAATATGATAGAACAAAAACCCTCAAGCCTTTGGTAAACATCCTGATTGGTCAAAGTACTAAGTCAAACTTGAACCCAACACAAAAGAAAATATACATCATAGCAGTGTAGTTTCATAGATTTTTTTTTGTTTTGAAAACATAGAATTTTGTTTAAACAATAGGGTTCATGTTTTCATTTCATTTTAAGTCTTAGATTTAATAAAGTTTACAAATTTCCCTTTAACAGATAAATGATTATTTATTTAAATCAATGTTAGATTTAAAAATAAATAACAAAATTATACCCTATTGATTTTAATCAAACCTCAATATCCAAAACTTGAAATTCATTAATTAAATATATATTATTAAAAATAAATTCTTTTAGAATTAAAGAACTGTTATTAATTTTTGAAATAATAATTATTAACTATTAATAAATAATAATTTATTAATAATACAATTATATTATTGATAATCTAATATTAACCATTTAATATTATTAACAGCTTTTAATTTAATTAATTTAATTTATAATTAAACAAACTATATTAAATATTTAATAATAAATAAATAAATAAAAATATTAAATATTATAAAAAAAATGCTTTTAAGGTTTATGTTTATGGCCTGTTGGCCCTACTACAGATGACAACGGTCACTACTTCAGCAACCTTGGTTGTCACATCAACTACAACTATTGTCGACAACCCTAGCTACCTTCGCAATCGGCTACCATAGCCACACGAGGAAAGGGGAAACAAGGAGGTCATTTCCCAAATTCTTCTTTTCAAATATATATAATGTAATGCCCGCTAGGTAACCCAAAAAAAAATTAACCTAAAGTTTTACTAAGTTTGACAAACTTTTTTTTTAAAGATAAAGGTACAACAATAATTATAAAATAGTGGAAGCAATAACAATACATAAACACACACCATAAAATAGATTACAATTCTTCAAGGTCTCATGATGTTGAATCACATTTAATTTTAACTAACACTAAATCCAATATATAAGATATCCATATTAAAGAATAACTATAAGTACAAATCTATTTAAATAATATACAATTTTATAAGATATCATTTGGCAATAAAGAGAATGCACAATCATCCACTGTACAGGTCATAGGGTATGAAAGGCTGAAATAATATACATCATGAAATAAAATACAATATAATAGTACAACCATCCATCATAGAAATACAAGAATTGGTAGAAAGGGACATCTGCACAAACACATCTAGTAGCGGCATCTGATAATCGAATCTCAATGGTATAGAAAAAGCACTATCACCCAACCTCATGGAACCCAAAAAGGCCCACTACAACCATGTTGAGGAGATAAACTCAAGTCCCAAATGGATAACAAACTCAAAAGTCAAAAACCAACATCTAGGTTCAAGGAATCACCTTAAAGCAATCTAACTCAAAGGGTACCAAAACACAAGTATCAACTAATCTTAGAGGCAACACCGACACATAGAAAATCTATTATGCATGTGGGCAAGTGTCATCAAATGAACCAACTCTAGGGTTACCCAGCTAGTCTTTTAATCCTCTAACCCCCTAGTGACTCTATGTGGCACTAGTATCCTTTCATACTAACAAGGCATACTAACGAAGAATGGTCACAACTGAGCATCCTCTCTACTCCCATCCTAGCATGTACTAGTACTTGAGGCATGGGTGAGAAAATCAATGACTCTTATTAATTCATTTCAGACCCATTAATGAAATGTTATCACTTATCAAATAACCTACAATGGGTTATCTATCATCCTCTTTAGGGCCTCGGCCTCCATTGCAAGCCACTTCCTAACATGACATATAGATAACCTACTCTAAGCTCAGTAAAATAAAATAAAAATATCAAAAGACCACATACCATACATCAATTTTAAACAAGCAACTAACAAGCATTGAAATATCACTGGTCAAAATACAATCATCACTAAGATGATCACCCTAATAGGACCGATCCAAGAAAGTACACATAAACCAATCCACATCATAACATGACATCACCAAGAACTAATCATACAAACACCTCAGTCCTATACAAGTGATTGGAAAGGAATTCAAATATAACTAATTGAAGACTCAAAGGTTATATCGAGTAGATCATACCATTCACCTTAGTTTCACACAAGAAGACTAGAGAGCAATAACAATCAATAGATCAAAACACCTCATAGATCATGCAAGACACATTACCATGGTTGGGTATAAAAGATCGTATACAATGCATCATCGTGACATCATATATAGAACTCCCAAACCTCTTGTAAACATCTTAATTTGGTCAAAGCTAAGTCAAACCCTAGAAACCCAACACCAGTAAATCACACGTCATATAAGGTACATACAAAAGTCATTTTCATAATTCATTCTATTTTGAAAACACATAAGTTCAATGTTCACTATAGGTTTTTAAGTTTTTATTTTCATTTCCAAATATTATAGTTCATAATATTTTTTATCTCAATCAAGATTTAAGTTTCCATTTCTCTAGTTATAAAACTTACTAAGGTTTTCGAGTTCACTAGAATTCCAAATGATTCAACAAATCATATAAAGTTGTTTAAACATTGTTTCATAGTTTAATTCATTATTCAAAACATAGAATTCAATGAACATACACATCACAGTTTTCATCTTTTTAAATTATGTTAATTACTAAGGTTTTTGAATAAGAAAAAATTTCCTAGCAATATAAATCATTTTCATATAAAATTGAACCATCAAGCACAGCCCAAGTTTATAAAAGATAACCATTAATTCTCGCAATTAATTTATTTTATTTTCAATTTACTTTAGAATTATATTTAAATAATAAAGTAATAAATCAAATTTTCAAATAATTAAATTTAAAATTTTAACAATACTTATTAAAATTATTAATAATTATTATTATCAATTATTACCATGATAATTTTAAATTAATTAAACTTTGTAAAAAAAATTTCAAAAAAGGAAACCTGCTAAAAATAGAAACTTCCAAAAATAGAAGCCTACTAAAAATAGAAACTTTCCAAAATGGAAACCTACCAAAAATAGAAAGTTTTCAAAAATATAAACCTACTAAAAATAGAAACTTTCAAAAATAAAAACCTAATAAAAATACAAGATTTCCAAAATGGAAATCTATTAAAAATAGAAAATTTCCAAAAATAGAAACCTACTAAAAATAGAAACTTACTAAATATGAAAACTTTCTAAAAATGGAAACTTTCCAATATAGCCCTGATATAAAAATCTAAACCAACCAATCAAATTCTATAAAACTGAATTTGTTTTCCTTTTTAGAACCCAAAACCCGATTTAACAATTCCATATATGAAACCTCAATTTAACAATAAGGGTTTCAATTTAACTCTTTCACAAATGTGTTGAAGAAAAAAGAACAGTAAATCTTAGCACGAGGATTTTCTAGTTTCCAATTTGTATATAGATTTTTCCTAAGAATGATGAAAAACCAAATAAATACACAAGGTTTTCAATTATTACATTGCTTACAGAAGTTCTCAAAAATGAAGATCAATAAACATGCAAAAAAATGGTCTCAACTCAGAAGAATTCTAAAAATAGAAACACAATAGACATGGAGAAGACGAGAATTTGAAGGATGAAAAACCATTGTACATGTAAACCATGAGATCCTAGATTTGATGCTAAAACAACAATCACAGGAAGCACGAAAAATAATCCGCTTTCTCTGAAAACTTCCTTCTTTGAAATTGCTCCTCCAAAACTTGTGTAATTGCAAAATGAACTCTAGATCTTTGATAAAGAGTTCTCCCTTAATTTGGGGCTTTGATTATGCATTCACATGATCTCTGATAAAGTGTTCTCCCTTAATTTGGAGATCTGATTCTGCAATCACGCGATCTCTAATAAAGAGTTCTCCCTTAATTTGGGGCTCTAATTATGCAATCACACAAGGGAACTTGCTGATGAATTACTATTTATTTATCTTATTATCTTTTACATCTTTATGCACAAATTTTTAGATATTTAATTAAAATTTCTTTATTAAATTAATTAGTTTTCTCTCTTTAATTGAATTTATTATATTTAAAAATATATTATTATTAAACTAAATAAATACAGTCCTAAATATATTATTATTAAATTAAATAAATAACATCATGCCCAAAATTAGACTATAACTTTATCTTTAAATAATTTTTTTAATTTAATAAATTCATGAGACGTTTTAATAATATATTTATTAATTCAACTAATAATATTATTTAGAGTTTATTATTTAAAATAAAACTCCTACATAATTCTTATTAAATTAAATAAATATAATTATGTCTAAATTAGAACCATAACTTAATCTTTAAGTTTCATTCTTTTATTTAATAAATTCATGAGACATTTTTAATAGTATATTTATTAACTTAATTAATAACATTATTTAGAGTTTATTATTAAAATAAAACTCCTAAATAATTATCATTAAATTAAATAAATATAAATAAGCCTAAATTGGAACTTTAATAAAATCTTTAAATTTAATTCTTTTATTTAATTAATTTCTCAATTAATTAAATATTAAATTTCTTTATAAAATTTTAATTAAATTAAATTAAATTGTTAAATTATCTTTTAATTCGATTTAATTAAAATAGAAAATCACCACAAACCCACAAAACCAAAAATGACAACTCAATTGAAGATAAAGAACATAATCAAACTTTAGGGTTAAAATAACGAATTCACATCACTTGAGAAATTCAGAAAGGTGAAACTAACTCAAATACTTGTCCTATTTTCTAGGACAATTGGCTTAGGATTTAGGATTTAGACTCAAGAGTTATCTCCACACTCATACCATTGGAATGCTAAGATAGGGTACACTCATCCTAGCAATTTAGGGAAGTTGATAGCCGATACCTATAATCTACATAAATTTTATACATGTATAAACACAATATTATAAACTAAACAAGCAATGGTAGGAAGTAGTTCATTGTGTAGATATTGACTAGCAAGTGACTATGACTCCCTTCCTCAACCACATCAGAAAAATCACACATAGAGAATACACACACACACACACACTATACACATGCAATTATGTGGTTAGTATTCATAGAAATCACATAAACATCATTCAACTAACTAACATCATTAAATAATTGAAAGTCACTATAGGAACATATATATCATCATTGAAAGAATAAATATAAACACATGAAATAATTGAACAACTCATCACATAAATCAACTAGGTACGAAATGACATATCATCAAACCTAGTAACGAAGTACCTATAATCATAAAACATACTTAAAAAATTGACCTAAAAGAATCCGATACTACAATAGTAAAGTCAAGTAGGTGTAGGCATTACATCTCTCTCTCTCTCTCTCTCTCTCTCTCTCTCTCTCCATATACATATACATATGAAAAAATAAAACAAACACCTCCCTACCAAAATGCAATTTCTTAATTTCCAAGAAATATTATGTGTGATAAAAAATATCATAGTAAAATATTTACTATGTTAATTTTTTATTAACATATTTTATAATTTTTTTAATAAATTTACAAAATAGATATGATAGGTAAAACACAAACAACCAATCATATTTTTTATATCAAATTTTGATTTCTTTTCCAAATGTACTTGAATGTAATCAATCAAATTATGAATCTATGAAATCTACCAAACAAGGTTTCAATTCTTCCATTCATTTACATATGTTTTTGAAAATGAAGGACAATAAATAAACAAACATGGGTTTCAACACAATTAAACTCTGAAAATAATTCCATTCAAACATAGAGAAGACAGAGATTTTAAAGAAAGAAACTGCTTCCCAAAATTCACAAGATTCTTCCTAGACTTGATGCTAAACAAATGAATGCATAGAACTCACAAGCAGCTTCCTTTTCTTTCAAAACCCTCTTCTCAAAAATGTGTTTCTCCAAACCTGTGTGTGGAGAAATGAGCTCTAATTTCTTAATAAAGAGATTTCTCCAATTAGGGCTTCAGTTTTGTAATCATGTGAAACCTTTTTTCTTTAATATTGTATTATATTTTAGTTTCATGTGCAACCTTTTTGCATTTTAATTAAAATAAACTTTATTAAATTAATTCCTTCTCTCTCTTATTAAATCACAAGACATCTTTAATAAAATATTTATTAATTTAAGTAATAATAATATTTAGAGTTTATTTTTAAAATGAAACTCCTAAATAAATTATTATTAAATTAAAAAAATATTATCATGCCTAAATTATAGCTTTAATTAAATATTTTAAATTTAATTCTTTTATTTAATTAATTTCTCAATTAATTAAATATGATTAAATATTGATTTTTTCTTTATAAACTTTTTGTTAAATTAAATCATTTGATATTCTTTTATTTGATTTAATTAGAACTAAAAATCACAAGCAGCCCATAAAACTAAACATGAAAACTCATCATAAAAAAGAGTACTAGATCAAACTCAAGAGTCAAAATCACAAATTCACATCACTCGACAAATTTAGAAGGGTAAAAATTAGATACTTGTCCTACTTTCTAGGACAATTGGCTTAAGGTTAGGATTTGGACTCGAGAATTTTCTCCCTTCTTTTACCATTGAGGTGCTCCAATAGGGCATGCTCATCTTGGCAATTTAGGGAAGTCGATACCTGGTACCTACAATCTACATAAAATTTGAGAATGTATATACACATATAAATCTATACTAAACAAGAAATGGTGAGAAGTGGTGCATCATGTAGATCCCAACTAGTAGGTGACTACGACTCCCTCCCTCAACTACATCAGAAATGTTAACTATAAAGTAAAACATATGTAAGTACACCATACACATGCAAGTATCAGGTAAGTAACTATAGAAATAGCATATAAAACATCCATCAATCTATTATCATGAAATAACTATAATCACTATATGAACATACAAAATATCATCATCAAAATGGTAAACATAAACACCTAAAATAACCATGTATCAAGTAGCTCATCAAATATATCAATTGAGTCTGAAATAATATCCAATCAAATGCAATAACCACGTACTACTAATCATAAAACTAGTATGAAAGAGTTTGGTGATAGAACATGAAAAGTAAACTAGGGGTAGGCATTACATCCACCCCCCTAGACTTAAGCTTACTCCTGGAAGCCTACAAGAAAGATAAAAACTCTAGCACTCACTATGTGGGTCCCATTGGACCCTTTCCCCTTGTCAGAGGATAAAACTCCACTAAAAACACCCACTAAGATCTACACATATCTCCAATCGTGGGTTCTAAAGTTGTAGGTCTCTGATCTGAGAACTGTGATTTTCATTGAAGACAATGTGACGACTTGTGTGTAATGCCCCACCATGTGACCCAAAAGAAGCTAACCTAAAGTTTTACCAAGTTTTTCAAACATTTTTTTAAGATAAAGATACAACAACAGATATAATTTAGTGGAAGCATTAACATTCACATAAACACATACCATGAAATAGATTACAATTCTTAAGGGTCCCATGACATTAAATAACATTTAAGTTTAATTAATATTAAATCTAATAGATATCAATTCCACGTCATGGAATAACTACAAGTATGAATCCATTTAAATAATATGCAATCATCTCCAATGTCACTTGGCAATAATCATAATGCACAATCATCCATTGTAAATCACAGGGTATGAGATGCTGAAATAATATACATCAACAAATAGATTACATCATCTTGTAAGATATATGACATAAAATACAACACACTAAGTATAATCATCCATCATAGAAATACAGGAATAGATAGAAATGAATATCTATACAAACACATCCAGCAGTGGCATCTGACAATTAGATCTCAATAGTCTAAGAAAAAACCCTATCACCCAACCTCATCGAACCCAAAAAGGTTCACTGCCACTGTGCTAAGGAGATAGGCTCAAGTTCCAAACATGATAAAAAACTTAAAACTCAAAACCAACATCTAGGTTCAAGCAATCACCTGAAGGCAAACTATCTCAAAGGGTACCAAGACAAAAGTATCAACTAATCCTAGAGGCAACAAAGACACATAAGAAATCTATTATGCATGTGGGCAAGTGTCATCACATGAGCCAACTCTAAGGTTACCCTAGTAGCCTATCTAGATGCCAACCCCCTAGTGTCTCTATGAGGCATCAATATCCTTTCATACAGACAAGGCATACTAATGAGTCGACTCTAAGGTTAACTAGCTAGTCTTTTAATCCTCTGGCCCCCTAGTGAATTTTTATAGTACCAATATCTTGTTAATTCATTTTAAACCCATTTAATGAAATGTTATCACTTATTAAATAACCTATAATAGGTTACCTAGGTAGCCTCTTTAGGGCTCCAGCCTCCATTAAAAGCCACTTCCCAACACAACGTACAAATAACCTACCTCAAGCTCAATAAAGCAAAAAGATTTCAAGAGACCATATACCATACATTAGTTCTTAAACAAGCAACTGACAAGTCCTAAGAAACATTGATCTTAATCATGGATTCCACCAATACGATCATCCTAATAGGGTTGATCCCAAAATTAAGTACACATATACCAAATCCATGTCAATGTGACATCACCAAGAATAAATTATACAAACACCTCAATTCTATAAAAGTGACCGAAAAGCAATCCAAATACAACTAATTGAATCATAAAGGTTATATCAGATAGGTCACACCTTTCACCTTAGTTTCACACAAGAACACTAGAAAGCAATAACAATCAATAGATGAAAAATCCTCATAGAGCATACATGACACATTACCATAGTTGAGTATAAAAGATTGAGATCAAAACATCATCATGACATCACAAAATAGAACTCTTGGGCCTTTGGTAAACATCCTAATTTGGTCAAAGTACTAAGTCAACCTAACACCTAACAGTAAATCACACATTATAAAAAGAGTACATACAAAAGTAACTTTCACAAAATATTAGGTTTAGAAAACACAACGGTTCAAATTTCATTAAAGGTTTTCAAGTTTTCATTTTTATTTTTTCAAATATATTACAGTTCATAAAGTTTGCAAATAAGTTTTCAATTTCCATTTCTCTAGTTACCAGATTTACCAAAGTTTTTGAGTTCACTAGAATTTTACACAATTCAAGAAATCATATAAATTTGTTTAAACATTGTTTCATAGTTCAATTCATTACCAAAACATAAGAGTCCAATGAACATACACATCACAGTTTTCATCTTTTAAAAGTATGTTAATTACTAAGGTTTTTAAATATGAAAATTTCCCTAGCAATATAAATCATTTTCATATAAAATCAAATCATTAAGCACAACCCAAGTTTACTAAAGATAACCATTAATTCTCCCAATTAGTTTTTTTGATTTTTAATTTACTTTAGAATTATATTTAAATAATAAAGTAAATCAATTTTTCAAATAATTAAATTTAAAATTTTCACAAAATTTATTAAAATTAATAATTATTATTATTATCAATTATTACCATAATAATTTTAAATTAATTAAACTTTGAAAATAAATTCTCAAAAAGGAAACCTGCTCAAAATGAAAACTTACAAAAAATGGAAACCTACTAAAAATGGAAACTTTCTAAAAATAGAAACCTAACAAAAATAGGAACTTTTCAAAAATGAAAAGCTACTACAAGCATAAACTTTCCAAAAATAGAAGCTTGCTAAAAATAAAAACTTTCCAAAAATGGAAACCTACTAAAAATAGAAACTTTCTAAAAATAAAAGCTTGCTAAAAATAAAAACTTTCTAGAAATAGAAAACTCTTAAAAATAGAAAATTTTTTGAAATAGAAACTTGCTAAAAATAGAGACTTTCTTAAAATGCAAGGTTACTAAAAATAAAAACTTACTAAAAATGGAAACTTAATAAAAATGTGAAATTTTCAAAAATGAAAAACTTACTAAAATTGAAAACTTTCCAAAAATGAAAACTTATTGAAAACAAAAACTTTCCAAACTAGATCTCATAGAGCAATGAAATTTAAACAATTAAATTTAGTAATTTAAAACTAGTTTTCTTTTCAGAACCCCTATCTTGAATTTAATCAAATCCATTATGAATTGCCCAATTTAAATCAAACAAGGGTTTCAAATCTTAAGTTAACAAATAAGGGTTTCAATTTAATTAATTTGTTCACAGCAAAATCAAGAACAAAGAATAGTCACTTTCAACACAAGGGTTCCAACCAAATCTAAAATTCTGAAAATAGATTTATCCAGACATGAAGAAGACAAGAATTCAAAGAATGGAAATTCACTGTACAATTAAACAACAAGATCCTACCTAGATCTGATGCTAGAATGACGAATGCACAAAATACGCAACAATTCTCTTTTTCTGAAAACCTTCCTCTCTAAAATTGCTCCTCCAAGACCTGTGTAATTACATAATGAGCTCTAGATCTCTGATAAAGAGTGATCCCCTAAATTGGGGCTCTCATTGCGCAATCATGAGAGGGAACTCGTTGATCAATTACTGTTTATTACTTTATTGCGTTTTTACCTTTTCATGCACAACTCTTTTAGATATTTAATTACAAAATATCTTAATTAGCTTTCTCTCTTTGATTAATTTATTATATTTTACTTTCATGTATACTCTATGTAATTTTTATTAAAATAACTTTATTAAATTTATATTCTCTCTCTAGTTAATTACAAGATGTTTTAATAATATATTTATTAATTCAACTAATAATATTATTTAGAGATAATTATTTAAAATAAAAATCCTAAATAATGATTATTAAATTAAATAAATATCATTATGATTAAATTAGAACCATAACTTTATTTTTAAGTTGAATTCTTTTATTTAATTAATTCATGAGATGTTTTTACGAGATTTTTTTTAATAATATATTTATTAACTTAATCAATAACATTATTTAGAGTTTTTAATTAAAATAAAACTCCTTAATAATTATCATTAAATTAAATAAATATACATATGTCCAAAAGTAGAACTTTAATAAAATCTTTTAAATGTAAATCTTTTATTTAATTAATTTCTCAATTAATTAAATATAATAAATATCAAAATTTTTTATAAAATTTCCATTAAATTAAATCATTAAATTATCTTTTAATTCAATTTAATTATAATAAAAAAATCACCATATGCCCACAAGAATGAATACGAAACCCATCATATAGAACATAAAACTAAATTAAACACTAGGGTCAAAATCATGAATTCACATCAATAGTTAACAAATTTAGAAAGGTGAACTAACTTAGATACTTGTCCTATTTTCTAGGATAATTGGCTTCGGTTAGAATCTAAACTCAAGAGTTATCTCCCCACTTATACCATTGAAATACTGTGATAGGGTATGCTCATCCTAGCAATTTAGGGAAGTTAGTACCCGGTACCTACAATCTGCATAAAATTCATGCATGTACAAACACATATTCTAAACCAAACATGTAATGGTAGGAAGTGGCGCATCATGTAAATCCTGACTAGCAGGTGACTACAACTCCCTTCCTCAACCACATCAGAAATATCACACATAAAGAAAGCATACATGCACACCATACACATGCAGTATGAGGTATCCATAGAAATTGCATATAATAAATCTATCTATCTTACAATCATGAGATAACTGAAATTACTAACTGAACATACCTATATCATCATCAAAATAATCATGAACATATGAAATAATTGAATAAATTAAGTAGTTCATCACATAAATCAACTGAGTATGAAATGGCATATAATCAAACTGGGTAACCAAGTACCGATAATCACAAAACACAATCTAAAAACTGGCCTAAAAGAATTTGACAATATAATAGAAAAGTCAAAAAGGGGTAGGCATTGCATTTTGTCCATGTTGTCTACATGAAAAACATTCTTCATTAAAACTCCTATGCACTCTAGGTGTGCTAGATTACTGAAAACTACCCCCACTAGCATAAATAGTATTTTGTGATAGTTGGTCATATTGGTTGCACTTATTGTGCTGAGATTATTGACAATCCCTAGATTTTGAACCATTACCAACACTACATGATAGAGGATAAGATCCTCCATTCTACTACTATTGATTGCCTCCTGAAGAAGAAGGCTTCCTACTACTACCTACTCCCTCGTTATCTTTGGACCCTAGTGCTGCAGGTTCTTCTACAAACCAATATGTTCCAAGGTGACATTTTTCTCTATAAGGATAGCCTAATGTACCACATGCTTGAGGGTTTTAGGTTGGAAAACCTTTACACCCCCAATGAGACAATTCTTCAAACCCTTAATGAAGTTCTAAACCATCAATGGTTAAATACCATTGGTTCCTGCATAAGGCATGAATTCATAGAATTTTTGCTCAAACTCTTACACGGTCATAATATATTGCTTCAGACTATGGAACTTATATACCTTCTACTGGTTCCATTTCTCTAGTAGAAAGCATGCATGAAAGTTCTCAAGAAATAACTCCCATATAATGATGGTCATGTTCACACACAGATTCTTCTCTTTTATATTCCACCATGAAGACCCAAAGAGCTCTTAGGGTGGGTGATGGAAACCTCACTTTGACATTAGAGTCAAAGTCCTGCATCGCAAAACATCCATCTAAAGAAATTAACCACTACTATGTCACATATCATGTCCCAACCCCATTGAAGGGTTTTACCTTGGATCTATGTAGGTCCTTCATCTGAGCTACCTTAACTAACTCCTATCTATCAGCATGGAGGTCTCTCTAAGGACTCCTAGATCTCTAGCTCTCCTCATTCCCAAAATGATGTGCTCCAACTTGATCAATACCCGTTGGAGGAAGTAGGCGATCTAAGATCATCCTTATCATTTGGCTCAAATTAGTTTCCTCTGAGTCAGCATGCTCTTGTCTATGGCTCTCCTCTCTATTACCCTCCTAAATAAGACTCTTTGCATGAGTTAGAGGAGGACTATCTTGTCAACCTCTTTCATGACCTCTGCCTCTGCTTGCACTATGAACCCTAACAATAGATCTAGTCTCAAATGCCATCTTCCTACAACACCCAATAAATAACAACAAAATATGCATAAGGTCAACAAGGCATACCATGCCTTAAAGCACAATCATAAGAAAATATGCCTGAAATCTAACTCAAGAGTTATTCAAATTTTTCCTTTTTCTCTATTTTTGAAGTACTCAATTTCGAAGTCTTCAAGTGTTCAAGTTGCAAAAGATACATAAAACTATTTAAGTTATGTTTCAGTGTAACCAGCTAACAACTAGTGGCATTCTAATATACCTAGAGCTCCAAATGTAGAAACTTAGGCTTTGATACCAGATGTAATGCCCTACTAGGAAACCCAAAAGAAAATAACCTAAAGTTTCACTAAGTTACATAAACATATTTTTTTTAAGATAATAACAATAAGAGATAATATATTGGAAGCAATAATCCACATACATATAGCCATCATAAATAGATAACATCTCTTAAGGGTCCCATGACATTGAATCACATATATAAGTTTTATTAATATTAAATTTGATATTTAAAAAATCCACCTCATAGATAGAACATAAGTACAAATCCAATAATATACAATTATATACGATGCCACTTGGCATAACTAGAATGCATAACCATCCACTATATAAGTCACATGGTATGAAAAAATTAAAGAATATACATCATCAATAAAATATGTCATCTCATACGATCTATGATAGATATAATACAACATAATATATCCATCTGACAAAAATACAAGATCAGAAAGAAAGGAATAACTGCACAACTACATCCAGGAATGACATCCAACTGTCGAATCTCAATGGTATAAGAAAAATGCACTACCACCCAACCTCATGGAACCTAAATGGATCACTCCCACTACACTGAGGAGTTAATCTCAAGTCCCATACGAATATCAATCTACAACTCATAAAAAACATCTAGGTCAAGGAAATCCTCATAGAAATATATCTCAAAGGAACCCAAAAACAAGTTTCATCTAATTCCAAAGGAAACAAAGACACATAGGAAATCTACTATGCAAGTTGGCAAGTGTCATCACATGAGCCAATTCTAAGGTTACCTTGTAGCCTCTCTAGACTCTAGCCCCCTAGTGTCTCTATGCAGCACCATTATCCTTTTGTATTGACAAGGCATACTAATGAAACAAGGTCAAAACCAAGCATCCTCTCTACTCTCATCCTAGCCTAAACTAGCACTTGAGGCATGGGAAAGGAAAAATAATGACTCTCATTAATTCATTTTACTCTCATTTAATGAAATGTTATCACTTATTAAAACAACTTACAATGGTTATCCAAGCAGCCTCTTTAGGGTTCCAGTCTTCATTGCAAGCCACTTCTCAACATACACATAGATTACTTACCCTAAGCTCATAAAAAGTACAACTCAAAAAATCATAATTTTCAATTGAGTCCTTTACAAGAAATTGGAAAGCACCTAAGGTTAAAATGTTGTATTCACCTTAATCCTTTACAAGCAACTGGAAAGCACCTACAGATAAATCATAATATTCACCTCAGTCCTACACAAGCAGCTAGAAAGCACCAAGAGATAACTGATCGAAAATTCAAAGGTTACAGAAAGAAAGTCATTATAATCACCTTAGTTCTATACAAGCAACTAAAAAATATGAAAACAAAATTGATTTAAACTCAATGGTTACACTAGGAAAATCATACCATTCACCTTTGTTCTTTCCAAGAAACTAGAAAGCACTACAAACATTTGATCAACATCATCATAGAAAATACATGACTACATCACACTGGTTGGGTATAAAAGATCATATATAAAACATCATCATAGAATAAAAACCCCCAAGCCTCTAGTAAACATCCTGATTGGTAAAAGTACTAGGTCAAACCTAAACCCAACAGAAAAGAAAACATACAACATAACAGTGTATTTTCATAGATTTTGTTTGGTTTTTAAAATGTAGAATTTTGTTTAAACAACAAGGTTCATGTTTTCATTTTGTTTTAAGTCTCAGAATTAATAAATTTTACAAATTCCCCTTTGACAAATAAATTATTATTTAATTAAATCAATATTAGATTTAAAAATAGACAACATAATTATACTTTATTGATTTAAAATAAAACTTAATTCCCAAAACTTGAAATTCATTAATTAAATATGTTTTAAATAAATATTTTATAATTAAATAATAATTATTATTTATTAAAATAATTATTGTTAGCTATTAATAAATAATAATAATCTATTAATAATCACAATTACTATTAATAATAATCTAATATTAACTATTTAATATTATTAATAACTTTTAAAATAATGCATTTAATTTATAATTAGAAAAACTATATTAAACATTTAATAATAAATTTAAAACAATATAAATTAGTAAATTAAAAAAAAAACCTTTTAAAGGTTTATGTTTATAGCCTATCAGCCCTACTACAGATGGCAACGCTTGCTGCTTAGGCAGTATTGGTTGTTGCAACAGCTATGACTATTGTCAGTAGCACTGGCTGCCTTCGCAGTCAACTATCATAGTTACATGGGGAAAGGGGAAACTAGGAGGTCATTGCCTTGTATATATATAATTAAAACAAATAGTCCCTCTACCAAAATAAAATTTTCTTGATTTCTAAGAAATATTTTGTGATAGAAATTATCACAATATCATAGTAAAATATTTACTATTGTAATTTTTATTTCCATATATATTTATTTTTATAAATTTATAAAATAGATTTGATAGGTAAAACATGAAAAATCAATCAAATTTTGCATTTCAAATTTTGATTTATTTTCCAAACCTACTCAAATGTAATCAATCAAACTACGAATCTAAAAATATACCAAACAAGAGTTTCAATTCTTCCATTCATTTACAAATATTTTCAAAAATGTGTTGGAATTTACATGTAGGAAGAATACTTGTGGGGGGGGGCGGTGAAGTAGAATCACCAAACTTTAAGCTATAAAACTTTTAACTGAAATCATTACATGCATGTAACATTTCTAATTAACATGAAAGTAAAGTCATGCATGAAAATAGATAACATAATATTTGATCACCTAGAAACCCTCCAAAATGAGAAGGTAAAACTAGGGTGGGGATGACACCCACAACTTATCACTATAGCAATATGTAACTTGTCAAGGTTACAAAGTTTGACCATCATCAATGGTCTACCCTGTGAGAGGCCTACCCTATTAAAGGCTTCAACACCCTGTTAAAAGTATTCATGTCTAAAGGATTTACAAAACATTCACTTGGAATGTCACTTTGTTAAAGGATTTACAAAATGACTATTAAACCAACCTATCTTCATAGGATTTTCATTCTCCTAATACAATGGCTAGAAAGTATAGTAGAATGTGTTGACCTGATAACTTACAATCTTCAATTGCTGATTTTAGATTGATGTTTAGTCCATTCTGATCTGGTCCTCTTTGATCTAATATGGTTATGTATGGAGTGCTGATACTCTATTTTGATGTTCACTGATATGGCAATTCCTCTATTTTTCTAAGTCACCTTGAGTGTATTCTTCACACTTCTATTCTTCTCTCTCTTTCACTCTGTCATTCCTCTCTTCAATTCTCTTCTCGCATACTCTCTCATGCATTGCTGAATTATGAGGTTTTGACCTCCTTAAAAAGGTTTCATGACTTAACGTTATGTATGAATCCACAATTGAGATTCATCAATCTTTCCTGCTCAACTCTTTCCATTTTTCTGATTGGTTGCATGTTGATTTCATAGGTAATCAAATAGATTTGATCTTATCTTTTAATCATTCGAGATTTATCATATGTCAGCTCAAAAATGGTTTACATCTTGGTTTGTGAGGGCACAAACTCTTATGTTGATTCTTTGTTACTTGGAAATTACTGATTACTGATGCTTGGCATCTATAGTTTACTCTGCACATATACTGACTCAGCATCTATTAGTCACTCAACAGTTGAAACTTGCTTGGCACTGTCTATTTGCACGACATCTAAATGACTCAACACATACTGTAACTCAGCATCTATATTATACTTGGCATCATCTTTAAAAAATTCTTAAGTGTGTTGACACTCAATTGTCAAAACCAATCTGAGATCAACAATCTCCCCCTCTGACATAAGTGTCAAAAATACTCAACTATACATGATGAATCTAATTTCTTTGATTATAATACACATTCTATTCGGTATATATAGAAAACTTCAAAATGGTATTTTTGTGATGGATTTTATACCTCAAAATTTGTAACTCCTCTTGAGTTGGTGTGCCTTTACTGTATCAAAAACTTCTCATGCTAGATTTGTCTCATGTTGATTCTGATATGCCTTGCCTTATCATTCTTTCTCTTATCTACTCTGTTCTGACTCCCCCTTTCACATATCTTCCTTTCCAATTATAGTTTCCTTTTGGATTTTTTGTTTCTCCCCCTCAAAATTTATCTCCCCCTTTTTGACACTTATGTCAAAGGAGTCTATACATTAACTGAATATTTTTCCAAAATAGATTTATTTACCTTCATTACTATCCTTAGAGCAGCATCCCAATTCTATAGTGCAATTTCTAATGATTTTATTTGGATGGCTAACTTTTCTGCAAGGTGAACTATGCCTTCTAATGTAGAAAGATTGGGGTCTTCCTTTAACACATTTTCAGCATAGGCCAATTCTTTCTACAAAATTTCTATGTGTGGGGTTATGGCAGATTGTATGTAGATTAATTTAGTGTATTTACCTAATATTCTATTAACACAGTTAATTCCTTCTGAGTGTGAAGTGTAGTGTTAAAATGCTTCTCACTCTAAGCTGGATCTTTGGGTAGTTGCATGCTTGGTATATTTAAATTCCTCTCCAAGCTCATTATTCACTCGTTGGGTTTCTATGTGAAAATTTATGGGTCACACAATTTTTGGTACAATGAGAATATGTTCTCAAGTACTACCTTTACATTTTCAATTTTCTTTGCCAGCTCAACTTTTGAAAGTGCAGTTTCTATAGAGATTTTCTCATTTACCTTCACCTGAAATTTCCTTTCTAAACATTCTAGTAGTTTTGCATTTGTATCAAGGTCTTCATTTTGCACCTAGTCCACTATATTGGATAGTTGCTCCATAATGGGCTTAGTTTCATCATGTGTTTACAAAATGAGGGCATCTAGAAAGATGTCCTTTATTTCAATCAATGCTTGCCTCTGTTTGTACTCCCTCCTAAGTATCTCTTGCTTCCTTTTCCTCTCTAGTGCTTCTTGCACTTCATTGATTTGATCAATGTTCATAGTTTCATAGTCATACTTGGGGATGACTATGTCCTCATCTAATGTAGGGTCTCCATAGTGAAGTACCCTTGCTACTCTTGTTGAGCTTGAGCTTGGTGTAGATATTTTTAGTGGCATGGCAATAGTGCTCAGCTTTTGAAGGATTATTGGAGTCCCTATTGTAGGAAAATTTACCAATGTTTGCATTGCCTCTTTCTCCTTCTCCTTGGGACTTTCCTTTTCCTCTTCAAATATTTCCTAATCAACTACTATGATTTTTGGGGCTGCACCTTGTACCTATGCTATAGAGACAGATATATCTATCTATCCTGCTTGCTCCCTTGTAGGCTCTATCTCTTTTGTACTTTCTGTCTTTTGTTGAATCATCAAGACTTGAACTATGGAGTCAACCTTTGCAGATGTGTCTACTATTATTTGCACTATTGGTTCTCCACTTGTGGTTGTAGGGATGTGATAAGGTGTCTCTTGTGGATTCACCTTATCCCTTGTCATATCTGCTATAGCCTTTTGTAGTTCTTCCACACTGACCAAAATTGGATTTGTACAGAATTGTGCTTGCAATGTAGTTTGGTCAAGAATATTTTTTAGATCCTCTATAGTCAATGGATTGATGTTATAACCAAATTTTTCAAGGACATCCTTTATAGTTATTATATCTATAGGTGTGGTGGTATCATGTGGAGGGCTCAAGGGTGGCAGTTATGTGTCTTGCACACTCTATTCTTGTTGTTGCTCCTCAGTAGTTTCCACTTTAATTATCCTTTGTTGTGTCTCCTTCACTATGTTTTCCCTTGACTCTTTCTCTACTTCCTCATCCTTGTCATTCTCTTCTTCTTCTTCATTGTCTTTATCTTCAAGGGGATCCTCTTCTCCTAGTTTCACTATGGTCAAACCATATATCAACTTCCATATTTTTGTTGATTTATTTACAACATCTTTAATGTTATTCTGAAGAATGTTGAAGGCTCTATACTTGGGATAGAATTTACTCCCATGCATTTTGCTTGCCTTAGTGATCTAACCTTTTTTTAGCTCAGGCATTACCGTGGCTAAGGTATATTCTCTTATTTCCTTTTCCATGCTAAGGAAATAATGCCATTTATTTTCAATAATTGAATACAAATATTTTGGTATTGAGTTGTAATGTTCAAGTGGAGTTGTCTTGAACTTGGACATCATGGTGTAGACAGATTCTTCCACCATGTTTTTCTCTTCTCTACTCAACTTACCAAAATCAACACTTTTCAAGCCAGTCAAGTCAGCATTATCCTTAATATTATCAAAAATGTTCTCTAAATCAGATTTAGATGCATGACTTACCACTCTAAATTCACTTATGTCCTCTAACTTGGTCTTCTCTTCATCAAAGTTAGGTTGAGCAACATATTTTCTTCTCAACTTTTTCTTTGTTGGCTTGTATTGCTCTATTGCCTTCTTCTTCTCTTTGGCATGTTCTTTGACTTGCTAAGTGATTTCTCTAGTGCTTGCTCTTGTTATGGGCTTGGTCTTGGCAACTTTCTTGGCCTTTATAGTTGACTTGGTGGTATCTTTTCTCTTATTTGGCAAAGGTTTAGAAGGTGCTTCCTCGACTTCTTCTTCCTTGAAACCTTCTTCTATATCTTCTCTAATGCCTTATTTCAAGGCAAGTGGTCCTTGATCCTATTCTCCTTCTTCCTCATCTTCTTCTTCATCTTTTGCTACCAAATCTGGCCTTTAGCTTCTTCGCCAAACTATCTTTCTTTTTCAAAACTAACGTTGTCTTTAGTTCCATCTCCACCTTGGATCTAACAACATCATAAGTGCCAACGGGTTGAGAACTTTTGTCGACTTCCTTTGCAAGTAAAGTTTTTATTGCTACTAAAGCTTCATCAATATTGATTTCATAGCCATGTGGCCTTAGCCATCTAACTCTTGGCATTGCAACTTGAATATATGTATAATCAAGGTCAACTAGGAAATAGATGTCATTGATGCGTTGCTCAACTAAGGAAATAGGTATCCTAAGTCTCTATTTTATAGACTTCTTAAAGTCTTCAAAATAGCTTGTCAAAATTGTTTCAAAATTTTCCCCCATCTACTCTATGTATTCATTGATCTATACAGCAACTAATCTATTCATTTTCCAACCTATCTTGCCAAAGGAAGGGAATTCATTCTGAACATAAAATAATATACATATCAAAATTGATCCAAATTTGCATTGGGCACTCTTGGACCTTCTTATGGCTCCCATATTCTCCATGATTTGTTGCAGTTGTAGCTCAGCTAGGTCATCTGTATCATCCTTCTTCAAAATCTTATATTCTACATCAACTGTAATGCAAGGTACACTGTTTAGTCAGCTTGACTGGTGGAATTTATGGGATATGACCCTAATAGAAAATTCTACAAGTGGATCTTTGATTGTATTAATGGTCATCCCTCTTTTATTCCACTTAGCCCCACTGTTCTTCTCTATGGCTTCTTTTGAATCACTCCTCAAGGTCTTTGGCCATTCTAGGGTTGGATACCCTATGACTTGGTGAATGATTCTCTTGGTTATCTTTACTGGTCCTCATTCTAACCATAAGTAGCCATCATGAATTTTTCTTAGAACAAGTCTGATCCATTCTATTTTAAAGATTGTAGGGAAGTATAGGGCACGAGTAAGTCCCTTTTCCTGAACTATGTTGTATTCTTCCTTCAACACTCAATGGTCACATAGTTTATTATATGCTTCCCTAATATTGATGTCTCCTATCCCACCTACTTTTTAATTATAGCAATTTTGAATGTCTTGAACCATGACTACTTTAGGGGGAATGATGGATAGGGCATTGGCTGGATTGTTCCTGTAGGCTACCTTAGGGATTGGTTTGAATTCTGGCTATTTTACATCCCTACTAACTAGTTGAACTTCAAATGGATCCTTATTCTTGGGGTTTCTAGAGCTAAATGTCATTTTCACAAACTAAGGTTTAATGAATTCAAACACTACATAGCTCAACACTTGAATAAATACCTTTAGATCGATGAAATTGCTCTGAATCTCTGCTCAAATTCATTTGAATGTTTTTCCTTCTCTTGAAATCATTTCTTCACTCTACTCATTCTTTGCTCTATGTTTGAATGTTGAAGGCCATGTGCAGGATCATGGTGTACCAAACTATGGCCTTAAGTGGCAATGAAAAATCAGCAAATCAGGGTTATGTCAACTTGACACATAATTTTGAAGTGGTTATGGACTTTATATCAAAAAGTTGTAAGAAAATAATCTGTAGGAAATTGAATGTAGTTTCTAAACTACTAGGCCTTATCAGGAGAAAAAAATAATTGATCGGTCAAAAGTTTGAATTTTAATGCAGTACTACAAAAATTTCAAGAAAAAAATAAAAAGTAGGTGTATGTCTGACCACCTTAATCAAACTCAAATGATAATACCTTTTTAATATAATTATACATATAAAAAGTAGACTCATGCTCGGATGTGATGCATATTTTTTGGTATTTTTATTCCAAATAAATAATTAAATATGAATTTTCTACCAAAATATTTTTGGAAAAAAAAAAAAGTCCTGTGTCTGACCACCTTAACTAATAGAAAATTTTACCAAATTTAATTTTTTTTTTTTTTAATACTAGGCGAAGCATAGAATGTGACACAAATTTTAGATTTAAAAAATGTTATACCGTTTGAAAGTTATAGCTATTTTTCAATCAGTATGTCAATCAGCATTTTATAATAATCTTCATTGATAATTAACTAATAAATACTTATCAAACTTAGAATTTGACAGAAATTATATCGATGGATTCTCAAGAGCGATATTAAAAAAACCCTTTTCGTTTCATTCAATTTCGATCAAAATAACATTGTCAAACGACTACCCAAAGTCTGAGTATCACTAAAACCCTCTTGAAACGCATCTTTTGGGTTGACCAGGTAGGCTTGCTAAATACCAAGCCTAATCGGATATCATATTTCAAATCGGATATCAAATTTCAAATCAGATATCCGATTTGAAATCCGATATCCGATATGGTCCGATGAATTTTGGTGAGAAATTTGAAATTCCAACCCATTTTGGAGGGAAAACCGAATTTAAGAGTTATAGCTTATGATTTATAAATTATTTTTGTTATATTACTCTATAAATATGTATTATAATATATTATGTTATTCTCATTATAATTTATAAATATAATTTATATTATTATTAATTTTACTAAATATAATAATGTAATATATATATATATATATAACGTAATATTTTATAGCTTATGATTTATAAATTATTTTTGTTATATTACTATGTAAATATGTATTATAGTATATATTATATATATAATAATGTAATGTAAAGATATAACATATAATATATTAATATATAATAATATATTATGTTATTCTCATTATAATCTATAAATATAATTTATATTATTATTATTTTTAGTAAATATAATAACGTAATATATATATATATATAAGTATGTTATTAATACATATATAATAATGTAATATTTTTATTAAACATAATAACCTTGTGTGTGTGTGTGTGTGTGTGTGTGTGTGTGTGTGTGTGTGTGTGTGTGTGTGTGTGTGTTATTAATATATATTATTATATTAATATCTATATTATTAATATATATGTATATTATTAATATATATGAGTCAAAGGGGGTCATAGGTCAACCTATGACCCCCTTCGACCCATTACATAACGACATATGTCCCTAGGGGCCTTAGGACTCCTAGTGACATATTAGAATCATTCTTATGGGTCGAAGGGGTTCATAGGTTGACCTATGACCCACTTCAACACATTACAAGATGACAAATGTCCCCAGGGGTCTTAGGACCCCTAGGGACATATTAGAATTGATCTTATGGGTCAAAGGGGGTCATAGGTTGACCTATGACCCCATTCAACCCATTAAATGACGACATATGTCCCTATGGGTCTAGGACCCCTAGGGACATATTAGAATCATTCTTATGGGTCAAAGGGGGTCATAGGTTGACCTATGACCCCCTTTGACCTATTAAATGATGACATATGTTCCTAGGGATCCTAGGACCCCTAGGGACATATTAGAATCATTTATATGGGTCAAAGGGCATCATAGGTTGATCTATGACCCCCTTCGACCTATTACATGATGACATATGTCCCTAGGGGTCCTAACACCCCTAGGGACATATTAGAATCATTCATATAGGTCGAAAGGGGTCATAGGTTGACTTATGATACCCTTCAACCCATTACATAATGACATATGTCACTAGAGGTCCGAGGATCCCTAGGGACATATTAGAATCATTCTTATGGGTTGAAGGGGGTCATAGGTTGACCTATGACCCCCTTCGACACATTACATGACAACATATGTCCCTAGGGCTCCTAATTAGAATCGTTCATATGGGTCAAAAGAGGTCATACGGTGACCTAGGACCCCCTTCGACCCATTAAATGATGACATGTCCCTAGGGGTCCTAGGACCCATAGGGACATATTAGAATTGTTCATATGGGTCAAAGGATATCATAGGTTGACCTATGACCCCCTTCAACTCATTAGATGATGACATATGTCCTTGGGGGTCCTAGGACCCTTAGGGACATATTAGAATTATTCATATGGATCAAAGGGGGTCATAGGTCAACCCATTAAATGATGACATATGTCCCTAAGGGTCCTAGGACACCTAGGGACATATTAGAATTGTTCATATGGGTCAAAAGGGGTCATAGGTTGACCTATGACCCCCTTTGACCCATTATATGACGACATATGTCCTGAAGACCCTTAAGGACATATGAGAATTATTCTTATGGGTCAAAAGGGGTCATAGGTTGACCTACGACCCCCTTCGACACATTACATGATGGAATATGTCCATAGGGGTCCTAGATCCCCTAGGAAAATATTAGAATCATTCATATGGGTCGAAGGGGGTCATAGGTTGACTTATGACCCGCTTTGACACATTACATGATGAAATATGTTCCTAGAGGTCCTCAAAACCCTACAGACATATTAGAATCATTCTTATGGGTCTAAGGGGGTCATAAGTTGACCTTTGACCCCCTTTGACCCATTCCATGATGACATAGAGGGACATATTAGAATGCTTCTTATGGATCAAAAGGGGTCATAGGTTGACCTATGACCCCCTTTGACAAATTTCATGATGACATATGTCCAAAGGGGTCTTAAAAACCCTAGGGACATATTAGAATCATTCTTATGGGTCAAAGGGGGTCATAAGGTGACATATGACCCCCTTTGACCCTTTATATGATGACATATGTCCCTAGGGGTCCTAGGACCCCTAAAGACATATTCTAATTGTTCTTATGGGTCAAAGGGGGTCATAGGGTGACATATGACACCCTTCAACCCATTACATGATGACATATGTCCCTAGGGGTCTTAGGACCCCTAAGGTCATATTAGAATCATACTTATGGGTCAAATGGGGTCATAGGTCAACTTATAACCGCTTTTGACCCATTACATGATGACATATGTCCCTACGGGTCATAAGACACCTAGGGACATATTAGAATTGTTCATATAGATCAAAGGGGGTCATAGGTTGACCTATGACCCCATTCAACTCATTAAATGATGACATATGTCCCTAAGGATCCTAGGACCCCTAGGGACATATTAGAATTGTTCATATGGATCAAAAGAGGTCATAAGTTGACCTATGACCCCCTTCAACCTATTAAATGATGACATATGTCTCTAGGGATCCTAGGACCCCTAGGAACATATTAGAATTGTTCATATGGATCAAAGGAGGTCATAGGTTGACCTATGACCCCCTTCAACCCATTAAATGATAACATATGTCCCTAGGGGTCTTAGGACAGACATATTAGTATTGTTCGTATGAGTCAAAGGGGGTCATAGGTTGACCTATGACCCCCTTTGACTTATTACATAACGACATATGTCCCTAAGACCCCTAGGGACATATGAAAATCATTCTTATGGGTCAAAGGGTGTCATAGGTTGATCTATGACCTCCTTCGACACATTACATGATGACATATGTCCTTATGGGTCCTAGGACCCCCAGGGACATATTAGAATCGTTCATATGGGTTGGAGGGGGTCATAGGTTGACCTATGATCCCGTTCGACCCATTAAATAACAACATTTGTCCCTAGGGGTCCTAGGACCACTAAGAACATATTAGAATTGTTCATATGGGTCAAAGGGGGTCATAGGTTCACCTATGACCCCCCTTTGACCCGTTACATATGTCTCTAGGACCCCTAGGGACATATGATAATTGTTCTTATGGGTTAAAGAGGGTCATAGGGTGACCTATGACACCCTTTGACCCATTACATGATGGCATATGTCCTTAGGGATCCTAGGACCCTTAGGGACATATTAGAAACATTCTTACAGCAAAGGGGTTCATAGGTAAACTTATGACCCCATTCGACCCATTACATGTTGACATATGTCCCTAGGGGTCACTAGACACCTAGGGACATATTAGAATTATTCTTATGGGTCAAAGGGGGTCATAGGTTGTTCTGTGACCCCCTTGAACTCATTACACGATGACATATGTTCCTAGGGGTCCTAGCCTTAGGAACATTATAGAATTGTTCTTATGGCTCAAAGGGGCTCATAGGGTGACCTATGACCCCCTTAAACTCATTACATGACACCATATGTCCCTAGGGACATATTAGAATTATTTTTATGAGTCAAAGGGGGTCACTAGGGACATTAATATCATTTTTATGGGTCAAAGGGGGTCATAGATTGCCGATTGACCCACTTCGACACATTACATGATGACATATGTCCCTAGGGGTCCTAAGACCCCTAGGGACATATAAGAATGCATCATATGAATCAAAGGGTGTCATAGGTTTACCTATGACCCCCTTCGACTCATTAAATAACGACATATGTATCTAGGGGTCCTAGGACACCTAGGCACATATTGCAATCATTCTTATGGGTCAAAGGGGATCATAGGTTGTCCTATGATCTCCTTCGACCCATTAAATGATGACATATGTCCCTAGGGGTCCTAGGATCCCTAGGGACATATTAGAATCATTCTTATGGGTCAAAGGGAGTCATAAGTTGACCTATAACCCCTTCTGACCAATTACATGACCACATATGTCCCTAGGGGTCCTAAAGACATATTAGAATCATTCTTATAGGTCAAAGGGGGTTATAGGGTGACCTATAACCCCATTTGACCCATTGAATGATGGTATAGGACCCCTAGGGACATATTAGAATCATTCTTATGGGTCAAAGGGGGTCATAGGTTGACCTATGATCTCCTTTGATCCTTTACATGACGACATATGTCCCTTGGGGTCCTAGGACCACTAGGGACATATTAGAATGCTTCATATGGGTCAAAAGGGGTCATACATTGACCTATGACCACTTTCGACCCATTAAATGATGACATATATCCCTAGAGGTCCTAGGAACCCTAGAAACATATTAGAATTGTTCATATGGGTCAAAAGGGGGTCATAGCTTGACTTATCACCCCATTCGACCAATTACATGACTACATATGTCTCTAAGGTTCCTAGGACCCTTAGGGACATATAAGAATCATTCTTATGAGTCAAAGGTGGTCATCGGTTGACCTATGACCCGTTTTGACCCATTACATGATGAGATATGTCTCTAGGGATCTTAGGAACCCTAGGGACATATTAGAATCATTTTTATGGGTCTAAGGGGGTCATAGTTTGAACTCTGACCCCCTTCAACTCATTACATGATGACATATGTCCCTAAGGTGTCCTAAGAACCCTAAGGACATATTAGAATTGTTCTTATGGGTCAAAGTGGTCCTTAGGGTGACCTACGATTCACTTCAACTTATTAAATGATAACATATGTTCTTAGGGGTCCTAGGATCCCTAGGTAGATATTAGAATCATTCTTATGGGTTGAAAGGGGTCATAAGTCAACTTATGAGCCACTTTCATCCATATGAACAATTCTAATATGTCCCTAGAGATCCTAGGGCCCCTAAGGACATATGTCATCATGTAATGGGTCAAAGCGGGTCATAGGTCAAACTATAACCCTCGTTGACCCATATGAACAATTCTAATATATCCCTAGAGATCTTAAGAACCCTAGGGACATATGTCATCATGTAATTAGTCGAAGGGGTTCATAGGTTGACCTATTATCCCAATTGACCCATAAGAACGATTCTAATATGTCCCTAGGACCCCTAGGGGACATATGTCATCATATAACGTGTCGAATGGGTTCATAGGTTGACATATGAACTCTTTTGACCCATAATAATGATTCTAATATGTCCTTATGGGTTCTAAGACCCCTAGGGACATATGTTGTAATGTAATGGGTAAAAGGGTGTCATAGCTCAACCTATGATCTCTTTTGACCCATATGAACGATTTGTATATGTCCCTTGGCATACTAGGACCCCTAGCGACATATGTCATCATGTAATGGGTCAAACGGCATCATAGGTCAACCTATGACCCCCTTTGACCCATATGAACAATTATAATATGTCCCTAGGGATCCTAGGACCTCTAGGGACATATGTCATCATGTAATGAGTCGAAGGGGGCCATAGGTCAACCTATGACCCTTTTTGACCCATAAGAACAATTCTAATGTCCCTAGGGGTCTTAGGACCCCTAAGGACATATGTCATCATGTAATGGCTCGAAAGGGGGTCATAGGTCAACCTGTGACCCCCTGTGACCCATCAGAATGATTCTAATATGTCACTAGGGGTCTTAGGAACCTTAGAGTCATATGTCATCATGTAATGGGTTGAAGGGGGTCATAGGTCAACCTATAACCCCTTTTGACCCATAAAAATGATTCTAATATGTCCAGAAGGTTCCTAGGACCCCTAGGGACATATGTCATCATGTAAGCATCGAAGGGGATCATATTTCAACTTATGTCCCCTTTTGACCCATAAGAATGACTCCAATATGTCCCTAGGGGTCTTAGGACCCCTAGGGACATATGTCGTCATGTAATGGGTTGAAGGGGGTCATAGGTCAAATTATGACACCCTTAGACCCATAAGAATGAATCTAATATGTTCCTAGGGGCCCTAGGACCCCTAGGGACATATGTCGTCATGTAATATGTCGAACGAGGTCATAGGTTAACCTATGACCCCCTTTGAGCCATAAGAACGATTCTAATATGTCCCTAGGGGTCCTATGACACCTAGGGATATATTAGAATTGTTCATATAGGTCAAAGGGGGTCATAGGTTGACCTACCCCCTTTAACCCATTACATGATAACATATGTCCCTACGACACCTAAAGACATATAAAAATCGTTCTTATGGGTCAAACGGGGTCATAGGTCAACCTATGACCCCCTTCAATGCATTACATGATGACATATGTCTCTAGGGGTCCTAGGACCCCTAAAAATATATTAGAATCGTTCTTATGGATCAAAGGTGGTCATAGGTTGACATATGACCCGCTTTAACACATTACATGATGAAATATGTCCCTGGAGGTCTTCAAAACTTTAGGAATATATTAGAATCATTATTATGGGTCTAAGGGGGTCATAGGTTGACCTTTGACCCCCTTTCACCCATTCTATGATGACATATGTCCCTAGGGGTCCTAGGACCCCTAGGGACCTATTAGAATGGTTCTTATGGATCATAGGGCATTATAGGTTGACCTATAACCCCCTTCAACAAATTTAATGATGACATATGTCCAAAGAGGTCTTAGAAACCCTAGGGACATATTAGAATCATTCTTATGGATCAAAGGGGGTCATAGGTTGACCTATGACCCCCTTTGATTTTTTATATGACAACATATGTCCCTAGGGTTCCTAGGACCCCTAGGGACATATTCTAATTGTTCGTATGGGTCAAAGGGGGTCATAAAGTGACATATGACACCCTTCGACCCATTACATGATGACATATGTCTCTAGAGGTCCTAGGACCCCTAAAGTCATATTAGAATTATTCTTATGAGTCAAATAGATTCATAAGTCAACATATAACCCCCTTTGACCCATTACATGATGACATATGTCCCTACGGATAATAAGACGCCTAGGGACATATTAGAATTGTTCATATGGGTCAAAAAGGGTCATAGGTTGACCTATGACCCCATTCGACCAATTAAATGATGACATATGTCCCTAGGGATCTTAGGACTCCTAACAACATATTAAAATTATTCATATGAGTCAAAGGAGTTCATAGGTTGACCTATGGCCCTCTTTGACCCATTAAATGATGACATATGTCCCTAAGGGTCCTAAGACAAACATATTAAAATATTTCATATGGGTCAAAAGGGGTCATAGGTCAATTTGATCCATTACATGACGACATATGTCCCTAGGACCCCTAGAGAAATATGAGAATCATTCTTATGGGTCAAAGGGTGTCATAGGTTAATCTATGACCCCCTTTGACACATTACATGATGACATATGTCCCTATGGGTCCTAGGACCCTTAAGGACATATTAGAATCGTTCATATGGGTTGAAGGGGGTCATAGGTTGACCTATTATCCCATTCGACCTATTAAATGAAAACATTTGTCCCTAGGGGTCTTAAGACCCCTAAGGACATATTAGAATTGTTCATATGGGTCAAAAGGGGTCATAAGTTCACCTATGACCCCCCTTTGACCCGTTACATGATGAACTATGTCCCTAAGACCCCTAGGAACATATGAGAATCATTCTTATGGGTCAAAGTGGGTCATAAGGTAATCTATGACACCTTTCGACCCATTACATCACGACATATGTCCCTAGGGGTCTTAGGACCCTTAAGGACATATTAGAATCATTCCTATAGAAAAAATGGTCATAGGTCAAACTATGACCCCATTCGACCCATTATATGATGACATATGTCCCTAGGGGTCACTGGACACCTAGGGACATTATAATTGTTCTTATGGGTCAAAGGGGGTCATAGGTTGTTCTATGACCCCCTTGGGCCCATTAAATGATGACATATGTTGCTAGGGGTCTTAGGACCCCTAGGGACATTATAGAATTGTTCTTACGGGTCAAAGGGGCTCATAGGGTGACCTATGACCCTGTTCAACCCATTACATGACACCATATGTCCTTAGGGGTCCTAAGACCCTTAGGGACATATTAGAATCATTCTTATGGGTCAAAGGGGGTCACTACGGATATATTAGTATCGTTCTTATAGGTCAAAGGGGGTCATCGGTTGAAGATCGACCTACTTTGACACATTACATGATAACATATGTATAAGAATGCTTCATATGGATCAAAGGGTGTCATAGGTTTACCTATGACCCACTTCGACCCATTAAATGATGACATATGTACCTAGGGGTCCTAGGACACCTTGGAACATATTGCAATCATTCTTATGGGTCAAAGGAGATCATAGGTTGACCTATGATCCCCTTCAACCCATTAAATGATGACATATATACCTAGCGGTCATAGGACCCTTAGGGACATATTAGAATCCTTCTTATGGGTCAAAGGGGGTCATAAGTTGACCTATAACACCCTTCGATCAATTACGTGACCACATATGTCCCTAAGGGTCCTAAAGACATATTAGAATCATTCTTATAGGTCAAAGGGGGTTATAGGGTGACCTATGACCCCATTTGACCCATTGAATGATGATATATGTCCCCTAGGGTCAAAGGGGGTCATAGGTTGACCTATGATCTCCTTTGACCCTTTACATGATGACATATGTCCCTTGGGGTCCTAGGATCGCTAGGAACATATTAGGATGTTTCATATGGGTCAAAGGGGGTCATAGGTTGACCTATGACCACTTTCGACCCATTAAATGACGACATATATCCTTAGAGGTCATAGGACCCCTATGAACATATTAGAATCGTTCATATGGGTCAAACGGGGTCATAGGTTGACCTATCACCCCCTTTGACCAATTACATGACTACATATGTCCTTAGGGTTCGTAGGACCCCTAGGGACATATAAGAATCATTCTTATAGGTCAAAGGTGGTCATAAATTGACATATGACCCGCTTCGACCCATTACATGATGACATATGTCCCTAAGGATCTTAGGAACCCTAGAGACATATTAGAATCATCCTTATGGGTCTAAGGGTGTCATAGGTTGACCTATGACCCCCTTCGACTCATTACATGACAACATATGTCCCTAAGGTGTCAGAGGAACCCTAGGGGCATATTAGAATTGTTCTTATGGGTCAAAGGGGTCCATAGGGTGACTTACGATCCACTTCAACCTATTAAATGATGACATATGTTCTTAGGAGTCCTAAGACCCCTAGGTAGATATTAGAATCGTTCTTATGGGTTGGAGGGGGTCATAAGTTAACTTATGAGCCACTTTGACCCATATGAACGATTCTAATATGTCCCTAGGACATATGTCATCATGTAATTTGTCAAAAGACTATGACCCTCTTTGACCCATATGAACAATTCTAATATGTCCCTAGGGGTCTTAGGACCCCTGCGGACATATGTCATCATGTAATTGGTCGAAGGGGTTCATAGGTTGACCTATGACCCCAATTGACCCATAAGAACGATTATAATATGTCCTTAGGACCCTTAGGGACATATGTCATCATGTAACGTGTCGAATGGGTTCATAAGTTGACCTATGAACCCCTTTGACCCATAAGAATGATTCTAATATGTCCCTAGGGGTCCTAGGACCCCTAGGGACATATGTCATGATGTCACGGGTAGAAGGTTGTTATAGCTCAACCTATGATCCCCTTTGACCCATTTGAATAATTTTAATATGTCCCTTGGCATACTAGAACCCTTGGGGACATATGTCATCATGTAATGGGTCAAATGGCATCATAGGTCAACCTATGACCCCCTTTAACCCATATAAAAATTTTAATATGTTACTAGGGATCCTAGGACTTCTAGGGACATATGTCATCATGTAATAGTTCGAAGGCTGTCATAGGTCAACCTATGACTCCTTTTGACCCATAAGAACGATTCTAATATGTCTGTAGGGGTCTTAGGACCCCTAGGGACATATGTCATCATGTAATGGCTCAAAAAGGGGTCATAGGTCAACCTATGACCCCCTGTGACCCATCAGAATGATTCTAATATGTCACAAGGGGTCCTAGAACCCTTAGGGTCATATGTCATCATGTAATGGGTCAAAAGGGGTCATAAGTCAACCTATAACCCCCTTTGATCCATAAGAATGATTCTAATATGTCTCTAGGGTTTCTAGGACCCCTAGGGACATATGTCATCATGTAAAGGGTCGAAAGAGGTCATATGTCAACCTATGTCCCCCTTTGACCCATAAGAATGACTCCAATATGTCCCTAGGGGTCTTATGACCCCTAGGTACATATGTCGTCATGTAATGGGTCAAAGAGGATCATAGGTCAAATTATGACACCCTTAGACCCATAAGAATGAATCTAATATGTTCCTAAGGGCCCTAGGACCCCTAGGGACATATGTCATCACGTAATATGTCAAAGGGGGTCATAGGTTAACTTATGACCTCCTTTGAGCCATAAGAACGATTCTAATATGTCCCTAGAGATTCCAAGACCCTTACAGATATATGTCATCATTTAATGGGTTGAAGGATGTCATAGATCAACCTATGACCCCCTTTGACCCATATGAAGCATTCTAATATGTCCCTAGAGGTTCTAGGACCCCTATGGACATATGTCATTACGTAATGGGTCGAAGGGGGTCATAGGTCACCCTATGACCTCCTTTGAGCCATTAGAAGGATTCTAATATGTATCATCATGTAATGGGTTGAAGGGGATCATAGATCAACCTATCACCCTCTTTGACCCATAAAAATGATTCTAATATGTCCATAGGGGTCCTAGAACCCCTAAGGACATATGTCATCATTTAATGGGTCAAATAGGGTTATACGTCACCCTATAATCCCCTTTGACTTATAAGAACAATTCTAATATCTCCTTAGGGGTCCTAAGACCCCTAGGGACATATGTCATCATTCAATGGGTCGAAGGGGCTCATAGGTCAACCTATGACCCCCTTTAACCCATATGAAGCAGTCTAATATGTCCGTAGGAATCATAGGATCCCTAGGGACATATGTTGTCATGCAATAGTTCAAAGGGGGTCATAGGTCATCCTATGACCCCCTTGGACCCATAAGAACGATTCTAATATATCCTTAGGTGTTCTAAGACCCCGAGGGACATATGTTGTCATTTAATGGGCAAAAAGGTGTCATAGGTCATCTTATGACCTCGTTTGACCCATATGAAGCATTTATACATCCCTAGGGGTCCTAGGACCCCTAATGACATATGTCATCATGTAATGTGTCGAAGGTGGTCATAGGTCAACCTATGACTCCCTTTGACACATACAAACAATTCTAATATGTCCCTAGCGGTCCTAGGACCCCTAAGAACATATGTCATCATTTAATGGGTCGAAGGGGGTCATAGGTCAACCTATGACCCCCTTTGATCCATATGAATGATTCTAATATGTCCCTATGGGTCCTAGGACCCTTAGGGACATATGTTGTCATGTAATGAGTCAAAGGGGGTCAAAAGTCAACCTATGACCCCCTTTGACCCATATGAAAGATTCTAATATTTTCTTAGTGGTCCTAGGACCCCTAGGGACATATGTCATCATTTAATAGGTCATGAACGATTCTAATACATTCCTAGGGGTCCTAGGATCCCTAGGGACATATGTCATCGTGTAATAGGTCGAAGGTTGTCATAGGGAAATCTATGATCCCCTTTGACCCATAAGAATGATTCTAATATATTCCTAGGGGTCCTAGGACAGCTAAGGACATATGTTGTCATTTAATGGGTTGAAAGGGGTCATAGGTCAACCTATGAACCCCTTTGACCCATATGAACTAATCTAATATGTTCCTACGGGTCCTAGGACCCCTAAGGACATATGTCATCATGTAATATGTCAAAGGGGGTCATAAGTTAACCTGTGACCCCCTTTGAGCCATAAAAATAATTTTAATATGTCCCTAGGGGTTCTAGGGCCCCTAGGGAGATATGTCATCATTTAATGGGTTGAATGGGGTCATATGTCAACCTATGACACCCTTTAACCCATATGAAGCATTCTAATATGTCCCTAGGGGTCTTAGGACCCCTATGGACATATGTCATCAGGTAATGAACCTATGACCTCGTTTGACCCATTAGAAAGATTCTAATATGTCCCTAGGGGTCTTAGGACCCCTAGGGTCATATGTCATCATGTAATGGGTCAAAGGGGGGTCATAGGTCAACCTATGACCCGCTTTAACCCATAAGAACGATTCTAATATGTCCATAGAGGTCCTAGCACCCCTAGGGAAAAATTTCATCATTTAATGGGTTGAAGGGGGCATAGGTCAATCTATGACCCCCGTTGATCCAGAAGAATGATTCTAATATGTCGTTAAGGGTCTTAGAACTTGTAGGTATATGTGTCGTTATTTAATGGGTCAAAGGGGTCATCCGTAAACCTATGACCCCCTTTGACCCATATGAACAATTTTAATATGTCCCTAGGGATCCTAGGACCCCTAGGGACATATGTCATCATGTAATGGGTCAAACGGGGTCATAGGTCAACCTATGACCCCCTTTAACCCATATGAATGATTCTAATATGTCCCTAGGGATCCTAGGACCCCTCGGGACATATGTTGTCATGTAATGGGTCAAAGATTCTAATATGTCCCTAGGGGTCCTAGGACCCCTAGTGATATATGTTGTCATTTAATGGGTCGAAGGGGGTCATAAGTCAACCTATGACCCTCTTTTACCCATATGAAGCATTCTAATATGTCCCTAGGGGTCCTAGGACCCCTAGGGACATATGTCTTCAAGTAATGGATCAGAGGGGGTTATAGGTCAACCTGTGACCCCCTTTGACCCATAAGAACGATTGTAATATGTCCCTAGGGGTCCTAGGACCCTTAGCTATATATGTCATCATTTAATAGGTCAAATGGGGTCATAGGTCAACCTATGACACCCTTTGACCCCTATGAAGCATTCTAATATGTTCCTAGGTGTCCTAGGACCCCTAGGAACATATGTTATCATGTAATGTGTTGAAGTGGGTCATAAGTCAACCTATGACCCCCTTTGACCCATAAGAACGATTCTAATATGTCCCTAGGGATCTTAGGACCCCTAAGGACATATGTCGTCATGTAATATGAGCCCTTTTGACCTATAGAAATGATTCTAATATGTCCCTAGGGGTCCTAGGACCCATAAAGACACATGTCATTTAATGGGTCAAAGGTTACCCATATGAAGCATTCTAATGTCTCCCTAGGGGTCCTAGGACCACTAGGGACATATGTCATTATGTAATATGTCAAATTGGGTCATAGTTCACCCTATGACTTCTTTAAAACCATATGAAAGATTCTAATATGTCCCTAGGGGTCTTAGGACCCGTAGGGACATATGTCATCGTGGAATCTGTCGAAGGGGGTCATATGTCACCCTATGATCCCCTTTGACCCATATGAATGATTCTAATATGTCCCTAGGGGTCTTAGGACCCCTAAGGACATATGTCATCGTGGAATGTGTCGAAGGTGGTCATAGGTCACCCTATGACCCCCTCTGACCCATATGAATAATTTTAATATGTCCCTAAGGGTCCTAGGACCCCTAGGGACAAATGACATCTTGTAATATGTCGAAAGGGTTCATAGGTCATCTTGTGACCCTCTTCGACCCATATAAACTATTCTAATATGTCCCTAGGGGTCCTAGGATCCCTTAGGGACATATGTCATCATGGAATGTGTTGAAAGGGGTTATAGGTCATCCTATGAGCCCTTTCGACCCATATAAATAACTCCACTAGAAATAATATAGTAAAAATAATAATAATATAGTATAACAATCATATATATATATATATATAATTTATAGATTATAATAATAATAACATAATATATTATTATATATTAATAGATTATATATTATATCTTTATGTTACGTTATTTTATATATATATATAAATAATATTATATAATATAATATTATTATATAATAGATAGATTAAATATCATTTTATATATAATAGTTATGTTATTATATTACATATTTATAGATTATATATTATATCTTTACATATTTCATAACTCAAATTAGTTATATCACTTATAAATTTGTTTTTCCCTCTATTTTTTGTGTCTTTTCCCTCCAATTTTTATGCCACCAATATCGGATATCGGATCTCATATTGGATATCGGATATCCGATATGAGATTCAATATCTGATCTCATATCGGATATCCAATCTCAAATCGGATATCCAATAAGACTTGGGCCTTACTTTCTAGGTTTGGTACCTAGATAGGTGAAAAAAGTCAAAGCGAATTTTGAAGCGCTTTTAGACGTGTTCAAACTCTATTTTTTTCACATTGCCACTTTTTGGCATACCATGATCTTGCGCATACCCTGAAAATGGTTAAAAAATAAACAAATACCCTTCAATACCTAGCATTAAATGCTTAGTTCTCGTACAATTGTTAACTTGGCTTGTATGCATTTCTATTTTACTTGGCTTCCATTGATTTTTTAACACTCAACATTCACTAGAGTTTCCCTTACTTGGCTTCAATAAGAATTTCCCTTCACTTGGCAGCTACTACTAACTCAGCTTCTACTAGCACATTTTTACTCGACAGCAACTAATCACTCAGCTTCCACTAGTTTTGTCCAACAACTCGGCATATACTATGATTTCACTTAACAACTAAAGGTAACTTTTCATACTCAGTAACAATATGAAATCTTTTGAGGATAAACTTGCATCTTTATTCATGCTATTTATATCCTTTGTAGTACTGACTTGTCTTGGAACTGATGTATGATAAAGCATTGTATATTAGTTCCTCACACCTTTTTTCTCTTAGTTGGATGAAGTGTGACCATTTGGTCCCTTTTAGGTGAATTGATCCCTCCATTGGATGTGCTACTTCCATCTCTTTTCTTCCATATCTTATTCATTTCTCCTTTGATGTGTCCAACATCAACTTTCCTTTTTCCTTTGTTGTACTCAGAGTTGGGTGCCTTTGATTTTGTTGGAAATTCTTGTTGATGTGTCCTATCTTTAGATAGCTAAAATAAGTGGTTTGACTCAACCACATATTGTAATTGCCACTAAAGTGTGTTCTTATGCAATTCGCAGGAATGTGTCCATATTCTTGGTAGTAGTGACAGCTCTGCCTGGTGTTGTAGTCCCAATTGTAGTGATGTTCATGACTATGTGTCTTTGCTGGTTGGTTTGGTGTCCTCGTAGGCTTAGATCCACATTCAAAGGCTCTGTGTCCATAATTCTTGCAATTGTAGTAGTGACCTTAAAATCTTGGTGTCTTGATGGTTCTAGTCCTACAGTCATGTGCCTAATGACCTTGCTTATTATACTTGTGACAGTGACCCATTTTTTAGGTTTTTCATGTTGATTGGCATTCTTGCTTCTGCACAAATTAGAGGTATGTCCCTTTTTACCACAAAAATGACAAGTGGGTTTTGTGTTCTTACCTTTGTCACTTCTTTCTTATGTAGTCTTAGATGACTCTCCTTTTTCAACATTGGTGTATCCTAGTCCTGAAGTGTCATTACTAGATCATGGTGATTTTAGTTGCTGTTCAAAGTACTTGATGGCTTCATTAGGTTTGTTGAAGCTTTCAAAAATTTATTTTTCTCTTCTCAAGTCATTTTTTAGTTGTTCATTCTGCATCTTTAGTGTTGAGATCTCAATGTCCTTGACATTCAGTTCATGATGGGCATTCATCATTCGGCTAAGGGTGTCTAGCTGCATGTTGGAAACTCTTGCAAGCTCACTTGACTTTTCCTCTAGTATATTGGAAAGGTTTCTCTTGTCATCTTCTATCATAACTTTATCTTCAATGGCTCTCTTCTTCTACTCAGTCACTTCACAAAGCATCATGGCTTGTGATTCTTGTTCAATCTTGAGAGTTTTGATCACTTCTACTTGAGCTTTGTTCTTCTCCATTAGGTCTATAATTGCTACATCACATTCCTTAGAATCTCCATTGGCAAACACTTTTGTGGTGTCAATCTCCTTTTACTGTGTCTCATTCTCAGCTATGGTACTTTCTTTTCTTCTCTTTAGGGATTTCCTCAATTCTTCCCTAGCTTCTTCTAGAGAATGTAGAATGAGATGCATTTCAATCTCTCAATTTTCTATAATCTTCCCAAGCTTGTAGACCTCCATTTCTAGATCTTTTATTCAAGCTATAAGGCTTCTCCTTGTAAGAACTTGGCTCTAATGCCAATTGTTAGAATTTACAAGTAGGAAGAATACTTCTGAGAGGGGGGATGAATCAGAAGTACCAAACTTTAAGCTATAAAACTTTTAATTGAAATCATTACATGCATGTATAATTTCTAATTAACATGAAAGTAAAGGCATGCATGAAAATAGATAACACAATATTTGATCACCCAGAAACCTTCCAAAATGAGAAGGTAAAACTAGGGTGGGGATGACACCCACAATTTATCACTTCAACAATATGTAACTTGTCAAGGTTACAAAGTTTGACCATCATCAATGGTCTACCCTATGAGAGGCCTGCCCTATTTCAACACCCTGTTAAAAGTGTACCTATTTAAAATATTTGCAAAACATTCACTTGGAATGTCACCTTGTTAAAGGATTTACCAAATGGTTGTTAAACCAACCTATCTTCATAGGATTTTCATTCTCCTAATACAATGGCTAGAAAGTATAGTGGAATGCATTGAACTAATAACTTACAATCTTCAATTGTTGATTTCAGATTGATATTCAGTCCATTCTGATCTGATCCTCTTTGATCTGATATGATTCTATACGAAGTGTCGATACTCTATTCTAATGTTCACTGATCTAGCAGTTCCTCTATTTTTCTAAGTCACCTTGAGTGTACTCTTCACCCTTCTATTCTTCATTATCATTCACTTTGTCATTCCTCACTTCAATTCTCTTCTCACATACTCTCTCATGCATTATTGAATTATGAGATTTTGACATCCTTAAAAAAGTTTCATGACTTAGAGTTAGGTATGAATCTATGATTGAGATTCATCCATCTTTCCTACTCAATTCTTTCCATTCTTTTAATTGGTTGCATGTTTATTTCATAGGGAATCAAATAGATTTGATCTTATCATTTAATCCTTTGAGATTTATCATATATCAACTCAAAAATGGTTTACATCTTAGTTTTTGAGGGCACAAACTCTTATGCTAATTCTGTGTTTCTTAGCACTTACTAATTAATAATGCTCGGCACATATAAAAATAATTTCTTGCTTGGCACCTATAGTTTACTTGGCACATATACTGACTCAACATCTATTAGTCACTAGGAAGTTGAAACTTGCTCAACAATGTCTATCTACTTGGCATCTGAATGACTCAACACATACTGTAAGTCATCATCTATATTATACTCGGCATCATCTTAGAAAATTTCTCAAGTGTATTGACTCTCAATTGTCAAAACCAATATGAGATCAACAAAATGAAAAACATTAAATACACAAACAAGTGTTTCAACCTAACTAAGCTCTAAAAGTAATTTCATTCAGACACAAAGAAGATAGAGATTTCAATGAAAGAAACTGCTATGCAAAATTCACAAGATTCTACCTAGATCTAATGCTAAACAAATGAATGCACAAAACTCACAAGTAATTTTCCTTTCTTTCACAACCCTCTTCTCAGAAATTCACTCCTCCAAACCTATATGTGGAGAAATGAGCTCTAATTTCTTAATAAAGAGCTTTCTCCAATTAGGGCTTCAATTTTGCAATCATGTAAATGAAGGATTTGTGCAATACAAATCCACAAAGCCCAAAGAATACGTGCATGTAAAAACTTTTCATAGAGAAGAAAAAGACAATAGGAGGGAAGGGTTTGTTCTAAAAATATGCAAATTTTATTCTCAAAAATGAAAAAGATAAGAGATAATTACAAAAGATCAATTCTTATAGAAGGAGATTGAAATGCAAAAAAGGTTAACCTAAAAGGTAAAAGCCATTTAATAGTTACTAATTAATTATTAAATGTGAATGTATAAGTGCATAATATGAAATCTTAAGAAGGGAGTAAAGGTAATTTAATAACTAAAATTAAATTAATTCTTTACTCTAACACCCCACCTTAAGATGAGAAGCAATGCAACTACAAATAATGCAAAAAGAGAAAGGAAACTAAAATGCAATGCTGAAAGCAAACTTGGGTCCTGGCAACAAGGCTTGATGAGGTACTCAATCATAATCAAATCTCTATGAAATGAAGAAATAGAGAAAAAATAGTGTGAAATCCCTACTCCAAAGAGAGATAGAAAAGGATGCACAAATGAAACATCTCAATAGAATCACTCAAGACCAAAAGTACAATGAAAGCCTCCATGATAGAAGCTTGAGACTCCATAGCCCCGCCGAAATGGCAGAACTCCTATGTCAATGAACATACCAATGTGGCTCCAATCTGAAGGAAACAAAGGAAGTGGTCAAGGATGATAAAACCCATGTATGTAAGGTGCAGCTAGAAGTCCTAGTTGATACTCAAAGGAGAAAGCATGAGAATCTTGAAATGGAATCTCCAATGGAGATGAGATAATAGATGTGTTGAATTTTTCATCTGAGAGGAGATGTCTTTCCTCTTATATATCCTCAATAGTTGTAGTAGGTGACTCAATGACTAGAGCTACAATAGTAGGAAATGTTAAAGAGTAATCATGTGCAAGAGATAGAATCTGAATAGGAGGTGGAGGTGTAGAAGTCACAACACTGGTCTTAGGAACAACACATAAGTTCAAGCAACTTGACTTCACCTCAGTAGACTCCCATGAAAAAAGAGAGTGAGTCTCTGATAATGGAGATGGTGGACCAAAAAGTGAGAAGGATTATAGGTGGGAAGCATGATGAACAGTCCATGTAGAAATAATATTGCCTATCTTACTATCTTTGATGTGTACTAAATCTTGCGCAAACTCAATTGTCTTCCCTATCCCACTATGTGTAATCTAATAAGTAGAGAGAAAGTTAGAGGACAAAGATGGAACACAAAGTACATCATGAAATGTACCATCATTAATTTCAATAGAACCTTTCCCACATATAGTTATAAAAATGTTGTTCCCCATCAACATGTGTGGAGTAGGAGAAGCATCAAAAGAAGAGAACAAATCCTGAGAAGATGTCATATGGTGTGAAGCATCTAAATCCATTAACCATCTAGAAGAATGAGGAATATTAGTTTTACATAACCCATGACCCTTTCTTATATCTTTACCATCTGACTAAAATGATGATGAAGAAGAATATCTATGAGAAGTAGAAGGAATATCAATGTTGCTCTTCTAAAGGAGAGACATCAAATCCAAAACCTATTTGGCATATCCATCTAACTTCTTCTCATAAAAATGTGATTCATCATCATTAGGATTATTACAATAAAAACACTTAGGTTTTTCTTGATTTGGTTTACCCCAGTTAGGAGGAGGTGGCCCTGATGAGCTATGAGTGCTAGAATCTATTTGAGACTCTATAGAATGAGATTTTTGTGTCTTCTACTTCGTCCCTAAAGATGGCCAAGCTACCAATGCATAAGTTTGTGATCCTGTGAGAAAATCCAACTAAGAGAGTTTAGCTTGCTCTCAAGTCAAATGACCACAAAAACCTGGAAGGATGGCATGGTAAGTCTATTACCCAAAGCATCTTTGGTGGAATAGAAGGTAGAAGAAAAAATATGAAACTTTCCACGAACCTTAGAAAGAATAAGATAAATGCACTCATTTTTAGTCTTGGTCTTTCTAAAACCCACCAATAAAGATCTTTTTTTATTTAAATTCATCAAGAAGTCCTCAATGGAAGGAAAAGAATCTGATATAAGAGAGGTAAACATTGCTTTAATCTAAAATTCCCTAAACTCATTCACTATACCAAACAAGCCTTCAAGCTTCGTCCACATAGCTAGAGGGGTATTGCACCCATCAACATGAAATTATAGACTATCAAACACCTATTAAAAAAAATCAATCCTATTGCCTCATCCATCTTGTTATTGAGTTGCATGACCTCAAAAGGCCTCTATAAAAAGGGATGCACTATATCTAAACAAGACCAAAACCCTTTTGCCTAGAGAAGTCATGTCATCAAGGTCTTCCATGTTGTATAGTTATGAGGGGTTAGAAGTTTTGGACCAGAAGAGGTCTCAGCCATTTTTCTAGAAGTTGTTGGATTTTTCTTGAAAAAAATTATAGTTTATTGATGTAAATAAAAGAAACAAGAATACAAACACCTCCTACAAAACAAAAAATTGAATCCCAGCTACTAGAAGGAATGCATAAATGCAAGAAGAGAAAAAAATTCAAATATAAATAACAAATACTTGGTAAAAAATACTGGTGAAATGACAAAGAATCTGAGAATTTCTTGAGAAGAGGTTTCCAGTGCTTTTTTTGGATCAAAAAATGGAGCTATAAAGAAGTTACAATCATAGAAGATAGAAGTCATCAATGGACTTTGAGTGCAAAAATAGGTACCAAACGGGGAAAAAAATCAAAAAAATACCTGCCTAATCATGAGAGAGTGACCAAAAAGTGATCTATTTATTGTGATGGATATAATCATGAAGAAGCACCCACTATTTCCTATGGTGGATTGACAAAAAATTGATCTAGTCAGTGGTGACTAGAAAAATTGATCCCCTATACTTTGGTGGAAATATTGTATGGATGAGATTGTTGCCTAAGAACCAGTAACTATTAACTCTTAATGGAAATTACCAATGAGAACCTACTAAGAATATGCATGTTCTCATCGAAAATATTCTTTCTAATGAAAGAATTGTTGTTGTTCCAAGGAGAAAAGTTGCATGACTAATGTTTTTAATTTTATATTAGAGGTTAATTGTAGTTTATTGGTCTTAGTCTAGTAGATTGTTTCTTAACAAATAAATTTTCATATGGATCTTTCCTACTATATTTAAATTGTTGATCTAGTTTGGTTTCTCTAAGAAATATTGAACTTCAATTTTATACTTTTGGTGTTTCTCCTCAATTCTCAAATTGATTTTGGAGAATATAACTTATCTCCTGACATATGGAGAATACCTTGAAGGGATGACAGAAAAACAAAGAAGAGACCTTAAGCTAAAAGTTTCCAAGTACGTGATTTGGGATGATAAATTATTTAAGAGAGCTATGATGGTACTTTTCTCAAGGGTGTGTAGATAAGAAAAAATAGGAAAGACTGTTGAAAATGTTTCATGATGAAACATGTGGTGAGCATGTCTCATCCTTGGTCATGGCTTTCAAAATTCTGTGACAGTGTTATTATTATCCTAACATATTCAAGGATGCCTACTACTAGGTGTCAAAATGCAAAAAACATAAAATATTCATAGGTAGACCCTAGTTAGCTACTCTTCCTCCCAAACCTATGATTATTGAAGGTCCTTTCTAGCAATGGGGTCTCAATTTCATTGGCCATATTAGTCCAACATCTACTTCTAGTCACACATATGTTATTACTACAACTGAATACTTCACCAAATGGGTGGAGACAAAAGCAACCAAGAAAACTACTTTCAAAGTAGTTTGTGAATTCATCAAGGAGAACATACTAGTTAGATTCGGTGTACCCATCAAACTGGTAATGGATAATGCATCATATTTCTCTTCAATTGAGATTTCCAAATTTTTCTTTGAGTATGGCATAATAGTCAATCACTCATTTAACTATTTTCTACAAGGAAATAGTCAAGCTGAATCTAGTAACAAGAATTTGATAAACATTGTTAAAAAATTGGTGTCAGATAATCAGAAGACTTGGCACAAAAAGATTCATGAGGAGCTTTAGGCAGATTGAGTGACCCCAAAGAGGGTGATTGGAATCTCTCCTTTTGAACTATTCTATGGGATGGAAGTCGGTCTTCCTTCACCCCTAGAATTGGCTACAAAAAACTAAGGACAATTATTGAAGATGACATATATAAAGATGGACTAGAGAAGAGAATCATGTAACTAAGAAATCTCAAAGAAGAAAGAGGAGATTGTGGATCACATTACACAACATCAGATGCATGTAAAGAACTTGTTTGAAAAAAAGGAAGGGCCATGGAAGTTCATGGTAGGAGATAGTGTACCGATATAGGATAAGCAAAGGCACTAAAGGGCATGCACAAGAATTTGATACTTTATGGAAAGACCCATTCAATATTCATCATGCCTTTGAAAGCAACTCATTCAAATTAGCATATTCAGATGGAGAAGTACTACCCTTGACCTACAATGGTCAGGATTTGAAGCTCTATCAAATTTAAAATTGAAAATAGGTAACCCCTCTATTGTACTATAGTTATGTTTAGTTCCCATTTTTGTTTTCCTAGTTAGGTTTCCCTCATTCTTTTGGCTTTATTTTTGTTGTGTAGCCACCTTTTAATTTTTTGATTCATTTCTTGGACATAGATTGCCCAAGTCCCTAGATAGAGCTAGCTATTGCCCCACTTTTCATTCTCTAACCCATTAGCAAAAGTGAGTACTTGTGTTTAAAGGAAAAGAGTAAAGTCTTGGTTTTGTTTGAGTCTAGGTCTGAGTCCTTTTAGATTCGATAAGTCTCTTTTGAACTTTCCCTTTCCTCTGTTTCCTCATTCCTAACCAGGTGGTTTTTCATTTTGTTGACTAATATTATGGGTAGGTAGTGCCTAGTCTAATGGAGATTCATGTTACTCATTCAAAGATCAACTACAAGTTATATCTTTTTATGACTTATCACTATTTGAAAAATTGATCCTAGCAGAGATTCAGAAATCGTCTTCTCCTTGGGGGGTTTCACACCCATCAAGATGATTTCCTGCAAAAAGCACTAAATGATGTGTGCACATCCAAAGCATGAAAATATCAAGGCATCTTGTAGTAAATCAATGTTTCATCTATTATTATGACTTTGGAATATGGTTTAGATTTTTTGTAGCCCTCATAATCATCCTTGATGAAAAACTCAAAACTGACTTCTTCTTGGTGGGTTTTCAATCCATGAAATTGGTTTTCTCAAAAGGCAATTTGGAATGAAAAGGAACATTAAGTGGTCCTCGAAAAGGTCTTTGCATCCCATTTAGACATTTTGGACTTCAAGAGGGGTGATTGTCCAAAAGTATGACTAAGAAAGGAAACATTAATGGAGAAGTGGAAACTATCTTCTCCTTGGTGGGTTTTCAACCCATGAGGACAATTTCCCAAATTGCAAAGAAAATCAAGCTAATGATCAGATTGGATTTACAAGTCATGTTTAGAATGTCTTAAAGTGATAATAAATTGAACCTAACCATTATGCAAAAGAAATAATAATCAAGATCTAACTCGGTGGACATTCTCCCATGGAGTACCCTAATGGTAACTTCCCAAAACATAAAGGAAAATGGGAAAGTAAGTTATGGAGATATAGAAAGTTAACATTTTGCCCAATAGAATAGTGAAAATACCTCTAGATGTGCATTAAACACTCACATTTACTATTCAATGAGTATCTTCTTAAATTCATTCATGTGGCATGAATTTTAAAGATCAACAAATGAATTGAAGCTCCCATATATAGAAACATAAATAATTGAACAAACAATGACTCTTTCTTTGAACTACTATTTTGATAATTTCCAGCAATTGTTGCATTAGCCATTCCTTTCACTTTCTCCATTCAAATGTTGTTCTCAAAGTCATGGCAACCAAGTTTGTGGGTTTTGATAGATTGACTAGGATCAAATCCCAGTTGCATAATTTCATGGACACTTCTCTACAATTCTATGACATGGAGGATTTTTAAAAGAGAGTAAATTCTAAGCATATTCACCCCATCACTGAGAGACTTTGAGGATGCAGGTTGGTCAAAGCCACTAGTTTTTTAGTTGCAATCCAGGCCCTAAAGCTAATCTATGAGTGCATACATCATTACAACTCAGAGACAAGGCAGATTATGTTACCTAATGACACAATGTTGATTTCAATTGATAGGAAAACTATGGTTAATTGCCTTTGTGTGCTAGAATGAGAAGAATTCTTAGACTTGACCTTTAGGGGAGCAGTTTATGAGTTCTCCACAAAGAAGATGATATGGATGAAAGAAATCATGCAGACTTGGTTCCAAAAACCATGGAGTGCTAAGAGTAAAGTTCCCAAAACATTGTTTGGGGCCAACCTCAAACTAGAGATTATTGATATTATGGTTCTCCACATAGGTTGAAAAGTGAGGTAGAAGCTTTGAATTTTGTTGAGTAGTATTTCCTTTTAGTGTGTAAGTCATTTGCTCTAACACTCAATACATTGATTGGGCTATTCTGTCCAATGCTCATCTTTTTCTTATTTGTGTCTTGCAACTTTGATGGATTCCCCTTAAAGCTACCAAGGTATCCTAGTGACATGCTCATGTTGATTGAGATTATGTACCAAGCCATTCAAGTAAACATATTGAGCAAGAGCTTGAAGAAGAGTGGATATGAATTACCCATGAAGGTGGGGGCTTTCATCTATGATACCCACTTGTAACGCCCCGCCAAAGGATCCAAAAGAATTAACCTAAAGTTTCACTAAGTTAGCTAAACATTTTTTTTTTTAAAGTAAAAATTTATAACATACACATCAAACATATAGTAGTGGAAGAAATAACATGTAATCATCGACAAACATACATTGCAAGTTAAAGATCCCAAGACGTTGAGTCACGTTTAAATTTAATTAAATTCTAAGTCTAACAACTATCACATACATATGAAAGAATAATCAGAAACTCCAATGTCCATAATATACATTTGTTCCGAATGCTCCTTGGCAAATTAATTCAGAATGCTCAATCATCCACTGTACATGTCACAGGGTATGAAAGGCTTAAAAGAATATACATATGTAAAGATAAAGATACAACATCCTCAAATCCATGATACAAAGTACAGTAAAAATATATGAAACTATTCCCATACATGATACATCAATACATCCATAATGATAAAACATCTATCATAAAATCTAACCATCCATCATAATAATCCAAGAACATAGTGAAGGTAAATGCCAATCACGAACACTCCAGCCACGGTGACCATGGAACGGATCTCAATGGTAAGAGTAAAAAGCACTACCACCCGATCGCGTGGAACCTAAATGGTCCACTCCCACCACGCTGAGGAGATAGTCTCAAGTCCCAAATAGGATAACAAAACCTATAATCATAAATACTCTCTAAGTCCAAGAAATCCTATAAGTATGCTAACTCAAGGGTTCCTAAAAAGATCGACATCTAAATCCCAGAGGTACCACAAGACACGTAGGAAACCTAATATGCAAGCGGGAAAGTGTCATCACAAAAGTCACGTAGAAGTTACCCGAGAAATCCCTTAGGAATCCCGGGTCCCTACTGATCCCTGTGGCCACTAGTATCCTCTCGTACTGACGAGGCATACTATGGAATGCAAGGTCATAACCAAGCGTTCTCTCTACCCCATCCTAGTCTGTACTAGCACTCAAGGCATGGGAGAGAACATACAATTATCTTATTAGGTTCATTTTCCCTTATTTAGTGTAAATGTTTTCACTTATTAAAACAACTTACAATGGGTTACTCCAGGCAGCCTCTTAGGGCCCCGATCCCCATTGCAAGCCACTTCCCGACTCTACACATAGATAACCTACCCTAGGCTCATGAAATCATAAATCAAATAATCATAATAAAACCACCTCAGTCCTATACAAGCAACTGAAAAGACATCATAAAAGATAAGCCACAAAACTACATCAATTCTTCATGAGCAACAGATAAGCACCAAATAATAATCATATGACCACGACAGTTCTCTATTAGCAACTGAAGGCATCAACGATAAATCACAAAATCCAATGGTTCTCCAATGAGCAACCAAAAAGTATCCCAATAGTAAATTTCAATACTGATCGAAGACTCCAAAATGGTCAAGTCAAAACATGACATCATCAATAACATAACAAACACTTCAGTCCTCTCAAGCGACCGAAAAGCAATCCAAGTATAACTGATCGAGACTCAAAAATGGTTATCAAATATAACTGATCGAGACTTGAAAATGGTTAAGTCAGGTATCTCAAATACATACACTTTAGCTTCACACCAGGAAACTGGAAAGCAATAAAAAAAACACTAAATACATCCATCATAGAGCATACTATCACATTACCTTGGTTGGTTTGAAAAGATCGAGAAAAAATCATCATAACCTCACATTCACAAACTCCCGAGCCTCTGGTAACAACCTAAGACTGGTCAAAGCTAAAACAACCCCAAAACATAATCAAGACAGTATCGTTTCATAGTTTGGGTTGATCTCAAAATACACAATAGGGTTAAAAGTAAAGTTTCAGTTCTCATTTCAAAGTATGAATTTGATTGACAATATATTGTTGAGTTAATGATTGGTTCCCATTTTCAGTTAAACATATGTTTTAAGTAATAAGTTTTCGCAATTACTCCTTCTCAATTAAACCATTTCTATGTTTAGGTAAAATACAAAATTAATCCCCTTTATATTTAAATTAAATTAAATCAATGGTAATATAGTTAATTATTAGTTATTTATAAAATAACTAAATAATTAACATTTAATTAATCATTCAAATCTTTTAATTAAAACCTACAACTATATTAATTTTCTTATCAATTATTAATTACTTAATAATTAACAAAACTATTTAATAAAAATTATTAATAACTAAATTAAAATGAACTTATTAAATTTCATTACTATTAATTTAACCAATTATAAAAAAAACTATTATTAAAACAATATTAATAAAATTTAATAAACCCTCTTTTTTTTTTTTTTTAAAGAAATGCATTTATTTGAAAAGGCTCGCCGGCCTTTTAAATGAGGCTACGACCACTACGCTGCCGCAGGGGCTTGCGGCCGCGACAGTCAAGGACTGTCGCTGTCGCAGTACCCTGCATCAGTGTCAGTCACGTCGCCCAGCAGGTAGGTGGGGGGTGGGGATATGGTGGCCCCCGCCCCCAATTAAATTACTTTAAATTATTATTATTATTATTATTATTATTATTATTATTATTACAATATTTATTTTTAAATTGAAACATTGAAACCATCCTTCCCAAAGGATATATATATAATAGAATTTTATTATTTTATATTTTATTTATTATAAAAACAAATTCTCCTCAATAAAGTGTATTTAACTTTATTTTCAATTCCTATAATAATGTTTTAAATACATAAATAATTCTTATTTTATGTTATTTTAAATACTCATTAATATTAAGAAAACATGTTAGTGTAGTTTTTTATTTTTTCTATTTTGCTAGGTTTTTCCTACACTTTTAATAATCTCGCTTAGGTTAATAAAGCATGTCTTATTAGGTGAATGGTTGTGAGGTGTCACCTTCCTACATGTGAGCATCCATTAGCTATCTTGGGAAGATACTTTGCTATCTTTAGTCCGATAGATGGTTGCTCCTCATTGGTTGGTGTTGCCACCTCCTCCCTCTTCTTAGCCTCTATAAGCATGCTACCTGGCTTGTATTTGTATCTCTTATTTTTGCATCCTCTTAATGCTATTTTGCTTCCAGCATTTGCATTACTCTCTTGGAGACTAACTCTATGATGCTATTTTGATTTTGTATCATTTGCATTCATAGTTTAGATATTTACTCTTTGCACTAGTTTTCTGGGTTATTAATCTTTTCAGATTCTAACATGGTATCAGAGCTTTTCTATGTGCAAGAGTAGATTTTAGTTTCCTTATTTGAGAGATTCGGGGGGGGCAAATAAACTTTATTGTAGTTTTTTGAAAAACAAAGTATGCTCTTCTCTTGCATCTTTGGATGATCCTGAGAATCAGAAAAGTTTTGACAAAAACAGTTTTTCTCTGGGGTTTCAATCTCAAATTTGACAACCAACTTGCATATTTGGAGTTTTCAATCAATTTTGCAGGTTCCAACATGCCATTGATGGACTTAAGAAGCTGATCCAGCATTTGCATGTCATATTTTGGTTGCTGGGGTCGTTTTCTGATTTTTGGAGCCGTTTTTTACTATTAAAGGCGTCTGATTTACACTACAGCAACATCTTTTGTTCATGAGAAAGAAAAATGCTTTCTGGGTTTTGTTTGCAGCCCCGAAAAACCATCTGGGTATCTTTTAGATTTTGCATGAAAGCTGTATATTTTTCATAATCGAGCATGCAAAGCTACAGCCATACCCCTCTCCGTTGGTAGCCGCAGATTTGAATGCAGTTTTCAAATGTCTCGTTCTTGCTCATACAGACTCCGATTTTGATGATTCTTGTTATGAACTTGGCTATTTTTTTGTGCTCTATCCACTATTGGAGTTATTTTTTGATTTTCATGCATGAATTCTTCAGAAATTGCAGATTCTCAGCCGTGACTGTGCACAGTTCTTGTTTTGGAAACTTCGGAGGATCATAACTTTCTCATACGACCTCATATCGAGGCGATTCTTTTTTTGAAAGTGCATAATTTTTCGAGTAGATCGCAGTGGTGCTATTTTTTTCCTTGATTATTGTGCCCAAGTTTCACTTTTAACATATGCTCTTCATGAGGGTTTGTAATGCATTGAAATCAAGACCTACTTGTGGTTTTTTAGCCATAACTTTTGCATATGGAGGTATTTTTCCGATCTGAAAGAAGCGTCGAAAAGCTGGTTCTGAGACAGAGATACTGATATAGGTTTTTTTGAGTTTTGATACAGTTTGGTTGCTTATTATGGCAATCAAAGTCAAATGTTCTATTTTGCACTCTAGGAGGCATATCTTGAGCTTCCGATCTCCATTTTTGGACTTCTTTATATCGCCGGAAAGCTCTTTCTGTGCTCTTTTCAGTGATGTTGGTTGTTGTTCCAGATTCTATTCCAGACACATCCTATTCAATCTTTTGCATTTTAGCATTCTGGTGGATATTCTGTTTGTTTCAGGTCTGGAGATCGATTTTGTTGCTTCAGTTGCTTCGTTTTGGGCTTTACCTTCTGTTGTTTCAGCCTTATATTTTTTTTTATCATTGTTGATATTCACTGTAAGCATCTTTATGCAACGCACTAAGATAAAGTGCCACTCTTGCGTTTTGGGATCCTTTTCATCATTGTGATTCATTGTACTCGCACTATTATATAAAGTGCCATGGGGGGGATAGTTGTTTTCCTCTTATAGGCTCTCTTTCTCTAATTCCTCATGCAGTGTCGACGAAACATGCCTTTATTTGTGTTTGTACCTCACTCTCGATGAGTTTGGCTCCTGTGTTGTAGGAGATTTTTGGCCCATCTTTTCAGCTACCTGTCACCTCACCTGCCTTAAGGGGAGCTTATATTGTTGTTCTATGCTTCTTTGGTTTATGGTTCGTGCCTTCTATTTCCATGGAGGTTCCTTTGGTTGATGGTTCGTGCCTTCTATTTCCATGGAGGTTCCTTTGGTTGATGGTTCGTGCCTTCTATTTCCATGGGGGTTCTACAGATCAGCATTTTGACAGAGTTTTGCGGTTCTTCATGCTTCAGTGATGCTGCTTCTTCATGATCACTCCTTGTTCCTATTTTAGGGGATAATTTCCCTAGCGGGAGACTTCTTCAGTTCTTCACTAGGTTCTTACCTCTTTTTGGGGGAGGGTTTTTCCCTTGTGGTTTTCTCTCTTTCCCTGCTTTCAGAGGTTGCATCTTCTTGCATTGTACTTGGGTACCTAACATGGCCTCGTTGTCGAGACCCATTTCTACATCCACCTAAGCTTCACTTATGGGGGGGTGTTAGTGTAGTTTTTTATTTTTTCTATTTTGCTAGGTTTTTCCTACACTTTTAATAATCTCGCTTAGGTTAATAAAGCATGTCTTATTAGGTGAATGGTTGTGAGGTGTCACCTTCCTACATGTGAGCATCCATTAGCTATCTTGGGAAGATACTTTGCTATCTTTAGTCCGATAGATGGTTGCTCCTCATTGGTTGGTGTTGTCACCTCCTCCCTCTTCTTAGCCTCTATAAGCATGCTACCTGACTTGTATTTGTATCTCTTATTTTTGCATCCTCTTAATGCTATTTTGCTTCCAGCATTTGCATTACTCTCTTGGAGACTAACTCTATGATGCTATTTTGATTTTGTATCATTTGCATTCATAGTTTAGATATTTACTCTTTGCACTAGTTTTCTGGGTTATTAATCTTTTCAGATTCTAACATGGTATCAGAGCTTTTCTATGTGCAAGAGTAGATTTTAGTTTCCTTATTTGAGAGATTCGGGGGGGGCAAATAAACTTTATTGTAGTTTTTTGAAAAACAAAGTATGCTCTTCTCTTGCATCTTTGGATGATCCTGAGAATCAGAAAAGTTTTGACAAAAACAGTTTTTCTCTGGGGTTTCAATCTCAAATTTGACAACCAACTTGCATATTTGGAGTTTTCAATCAATTTTGCAGGTTCCAACATGCCATTGATGGACTTAAGAAGCTGATCCAGCATTTGCATGTCATATTTTGGTTGCTGGGGTCGTTTTCTGATTTTTGGAGCCGTTTTTTACTATTAAAGGCGTCTGATTTACACTACAGCAACATCTTTTGTTCATGAGAAAGAAAAATGCTTTCTGGGTTTTGTTTGCAGCCCCGAAAAACCATCTGGGTATCTTTTAGATTTTGCATGAAAGCTGTATATTTTTCATAATCGAGCATGCAAAGCTACAGCCATACCCCTCTCCGTTGGTAGCCGCAGATTTGAATGCAGTTTTCAAATGTCTCGTTCTTGCTCATACAGACTCCGATTTTGATGATTCTTGTTATGAACTTGGCTATTTTTTTGTGCTCTATCCACTATTGGAGTTATTTTTTGATTTTCATGCATGAATTCTTCAGAAATTGCAGATTCTCAGCCGTGACTGTGCACAGTTCTTGTTTTGGAAACTTCGGAGGATCATAACTTTCTCATACGACCTCATATCGAGGCGATTCTTTTTTTGAAAGTGCATAATTTTTCGAGTAGATCGCAGTGGTGCTATTTTTTTCCTTGATTATTGTGCCCAAGTTTCACTTTTAACATATGCTCTTCATGAGGGTTTGTAATGCATTGAAATCAAGACCTACTTGTGGTTTTTTAGCCATAACTTTTGCATATGGAGGTATTTTTCCGATCTGAAAGAAGCGTCGAAAAGCTGGTTCTGAGACAGAGATACTGATATAGGTTTTTTTGAGTTTTGATACAGTTTGGTTGCTTATTATGGCAATCAAAGTCAAATGTTCTATTTTGCACTCTAGGAGGCATATCTTGAGCTTCCGATCTCCATTTTTGGACTTCTTTATATCGCCGGAAAGCTCTTTCTGTGCTCTTTTCAGTGATGTTGGTTGTTGTTCCAGATTCTATTCCAGACACATCCTATTCAATCTTTTGCATTTTAGCATTCTGGTGGATATTCTGTTTGTTTCAGGTCTGGAGATCGATTTTGTTGCTTCAGTTGCTTCGTTTTGGGCTTTACCTTCTGTTGTTTCAGCCTTATATTTTTTTTTATCATTGTTGATATTCACTGTAAGCATCTTTATGCAACGCACTAAGATAAAGTGCCACTCTTGCGTTTTGGGATCCTTTTCATCATTGTGATTCATTGTACTCGCACTATTATATAAAGTGCCATGGGGGGGATAGTTGTTTTCCTCTTATAGGCTCTCTTTCTCTAATTCCTCATGCAGTGTCGACGAAACATGCCTTTATTTGTGTTTGTACCTCACTCTCGATGAGTTTGGCTCCTGTGTTGTAGGAGATTTTTGGCCCATCTTTTCAGCTACCTGTCACCTCACCTGCCTTAAGGGGAGCTTATATTGTTGTTCTATGCTTCTTTGGTTTATGGTTCGTGCCTTCTATTTCCATGGAGGTTCCTTTGGTTGATGGTTCGTGCCTTCTATTTCCATGGAGGTTCCTTTGGTTGATGGTTCGTGCCTTCTATTTCCATGGGGGTTCTACAGATCAGCATTTTGACAGAGTTTTGCGGTTCTTCATGCTTCAGTGATGCTGCTTCTTCATGATCACTCCTTGTTCCTATTTTAGGGGATAATTTCCCTAGCGGGAGACTTCTTCAGTTCTTCACTAGGTTCTTACCTCTTTTTGGGGGAGGGTTTTTCCCTTGTGGTTTTCTCTCTTTCCCTGCTTTCAGAGGTTGCATCTTCTTGCATTGTACTTGGGTACCTAACATGGCCTCGTTGTCGAGACCCATTTCTACATCCACCTAAGCTTCACTTATGGGGGGGTGTTAGTGTAGTTTTTTATTTTTTCTATTTTGCTAGGTTTTTCCTACACTTTTAATAATCTCGCTTAGGTTAATAAAGCATGTCTTATTAGGTGAATGGTTGTGAGGTGTCACCTTCCTACATGTGAGCATCCATTAGCTATCTTGGGAAGATACTTTGCTATCTTTAGTCCGATAGATGGTTGCTCCTCATTGGTTGGTGTTGTCACCTCCTCCCTCTTCTTAGCCTCTATAAGCATGCTACCTGACTTGTATTTGTATCTCTTATTTTTGCATCCTCTTAATGCTATTTTGCTTCCAGCATTTGCATTACTCTCTTGGAGACTAACTCTATGATGCTATTTTGATTTTGTATCATTTGCATTCATAGTTTAGATATTTACTCTTTGCACTAGTTTTCTGGGTTATTAATCTTTTCAGATTCTAACATGGTATCAGAGCTTTTCTATGTGCAAGAGTAGATTTTAGTTTCCTTATTTGAGAGATTCGGGGGGGGCAAATAAACTTTATTGTAGTTTTTTGAAAAACAAAGTATGCTCTTCTCTTGCATCTTTGGATGATCCTGAGAATCAGAAAAGTTTTGACAAAAACAGTTTTTCTCTGGGGTTTCAATCTCAAATTTGACAACCAACTTGCATATTTGGAGTTTTCAATCAATTTTGCAGGTTCCAACATGCCATTGATGGACTTAAGAAGCTGATCCAGCATTTGCATGTCATATTTTGGTTGCTGGGGTCGTTTTCTGATTTTTGGAGCCGTTTTTTACTATTAAAGGCGTCTGATTTACACTACAGCAACATCTTTTGTTCATGAGAAAGAAAAATGCTTTCTGGGTTTTGTTTGCAGCCCCGAAAAACCATCTGGGTATCTTTTAGATTTTGCATGAAAGCTGTATATTTTTCATAATCGAGCATGCAAAGCTACAGCCATACCCCTCTCCGTTGGTAGCCGCAGATTTGAATGCAGTTTTCAAATGTCTCGTTCTTGCTCATACAGACTCCGATTTTGATGATTCTTGTTATGAACTTGGCTATTTTTTTGTGCTCTATCCACTATTGGAGTTATTTTTTGATTTTCATGCATGAATTCTTCAGAAATTGCAGATTCTCAGCCGTGACTGTGCACAGTTCTTGTTTTGGAAACTTCGGAGGATCATAACTTTCTCATACGACCTCATATCGAGGCGATTCTTTTTTTGAAAGTGCATAATTTTTCGAGTAGATCGCAGTGGTGCTATTTTTTTCCTTGATTATTGTGCCCAAGTTTCACTTTTAACATATGCTCTTCATGAGGGTTTGTAATGCATTGAAATCAAGACCTACTTGTGGTTTTTTAGCCATAACTTTTGCATATGGAGGTATTTTTCCGATCCGAAAGAAGCGTCGAAAAGCTGGTTCTGAGACAGAGATACTGGTATAGGTTTTTTTGAGTTTTGATACAGTTTGGTTGCCTATTATGGCAATCAAAGTCAGATGTTCTATTTTGCACTCTGGGAGGCATATCTTAAGCTTCCGATCTTCGTTTTTCGACTTCTTTATATCGCCGGAAAGCTCTTTCTGTGCTCTTTTCAGTGATGTTGGTTGTTGTTCTAGATTCTATTCCAGACACATCCTATTCAGTCTTTTTCATTTTAGCATTCTGGTGGATATTCTGTTTGTTTCAGGTCTGGAGATCGATTTTGTTGCTTCAGTTGCTTCGTTTTGGGCTTTACCTTCTGTTGTTTCAGCCTTATATTTTTTTTTATCATTGTTGATATTCACTGTAAGCATCTTTATGCAACGCACTGAGATAAAGTGCCTCTCTTGCGTTTTGGGATCCTTTTCATCATTGTGATTCATTGTACTCGCACTATTATATAAAGTGCCATGGGGGGGATAGTTTTTTTCCGCTTATAGGCTCTCTTTCTCTAATTCCTCATGCAGTGTCGACGACACATGCCTTTATTTGTGTTTGTACCTCACTCTCGATGAGTTTGGCTCCTGTGTTGTAGGAGATTTTTGGCCCATCTTTTCAGCTACCTGTCACCTCACCTGCCTTAAGGGGAGCTTATATTGTTGTTCTATGCTTCTTTGGTTTATGGTTCGTGCCTTCTATTTCCATGGAGGTTCCTTTGGTTGATGGTTCGTGCCTTCTATTTCCATGGAGGTTCCTTTGGTTGATGGTTCGTGCCTTCTATTTCCATGGGGGTTCTACAGATCAACATTTTGATAGAGTTTTGCGGTTCTTCATGCTTCAGTGATGCTGCTTCTTCATGATCACTCCTTGTTCCTATTTTAGGGGATAATTTCCCTAGCGGGAGACTTCTTCAGTTCTTCACTAGGTTCTTACCTCTTTTTGGGGGAGGGTTTTTCCCTTGTGGTTTTCTCTCTTTCCCTGCTTTCAGAGGTTGCATCTTCTTGCATTGTACTTGGGTACCTAACATGGCCTCATTGTCGAGACCCATTTCTACATCCACCTAAGCTTCACTTATGGGGGGGTGTTAGTGTAGTTTTTTATTTTTTCTATTTTGCTAGGTTTTTCCTACACTTTTAATAATCTCGCTTAGGTTAATAAAGCATGTCTTATTAGGTGAATGGTTGTGAGGTGTCACCTTCCTACATGTGAGCATCCATTAGCTATCTTGGGAAGATACTTTGCTATCTTTCGTCCGATAGATGGTTGCTCCTCATTGGTTGGTGTTGCCAACTCCTCCCTCTTCTTAGCCTCTATAAGCATGCTACCTGGCTTGTATTTGTATCTCTTATTTTTGCATCCTCTTAATGCTATTTTGCTTCCAGCATTTGCATTACTCTCTTGGAGACTAACTCTATGATGCTATTTTGATTTTGTATCATTTGCATTCATAGTTTAGATATTTACTCTTTGCACTAGTTTTCTGAGTTATTAATCTTTTCAGATTCTAACAAAACAAATTCTTTTTTTAATTCTAATTTTTTATTATTATTATTTCTTTTATAACATTTACAACTATAATCTGATAGAGAAAATTCTATTAACCGTTCGAATTTTTCTATCTAAAATCTTCATTTTTATTTCAAACCCCTTCCCAAATCAAATTCTAATTTCTTTCAGTTGTTAAGTGAGGTTTTCTAAATAGGTTTTTCAATCTAGATTTACATATGAAATTGAATAGCAACAATTCTAGAACGAAGGGTGGTAAGATTCATGCAACAAGATCTGATAAAATAATTTCCTTTCAAGCACGAGGTAGACAAAGCATATTGAATTTCATGAATCATTTAGTTGTCAAATGCACGACCCTACCTGAACCTGATGCTAATACAGAATCCCCAAAAATTGTAATAGAATTCGCTCCTCTTCAATGACTTTCTTCTGAAAAACTTTCTTGGTATCAGCCTTCTGAAATTCGCTTCCAAAAGTAGTCTCCCAAAAATTCCCGTCCAAAAACATGTCCCAATTCGTATCCCTCAAAAATGAACCCCCAAAGTTGTGATAAGAAAATTCTCCTCAAATCAGGGCACTAATTGTGCGTTCACCCGAGAAGACTCATTGCATAACTCAGTTAACTCCAAATTAACCTTTATTATCTTTTCTTTTATTTTGCATTCATCTTTCATGCACATTAAGTTGATTTATTAAATAACTTTATTTAATATTCCACTTGACTTCTATTTTAAATTAATTTATTACTTTAATCTCATGTGCACTTTATGAAATTAAAATAACGTTATTAATTTCTATTATTTAATCTTTTAATTTAATTCTCATATTTAAACTCATGCTTAGATCATGCGATCTAGAATTCTTAATAATTTTATATCTTTCAACTTTTAATTATTTTAGAAACTTAATTGATAACATATTTAATTAATTTAAATAACAATAATATTTAGCATTTATTTAAAAATGAACTCCAAATATATTATTATTAAATTAAATAAATATTATCCTGTTCTAAATTTATCTTTGAACTTTTGTCTCTAAATTTAATTCTTTTATTTAATTAATTTCTCAATTAATTAAATATTAAAGACATCATATTAATTCTCCATTAAATTAAATCATTAATTAATCTTTTAATTAGACTTAATTAATAGAAAACACATCAAGGACTCATATAACAACATACGAAAACCCATCATAGAAAAACACATACTAAATCAAACAAAAAGGGTTATAATCCCGAAATTACATCATTTGATGCATTCAGAGGGTACTTAACTCAGATACTTGTCCTAATTATCAATTAGGACAATTGGCTAAAGGGTTTAGGATTTGGACTTAAGAGTTTATCTCCCCTCTCTTACCATTGAGACAATGCGATAGGGTACGCTCATCTTGGCAATTCAGGGAAGTCGATACCCAGTACCTGCAACCTGCATAAAATCCACGCATGTACAAACACAATATTCTAAGCTAAACAGACAATGGCAGGAAGTGGTGCATCGTGTAGATCCCGACTAGCAGGTGACTACGACTCCCTTCCTTAACCACATCAGAAACACCATACATAAATAAAATAAACACGCACACCATACACATGCAGTATGGGGTAAGTATCCATAAGAAAGCACATGGAATAATAAACCATCTAACTAATCATCATCGATAACTGAAACCATTGAATAATCATCATACATGCATGAAATATAGAGTACCAAGTAATCTCATCATATAATAAACTGAGTGTAAAACAATATCTGATAATCTCTAAAATAATAATACTAATCATCAAACATAAATTGGCCTAAAAGAGTTTGGCAATGATAATAGAAATGCGACTTAGGGGTAGGCACTACACCACTTTGATGCCAAGAACATGTTGAAATTATTTGAGATGAAGTACAAGCTAGAAATGTACAAAGTCCTAAGGCCCATGTTCAACCTGAAAGGGTATGCCAGAGATGTTCTACAAATAGGAAGTGTAATTAAGCTTATCAATACCATTGAGGATTACCTAGCTGACTGCAAGGATGAGTTTGAGAGACATGATCAAGCCTTCACCAGATTAACAGTTGATCAAGTGAAGATGTACAAAGTCAACATTGATGTAGAAGGGGTGGAGGACAATGGCCAAAATATGTATAGCAACTCTTACCTAACCAAGATCAAAGGCACTCTAATAAGCTCAGAGCCTTATGAAGGCACCAAAGAAGAGCTAGAGTAATGATGGGTTGAATCTACAAGAGGACCAGAAAATTGGTCAAATAGACCATAGCTCAAAGAAGTCAGAGCAAAGGCATGTCTGCTCAGGCTTCCCCAAAAGTTGTAGTGGCTTCCTCTTCTTAGAGTGGTGTGTCAAGTGTGACCTTGTCTATTACCCAAGGGCCAACACAACCATTAGTTGGAGGTGATAAACCTTCTAATAAGAGCATTCCCCTTGCCAAAACTTGTTAGGATGGTTCTATACCAATAATCAAAACTATAGTAGAAACTAAGAAAAAGAAGGTGGAAGATTTGAAAGAAAGTGTAGTCATAGTAGCTCTCTCACCCCATAGTAGTCTAATCTCATCTATGAATGCCACACTACTACTAAGCAGTCCCCAAGTGCAAGTGGTGGATCTCAAAGATGGTGGGAGTAGTGAAAATGAGTCTAGTAAGTCCAATGAAGCAACAAAGAAGACCATATAACTGAAGAATGGTCCTAAATCTTTAAAACTCATTTCACAAGTCCCAAAGAATTCTTTCTCTTTAGCTATGAAGACATTGGCCCAAGTTAAAAGAAAAATATTTAGTATAGACACACTTGGAACTACATCCAAGGTGATTAGCATAGAATCATGGCTAGAGGACACCTTGGATATAAAAAGGAAGAGAAAAGAAGAGGGAGTTCCCAATAAAGAGAATTTATCTCTAGCTATCCACTCTAGATCAGCATTGAGTAAAGTCAAGAAGCAAAAGACCCTATCAATTCTTAGACAAGATCCTAACATAAGGCATCTAACTATGGAGATTTCTAATCCCACTAAAGAAGGGAGAATTGAAGACATTTTTGCAAATGATTTCATCTTGCATTCTATGGATCTTAGGGAAGCAAGACATGATAATAAAGGGGGTATGGAAATCAAAAAATGATGTGATAGAGGGACAACTTGAAATCCTTAAGCTAGAAAAAGTTAGAATGAAGGTAGAGATTCATGAGCTTAATAGTTTCATCATGTAGTTAGTCACCCCATTAGTGAGCATCTCAGGAATGTCAATCATTAGTGATCCTACTACTACTAATGTTCAAGCTCTCATCTCCCAACTACAAGAAGACAAGCACTTTGGACATATTGGTAGAGAGTGGAGTGGAAAACTCAAGTCAAAAGTACTTGCAATTATAAAGAAAATAGGCAATGTGGTACTAAGGTTCAAAATGGAAAAGGATAATATCTCAACTAATCAAGCCAACCTGGCACCCGAGAAAGTCAAGAGTGAATATTGCATCTCTTTGCTAAATATGATTTTCCATATAAAGGCTAAGGAAGCTATGGAAGTAAACATTCTACCTAGGGGAGATGAGCCTTTATTTGAATGGCTATAGAGCATGCAATTCAAATCTAAAATGATCCTAGTGGCAGAGGAAGGAATGAAGGAAATAGAAGCTAAAGTGAAAAAGGATCAAGATAGAGACTATGAACTATTAAGAGGTCTGCATACAAATTCCTAGGCTAGCGAACAAGGAAAATGGATCATCGGAGTGGCCGTCATAAAAAGGAGCTTCTCTAGTTATCTAGATGGCTTGACTGGGATATGTTTCGATCACTGAAACAGAGTATTTTAGCTCTAGAAACTTGGTAGGTGTGTGCATGTAGCTATGGAGGAAATATAAAAGTGGTTGAATGTTATCAAAGATTTAGCCAAAGAGCATTCCAAGTGGCTCTTGAGATACAATAAGGTCCATGTTCATAGGCATGAGGAGTTGATTCCAATCATTGTCACTGCCAATGCCCAGAAGGAAAAATAATAAAAAAAGGAAAGAAGATAAAGAGATTCATATCCCACCCTTCCACATTTTGATGTAATGATTATAACTAACAAATTGACTCCTTGTCATTTGTCAATTTTGAGGACATGAACCAATTTGAGTCCCATTTTGTAACAATCATCTCAAAATCCTATATGTATTGATTTGAAAGATTAATAAAAGGTCAGCTAATTTTTGGTGTGAAATACTTGATGTTGCAGAGACAATTTAAGGGTATTTTGTGTCAATTATTTTATGATCCATTTGTTTCTATATTAGTTTTATGTTTTCTCTTTTCATGGAATTGAATCAAGGAATGAACAGAGCTTTGCTCCCCTATTTTGAAACTATGAACTGAAGATGATAGTATTTTTATTGGAAGTTCAAGAGAAATCCCTTTCCATGCTTTCTTTCAAGCCTTTTCTATTCTTAGATCTAAGATCTTGCTAATATCAATTTAGTTGTAGATAGTATACAATGCTAAATTGTTAAGCTTTGTGGGTCCATAAGATGTGGGAATCCATAAACTTGACTAATCCTAAAATTTAAACCCTTGCCTAAGTTAGTTTCTAGTTAGGCCTAACTTGGTTCACCTTTCATGTTCTTGGGTTAAGAACATACCCCATTTTAGAGTTAGAGATAAAACATAATTCATTGCAAATTACAAACACAAAAGTGAGTTGCACCTAAGAATTCAAAGGGAAGTTAGTCACTTAGTAACAACTTTCCAACTGTTGTAATCAGTTGTTGTTCACAAACATTGGGTATCCAAAAGAGTAAAAGGAAAGAACAATTTATTTTTCCAACACTTTTTAAGGATAATATATGTGTTTTGAAGAGGATAAGGAAAAGAAGTGCTCTCAAGATCGAAGATGCTAATGCATAATATTGGAAAGGCTTCTTTAAGGACTTGACACCTTGTCATTTTTTTCTATAGATATTAATTATTTTACTCAAAAACTTTATGTTTCCATCTAATGACTTTTTTAACATTTCACTTCTATAATTATAAATACACTTGATATAAAGTTCCCTCTTTATGTATATTTTAGAGGAAATCACACATTTATTGTGTCTTGTAGGGCTTATCTATTTTCTCTATTATTTTCCTCACAACATTCATCAAATCCTAGTGACTCTTCCCTCATATTTTTGTTCTTTGGATTCATACATTTTTTGTTTCATGCCTCTCATTTTTGTTATAATAGGGAATTCTTAGTGTTGGGGTTAATATTTCCTTAGTTTTTCCTTTGAGTGAGCTATTCGTTCAATATTTGGTCTCATGCACTAGTTGGATGTAGTGGCTTTATTTCAATAAAATGGAGATTTTTCCATATGGAAAATTTTGTATTCTATCTTTTGTGAAGGTAACTTATTCTTAGTTCTTAAATTCTTTAAACTTTTTTCTATAATTTCTTCAATTTTCTAAGTGTTTTCTTCATGTTCGTGTTGTTTTGTGGAGAGCCTCATTTGAAATGATGATGGTTAGGGTTAAAAAGAGAAAAAAAAAATTATGACTATCTCTAATGATAGTACTCAAATAATAAAAAGATGCAAACAAATTAAGCTATTAGGTATAAAAATTTATATTACTCATATTCAATTATGATTGATGACAAGATTTTATGAAAACTTTAAACCTTGAATATGCTTCAATTATAATAGAATAAATTTCAAAATATTTGACTACTAAGTGGAAGCATTCAACAATAATTTAATTCTTATACCAATAACTTAAATAGAGAAATGTTTTTATTAAGTAGACAAGGTGCCCATTCAACAATAATTTAATTCTTATACCAATAACTTAAATAGAGAAATGTTTTTATTAAGTAGACAAGGTGCCCAATTTATATGGTGAGCAAACTAAAAACTAGATTAGAAATTATAGATATTGCGATGAAAAAAATAGTTTTCAATTGATGACGAAGTGTGGTGCAAACCTTGATCCTAAAACTATGACAATATCAAATCCAAAAATGATAAAATAAACAATACATATCATCAAAATCAAATATAATTAGAATATAAACAAAAACTTTCTAGCCCCAACACTTTTTTGTGAATTGTAATCTTAGTATATTATTTATTAATAGAAAAGGATTATTCATTTTTAAAAAATCCAATAAAAGCACCCTAGACTTTAATAAATTCAATCTGAGTTTTCCCATTGTTTCTTAAAAAACTACCACTTAGATTTTTAGATCAATTTTATTTAATTACTATAAAAGCAATACAACACTCTTTATAGACAATATACAACAAAAGTCAGAAGCCAACTTCATAATAAACACACCGTAGATTCCAATAAATCCAATATGAATTTTCCCATTGTTTCTAAAATAATACCTCTAGATTTCTAGATCAAATTTATTTAATTACTGTAAAAGCAATAGAACACTTTTTATAGACAATATAGAACAAAATTCATAAATAGCAATTTAAAACATATTATTTTTCTTTGGACCGCAACTATGTATTTTTTAACAAAAATCATAAAACACAATAGATTTTTCTGAAATTTTTATCATTTGTTTTGCAACAAAAAAATTGAGAAAAAACCACTATATTTTGGTGGATCTGGAAAAAAATATATTTTTAGTATATTTTGTAGTAATAATAAGAAACATCTTTTTATTTTCCTTATGATACTTCCTATCTGATAATAAATTACTAAAATATGATTCTAAGCATTGATGGAAAAATTCACACACAATTAAACTTAAAATAGCATAGGTAGTAATATAAATTATCAAAATCTAATGTCATTAATTAGCATAACAGAACTACTCAAAAGAGAGCATTCCAGACTGTTTAATTCAATGCCAAAATTGAACAGAACATTATATATTCTTCAGAGAAACCTCTTTTATTTCTAGACCAACCCCACCTTTATTACTGGAAAACCAGTAAAATACTAAAACAATATAGAATTTCATATAAACCCAACAAAACTGAACCTAAAAGCCAGTGAAATAACGAACTCATGATCACAACTCAAAGAGGAGGAAGGCCTCGTTGGCTGAGGAAGTAAACAACAGATTGTGCATCGCTTGCCAACTGGGAAAGAGATTCAGCTGCGGTGGTAACTTTGGGAATCAAATTTGCGTTGCCCGATTCCTTCAATTTGACATAACAATCCTCCAAGTTTGAATCCACATTGTTAAGCCCCTTCTGCACGTCCGATATGACCGTCTGGGAATTACCACTATTGATTCCTTTCAATTCTAATTCCACTTTGTCCAACTCAGAGGCGGTGCTGCCTAAAAGCTCAGCGCAATCGTTAAGAAGAGGATCACTATGCAGTTGTGAGGCCACCCGATTGGCTTCCAAGTTGGTCAAGTCCACAGCAGTCACAGAAATCTTTGTTAAATCGGTGCTCGAGCCTCCCAGTGCTTTCGTCAACGACAAGCTGCAAAACTGTGGGTCTTTGGCGGCCTTGCATGCATCGGATATGGTATCGGCTTTGCAGCCTCCAAACAGATTACATGCAACCCACGTAATCACCGCAATGTATAACATGCCTCTGAGTCTGCGTTGTGACTCCATGATCGATTGCAGCAAGTATGGGAAATTATGATGAGTTTTCGTTCGGGTTCTGTTTGTATTTAAACTAGATTGCCTGCCTCGATTAGGGTTTTTCTTATTTTAGATGTGATATTTCGGGCTGAATATGAGGGTTTTTAGGGATCAATCCTCATCAGGATTGGATTTCTCCTTGATTTGAGGGGATAAGGGTCTGTGGATTGGCTATTTCCTTGGTTTGGATGTGATCTTTTGCTTTATTTAGGAACTGCTTTCTCGGTTGTTTTAAACAGACTAGTAGTTTTTGGGTTATGAAGTGGCGGATGCAGATTAGTTGAAGACAAACAAATCGAAATATTTTGGGCATGCATTTCGTAGAATGTTGTTTAGGTCTTTTTTTTTAATAAAGAACATAGAATGATTAATGTAATAAGAGATACAATGCCTCATGTTTATGTCACTAGTGTAGTTTTTTTTCAAATATATAGAAGAAATGAAGATAGAGTTCCCAAAAAAAATTAAAAAAATGAGAATCATGCAAATGCATTGATGCATTCTTTTACATTAATTAAATTTTGTAGGTCATCTTTCATAGGGCACTAATCTTGTGTTACCATGCCGTTGTTTAGGTTTCTTTTGTGCTTAAATTTAATCATTTTTTATCTTTAGCTATTTGAGTGGGACAGCTATTATGTAGTAATTGAAAATAAGTTAGAGAAAAAGAGGAGGGGCTGAAAATAAGGAACAAAATGTATATTAATAGGCTACCAGCTCCACCATTATTTCCTAAATGAGTTGAGCAATCATTGTTTGCCAAGAAAGCTAAGGGTGTGGTCTCATGGAGGAGGGCTTCCTCAAAAACATTAGCAAGTACTCTAGATTTTTTTAAGGATTATTTTAAAATGAGAGATCTCATGAATTTTGTAGTAGAGTTATTCTTAAAAAGTTTAAGGCCCATAGTTAATGAAAGCATAGGGTCTCGTGATTTTTTTATTTGTTTTAACATTCAATTTACTTACTAAATAAATAAACATGTTTAAAAATATGATTGATAATAATTAAAGATTGATAAGTGGCACAAGAAAAGCCTAAGCTGGTGGGTCAATTCTAGCCCCCCACGTTTTCCACATGCTTAAATCTACACTATAAAAAGTAGGGGCTGCTATTTTTCAGGAGAAGATTCTAATTAACCAAGTGGCAAACAATTTGTTGGCTTCATCAGACCACCCACCCTGCGAAAACAGATCCTGCAGCCCCCCTCATGGGACTACACCCTAAGTGACATGGGAACATGCTCTAAGACTCAGTTTTGTAGAGCTCATAACTCCTTATAATAAGTTATAGTTCATTGATGCAGGAGCATCTTAAATAAAGGGGAGACATGTTGAATGTAAAATTTAAAATTTAAAAAAAAAAAAAAAATTCTGGAGGAGAGAGAAAAGTGACGAAAATTAGAGGAGAAATAATAAAAAATAAAAAAAGGAGAAAAAAATAAAAAGAAAAGAGGAATTTCTATTTTCAAGGTGCGTAGGTGGCGTAAATAGAAAAATAAGAAAAATAGTTGTCATTCCATTAATCGAGGTCTGTAGGTAGAAATTCTAGAAGGTTTTGGATAAATCATGTATTTAATATTTGTTGGGTGCTTAGTTGTATTTGGGTGGGAATTTAATATTTATTTAAAGGTAGTTGTATTTACCTTTTATCCCACATTGGTTGTGTTTGTAATGTCTTGGGTTAGAAGTGTCTATTTAAGCAAGGCTTATTATCATTTGTAATCAAGTTCGGAAAATAGAAGCTTTTCAAGTGTAAGCTCTTGTAGTGAATTTTCAAGTATTAATGGATGCTTTATGAAGCATTTTTGTCATCTCTCTCTTCATATTGTTTCATTCTTGATTGTGAGTGGGTAGAGTGGTGTGGCCCTCCATCATTCATGCAATTAAAGTATCAAAGAAGACAATTTTAAGGTCTCCCTCAATATGAACATCATCAAGCATTACATTCAATATTCACTGAGTTTAATGACTTGTAGATAAAAATAGTTAGGCAAACATCCAACATGGTAATTCACAAAATAGTGCATGGTTTTATTTTCTTTTACTAAAGGTAGTTCACACAAAAACTGTCCAGTTGAATTAGATTAAACTTTGGTGACACTCAAGCATCACTATCCAGCATACTCCTCCTTGATGTTGAGACTCACTATCTAATCTTGAATCAATCCACACTAGATCTCTAGAGCTTGATGTGAACCTAATACTATGAATTAACTCAGTGAAATAAAAAGAAAAATCAATCCTTTGCAACTCATAGTACAACATTTTAATCAATCTAGTCTTATTCGAAATCTTCTTCTAGAAGTCTAGTGTGCATACTCAGCTTTGTCCTTAAAAGATCAAGGGGCTTAGTCTTTCTTTCATTTCTCTAACCTATAAAAGAGCTATGTCACTTCAAACTATCAATTAGAACAAGTAGTCATCAAGTGCTTCACTCAAGAATTTGAAATGTATTACATCATTGTACCTTTGACATGCAGACTTCTAGATCTGTACAACTTCTTCAACATCTTTATTACACTTTTCTAGCAAGATCCATCCATTCATATAGAATTAATTTTCTTACAAGATAAAGACCCCAACATTTTTCTTCTTTGTGTCATTCTCTTTCACAACATGAATACTTCATATCTCCCCTTCTTTGTGCATTTTTTAATAAAACCAATAACATGGGTTACATTATTTCTCTCTCTCTTAACAAATTTTATAGCTTCGTATTTTTGCCTCAATGAATGGGTATTATTCCATGTCCATACTTTTATAGACCTTTTTCCTTTATATTATGATTTCTATATCATCTTAAAACAAATAGCATTCTCATAATAAAGTATTCTATATGAATTACAACTTACACCCCAAATTTGGAGATTAACACATATCCTTACTTTTAACTTCACCATATTTACTTTAGGAGGCTTAAAATACATCATACATATCAACTAATGGACTAGAAGTGCAAAGAAAATCTTTAGTGAAACATGAGACATCAAAAACTAATAGTTTTAACTTCAAAAGTTCATTTTCTTTTTCCAACAACTCAATTTTTTCTTCTCAGTCTTTATTTTTCATCTTAAATTTAAAATAATTTTAAAATTTCTATTTAATCCTTTTATTTCCTTTTTTTTTCTCCAATATTTTTTAAGGAGTATCATTTTCACATGAACACTCATAGATATCTTTTCCATAATATATTTGTTGACATTAAGGTCAATTTGTCTATTAGTGACTCAACGTTTATTCAATTGGTTACATTGCTACTGAGATCTATAGTTTCTATCGACCTTATCATTCATCTTGCAGTGTCAACCAAGTGATTTAGTTGCTCCCAAGACAAGTAGTCAGAATGCAATGTCTACAGAGCACATGTGTTAGTTTGCAATGTTTTCCAAGCTACACAGTGTCTACAGAGCTTCAAAGACTATATACAGTGCAAACTAAGCATACTAGAGGCTACCAAGCTATTCAGCTGAAGTAAAGATCATAGTGTTAGTTGAGCTCTAGCATATCAACCAAGTTCTACTATATCTACTAAGCTCACAGTGTTAACAATTTGAATCTAGTTTGACTGAGTCATGCAGTTTCAACCAAGTGATTCAACAGCTACCATGTTTCTCAATGTTTACCAAGTCACACAGTGTTAACTGAGTTCAAGCTACTTAGAACTGATTAGTATGGACCGAGCTTAAAGTTCAACCGAGTGTCGAGCTTAAAGTTCAACCGAGTACCAAAGTTTTCCAAGCATTGACAGTGTTTGTTGTGTATCAAAATATCACCAAGTTTGTCTTTAGAAACTAAGTTATAATAGTTGGGTCGACTTTGTGAATAATGATGAAATTGATATTGTAGCCGACTCTAGTAAGTTATGATTTGGATTGGTATATATGTAATGTATTGTATCATATCCAAATATGTCATTGAAAAAGTGTTAGATTGTGGTGATTGATTAGGAAAGTACTATATGTACTTCATTAAAAAAAATTGGGCCCTATTTTATCGAGATTTTGGGCCGACATGTAATTATTAATTATAACCCTACCCTAAAGTGGTTGAAATACTTGTATAAAAGTGCTTAGGGTTAGGGATTGTTTTATAGGTGTGATGAAAAATTGGTTCTTGCAGCAGTATTGAGCTATAAGGGATTATGGATTGTAATTAGGTTGTAATCACTAGATCATAAAAAATATTGGAATTGTTGTTTGGTGGACGTAGCCCAGGGATTGGGTGAACCACGTTAAATCTTGGTGCCTTGTGTTCTTTTCTATGTGATCTATTATTTTCTTTTATTGTTTATATTTGCATGTAATTGTTATTTCTATCCATGCTTAATCCTAACAAAAAGATTATGAAGTATATGAGTGTAAATTAAAGAAGGCTACAAGCAATATAAGGGACAACAGAGATTCATCATAGTTAGGCGATCACTACAATACAAGGAATCTCTTTCAGGTAATTAGAGTTGCAAATCAAAGATCAACCACTAATTCATCCTAACAGGTGCATTAGAAAAATTCTTTAATAGGGTAGACTTAATAGTCTCTTTCTAAATCTCTTAACGAAGTGCATATTTTATTGTGTGTTTGTAAATCCTTTAACAAGGTGGACCCCACGGTCCTTATTGCTCCTAACAGGGAAGATCACTAGAATTGGTCAATTATAAGCCTTAATAAGTTAACTTTATACTAGAGTACTAAAGCTTTTGGGTATCATCCCCACCCCAGTTTTACTTTCTATTTGGAAGGTGTTTGGGTCACCATATCTTGTGTTAAAGTTTTATGAATGTTTTAATGATTTAATTCTTTTATGCATGCTATTAGACCAAAATATTATATGAAGGATTAATTGGTGAAGTAAGATAAAAATTTATTAGTTCCTGATTCACCCCTCCCCTCTCAATAACCTTCCATACCTTATATTTTCAACAATTGGTAGTAGAGCTCAGGTTCTCACATCAAAATTTTAACAGCTTGAGACAAGATAAGAGGCAATAGAGGTATATAAGCTAGATAAAGTTATTGACAATGAAAATTTGGATTTGAAATTAGCCATTGGACAACTGAAGAAAGAAAAGGAGCAACTCTCTCAATCATGGAAAAAAAGGAAAGATTTTATAGTACAAATGGATGACAAACTCTATAGTGAAAGTACAATTAAAGACTTGTGTCTTGAAAGAAATTAGATGAAGCTGATGTAGCAATCAAAGAGCTATTAGATAAGAATTATAATCTTTGAGAAAAAGTCAAAAAGCTGAAAAGAGAGCAAGAAATCCAATCAATTAGATTATGTGAAGTCATAGAATAAAGAGAGAAAGCCAAAGAAGTGATAGAAGAGAAGGATAATGAAATTCAACAACTATCCCTTTAGCAGGTAGACTTTATTGATCAACTCACTGGTGCAAATGAAGAACTCATGAATCTAAGATTAGAAAATGAAAGACTGTAGAATGATCTCAGCATTGAAAAGAAAACCAATGAAAGAATAATGAAATATCAAAAAAGCATGAATCAATTGAATTTGAAAGCTAAGTAGAGACACAAGGGAAAATTTGGATTAGGATATATAAAAGATGGTGAGTCATCTTAGCAAGGAGATCAAAAGAACAAAAGGCCTATTTGCAATCACTATGGTAAGATAGGTCATACATCAAACAAATGTTGGAGTAATGGTAAAGAAAAATTCAATGGAAAGTGTTGTAGTTGCAACAAGAATGGTCATAGAGCAAGTGAATGCATATAGAAACCTAATTTTGAAGGAAAGTGTCATAATTGCAAGAAACAGGACACAAATCTTCAGAGTGCAAAACCAAGAACTGGAACTCATCAGAACAAATTGTGAAAAAAATATTTGGATGGGATTACAACACATGGAGTAGATGTCACTATTGTGGTGAATTTGGGCACATTGGAGCAAACTATATAAAACATCACATGAGGAAAAGAGATACTACAAAAAGATGTTTCATTGTATAGAACTTGGACATCTTGCCAAGAACTATATGAACACAAGAAGAATTGAAGATGAAAAGAAAGCCAAAGATGACAATATCAAAAAACAAATGAGGCAGTAATGGGTACCAAAATCTCAAAAGAATGCAAGCCAAAATCATGAAGTGAATGACACCCATGTCAATGAGTTGGGTAGCACAATCATTTCAACTTAGTTCCCTATGGAGATCAATAGAATTGTTAATCAAGAGAAGTCATATAACATCAGTTCTAGCTAGCAAGAAAGACAATACAATCAACATTCAAGATGCACAAGGATGATCGAGTGATGGTGGTAAATTCAAGACCTTACCAAGCTAGGTCAAGTCACAAGACCTTACTAGACGAGGTCATGATACACTAAAACAATGGATGAAAATGACGAGTTGTTGGTGACTCTACCAAGATATGAATGTCTCCTGAGAATTAAAATCCAAACTAATTGGAGGACATTATTTTGTTGAGAAATTTTAGATACGAAGCATTAATGGCTATTGAAAAGAGGAAATTTTGTAAAAGGAAGAAATTGAATGCATTATTTCACTGCAAATTTCCAGAGCTATTTGTGAAGAAAGAATTCATCTAGCCCCGGAGTGATTTGAGTATTTTTTGTTGAAGATTTTTCACATTTTTAGTAACCCTACGAAGCATGGAATCATCTAGTAGCAAAGTTGGGAAAGCTTCAAAAATGGTAGTCTATGGACTTGACTACAATGAACCTACATTCAAGTTGAGTCTGGTGATTGTAGAGGCACTTGAACCAGCTAGTGCATAGTCTCAAATTATGCCCAAGGTATTACTTGTCCATGACATTTGTTCATTTTACCATTGTTCTATTCAAGAATTTGGAACCCTAGAAATGAATGATGCATTCAATGAATCATGTGCAGATAATGTATTGAAGCCTAAACATCAACATTTGGAAACTAAGGGTTTGACGCATATTTCACATATTCCAAGGGACTTTTCAAGTCAAATTGATCATACTTATCCTAATTCATGTTCATAATTTGGTAAATTATGGTTAGACCAACCCATTCATATTACAAAGAAAATGATTCACAAAATCATCAAACTGCCAATGTCAAACAAAGAAAAAACCACCAAAACCCTAGGTCAGGTTGAATTGGCTAACCAAACTCTTGCCGAGTGGGATGGAAGAGACATGAAGCTAAGTGGTGTAACATACATGGAGCTTAAGTTTGGCATACATGTGATTTCTTACAAGATTTACAGCTCTAGTCAGTTGAACATCATGTCATGTGAAGTTGTTGATCTTGCATACAAGGTGGTAAAGAATAATCTATCCTTTGACCTTGCTAAGTTGTTGTTGAATTAATTCAACAAGAACATGGAGAGCATCAGAGTTTCAAAGAAAAACTCATGTAAGTTTGGTTCCCATTTGACATGTATATTCTTCTTTGTTCAAAATTATTTACCTTCCAAAGGTTTTGTAGTATTGAGTAAGGATGTTCCAGTTTTATATCAAATCAATCAATATATAGCAAAAAATGGGTGAGAATTTTGAAAGAGTCATAGATAAATACTTTGAAACATTCAAAGAAAAGATGCAAAATAGGTTTAGGATTCTAAGGAAGCTTGTGGAAGACTATAAGCAAGATATTTGTTTCATGGTTGAAGACTACCAAAACCCTAGGTCGGGAAGAATTGCAAAGGCTAACCCAAGTAGAATGGGATGGTAGAGGACTTAAGCTCAGTACAGTAACTGACACTAAATTAAGATTTAGTATTCACGTCATTCCTCATAAAATTTATAGTTCCAGCTGTCCAAACAGTGTACCCTGTGAAGCAGTAGATTTAGCATATAAGATAGTAAAGAAGAATGTTGAGTTTGATCTGTCTGAATTGCTTTTGTCTCAATTTAATAAAAATATGGAAAGCATAAGGACTTCACAGAACAATTCCTGCAAATTTGGTTCACTTTTGATCTGTTTATTTTTCTATGTTCAAAAGTCTTTTCCATCAAAAGGATCAGTAGTATGGAGAAAGAATATTCCCGTTCTCTATCAAATAAATGAGTTTATTACAGAGTTAGGAGAAAACTTTGACAGTTTTTTGGATAATTACTTTGAAGATTTTAAGGAAAGAATGAACAATAGGTTCCGGATTTCACCTAAACTGGTTGAGGAATACAAGAAGATGTATGCTTTATGGTAGATTGTGACAAAGTATACATACAGGCAGTCAGGCCCTGAGTTGCATGGGTGAAACCTCTACCTTATGAGGTTAATATTGATGAAACCAAAGACATCATAGAAGCACTGGTGAATGAACCAGTAGACCCAAAGCAACCAGTCTTTGGAACTTATGATGAAGCTAAAGCCAAAATTGAGCTTTCAATCAAAATCCCTCAGGTCATTAGCAAAGGAAAGAGGAAGATTGCAAAGCTAAAATCAGAACTTGGTCCTCTGATGATTACTGAAGGGAAAGGAGAAGATGATGAAGAAGAAGAGGAAACCGAGTCAGAAAAAGAAGAGGAGCCTCAACGGAAGAAAGGTAAGGTGATTATCACTAAACCTAAAAAGCAAACAACTACAGTCTTCTCCAGGAGAACAAGATAGGGGAAGAATGAACCTATATTTGTCAAGTCTCCACTCACATTTGAGGCAAGGTTAATGAAGCAACTAGAAGAAGGTACTAGCTTCACAAACTTCAAAGCATTGAAGTTTGAGACAAGAACAGAATAGGAGAAAATGCAGATTGAAGAATTGGTATTGAGCAAAATGGGAAGATGGAAGTACTCTCCTGAAGAGATTGCCTCTCAGATCCCTATAGAGCTATTGGAGAGGTTGCAACCAAGATGGGAAATTGCAACCAAAACTGTCAAAGATATCTTTGAACAAACCCTAAAAAATCTCTTGCCGAGTCTCACTGATGCAGAAGTGAAGAAATCACTGAAAGATCATGAAGGTAATATGATGATTAGATTTCACACTTGTTTGATACTTATCAAAGACATTGAGCATGTTGTCAATGATGCAACAAACATGTGGAAACATATCTATCATCTACATAAACCCAGTGAAGATATTGTTGAAATCAAGGACAATGACAGCAGTGATGATGATATTGAAGATATTCCAGGGGATCTGCACTCAATGATGATAAATGTTGAGGAATAATTCAAGGAAGATGAAATGGAGGAAGAAGACAAGGAAGATGAGGAAGAAGAAGTTGATCAAGCTAAGGAGGAAGATGGTCCTGTAAAAATTGCAGCCAAAGTCATTGCATCTCTTCCTCACTCTCCACCTAAAGCAGCTACATCAACTGTGGAAATAGCCTCTACTAGTGAGATTGTGTGCACAACAGCTTCATCAATTGCTCAATCTTCACCTGTCTCCTCTTATCTCCGGGCACCATCTATGAAAGTGTCTACCACTTCATCAACCGAGCTGCAACCATCTTCATTAACCAAGGCATCATCAGCTACAGCAGTAAGTTCATTAGGCATATCAACTTCCACTGCAGTGTGTTCAGTAAGTGTACCCACTAGTACTTCAATTTTGACAACTTCATCTGCTCCTATTTTTGCATCTGTTAGTTCTCCCATTCCAACCTGTACATCAATCTTGGGAGGAACATCAATTTTTGATACTATTAGCACTTCTCTCAGTTTTCCTCTAGCTAGTCCTATTCCATTTTTGTCAGCCAGTCCAGCCTCATCAACTATTGTTTCAGTCTCAAAGGGAAAAGGTGAAGACACTGCAGGAAGAGAAAAAAGATACATGATTTCCAGCAAGGTAGTGGATGAGGAAATAGACTTGGATAAGGACATTATCATTCCTAAGATAGATCTGGATAATGCATCAGTTGATGAAATGAGAATGGTCAATCAGCTTTTAGATCAGAAGGCAAGACAAAAACAACTAAGGCATGAGAGAGACCAGGAATATAGTATTATTGAAAGTGCTAAGAATATTCTAACAGAGGCTATAGGTGTTGAAGTAGATTCTACTCAACACATTTTGATTCAGTTAGAAGAGGTTGTATATAAATTCAATGAAGATACCTCCGGCCAAGAAAAATTGATTGCAAAGGCAGAGAAGAAATTTGACAATAAGGTGCTTGAGCACATTGCTCAGCATATTACATTAAAATAGGTAGAACTGTCTACAATTTTGAGTAATTTTGAACATTCTTTTAATAATGTTTGGAAAACTTTGTGATGTTACCGAGTATACTAAGGAAATCAAAGAAAAGTTGAATAAAATTGATGAAGATATAAAGGTCAGTGCACAAATGTTGCAGCTTGACCACAGTTCAAGTTCATCCCATCATCTCAAAAAAAGATTTTTGTCAGAAAAATAGGCAAAATTTTTGAGAGAGGAAGCAAGGATCAGGTGTACCCTGATTGACATCCAAAATATGATCCTTCCTATCATGGACACAATGCAGAAGCATATTGCCCATTCCAAAACATTGATTCATGACAAAAACTTCTCAATTGCAAATCATATGATTGAACTATCTATAGAAGTTCAAATAGCACTCTCCACCAGCAAACTTTTGCAAGAAAATTGGGATAAGACATTGGCTCTTATTCTCAAGGTACATTCTGAGTTTATCTCTCATTTTGGACTCTCTGTGTAAATATATATTGTTTAATTTGGCATTATTGTCAAAAAGGGGGAGATAGCACACTTCCATGAGATAATTATGAAAGAGATATGTGTAATAACTTATAAATACTGTGCATATTGTATGGGGGAGATACATGTAAGAAAAATATGTGTAATAAGACTTGCAAAGATCAATTTTGAATATTCAAAATTGTATGTCTATTATTATTTTTTTTTTCACATAATTATTTTTGTCACTAATGCCAAAGGGGGAGATTGTTGGCATAAAGTTATTTGCCATTAGTGACAACACTCATCTTACAGTTCTAACTGAGTAATACAGTTCTAACCGAGTAATACAGTTCTAACCAAGTAATACAGTTCACACCGAGTAATACAGTGCAGATCGAATGATGGCAACACAATTCAAACCGAGCACTGGATACACAGTTCAAACCGAGCACTGAAGGCACAGTTCAACCAAGCATCAAGACATAGTTTTAATCGAGTAAAGTTGCACTCAGTATTAACTGAGTGAGGAAACACTCAGTAATGATCGAGTGAGGAAGCACTTAGTGATGACCAAGTGAAGATGCACATAGTATTAACCGAGTGAGGAAGCACTCAGTGATGACTGGGGGAGAAAGCACTCAGTGATAACCGAGCTTAGGAGGTTATCAAAAAAATTAGTTTCTATCGAGTGACACTATATCTACCGAGTCACCAATGGTTACCGAGTTCCAGGCAACATTGTATGACTAGTATGAACCAAGCCCCTAGCTCTACCGAGTGCATGACGATGTTGAGTAATGTAGTGGATGCTGAGTATCAGAAGGTCATCAAGTCTATCTAAAGAACCCGAGTTTATTTTACCATTTGGCCGACTCAATTATATTTTGTTTACTTGTGTTTGGCCAACCTTGCATGAATAATTATTGGAATGGTATATATATGTAATATATTATAGACATTCAAGTGTACATAGATTTTCAAGAATACATACAAGATATCTGGATGATAGTGCGAATTCATCAGCAGAAAAGAATACTCAGCAAGGTCTACCAGGAGCATAAATGATTTCATCAATCACAAAAGGTGATCTACAATAAAGAACTCAATCAAATTGTAAGTTGATCTGTTGGTTCATCCTAACAAGTGAATCATTTTTGTAAATCCTTTAACAGGGTAGACTTAACCGTCTTTATTCAAATCTCCTAACAAAGTGCATACTTATAAAGTATGTTTGTAAATCCTCTAACAAGGTGGATCTAGCAATCCTCTGTGCTCCTAACATGGCAGATCACCAAAAGTGATCACTGTAAGCCTTAACCGGCCAACTTCATACTGTAGTAACGAAGCTTTGTGGGTATCATCCCCACCCCAGTTTTACTTTCTATTTTGGAAGGTTTCTGGGTCACCAAATCTTTGTGCATATATGGTTTTAATGTTTAACAGTTTTTATGTAGCAGGATAGATAAGTAAATGTTGTGTATGGTTGACTTAAAAAATTCTTGTGGTTACTGATTCACCCCTCCCCTCTCAGTAACCTATTATATCTTGAATATTTCCAACAAAACCTAGATGGAAAAATGCAAAGAAGACTGCCAAAGACATCTTTGAAAAAAATTGAAGCAACTCATTTCGAGTCTCAATGAGAAGGAAGTGAAGGAATCCTTAAAGCAAAATGAGAAGAAGTTCACTCTAAAATAAAAACACATGTATGATATTGCTTAAGGATATTGAATTTATGGTGAATACAACTACTACTACATGGAAAAACATCTATTAGTTGCACAAACCCAATGACTTTGGTGTGCACATTGATGACAAAGATGCACTAGTACATTTGAGGTTAAATTTCCACCTTTATTTTTGACATAGCTCATAATATGCTTGATGAATACATTTTATTTTTGTTTTTATGCCTAAGTTGGTCAAAATTTTGACCAAATTAGGTTTTTTTCCCAATTTGGTCAAAATTTTGACCAACTCATGTTCAAATAACAAAAAAATAAAAAAGAAGTTATTATTTTGTTACCAACCAAAAGAGGTTTTGTCTGTGTGTGCACTGTGGGAGCTGTTAGAGGTGAGGCAACTCCATGTTGTTACCTTTTACATGTGCCTAATAGCATGGGCACTACCGGATTGTCCACTAATGTGTCTAGGTTATGACCCTAATGTGTCACTCTGTATCTTGTAACTTCTTGGAAGGAGAAATTGATGAGCAGTCTTATGGTTTGATTTTCTATAACAACACTTTTTTGAAACCTTGATGATGGCCATAGCACCATGTGTATGACTTTTTGTGAATGACTTGCTCATAAACCTTTGCAACATTTTCTTTACAAGAAAATTATTAGGGTCTCAAGATTCTACTATAAAAGTTGGCTTCTTGATCTACTATGAAGTATTTGGTTAGTTTTATTGACACTCAGTTGATTCGCCACAATAATTTCTCCATTTTATTAGATTTCCATCCAAATTTGGTGGTTGAAAATAGTGCTTTCTCTCATGTAATGGATCACTTTGATTTTTTTATTTATATTTTATCAAAGAATCATTAAAATGTATGTATCACTCTATATTTGAAATGGGTTTTTATAGTTGGTTTGTCTCCTCTCTTTAACTTTGTAGGCTTTGTAATTTTCAAATTTTTTTATAAAAGGTCTTATTTCTTGGAGTAAGATGCTACCTCTGTTTATAGGTCTATGCACCTTCTTTATACAATGAAGTTTCTCCTATATGTTGAAATAGCAAAAGGGTTTTCCTAAAATTTTGAGCCACCTCTTATAGCATACTTGTTGTTTTTTACTATTTGAAATTGTTCATGGAAGCATTTAATCTACTTAAACTTGGGTATATCTGGTTTTGTCTAATGTCATGTTCTTTCAAACATGCTATGTTCTTTTCATTCTTGTTGTTATTGACATTTTGAATTTGTTTTTCTTTTCATTCTTTTTCTTGTTATTAACATTTTGAATTCGGGTTAGTCTCCTTATCATGGGATCCTTGTTTTGAGAAAATGAATTAAAAACTAGATTCTGTTGTAGATTCTTGAAGGCTCTATTAAAATTGTAAGATGAATTCTAAATTTTTCCTTTGTATTTTGCTGTGAGATTCTTAAAAAAAAAATTGATTCAAACACACTTAATAATAAATTTTGAACACAAAATGTTGTATCTCAAGAAATACTATTCTGATTCACTTGAAATTTATTGGGTGTTTTTGATTTTATGTCATCTCCTATTCAAATTTCAGCCCAGCCCAGATTGTGGATTGGGAGATATTGTAAAATTATGACTGACTGTCATTTCATATCACTGAAATTGTATCACTTGTGTTGAATACTTGATCACATGCTCTGCATAAGAAATTTGAATGGCATCTCTAAACACATTGTCCTTTTAGATTAGAAGTATAGATATTTCTATTGCTCGATAACCTCCTTGTGGCTTGGCCATGTCTTTGATAATTGATTTACTTTATATGTGAATGTCATTCTCTTTGACACTAAGATACATCTCTATAGTTTGGTTGTACAAAATACTTTATTTTTATCTACAAACTAAAAGGAAGCTTTCAAAGCTTTCAAAAACCTCTTACTCTCAACTGCGTGCATGAAGTGGCTCCTTTAGAAGAAATATGACAAATTTAATTGTACATTTGAACTTTGCAACTAATGACATGGTGTCTCTTTCATTTTGACTTTGTTGTTGTTTTTCGTTCTCTAATGCACATTTGAACTAAAAAAAAATTGAATCCTTCTAAAGCCATTATGATTGTAGACTATGATAACTTTTTATTCATCTCTTACAAATAACCATGGTTATGTGATATTCTTGAATGGATGTAACCAATGATTGGGTTTTAGTGCAATGTCTCCTTCCTTCTTTTTTCTTTTTTTCACATTATGATGTTTACACTGAACTTTTTATCATTTGATCCTATAGCATTTTTAAATTTTTTTTTTAAATTTGTCTCTATCATTAATCTCGTTGTTCCTTCTTTGACTAAACAACTTTAATCCATTTTAAACCATTCCAAGTATTCATATTAGAAGAGCTCAAACTTTTATTGTTGATTAGATATTCTATCATATCATCTGATCGGTTATCTATTTTGAATGATGCTCACTGTCATAACATCCTTCATATTTTGTTGACTAGATTATATTGCATATATCCTTAAAGTATGTACTTGAACATTTTAGCAAACTCGTTAGATAAAACATGTTTTTCTTATTTTGTTTGTTCTATATTCTTTTTGGATTTGTGTTTCATGCAATGTAATTGGATGTTCACTAATATAGAAGTCAAAAGATAATGTTATGATCAATATTCTTCATTGCTTAGTCTCATTTAGACTAACCCCTGTCTATCAATATTTTGTAGGTACATGTTCATGAGGAGTACCTTAGTAACTAGCTAGCTGGGAATGTTACTTTCAGTCTATCATCATGCTTAGGCAATGACAGACCTTTACCTTACCTCTATTTCTTGACTTTTCCATCATTGAGAATTTAATTGCATTGTGTAGATCATATGTGATTTGTGTGGAATACATTGCAGTACTTTTAAGAAAGATATTTTATCACAAAACATTGCATTGTAAATTTGAAATATCAGAAGAAAGAACTTTATAGGGGAACATATCACACATTGAAAATGGGTGAGATACCCAAATCAAGTGGTAGCTCCACTTCATATGCATTATTTTCAAACTCATGCAAGAACTTTAATGGTCATATCTTCTTCGTAAGTAGCTTGGTTGGCTTCCCTTTTGGCAATCTCTCCTTCCTAAGGTAGGCAAGTACCAAATCTCTATCCTTGAATTGTAAATCCCTCCTTGTCTTCTCTACTCTAGTTTTTATTTCTCAACTTGGTGTTATAAAGTTTGCCTAACTTGGCCATCAAGTTCCTTCATCTTCTCTCCAAAGGATTCTCCTTTATTATTCCTTTTATCTTGCAAGTTGAGGTATCTCAACTCCATGAACTCCCTCTATGAGTTACTCCATAAACTATCTCAAATGGGCTCTTGCTAGTGCTCCTATTGATGGAATCATTGTAGGCATATTTTGTTTGTCATATTATGTGATCCCATAATTGTCCATGCTACTTAACTAAGCACCTTAATAGGTTACCCAAAGACCTATTTACTATCTCATTTTATCCATCTTACTGAGGGTGATAGGCTAAAGAGAAAGATAAATCTGTTCCTAACATTTTTCAAAGGGTTCTCCTCAAGTGGCCCAAAAACTTACTATCCCTATCACTTACTATGTTGAGTGGAAAACCATGCATTCTTACTATGTCTCTAAAGAAAATTCATGCAATGTGTAAGGCGTGATTAGTTTATCTACAAGGAATGAAGTGTATCATCTTGCTAAATATGTCCACCACTACAAACACACTGTCATGTCCCCTTGGTGTCTTAGGCAATCCCAAAATAAAATCCATGCTTAAGCACTCCCAAGGTCTCTATGGTATGGATAGAGGCTGGTACAATCTAGTGTTTCTACTATGTCCCTTGGATCTTTGGCATATCTAACAGTGCTCCAAAAAAATTCTAACATTTAAATGGAGTTTAGGCCAATAGTAATGCCTATTCACTTGCTCAAGTGTCTTATCCACTCCAAAGTAGCCTCCCAAACTACCTTGGTGTTTCTCCTTGATTATGTCCTCCCTCATGGATCTTTGGGGTATACACAACAAGTGTCCCTTGAGCAATATTCCTTCTTGCAACATATAGTCAGAAAACTCCACTCTAAGGCCCTATTTTAACTTCTCACATGCTTCATAAAATCCTTGGAATCTTTGTCTTTCTTGTAGAGGTCTTTAAAATCACTCATTCCCACACTTTGTAACTATATTTCCTGAATGGATAACACTCTCCTACTTAGGGCATCTGCAACCTTATTGCTAACACCTTTCTTGTATTTTATGACAAAGGTATATGCTTGCAAGTGCTCTACCCATTTTAGTTGTCTTTGGTTCAACTTTTCTTGTCCATTCAAGAAGCTAAGGGCATGATTATCTGTGTAGATATAGAATTGATAATATTCACACCATTATAACTATAATAATACACTTTGAATATTGTGGTAAGTTGTCTAGTAATGACAATATTATTATGTTGTTAAATAGTACTAAAGTTGTCTCTAATACTACTATTTATATGCTTCAATGGTGATGCCCTCTTTGGTTGATCCTTATATTCTTGTACCAATGGTTTCCAAAGGAAATATGCTCTAATGTAGAGTGATCCTCAAAGGACACAACATATATTATCTTCTCCAAATCATGCTTCCATAAAATGATATGATTCTCATAATATATGTACATAATGAAAGGAAGAGGCATATATGAAAACACTATTATTCTAAATGGTTACCATAATAATCATGCAATGATTATCATAATAATCATTCATTGACTAATTACCATACTAATCATGCCATAATGTGTAGCTATGTTGTTTAAAGATAATCACAAAATATGGTAAGTGTTATTATGATGTATTACTAATCTAATGTCATGTTGTCATATACAAGGCCGATGCTCAATATTGATGTGATGGCATGATTGTATGAAAAAGAATGTTATTGAATAATGAATGCAATTACATCATTTTGGATACATGTATGTATGATATCATTATACTACTATTGTATATGTAGGCATGGCAGTGATGCATATGTATATGGCAGGATGTTGATGGTATGATATATCATGGATGGATGTATGCAAGGTGATGGCTTTTGCATATGCAGCTAGATTACTAAATGAAATGCATATTATGATGGTGATTACAAGATTATGGTTACTACAACCAATCATCAAGCCATTAGTCTATCATATAGCCAATGGTTATGGTGGGATTTACAAGTGATCATTTATGGTCACTTATAATAGAATCATAGTCATGTTGCCTACATGATGATGGATATAATGTTGATTACCAAGCTCCATCAATCACCACATGTTTATTACTTCATTATTAAAATGTAGATTATGTACAAGAGACAAGTTGTATCTACTTGTCAAACTAATTTTAGGATGTTGGGATATCACATTTTATCGCAAGTTGTTGAATGCACAAACCAAATAAGGTGACATGTGAAATTTGTGAATGTGCATAATAGACTTTTTGTGAATTCACTCATTGATAAGACTAGCCCAATCTATGTAAATGTCCCTTTTACTATTGTTCTCATGGTGTAAAACATCCCTGGATTGAATATTCTATTGCCTTCACTTGTCTCTTGTTTGAGAAGAGTAATCATTATTGTGAGCTATTGCTAGAATTATTCCTTCAAGGAACCTTCAAGTTTTGATTCTTTCTCTCTTTTAGTCCCAAGTTATTATTATTGTTTTCCTTTTCCTTATTATTAATTGGATACCCTACATTGGCCCCTTGTAAGGGGGAACCGTGTTAAATAGCATATTAATTACTATCATATGAAAAAAATTGTGATTTAGCATTCTGCAGAACCGTGGCAATGGCTTGGTTGGAGTTGCACATATGTTGGAAGACTACTATACATTCTTGGAGTGTAGAGGAATCTTGAGAAGAGTAGAGCAGTGAGGAAATGGAGTTGTAGAGAAGTTACATTATTCAATAAGGAAATCCTCATTATGACATGTGTTTGGGAATTCTATCATTCACCTAATGATTGGAAGCTCAAAAGTCAGAAATTTGTTCTTAGTATTCTTTTTCTTATTATCTTTGAGACCTTAATCACTAATCCAAGGATATGAATGTTGGAATATATGATTTTTAGGTATGTGCAGAAATCAAAGTGAAGGCTTCTGTTATTGTAGTTTTCACATCATCAGGACGGGCTGCAAGGTACCCATGATGTTCTACTTTTTGAATGATTGCTATAAATGTTTCTCAGAAACTAGGCATAATTTCAATATTATATCTCCTTTTCTTTGTATATCAAACAAAATTTTGACTTTCAATTTTTGTTTTAGGCTGATTGCAAAATACAAGCCATCTATGCATGTTTTGGTTGTTGTCATTCCATGGCTTAAGACTAATTTGCTAAGGTGGTCTTTCACTGGGGTATTTCAGGTTTGTTCACTAGTGCCTTAACATTTATTGCTTGTAGATGTTCTTATCACTACAATAAAATCAAATCAATGTTTGGTGTTAATGATATGATTATGTTTGTTTATATTGTCTTTGTCTTTGTGAGACTTCAAGAGATACCAGGAGAGTACTTTCTAATCTTAATAGATTTCATAGATGTTTTAAACTTTTTTGGTAGTTTCCCATATGCTAAAGTGTTTCTCTACACGAAAAATGATTTGAATTTTTTGTGGGATAGGGAAATGCAAATCTAAGTGAGAAATAAGAAGAAAACAAACTTTTGTGAAAAAGACAACAATATCAATTAAAGTGAAAGGATGTAGGCTCCACAAATATAACACACTGGACAAAACAAAACTTCATGGGAAAATGTAAAGCTTCTTTTAGCACAATGAAACGTTAACATGCTAAGACAAAATTGTGGTATACTATCCATTTATATTTGTTTCCTAATATTAATTTGCTTCTCATAAATTCCAATGTATATTCACTATATACATAGAAAATGGCAAGTTATACATCATCTAAAATCTTCCCTTCTTGCTTTTACTGGGATCCAATAAGAGTTCACTTGACCATGTCTCTATAGGTTTCCAAAAGAATTAACTCATCTCATACTAAAGGTAGATTGAGATATCTCTCACTGATATTGACATGATTTCAAGACTATAGATTCTTGGACTATTCAATCACATAAATGATCTATAGGCCCAAGTCTAAACAAACAAGCCTACAATACATCTATTCACTCTAAACTCTCCTACTCTCCAAAGAATGTTACAAAGACAATAAAATTCCATATTATATTACCTTGTCAAAGCCACTATCAATTTCTAACTTTCGGGCTTCCACTCATTAGTAAATGACAGAATTCCACAAACATGAGTCATAATGAGGATTTCCCACTGCATATCATTACTATTCATAAAGAAGCTTAACAATCACCAAAACCATGAGACAGTAAGGAAGAACAAAAGACTCTAACTGAGTACCTAAGAATGGAGATTTTACTATCTAAGAAACAAATACAACAAAGTATTCTCATAACCTATGTTGTTAGGAAAACATGCAAAAATGATAAACATACTCACGTCAATGTCATATGTAAGGGAACTTCAAAAACATAACAATGTGAAGGCAGAATTCAAGCATCAATATATATATTGCAATTTTCCACCAAACAACAATACACTTACTAGAGGTAGTTGTCAGCTGGTGTGAGAATCTGGAAAGAAAATTGTTGCTTCTGAGTGATTTTCACCATATCTTGTGGAATCTACACCTAGTGGAAATGAAATATGAGGGTTTCATTAAATAATATAAGAACAATGCATGTTTAGATGGGTCATACAGTTCCAGCCACCTTGTGCCAACAACAAAATATAGATGTAGGCCTATAGGTGACTATTTAGTATAGCAAAATGAATCTTTAGCATTAAAATGTAGATGCAAGTCTATAGGTGAATATTAACATAGAAAAATGAATCTTTAGTCCCTTTATGTGATCGATATGTATTAGAGTTCATGCAAGAGGTGTTGGTTCAGTTCAAGATCATCTAATGGTGTATTGTTGATGAACCTAGAGACTTGATAAGTGATATCCCTCGCTGCCCTAACTGATACAGTGTGTTCTTGGTCCATTTTAGACTTGTAATTTATAATTTCTTGCCATTTGAAGGTTGATAGACAAGGTTGGGGATGAGTGATGTGGTCGGTGCTTGATGGAGATGCTCTATGCAACCAAGAATGTGTTTAAGGGTAAAAGCATTACTATCATGAACTACAATAATGGATAGTAGACCTATGACTTCCTAAGCAGACATGTTAAACTCGTAGGAGCTCATTCCAATGCGAACAATTTAGTAACAGTATATTCATATCATACATTTGGAGCTATTTTCATATGGGTTGGTATATATAATATACATAGATATTCTATGTTTTGGTATCATGAATACAATTCTTCAACTCCCTAGCACAGGTTTATCTCTTTGATCACTCTAGTGGCTCTTCTCCTTGGGCTCATTTGAAGCTTGATACATGACCTACCTTGGCTGCATGTTTCTTTTGTCCATTACTTGTGTAACAATGTTGGAAATACCATTAGTATTACAGCTTATTAAGTAGTTTTTTATATGATGAAAGCAATGCAAAGAAAAATTCTACAGCAAGACACCTTTTATCAAGTTTTCTTGATGAGATGGAATTCATTACAATATTTTAGCCAAAATGGATATGCTCATAGAAGATTGCATGGATTGAGCCCTTGTATAGATTAATTATTGAAACAAAAGGCTTCTTAAATGATATTAACTTCTTTTTTTTGCATTTTAGAAATCATAATAATATTAAAATGTGTGAACCAATATAATGGCATTCTAAAACATCATAGGAAACCCTTTCATCTTTCCTAATTCCATACAATGAAATAGGCAACCAAAAATGGTACTGCACTCTGACAATGTTAAGAATTTACTATCTAAAACGGTGAATAGTGAGATCTTTAGAAATCACTCAATTGATGTTATGCATACTTATCACATCAACAATAGTTCTAGATATTCTTTGCCATGTATAGGAAACTTGGTAAACACAAAGACCATAAAATAAGAAGGAAGCTACAATGATTGCAAAACAAATACCAGTATATCAATAGTATTTTCAAAAAATTGATTTATTATACAAATTCACACCATACTCTACACTTTTCTTCTTCACACCACTTCTCCCTCTATATTCTATATGAGATTACATTGTTTTATACACAAACATGACCGTTCACCTCCTCTATGAGGTCATCCAAGATGGATGACTATCCATCTTCCACCATTTTTGCAAAATATTGCTGACAATAACTTTTTGGCAATTTTACATTTTTTGCTCATATTTGCATTTTATGACAAAACGTATTAACATTGAATAGGATTCTAGACTATTTAGATTACAAAGGAAATTGTGAGCCAAGGAATTAGCATGATAATAAAAATAAATGAAGACTCCAACATTAAACCATAAGTTGTGGGTCTTTATAGTGAATGATTCCTTATAGCATACATGGTTCACTTTAAATTTGACTAGGAGGAGTATATTATGGCAAACTTAAATTTCCACATGAGTACCCATTTAAGCCTCCAGCCATCAGGTATCTTTCTTATCTTCTCCTAAAAAATGTAACATCCTTGTACATGAAATTTAGTTGTTGACAAATTTAATTTAACAATAGTTGATTCCTTTTTTCAAGTTTTTTGAATTCACAATAATTCACAATAAAGTGATGCATTATTTGCAACATTTTTGTCCATCTCCCTTGCAACATGATTACACCAAGTGGGCGCTTTGCAACTCAAAAGAGGGTATGCATGTCTGTGAGTGATTTTAAGTTTTTATAATGGTTTTTGCATGATCTAATTTGTTACAAAATTTTCTTATTCTTATGCTGTCTGGAATGTTACTAATTTATTTTCCAAGTTTATAATTGTCTTTATTTTTGTATTGTCGAGTTCATCAACAAACGTGGAATCCTTTATGGTTTGTCTCAAGGTATATATTAATTTTGATTCAATATTATTAAATGATTATGTTCACATGAATTTTGTACATGTCTAATTTGGGGAATCGGTGTAGATGCACCCTGACCATTTCCATGGAATTTGGAGTCTTGGTTAATAGGTTATTGTCAAAAAGTTGTCATCAACAATTTTCTCGCAAAAATGACAAATCGTGGAAGATGGATAGTCATCCATCTTGTACAACCTCTTAGAGGAGGTGAAAGGTTATGTTATGATATAAAACAATGTAATCTCATGTAAAAGATAGAGATGAAATGTGGAGAAGAGAAAAGAAGGGTTTTTGTGTATGAGTTTGTATAACAAATCATTCATTTTGTGAAATATTGATAATATACTGGTATTTGAATTACAGTCTAATTATGTTCTCTTTTATCTTGAGTTTATGGTGATTCTTAAGTTGATTTTATGATGGAATGAAATATAGAACAAGTTCTAAGTCTTCTTTAATCACTAAGTTGCTACTAAGAGCTGATTACTCTATGTTTAGATAGTAAATATTGCACTATTTCAGATTGCAATGAACAAATGGTTTGCATGTTTCATTATGTGAAATCAAGGAATTTGTAAAGGTTTCGTTCAGTGTGTTAGATTACCATTTCAATGATCCACAACATACCCTACTCCATATCACAAATTTGGCCGAGGTTCAACAAGTTATCTGTTGCTTGCATGCAAAAAAAACATTGATTCAAATTTCTTTAAAAACTGGTAGTGACTTGGTAAGAGGTTCATTGTATCAATATTTCTATTGAAAATCTATAGTAGATATACTCAACCAGATATCATGCAAGTATGTGTAGAACAAATAAAAAATATATGAAAAGAAAATAAAAATATAGCCATTGAAAGCTAAATAACTACTGCAATATTGTGAATTTGGCTTAACCATCTGAAACTGGAGTTAGCATAATAATTTGCCAAGTGAGAAAATAATTTTTTGTAAGATTATTGGATTGAAGATTATTCCAGAAAAAAGTGACATTTATCCTTGATATGTAGCCCCCTATAGATGTCATTGGACTTAACTCTTTCTTGGACACATTGGGTACTTCTTGAAGTTCATTAAAAACTTTGCATAAAAATCCTATTGGTTGGATAAGTTGACTTAAAATAGAAAGCCATATACATGGAAGATTGCACAAGGAGAGGCCTTTGAGGAGCTCAAACAAGGCTAGTGTGTATGCCCATTTTTGCATATCTGAATTGGGATTAGGATTTCTATATTAGAGGCATCCAGTGACATCCGTGGTGGGGGGGGCTCTATATCAAGGATAAATCTCACTTTTTTTGGAATCATCTTCAATCAAACTTTCATTTATTTTTTCAAACAAAGAAGGTTGGTCAAAAATCGACCAATGTTGGTAGGACTTGGTCGAAATTTTGACAAAACTTGGTTGAATTTTTGACCAAGTCATCGATAAGGATGTTGTCATGGGTTTGGCATCCTAGTCGATCAAGGATGACAATTGGTTGAATTTTTTACCAAACTTGGTCAAAATTTTGACAAAGTATAATATATTTTTTTTTAAATAAAAAATAAAATTATTATTTTTAAAGTGACATTTTCGATCAAATTTGGCCAAAATTTTGATGATCACAAAACTTGGTCAAAATTTTGATGACAAAAATAGTGACACAATTATTGGTCAAAATGTCAACCAATATGAATCAAAAATTTGCCCAATTTTGGTCAAAATTGACTAGTGATGGTGAAGATGAGGAAGAAGAAGTAGAAATAAAAGGTGATGAGATAGATTATGTCAATATTGATGATGAGGAGGAAGAACATGAAGCTAGTGGAGGAAGCCTTCTAGAGATACAAAGTATTGAGGAAACAAATGCAGAGAAAATTGTAGTAGTAGTCATGGCTTCATTTGCACACTTTCCAAGCACAACCTTAGTTTAATCAGGCTCAGAGAAAGCTTCTACTAAGTTGGTTGTGGATACAACTGCTACACCAAGCACCCAACCAAGCTCTGGATCTATTCTACCAAGTGTTACATTGACAGAAGATCCTAGCACTTCATCTTCCAAGTAGCAAGTTCCTCCATCATTAGGCTTGACTAAGAAACAACAAGGTATTCCTATTGTTAGTACCATTTCTACATTTTCTACAATTATTTCTATTCCAAGTGTATTCATAGCTAGTGCAATGATAGTTGAGAATCAATATCAACCAAGCACTAGAGTTTTTAAGGGTAAAGAAGAGGAACAAATTGACCTAGATGAGGACATTTTTATTCCAAATTGGGAAATATCTCTCCTCACTCCTAGTCAAATGGACACCCTGGGAGAACTATTAAAGAAGAGAGCTAAGCAATAGAAGCTTAGAGAAAGAAGAAGAAGAAAAATCAAGTCCTTGAGAACATAAAGAGTATATTTGTTGATGCTCTCAGTATTGAGGTTGACAATACACAACCTATTCTTGATCAGCTTACTATAATTGACCATTAATTCAATGAAGATCTAAATGGATAAGAAAAACTATTGTTGAGAAAGAAATTTTGAGAATAGAGTTTTGGAGCAAGTTACACAAAAAATTACAATAGATCATGTAGAGTTATCTACTATTCTTATTTCACTAAAAACATTTGTAAGTAATGTTATTTCACTATTTGTCAAATTAAGTGATAGGTCTATCTTCATGCAGGAGATTAAGGATAAATTATCCAAAATAGATGAAGATATGAAAGAAAGCACACACCAGTTGTCACTTGACCCAAGTTATAGTTCAACACACTTCACAATGACCAGATATCTTACAAACCTATAAGCAGAATCATTGAAGGAAGAAGCCAGAACCAAGGACACACTTAGAGAAATTGAGGGCATGATTCTTTCAACATGGATGCATTGCAAAAACACATTGCACATGCAAAGACTCATCCATGACAACAACTACTCCATAGCTGACAATATGATGGAATTATCAACAGAAGTTCAGATTGCCTTGCATGCAAGTAAGGTATTACAAAAGACCTAGGATAAGACTATGATATTAATTCTAAAGGTACATTCTGATTTTTTGTGAAATTTTGGTAAATTAACATATAGGGGTATGTGCAAGGTAATGGTGTACCAAACTATGGCCTTAAGTGGCAATGAAAAATCAGCAAATCAGGGTTATGTCAACTTGACACATAATTTTAAAGTGGTTGTGGACATTATATCAAAAAGTTGTAAGAAAATAATTTGTAGGAAATTGAATGTAGTTTCTAAACTACTAGGCCTTATTAGGAGAAAAAAAAATTGATTGATCAAAAGTTTGGATTTTAATGCAGTACTACAAAAATTTCAAGGCAAAAATAAAAAGTAGGTGTATGTCTGACCACTTTAATCAAAACCAAATGATAATATTTTTTTAATATAATTATAGATATAAAAAGTAGACTCGTGCCGAGATGTGATGCATATTTTTTGGTATTTTTATTCCAAATAAATAATTAAATATAAATTTTCTACCAAAACTTTATCGAAAAAAGAAAACTCCCGTGTCTAACCACCTTAACTAATAGAAAATTTTACCAAATTTAATTTATTTATTTTTCTTATTTTAGGCAAAGCATAGAATGTGACACAACTTTTAGATTTAAAAAATGTTATATCGTTTGAAAGTTATAGCTATTTTTCAATCAGTATGTCAATCAGCACTTTACAATAATCTTCATTGATAATTAACTAATAAATACTTATCGAACTCAAACTTTGACAGAAATTATATCAATGGAATCTGAAGAGTGATATTAAAAAACTCTTTTCATTTCATTCAATTTTAATCAAAATAACATTGTCAGATAGCTACTTGAAGTCTAAGTGTCACTAAAACCCTTCTCAAACACATTTTTTGGGTTGACCGGGTAGGCTTGGTGAATACTAGGCTTAATCGAATATCCGATCTCAAATCGGATATCCGATATGGCTCAGTAAGCTCCCATCTGCTTTTGGAGGGAAATTTCAAATCGCAAGACATTATAGAGTGAAAATCGAGTTTCTAATTTATAGTTTATAACTTATCAATTATTTGAGTTATATTACTATGTAAAAATATATTGTAATATTATATATATATATATATAATAATGTAACGTAAAAATATAACATATAATATATTATATTATTCTTATTATAATCTATAAATATAATATATATTATTATATTATATTATTATTATTATGAGCTATGTTATTAATATATCATAATATATTATCTTATTGGTTTATAATGTATAAATATATATATATATATATATCTGTGTGTGTGTGTGTGTGTCCTTAGGGGTCCTAAGACCCCTAGGGATATTAGAATCATTCTTATGGGTTGAAGGGGGTCATAAGGTGACCTATGACCCCCTTCAACACATTACATGATGACATATGTCCCTAGGACCCCTAGGGACATATTAGAATCATTTAGAATCGTTCTTATGGGTAAGACATATGTCCCTAGGGGTCCTAGGACCCTTAGGGACATATGTTATCATGTAATGGGTCAAAGGTTTGACCCATTTGAATGATTCTAATATGTCCTTATGGGTCCTAGGGCCCCTAGGGACATATGTCATCATGTAATGGGTTGAAGGCAGTCATAGGTCAACCTATGAGCCCCTTTGACCCATAAGAATGATTCTAATATTTCCCTAGGGGTCCTAGGACCCCTAGGGACATATGTCATCATGTAATGGGTCGAAGGGGTCACCCTTTGACCCATAAGAATGATTCTATTATGTCCCTAGAGGTCCTCAGAACCATAAGGACATATGTCATCATTTAATGGGTCAAAGGGGGTCATAGGTCAACCTATGACCCACTTTGACCCATTTGAATGATTTTATTATGTCCCTAGGGGTCCCAAGACCCCTAGGGACATATGTCATCATGTAATGGGTCGAAGGGGGGTCATAGGTCAACCGATGACCCCCTTTCACCCATTTGAATGATTCTATTATGTCCCTAGGGGTCCTAGGACCCCTAGGGACATATGTCATCATGTAATGGGTCGAAGGGGGTCATAGGTCAACCTATGACCCCCTTTGATCCATAAGAATGATTCTATTCTATCCTTAGGGGTACTAAGACCCCTAGGGACATATGTCATCATGTAATGGGTCGAAAGGTGTCATAGGTCAACCTATGACCCCCTTTGACCCATAAGAACAATTCTATTATGTCCCTAGGGGTCCTAGGACCCCTAGCAACATATGTCATCATTTAATGAGTCGAAGGGGGTCATAGGTCAACCTATGACCTATGACCCCCTTTGACCCATTTGAATGATTCTAATATCTCCCTAGGGGTCCTAGGACCCCTAGGGACATATATCGTCATGTAATGGGTCGAAGGGGGTCATAGGTCAACCTATGACCCCCTTTGACCCATTTGAACTATTCTATTATGTCCCTAGGGGTCCTAGGACCCCTAGTGACATATGTCATCATTTAATGGGTCGAAGGGGGTCATAGTGTAATAACTCCAATAGGTTATAACTCCCTCAAACACCAAAAATCTTTATACTTCAGTTGTTTGAGATTTCATCAAACACTTTGCAAGCAAGCTCTGATACCACTATAATAATCCTCCTCAAATCTGCCCTCAAAAAAAGCTAATGAAAGCTCAAGGAATTTCATCAAACAATTCACATGCAAGGGACGTATGACTGATATAGTATTTTAGCTAGTTTCAATTGACTTTTTCTTCAATTTGCATCAATGAGAATCTTGTGCTAGAAGACTACAATGGACTACGCAATCACCTAACATGAGTGTGCTACTAATTTTGACAATATTCAATGCATGTATATGATCTAAGCATGAGAAATGAACACCTACAGCCAACAGGCATTTTTACAAATAGTTGGTATGAAAACTAACTAGCTAATAAATAATGATATTAAATTGCTTAAATGACACCGGCAACTATTATCTTCTTAATTCCAATGAAAAATACAATGCTCATGAAATATGGCCAAGACTTTGGCATTTACATGGATTACAAAATGATAATGCTAGTACAATGCACACTTATAGCTGAAAGCTTATAACACCCTAAAAAGCAATACTACCAAAAGAACCTGGTTGTAGATGGTTGTAATAATTTCCTTCAAAGCTACCCCTTCTGCTTTGCTTTTTTCGAATTGCTTTTTCGACCTGCTTTTTCAGTACCACTTTTTCAGACTGATTTTTCATACCCGCTTTTTCAGCCTGCTTTTTTTATTCCACTTTTTCGGCCTGCTTTTTCGATTTCGCTTTTTCGGACTGCTTTTTCGGATTGCTACTATGTCGAATCTCAAGACCATATCTTTCAATCGCGTCAAAATTTCCAGCTTGAAGGGATTTCATCCTTCAAACTATTGAGACATAATCTCTAAAAAATTTCTCGACTTCTTTGATATTTCCAACCATGCTTAAAGAAGCTCTTTCCATTTCTTTTATAGTGTTCTCACAAGAGCTTCGTCCTTCGTTTTCTCAATGTGGGATAAAACATAACTCTCTTTATGTAACTTGTAAGGAAACTTGGCAACAAAGAATATAACCGTTTCCACATAACCCATAATAGATCTGAAATAAATATGGAATTAAAATCCACATGCAAGAGAATAGACAACATACCCATAAAATGTGACACAAGATATACCCTAGGAAACCCTCATTGAGGGAAAAACCCAGCCTCCAAAAGCATCCATCACCAAATATTATTCAGCAAAAAATACCATTGCCATACAACCATGGAAGCCTTCATGGCCATAGCCACAACCGAGCAAACTATGTGAACAAGCATGAATCCACACATCCCATGCCATGCTTTCAACCTTCACAAATGCTCCCTTGGCTAACCTGTCAAGCCTTGTCCCACTCGAATCTTGCCTTTTGTCTTCTTCTCTCTCTCTCTCTCTCTCTCTCAACAACAACTACCCTTAAGGCTGTTTATATAGTAGCAAGTCCCACAAAACCACTAAGTGGTATTACATAAACCATGTGCTAAAATCATGTGCTACCTAACCCAATAACCCCACATTTAATATTGGGCATTTAATTCTTTTCTCCAATATTAAATAATTACATGAAATATTATCACAATGTTACAATACAACTCATCAAGAATATTCCATGGGAATCTTTACATGTTACACATCCATCTAGGTACAACATTACATAATAAAATAAAATAATAAAATAACAATATTATGCAATGTGTGCAACACCCATTATCTCAACAATCTCCCACTTGCTGTATACATTGCATAGGGTCAATCTGTAGCCACATAAATGAACAAGGGAACAATCCCTCCCAGCACATCCACCATCATGGATCAAAATACACCAAGTGCTCCATCTTGGTACCCACAACAAAATCAAAGTATCCAGCATCTCGAACATGAATGATCTCACCTCCTATTATGCCACTCCCACTGGACATACATAGAAGCCATCCAAAGAGAAAACCACCCAACCTGTCGCATTAGAAGATCATAAAATCTTGTACCAACTAAAATTCCAAGCACAAAAACCTGATCCAAAGGTAATCACATGTATCTGTAGTTCTCAAAATATCCATAACTGAAATAGCACCCACAGCAATGTGCCAACCCATCCAACTATCCATACCTCAAAGGTATAACAAGTGAATCTTATATCACTAACATATCCAATCTACAACCTGCAATCACAAGCCTCAAGAGCAATACCTGCCACATATATACCAAGAAGCTCCCACTGCAAAAGATAATGTCAAATCTATAACCAATCCACTCACAACATCTCAAAGAAGTGAATCCATGTAGTATAAAGGACATCCACAATACATAAACTAATATCCTGCAAGAAAAAAAAAAACTCTCATAACAAGTCTCCAATAGTCTCCCAAATTCTCCACAACCAACAAAGGAAAGAGATAAAGAAATAACCATGTCATCTCTCACATGACATACATGAGCACAAACCAGTGATCACAATCTCTAACCAATCTCAAATCCAATGTAGGAAAAACTGAACATCCAGGAAGATAACCAAGACTAGAGAAACCATGCAAATCATAACCTGTATCATGTCCTTCTACACACACCTCTAGATGTAAACTGTGCAAGTATGATCTCCTCCATAAAACTCCAACAAGAAGCCTCAACAACACCCAAACCATACCATATAACTAATCATGGATGTAAGCCTCTCACAAGAAGATCAAACTCAATAAAAAACCATTCCTAAACCAAGGAATAACCATTCCTAATCTAAGGAATATGCCCAATATAAAACCATCTCCCAAACTCAACCAGCATAACAACATATGCACATGGAGATAACCAATGCTAAACCATCTCTCAAATGAACCCTCCAGAACTAACTCATGTACCATAGCTCAAGATCCATATCCATTAAAGACAAGCATAAATATAATGCAACTGAGAGAAAATAATGGGCTATACCTCTCAAGTAGCAAATCGCCGAGTAGACCAAGAGTGGGGAATGAGAATGCTCATCAAGATACCCAAGTCTCCAACCAAGACTCATCTAAGAAAAATCTCCTCTCAATTCCATATCAGGTGACTGCCCCTCGGACTTCCTGCTGAAACCATCAACTGTTCCAATAAATACTTCTCTAATCCAAGAGAAATCAGCATCACCACCGTCTCTAAGTATCCATGAGCACCTGTAACCAATCAATCCATGCCAACTCCAAATGCAACATAGAAATATCATAAAGTATCCAACTTATGATTAGTGTACTCAATACCAAGAAACTAAACCAAGATCAATGTCAAAGTTCCAACCATGGCCTCAAGAACATAAACATGACAACATGATCTTACCATCTCAATTAAAGAGATAACATGCTCCACATGAACACACCATAACATGTCACAACTCTAAACGTTTATCAAGAGTATACCATGACATAATAATGAAACCATCCTCATACCAAGGATAACATGCCAAATAAAAGCATAAACCACACCTTTGCCAAGAACCCTGTGAGTCTTCAAGATGCAACCATCTCCATACACCATGAAGAAAACCATCTCCACAAACCAGGAAGAACCATCTCCACATACCATGAAGATAACCAAGAACTCCATGAGTCGTCAAGATCTAACCATCTTCAAACACTATGAAGATAACAAGTGCACCATGCAAATGTCAAAGATGCTTCTACAGCAACAGGATCTAAGACAAACCTCTAACATCTGCAAACACTCAATAAATATATCAATGCCAACAACTCTCACTCAACTGTGGTACCAAGTCACCTATGGAATCATAAAATCCATCCTCTCCAAACCAAGAAGATATAAACCAAACCAAGAACTAATCCTGCACTATCACCCCATCACTGTCACAAGCTCCCACTAAACCATGTATCCAAGCTATGCATGACATCATGATGAAAAACCATCCTCTAACCATGAGAATCAACCAAGGCATCAAACCATCAAAGAACTCAAAGTGCACATCATGAGCTCCTCAAAAGAAACCAAATAACCATGATCCTCAACCAAGAAGATATACCACCATAACCAAATCAGAAAATCCAAGCTAATGAACATCAAGGATGTACCTGTATAACCAATCATGTCATGCCAAAATCTATGACACCATGATCACATCCATGAACCGAGCATCTGGCTCTCAAAGTGTCCAACCTGTCAGCATAAAATAGTCAACCACAATCCTCCATCATGACTGTACCTAGTAACAACATCTCATCCCTTCTACATGAAGATAAAATCATGTGACTTAGGGCATAGACAACCCAAATCCAAGCCACCAATCTGAATATGCATCAATAATGAAAGATCAATGGGCAAAGACAACCCATAACCAAGCTATAAATGCAACCTGTAAGTATAGACCTCTTACAACACTGCACAACTTGTAGATCCAACAAGTCATCATGCATATCCAAACCAAACACTGATAACCATATCATCATGAGACCAAACTGAAATATGAACTGAGTATACAATGACATCAAAACTTAAATCTCCAATGCCATAAACTCACAATGTTAACATAGTCAAAATATACCTATAAACTATTTAGATAAATATATCAACAAATAAATCATGCCAAACCTACACCAAATCTGAACCAATGTGTAGAGCTCTCCAAGAGCTTTCTGTTGACTACTCGAAGTCCAAAATCCGACTCCGTATGCCCAAGTTATGTCCTAATCTGTGCTCAAAATAAATAACATCTGACTTTAGGGCTCTTAAATCCTGACAAAATTTCAGAATTATAGAACCAAACCTACACCATCTTTTAGTGCTCTGAATTAGCTTTCCAACACCTATAAGAACTCTGAAATCCAATATTCTGAGAGAAAGTTATGGTCATTTTACTAAGACTGTCTTTTTACCATTTTCAGTACGATTTTTCATTTTTTAATTTTTTTCAGTGACGAAAATTCCGACGAGATTAAATTTGACGGCCATCATGGGCTGAAACCAAAAAACTCTTTCATTTCCTCTAAACATGGCCAAACTAGGGCATATTATATATCAAAATTTATGGAAATGTTGACCCGGATCCAGTGGTGAGGTCTGTTTTTACCCAGGAGGTCATTTTTGCAAGCTACCCCCCAAAACCCTCATTTAAAATGAAACATCCAAAAAACTCTTTTTGTCCAACAATTTCACATGCCCAAATCTTTCAACATCCCATCATAACAGCAAACCCAAAACCTTTAGATCTGCAATAAATCATTCATATATCTTGCCCCTTTCTTTTATCCTCTCATGCATTCTCATGGATTCAATCTAGGGTTACAAATAATAAAACCATAGCTCTGATACCACTTGTAAGGAAACTTGGCAACAAAGAATATAACCGTTTCCACATAACCCATAATAGATCTGAAATAAATACGAAATTAAAATCCACATGCAAGAGAATAGACAACATACCCATAAAATGTGACACAAGATATACCCTGGGAAACCCTCATTGAGGGAAAAACCCAGCCTCCAAAAGCATCCATCACCATGTATTATTTAGCAAAAAATACCATTTCCATACAACCATGGAAGCCTTCATGGCCATAGCCACAACCGAGCAAACTATGTGAACAAGCATGAATCCACACATCCCATGCCATGCTTTCAACCTTCACAAATGCTCCCTTGGCTAACCTGTCAAGCCTTGTCCCGCTCGACTCTTGCCTTTTGTCTTCTTCTTGTCTCTCTCTCTCTCTCTCAACAACAACTACCCTTAAGGCTGTTTATATAGTAGCAAGTTCCACAAAACCACTAAGTGGTATTACATAAACCATGTGCTAAAACCATGTGCTACCTAACCCATTGACCCCACATTTAATATTGGGCATTTAATTCTTTTCCCCAATATTAAATAATTACATGAAATATTATCACAATGTTACAATACAACTCATCAAGAATATTCTATGAGAATCTTTACATGTTGCACGTCCATCTAGGTACAATATTACATAATAAAATAACAATATTATGCAATGTGTGCAACACCCATTATCTCAACATAACTTATGTCTCCAATGTGTTATAAAATAAAAGGGACTCTTTTAATTTAAATATTTTCCACAAACTATAGTCTATGCATTAATAAAGTTAAATATTTAAATTTAACTTTATAAAATAGCTTTTATCAATGCATAACAAATCTTATCAATGATAAACAAGTCTTCTTGTCGATTTTAAACAATTACCATCGACATACCACTGCCACTGGATGTCCGACCATGTCCAAGATGACTTACTATAAATAGTAAGTATGCCCAAAGTTGCATCAAAACCCCTCAGAAAGACCTGCAACTGAAATTATCTAGGCCAAATGGCCTCCAAACCCCTTTAATGTCCTGGTTAGCCTATAGGACCGTGGGGAAATAGGCTAATGACAACATCATGTTATGAATGCTAAAAAGGGGACATTATAGTCTGCCCTTCCCAAAATTGCTTGTCCCCAAGCAATGGTCGAACAACAACCCAATCAATCCACCTGGATCCCAAATGTAGACATGAACTATACCACTGTTAATTAAGATAGGCACCTGCAATATCTTCTGCAATATAACCAAGAGGAATCCATAATCAAACTGACAATTACAGTTCAACCAAACTCCAAAATCACAACTGCCACAGTCAAAAACCCACGAGACACAAACTCTTAGAACATCAGAAGCCAAGTAAAGTGGGAAAATCAAGCTGCCAACATAGTAAATACCATCAACGCATCCCACTGGCCTATACGAAATGTATAATCCAACTCTGCAACAATGGTGAACGCTCCCGAATGAAACAGTACCGAGTATGGAGAATCCACACACTGTACAACTCCTGCAGTCAACACAACTCTACAGATCAGCGGCCACTGTCTCATAACCATAACTCCCATGCACCACTAATGGTGGAAAGACATCACAAGATAAACAGCAAGAAATGGAACCCAAACCAATTTTTCCTGCCATCAACTCCTCAACACAAGGGTCAAATGCTAACTGATGTACATACCCTGCAGTATAATGCTAATAAAAAGAACCAACCTCAGTCAACAGCTCACCATGAATAGGTGATACAACCCACTATGACTGATCACCAGCTAAGTCAAGAGATGTCATAGCCAAAGGAGTAGAATCAATAACAACAACCGCTGAAGCATCACTCCCAAACTCCTACTCTAAGTCATGTATTATCAAGCTATCAACCATAGAACCTATCGCCATGTCATGTCCATCACAACTCTCATCCTGAGGCGTCAAACCGTCTTGTAACTAATGACAAGCACTAGGAACCAAAGTACATCTTTGTATTATCATCTCATTAACATGGTCATCAAAGGTAAATTGACGAGCATACCTCATAGTGTAATGCTGATAGAATGTGCCAATCTTAGTCAGTGGCTCAGACTGCAATCGATCATTAACCATGTTGGAACTGACTACTACCTCTGAAGACATCACCAAGGGAGTAGTATTACTAGCAGGAACCATGCCAACTGTCGGCTCACCAATATCACAAATGATCTTTGATACAACATCTCTAGTCTCCATGCCATCAGTACTAGAGGCCACCACCATGTCAAGCATACCACAACAATCTGCTGTAGCACCCAATTCAACTGATCCTGACTCTAGTGGGAACGAACCCAATATGCCAATGTTAGTATCAAGGATGGATGCATTCCCATCTCCACTATCTTTGACAATCTCGACCATGGACATCCTCGGATCACCAAACACCACAGCTTGTGACTGTACAGAATCTAGTAAAGACTGCAATCGCTCTAACTCCACAGTCACCTTAGCCAAATGAAATTGTGACTCCTCGAAAGCCAACTGTGTACTCTCAAGAATCTCAGAAGTCACCTTGAGTTGCTGAGTAAGCTCACTCACCTCATCTTCCTTGGCCAATAATTCTTCATATGCTATACTCCCCCATTCCATAAGATAATCTCTATCGGCTACCAACTGCATATAATTCTATCTCAGAATCCTAATAGCCTCCCATAAAGAGTGGATCTCTGTCAAGGAAAGATAACTGCCTCCCTGCTCATCATTAGTACGAGACCCCCATCCATAAACTGCTAACAACTAGCGAGTAGCATCAAAATGTTCACACGCAATAGCAATGTCTCGCTTGCCAACTCTCAGCTGACTAGACACATGATTGTGCTAATTGGTTGAACTCCTATACTCTATCCCTGATACACTGTCCAAAGGACTAATCTCAGAATAGCTATCATCTGTAATACTTAGATCTTGGGACTCTCTTGTAACTCTGTCATCTCTGAGAAACCATCAACATGTGACCTGACTATAATAGAAAACTGAGTCCCTACTACATGCACTAACTCCTAAACTAAGCTCACCTCAAGACAAAGCTTGTCCACATGTCTCTCAAAATCTTGGAGAGCCAACTGAATACACACCAAGGAATTTTGAATATCCTCGAGCTCATGAGAAAATTGATCAACCTCCTCCTCCTTCTTCTTCAATGCATCTAAATAGACCCCTACAAGATTAAGGAGATGATCATGATCTGAAAGTAGGTGTATGTAACTTACCTTCTTTGCCTCCATGCCTTCCTTGATCTGTTGTAAGTCATCACAAGAAGAACCTATTGTGACTCCTTTCTGTCTCTCCTGCAATTGAATCATCCAAATGTGATTCTCAATCAATCCATGCATCCTGTCATGATGAGATAAAGCTGCAACAATATCCTTGTCCCTTATCTTTAGTTGGCTTGTCAAACCAAGTGAAGAGCTACTAGCCTCTATCTCATGTGAAGAAGCATCCAACTGTGCTTGATACTCATTTTCTGCAAAGTCCTGAATGCTCACTTTCTGATCAACTATACTATCCTCAAACATGACAGTATCCTCAACTACTATAACTTCAACCAGCCCAACTGTACTGGAATCACTATATATGTCAATCACACATTCTGGTGTGCCTATGATATCACCTTCTGATGCAACTGGCTCAACCTTTAAAACATCTAAAACCCCTTCTGTCTGTGAAGATGATGCAGATAAACCATTACCTAAAGATGTTCTAATGTCTCCCTGTATTGAATCAGCATATCTGTTAAACTCCTCATACAAGTTTTTGCCTGTCATAAGGAAGGTATGATCCTTAGGCCTATCAAAACGTTCAATCAGTCTCTCCATAAACTCTACATATGAGGTAATGTGTGCATGACCCATAGTGACCATACCATGATGCCACCACTCGTGTGCTAACCCATCCAAGTGAATTGCTGCATACCTAATAGCTTCTTCCTTAGGCATAGGGTTCATTTGAAATTATGTGTCAAGCTTTTGAACCCAAGCTCTTGCTGTAGACTTCCTCGAGCTGTCATAATATGGTAACTGAAGTTTCCCTACTTTCTTCTGTAGCTCATAGCTCTGGTTCTTGTCATGTCCATGTGGCATATGCTTCATCCGGACATCTATATACTCCCTAAAGGTAATTGCAGCAATAAAATCTAGACCTCTGGCTTCCCAATCTCTCCTCAGCTGGTCATGTATATCAGTGATCTAGGGCTCTGGTACAAGCTGCTCTAGAGCTCTAGGAGGAAATGAGGGAATAATGGGCCTCGAACTCACTATCCTACTTTGTTGGGGTGCATGATCAAAATTGTTCCCAACTTGTTCACCTCCATTATGTGTCCCATCTTGATTATTACCACTCTGGTTATTACCATTTTGATTATTTCCTCCACCCACATTAACATTCAACCCCATTTGACGAGCCATCATCTGCATCATAAGCTCAAATCTCTGACTCTATTCCTGTGCTCTTTGCTCTTCTGATCGTTGTCCCTGTACTAAGGTGTCTAATAACTGTAAGAATCTTTCCTTTTCCTGATCTGGACTGGCATTCATTTTGTCAGACATTTTTTCTCTCTATCTGACTATTCCAAATTCCCAATAAGACCTCCACAGGATGGCAAGAAATCGCTCTAATACCACTATAATAACCCCAATAGGTTATAACTCCCTCCAACACCAAAAATCTTTATACTTCAGTTGTTTGACATTTCGTCAAACACTTTGCAAGCAAGCTCTAATACCACTGTAATAACCCTCCTCAAATATGCCCTCAAAAAAAGCTGATGAAAGCTCAAGAAATTTCATTAAACAATTCACATGCAAGGGATGTATGACTGATATAGTATTTCAACTAGCTTCAATTGACTTTTTCTTCAATTTGCATCAATGAGAATCTTGTGCTAGAAGACTACAATGGACTATGCAATCACCTAACATGAGTGTGCTACTAATTTTGACAATATTCAGTGCATATATATGATCTAAGCATGAGAAATGAACACCTACAGCCAACTGGCATTTTTACAAACAATTGGTATGCAAACTAACTAGCTGATAAATAATGATATTAAATTGCTTAAATGACACCAACAGTTCTATTATCTTCTTAATTGCAATGAAAAATACAATGCTCATAAAATATGGCCAAGACTTTGGCATTTACATGGATTACAAAATGATAATGTTGGTACAATGCACACTTACAGCTGAAAGCTTATAACACCCTAAAAAGCAATACTACCAAAAGAACCTGGTTGTAGATGGCTGTAATAATTTTATTCAAAGCTATCCCTTCTACTTTGCTTTTTTCAAACTGCTTTTTCGGCCTGCTTTTTCGGTTTCACTTTTTCGGACTGCTTTTTTGTACCCGCTTTTTCAGCTTGCTTTTTCGATTCCATTTTTTTGGCCTGCTTTTTCAATTTCGCTTTTTCAGACTGCTTTTTCGTATCTGCTTTTTTGAATTGCTACTATGTTGAATCTCAAGACCATATCTTTCAATGGCGTCAAGATTTCCAGCTTGAAGGGATTTCGTCCTTCAAACTATTGAGACATAATCTCCAAAAAATTTCCTAATTTCTTTGATATTTCTAACCATGCTTAAAGAAGCTCTTTCCATTTCTTTTATAGTGTTCTCACAAGAGCTCCATCCTTTATTTTCTCAATGTGGGATAAAACATAACTCCCTTTATGTAACTTATGTCTCCAATGTGTTATAAAATAAAAGGGACTCTTTTAATTTAAATATTTCCCAAGAACTATAGTCTATGCATTAATAAAGTTAAATATTTAAATTTAACTTTATAAAATAGCTTTTATCAATGGATAAGAAATCTTATCAATGATAAACAAGTCTTTTTGTTAATTTTAAACAATTACCATTGACATACCGCTGCCATTGGATGTCCGACCATGTCCAAGATGACTTACTATAAATAGTAAGTATGCCCAAAGTTGCCTCAAAACCTCTCAGAAAGACTTGCAACTGAAATTATTTAGGCCAAATGGCCTCTAAACCCCTTTGATGTCCTGGTTAGCCTACAAGACCATGGAGAAATAGGCTAACGACAACATCATGCTATCAATGCTAAAAATGGGACATTACACATAGGTTAACTTATGACCCCCTTTGACTCATAAGAACGATTCTATTATGTCATCATGTAATTGGTTGAAGGGGGTCATAGGTCAACCTATGACCCCCTTTTGACCCATAAGTATGATTCTATTATGTCCTTGGGGGTCCCAAGATCCCTAGGGACATATGTCATCATGTAATTGGTTGAAGGGGGTCATAGGTCAACCTATGACCCCCTTTGACCCATAAGTACAATTCTATTATGTCCTTAGGGGTCTTAGGACCCCTAGGGACATATTTCATCATTTAATGGGTCGAAGGGGGTCATAGGTCAATGTATGAACCCCTTTGACCCATTTGGACATATGTCATCATGTAGTGGGTCGCAGGGGGTCATAGGTCAATGTATGAACCCCTTTGACTCATTTGAACAATTCTATTATGTCCCTAGGGTCCTAAGACCCCTAGGGACATATGTCGTAATGTAATGAGTCGAAGGGGGTCATAGATCAACCTATGACCCCTTTTGACCCATTTGAATGATTTTATTATGTTCTTAGGGGTCCTAAGACCCCTAGGGACATATGTCATCACGTAATAGTTCAAAGGGGGTCATTAGACCCATTTGAACAATTCTAATATGTCCCTATATGTCATCATGTAATGGGTCAAAGGGAGTCATAGGTCAACCTATGACCACTTTTGACCCATTTGAACAATTCTATTATGTCCTTATGGCTCCTAAGACCCCTAGGGACATATGTTGTCATTTAATGGGTCGCAGAGGGTCATAGGTCTACCTATGACCCCTTTTGACCCATTTGAATGATTCTATTATGTCCCTAGGCGTCTTAGGACCCCTAATGACATATGTCATCATATAATGGGTTGAAGGGGGTCATAGGTCAACCTATCACCCCCTTTGACCCATAAGAACAATTCTAATATGTCCCTAGGGGTCTTAGGACCCCTAAGGACATATGTCATCATCTAATGGGCTGAAGGGGGTCATAGGTAAACCTATGACCCCCTTTGACCCATAAGTAAGATTTTATTATGTCCCTAGGGGTCCTAGGATCCCTAAGGACATATGTCATGGGTCGAAGGGGGTCATAGGTCAACCTATGACCCCCTTTGACCCATTTGAACGATTCTAATATGTCTCTATGGGTCCTAAGACCCCTAGGGACATATGTCATCATCTAATGGGTCGAAGGGGGTCATAGGTCAACCTATGACCCCCTTTGACCCATAAGAATGATTCTAATATGTTCCTAGGGGTCCTAGGACCCCTAAGGACATATGTCATCATGTAATGGGTCGAAGGGGTCATAGGTCAACCTATGACCCCCTTTGACCCATAAGTATGATTCTATTATGTCCCTAGGGGTCCTAGGATCCCCTGGGACATATGTCATCATGTAATGGGTTGAAGTGGGTGATAGGTCAACATATGACCCCCTTTGACCCATTTGAATGATTCTATTATGTCCCTAGGGGTCCTAGGACCCCTAGGGACATATGTTGTCATGTAATTGGTTGAAGGGGGTCATAAGTCAACCTATGACCCCCTTTGACCCATTTGAATGATTCTATTATGTCCCTAGGGGTCCTAGGACCCCTAGGGACATATGTCATCATCTAATGGGTTGAAGGGGGCTTTGACCCATTTGAACGATTCTATTATGTCCCTAGGGGTCCTAGGATCCCTAGGGACATATGTCGTCATGTAATGGGTCGAAGAGGGTCATAGGCCAACCTATGACCCCCTTTGACCCATTTTAACAATTCTAATATTTCTCTAGGGGTCCTAGGACCCCTAGGGACATATGTCATCATTTAATGAGTCAAAGGGGGTCATAGGTCAACCTATGACCCTCTTTCACCCATAAGAATGATTCTATTATATCCCTAGGGGTCCTAGGAACCCTAGGGACATATGTCATCATGTAATGGGTCGAAGAGGATCATAAGTCAACATATGACCCCCTTTGACCCATTTGAATGATTCTATTATGTCCCTAGGGGTCCTAGGTCCCCTAGGGACATATGTCATCATGTAATGTGTTGAATGGGGTCATAGGTCAACCTATGACCCCCTTTGACCCATTTGAACGATTCTAATATGTCCCTAGGAGTCCTAGGACCCCTAGGGACATATGTCATCATGTAACGGGTTGAAGGGGGTCATAGGTCAACCTATGACCCCCTTTGACCCATAAGAACAATTTTATTATGTCGTTAGGGGTCCTAGGACCTGTAGGGACATATGTTGTTATGCAATGGGTCGAAGGGCCTTTGGCCCATAAGAATAATTTTATTATGTCCCTAGGGGTCCTAAGACCCCTAGGGACATATGTTGTCATTTAATGGGTCGAAGGGGGTCATAGGTCAAAATCATCAAGAGACTTGCTAGATCAACTTTTATGTCATAGAGTTGATGGTTGTTTCTTTTATAGAAATGCTTGCTTAAATGAGAAGTGTTCAGAATGTGGTGGCTTATCCAAGTTTGACACATGTTTCCATGAGGGGTGCGAACAAGATCTTGGAAAGACAATAGTGAAAAAAAAGGTATACGAAATGGTGAAATACACATTGAAGAGTGGAGGTGAGAACTCTAGATGTGAATTGGTTGGAAAAGATATCAGTGTGGCTAGTTCTATTTCAAATTTCAAGGCGAATCTTTTTTACAACTATGCAAGACATAGTCATAGGTCTTAGTGGTTGGATGGACAATTTAGAATGTGCAAGGAGACTTTTCCCATTGGCACTATTATATCAGTTATTGATTTTGTTGAGAACTACACATTGCAACCTAAAAATGAGACACAATCTCAGTATTACAACTCTATTTAGATTGCTATTTTTGTTCACATAACATATAGACATGCCCCTAATTGTGCAGAAGATAATCGGAAGATTATTAGAGAGTATCATTTTTATATGAGTGATGATAGATCTCATTCTCACAAGTTTTTGCAACATTGTTTCGGGAATTATTTTGATTTCTTACATGAGCATGCAATTGCTATGGATAGACATATCATTTGGTCAGATAACTATACAAGTCAATTCAAGAATGCTCACTTGTTTTATTGGTTGTGTAGGATGCACGTAGAGAGAGGGGTGCCTCATATTTGCAGTTTTTTTAGTCCGGCCATGGAAAAGGGGAACATGATGGAGTGGGGGCATGTGTGAAGAGAGCTCTAGTTAAGGAGCAACTGAAGATGTCAACAGCAAAGCTTCTTGATGCTCGTAGCATTATTGATTGGTGTAGTTTAGTATTATCATAGGGGGGACTCTTGATTCAATGGTATGCAGGTTCTTTTGGTTCGTTGAGGAAGGGTCTATAGCTGATAGATCAGATTGTACTATAGTGAGATGCTCATGAAAAATGCATTCATTTTGGAGCTCTAATTCTAGTACATGGACCATTTGGACACGACAGCTAGCTTTCTTTTGTCCTAGTTGTTTTCAGTGTGATTGGGATAACTATGAGTTAAGTAAGTGGGTGGACACATGGGCTCCACATTATCTTACTCCATTGTCTATCATACCCTCTATCAGAAATGATGACATGGAAAGTTCACTTGAGCATAACCATCTATCAGATCTCCTTCACCTAGGACATGTCTTTGCATTGGTTGCACCACAAGGGAACGATGAGAAATTTGATTATTGGTTAGCATGTTGTGTAAGAGGTAAACAAAAAATTGCACAACCGATCACAGATGATGATGGATTCACATATCCTACTAGTTCAGTGGTTGTCATTGGAACATGGCTATGGACATACATATGAATGGAATTCCTACATTCGAAGATTATCAGAAGCAGAAAATAATTATCATATATTCGCATCTTATTATAGCAACAAATGTAAAGTTGTTGAAGCATCAAGGAAGACCAAAATTAAAAGAACTTTTTAATATTGCTAATGATGATCATGAAGCCCTGTTGGAGACCCTAAAATAGAGAGAGGACCCTATTGGAACACTCGACTAGGTATATTTACTTCTTATGTTATTTTCTTCATAATGATTCAATGAACTGATGATTATCTTGTTTAATACAATAAGTTACTAATTTTTTTATGATATTGGAATGTAGGTACATCATGAAGAGTTGGGGAGAGTGGTATTGGGGAGAATTCCTAAGATTTATGATGTGTTATGATGTAAAAAGTGAACTTTTTTTGTATATGGTTTTTGTAATAATGAAAAAGATAGGTTAAATTAGTTGCACATTCTAATTTGTATTTTGGTAGGTTCTTTCTAAGGAATTATAAGAGGAAGATATTGAACAAGTTCTTGCAAATCATATTTGCATGTGATACAAGGCTATAAGGACAATTTTAATAGCATTTATAACTATATGAAATATAATTGCTTGCGGATATCTTATTACAAGTTTAGGTTTTTCCTTATTTGACATAAAGCTAACATTATGATTATTAAAACTATTTTTATAAAACTAATCAAATAAGAAAATTTCCAGAAAGTACAGATGAACAATTAGAATACTTGATTTCTTCCATTTTGCAACCAATCATGGCATTTGAAAGCATAAAGAGTCATAATATTGTATAATGTTTTGAAAGACTTTCATATTGAAAAGTTGTAAAGGACAATGAGATTTTAATTTTGGTAATTTCTAGGTTTTCATAGGGTAAGTGAGTCATTAGATAGGTCCTAATAAGGTCTCATAATAATCTCAAGTCATTTCATAAGTTGAAACATTCAATAAGTCACTTAAAATTTAGCTTATTGCTTTAGAAAATTCAAATCTTCAATGTAACGGCTACATAAGCATTTTGGAGGGAAACTCCATAGTTTAAATTTTATGAAGGAATAGGAAGTGAAACTGATTGGAGGTGGTTAAAGGGGTTATTAACCATCCCCTAAAACTTATAAATAGTGTTTGTACGGACTGTAAGGGCAGTATGTATAGACTGATTCAGAATTTTGAATAAAAAAGCTTAGATTTTAATAGCAATTTGAAGGTCCTTTGGAGTTTTTGAGTTCTTTATGATATTCTAATGCATTGAGACATCTTGTAAGATCTGTAAGGAAGTTTAGGACCAAGTTTTGATTTCATTTTTGAAGGGTTATTCATCTAACTTGCTGATTGTTGGCTGTAGCAGTCCTCTTCATAAGCATTTTGACAATTTTTTCATCTAATCATGGTCATTCCATGAAATTCTTACCTTTTTCTTCATGGAATACCATTGTCCTAACATTTATAATGTCTTTTAACCCTGAAATGATCAACTAGCTAGAATAATTTGTGGCCACCAAACATAAAAGGGTGAAAACAAGGGTTGAAAGTGAGGGGAAAGTCCTATAAGAAGATATTTTCCTTGAAGATGGTAGTGTTTGTGATTTGATTCATGTTTATGGTGATAAAACATAGATTTATGAATTTTGAATTAGTCCAAGAAGGCTTGGCACGTGTGAGATTGGTGATGCCCTAAGAACAAGGGTTTTGAGAAGGTGAATTGGGGCTTTTGGGGTTAGGGAACCCATAGACTAAAATTGAGAGTGGATTTGTCTAATTGAAGTCATTTTAGGAGCCTATGCAAAGTTTGGAGTCTAGATCTTAAGTCCTTCTAGTGGTTGCTTTGTAAATGCATATTTTCTACATTTTTAAAAAATAGGAGACGTGTGAAAGTTCATTGATATTTTCCAAAGGAAGGGTATATAAGTCTTATATATGTTTTCTGAAAGGATAAAGGGTATCCAAAACATCCATTTATTCAAGGAGTCTTTTGAAAAAAATAAAAATTATCCACCTATTTGTCTTGTTGTTGTAACAGAATTGTAAAGTTGCATAGACAACATTTTGGCATGTTGTGCATTTTGGCTTGAAAAATATTATAACTGAAGGGTAAGTGTTGGAACATGGTGAATATGTCAAAACAAACTCATTGAAGCCTTAAAACCTCCTGGAATTGACCATTTGTGAGATTTGACCATTAGGACCTAGAAGGGTCACTTGGCACATTGTTACAAATTTACTCATTTTAGGCTGTTACTTGGGTCCATCACCCTATCCTCTGCATCACTTGTATATTATCAACATTTGGGACTGAAGCAACATGTTGCATTTGATCCTCTCCATAATCATCTTTATGTTCAAGTGCATCATGGTTCATAGTGTTTCTTCTTTTTGTTGGTTCATCATGGTTACCATGCATTATTACAACCATGAGAATTCTTCCTCCATTGGTTACCATGCCTCAGTTCATAGGTGCACCATAGCGTAACTTTGAAACTGCTGATCTTGACATGGAATCGTCATCGCCATTAGCTCCGGATGGGCGAGTGAACCCTAGTCACACCCTTGTTTTGGCCACTAAGACCATCCATCATTTGCGACCACCCTGTATCAAGGAGTCTCCAAGGTGCTCTAAGTGCATTTCGAGGTCAATCTTTTGAGGGTCATAACTCGAAGCTCATGAGGGCTATCGATGAATTGTCAACTGCTACAGGACCGTGATGCTGAGGTCTAAAATAACCTATCTCATTTTTGACAGATCACATTTCATTTGCATTCAGCAAAGCAATCTCGCTCGATGCCAAAACTCGCAGTGTGCCTCAGTTCATAGGTGCACCATAGTGTAACTTTGAAATCACTAATCTTGGCATCGAATCATCAGTGCCATTAGCTTTAGATGGGTAGGTGAACCCTAGTCACACCCTTTTTTTGGCCACGAAGACCATCCATCATTTGTGGCCACCCCGTAACGAGGAGTCTCCAAGGTGCTCTAAGTGCATTTCGAGGTTGATCTTTCAACAGTTATAACTCAAACCTCGTGAGGGCTATTGATGAACTATCAAATGTTACATGGTGGTGATTTTGAGACCTAAAATAACCTATCTCATTTTTGAGAGATCACATTTCGTTTGCACTCGGCACAGCGATCTTGCTCGATGCCAAAACTCATAGTGTGCCTCAATTCATAGGTGCACCATAGCGTAACTTTGAAACTGTTGATCTTGGCATCGATTCGTCAATTCCATTAGCTTCGAGTGGGCGAGTGAACCCTAGTCACACCCTTGTTTCAGCCACAGAGACCATCCATCATCCACAACCACCCTGTACTGAGGAGTCTCCAAGGTGCTCTAAGTGCCTTTCGAGGTCGATATTCCAAGGGTCATGACTCAGAGCTCGTGATGGCTATCGATGAACTATTGAATGCTACAGGATGATGATGCTAAGGCCTAAAATAACCTATCTCATTTTCAAGAGATCACATTATATTTGCATTTGGAAAAGCGATCTCACTCGATGCCAAAACTCGCAGTGTGCCTCAGTTCATAGGTGCACCACAGTGTAACTTTGAAACCACTGATCTTGGCATCGAATCATCAGTGCCATTAGCTCTAGATGGGTGGGTGAACCCTAGTCACATCCTTGTTCTAGACACAAAGACCATCCATCATTTGCGGCCACCCCGTACCAAGGAGTCTCCAAGGTGCTCTAAGTGAATTTTGAGGTTGATCTTTCGACGGTCATAACTCAGACCTCGTGAGGGCTATCAATGAACTATCAAATACTACAGGATGGTGATACTAAGATCTAAAATAACCTATCTCATTTTTGATAGATCACATTCTGTTTGCATTCGGCACAATGATCTCACTCAATGCCAAAACTCGCAGTGTGCCTCAGTTCATAGGTGCACCACAACGTAACTTTGAAACCGTTGATCTTGGCATCGAATCATCAGTGTCATTAGCTCTGGGTGGGTGGGTGAACCTTATTCACACCCTTGTTCTAGCCACAGAGACCATCCATCATCTGTGGCCACCTCGTACCGAGGAATCTCCAAGGTGTTCTAAGTGCCTTTCGAGGTGGATATTCTAAGGGTCATAACTCGAAGCTCATGATGGCTATCGATGAATTGTCGAATGCTACAAGACAGTGATGCTAAGGCCTAAAATAACCTATCTCATTTTTGAGAGATCACATTCCATTTGCATTCGGCAAAGTGATCTCGCTCGATGCCAAAACTCACAATGTGCCTCAGTTCATAGGTGCACCACAGTGTAATTTTGAAACCGCTAATCTTGGCATTGAATTGTCAGCACCATTAGCTTAGGGTGGTTGGGTGAACCCTAGTCACACCCTTTTTTTGGCCACAAAGACCATCCATCATCTACGGCCACCCCGTACCAAGGAATCTCCAAGGTGCTCTAAGTGCATTTTGAGGTCGATCTTTCGATGGTCATAACTTGGACCTCGCGAGGGCTATCGATGAACTGTCAAATGCTATAGGATGGTGATGCTAAGACCTAAAATAACCTATATCATTTTTGAGAGATCATATTCCATTTGCATTCAGCACAGCAATCTCACTCGATGCCAAAACTCGCAGTGTGCCTCAGTTCATAGGTGCACCACAGCGTAACTTTGAAATCATTGATCTTGGCATTGAATCATTAGTGCCATTAGCTCCAGGTGGGTGGGTAAACTGTAGTCACACCCTTGTTCTAACCATGGAGACCATCCATCGTCTACGGCCACCCCGTACCAAGGAGTCTCCAAGGTGCTTTAAGTGCCTTTTGAGGTCAATATTCTGAGGGTCATAACTCAAAGTTCGTGATGGCTATCGATGAATTGTCAAATGCTATAGGACCATGATGCTGAGGCCTAAAATAACCTATCTCATTTTTGATAGATCACATTATATTTGCATTCAACAAAGAAATCTCACTCAATGCCAAAACTCGTAGTGTACCTCAGTTCATAGGTGCGCCACAGCGTAATTTTGAAACCGCTAATTTTGGCATCGAATCATTAGTTCCATTAGCTCCAGATGGGTAGGTGAACCCTAGTCACACCCTTGTTCCAGCCACAGGGACCATCCATCATTTGCGGCCACCCCATACCGAGGAGTCTCCAAGGTGCTCTAAGTGCATTTCTAGGTCGATCTTTTGACGGTCATAACTCAGACCTCGTGAGGGCTATCAATGAACTGTTGAATGGTACATGATGATGATACTAAGATCTAAAATAACCTATCTCATTTTTGAGAGATCACATTTCGTTTGCATTCAGCACAGCGATCTCGCTCGATGCCAAAACTCGTAGTGTGCCTCAATTCTTAGGTGCACCACAGTGTAACTTTGAAATCGCTGATCTTGACATCGAATTGTCAGCTCCATTAGCTCTGGTTGGGTGGGTGAACCCTAGTCACACACTTTTTTTGGCCATGGAGACCATCATCTGTGGCCACCCTATACCGAGGAGTCTCCAAGGTGCTCTAAGTGCCTTTCAAGGTTGATATTCTGAGGGTCATAACTCAGATCTCGTGATGGCTATCGATGAACTGTCAAATGCTATAGGACCATGATGCTAAGGCCTAAAATAACCTATCTCATTTTTTAGAGATCACATTCCATTTGCAGTCGGCATAGCAATCTCGCTCGATGCCAAAACTTGAAGTGTGCCTCAGTTCATAAGTGCACCACAGCGTAACTTTGAAACCGCTGATCTTGGCATTGAATCGTTAGCACCATTAGCTCCAAGTGGGTAGTTGAACCCTAGTCACACCCTTGTTCCAACCACAGAGACCATCCATCATCCGCGGCCACCCCGTACTGAGGAGTCTCCAAGGTGCTCTAAGTGCCTTTAGAGGTCGACCTTTCGAGGGTTATAACTTGGAGTTCATGAGGGCTATCGATGAACTATCAAATGCTATAGGACAATGATCCTAAGGTCTAAAATAAACTATCTCATTTTTGAGAGATCATATTTTCTTTGCATTTAGCACAGCAATATCGCTCGATGCCAAAACTCATAGTGTGCCTCAGTTCATAGGTGCACCACAATGTAACTTTGAAACCACTAATTTTGGCATCGAATTGTCAATGCCATTAGCTCTGGGTGGGTAGGTGAACCTCAATGACACCCTTGTTCTGTCCATGGAGACCAACCATCGTCTGCGGCCACCCCGTACCGAGGAGTCTCCAAGGTGCTCTAAGTGCATTTTGAGGTCGATATTTCGAGGGTCATAACTTAGAGCTCATGAGAATTATCCATGAACTTTTGAATGCTACAAGATAGTGATGGTGAGGTCTAAAATAACTTGGAGCTCATGAGGGCTATCAATGAACTTTCCAATCAAGTCTCTTAAGTTGAGATATTTTGAAGTTATGTTGAAATTGAAAAGTTGTAGTATGAGGATAGTAACAAAGTGAAGTGCTAGTTATCAAAGATTATGAATCTATGAATGACTTGGTGGTTGGGAATAGAATCCATGGTTGAGGAGTGGAGTCCTTAACTATGTTGAGATTAGATTTGAAGCCAAGAGTTAGTTTCAAGGTTGAAGGTGGAGTTTAAAATCAGATTTGGGGTTATCTGAACCTTGTGTTGGAGATTAACAAGTGTGTTTATGTCGTGATAGCACTTCATATTATACATTGCATCCAAATTTGATAATAAAGGTTGTTAAAATTTTATTCAAAATTTATTGCATTTGAATCGAATATAACAAACATAATCAAAATTAATGATATTCCATAAACATGAACAATACACATGATCCACAATAAATTGAACAATACTAGATACTAAATTAATATGTATATCATTATGCACATAAATGATAAAAATATATATCAAAATACATGTATCCATAGACTAAATTTAACACAAATATATATCAAAGATCATGTATCCATTGACAAAGTACTCAAATATATATCAAAATACATAGATCCATATACAAAATGTGGCTGATCATGCCATCAAAATGTGTATAATATCAATGTTTTTGTATACAATGTGGCATATGCCATCTCAAAATGTCTCATGATGCATCCTATGAAAACTATACTATCCTAGGGTGCTGGTGGATGATCAAGATGCAAGCTCTTCGCTGCACTAAGTTGATCGGATGCCTCCTACATAAACAAAAAAGTAAAACCCAAAGTTAGACTACTAAATTTACATGATTCTACGTATCTAACATTGAATTACTCAAATGCATAATGATCTTTTTTCTAATGGAGATTTATAGTATCAAAATTTTATAATAAATACCTCTCTCGTCAACCTCCTGTGCCAGTTAGGAGTCCTCTTGTATGCCCTCAGCAATGCTCGTACCTCTCTGATTGTGGATTGTATATGTTCAAATACCTTTGTCAGATGAATCTACAATTTCAACTATAACATTATAATTCATAGCATGCTAAATTTATAACATATTTAATCATGAATTCAAATTACAACTTACTATTGTAGGCTCCTCCTCAAGAGTGAGTGGCCGCGTCATCAAATCTACATAAATCTCCCGTCGGACCTCATGTGCACTAGGAGTCTCCTATGAGATACAAAATAGTAGTTGTTAATATCATGGAAATAAGTTTTGAATTTATTTATGAAGATAAGGATAATAAAAAATAAATGATACTTATACATACAATGGGGCTCTCAGTGCAAATGGAAATCCCTGATGGTCTACGACACGAAACCTGTACAGGCTCATCGCCAGTAGCCACGCCCTATATACAATAAAAAATGTAATTAAATGATATTACCACAAACATTTTACAATGATGCATCGATATTTAATCAAATAGAAAGTGCCTAATTACCTTTCCTTTGTCAATGCATGATGGCTCACCCCCCGCACTTTGTCCCCTTGCGACAAGTGCTACTTGTAAGATAAAAGAAATATTAGCAACCATATATGCTACAATATCAAATAGAAAAAAAAATTGAACACAACATAATGTACTGTAGATGTCTCAAGGCCAAATGAATTGGCCGAGAGTGTGGCATCATCAATCTGTCTGAGCTCCTCCTCGTTCATCAACTAAATGTGAATGAAGGTCACATACATATAAAATTCAATATGGCTTAAAAATTCAAATTACTTTATTATAAAAATTAACTTTAAATAAAATATGTCATAACAAATATATATATACACGTACCAACACCGAAGGAGTCCATGCCTTTGCATTCCCCTCCTCTCTCACATCAAGGTCTGTAGCCTCTGCATGTGTGTCTGGTGTATCCTCATCCAATACAAAATGATACTCAAGAAGATCACCTATGGGACCCAAGCAAATATTCTTGCATGTAATGCAAGTGTGAGGTACACAAACATGTGATAAGCTAGCCGATGATGAACTGGCACTAGCATCATCAACATGAGGAGGCAAGACTGACCTAGCCCTAGATATCATTAGGCTACTCAACCTATGAATGTCTTTGATGGTCTGAGAGCTAGGCTCTCTCATAATATTTGGATGATGCACTCGAGGAGGAGGGGAGATATCAGTGGGGGGACAAAAGTGCCAGCTTTCTTTCGCTGGGAAGGGGGTCTATCCTGAGGAGCTCCTAGTCCTAAGCCCATGTTGGGCTTCATGCTCCAATAGTTCACTTTGAGTTTCAACACAAATTCTGCATATAATTTTCTAAGGAAATAAAATGGTATGTCTAAATTGCCATGTGGAGGGATATCAAAGATCATCCACCAAAAATCCCAAAAGTTTGCACTTATGGCATCATTTGTGCACCATTTAATCAATAGTTTGGATTTTTTTGGGTCCACTAGTAAACCCATTTTCAGGTTTGCAAAAAGGCTAGCCAAATCGTCTTTTCTTATGTTGAGTGCCGCAACCTCATCATAATCAAAACCATCATCAAACATCTTGTGCATTTCATCATGCCAATGAAGAGCGGCATTTTGTTGGTTTGTAAGGGTTTCAATGTTATCCAGTATGGTGTTTAACGTGGATAACATAGGAGCCAATGCGGGTACATTATTATATGTTCTATGCAAACCTCTCAACTCTGTGAGATTTTCATTTATCGAATCCTCGATTCAAGGAGAGTTTTGAGGGGGTAGAGGATCATTTGGTGGATGGTTTTTTAGGGGTACTGAATCATTTGGTGGGGGGTTACAAGAAATATTATTCCCTACCTCAGTGTCATCATTTTGATCAGCCATTCCTATTGAATTGCAAAATGTAATATATATTAAAAAAAAAACTTTTTTTAACCTTTTTTTTTCAAAAAAATCCTAGATTCAACTAAAACAAACAAAATTATGCTAAAATCTATTGAATTTAGATCAAAAATGAGTTAAAAAAACATTAAAAAATATACTTTAATATATGATATCTGATCTACTATCCGATATCTGATCACATGCAAATACTGGCCCCCAAAACATGCGAAATAAGGGCTCGCAGGTCTGGTTTTGTTTTTATGTAATATCATAGATATCAGATATCCGATATGGCATATCTTATATTTTATATATAAGATATAACATATATCTTATATTTTATATGATATTTTATATATAAGATATTACATTATATTATATTTTATATTATATTATATTATTATAACATAATATTATTATTATATTATATTATTATAATTTATAATGTATTATACTTTTTTTTTTTTTTTTTTTGATCGATAAATGGCCAAGGTCATGATATTTTTATTAATAACATAAGTAAATATAGCTTTCTCCATTCAAATGGGCATTGGTAGGAAAGAACGGAGAAGAAAACCTCCAGTCTTGCCCAGGACAAAAGTCCTATATTGTTAGATCTTATAAAAGGGGCATACCCCAGTGACCTACATACTAGCTATTTAATATCATTAATATCAATACAGGCAAAACTCTTTACAATTTATACCTACCATTTTACATGAAATAGTTATTTTATGAAAGAGGTCCACCTCTTTACTTCTAGTTCCATATCAATGCTTCTGTCTTTAGAATGATCAGTACCTGCAACATAATATCCCTACCACAGAAACTATCCAACAACTAACCACCATTTGATGTTAGAACAAGTATCCACACCTTTTCCTCATAATTTTCATAAAGGTTCCTTAACATGACAAACTTGAGAATGCCATTAATCTGAATCCTATCAAACTTTAGATAGATAAAAGGAAACACATTTTAAGAAAGATTTCCATTAGTCCAAATCTTGTAGATGGTAAAAGACCATACTCTCCATTGCTACCTAAATTATTACATAATATAATTAACATTGATCCTTCTTCCGAGTTTGTATCCATCTCATAAATTAAAACTAGCATAAATATACTAAACTGAAATTAGACATGTCAAATTAACCTAGCAAATGGAAAGAAACAGATTCATCCTTTGGCCCACTCCTTGCTGCAACTTCCAATACTGAGATAGCTCAAAATCTAAAAAGAAAATATCTTACAATATTACCAATCATCCAAAGTGATGTTAATATAAAATTAAGCCCCACAGGATTCATTACTCTTTCAACCAAATAAAGAAACTGAGCGCAACAACATAAAGGCATGAGATCCATTCTTTTTTAGAATCTGGATTTGTTAATTCAATTTAAAATGTCTAAATAAATTTTGGGCCAAAAAATGAAATATGTTTGTGCAGATTGACACCTAGACAAAGCTAAAATCTAACTACTATCACAGTGTTCGACGAAAAATCGAATACCCCAAAAATTATCAAATATTCATCTAATATAGCCTTGTTGGGTTACAAACCAATCTGCATTCAGGACCTAGATGAGAAGAAAAATCAAACTTGAAGCCTCCACACCCCATTTATTGTAAAGCTTTAACTAAAAGTCCTATTAACCATATGAATAAACATAAAACCTATTATATCTTACCTGGTATAAAATATTCTAATTAATTAAATTAGATACCACAGAACCCTAAATAATTTAAGACCAGGCAAAAGAAAAGCTCAGCATTCATCCATGCAAGCTTTGTGTATACATCAATACTACTAATCTATATATATAACCCCAAGCATAGTTACTTATATCTACAGTAAGCCAACCTTGTTTATTACTATTGATATAAACTAGAAAACCCTAGAGTGTCGACAAAAAATAGTACAAATGTTTTCGAAAAGTTTCTATTAATATGGAGAAATAGAGACCTAGAAACCTACCCTGAAGAATATTACAAAAATTGTTTTCAAACCAAGCAACATCCAAGGATTTACCAGCCAAAAACTTATAAAGGATGATGACCCAACCTTAAGCAACCATCAGCTTTCTAGACCTATCTTATTTCCTCCATGATACCATGATCACCTCTAGGGCTTCAACAGCTTGATCCACATCCACAATTGGTGGCATTTTGAACGAGACCTTATTTCTGCTCATCTTCTCTGAGTTGACAATGCTGAATTCTAGCTTGTTTAGGTCATCAAATTTCACTCCCGGTTGCACATAGACCATGAACATTTTAAGGTAATCTGAGACCCACTCATTGCTTTCTTCCACAATTATCTTTCTCCATTGTAGGAGAAACTTAACACTGGCCTCCATCTGTGGCCATTCCTTATAGAAGGCCAAGCTTTCCCTTACTATGAGGGATTTCCTATGTGGTGTTGTCTCCATCTCTGTGAAGCCCAATGGTAACCCCATATACCTTTCAAGTAGTGGGATTCTAAATTTATCATCTATACTGTGAACCGCTTTCTCCAACCCTTTCCTCCAAACTAGATCAAAAAGCTCAAAACAGAGCCTCACTATGTCTTCTTTCCAAATTTTAACCCTTATCATTACCCCTATGAGAGAGCCACTTATGGAGCTATTAGTTCTCCAGGTCGCGTTGTAGTTGAAAGAATCCTCTCCAATCACTTTGATAACTGCAAATCGAGTCATGTCATCTGTCGCCCTTAGTAGACGATTCCATCTCTTAGGTTTAACCTTCCCTAGAAAGGCCATTGTCCTATTTTTAGTAGCATGAAAAACATGGATATTTTTTTCCATCAGGTAGAATAAGGGTAACAAGGGGAAACAGATTAATATCCACTGAAGGATACAGCTCCAAAAGCAGCTACACCTAAACTTCCTAATTTGGCTCTGTAACTCAACCCCTCATAATCTGTTTTAGACCTGCGTCTTCTTTAATAACTACCATAATTATGGCTTGACACCTTTCACTTCTTACTTAAGCCTCGCATGTGAATTTTAACTTCTTCATACTTAAATGGCGTGTCAAACTATCATAACTAGAATCCGTTACAAAAGTGGGATCCTTCGGGTGCATTCTAATGATACACTTGTACAGAGGTGACCGTATGATAATAATTTTAATATACCAAATACTTAAGGATAAGATTGAAGGGGTTGGACATGAAGAAGCCTAATAATAGAACTAACTGAAGATAATAAAAGCCAAAGGGATTAGCCTCCTTAAACTAATATCTTAATCTAATCAATTACTATACTAATTAATCCTAAAAGCATTTTAATAACAAGGGAGGCTAAGATAATGAGGGTGCTATCTATCGATTACATATTGTATGTTAACTTAGAAATTCCATCTACACCCTTATTAGCTAACCTATCAACTTTGACATTACCTTCTCTATAAATATGAGTAATATAAATATCCTTAAATTTATTTAATATCATAAGGGTGTCTTGAAGCTTTGAATTTAACACCCAATTTGGCATTTTTTTCTTCCTAACTGCATTAAGAATAATCTGAGAGTCACCTTCTATTATAATTCTAGAAAAGCCTAGTTTTACATAGAGTTGTAACCCTTTCTCTAGTGCTAATAATTCAGCTATATTGTTTGATGACGGAGGAAGCAGCGAAGCTAACTTTGCTAACCATTTCCCATGCTCATCATTTATAATGCAACCAATACCAGCTTTCCCTAGATTACCCCATGCTACTCCATCAAAATTCAATTTATGCCACCCATGAGGTGGTGGAATCCACTTGCAATTTTCTTTAGCTTCTTTGTTGCGAGAAGAGTGAACCAATGGAGGATTGATAATGGTGGGCCAATTCTTCTTCATCAGTCCATCCCAAGCCGAGAATGAACCTTCTTCTTTAGAAGAAATCCTAAGATGAGCATTAAGTACTTCCACTATAGCAGCTTCTAATTTTAGTAAAAACCTTTCTATGTTCAATGCTTTCTCTTGAAAGATGCAACGATTTCTCTCCTTCCACAATTCCCACACCACAATCGAAGGGCCAATATGCCAGAGCTTGTTATATACCCCACCTATCAAATTCATGGTCCAAGAGCTAAGTAAACTTTTGATGGAGTTTTGCAATGGGGTAGCCTAGCCGAGACGCTCCCTAAGCCATTCCCAACACTTGAGCGCATAAGGACAATTAAGGAAAAGGTGATCTACATTCTAATCACTATGCTTACACAAAACACACCAATGAGGACCTAAAATACCAAATCTTAATAACCTATCTGTGGTCAACACCCTCTTTTGAAGGACAAGCCATAAAAAGAATTCAACCTTCAGAAGACATGTTGTATCCCAACACAGATTAAGGGGTAATTCTATCTTTGAGCATTTCTGTGACTGAATAATTGCCTTATAACCTTGTTTCACACTATATGTTCCATCCTTGGAACCTGCCCAAATAAGGTTGTCTGGCTTTGAGGTTTGTTTGATGTTTCTACTTGAGATGATCTTCTCATAAGCCTCAATAAGGTATGGGTCAAATTCTAGATGGTCCAAAGATTTTATTATATATTATATTATAATATATTACTTTTTTATTATTATATTTTATATTATATTATATTTTATATATTTTATATTATATTTTATATATATTATATTACATTAATATATATTATAATATAAAATATTATATTATATTATTATAATATTATAATATTATATTATTATAATATTATAATATTATATTATTATAATATTATAATATTATATTATTATAATATTATAATATTATATGATTATAATGTATTATATTATTATAATATTATAATAATTTATAATATATTACACTTTTTCATTACATATTATATTATAATATATTACTTTTTATTATTATATTATATATCTATATATTATAATATTAAATATTATATTATATTATTATAATATATTATTATTATTATAGTATAATATTATACGATTATAATATAATAATATTATTATTATTATATTATAGTATTATTATTATTATTATATTATATTATATTATATTAAATAATATATTATACTATTATAATATAATATTTTTATATTATTATAATATAATAATAATAATGTTATAGGATTATCGGATATCCGATTACATATCAGATATCCGATAAGGCTCAGCCTTTCCTTCCAGGTTTGGTACCTAGATAGGTTGAAAAAAGTTAGAGCGGATTTTGAAGCACTTTTAGACATGTTCAAACTCTATTTTTTTCACATTGCCACTTTTTGGCACACCATGATCCTACACATACCCATGGATATTATACACCTTTGGAATTTATGTCAAAAAGGGAGAGAAGTAATATGCAAAGGGAGAGAATAAATAAGATATTGCGCTATTGTATATACAAGGAGAATATATTGTAAAAGGAGGAGAAGTATACTATACTCCAAATGTATGTATATAGGAGAGATTTATGTATGGGGGAATAGTATAGTATTATGGAGATACTTCTACAAATAATCAAAAAATATCTTTACAAAACCAAATTTGAAAAATCAAAAAAATAAAGCATGCTGCTGAGCTATGATAGCAAGAAATCAAAACCAAGTTGAAGACTCAGAATGATGATAATTTGACTTATAGTTTTGAAAAATCATATTTTTTTTGTTTGATAAGTGTTTTTGTCACTAATGCCAAAGGGGGAGATGTAAGGAAACTTGGCAATAAAGAATATAACCGTTTCCACATAACCCATAATAGATCTAAAATAAATACGGAATTAAAAATTCACATGCAAGAGAATAGACAACATACCCACAAAATTGTGGCACAAGATATACCCTGGGAAACCCTCATTGAGGGAAAAATCCAGCCTCCAAAAGCATCCATCATCATGTATTATTCAGCAAAAATAACCATTTCCATACAACCATGGAAGCCTTCATGGCCATAGCCACAACCAAGCAAACTATGTGAACAAGCATGAATCCACACATCCCATGCCATGCTTTCAACCTTCACAACTGCTCCTTTGGCTAACCTGTCAAGCCTTGTCCCGCTCGACTCTTGCCTTTTGTCTTCTCCTTGTCACTCTCTTACTCTCACAACAACTACCCTTGTGGCTGCTTATATAGTAGCAAGTCCCACAAAACCACCAAGTGGTATTACATAAATCATGTGCTAAAACCATGTGCTACCTAACCCACTAACCCCACATTTAATATTGGGCATTTAATTTTTTTCCCCAATATTAAATAATTACATAAAATATTTTCACAATGTTACAATAAAACTCATCAAGAATATTCCATGGAAATCTTTACATGTTGCACGTCCATCTAGGTACAACATTACATAATAAAAATAAAATAATAAAATAACAATATTATGCAATGTGTGCAACACCCATTATCTCAACAATCTCCCACTTGTTGTATACATTGCATAGGGTCAATCCGTAGCCACATAAATGAACAAGGGAACAATCCCTCCAAGCACATCCACCATCATGGCTCAAAATACACCAAGTGCTCCATCCTGGTACCTGCACAAAATCAAAGTATCCAGCATCTCAAACATGAATGATCTCACCTCCTATTATGCCACTGCCACTGGACATACATAGAAGCCATCCAAAGAGAAAGCCACCCAACCTGTCGCATTAGAAGATCATAAAATCCTGTACCAACTAAAAATTTCAAGCACAAAAACCTGATCCAAAGGTAATCACATCTATCTGTAGTTGTCAAAATATCCATAGCTGAAATAGCACCCACAGCAAAGTGCCAAACCCATCCAACTATCCATAACTCTAAGGTATAACAAGTGAATCTTATATCACCGACATATCCAATCTGCAACCTGCAATCACAAGCCTCAAGAGCAATACCTGCCACATATATACCAAGAAGCTCCCACTGCAAAAGATAATGTCAAATCTATAACCAATCCACTCAACACATCTCAAAGAAGTGAATCCATGTAGCATCAAGGACATCCACAATACATAATCCAATATCCTGCAAAAACAACTCTCATAACAAGTCTCCAATGCTCTCCCAAGTTCACCACAACCAACAAAGGAAAGAGAAAGAAATAACCATGTCATCTCTCACATGACATGCATGAGCACAAACCAGTGATCACAATCTCCAACCAATCTCAAATCCAATGTAAGCAAAACTGAACATCCAGGAAGATAACCAAGACCAAGAGAAACCATGCAAATCATAACCTGTATCATGTCCTTCTACACACACCTCTAGATGTAAACTGTGCAAGTATGATCTCCTCCATAAAACCCCAACAAGAAGCCTCAACAACACCCAAACCATACCATATAGCTAATCATGGATGTAAGCCTCTCACAAGAAGATCAAACTCAATAAAACCATTCCTAAACCAAGGAATAACCATTCCTAATCCAAGGAATATGCCCAATATAAAACCATCTCCCAAACTCAACCAGCATAACAACATATGCACATGGAGATAACCAATGCTAAACCATTTCTCAAATGAACCCTCTAGAACTAACTCATGTACCATAGCTCAAGATCCATATCCATGAAAGATAAGCATAAATATAATGCAACTGAGAGAAACAATGGGCTATACCTCTCAAGTAGCAAACCGCCGAGTAGACCAAGAGTGGGGAATGAGAATGCTCATCAAGATACCCAAGTCTCCAACCAAGACTCATCTAAGAACAATCTCCTCTCAAGTCCATATCAAGTGACTGCCCCTCAGACTTCCTGTTGAAACTATCAACTATCCCAACAAATACTTCTCTAATCCAAGAGAAATCAGCGTCACCACCATCTCTAAGTATCCATGAGCACCTATAACCAATCAATCCATGACAACTCCAAATGCAACATAGCAATATCATGAAGTATCTAACTTATGATCAGTGTACTCAATACCAAGAAACTAAACCAAGATCAATGTCAAAGTTCCAACCATGGCCTCAGGAACAAAAACATGACAACATGATCTTACCATCTCAACCAAAGAGATAACATGCTCCATATGAACACATCATAACATGTCACAACTCTAAACGCATATCAAGAGTATACCATGACATAATAATGAAACCATCCTCACACCAAGGATAACATGCCAAATAAAAGCATAAACCACACCTTTGCCAAGAACCCTATGAGTCCTCAAGATGCAACCATCTCCACACACCATGAAAAAAACCATCTCCACATACCAGGAAGAATCATCTCCACATACCATGAAGATAACCAAGAACTTCATGAGTCCTCAAGATCTAACCATCTTCAAACACCATGAAGATAACAAGTGCACCATGCAAATGTCAAAGACGCTTTTGCAGCAACAAGATCTAAGACAAACCTCCAGCATCTGCAAACACTCAATAAATATATCAATGCCAAAAACTCCCACTCAACTGTGGTACCAAGTCACCTATGGCATCATAAAATCCATCCTCTCCAAACCAAGAAGATATAAACCAAACCAGGAACTAATCATCCACTGTCACCCGATCATTGTCACAAGCTCGCACTAAACCGTGTATCCAAGCTATCCATGACATCATGATGAAAAAATCCATCCTCTAACCATGAGAATCAACCAAGGCATCAAACCATCAAAGAACTCAAAGTACACATCATGAGCTCTTTAAAAGAAACCAAATAACCATGATCCTCAACCAAGAAGATATACCACCATAACTGAATCAAAAAATCCAAGCTAATGAACATCAAGGATGTACCTGTATAACCAATCATGTCATGCCAAAATCCATGGCACCATGATCACATCCATAAACCGAGCATCTGGCTCTCAAAGTGTCCAACCTGTCAGCATAGTCAACCATAATCCTCCACCATGACTATACCTGGTAACAACATCTCATCCCTTCTACATGAAAAAAATAGTAAATCATGTGACTTAGGGCATAGACAACCCAAATCCAAGACACCAATCTAAATATGCATCAATAATGAAAGATCAATGGGCAAAGACAACCCATAACCAAGCTATAAATGCAACCTGTAAGTATAGACCGCTTACAAAACTGCACAACTTGTAGACCCAACAAGTCATCATGCATATCCAAACCAAACACTGATAACCATATCATCATGAGACCAATCTGAAATATGAACTGAGTATACAATGACATCAAATCTTAAATCTCCAATGTCATAAACTCACAATGTTACCATAGTCAAAATATATCTATAAACTATTTAGATCAATATATCAATAAATAAATCATTCCAAACATGCACCAAATCTGAACCAATGTGTAGAGCTCTCCAAGAGCTTTCCGTTGACTACTTGAAGTCCAAAATTCGACTCCGTATGCCCAAGTTATGTCCTAATCCGTGCTCAAAATAAATAACATCTGACTTTAGGGCTCTGAAAACCTGAAAAAATCTCAAAATCATGGAACCAAACCTACACCATCTTGTAGTGCTCTGAATTAGCTTTCCAACGCCTATAAGAACTCTAAAATCCGATATTCTGAGAGAAAGTTATGGCAATTTTACTAAGACAGTCTTTTTACCATTTTCAGTACGATTTTTCATTTTTAATTTTTTCAGTGACGAAAATTTCGACGGGATTAAATTTGACAGCCATCATGGGCTGAAACCAAAAAACTCTTTCATTTCCTCTGAACATAGCCAAACTAGGGCATATTATATATCAAAATTTATGGAAATGTCGACCCAGATCCAATGGTGAGGTCTGTTTTTACCTAGGAGGTCATTTCTGCAAGTTACCCCCCAAAACCCTCATTTAAATGAAACATCCGAAAAAATATTTTTGTCCAACAATTTCACATGCCCAAATATTTTAACATCCCATCATAATAGCAAATCCAAAGTCCTCAGATCTACAATAAATCATTCATATATCTTGCCTTTTCTTTTATCCTCTCATGCATTCTCATGGATTCAATCTAGGGTTACAATAATAAAACCATAGCTCTGATACCACTTGTAAGAAAACTTGGCAATAAAGAATATAACTGTTTTCACATAACCCATAATAGATCTAAAATAAATACAAAATTAAAAATCCACATGCAAGAGAATAGACAACATACCCACAAAATTGTGACACAAGATATACCGTGGGAAACCCTCATTGAGGGAAAAACCCAGCCTCCAAAAGCATCCATCATCATGTATTATTCAGCAAAAATAATCATTTCCATACAACCATGGAAGCCTTCATGGCCATAACCACAACCAAGCAAACTATGTGAACAAGCATGAATCCACACATCCCATGCCATGCTTTCAACCTTCACAAATGCTCCTTTGGCTAACTTGTCAAGCCTTGTCCCACTCAACTCTTGCCTTTTGTCTTCTCCTTGTCACTCTCTTACTCTCACAACAACTATCCTTGTGGCTGCTTATATAGTAGCAAGTCTCACAAAACCACCAAGTGGTATTACATAAACCATGTGCTAAAACCATGTTCTACCTAACCCACTGACCCCACATTTAATATTGGGCATTTAATTCTTTTCCCCAATATTAAATAATTACATAAAATATTTTCACAATGTTACAATACAACTCATCAAGAATATTCCATGGAAATATTTACATGTTGCACGTCCATCTAGGTACAACATTACATAATAAAAATAAAATAATAAAATAACAATATTATGCAATGTGTGCAACACCCATTATCTCAACAGGAGATTGTTGACATTAAGGTCAATTTGTCTATCAGTGGCTCAACACATAGTCAATTGGTTACATTGCTACCAAGCTCTATAGTTTCTACCGAGCTTATCATTCATCTTGTAGTGTCAACCAAGTGATTTAGTTGCTCCCAAGCCAAGTAATAAGAATGCAGTGTCTACTAAGTAGATCAGTCAATTTACAATGTTTTCCAAGCTACACAATGTCTACCAAGATTGAAAGATTATATAAAGTGCAAACCAAGTGTAGCTAAGGCTACCAAGCTATTTAGCTGAAGTAAAGAAGATTGTAGTGTTAATCAAGCTCTGGTATGTTAACCAAGTTCTATTGTTGGCTAATTCATGTAGTGTTGACCGATTCTTTCAATGTTGACCAATTCATGTAGTGTCAACTGAGTGATTCAGCAGCTACCATGTTTCTTAGTGTTCATCAAGTCACACAGTGTTGACTAAGTTTGAACTACTTAGAAGTGACTAGTATGGACCAAGCTTCAAGCTCAACCAAGTGCCAAAGTTTTCCAAGCATTGATAGTGTTTGTCATGTATCAAAACATCACTGAGTTTATCTTCAAAACTTGAGCTACAACAGTTCGGACAACTTTGTGAATTATGATAAATTTGGTATTGTAGCTGACTCCAGTAAGTTGTAATTTGGATTGGTATATAAGTTTAATGTATTGTATCATATCCAAATATATCATTGAAAAAGAATATGAAGTACATGAGTGTGAACTAAAGAAGGCTACAAGCAGTATAAGGGACAACAGAGATTCATCTATCAAAGTCAGGTGATCATTGTAATACAATGAATCTCATTTAGTAAATTAGAGTTGCAGATCTGAGATCAGCCACTGATTCATCCTAATAGGTGCATGAATCAAATCCTTTAACAGGTTAGACTTAACAATCTTTTGCTAAATCTCTTAACCGAGTGCATACTTCATTGTATGTTTGTAAATCCTTTAACAAAGTGGACCTCATAGTTCTTATTGGTCCTAACAGGGAAAATCACTAGAAGTGGTCAATTGTAAGCCTTAACAAGTTAACTTTATACTGTTGTACTAAAGCTTTTGGGTATCATCCCCACCCTAGTTTTACTTTCTATTTGGAAGGTTTCTAGGTCACCATATCTTTTGTTAAAGTTTTATGAATGTTTTAATGTTTTCATTGTTTTCTTGCATGCAATTAGATCATAATATGAAGGATTAATTGGTGAAGTAAGATAAAGTTTTATTGGTTCCTTATTCACCCCTCCCCTCTCAATAACCTTCTCTGCCTTACATTTCCAACAATATTATCCTTTGTTCCAACAATATTATCATTCTTAACATTTTTACCAATCATCCCCATTGAAAATGTATTAATATTTACCTAGTAATATGGCTTCAAAATATACATTGGTCTCATGAATTTCCTCACAATTAGACTATGTGGGAGGGAATAGTTTCTCTTTTCTAACCCTTTCTTACAAATTTCAAAATCATTTCTTTAAATTTTATTTTCCATGCAATAGAAATTTTTTATCTTCTTTGTACATAATTCTTTAACTCACAATATAGCCCTTGAACATTTCACAAAAAATCTTCAAGTGGATTTTTTTGTAACATGATATTATCTCTACTCCTCTTCCATGTAGTGGTTGAAAAATTCTTCTTAATATTTGAAAGTATTAAAAAAACCAAAAATTTGCAATCTTACTTTAAATATTGGGGTGTCTTTGAATATGAAAAAAATATTATTTTGAGCAGTGTAGGAAATCCTTCTTTTACCTATAAGTGACTTCATACCAATAAGCCTTTGTAACACTACATATAAGATTATTTCTAAAGTTATGATGAATAGAATGAAACCTTTTCTAGATAAAATGGTCTCAAAAAACCAAAAAGGACTTATGGGAGGCAATAATATTATGGATGTTATTAACCACTCATGAACTAATTCACTTTATGAATGCTAACAAGAGGGATATGATGGTAATTAAATTGGATAATTTCAAAGCTTACAATAGAGTCAAGTGGGCTTTCTTGAATAAAGTTCTTACTAGATTTAGGTTAAAACAGAAACTTCATAAAATGGTCATGAGTTGTGCAACCACTACCAAATATGTGTCCTAATTAATGGTAAGACTATGGCTCTTTTGTATGGCGAAAGGGCTCAGGAAAGAAGATTCCCTATCTTCTTATCTTTTGATATTGGTTGTTGATGTTCGGGGTAGGAAATTTACTAGACTTTGTAATACTTATGCTATCTCTAGTGTTAGAGTGACCTCTATACTCCCTGAGTCTACTCATCAATAGTTTGTGGATGATACAATGGTTCTCAGAGAAGCATTCCATTGAAAGCTTTGGCTTGGAAAACTTTGTTCAATGACTTTTTTGCTATCTTGGGATATAATATTAACTTCAATAAAAGTAAATTATTCTTCTTCTCCACTAGAAATGAGGTCCAACTAAGCATCTCGAGACTTCTGGGATGTAGTATTTCTACTATATTGGATTCTTATCTTGGTCTCCCATTGTCCAATGTTAAACCGTGTATGTCTTATTGGAATACTATTATTGAGAAATTCCAAAGAAAGTCAACTAGATGGAAAGGTAAACTTCTAAGTCTAGGTAGGAAACTTTTTCTACTTAAATCTTTCCTACAAAGTATTCCTATTTACTTTATGGCATTCTCTCATATGTTGTCTAAGGTGGTTGAAGGCCTTGGGAGGATCCAAAATAACTTCCTCTATTCTAGATCTAAATATAAAAGGAAAATGTCCCTTGTCAATTGGAATCAATTTTGTAACCTAAGAGGGAAAGACTACTAGAGGTTAGAAATTTTAAGAAGATGAATAAATCCTTAATTTTTAAGCTGGTCTAGATGGTGTTGGAAGGTTCTAAAGATTGGACAAAGATTATTAGAGATAATTATTTGGCTAATGCCTCCCCCCCCCCCCAACAACCCCCACCTCATTCTATTGGCGAACTCTACTAATGGGACTTCTACTCTATGGAAGAACTTAATGAAAGTTAGAGGTATTGTTAAGAGAGGATGCAAGAAAATTGTTGGGAATGGAAGAAACACTCTAGTTTGGAATGAATCTTGGTCTACTAATGTTCTACTCCAAGAGTTGGCTATTAACCCAAACATAAAGAATTGGCTCTCATCTACTATAGGTATCAAAGTGGAAAAATACCTTATTTGGAGGAACAGAAAGTCTAAATGGATTGATGTGGATAGCCTATGGTTGAGACAAAGGAAGGAAAGGAGAATTGTAGGAATTATAAGAGAAAGGGTGCACTCTCTTAGAGGTTGGCTTCCTAACCCTTCTCTATTCAACATTATGTAGGAGGACAAATAGATTTGGAAACATAACAATAATGGTCTCTTATTGGTCAAGTCTTCTTATGCCATGATGGAACTAGTGAGAGAAGTTACTAATGTCTAGAAATAGGTCTAGATCTCTAACATTCCTCTTAAAATTAATTGCTTCTGGTAGGCAATTGATCATGAGAAAATCTTGACTTTAGATAATCTCAATAAAAGAGGATTTAGTTTTGCTAATAGATGAAGTCACACATGTGGAAGAATGTTTTATGTGAGGATGATGCTAAAACTCACTATTCCTTCACTAGAGATCTATGGAACCTTGTGTTGCAGGAAATAATAATTAATATAGTGATGTTGAGATCAATCAAACTGCTTATAGAACAATGGAGTAAAGCTTCTAAATTTTACCCTATCCTTAACAACCTTTAGCTTCTTATTCCCCCCACTATCACATAATTTATATAGAAGGAAAGAAACAAAAGAATCTTCAAAGAAGAAAAATATCAAGGAGAGAATCAATAATATCTGCTTGCCTAAAGGAATGTTCTATCTTAGACTGATAGATATCATAATCAAACAGATTCAGAATGTCACATAAAGCTTGATAAATTTGAACTAGAATAATATGGAAAAGAAAGTATTGTAAATAGAATCCTCCTAAAGCAGATTAAATTAAGTGTAACATGGATGGTTATTCTAAAGGGAATACATGCATGGCTGGATGAGGTGGTATTATAAGAAATAGAAATGGTCTTCTTGTCATGGGATTTGCTAAGAATATTGGAGTAAACTCTAACAATTTTTCTAAGGGAGTTTTTATGTGGTATAGAGTTAAATTTTTACATGACTATGGAGCTGAAAATATAGAATTGGAACAAGACTCAAAACTTATAACTAACATCCTTCTTAATAAATCCATGTTCTCATGGTGCATTTAGAGTCTTATGGATGATGATAAAAGATGCCTCTAGTCCTTCCAAAATGTTAGAATTAGGCACACCTTTAGAGAAGCAAACAAAGTTATTGATTTTATGGCTAATTGGGGGCTTCTTTTGCAAAATTGGAGACATGTTTTTTATTTTGAATGTCCTCAGGAGTTAAAAACTATGGTTGTTAAATGATCAAAAAGGTTTGTTGTCTTCAGTCAATTTCTCAAGGAAGTGGAATTTAGTTAGAAGGCTAATAAATTGTTGAGTGGGAAAGTTCGCAAAAATTATTTTTTTCTAACTACCAATCTTTATAAATATTGCAATGTCAAATTTAATGGAGATACCTTGTAGATTTTAATCAAGAAACTTTTATGGCAAAATGTTATAAATGGAAGACTATGACACATGATATTGTAACCATTTCAAAAGCTAAAGAGATCTCTGTGAATAATCAAAAGTACAACCCCTATTTATGGAATGGGGAATGTGGCTTAATGCATCATAATGACCCATGTCATTTCAAAGGTCTAAATGTTGCCAATTTTAATGTTGAGGCTCACTCAATTAATGTGGTATCTTTTGTGGAAAGTACTTTCCTTATTAAAAGTGATTAGAATGTTAAATTTTGTAATACTTCATATTTTTCTCTTTAGTTCTTTGCAATCATTAACTATTATCCTAGTTTTAGGAGGTTTTAGGAGAAGAATTAAAATGTAGAAAGAGATTAAGATTCAAGGAACTGTTAGATTTAATTTTTCTCTTTTCGAAGAAATCCAGGCTTTTGAAAAGGCTTATATTATGGGGGGTTCTCTTAAATGGGTCGAGTTAAGAAGCTACAAGGATATGTTTTAAAATGAGGAAATATGGAACTACTTTGTGAGGATGGGGTTGAGAAGTTACATTGCAATGATGAAAGATCACAATTGATGTTTTCTACTAAGTTTGCAAGTTCTTGGTACAAAGGTGGGGTTACCATAGGTAGTGTTAAGTTCATGGTGACTACCCAACTAATTGGTGAGGAGACTGGCTTGAGATGTGAAGGGGAGAAGGTGGAGAGGAAAGGGATGGGAGATTACAACAAATTCAAGCACAATTTTTTTTAACGTACTAACAATTGATCAAGATTAAGTCTAGTAATGGGTATTGTAGACACATAAATTTGATCACATAAATTTGTAATAAAATTTAGTCATCTTCTAAAGAATATTTTAATTAAATAAAAAATATTTATTTATTTTAGTGTTATCCCCTAATTAATTAATTAGTTATACCCCAATTAATAAATTAACCAACAACTAATAGTCTAACTATTAATAAAATCCCCATTCCTCTACTAAATTAAATAGATGCAAATCCTATTTAATTTAATCTCCAAAACCCCTCTCTATTTAATTAATTTAATGAATTAAATCCCTCCACCCACAAAGTAACCCTTCAACTCAGTAGTTACCAAAACTCAACTCATCTACCAATAATTCCTCTTTTAGTTAAATAATTCATTTATTTAATTAAATCTCCTGCACTAATAATTTCTCTTTTAATTAAATTATTTATTTATTTAATTAAATCCCATGCACTAATAATTTCTCTTTTAATTAAATAATTCAATTATTTAATTAAATATCATGCACCAAATATTTCTCTTTTAATTAAATAATTGAATTATTCAATTATTCCCACCCACCAACCTTATTTCTCTAACAAATCCATCCACCTCCCACATCCTCCAATTAACTAATCTACCTCACCCATTTTAATTAAAACTCATCACCTCCTCTTCCATGTCTAAAATCCCTTTCCAAATCACTTACATAAGTTAATGCATGATGTATTCCCTCTTACTCAAGCCCAAGTCCACTCTCATGCCACATCTCCCTCATCTAACTCTAGAATACAAAAGTCTATATCCTCCACTTAGAACAGTCAACTGAAGCCTATCTCACACATCACTTAGTTAACTATCCATCAAGAATTCTTATCTCCTTCTCACCAAATTTCCTATTTAAATTATACCATTTGCTCCTCACAAATCATCCACCTTCTGAGTAGAATTCACTTCCTCATGTTAAACTAAATTTTGGCATTGGCATATTTTTTTAGACTACATTTTAGCATTAACATTTATTTGTTTTGTCTTGATACTTTTTCCTACACTAAAATTTTCTTAAGAATTTTGTCAAGATAGGAAGTCCAATAAGGTTTTGTTAATATTTCATAGACCTCTAAGAGTGATTTTTTAATTTATCTTGATTAATATCTCAGCATTTACTTTTCTTGCTTCTCGCCAGTCCATTGTCCTATCTCTAGTGACATTTCCATGCCAGGTGTGTTTGTTTCATTAATTTTCTCTATATGACCTTACCTAACCTCTGCCTTACTAGAGAGATCATACCCTTGTCCTCCCTTCCCTTTGTAGCACTAATGGAGATGATTGATGTCTCCATTAATTTGGAGCATTCAGCTTCTAAGCCTAAATCCTTCTTCAAAGTTGTTTCACATTTCACCTCAGCTATAAGCTCTGGTGCAAGATTTAATTTTGATACCCCTAATGGAGTGAGTGGATTTGATAATACTTATGGGACCATCTTATCCTCTTTCTCTATTTCTCCAAATGAAGATGTGTTGCATGAATTTGTTAAAGAGAAGAATAGACTTAAAGATTCTACAATTTTTTTGGTTGTTGTTGATGTTAATAAATGTCCTTCTAACAAGTTTCTCAATGTCTGGTTTCATAATTATTGGAATTTGAAACAAGGGTTGTTAGGATTAACCTTATATAGAAATAATAGTTATATGCAAATATAACCAATATCATAAAATAATAGATCACACAGAAGAGAACACAAGACATTAGGATTTAATGTAGTTCACCCAATCCCTGGGCTACGTCCACCAACAACAAGTCCAATATTATTACTATCCAGTGATTGCAATCCATAATTCCTTATAACTCTATACTACCACAATAAGTTACAATATCAAAATTACATTATGAAATCCCTAACCCTAAGCCTTTTTTATACAAGCTTTTTCTGCTTACAAAATTAGGGCTAGAATAAATCATCCAATAGGAAAACTAGCAGTCGACGCCTTTACAATGTAAGGGCATTTTGGCTTTGGGGGCACTACCCCCAAAAGCCCATATGGGGGCATTGCCCCTTGACCCCACCTTGTACTGAAATAGAGAGCACACCTAGGGCATTGCCCCAAGACCCTGCAGGGGCACTGCCCCTTGACCCTATCTTATAGGAGCTGCTCCCAAAACTCCATAGAAATAATATGGGGAGAAAACTGCACTGAATAAACCTTTGAGTTTTATTAGGCTCCACTTCACAAAAACCTCCCACTTGAAGACTGATCAACCTCCACAACAATAACCTCCCACTTAGAGACTGATCATAGCACTACTAAACCTATAGCTCCCATTAGACTATCAAACCACCTTGGACTCTGTTGCCATTTTATTATGTTTAGTCTAGAAGACCAACCGAAGTTGAAGAGGAGTTCAACTTCTCCCTTGTTACTAGCTTGGTAAATATATATGTTGGATTATCATCTGTATGTATCTTTTCCATCTTTAACTGTACATCATTCAGAACTAACTGAATGAAATGGTACCACAACTGTATGCTTTTTTGTCTTTGAATGCAGATCTGAATTCTTCGCAAGATGAATAGCACTCTAACTATCTATAAAGAAATAATTACCCTTGTGAGCGTATCTGAATTCTTCCAAGAAGAACTAAATCCATATCATCTCCTTGGTTGCCTCTATAGTAGCAACATACTCTACCTCTATAGTGGATAAAGCATTAACCTTCTACAATCGAGAAACCCATCTCACTATTGTTTCACGAATAGTAAATATATAACATATAGTACTTTGCCTGGTATCAATATCCCCTACCAAATTTGAGTCAACATAGCCCTATAAATCATTAGTACAACCCCTAAAGTGTAAACACTTACTGGATGTTCCTCTCAAATATATGAGAATCCATTTAACTATATTCTAATGCTCAATTCCCAAATGACTCATATACCTACTAATGACTCCCACTACATGTGCATTATCGGGCCTAGTACATACCATAGCATACATCAAGATTCTTATAGCTAAAGCATAAGTTACCTTGGACATGTTATCCTCAACTTCTTGTGTCTTGGAGCACATCTCCTTAGTCAACTTCAAATGACCAAGTAAAGGTATGCTAATAGCTTTAGCATTCTCAATAGAGAAACGTTGCATCACCTTCACAATATAATTAGCCTAAAATAATGTCAATTTCTTGTTCTTCCTATCTCTGCAAATCTTCATACCAAGGATTTATTTTTCTGCCCCCAAATCCTTCATAGAAAATGCATGTGCTAACTAGTGTTTCAACCCCTTAATGTGATCCATAATAGACCCAATCCCTGGCTACGTCCACCAACAACAAGTCCAATATTATTATTATCCATTGATTACAATTTGTAATTCCTTACAACTCTATACCACCACAAGAAGTTACAATATCACCATTACATTATGAAATCCATAACCCTAAGCCTTTTTTATGCAAGCTTTTTTTGCTTACAAAATTAGGGCTAGAATAAGTCATCCATTAGGAAAAATAGCAGCCGATGCCTTTTACAATATAAGGGCATTTTTTCCTTTGGGGTCATTGCCCCCAAAATCCCCTACGAGGGCATTGCCCCTTCACCCCACCCTATACTATGACAGGGAGTGCACTTGGGACACTACCCTAGGACCCCATAGGCGCGCTACCCCCAAACCCCCATAAAAATAATATGGGGACAAAACTACGTTGAATAAACCTATAAGTTTGATTAGGCTCCATGTCATAAAAAGGGTTACATATTTCTTTCCATAGGTGAATTCAACCTAGTTTATTTGTTATTTTCTTCAATAGTTTGGAGGCTCAACAAGTTGTCCTTAAAAATAGTACTGTACAATTGGAAATTCTTCTTTTCATGCCCTCTCTTGGACCCCAAAAGCCATTCATGAGGAAATCCTTATGCTTTCTATCCCTCGATGGATTCTGGTTAAAAACATACCTCCCTTCCTTTGGCATTTTCTTCCCCATCTGCTTGAATCCTTGGGAAAGGTTATTCGGATGGATGAAACTACTAGGATTTTCCCCTATATGAATGTGAAGGCTCTTGTCTCTTTAAAAGATGCTATGGAAATACCTTCGGCCCTTGAAATTAACATAATGGAAGAAATGTTCTCTTGCCCTTTAGAATTATTGGGTGGGTTGAATACTTGTTTTCTCTACAAAAAATGAAGGACACATATGGAAAGATTGCCCTATCCTTAAGAGGAAAAGCTCAACACAATCATCCTCTAGTTCCCCAGATCTGAACCCCCCATTGCAGGTCCCTCTTGATGGTAGTATTAATGTGGCTCTTAGCTCTTGTGTTGATAGTGTGGGCTCCCAATCAACGAACTTGAATCTTGTTAACAAAAACCTTGATGAATTCCAACCTGTTAATAAACAAAAGGATGTTGGTAACTCTAAGATTTGTAAACAACGTTCCACAAATACCTCACCCCTAGCTTTAAACGCCTTGATCATCTCTCTTACTATTGAATCCTCCTATTGTTCATTGAAACCCAAACCCTCAGAAAATATTGATAGCCTATTGACCCATAGCTTCCCCCCAAAAAATTTTTAAAGAAATTGATGATGATTACACAATTGAAATCATCACTGCCTTCTCCACCTACCACCATTTCACCATCCTTGCTTCCTCCATTCCCTTGACCCTTTCTAGACTTTTGCCTTTACTTGAAGAAATGGAAATCCTATCTCCAATAGGTGATAGAGATGTTGAAATAGATGACAGACTAGACTTTCCTCAATCTTAAAGGAGGGGTAGACCTGTGGGTTCTAAAAATTAGACTGTTGCTAATAAAAGTGGCTCTTCCCCATTGCTTAACATTTCTTTAGATAGGTCCTTGGACCCCAAGCATTCCCCCAATCCAAGAGTTTCCTCGAGAATTTATTTTCTTAAAAATAAGGGGTCTTGAGTCCCATGATAGGAAGCATGTTATTAAATGTTATGTTGAATATATTGCTCATATGGATTGCTTAATGCTTCAAGAGCTTAAGGCTACTAAATTTGTACTCGATTTCCTAAAGTAAAGGGTGGAGTGGCCCTTATCATTGAGCCTAAATGGACTCCCTACATCACTAGTAAAGGGGTGTCTCCTTGCAATAGGGCCATTTGGGCCACTATGAATATTAATTCTTTAACCTTTGGTATTTGCTCCATTTACACCTCCAATGATTGCAAGTAATGTACTCAATTTTGGTTATGGCTTGCTTCCCTCCCTAGTATCCCCTAGCTATTTAGGGGAGATTTTAGTATGATTGAGTCTCAAGAGGAAAAATCTAGGGGTCTCCCCTTTTCTTGGAAAGATGTTGAAAGAACAAACTAGAATTGGATGAAATTTTCCATGCAACTTTATGACCCTCTTACTAGTAAATTTCTTGGGTATAAGGGGCTTTGGCACACATGATGTAACTTTCATCAATGCTCCTCTAAGATTTATGCCAGGTTGGATAGATTCTATGCTAACAAGAATGTCTTCTCCTTCCTCTCTGATGACTTTAGTAACCTAGTTTATGTTACCTCCACCACACTCTCTAACCATCACTTAGTCTCTATCTGTATTAGACTTAGTAATTCTCCTATCCACCCTATTTCTAAAAACCCTAGGTTTATCCTCAATACCTCTCTCCTTTAGGATGACGATGTTCTTTTTGTTATCCATCTCATTAATATCATCAACAAAAAAAGTCTCCTCTCTCTCTCACTTGTTGATCTCTGGAGTCAAAACATCTATTGCCTTCTTAAAACCATTGGGTAGAAGAAAGCTAAAGATTATAGGTTCTCAAAGAAGGATCTCTTTAGTGAGATGCACTATACTGAATTAAATGCCCAAAACAATCCTAATGATCTCACAATGTGCACTCAAGTTGCCCAAGCTAGGGATAATCTTAGGAAACACCAACAAGATAAAATTTGAGGTGATAGAATTAGATCTCATGCTTACTAGATCTAGAATGGGGATAGAGGCTCCAAAGTTCTCTTTAATCTTCTTAAGAAAAAGAAAGGTAATGAATTTATTGATAGATTTTTGGTCAATAATCAAGAAATTGCTTATATTGATGGTATAAAAGATGATTTTGTCTCTTTTTAATACAACATTTTCACCTCTAAGGATTCTTAGAATGCTAAGGCTCTTCGATATGAGTATCAATGTCTTATCCCTAGTAGGGTCTCCAAGCAGGATGGAGACCTACTCAACTGTGAGATCTTGGTTGATGAAATTGAGAAGGCCATTAACTCCCTTAAGAATGACAAGGCCCCTAGCCCTGATGCTCTATTGTTTGAATTCTATAAAGCTAATTTAGTAGATCTGCAAAGACCTCTATGATATTTACTTTGATGCTTTCTCTAAAGGTACCAGGGGAAGTCTCATCAATAGAGGGATTATTAAGCCTATCCTTAAGGACTAGGACAAACCCCAACTTAAGAATTAGAGACCTATTACTCTTCTTAATGTGTCTTATAAAATTCTTGCTAAGATTCTTTCCTTAAGAATCAAATCCATCCTCCCTAATTTTTTGAGCCCCACCCAAACTTGTTTTATCAAGGGTAGGTACATTCTTGAAAATTTAATCACTAGTTGGGAAGCCATGAATTGGTCTAATTATTCTAACCAGAATTATGCTATGTTGTTGCTTGATTTTGTAAAAGATTATGATAGGATCTAGTGTGACTTCATTCTCACTATGCTTGAAGCCTTTGGTCCCTATTGGCCAAAGGTACCCTCCCACCAAGCATTGAATTCAAAATATTTAAACCCACTGAATGGTCACAAGATTCAATTTCACGTTATATTTTGAAGTCCTAGAGTCATGATAGAATGGTACGGTCTTGATCTTATGATAACTCATGTATCAAAGGATTGTTAGGTGAATCAAGTAGTGATAATATCCTATGAGGCTCATGTTGGTGTAGTTTCAGGTTGTCATGATATTGAAGACCTCATAGGATCACAAGCCAAAAGGATATGTGTTCTGACACTATGAGGTCAACGATCATAGGATTGCGGGGTTGACTTCCCAAATTGTTGAGGCTATGAAGGGGAAGGTTGGTCATATGATATTAGAGTTGCAAGGACACAAGCACAAGCAAGGATGCCTCTCGAGGTCACAACAAAAAATAGGTAAATTGCGATTGTAGGATTGCAAGGGTTATTGTCATAGCTGATGATATTATGATGGACTATGATCATAAGATCATGAAGGTCAGATCAATTGTGTCCTTGGCATCACAAGGGGAGAATAATGACACTACAACCTTATACCAAGGGTGTTATCATGCTATCATTTTTTCATGAGATCGTAGATCTTTTTGTTGAAGGATCGTAAAGAGAATGAAGGATGGGCTTGATGCTACGAGGTATAGGGGATCATAAGATTGTAGAAGTTAGGATTATGAACAAAAGGTGATATGAAGTCATTTTGACCATAGTTGATGCTTATAGGATTGTTTGTTCCTTTGTTGACCAAAAACATATAAAGAGTTTCACACACCAAGATGGAAAAGGAGGAGTTCTTGACCAATCAAAGAGTAGGAAAGGTACAGAGCGACGGTTGAATATGGTTGACCTATGCTTTTATATCTAATTTAGCAAGTTGATATTAAAGGAAGCAGCTCTTTGATGATAAATCTGATCTTTTCAATCTCCTACAACCACTTTCATTGTTTCCTAAGTCTAATAAATGCAAAAGAACACTCCAACACTACCTGTTGGTCCATCTACTCAGTCACAAGATTAATGGCCTTCATTCCTATCCTCTCATAGATTGTTTGGTGGTTAAGTGATCTTCTCACATCTGAATTTGCACTATGATTAGATCTTTTCCAATTTTGCAGTAATTATGCTGGCAAATTTGAATGCACTTGTTGAGTTTTATCTTAGACTATCCAAGCTATCTAAGTTATGCTTACACTATAAAAGCATTTTTTTTAATCTTTCTTAGGGTTTGATCTTCTCTATTTCTCTAGTATTTCCTTGGCATACTATTGTAAATTCCCTCTTTTGCCTCTAAGTTATATGACATTCTATCTTATCTCTTTTAGCCACTGATGTACTCTGCAAGCTTTGTTAGCCTCTCTTTCATGTACTATGGATATCTATAACCTACATTTTTGTATCTCTTTTGACCTATGAATAATAAGAATTGAAGCTCTTCTTCCTCATGTCACTCCTTTGGTTGTCTGATCTGTATGTGGCTAATAGTTTAAAGCAAGTCTGAATCTGTATATCTTTGGATTGTCATGATAATTGTATTGTGCATGTATGGGTAGAGATTGGTCTAAACACCCTATGTTGGTGCATCACCTCCTTAGAATAGATTAGGTAGTTTGTTTCCATGCATTCCTCTACCCTTTTTCTCTCCAAGTGTAGTCTAGGTGCATCTTGATAGCAAAGAAGTTGGCCTTATCTAGAGACTTAGCCTTATTGTTCAAGTCTCACAAATTAAGTAAAAACTTTGGACAAGGGTGCAAGCTTTTGTGAAAAAAATTCCACCCCCCCCCCCCCCCACCGCTCTTTTTGTAAATTTGTTAAGATTCTTCTCACTGATGCCTCTGCTCAGAGTGATGTTAACGACTCCCATTCTAACCCCTTCCCTCTTAACAGATCCATTAAAAAAGGTTTCCCCCTTGCCCCTGTCCTTTTTTTCATCATCATGGATGCCTTAACTTATATCATAGGGATAACTCCCTCTCTCCTTCTGTCAAAGGTAACACCCTTCCTAATGATATTGACCTTACTAACTAACATTTTGTTGATGGTACTTCCCTTTTCTTTTATGTCTCTAAGTCCAACTTTGATTCCCTTCATTCTAAACTTAATGACTTCTATGTTATTTCGGGTTCCCATATCTCCCACTCCAAATCCATTTGCCTTGGCTAGACAGATCAAAACCCTGTTATGTTTAGTAAGTTCCCCTTCCAAAGGGGAGGCCCTCAAGAGCTTGTTTAGTACCTAGGTATTCCTTTTTCTATTAACACCTCAGTGAAGGACATGTGGGCTTGGATTAAATAAAAAATCTTCACTAAGCTCAATAAATGGCACAACATAGCTCTTTCTCTTGCTGGGAGGGTTTAGGTTTGCCAAAAAATTATTTCTTCTTATAGTGTTTATCACACCTCTGCCTAGATGTTCAACAATTATCATATTCTTGAAATCTAAAAAGCTATTAGGAACTTCCTTTGGTCTGATGGTAAAGGTAAAAAGAAGAAGCACACCATCAAATGAGAGTGGTGTCACATTGATAAGCTCCTTGGAGGGCTTGGTCTGAAAGACCTAAAGCTTCAAGGGATTTCCCTTTCCTCCAAGTGGGTCTTTCATTCCTTGGAGGGTGATGAGCCATAGAAAGTCCTTATTAGAAGAAATATAGAAAGAGTTATACCTAAGAAAGCTAGATCTTGGAAAAATATCACTTTATGTGATATCATAGAGGGTGACTTCCCTATTATTGTTCAAGGCTCTAAGTTGATCTTTGAAACCATTTGGAAGGCCTAGGAATATGTTAAACCTTATATTACTAACAAGTCTTTCTATGATTATGGCTCTCTTTTTAGTGAAAGGTCCATTTGGTGGAGCTTACACCTTGTTGGGAAACCTCTTGCCCTCTCTCAACGTTGCTCTACTAAGCTTTGGAACAATTTGGCTATATCCCAACTCATCTTTCTTTTTTAGGAAGATAAACTCATTAGCTAGGAAGCTATCAATGCTAACTATTGTAATACCCCAAAATTGGCTCATTGCCATCTCAACCAATTCTAGTCTATTTCTGATCAATCCTAAAGACCTATTCTAATAGGCAATTCTCATTCACTACTTGACTTAATTGTCAAATGCAGAAAACCTTAATCTGCATTCATCATATTTCTTATTTAATTCGTATAGTACGTACTCATATTAGCTGCATTAAACCTACTTGATTTAATTATAATTTAATTATTAAGTATTTATACTTTAATTAAATTAAATTATATCCTAAGGCTAATGTACTATGGAATTAAATTTATTTAATTTAATAAATACACCTATCTTGATTAATTAAATGGGAAAGGTATTTCTAATTAATTAAACAAAATTATTTAATTAAATGGAGTACTTACTTCTAATTAATTAAACAAAGTTATTAATTAAATGGGAAGCCATTCCTAATTAATTAAATGAAGTTATTTAATTAAATAAGAAAAGTGTCTCTAATTAATTAAAGATTATTTAATTAAATAGAAAAACATAATATCTCATTTTATTAAATTAAATATCTCAACAAAATCTCTCTTCAGTTCAAAAAGGGAAATTTCCAATTCACTATTGATCAAAAATGAGTTAAATCAGTTAACTCCTTTTTCTACTCAAATTAAATCAGCTAACTCCTTATTTTACTCAAATTAAATCTGTTAACTCCCTTTAAATTGGGAATCTCCCTTTATGACTGAACCTCATCTTCAATCTTGACCGTTGATCCGAATTGATCTCAACCATTGATGGATTTCAGGAAAGTCTATTTAAGAGACCCTCATCTCTTCATTTTGGAGGATGAATTTGGAGAATTTGCATCGAATCGCTGTTGGAATTCATACTCACATGTGCTCATATTTTTACATACATCTTGCATTCTTAATTTAAATTCATCTAGCTTAATAATGCATACATTTTTAGTTTAATGTCTTTTATTTCTTAGAATAATTGCTTGCATTTCATCTAGATTACTTGCACATTCATATAGCTTAAATTGCATTCAAATCCTTCGTTCTTACAGGGTCTGGTTGCTTAAACACCTCAAATCTGAGGATATCTGACAAGCAATCCTCTTTAGATAGAAGGCAACAGGTCACTTTGTAGGCTGATTTTTGGATGAATAATCCAATGTTCATTCTGGGATGAATCTGCATACAATGACCATGTTGAAGTGTGTGTGTTAGCATAGGCCACATATTCACACATACATTTCTAGCGCCCACCGTGAGGCCCAAAAATCAATTTTTCTGGCCTCTTTCTGTATTTTTTTAATCATTTTTTTGTTCTCTGTCCATACTGTTCCATACAGATTCGAGAATCTTCATGCAAGACTGTTCATTTTTGCACAAGGATCCAGAATCTTCGTGCGAAGATTCTTTCCGCATCGCACGAGAAAGCTCTTTGGCACACAAAACTTTGTAGAAACCTATTTCTGCGCGCAAGCCGAATATAATTTCATATGAGCCGTAAAACTTCTTCGCGTGGGCTGTCAGGGATTTTGTGCGAAACTCTGCTGACAGAGGCATTTTTTTGCATTGATTTTCATGTTTTCTAGTTTTTCTGCTGACTATTTGCGGTTTCTCGTGTTTCTGTGTTTTCTAATTTTTTTGGAACAGCATAACATCGATTTGTGAGACAATGGGAAAAGTGCGATAAAGTAACTAAAAATAGGTAAAATCTACTAAGCGCGTTGCGAGGATCACCAAGTAACCTTCCTCAGCTGATAACACTTCATTTGGATCTAAAACAAACATCTCTCGTGTTGAGCTTGTGTGTGTTTCCTTCCGTATTTTCATTTTACAACACATGCATAATTTGATACTAGGGTGTGATCTTTGTTAGTATTCATTTAGCAAGCTTAGGTACTAGTGATAGATTTAGATAGCTATTTTGGGTTATTGGACTCACTAATCCGTTGGCCCCTCATTCCACCCTGTGGTTGCAAGATCAGCACCACGTTAAAGGGGAGGGGTCTACAAGACATAAGCGTTAAATGCTCCACAAGGCAACCCTTTTGTGCTTTCTAGAACTCACTGGTTTTTGAGTTGTGGACTTGTGTTAGCTTGTGTGAGGGGTTAAATGTTCCACATATTTGGACTCACCTCACATTAGTTAAAGCGTTAAGTGTACCACCTTGTGCTCTTTGATTTCTTTTGGATAGATTTTCTTTCATAAATTAACATCTGTACACACATAGTAATTAAGCCCCCATGAACACTATTCATGGATCTTGAGGGAGTGGGTTCCTAGTGAAACTCCTCTCTAAGACGGATTCCTTGTAGGTGGGGAGGATACTTTGAGCATCTCACAGATAGATGAATCTTCAACTTTTTAATTAAGGCATCCTTTCTCCGAAGATGTTGATAGATCACTGGGAGATGATATCATAGATCTTTAAGAGATAATCTTAGTTTAGCATTGTAAGGAAACTTGGCAATAAAGAATATAACCGTTTCCACATAACCCATAATAAATCTAAAATAAACACGGAATTAAAATCCACATGCAAGAGAATAGACAACATACCCATAAAATGTGACACAAGATATACCCTAGGAAACCCTCATTGAGGGAAAAACCCAGCCTCCAAAAGCATCCATCATCATGTATTATTCAGCAAAAATACCATTGCCATACAACCATGGAAGCCTTCATGGCCACAGCCACAACCGAGCAAACTATGTGAACAAGCATGAATCCACACATCCCATGCCATGCTTTCAACCTTCACAAATGCTCCCTTGGCTAACCTGTCAAGCCTTGTCCCGCTCGACTCTTGCCTTTTGTCTTCTCCTTGTCACTCTCTCTCTCTATCTACAACAACTACCCTTGTGGCTGCTTATATAGTAGCAAGTCCCACAAAACCACCAAGTGGTATTACATAAACCATGTGCTAAAACCATGTGCTACCGAACCCACTGACCCCACATTTAATATTGGGCATTTAATTCTTTTCCCCCAATATTAAATAATTACATAAAATATTATCACAATGTTACAATACAACTCATCAAGAATATTCCATGAGAATCTTTACATGTTGCACGTCCATCTACGTACAACATTACATAATAAAAATAAAATAATAAAATAACAATATTATGCAATGTGTGCAACACCCATTATCTCAACAATCTCCCACTTGTTGTATACATTGCATAGGGTCAATCCGTAGCCACATAAATGAACAAGGGAAAAATCCCTCCAAGCACATCATGGATCCAAATAAACCAAGTGCTCCATGCTGGTACCCGCAACAAAATCAAAGTACCCAGCATCTCAAACATGAATGATCTCACCTCCTATTATGCCACTACCACTGGACATACATAGAAGCCATCCAAAGAGAAAACCACCCAACCTGTCGCATTAGAAGATCATAAAATCATGTACCAACTAAAAAATTCCAAGCACAAAAACCTGATCCAAAGGTAATCACATGTATCTGTAGTTGTCAAAATATCCATAGCTGAAATAGCACCCACAGCAAGTGCCAAACCCATCCAACTATCCATACCTCAAAGGTATAACAAGTGAATCTTATATCACCGACATATCCAATCTACAACCTGCAATCATAAGCCTCAAGAGCAATACCTGCCATATATATACCAAGAAGCTCCCACTGCAAAAGATAATGTCAAATCTATAACCAATCCACTCAACACATCTCAAAGAAGTGAATCCATGTAGTATCAAGGACATCCACAATACATAAACTGATATCCTGCAAGAACAACTCTCATAACAAGTCTCCAATAGTCTCTCAATTTCTCCACAACCAACAAAGGAAAGAGATAAAGAAATAACCATGTCATCTCTCACATGACATACATGAGCACAAACCAGTGATCACAATCTCTAACCAATCTCAAATCCAATGTAAGCAAAACTGAACATCCAGGAAGATAACCAAGACCAAGAGAAACCATGCAAATCATAACCTGTATCATGTCCTTCTACACACACCTCTAGATGTAAACTGTGCAAGTATGATCTCCTCCATAAAACCCCAACAAGAAGCCTCAAAAAACACCCAAACCATACCATATAACTCATCATGGATGTAAGCCTCTCACAAGAAGATCAAACTCAATAAAACCATTCCTAAACCAAGGAATAACCATTCCTAATCCAAGGAATATGCCCAATATAAAACCATCTCCCAAACTCAACCAGCATAACAATATATGCACATGGAGATAACCAATGCTAAACCATCTCTCAAATGAACCCTCCAGAACTAACTCATGTACCATAGCTCAAGATCCATATCCATGAAAGACAAGCATAAATATAATGCAACTGAGAGAAACAATGGGCTATACCTCTCAAGTAGCAAACTTCCGAGTAGACCAAGAGTGGGGAATGAGAATTCTCATCAAGATACCCAAGTCTCCAACCAAGACTCATCTAAGAACAATCTCCTCTCAAGTCCATATCAGGTGACTGCCCTTCGGACTTCCTACTGAAACCATCAACTATCCCAACAAATACTTCTCTAATCCAATAGAAATCAGCGTCACCACCGTCTCTAAGTATCCATGAGCACCTGTAACCAATCAATCCATGCCAACTCCAAATGCAACATAGCAATATCATGAAGTATCCAGCTTATGATCAATGTACTCAATACCAAGAAACTAAACCAAGATCAATGTCAAAGTTCCAACCATGGCCTCAGGAACATAAACATGACAACATGATCTAACCATCTCAACTAAAGAGACAACATGCTCCATATGAACATACCATAACATGTCACAACTCTAAACGTGTATCAAGAGTATACCATGACATAATAATGAAACCATCCTCATACCAAGGATAACATGCCAAATAAAAGCATAAACCACACCTTTTCCAAGAACCCTGTGAGTCCTCAAGATGCAACCATCTCCACACACCATGAAGAAAACCATCTCCACATACCAGGAAGAACCATCTCCACACACCATGAAGATAACCAAGAACTCCATGAGTCCTCAAAATCTAACCATCTTCAAACACCATGAAGATAACCAAGAACTCCATGAGTCCTCAAGATCTAACCATCTTCACACACCATGAAGATAACAAGTGCACCATGCAAATGTCAAAGACGCTTCTGCAGCAACAGGATCTAAGACAAACCTCTAACATCTGCAAACACTCAATAAATATATCAATGCCAACAAAACTCCCACTCAACCATGGTACCAAGTCACCTATGGCATCATAAAATCCATCCTCTCCAAACCAAGAAGATATAAACCAAACCAGGAACTAATCCTGCACTATCACCCCATCACTGTCACAAGCTCCCACTAAACCATGTATCCAAGCTATCCATGACATAATGATGAAAAACCATCTTCTAACCATGAGAATCAACCAAGGCATCAAACCATCAAGGAACTCAAAGTGCACATCATGAGCTCCTCAAAAGAAACTAAATAACCATGATCCTCAACCAAGAAGATATACCACCATAACTGAATCATAAATCCAAGCTAATGAACATCAAGGATGTACCTGTATAACCAATCATGTCGTGCCAAAATCCATGACACCATGATCACATCCATGAACTGAGCATCTGGCTCTCAAAGTGTCCAACCTGTCAGCATAGTCAACCACAATCCTCTGCCATGACTGTACCTGGTAACAACATCTCGTCCCTTCTACATGAAGATAAAATCATGTGACTTAGGGCATAGACAACCCAAATCCAAGCCACCAATCTGAATATGCATTAATAATGAAAGATCAATGGGCAAAGACAACCCATAACCAAGCTATAAATGCAACCTGTAAGTATAGACCGCCTACAACACTGCACAACTTGTAGACCCAACAAGTCATCATGCATATCCAAATCAAATACTGATAACCATATCATCATGAGACCAATCTAAAATATGAACTGAGTATACAATGACATCAAATCTTAAATTTCCAATGTCATAAACTCATAATGTTACCATAGTCAAAATATATCAATAAACTATTCAGATCCATATATCAACAAATAAATCATGCCAAACCTGCACCAAATCTGAACCAATGTGTAGAGCTCTCCAAGAGCTTTCCGTTGACTACTCGAAGTCCAAAATCCGACTCCGTATGCCCAAGTTATGCCCTAATCCGTGCTCAAAATAAATAACATCTGACTTTAGGGCTCTTAAAACCTGACAAAATCTCAAAATCATAGAACCAAACCTACAAAATCTTATAGTGCTCTGAATTAGCTTTCCAACGCCTGTAAGAACTCTGAAATCCGATATTCTGAGAGAAAGTTATGGCTATTTTACTAAGACAGTCTTTTTACCATTTTCAGTACGATTTTTCATTTTTAATTTTTTTTTTAATTTTTCAGTGACGAAAATTTCGACGGGATTAAATTTGACGGCCATCATGGGCTGAAACCAAAAAACTCTTTCATTTCCTCTGAACATGGCCAAACTAGGGCATATTATATATCAAAATTTATGGAAATGTCGACCCGGATCCAATGGTGAGGTTTGTTTTTGCCCAAGAGGTCATTTCTGCAAGCTACCCCCAAAACCCTCATTTTAAATGAAGACATCCGAAAAACCTTTTTATCCAAAAATTTCCCATGCCCAAATCTTTTAACATCCCATCATAACAGCAAACCCAAAGTCCTCAGATCTGCAATAAATCATTCATATATCTTGTCCTTTCTTTTATCCTCTCATGCATTCCCATGGATTCAATCTAGGGTTACAATAATAAAACCATAGCTCTGATACCACTTGTAAGGAAACTTGGCAATAAAGAATATAACCGTTTCCACATAACCCATAATAAATCTAAAATAAACACGGAATTAAAATCCACATGCAAGAGAATAGACAACATACCCATAAAATGTGACACAAGATATACCTTGGGAAACCCTCATTGAGGGAAAAACCCAGCCTCCAAAAGCATCCATCATCATGTATTATTCAGCAAAAATACCATTGCCATACAACCATGGAAGCCTTCATGGCCATAGCCACAACCGAGCAAACTATGTGAACAAGCATGAATCCACACATCCCATGCCATGCTTTCAACCTTCACAAATGCTCCCTTGGCTAACCTGTCAAGCCTTGTCCCGCTCGACTCTTGCCTTTTGTCTTCTCCTTGTCACTCTCTCTCTCTATCTACAACAACTACCCTTGTGGCTGCTTATATAGTAGCAAGTCCCACAAAACCACCAAGTGGTATTACATAAACCATGTGCTAAAACCATGTGCTACCGAACCCACTGACCCCACATTTAATATTGGGCATTTAATTCTTTTCCCCCAATATTAAATAATTACATAAAATATTATCACAATGTTACAATACAACTCATCAAGAATATTCCATGGGAATCTTTACATGTTGCACGTCCATCTAGGTACAACATTACATAATAAAAATAAAACAATAAAATAACAATATTATGCAATGTGTGCAACACCCATTATCTCAACAAGCGTGTCGGATTAATCTGTCTGCTTTGATTGGGCTAAAGGTGAAAAGGTGTCAAAACCTTAAATCTGGAAGCTAAGTCCCCTTGTGGTACATTGTTGTGAGTCTATCACCTTTAGAGAGGGTTAACCATAGCAGACAATCCCTCTAGAGGGAAATTTGCATTGACGGAACCTCAAGCGGTAATAGCCATTTTTGCCATGGTAGTGACAACTACTATATAAATGTCTTTGTGGAAGAAATCTCCATGGGTGTGGTTCATTGTGGGTTGTCAGATCTCCCTAGTAGCTCTTGAAGATTAAGTTCTCTGACTGTGTCAAAACCTCGGTGCGCCAGGATTGGAGGTCACCCCTGTGAGCCATAAAAGTTGCAGAGTCAAACCATTACTAAATACCTTAGAGAGGCCAACTTTTGTTTTTTAGGGATGTATACATGATTGTAAAACTCTTTGAAAACATACACAAATAGCTCTCTTAGGGATTAGCACAAACTAAGTCACTTGATTGTTCATGCGCAAGGTTGCTTTTGCCCTTGCTCATTGTTTTCAAATGTGCTTGAAATCACTTGTTTGTTGTTCTACGTGCCTGTTTATCTGCTTGGTTATTGGAATGATCAAAAAAAAATTCAAAATCAGTCACTGTTGTGAAACTGTTCTGCTCTTTCGTGCAAAAACATTTTGGTCTCGCACAAAGCCATTTTGTCCTCACGCAAAATTAAATTTATGTTGTGCATCTTCACGCGATCCGATAAACATTCTCATGCAAAATTAAAAACTGTTACTGACCTTCATGCAAGATAGAAACATCTTCGCGCAGCCTGTAAAACTCCTTCGTGCGACCTGTAAAAGTTTTTAGTGTGAGACTTTGTATCAACATTAACAATTTGGGTCTATTCTAGCTATCTGCGGCCTGCACGATGTCCTTTTTTGCATTCATTTATCGCTCTCTATTTGCAAACAGCCCTAAAATAGCAACACTTCGCTTAGCCAAAGACTTGTGTCTTATACCTTAACTAGTCTTGTCTCATAAGTAATTTTGGTCCTCGTCTTAATACTTGTCATACTTTGTGTCGCAGTGGTCATAATCTCTGGCTGTTCTAGCCTTTAAATCAAACCATTTGTGTTGTAGTGAACAACATTCTTGCTATTATCTTGTCCTTTTTTAGACTCAGTCTTAGTATAGTCCTTGTCCAGGTTCTATCTTCTTGTCCTTGCCTATGATTGTCACAACCAAAAGCGGCAACATTTTTTATCCCGATAACCTTAGACGTGGTCATGCTAGGGGTCATAATCATGGCAAAGGTAGCTTACCTTTCGCTACGCAATCTGTATCTAGTTTGGCTAGTGAGGCATCTTCACGGTCTTCCTCACCTACAAGGTCATCTCAAGTTCAATGAACATTTTCCGATTTGCAACAAATTAGGAATCCTTTTTACCAGGAGGATACTGAAATAGGTAGAGGTCCTACATTCCCAAATACAATGTATGATCCTTTCTCCACAGACCCTTTTGAAACACAACATACAGAAACTGAACACATTCCTATAATGACAAATCGTGAACCTGAACAGGGTAGTCATAGTCGATATCAAGAACAACCTAGGGATGACAAGGAGAAAGAGAAAGAATATGACACTGATGAGGAACAGGAAGAGGTAGAACTCCTTCCTGAACACATAGCAAAATGTCGAAGAGACAAAAACTTTCAGAAGTTCATGGGAATCCTACTCAACGAAGAGAAAGAAAAGTAGTTTCTCAAACTTGCCCAAGAGGGAGCTAAATTGCCCACACATTTCAATGTGGAGACCATTATCACACGTGAAGAAGAAACTGAGACCGCTAAACTCCAAAAACAACTGAAAATTATGCAAGACCGATTAGATCAGATGATGCATGAGAAAGAGAAAGCCAAAAAGACATATCAGATGATGCATGAGAAAGAGAAAGCCAAAAAGACATACACATTGGACGCTCTTTGTTCATTTCCATTTGACAAAAGTATAAACATGCTGCCTTTCCCAAGAGGCGTAGAACTACCCAAATATGACAAGTACTTTGGTACTACTGATCCCCAAGATCACTTGCGAGAATTTGGTGCTTTGTCTATGGATTTTATACACAATCAAACGTACCTCATGCATTTATTCCCTAGAAGCCTAGGTGGTCAGGCTTTGGAGTGGTTCTCACATTTACCTCATGGTATCAAGACATTTGACGAAATTGCTAATTCATTTGTTCAGCAGTATTCTCATAACATTCAACATCCTGTAAATATTCGAGATCTATGCAACCTTAAATAGAAGGTTGGTGAGCCTTTTCTCACTTTCCTCCAACGGTGGAGACAACTTTACACTAAGTATTCCTGTAAAATCCCAGAAACAGAGAAGCTTGACATTTTCACTGATAACCTCTTACCTGATTTTGAGTATAGAGTCCAACTACAAGGTCCATGTACCTTTGAAGACATGATTACACAAGCTATCCGTATCGAAGAATTTATGGTCAACAAAGGTGAGCTCACTCTTCAAAGAGACACAAAACAAGGTTCCACTTCCAATAGGGATGAAACCAAATATGTCAACAAGAACCGAGAAATTGTACATGATGGGGTTGTTAATAATGTCACACCCAAACCTACCAAAGCAGCATTTAATCTCACAGATTGCCTCAAAGCAACCAAAAATGTTGAGAAGCCTCAACTGACAATAATGCATCTAGGAAAAAACCGAGAAACTCATGGGCAACATGACCCAAGCGAGAGTATACACCTTTAGGAGAACCTTTGGATGTGGTTTACAAAACATTGCTACAACACAAGCTTATCTCACCAATGGATAACCCTCATCCCTATGATCCACAACCACATCCACCATGGTGGAATGAGACCTCATTTTGTGAGTATCACCAAAACAAGGGACACAAAACAAGCAACTATATAAACTTGCGTCATAAAGTCTAGGACATGATTGATGCTGGTGAACTTGTGGTTGATGGACATAACAAAAACTCAGACCACAAGGCATTCAAAGAGTCTTTCCCAGCTTATGAAAAAGGAGAGACTTCGAAACCAGAACCCTACAATAAGGTCAACTATACATATTCCAATGATGACAATGTCATTCACATGGTTGAACCTGTAGATTCTGAATACTACGACATTATTACCATAAATGGGAAGCAAGATAATGATAAACCCAAGACACCATTTGTCTTAAGAGGCCCTACTTCCAATAACATGGATAATGCATCTTTGCAACATTGTGCTAACGCTATTACTCGCTCTCATGCAAAGTTGGTGGTCAAAGGCCCTACACCTCCTATTTCAAATCTTGAACAACACAAGGACAAAACCCTTGTTGGTCCATCCGGTAAAGGTGCAAAACACACAACGAACTTGACTGCAACTAGTTATAGTGTTCTAGATCAATTGAAATGAACTAATGCTCACATTTCCATATTTGAGCTGCTTAAGATCTCGCCTGCTCATAGGCAAATTCTGGACAAAGCCCTCACTGAGGCAAACGTTACTAAAGATCTTGATCTTGAGTGATTTCAATCCATGGTAGGTCACCTAACCTCACCTCATCTTATGACATTCTACGAGGAGGATGACAACTCATTGAATCACCCACACAATCAACCTCTACACATTGAGGTTATGATCCACCAGACACGTGTTCGTCGGGTACTCATTGACAATGGCATTGGCCTAAATATTGTTTTTGCTGCTCTGCTCAGACAATTGGATTATTCTAAGGACTCTGTTGATCCTCGATGAAAGATCACTATTAAAGCGTAGGTTATGATCCACCAGACACGTGTTCGTTGGGTACTCATTGACAATGGCGTTGGCCTAAATATTGTTTCTGCTGCTCTGCTTAGACAATTGGATTATTCTAAGGACTCTGTTGATCCTCGATGAAAGATCACTATTAAAGCATACGATCAAGTAGAACGAAAGTCACTAGGTCTTGTGACTTTACAAATTCGTGTCGGTCCTGTCGAAAGGGATGTCACCTGTCAGGTGCTTGACATTCCCTTAGCCTACAACATTTTGTTGGGACGGCCATGGATACATGAGATGCATGCTGTGCCATCTACATACCACCAATGCATTAAATTCCCATTTCATGGCTCTGAAGTTACTATTCCTGCCACTACTAGCTACACTTGCAATATGCTCAAAGCTGTTGATTCTTTCGTCCCTGCTAACCGTGAGTCTACTGATTGTCACAACAATAAGTTGAAACAAATTGAGCAGTCATTTAAATCGAAAGAAACTGGTATGGGAGAGTACCACATGGAACTAGTGTTGTCATTAACATCTATTCCAGAGTCCCCTCGACATTTTGGGAGCCCCTTAGAAGCAAAGAAGCCATTCATGTTGACACCTTAGACCAAGTTTAACGGCTCTTTTGTTAAAGCTATAGTTCCCTTAGAAGATGAAAGTGAAAATAGAGCCATTGTTGCATGGATTTACAAAGAAGAGGCTCCAGTAGAACTAACAGAACAAGCTCGAGAAATCACTCCTAAGAAGTATGGGCTTGGTTTTAAGCTTATGAAGCATTTTGGGTACAAGGGAACCAGCCTATTGGGTGCAATAACAATAGTTTAATAGATCCTATCAAAGAAATAGCTCAAAGCAACAGTGACACAACTAGCCTAGGGTTTAAGAAGGTCCCTTTCCATTTGGGATTCAATAAATTCATACCCATAACTGAGAGTTCATCTAAAAATGAGTCACAATCTGAGTCAGGTACTCGAGAGGAAGAATCTAATGATGAGGATTCTTACCCTCATCCTATTCCTTATGATCTTGCTAAATTCTTTGTTGAGCCAGATGACTTTGTGCCACGTGTTAGCACTGTGGATGATACTAGTGATTCTTCTAAGGACAATGCTAAGCAACTCAAATATCATTCAAAAAAGGGAGAATCTAGTCAGTCATGCCATATTGAGTATTTGTGTAAGAATCCAGAGGTTGAAGGATAGTATGTCCCTATCACTGTTGGGGAGTTCTATAGTCTCTCACCATGTAGCACCGATTCTCATGAATATGAATTTGACAATCTTTCAAAAGTGACTACTGATAAAGACATTGACCAAGTGCATGTCTATGAAAATCAAATCAAAGTAAGTGAAATGTCTAGGGATAGGTCACAGGGGTCTGATCCAACTAGTGTCCTAGAGTCGTCAATTACTAGCGTTCGTACTCTGAGGCATTTGAATACACCTGTGGTTGAGGTTGCCATAGGTCTCAAATTTTTGGTCCATGCATTTAATGACTATATTGTGAATGCAATTAAACTAGCCACTACTCTCTCACTCGCACATCCCGAGCTTATAGACTAGAACCCCAATGCATCTAATGAAGTCCCCACGTTCCAGAATGACTATGCTCTTGCCTGTTACCTAAATGCTATCGAACCTATAACGTCTTCCACCAATGAGTAGAGTGTCAACATGACTAAGGCCAACATCAAATATCTCAGTCACATAATTAAAAAGAAAAAATGCAAGAGGTCCGATGGTGAAAACCACATTGTGGCAGTGTCGGATCCCAAAAAAGTAAAAACAAAAGATGTATCCAAGGGTAAAAACCTCTCTGAGGCACCCGCGAATGAGATATTTGATGTCCTTCCCAGTTACTTTCAAGAGAGATCATCAGTTTTAATAGAGCCGACACAGCCAATTAACCTGGGCACAGAAGAACATCCTCATATGATACATCTGGCTCAGTCATTGTCAACTGAAGAAAAGGAACAATTCATTGCCTTTTTCAAGGAAAAGAAAATAAATTTTTCCTGGACATATTCTGACATGCCAGGATTGGATCCTAATCTTATCATGCATCACTTGTCCATAGCACCAGGCATCAAACTAGCTAAACAGAAGCTTCAAAAAATGCATCCTCATGTTGCATTGCTAGTCAAAGCTGAATTGGAGAAACTTTTGAAGGCTGGTTTCATTCGTGCAATTGATTATTCTGAATGGATATCCAATATTGTCCCTGTGTCCAAGCACGATAAGTCTATCAGAGTTTGTACAGACTTTCGTGATCTTAACTTGGCATGTCCTAAAGATGACTTTTCACTCCCTAATATTGATATGATCATGGACATGATGGCTGGCTATGAGATGTACTTACTTATGGATGGTTTTTCTGGATACAATCAGATAAAAATTATGCCAGAAGATCAAGAGAAAATAGCTTTCACATGTGCATGGAGAACCTTTTGTTGGAATGTGATGCCATTTGGTTTAAAGAAAGCTGGAGCTACATATCAGCGAGCTGTTACTACAATTTTCCATGACATGATGCATAGAACCATGGAGGACTATGTTGATGATACCTTAGTCAAAAGTGCTAAACGCAATACTCATTTGCACGATTTGGGACCCATCCTAGACCGTATGAAAAAATTTAGTCTTCGGCTCAATCCTAAGAAATGTGCATTTGGTGTCACATCAGGAAAATTGTTGGGATATATTGTTTCTACAAAGGGAATTGAAGTAGATCCAAAAAAAGTACAAGCAATAATGGACATGCCACCACCTCGAAACATCAGTCAGATGAGAGGACTACAGGGAAGGCTTCAATCTATTCACAAGTTTATTTCACAATTGGTGGATAAATCACAACCCTTCACAAAGACCTTACATAAGGGTGTGAAATTCAATTGGAGCCAGGATTGTGAGTAAAGCTTAACACAGATTAAACAATATCTTGTCAATCGACCAATCCTGATGCCTCCTATGCATGGGAAGCCTTTTCTTTTATACATTTCAACCACTGAAACATCTTTGGGAATCTTGTTGGCTCAGGAAGACGATGACAACAAAGAAAGAGCTATTTATTACTTGAGCTGAACATTGGTCTCTTATGAGAAAAACTACAACATTATTGAGAAAGCTTGCTTGGCAGTTGTCTTTGCTTCCCAAAAGTTGAGACACTACATGCTTTCCCACACTACAGGGCTTGTGGCTAAAATAGATCCATTAAAGTACTTGCTCAGTAAGGTAGCTCTCACAGGAAGATTGGCTAAATGGGTCATGATACTAAGTGAGTTTGACATCTAATATGTTGAACGCAAAGCTATAAAGGGATAGGCAATTGCAGACCAGCTGGTCGAGGCACCCATACAGAGTCTTCTACCAATAAACATTGATTTTCCAAATGATTCAATTCTAACACTCACTCACCATACATGGGTTATGTTCTTCGATGGGTCCTTCACACAACAAGGATCAGGTGCTAGATTACTTTTCATCGCACCACAGAGATACTCATTGCCCAAAGCGTACAAGATTATGTTTCCTTGTACAAATAACATTGTTGAATATGAAGCTTTGATCAATGGTATGAAAATTGCAGCTAAATGGAGACTAGATCAGTTGGATATCTTCAGTGACTCTCAGCTTGTCATCAACCAAATAAATGATGTGTATCAAACAAAGGATGAAAAACTAATTCCTTACAAACACATGGTTGATGACTTGATGAAATATTTTGCACACATCACCTTCCAACAAGTTCCATGCATAGATAATAAAGCGGTTGACACCATGGCCACTCTGGCCTCCCTTCTACAAATGCCAAAACATGATCTTCGACACGAGTTCTTGGTGGAAGCGTTACACTACCCAGCCTATGACACAACTGATTCTAGGATGATATGTTTTATTATAGGACAAGAATCATCTCACTACCATCACATCTATTCCTAACTTTGTAATCAAACCATTTCGAAAGGTCTGACCCAGAATGAAAAACGTTACCTAATCTGTAACACTTCACATTATGTCATTATTGCTGACGATCTGTATAGGAGAGGTCTCGACGGAACACTCCTTAGGTGTTTAGAGCCCGACGAGTCCAAACGCGCATTAATTGACGTTCATGAAGGCATTTGTGGATCTCATTCCAATGGCCTAACACTAGCTCGCAAACTCCTTCGTGTCGGTTACTACTGGCCTAAAATGGAGCAAGAAGCTATTAAATATGCTAGGTCCTAGAAGCAATGTCAGCTACACGAGAATCTCATTCACGCTCCAGCCAGAGAGCTGATTCCCTCTACTACGACATGGCCATTTCAACAATGGGCCTTTGACTTGGTGGGACAGATTCACCCAACTTCTTCTAATGGACATAAGTTCATTATCACCGCTACAGATTATTTCACAAAATGGGTAGAGGCAGTCCCTCTCACAATTGCTGATGGCAAAATTGTAGCGCTTTTTATCACAAACTACATCATCTGTAGATATGGTATACTGTCCTTAATCATTACTGATAATGGAGGACAGTTCAAAAATAAAGACCTCAAGGAACTGTACAAGAAATTCAAGATTACACAACATTGGTCTTCCATTTATTACCCCCAGGGTAATGGCCAAGCTAAGGAATCCAATAAGGTGATCCTCAAAATTCTTCATCGCACAGTTAGTAAGTTAGGGAGAGACTGGCATCTCCAGATCAATCCAGCCCTGTGGGCATATAGAAAAAGCATTAGAACTCCAACGGGAACGACTCCTTTTGCGTTGGTATATGGGGCAGATGTTGTACTTCCAATAGAGGTTGAGATTCCTACTTTGAGAATCTCCATGAAAGGCCTTATCACTGATGATGACTATAGGATAGCTCAGCTTCAAGAGCTTGTGTTGCTGGATGAACGACGACAAGTGACCTGTGATCATCTACGAGCATATCAACAAAGAATGGCATGAAGCTACAATAGGAGAATTAGGCCACGTGACTTCCAGCTGGGTGATCTCATCCTGAGAGAGAATCCTAAGAATCAACAACAATGAATGCAAAAGGGAAAGTTTGAACCAAACTGGCTAGGTCCTTACATCATTACTGCAGTATATGGATCTAGCGCCTATCAGCTTTCCACAACCGAAGGAGAAGTGCTTAAAGAGCCTATGAACACTCTCCACCTGAAGCGGTTTTATAGTTGATTTAATCTCAGCAAGCTCTTTGTACATATCTAAATGTCCTAAAAAAAATCAAAAAATCAAAAAAAGTCCTAAAAAAAATTTTTTTAAAAAAACAAAAAAAAAATTAGACACAGAGCATCTAACTCTGCCCTGAAGCCTCGCCTCCAAGAGGAGCCGGAGGAGCAGGGGTAGCAGGTGGCAGAGGCGATGGTGGCATATTCGTCCTAACAAGAGGTTGTGCACCTCCAGACTCTCGCGCGTACTGAGAAAATTGTTGCACCTGCAATGTCTCATCTGGCATGGCACTGGTGTATGCAGCATAATAATATGCAGCCTGAGTAGACTGGAAGCAGATCTCATCCTGCACCAGCTCCAGCCTCTGCTCTGCAGTCTCCGCACACTCTCTCTGAAAATTTATCTCCCGCAGTCGCTCTACCAGTTGCGCATCGCGGACCACCACTGCAATTTGTAACTCTCCCAATTGTCGAGAGGCTTGATGAACCCTCACGCGATACTGCCGCACCATGTCCTGCACCCCACCTGCCGGCTGATCTAGCATGTCCTCATCTACCATCTCAGGTGCCTGCTGCGGTAGAGGTACCTGTGGCTGAGGCACCTGTTGCTATGGGACCTCTTGCTAAGGGGCCTGCTCCTCTATCCTCTACCTCCTCCGCTGACTGTGTCCTGCCCCACTGCCCCCAGCACCTGGGTCTGATCCCATCTGACGTGGGGGAATAGGCATCTGTTGTACCTAGTGCTGGACCTGTGGTGGCATCTGTGGCTGTGCTTGCTACTGCTGGGGCACCTGTCCCTGTCCTTGTACCTGCCCTACCATCGTTAGTGGATCTGTGAAGCGTGGGAATAGATGGCTGATCAAAAATGCCAAATATGCAGGCGTCATCCCTGCATCTACTACCTCTGGTAGGTAGTCCCACTGAATAGCAGCTAAACTGCAGATATCTATCATGGATCGCCCTGGATCCATCCGTGGAGGCCATCCATGCTCAATATCCTTCTGCACCCTGGCATAGGCATAGTACTCAGGTGAAATATCTTGTGGTCGGCCATACTGCCACTACACTCATGAGATAAAAAATCTCTCGATCACTGATGTTGTCTTTCTCGCCAGCGGTCGAGAACTAAACATCCATGGCAGCTCTCTAGGGGCATCATCCTAGTCCTCTATCTCTCTCTAGGGTCACCATACAACAGACACTAGGTCATCAAGATGTGTTCGCCAGTGCTCAGTCTTACCCAAGTGGGCCTAGGTAATATGCCCTCAATATCTACATATGTAGGGCTCCATAGGCTCCTGGGCATCCTCAAAAATTAGCCTACATATAGGAAGATGCTCCTAGGCCCAGATCTGTAGAACATAAACTCCTGCTGCCATGGTCTTCTTCTCATGGAAGACGACCTCGTGCATCTCATGGAAAAGGTGGGCCAACATGCACTAACCCCATCTAAAGATCTCTGGTGCCTCCAGCATCCTGTGAAGCATGACACCCCATCCACACTCCAACCCATGTTGTCCCCTGTCAAGACATAGGAAGCAGCTCAAGAATATACCCAGCACAGATGCCAACCTGTGTGTGGGTCCATAAGTATGCATCAACTCATCCTAGTTGATGGCCCTGCCTCTCGGTAGCTCTCTCCCAAATAAAATGGATAGTGCCTCTATCCCTAATCGAGGCACTGTATCATAAACCACCCGACCATCGTGGAAAGGAATCCGCAAGATCCTCCAGATGTCCTCTGGTGTGATGGTATCTCACCCATTAGCAAGTGAAAGGTGTTCATCTCCGAATGGAAATGCTCCACCAAAGCTGTGAGTAAGTCGTGATTCACCATCACGGTCAAAATCTGGCAAAGAGAAGATAAACCCAATCGGGCAATGTGTGCTCGATCTGCGTCATTTAAACTTTGCAATAACTCTCCATATGGTGGATAATGAGATCTAAATGAAACATCTTCGAAGACCTCCTGCACGCACAAAAAAAATGACAAACAAACGATCAGTATCAAGTCAAATCGAAGCTTCAAAATGAAATAAAATACAATTTCTAAGTGCAAAAATCACAAAACTGTCGCGGAATTTCACGCAAGATTCATGAAAATCTCGCGCGAAGACATTCAGTTTTGTGCAAAATAATTATTTCTTCGCGCGAAGAATCTCGACTTCGCACGAAAAAAGAGCTTCTCGCGCAAAGATAGAGCTACCCGCGCGAGAAAAGATATTCTCGCATGAAACACGAACTATCTCGCGTGAAGAAACTCCATCTTCGCACGAAACCAAAATTGTCCTGCGTGAAGATCCTCTGACCGCGCGCGAACAAACAGAGTATCCTGTTTATTCTTGCAAGAAGAGATTTGTCTTGCGCGAAGAAAGATTTGACCCCTAAGAAACATCCTAAAACGTGTAATAAATGACCTCAAAATGTGTGAAAACAAAAGTACGAAGATAAGAAATCAACGACTCATCGGCGGTCCATAGTCTGCTAGCCGATTGTGTCGTCTGGAGCGCTCAAAATGATGATATCTCACATTCACTGCCATGTCTCTATCAGAGCTCAAAATCACTACAGGAAAAAATCATAAATGAATTGAAAATGACCCCTCGGGCCCTTATATAGGTGTTGACCAAATTTTTCAAAGTGCTCGGATTTGTGCGAAAATCACGCCCCTGGCTAATTGGACCGTTCTGGATCCATTTTCGGGATCAAATTCGAAATTTGACACACCTAAGAGCCTCAAAAATGCATTTTAAAATTTTAGGGACCGATGCGATCGAACGCTTGTGCAGCCTAAATCTTTATGATACTTTGTGATTCTTGGAATCCTTTCAACTTTACATTCTCCATATTTTCAAAATTCTTTTTGAAAATAATCAACTCAAGTCAATCGTAGTTAAATCTAGTCAACTTTTGGTCAAACTTGGTCTTTGCGACTTCACAATCATTTCAAATCAACCCTGAATCTTCTTTAGATCATTCTGATCTCTTCTAGCTTCTACTAAATCTCAAATTTCTTCTATATCTCATGATATACTGCTTCAAATCATATTTCTGGTGTGTCATCTTTCGATTTCGCTCCTGAGGGGGCATGATGATTACATCATTAAATACTTATTACTCGAGGCATCTAGTTCCCATCTTATGTCCTAGTCACTTGGGGCATCTCATCACTTGGGGCATTTTGTTCCCTTCTATCTGGCATCTCTGCCATCTATCTTATCTTTTCATCAATTGATCAACTTTATAACAACTCTTCTCAGAGTTTGATAGACAGGTATTGGGACAGTCTAAACCCTGACTCCTGAGGATCAAGCCTCATTCTAGGGATGATTCTATGACTCATGATTGGACCTTGTTATCTTTTATCAATCTTAGGTATCTAGGTGTTCTATCTAGATCCTTGAAGGTTAAGCTCCGTTCTAGAGATAGTCTTCTAAATGCTATTATTCTCGGGTATCTAGGTGTTCTATCTAGATCCTTGAAGGTTAAGCTCTGTTCTGGAGATAATCTTCTAAATGCTATCAATTTCAGGTATCTAGATGTTCTGTCTGGATCCTTAAAGATTACACTTCATTCTAGAGATAGTCTTTTAAATACTATCAATCTTATGTATCTAAGTGCTCTACTTGGATTCCTTGGGATTAAGCTCTGTTCTAGAGATAATCCTTAAAAGCTTATCAATTGGTCTTCGTGTCATCAACTTCGGAACCAATCTCATCTTTGCATCATACTTTCTGATTTTCTTTGAATTGAACATGTTGCTCGCACATTCATTCAAAGAGGGGCAAAATGTAATACCCCAAAATTGGCTTATTGCCATCTCAACCAATTCTGGTCTATTTCTGATCAATCCTAAAGACCTATTCTAATAGGCAATTCTCATTCGCTACTTGACTTAATTGTCAAATGCAGAAAACTTTAATCTGCATTCATCATATTTCTTATTTAATTCTTATAGTATGTACTCATATTAGTCACATTAAACCTACTTGATTTAATTATAATTTAATTATTAAGTATTTATACTTTAATTAAATTAAATTATATCCTAAGGCTAATGTACTATGGAATTAAATTTATTTAATTTAATAAATACGCCTATCTTGATTAATTAAATGTAATTATTTAATTAAATGGGAAAGGTATTTCTAATTAATTAAACAAAATTATTTAATTAAATGGGAAAGGTATTTCTAATTAATTAAACAAAATTATTTAATTAAATGGAGTACTTACTTCTAATTAATTAAACAAAGTTATTTAATTAAATGGGAAGCCATTCCTAATTAATTAAATGAAGTTATTTAATTAAATAAGAAAAGTGTCTCTAATTAATTAAAGATTATTTAATTAAATAGAAAAACGTAATATCTCATTTTATTAAATTAAATATCTCAACAAAATCTCTCTTCAGTTCAAAAAGGGAAATTTACAGTTCACTATTGATCAAAAATGAGTTAAATCGGTTAACTCCTTTTTCTACTCAAATTAAATCAATTAACTCCTTATTTTACTCAAATTAAATCTTTTAACTCCCTTTAATTTGGGAATCTCCCTTTATGACTGAACCTCATCTTCAATCCTGACCGTTGATCCGAATTGATCTCAACCATTGATGGATTTCAGGAAAGTTTATTTAAGAGACCCTCATCTCTTCATTTTGGAGGATGAATTTGGAGAATTTGCATCGAATCGCTGCTGGAATTCATACTCACATTTCCTCATATTTTTACATACATCTTGCATTCTTAGTTTAAATTCATCTAGCTTAATAATGCATACATTTTTAGTTTAATGTCTTTTATTTCTTAGAATAATTGCTTGCATTTCATCTAGATTACTTGCACATTCATATAGCTTAAATTGCATTCAAATCCTTCATTCTTACAAGGTCTGGTTGCTTAAACACCTCGAATCTAAGGATATCTGACAAGCAATCCCCTTTAGATAGAAGGCATCAGGTCGCTTTGCAGACTGATTTTCTGATGAACAATCCAATGTTCATTCCGGAATGAATCCGCATACAATGACCATGTTGAAGTGTGTGTGTTAGCATAGGCCACATATTCATGCATACAACTATCATACTCCTATCTCTTAGAAAAAGACCTATAACATGATTGTCAGAGCTTTTAAGGACCTGTTGACGGTTTGCCATGTTGATTCTCATATATTCCTTAAAATTAAATGGCCTGATGGCACAGTTCTAAACAAACTTAAAGCCCAAATTTTTTACAAAGTTATTGATGTTAATAAAAACATTATTCCTCATATTAAAAAGCTTTAGTATTCTGATTTTGATGAGACTATGTGGAAAAAGCATTTTGATAAACTATGGAAATCCCTTATTGAGCCTAAGGTCAAATATTTTAGATGGCTGCTATTGTTGGATAGACTCCCTTTGAGGAGAGATGTTTTTGATGTTGATATTTATAGATTTTGTGGCTTTCCTAATGCTTGTAGACTTTTTTTTAATTTATTTTTTGCCAAAAGTATTTGGTGTATGTTTGATATCTACCTCCCTTTCTTTGTGAATACTTTTGAAATTGTTACTAATTTTATTATTGGTGCTAAGAAGGATACTAATATTTTATGGAGCATATTATCTTCTAACATTTTGTGGTAGATCTAGAAATGTAAAAATGAAGAAAGGTTTCAAGACTCTCCTAGATTCCTCATTTTTGTAAACTCATTTATTTCAAAATTTCCTCTCAGGTGAATGTGAATATGACTCTGGATAGAAGAAGCTTAGATGCTTTCTCCAAGATGGTCACTCTACCATGTTCATGTATGAGCTAAAGGATGGCTATGATTGGAGGAGCCACATGGATAACCTTATAAACTTTGAAGCCCCCTTGAAGTAATTCACAACTGAAATGAACAAGAATTGTAATCCTACTGAGCAACAATTTAGCATGCTGGCCCAAATTCAAGGAAAAAGGAATATTGTCTAGATGGAGGGTCCTGAAGGTTGGACTGCCTAGGTGGAAGACCACTCTAATGTCTTGAATTAAGTCTCTTTTGCATCCTTTGATCATGTTCTTATATATTTTTTATGTCTACGTAAACTTCTAGTGACTAAGGCTTGTCCTCGTCCAGTTTACTCTTGGTATATTTTGTATTTCTTTTTTATCTCTCTATAGTTAATACAATAAAAAAATGTTCAACTTTTTATTGTTGACACTTGCATGAGCTTTTTGTTGATGCATGTAATGGTTTGTAATGCATTTGATCAAAATAGAGGTTGTTGGTAGAGATATTTTATCATTTTCATTAATTAAGCTGATAGGCTATTTGTGGGAACTTTTTTCATAAAAATTGAATTTTTGACGGAAAAAGTTGTCAATTGGCCAGAAAAGTTGTAATTTGGCTGGAAAAGTTGTCAGTTTGGCCAGAAAATTCTAAATCCTTCTCGTTAATTCTTTATTGGCCAATTTTTTTTTTTATCTCACTCCACTTTTAACTATTGTTTTGATATTTATTAGTTGCTATCTCCACTTTTAACTATTGTTTTTCTTTTTCTATTTATTTAAAAATTATAATTACTTGTGATCTCCACATTAGCTCATGTTGTATCTCTATTTATTTAACTTTTGATTTTAAAATTTGATTTAGATTTTAATGTTTGAATTATTATTATTTTTAATTGTATTAGTTTTTTTCTTTAAATATTATTTTATATTTTTATAATTTATTTAGTCAATAGAATATTTATTAGAGACGTTATTTTTTCATATTATTATTTTTTATTTATCTTATTAATTTTTCAAAAAAAAAAAATTGATAGGATTTCTTTTAATGATTTTTTTCATATTTGATAAATTGAATTTAAATAAATAATATTTATTAATCTATTTTTAAAAATTTAGTAAATATTATGTTATGTAAATTGAAAAATGATTAATAATCTAATTTTTTCTCATAAGATTAGATTTTTAAAAATAATTTTATTATGAAGCACCTATCAACTTATCATTGTAAGCACAAAAACTTATAATTACTTAGTTATGTACATCCTTAAAAAAAAAATTGAGTCATATGTTTTTGTGCATTTTATCTCAATTATGTAAAATATAATATTCATAAGGTTATTTTTAAACTATTTTCTATATCCTAAGTTCAAATTTTATATTTAAAGGTATGCTTGTAAGATTTATGGTGTAAATTCAAATTCTCAAGCCTCCATTATATTACTATTATTAACTTAATGAATAAGAAAAGAAAAAATAACTTTGTAGACCTTAATATCATTATAAATGTAAAGATGTAATTTATTTATTTATATATCAAATAATATTTGATATATATCTTATTCATTAATTACTCTTAACTCTTGGAAAGTCTAGTACTTCAATCTCAACAAACAAAATAGATCCCACAAAATCTTATAAACAATTACAAACATTCAAGAACAATTAAATTATTAGGTTTTTAGGCCACCTTATTGTATTCAACAATGTTCTCGGTTTGTAAATAGGCAAACCCATCAACTCATAGAACAAAGAAACTAGTAAAGTAGGCAAAGCCACTAACTCATACAACAAAGGAAGTTTAAACTAAATTTAAAAAGAACTCTACAGAACTAGAGTCCCACCTAATGTGAAAAGAACAAGTTTAAGTTATTGTTAATATTATAAAAAATGATTAACTATACTATCTATAAAATATTTTAATATTTAAAAATGTAATATGTAGAAACATTTGGTATTACCAAATAATGAAGTAAACATAATGTTTTAAAGAAATATTAAAATGTTAATCAATTATTTTTATTTTTATTTTTATTTTTAAAATCAAATTATAGGACATTTTGAAATTTTGACTTTCAAAAGATTATAAAAAACATTAGAAATCTACCAAAAAAATTAAAAATTAAAAATAAATAAATAAATAATTTTCTTATTTCTTACTTGCCATATAATGCATTTTTTAGGTTTTTGAATGGAAAATTTTTAAAACTATGGCAAAAATATGAATAGCCAATGAAAAAGAGAAATATTTAATGAAAAATAAAAATGAAACCAAACATTACAAATAATTACAAATTTTAGACTAAAGAATCCAAAATAATAAAGATCCAAAAGAATATTATAAAGTTCAAAAGCAATAATTTAAAGAAGAAGGAAAAATTCTTATGAGCTATTTCAATGTACATGAAGTTCCTAAAGTCTAATTTAAAGCTTAATAAAAATACTATGACAAAACCAAGTTTATAAAAAAATATGATGTCATATAAGTACTTATTAAAAAACTAATTAGCATTTAATAGATGTTTTCTTTATAGTTGTTTAAGTGCAACTTTTGTCAACACAAGTACTAGATTGTGACCCAAGAAAAAACTAATTAGCATCTAAACCAAAATAAATGAATACCCTTCAATAAATAAATGCCCCTTAATCTTTGATTCTTAATGAAAAAAGACTAGATAAAATTAAGAACCTCAATTATAAATAAAATATACTAATTAACATCTAAACAAGATCAGAAAAAGGATGATATGCAATCCTAGTCTAAAAACCCAATGTTTCTAGAAACAAATCTACCTCTAGAACTTGAAGATCAAACCCAATTTATTACCGTAAACACAATGCTCTTCTCTCTAGAAACAATATACAAGTTCATATAAACCCAACAAAGCTAAACCTAAAAACCAGTGAAATAATGAACTCATGATCACAATTACTCAAGGAGGAGGAAGGCCTTGTTGGCTGAGGTAGTAAACAACGGATTGTGCATCACTAGTCAACAAGTCAAGATTCCACGTTGCGTCCCGAACAATGGCAATCAACTCTGTGTTCCCTGATTCCTTCAATTTAACTTCACAATCCCCCACCGTGGAGCCAAACACATTGTCCAGCCCCTTCTGCACCTCCGATATGACCTTGTCAAAATTGCGACTGTTTATTCCGTCCAATTCTGATTCATTCTCGTCCAACTCAGCAGCCGTGTTCGCCAAAAGCTCAACGCAGATTTTAAGACGAGGATCTGAAGCACCCAATTTTCTCTCCACCCGATGGACTTCCTTGTTCGTCAACTCCACAGCAGTCGCAGATATCTTAGTTAAATCACTGCTCGCACCTCCAATTGCTGTCTTCAACGACGTGACGCAAAAGTGTGGATCCATGGCGAGCTTGCATGCATCGGATAACGAAGTTTCTCCCTCGCAGCCGCCAATCAGATTGCATGCAACCCACGTAATTGACGCAATGCTTAGTAGCATGCATCTCATGTGATGATATGAGGCCATGAATATCATCAGGGATTGCAGGAAATTGTTGAATGCTTTTGCTTCTTGTTTTGCATGTATATAAAGAAGATTGGTTGCCTCTATTAGCTGTTTCCTTGTTTTGAATGTGATACTTTAATGCATATTTTAAAGATTTTCTTGGGGATTATGGAGTTTTTCTTGCTTGGACTGGCTCTTTGCTTGCCTTGGGACGTGATTTTTCCTTTCTGGAGGAACTGATTTCTCGGTGTTGTCAGATAGGAGGATTAAATTTGGATCATGGATTAGTAGATGGGGATTAGTGAAAGCGGATATTTTAATGGAAACCTTTGTACGTGTATTTTTTTTAGGTGGGTTAATGTGCATTCCATTCAGGCTTGGAATTTGATGGTCATATTGGTTGTTTGTACTTTTGAGTTGTACTTTTGAGTTGTATATGACAGGGTGATAATTTGTTGGATATTAGTATTTGATAGATTTAAATTTTATAAATCTGTAGTAAACCGTCAAAATTCATTATAGGCAATATTTTTAAAATATGCTAGATGAACGTGTTTTAGAATACTAATTTATATGTATATTTCACTGATTTTTTACTATCAATATTTATCTTTAAATGTAAAATGAAAGGTGTTAACATGACTAAACCATCATAAAAAATAGACATTATAGATAGGAATGACCGTCAAATTTCATCGCAAATTTCATTGAAACAAAAGTATAGAATGATAAATATTAGAATATAATTAATAATAGAAAGTAATAATGTTGTGTTGATATGTTAATGGGTCTGGTTTGGGCAAATTCAAGGTGTTAGAGTAGATTAACTTTTATGGTATATTGAAAGAAAATTTAAGTTCTTTTGGCATAGGCTATGGAGCTAAGAATTAGCAAGGTAACGTTTTGCTCTTTGGAGATAAGCATTTAAGTGACACAACAAACAATAAAGGAAAGATCTAAGCAGTTTTTAATGCCATTGATTTGACAAAGAAATTAGTTATCTCAAATTTACTTTGAGATGGACTCATTTGTAATTATTGAAGCAACTATAAAAGGAGAAATCATACTTAGCATTTGAATATGTTGAAAGAATTAAATGGTTATTAGCCATCTTTGATAAATCGAAGGTAACTCATATAAAAAGTAAAAGATTAATTGGTGAATGTCTTTTATCATTAATGTCAAATTAAATTGGTGAAATCTTTGATGATTCTTGAGGCATTAGTGGAGAAGACCTAGATCTTTTGTATACCACTAATTGATAGTCTAATGATGAGATGAGACTTATGCATGGCAAGGATAGGAAAATCTTTTTTAAATGGTCTTACATAAGAAAAGTTGTTGCATTTAATTTTCTCTAAAGCATTGGTTTTGAACAAGGGATTGAGTCACAATAAACATGGAGGCAAATTCTCTCTAGTAACCTCAAAGAAACAATTGTGATTTAATAACAAGACCTTAGAAAAATGCATGAATGGGAGTTTTTAAATTGATGATCCCTTATTCTAACAGATTATTGATCTTGTTTCAAGGGAAGAATTTTTTTTATAAGAGTATAGATATAGCTCCAACATTGATATTTGCTCAATTTTTATTCTGTAGACATTGATCTTCAGTTCCAAGAAGGGTTCATTATGGGTTATGAAGTAATGTGTTCATCTATAGTGGTGTGGAGGAATAACACCAATTTTTGCAATGGTCAAGCCAGGGGTAGACTTGAGAGTCAATCAAGACAAATGACAAAAAGATTAGGGTGCAAAACCCTCAATATATTCATTTCAAGTTTGGTGAAACCATACTCCTTCTGTAATTTGTATTAAGTATAACTAATACTACATATAGACCCATTTGTTTATTAAAATGAAGTAACGTTGTATAAGATTATATAATCATATTAGAAATAAGTCTAAATTGAGCAAGTAACATAGAATAGTTATTAAGAAAATTGATGAAAATGGAAGTTTGAGAAAGAAACCTTCTACAAATCAGGGACTTTGGGATGCCACTAAAGATTGGAAAGTTTTAACTCATTTTACAAAAGAAATCAAGGCATCTAATAATTATTAAGAATAATAATGAAAGCGAAGCTCTAAAAATATGAGAGAAAAGTTTAAGAATGATAGCTTCCAAAGAATGAGCATTATAAATACAAAACTATTAGGGCCCATTTGGTTGTTGGAATAGAAATTTTGGAATAAATTTTCTATTCTACATTTGGTTCATCAAATGGAATAGGGAATAGGAATACATATTCTCATTTTACCTCTAAACTGAGCTTATACCCATTCCAAAATATAGTTGTTATTGGAATAGTCATTCATATTCCCAATATTGCATCCCTATTCTCCATTCCTATGCTTGCAACCAAACAGGTCCTTAGGGATTAGAAAGTTCTATTTAATATTACGCATAAAATTCAAAGTACATAGAAATAAATCTTCACACATTTTTATTTATGTTTTGGAACTTTTAGAAGATAAAATATTCTTAAATTTTTTCATGTCTTGATCTTCAATACCTAAATTTTGAATTTAAATTTTTTCATTCAATATTTATTTAGTAATGGTATGTTAAAAATAAATCATAATGGATATTTAAAAATAAATCATAATGGATATCTTTGTGCACTTTATATTGGAACGAGAAATTAACCTTTTAAAGATGTTTCAATTAGTGTTAAAGTATATAAGCAATCAATAAGAAAATATCAATTCAGCCTTACTCTAAATAAGGTGGACTTGATAATTTTCTTCAAAAATGTAGTTATTAAGTATTGTCAATTCCTTAATATCTACAAGAAATTGTCATTGATTTCTCCTTTAGTCACTGAAAATTTTCTCAGATGATAACAAGGAGATCAAGTTTGCTTGGGCTTCTAATATATCTTCAAAATAAATATAACGGTAAAAAGGGAAAACCTTATAGGCAATAGCCTACAACACAATGGTAAAGTTGTGAGTCTTTCATCTGGGAGGTTTTGATTTGAGATTAATAAATAATAATATTTAATCTAAATAAATAATAATAATTAATCTCAACTTCATCTCACTGCCTATCAAAAAATATAAGGGAAAATATGATAGCTCAAATAGTTGGTAATGTTGTCCTAAGGCATTCATCTTGTCCACATAGGTCTAAGGTTTAGCTCTTATAGCCATGCTTACCTAGTAGTTGCATTTTTTGAGCTTGTGCAATCAACCCTTGGAAAGTGGTCTTTCCCTAGCTTACTTCCTTGACTACCCAAAACTTGAAAAAAAGTAAGTCTAAAGCAAGATGTACTTTAGTTATATTAGGTTAGGTTGCAAAGATGACCAAGGTTTTAATGAAAGTACCAATGTTGCATAAAACACTATAATCCTTTTTAAAAATAAATCTAATGACAAATTGGACCATAAATAATTATGAGGAAGAGTGAAGATTGAGAAGGTTGAGAAAAAAATTTCCCATGATAAGGGGCATTATGAATCCACTAAAGATTACAATGTTTAATTTCATATTATGAAATAAATTGTCATATAATGATCATTCAATTTACAAAGATGAAAGAGAAGCTCAAGAAAGTTGAAAGAAAAGCTCAGGAAAGAAGTGCTCCAAAGAGAACGATCATTATGAGGCAACTAAAGAAGATGGTAGAGATGAAATTTTTTTAATTCATATTATGACACAATCATACCTATATTTAGAAATATTTACATAAAAACCCATTAAAAATAAATTTATCCATCTTTTCACTTTAAATTTTATCTTATTGAACTATATTGTGACTAATAATAAATAATTATTATTGTTATGTCATAACATTATTAGTACTTTCCTTAGCCGGTACTATTGAATTTACTTATGCCCAATTAATCAATTATTTTTCTACAATCAAAAGTAATTTTATTTATTTAAAAAGTAAACTCAATTTTTATAAAGTTGAGATTTATTTTCTTTAATTTAATATATTGTCTATAAAATATTTATCTACTCTATGTTTGGTTCAATTTTTTTGGTGTTATAAGAATTCAATTCATGCTATTTAAATTAAATAAAAACTTAAAATGTTTCATCACTGGCATTACCAAAACAAATATTTATTGAACATTAAAACTGAAGTATTGTATATATTCTTTATAATTATAAATTTTGGTTGAAGTCATTCTATTTTTTAATATTTTCAAATCCATAATTTTAATTTTAATCATATATATAATATGTTTAGTGGAAATATGGAAGAGGTTAACTAGGTGAGTAAATATAAGACTTCCACTTTTCACTAACATTTAATACAAAAGAAAGAGGGGATTCTAAAAATGACTCTAAACATACCCCAAGTTAGATTAGAAAAAACCCAAATAGGATGAAGGGATTGTCATGTCTAAACTCATATTATATCAAAGAAGTACACAAGGAAGTCATCTTTCTTTCAATGTTGATTAATTTTAGATGTGCAATGTGAATTTGAAATTGAACTAATTGACTTAATGAAAAGAGTAAGGTAGATCAAGGAACTAATGTATGCAATCATCACAACCAAAATATGGGAATAGATCTATGTTAAGAAACAAAAGAAAGGTTTTCTAGTCATTGCCTCAAATGTCTAAAGAAATATATCTTTTTGGTCTAAAAATTGTAGATCTAAAACTATGACTAAATTTTTTATTGTGGATCTGCAATCATAGTAGAAAACTCAAAAAACCCTTTTTTTTCAAACCTATGAGATAAATTTGACTTAATTCTATGGGCACGATTGTTAGGTCAACTGTTGACTCGAATGGTGGTGATTAAACTGGTTCTGGTTCAAATACATCTAGCTATCTAGCCACCTTTCCTATTGCTTCTGCTACCACCTCTGCTTCTATTGCTATTGGCAGTGCTAGTTCCAAAGAAAGCGAGATCCAGATTATGAAAGCTCTAGTTTAAGTGCTTGATTCAAAGCCATTTGATGATGCAAGTGATTCATAACCCATTGATCCAATTGCCCGTGAACCAGTGCAGGAAAGTGTCTAGAAACTTTACAAGAAGATAGACATATTCAAGGGAAATATATAAAAATTTACCCAACTTTTCTAGAAATATCTCAATGAGTATTTTTAGATCTATGGTTGCAATTTGATATCCTACTCCTCCACACATTAAATCTTGATTTGTATTGTGGTTTGATGAGGCATTTCCTTTGTCAATCCATACATTGAGGAATGAATCTTGAAATTGAGATTTAAAATACTAATATAAAAAATGCTAGCATGTAGTATGGCTTAATATATCAATGAGAAATACATGAATTGCCTATATAGATGCAATTGATTTTGATATGTGATCCAGTATATAGATGCAATTGATTTTAATATGTGATCAAGTATGTAAATGTAATAGACTTAACTCAAAGAAGCCAAAAGGAAACCATGGAAGTCAAAACCTCATTAGTGAAAATTATTTTGATGTGCCTAATGAAGAAATGAATAACTTGAATGATTTGGATGATAGATCTCCTCCTTAGGAGCCAAACTTTATAACCACCTTGATGGAAGAAGCTTTATGTGAGAAGGAAATTCTTGATCTTGATGAATTCTTGTTTGAAGTCTTAAGAACATATATATTCATAAAGTTAGTTTCTTTTAGAATGATGATGGATGAAAATAAAGAGCCTAAGCCTCCTTATATACTACTTTTTACAATAAAAAATAAAGTAAGACAATCAAGGTGCAAGATCAATTAATTAGAAAATCGAAGACACTTCTAGCTTTGGGATTCACCATCCTTGGGAAAGAGAATAGCCTAGGTTGACCAATTTTATGATAAATTACATTGGATGAACCTAATCTAGAATATGTTGACTAAAGTTGACATATTCTTGAGGGGATCACAAAAGAGGGTCCATAACATCTTGGAGAAGGTGTAGATAAATTTAAGAAATAATAAAGCCATTAGAATATATGAACAAAAATCTAATAAAATAACACCTAGAGGGCCATGGTGAAAAATGAGATATGGAATAGATATTTGATAGAGAGAGAGAGAGAGAGAGAGAGAGAGAGAGAGAGAGAGCTAAGGAGGGATAAAAAGTCTCAAAATATAACTCTTCCATTTTAAGATGGTACATTTAGCCCCCACTTTAGCGAGATTATGAAGCAAATCATGCTCTCAGTAAAGTAAGAAGAATAAGAAGAGATGAAGAGACAAGTTACAACAAGATATAATATCCTCAAGCTCAAGTACATAAGCTCCCAAATCTAGGATCCTAAGTCCATGCCCATGCATAAGCACATAAAAACAAAGTGAAAGAAGAAAAGAGAGAGAAAAGAAAAATAAAATCAAAAGACACAAAATGGATTAGTAGTAAAGCCCAAATCAACTATTGAAAGAGACCTTAGATAAGGAAATATCTCACCCACGAATATCATATTTGGAAGGATATTAAAAAGCATAAGAGATCATACATGAAAGGAAAGAGCACCATAAAGGATTACATCTCTGGGTGATTTTATTCCACTAGTATGGAAGGATATATATAATTTTCTAGAAAGGTTTGCATTCCTTAATGTAAATTTTAAAAAGTACAAAACCAAAAATTAGGATCAAATGGTCTAGCATGTTTGAGTGTCTGGTAGTCAATACAATACAACCATTGGTAGATTTTTAATGCATGTGTATATGCTCATGGGTCAATTCATTGGGACCACCATAGAATGTAAATATGTGTGTACATTGATACTTCTTATAGAGTGGCATGTTGCAACATAAAAGTAAAAGCAGACTACAATTATAGTACAAGAAAAGCATATGTATTCCCCCTCCTTATGATGACTATGTTGCGATAGACATCATAAGGAAGAGAATCAAGGATAAGTACTTCTAGCAACAAGGAGATATATCCTCTAAGAAATAATACAATTCACAAACCTAGAAAAGAGTTTTGGCTCTTGTACTATAAGAAAATAGTGAGAAGAAAGCTTGAAAGGAAGGAATCTTGTTATCAACACATCTACTTTCAACAGAATTTTTGAACAAAGTAACTTCAAGAAAAAAAGAGGGGAAGAAGAATAAGAATGCACACATTCATCCCCTTGTATGCGGCTATAACAGGGATCCATGGATGAAGGATGACAAATTTTGAACCAAAAATTAAGGGAAAATATTAATAATGAATGTAATGCTTTGAAAATAAAGAAGAGGTGATGATCAAAGACAAACACCCCTTGAATTTAAGAGAGATTCATGATGAAGACACAAGTTCTTATAGGAAAATAATTATACATAATAAACAAATGCTAGTATACTAAGGAAAGTTGATCGATAGAGAAAGAGAAAGAATGTACAAACAACCTTTCACCCTAAGTATAGAGACAAGAGTGAGAGAGGAAAAGTCCATGGCAGATCATAAAAAAAGTCTTGTAAGATGTAAATATTGATTGTAAGTAGCAACCATGATCGAGTTGTACAAACAAAAAAACACCATATATCAAACAAGATGCAAAAAAATGAAACACTATAGAGAAAGGCAAGATCAATCATAGGATATAAAACTCCAAACACATAATATTATGCTAGAAAAGATATCACATATAAAGTAAATTGTTCATGCTATAGATGATTATTAAATGGAAAACATTAAAATCCAAGGCATGGAAAGATATTCTTAGGAAACACCAAATGTATCCTACACAAAACAAATCCTTACATTCCTACAAATATAAATGTAACATAAATAATATAAATCTATAGAGAAATGAAAGAGAGAGATGACATGATACAATTTTATGCCAAGAACAAAGAGATAAGAGATTCTTAAGTGAAATAAGAAAGAATGTTCGATATATTCACTAAATGAGAGATTATTTATAACAAAGATGCACTTACAAGAATGATCAAACTCACAATGTTAGTCCTTACATAAAATAATAAATGCATGCAAGAGGTAATGTAAAATTATGAAAAAATGCAAGTACCTAAGGGATATTGGACGAATTGAAAAGGAAAAGGACATACTATATCTCCCTAAGTGATTTTGATTTATATTAGACATGTAATTTCAAAAAATATAAGATTGCACTTGGAATATTTATCTATTTGTGAAATAATTAGTGAATGAAAAAAAAGATGCAGTCATGTAAAAGGAAAATAAGTGAACAAAAGGAGACAATTGATCTCACTTTATAGATAGGAAAATAAAATAGGGCCCTTGTCCCCTAAGTGATGAGACAAGTGAAAGGATTGTTACATTGTCCACAAAGTAGGACAATGAGTCCATAAATGATGAAAGGAGAGTTAGAAAAAAGTTAGGGCCAAAAGTTCTCCTAACAACCAACCCTCACTAAGTTACACAATGCAAGAAATTCATAAAGGAAAACACTAGAACAAGAGAGAACTAGAAATATTTCATTCATTCATCAAGTTTTCATCATACATGCCCAATTGTGAGGCCTTTTGAGTTATGGAAAATAAAAAGATCCAAATACACAAAAAATAACCTTCATCCAAACCTAATTCTCTCTAGTTATTATTGCTACCAAACCTAAACCAAGATCCTCTATTTATACTTTCCCAAAATGACATACAGAAGTTCTAGATCACCACATTGAAGAAGCCCAACCAAATAATGGTCAACATGCATCCCAATGATTGATCCCATACATTAAATCATGCCCCAAAATTAAACACAAAGGTCAGATCTCAAATAATTAGAACCATATAGAAAACATTTTGAAGGAAGAATGAAACATCACTAAACAACAACCACAAAGAGTCATAACAAAAAATCACTTAGCATACAAGGAACTTGAGCCACTTGATGAATGAAGACATGAACGCATCCACTAAGCTAGTAGAAAAGAAGCTAGGGAGAAAGTTTACAATAATAATCATGCACATATATACTGAGTAGGATAATAACATAGCCCAAGATGATCCTACATCAGACAACTAGGTTAAAAATAAATGATTCTCTTAAATCATGAGTGTTCCACAATCTAAGCTAAATTCAACTCGGATTGAGAAATCCACTCAATGTCTTCAATTGACCTATTCTTCCATCTTACCAAATACTTAAAGTAATCCTTTCCTCTTGTACTCTTACTAACCCTACATCCAAAATCTAATCTATTTCTTCTATCTACTTCTTAGGATAATCACTTGGTACTATCAACTCATAGTTAGATTCATGATACTTGTACAAATCAACAACATGAAATATAGGAGATATGTCCATGTCATCAAGTAACTCAACTTCATAAGCATTACATTGTCAAATTTCTACAAGATTTTGCAGGGACCAAACTTCTTCATTTCGAGCTTACTATACGTGCCAACAAGAAATCTACCCTTCTTCAAATGAATTGGATCACCTCATCGCCAACTTTTAAAATCATGTCTTCTTGACTTAAATGCATTCTCCTTGTATTTATGATTACTCTATTCCAACTTATGATTCACTTCCTCATGCAAAGACTTCATAAACTCTACAAATTCATAACTTTCAACACTTCTCTTCTCTTCACCAACAATATCACCTAAATATGATATACCTTTAGGTTGGATTCCAACAACAATCTCACATAGTGGGTATGTGCAAGATCACGGTGTGCCAAAAAGTAGCATGTGAAAAAAATAAAGTTTGAAGACATCTAAAAGCATTTCAAAATCCACTCTGACTTTTTTCTACTCGTCCTAATACCAAAGCTAAAAAAGTCAGGACCAAGCCTTTTTGGGTATCTGATCGATAATTGGGTATTCAATGTCATATCAGGTACCCGCTATTATATTGGATATCCGATATGAAATCAGATACCCAAAACCTGTAATATAGAAAAAAAAATTTAAACCCAAGAGCTCTTTTTACATTGCATTTTTTTGGGTTTGAGCGTTGACCTCCATTCAGGTATCAGATTTCGAAATAGGTGTATGATAAGGGTAATTTTTTTTTGTTTTTTATTATGTTTTGAATGAATATTGTTGTAAATTAGTTATTTTTAATTGAATTTGTTAAAAAATAGGTTTTTTAATAGAAATTGTTAAAATTTAGATTGTTTTTAATAGAAATTATGTTTTGCAAATTAATAGTTATGGCTGACCCAAATGATGATACTAAGGTAGGAAACAATGTTCCTTGTAACCCTCCAGCAAACGATCTAGTACCCCCTCAAAACTATCCACCAAACGATCTCTTACCCTCTCAAAATGCTCCTTGAATTGAAGATTTGATATTTGAAAATCTTACTGAACTGAGGGTTTTGTGAACCACATATAACATTATACCCACATTAACTCCCATGTTATCCACGTTAAACACCATAGTGGATAATATTGAAACACTTACCAATGAACAAAATGTTGCTCTTTACTAGCATGACCAAATGCAAGCCATGTTTGATGATGGGTTGGACTATGATGAGATTGCAGTGTTAAATATAAGTAAAGATGATATGGTTAGCCTTTTTATAGACCCAAAAATTAGTAAACAAGTAGAACGCACAATGCCCAAACCATCAATTAAATGGTGCACAGATGAGGCTATGCATGTGAACTTTTGGGATCATTGGTGGATGGTTTTTGACATCCCTCCACATAGCAATTTAGAGGTGCCATTTTATTTAATTAGAAAATTGTATGCTAAATTTGTGCTGGGCCTCAAAGTGACTATTGGAGCATGAAGCCCAACGTGGGTGTAGGAGGAGGAGCTCCTTAGGATAGACCCTTTTCCCAGAGGAAGAAAGCTGGCACTTTTGTCCCCCTACTGATGTCTCCCCCCTCCTCGAGTGCAGCATCCTGATATCATTGTAGAGGCTAGCTCTCAGACAATTAGAGTCATCCATAGATTGAGTAGCCTATCGATATCCCATGCTAGGTTAGTGTTGCCTCCCCATGTTGATGATGTTAGCGCAAGTTCATCATTGGCAAGCTCATCACATGTTTGTGTACCCCATACTTGCAATATAACATGTAGGAATATTTGTCTGGGTCTCATAGGTGATCTTTCTGTGTATCAATTTGTATTTGAGGAGGATACACTAGATGCACAAATAGAGGCTACACACCCTGACGTGAGAGAGGAGGGGCATGCAGAGGCATGGAGTCCTTTTGTGTCAGTATGTGTATAGATTTCTTTGTTACAAAATATGAAATTTAAAGTGAATCTTTATAATAGAGTAATTTTAATTTTTAACCCATACTGACTTATACATGTATGTGATCTTCATTCATGTTTAGTCGATGATTGAGGAGGAGCTCAAACAGGTTGATAATGGCATGCTCTCGGCTATTTCATTTGGCCTTGAGAAATCTATGGTACATTATGTTGTGTTCTCATTGCTTTTTCTATTTGATATTAGAGCATATATGGTTTCTAATCTTTCTTTTCTCTTGCAGGTATCACCTATTAGTGGGGGGCAGAGTGTGGGAGATGAGGCACAACCCATTCACAAGGGAAAGGTAATTAAGTTCTTTTAAAGTGATTAAATATTGATGCATTCTTGTAAAATGTTTGTGGTAATGAAATTTAACTTCATTCTTTATTGTATAGGGTGTGGCTACTGGTGATGAATCTAGGCAGATTCTGCATCACAAACCCTCTGGCATTTCCATTCACAGAGAGAGCCCCATCATATGTATAAGTATCATTTATTTTTTATTTTCTTTATTTTCATAAATAAATTCAAAACTGATTCCCATGATATTAACAACTAGTATTTTGTATCTCATAGGAAACACCTAGTGCATAGGAGGTTGGATGCCAGAGTTTTGTATCTTTGTTGAATATCTAGAGGAGTCGTCGAACAGGTAAGTTGTAGTTTGAATTCTTGATTATATGCTATAAATTTAGCATGCTTATGAATTATAATGTTATATTTTAAGTTGTAGATTCATCTGAAAAATATGTACTTGAACATACACAGGCCACAATCAACGAGGTTCAAGCATTGTCGAGGACATATGAAAGGACTCCTGACTGGCACAAGAGGTTGATAAGAGAGGTATTTATATTGAAAGTTTAATACTATAAATCTTCATTAAAAAAAATATCATTATGCATTTAAGTAATTAAATGTTAGATACATAGAATCATACAAATTTAGTAGTCTAACTTTGGGTTTTCCTTTTTTGTTTATGTAGGAGGCATCTAATCCACCTAGTGTAGTGAAGAGGCTACATTTTGATCATCCACCAACAACATAGAATAGTATAGTTGTCATAGCATGCATCATGAGACATTTTGAGATGGAATATGCCACATTGTATATAGAAACATTGATATTATACACATTCTGATGCCATGATCAGCCACATTTTATATATGGATCTATGTATTTTGATATATATTTGTGTAATTTGTCTATGGATACATTAACTTTGATATATATTTGTATAATTTTTCTATGAATATATGTATTTTGATATATATTTTTTTCATTTATATGCACAATGATATACATATTAATTTAGTATAGTATTGTTCAATTTATTATGGATCATGTGTATTGTTCATGTTTATGGAATATCATTCATTTTGATCATGTTTGTTATATTTGATTCAAATGCAATAATTTGTAAATAACATTTTAAAAACCTTTATTATCAATTTTTTATGCAATGTTAATTTGAAATGCTATCATATATGTTTAATTTGAAATAATCTCTGCAATCCCTTAAGATGTCACTATGGTTCACCCACCCAAATGCACTTAAAGAATCTTGGAAATGAGATAGGTTATTGTAGGGCTTGTCATGACCATCCTGTTGCATTCAACATTTCATCAATAGACCACATGAGCTCTGAGTTATGACCCTTGGAAGATTGACCTTGAAACACACTTAGAGCACCTTGGAGACTCTTTGGCACGAGGTGGTCATGAACGATGTAGGATCTCTATAGCTAGAAAAAGGCTGTCAGTAGGGTTCACCCACCCATCTGGAGCTAATAGCACTGACAATTTGATGCCAAGATTGGTGGTTTCAAAGTTACACTGTGATGCACCTATTAATTGAGGCACACTGTGAGTTTTGGCATCGAGCAATATCATTGTGCCAAATCCAAACAGAATGTGATCTCTCAAAAATGAGATGGTTTATTTTAGGCCTCAGCACGACCATTCTATAGAATTTGACATTTCATTGATAGCTCTCGTGAGCTCCAAGTTACAACCCTCAGAAGATCGACCTTGAAACACACTTAGAGCACCTTGGAGACTATTCGGTACGAGGTGGTCGCGAATGATGGATGCTCTCTGCGACCAAAACAAGGGTGTTACTAGGGTTCACCCACCCATTCAAACCTAATGGTGTTGATGATTCAATGCCAAGATCAATGGTTTCAAATTGACATTGTGATGCACCTATGAACTAAGGCACACTGTGAGTTTTGGCATCGAGCGAGATTGCTATGTTGAATCCAAATGAAATGTAATCTCTTAAAAATGAGATAGGTTGTTCTAGGTTTTGGTATGACCATCCTATATCATTTGACATTTCATTTTATGACCCTCAAAAGATTAACCTCAAAATGCACTTAGAGCACCTTGGAGACTCTTCGGTACAGGGTGGCCACGAATGATGGAGGCTCTCTGTAGCCAAAACAAGGGTGTTACTAGGGTTCACTCATCCATACAAAGCTAATAGTGCTGAAAATTTGATGCTAAAATTAGTGGTTTAAAATTTATGTTGTGATGCACCTATGAACTAAGGCACACTATGAGTTTTGGCATCGAGTGAGATCGTTGTGCCGAATCCAAATGGAATGTCATCTCTCAAAAATGAGATAGGTTATTTTAGGCCCTGGCATGATTTTCTTGTAGCATTTGACATTTCATTGATAGCCCCCATGAGCTCCGAGTTACGACCCTCAAAAGATCAATCTTGAGATGCACTTAGAGCACCTTGGAGACTCTTCGATACGAGGTGGTTGCAAATGATGGAGGCTCTTCATGACCAGATGAGTGGTGTCACTAGGGTTCACCCACCCATATAGAGCTAATGGAATTGATGATTTGATTTCAAGATCAGTGGTTTCAAAGTTACGTTGTGATGCACCTATGAACTGAGGCACAATGCAAATTTTGGTATCGAGTGAGATTGCTATGTCAAATCCAAATGGAATTTGATCTCTCAAAAATGAGATAGGTTATTTTAGGCCTTGAGATTTCCATCATGTAACATTCAACATTTCATTGATAGGCCCTACGAGCTCCAAGTTACGACCCTCGAAAGATCAACCTCGAGATGAAATTAGAGCACCTTAGAGACTCTTCGATATGAGGTGGCTATGAATGATGGAGGCTCTCTACAGCTAGAAAAAGGGTGTCACTAGGGTTCACCTACCCATCTAGAGCTAATGGTGCTAATGATTTGATGCCAAGATCAGCAGTTTCAAAGTTACACTATGATGCACCTATGAACTAAGGCACACTGTGAGTTTTGGCATCGAGCGAGATTGTTGTGCCAAATCCAAATAGAATTTTATCTCTCAAAAATAGATAGGTTATTTTAGGGCTTGGCATGACCATCTTGTAGCATTTGACATTTCATCAATAGCCCTCATGAGTTTCAAGTTACGACCCTTGGAAGATCAACCTCAAAATGCACTTAGAGCACCTTAGAGACTCTTCGATATGGGGTGGCTGCAAATGATGGAGGCTCTCCATGACTAGAAAAAGGGTGTCACTAGGGTTCACCTGCCCATCTGAAGCTAATGGCATTGATAATGCAATGCCAAGATCAGCAGTTTCAAAGTTACAAGTTGTGATGCACCTATGAACTGAGGCACACTGTGAGTTTTGGCATTGAGCAAGATCATTATGCCGAATTCAAATGGAATGTGATCTCTCAAAAATAAGATAGATTGTTTTAAGGCTTGGCATGAACATCCTATAGCATTCAATGTTTCATTGATAGCCCTCACAAGCTCAAAGTTACAACCCTCGAAAGATCTACCTCGAAATGCACTTAGAGCACCTTGGAGACTATTTAGTATGGGTTGGCCATGAATGTGTTAGGATAAACCATGGACATAAATAAAAAATTACATACAAATATAACCAATAACAGAAAATAATAGATCACATAGAAATGAACACAAGGCACCAAGATTTAATGTGGTTCACCCAATCCCTAGGCTATGTCCACCAAATAGCAAGTCCAATATTATTACAATCTAGTGATTACAACCTTATTACAATCCATAATCCCTTACAACTCAATACCTCTGCAAGAACCAATTTCGCATCACAACATAATGAAAAAAAAAACCCAACCCTAAACCCTTTTATACAAGTATTAAACTGATTTAGGGTTATAACATGGCAGCCATAATCAGCCATAACTTTAGTGGCGAATCTACGAATGGTGAATAGTACCAAAAAAATTTCTATGAATGGCAAACCCCACTAATTATGAAGTATGTACATTACTTTCCTAATCAGTCACCACAATCTAACAAAATGATGGATGCTCTCTATAGCTAAAACAAGGGTATCACTAGGGTTCACCTATCCATCCAGAGATAATGGCACTTGTTTTGGTTTCACAACGCATGCCCCATCTCTACTAGAAATAGGGACCCCCTACTTTTTTGGATTTTTAGATCCCTAGTCCAGAGTCTGCATCTTTTAGGGTCCCATCTGGTGTTCTTGACCCAACTTGGGTCCTAGTTCAAAAATCAATTTCTAAAAAGTCAAAATTCAAAATGCTAAGTCCTCATTTTGCAAAATAGAGGTGCACTAGTGCACCTCATCAAGTGTACTAGTGTGCCAAACTATGTTTACGAAGTGTGCATTATGTGAAGTGTGCAGTTGCGTACCTCACATAGATGAGCTAACCACCCTAAGCTATATAGCCTGGGGTCCCCCCAATCTCTCTACTTGTTTTCTTATTCATCTTTGTAGAGCTCCTCTTTGTGCAGCACCACACCAGTAGAGGTGCGACTTCTTCCCTATTTCCTCCTACAAAAAACACAAAGAAAAAAAAAATTTAAACCTATAAAAGGTGCACAGCAGTGCACCTCACTAGGTATGCTACTCCGCACCTTTTACTTCAAGAAACTTTTAAAACTTTAAAAAATGAATAGATGAACACCTTATTAAGGTGCACATTAGCACACCTGACTAGGTGCATTGATGCACACCTTAAATACTCCAAACCCTTTGCACCTAAGTCTAAGTATGAGTTATGCATCAATGCACCTCATGAGGTGCGCTGATGCACAACACATAATAAAATCTACTTATAAAAAAGGTGCATCAGGCGCACCTGTCAAGGGCGCCTGGTGTGCCAATTTTTATTTTTGCATTTTAAAGGGTTTAAATCAATTTTTTTCATTTTTTTGAGTAGTCTAGTTTTTAGGGTTTTTGTTTGAGCCAATATTAAGGACAATTCAATTAATTTTTCTTCAATTCCAAATTGACAGACATGCTTTTTTGTGCAGATTTTATGGCATCTTCATCATCCTTCTTTGCTGAGAAGATGGTTCCAAAGCCTATAGTGTTCAAGTTACAAGGTGTGCCAACAAAATCAAGATTTTACGATGAGTACTTAGAAATTTGGGATACCAAGTTGGGCCATACTGATTTGGGAGCATTCTTGACACTGTGCAACAAACTAATAGAAAGGTCTCCAATGATTTCCACATTGATCCAATCGGGGCTTGTTAATGTAGCGTCGCATCCAATTTTAGTGCAATCCTCAATGTTAATCATGACACTCAGAGAAATATTTTCTGGAAGAAAGGGTCATGAAAAGCATAAATAGAGAGATTGTCTTGGATCTCTGACCTAAAAACATAGAGAAGGTATTCCATCTACCAAGGATGGATCAATTTATCAGATTAACCTACCACCAAGCAAAGAGATTGTATAGGGAACATTTGGAGGAGGCCTTTGAAATTATACAATCATCATACCTTATTAAGAAAACTCCTCTAGGGAAAAAGGCAAGAAAGGTGGATATGACATGAGGCTATATGAAGGACAATATTGGATATTCAATCATTCTTTTGAGCAGAGTCATTGGTTTTCCTACTTCAGGACATTTGAACATATGGATGGTCAATTTCATTGAGACTATCAAGATCCCAATTAACTGGGCCTCCATTCTTATTGAGAATTTGGAAGAGCAACTAGTGGTAGTAAAGAATAACAGAAGGTTGTACATGACATCATACTTGGTGTACTTGTTAGTAGCAAGGGCAACATATTAGCCTAGGCTCTATAAGAAAGGTGCCTTGAAGGATGCAAATGCATGGCCTTACATTGTATATTCTCAGCCGGTAAAGAGCAAGCTTTTAGAGCAAAGCAAAGAATATAGGATCGTAAATGATGCTTTCATATTTTTGATAATCCAGTTTATAGAGGGGGATTATGCAAAGAGGATATCCAAAGAGGTAGCTACACAAATATCAAAAGTGAGAGCTTACTATATCCAATTCTGAACATTTACATATTTAACGATAGTGGGTACAACTCTCAACCCTCAGAAGCTCCTAAGGTATCCCAATGACAAACTTATTCTCTTAGAGATCTCTCAACAACTCTTTCTACATATGATAGAGTTAGAAAGAAACATAAAATATGTTGCACATGGCCTATGACTATAGGACCTTTTAAGGTGGATCAGAGACAAGATATTCCATATTTTGAGGATGAATGGGATCAGTATCCCTTAGATGATTATAATTCCCCTCGGCCCTATTTTGATAACATCAGGAGAGTTCAATACTTAGTGGGTAAAAAATTTAACCATGAAGATGCCATTCAAGATCACTCGATGAATGAAACAAATGACTATGAAGTTTGCATAAGGGATTATTATAGGATGACTTTGTATCTGGCAGAGAAGGCTTTCAAGATAAAGATTAAATTGAAGATTATACAACAAGATACAGAGGATATTCTCAATCCATTGTTCAATAGGGATAAGATTGGTCACTGGCCTATCATGAATCTTGAGATTGACAAAGAAGTGAACTTGGACATTAATCACAGGGCAAGGCACATCATCTAATTGACAAATGATTGGATCAAGAGACATTTCAAACTTGATCCAATTCCCAAAACAGTGATCCTCCATGCTCAAGCCCATCTAGCTAAAGGCCAAGGAGCAAAGGTCGCAGTGCCTAAATTTATAGCCCAATCACCAGTAAGACCAAAAATGGTGCACCAACTTGACAGACTAGTTGGGTATTATTGAGCATAGAAAGGTAAAGGTAAAGGCAAAAGGAAGAGGAATTCTCCTCAACAACCTGAGCCAAAATAGGGAGAAATTCAGGCACCTCTAGAGTAGGGAGAAGAAAATGTACAAGGGTCAGAAAATATTGAAACTATAGAGACCCAAGACAATCCTCAGGTACCACCAGCTAAGCAAGGAGAAGGAGAGATGAAGTGGAAATACAAGAAATACCTCAGTAGAAAGTACAAGCCTCCACCTTCGTGCCTAAGAGGAGAAGAAAGAATAAGACTATTGGCTCCTGATTTAACAGAATTTGAATAACCAAGTATGCAAGGGAAGAAAGAATCTATGGGCAGCTATCTCCAATAATGGACACAATTCATCAAGAACATGGGCCAACTATAAGGCTACACTCCTTCTTCACTTCAGGGTCTGCAAAACCTAGGTGGGTGAACCTCTTAAGATTTGATTATGTGACTAGTGCAATGAGCATAATTAGGATCTAGAATAATAGATGAAACCCCTAAATCTTTTATACTTAACCAAGAAATCACAACCATGAAATAGCTAATAGCATGACTCATGAAACTGGTAAGCTAAGTGAGGGTTAGACTTTGAATAACTTTCAACATGAAAGGGAAATATTTGATTAATGATGTTGATATCAGCAAGACCTAGGTATGAACAAAAAAACCTAATGATCCTATCTCCTATCAGTGCCTTATCTATTGGGCAATTACATGAATTACAATCATACATCTCTTGGAAGTCTCTGACATAACTCCTACTGTTAGGATAAACCATAGATAGAAATAAAACTACATGCAAATATAACCAATAATAGAAAATAATAGATCACACAGAAATGAACACAAGGCACCAAGATTTAATGTGGTTCACCCAATCCCTAGGCTACGTCCACCAAATAGAAACTCCAATCTTATTACAATCCAGTGATTACAACCTGATTACAATCCGTAATTCCTTATAGCTCAATACCGTTGCAAGAACCAATTTCACATCACAACATAAAATCCAAAAAAAAATACCCAACCCTAAACCCTTTTATACAAGTATTAAACCACTTTAGGGTTATAACATGTCAGCCATAATTAGCCATAACTTTAGTGGCAAATCTACGAATGGCAAATAGTACCAAAAGAATTTCTACGAATGGCGAATAGTACCAAAAAAAAAAATTACAGTACTTTCCTGATCAATCACCACAGTCTAACACCTACATCAAGATCCCTAATCTGTCTTTCACCTTGTGAATAGACATCTACATCAAAATAAATCTCATAATCAAATTTCCCATCATGAAATCTGCAAACCCTGTGATAAACATCAAGCAATTACATGGCTCTTTGTTCCATCAGCAAGATACTTCAATCACATACATTCCTAAACAAAATGCAACCTAATTTATGCTCTTTGTTCACAAACTAGAAAATATTACAAATCCATGAATAGGAGACAAGACTCAGAATGAATGTAAACCCCTTTGTTGTGCTTTATTCATTTTCCTTGAAAACAAATACATGAAAGATGTACAAAAAATAACTCAGAAATCACCTAACAAATCCAAACTATCTACATTAGAACTTAAATGGTGCTCAATACAAGAGAAATTGCTAAAGAATGGTATCTCAGTAGTGAGTAATTTTTCTTCCCAAAATTGGAACCCTTGCCATGAGAAAGAAAGTGAATGATATAAGATGAAGTGAATTCTTGGATCTAATCTGAAGATGACATGTGTCCACTTGAAATTATATCCTTTACAACTACAAATCATCTCTCCTCTTTCCACCCTTTTGATCTTATTTAGTTTTCATCATTACTCTATAAAAAACTTGAAATATCTCCTATTCATTGATGGAAACCATTATGTTTGCCCAAAATATTTGAAAGTATCATGAAAGCTGATAAAAATTTGGGTTTAAATTGATTTGAAGGTGACCAAAATCGACCCCAATTGCATTTTTACCATGTTTTACCAAGTTTGTAACTCTACTTTCAATATTTTACAAATTCCACTAAGAAGGCCCAAATTTTACATTTTTTCCTATAACATGAACCATTGAAGACCTGTGAAAAAAAAAAAACTCCATAATCAAAAAGCTTGTCTTCTCCCAATTTCGGTGATATATAATAAGCCTATATTTTCTTACCGAAAACCCCTTGCATCTTGATTTGAAAAGTATGCCCCTCTATTAAAAATATATGGTCTAAACTTTAAAAATTCAATAATTTAAAATAATATAATGTTCAAACTTTAGCATAAATCCTTTCAGATTCAAAAAATTGGGTACGGGAGCTCTTTTGGAAAAGTATTTCAAATAATTGATTTAAAATCATTCTTGAATTTTCCCTTACCCATGAATTCTGGGTCAACCTTCCTTTGATCTTTTGCCACATGTCGACCACTTATTGGCTTGTATACTAGGTAGGCCCCACATCTCTTTCCCAACTCTTTGCTGGATTATTGGATATTTCGACAAGGCACCATGTCACTTGCTATAAAATCTTGTTGTTTTCTGGTAATGACATGGTGACCACCATAATCCAATGAGCTCCATCCCTTTACCGATTATATAACGCCATTTGTCATTCTCTAATTTTCTAGCATTGCCACATCACCACCAAATCATCAAATGGGACACACATTCTTCTTGCCAAATTTTTGAGGTTTTCTAATAGGCTCAATATCGCTACTGGAAGACCTCACCATCTTCTAGTGGTGATATAGTGCCTTGCTAGATTTTGGACTTTTCTAGTGACTTTGATCATGTTGATGTCATCCTCTTGGTCTGCATGTTCCTTCAAAATTTATTTAACTCCTCACCAGCTAGCCGGCTAAGTGGGACCCTCTACATGCCATGGCTTCCAAAAGCCTTTGTCTTTTAAGACATATTACATAACATGTGTTTTAGTATTTAAAGTGTCAAAATAACCTCCACCACTCAATGTGGGACAAAATATTTTCACAATTTTCTCAATTTCCTGCGCTTGTTCCTCTTTGTTGGTTTCTTCTTTGGGCCTATGCATCTTACCTACCTTCACTCCCACTTTCATCCTCACCATAAGCATGAGTAGCTCCATGCTTCAATGCTACTTCTTTAAACAACCATGTAGAATGTATCTATTTCTGCACCAACCATTCTGCATAGTTAGGAGGCTTATTTTTCCTCAGGCAGAGATCAGCATCTATCGACAAGAAACATTTGTTGATAAACAATAAAGCATCTAACAAGCTTTCTTTGGCTAACCCCAACATATCATAAGCTTGGGCTCTCCTCCACAAGCTCTTTGCATGATGATTTACAAGGTTATGGAGACACAATGAATGTCTTGCATCACTAATTTCTGATAAATGTTCTTGCAAGAGGAGATAGCATTGCACTCAATTGCTATAAGGACTCATCTTTCTTTTTAAAATCTCACGAGACACAAAGCCAGTGCCTTAGTGTACTTTGAGGTTGCACCTGCGATATCTCCTGAGGAAAACATAGAATTTCCTTTAAGCTTTACCACAAGTGTTGTTTTTTGTTTTATGTGCAAATCTTCTTTAAGCATATTTTTCTCCCATTTTTGTCTTTGTCACATATTAGCTAGTTCATCTAGGAGCACTTTTGTATGGGAAGTGGAAATTTTATGAAGAGATACATGTGATGAAATACAATCTTGAAGAAGAACAGTTTTTATTGACTCCCCAAGCTTTTTATGGTCTCCCAAACTTGATAATTCTATTAAATCCACAAGGGCTAGTGTTGCCTTTTCAATGATGTAAGCATGCTTTGTTATATGGTCTACTAGTTTGAACGTTATCCTTTTCTTACTTCCCTCCAGGCCAATTCCCTATCGTTGCTTTACTCCCATTTGTGTGTGGACTCCTTTTAACGTGCCTACCCTTTGACTGCCACTGAACTGCACTTTAAGTGGCACTCTGTTTTGTTTCTATGGCTCCCTTCCTTGATGCTCTACCCCCTCCTAAATTTTGCAAGTTCCTATAGGTCCTACACTTTGGACTGCGACTTCACCTTCCTCCAACCGTAGGCATCTCGTGTTGCTTTCCAAGGCAAGATCGAATTGAATAACACCAAAAAAAAAGTTTCACACTTCCTCCCAATGTGTGTAGTTTTCCTTGCATTGGTTTCATACATATTGCTTGAACTGGTATAAATGTCTGAGGAGAAAGTCTTTTCTCTAGGGAAGTAACCAAACATTTTGTCAATGGATTTTCTATTTTCTATCCATAGTCCAACAAAATTTTCCCCTTCCACACTTACCAATGCCCTCATGTATCTATAGTACTCATATGATTCTCTTAATCGAATTTCTCATCTGTTATAAATTTGAAAACTCTTCATATGTTGAACCCATGAAAAGTTGTTTGAAATATTTGTTGGAGAGTAGCAACTGAAATAACAAAAAGCAAAATTTTCTAAATAGAGCACAAAACATCTAAAGCCAAAGAAGCACATATAATAACTTATGCAATCTTATAATCCCGCACAACTTTAAGATCATCTTTAATAGACAACTTCTCCCACTCTATCCATGGCTACTTGACCATTTGTTAAAGCCATTTTCCATTGATCCCTAGAACACGGTATAGAAATTTCCCATTAAAAGACCATATGTTAAAGCCATTTTCCATCTCATGAACAGTTGTAACACATGTTACTACATATCTTCTAGTAGGATCCCATTCAATGTCTATAGCCATGAAATGTTCACCAATTGCCATCATCTTTGTCTTGATGTCTCCTATTCCATATCTTCAAGATTCTGATGCATTTCCTTGAAGACACAGTTGGTTCCCTAAATTGAGATTTTAGCAAGATGTCGTAAGTCATCTATATTCCATATTGGGGCTCCTTGTTCCTTAAAGAACACCTTTACATAAGCATCTTGTAGTCTCAATAAACTCTGCCAAGAAAATGGGGAAATCTCCTACATTTGGATCTAATATTTGTTTACTATAGATAACAGTGGGAACTCTTTTACACATTTAATCTTTAATCTTGTATTTGCCAATCTAGCAAAATTAGTTGGGCACCAAAGTAGGTCTGGCTTAAAAAAAAAATTCTTTCTGAACAACTGAACTGCAAAACTGATTCATTCATCCTCTAGCACTAATTTGAAACAAATTCAATGATTGAAAGTGAATTTAAAGCTCATTTTACATCCTTTTGCAAACTATCAATTTTGCGTCAGGATGTCCTCTGAGTAGCTTTAAAAACTGACCCTAACACTTGATCGAGCTCTAAAATCAACAATATTGATTCTTTGTTATACATAATTTTACTCTATCAAATCTTGTCCTATGACAAATAATCAGTTAAAAGATATTGACTGTCAAAGTTGCCTTCTAAAATCATCTACAAGAAAACATGTTAGAAAGCCATAAATCACATTAGGAATTGGCTTCGAAAAAAGGATAAACTAACACTTGGGGGGGGAAAAATTGGGACAATGGTTCACTATCATGAGCAGAGTATAAATTTGGGGTTTAGGCTCATGACGAATAACTAGGTGAATTTGGCAAGGAGTCAAAGTGGGTTACTTAGAATTTGTAGACTGGAAATACTAACAGAAAAGCATTTTTTGCAAATGGAATTGACCTAGGAAAGTATGCAGACGGATTTGTCAAGACTTGAAAATTGTCACACTTGAAGTATTTTCAGAGTACAATGCAATGATATAATCCTTTCAATCTAATCTATCACAAATTTCAAGATATGACATCACAAATAGGGGTACTGACAAATCTACACTTCTTGACACCAGTAAAAGTAAGTTGCATTTGGAATCACATTTGAAAACTAATTAAACAAGTTTTTCATAGGCTCAAAATAGAAACATAGCATGACTCTAACCTTTAAAATTAAATTCAAAAGAAATTTTCTTATTTTGGTCAACTGGGTCAAAGTTATGGCAAGTCAAACAGGGCCTCCTAGAATTCAGAACAAATTGCATCAGCATGACATCAATAAATGACCAACTTTGAGGGATTCAAAACCTAGTCAAATGGATTCTAAACGACTCAAAATCTAAAACATAGGTTCTCTAGTATGTACACCAAACACTCCCAAAGCAAAAATTCATGAAACATTTTTGGCTGTGAGATATTCAAATGCAAACATAGCCTCCTATCACTGTTTGACACGGGTGAAAATGCAGATTTGACAATTGCTCAAAATGGGACTTCAGAGGCTCAGAATGGAAATTTATCTTCATGGGACACATAGACATATTGAATGCATGGTGTTAGAAACATTAAACACCTCATGGGCCTCAAAAGGGCAGCCGGGTACACATGCATCAAAAAAGTGTTTATAGGGCTTATTTTCTCAATGGTACTCAAAATCAAAGTTTCAATTTTGAGTCCTAATGCAGGAGCATCTTGCATGGAAAAATTATTGAAAAAAAAAAAAAATTGGAGGAGAGAGAAAGTGACGAAAATTAGAGGAGAAATAATAAAAAAAATAAAAAGGGGAAAAAAGGAGAAAAGAAAGGAAAAGGGGATTTCTATTTTCAAGGTGCATAGGTGGCATAATAGAAAAAAATAAAAAATAAATGGTTGTCATTCCATTTATCGAGATGTGGGTAGAATTCTAGAAAGTTATGAATATTGTAGAAGGTTATGGAAGTTGTAGAAGGTTGTGGAGGAATTCTAGAAGGTTGTGGATAAGTAATGCATGGGGTGGTAAGTGCCTATTTAAGCAAGGCATATGAGCATTTCTAATCAAGCTCGAGAAGAAGGTGAAAGCTTGAGAAGTGGAAGTGGAAGCTTGAGAAGTGGAAGCTCGAGAAGGAGAAGCTCAAGAAGTGGAAGCTTTGGAAGGAAAGCTTGGAAAGGTGAAAGTTGTGGAAGGTGAAGCTTGGAAAGCTTGGAAGGCTTCAAGGTGTGAAAGAGAAGGAGGAAGTGAAGAGTGAGTTTTCCTGAGTTTGTGGACAAAGCGCCGAATGTGAGGCAGTTTACAGTAGGATTATGGTGGAGTTGTGAGTGTAGACAGAGCGCCGAATGTGAGGCAGTTTACACTTGGATCTTGGATAAGATTGGAGAAGAGCTAGTGACTGCAATTTAGAAACAAAGAGGTTACTTGGGAAGCATTTTATCTCGTTGTCTTCATATTGTTGCATTCTTGGTTGTGAGTTGGTAAGGGTGGTGTGGCCCTTCGTTAGTGGTATCAGAGTGGCCCTCTATCAAGTCCCAACAATGGCTCTATTTGGAGATGCATGTCCCTTGTAGGCATGGCAAGGATTTAGATCTATGGAAGATGTAGACCATTCACAAAAAATTCTCTCATAAAGCTTTATTGAAGGCAAGAAAAGAACTACTCCTACTATGTACAAATGATGGCCTCGAGCAACCGAACTTCAACAAAAACTTTTACCTCTGTCATATATCTGATTTTCATATGAACTTTCATGAGGTAAACTAGAAACATTATTCATTTCAGTCTCACCAATCAAATTAGCATCATGAATGAACTTACTTGGAAAAAATGAATCTACACCTTGACTTTCACAATGCATATAAAAACTAGCTTCACTTTCAACCACTTGCTCATTATGAAAGTTCTTATCAACATGCTTACAAATATCAAACTCAAACTAAAAATTATCTTTATCAAATGAATCATGCACACTATCAGTCTTGACTATGAAAACTTCATACTCAACTTAAGGAAAAGGATTACACATACCTTCAAATTGTATATCCTTGTGCATAACTAGATGGTACTCAAATGAGCAATCGGATTTGTACTCACAAATATCATCAATGTCAACATATGAAACTAATCCAGAATCTTCAAATGGTCCTTTGAAATCAGCAAATGGATTAGTCATTATATTAGAGTATTCATCATAAAATTCATTACAAGTTGCATGCTGATTTTCAATAACAACCTTATCAAACACCTTATTCTCAATCTCAAGAGATGCAACATCATTATCATTTTCACTATCATACTCGAAAGAAGAACAATTTGATCGCTCACAAAAATAGGATAATGTATCATCATTAAGATCATCCTCAACTAAATCTGAACATTCCATGTGCTCTTCAAACAAAGGATTGATAACTCCATGTAAGGGTCCTTTTTTAACATTTTAACAAAAGACAGGCTAATCATCATTAGGATTTTCATCATATAAAGTGTTATCATACACTTTAAACTCACTACCCATTTCATCTTCATGGAGACTTTTAGCATGTGAAGAAAAATCAAAATCATCATAAGAAGACACACCATCAACTCCATCAATGAAGCATGTAGAAAATGAATCAATATTACTTGTATTGTCTCCATCAAGGTGATTCAAATGTCTTGCAAACAAATCATTATTTATCTTACCAATAGGTATTGATGCATTAATCTCAGAATCATTCATATGTTGATCATCACTGCACACATCCTCATGACATTCATCTACACAATTAGGTAGTCCATTTTTATAAACAATCCCTTTATCTTCATATTGTATAGACAAATCTTCTTCACAACTTTCAACCTCAAGCTAATTTGCATAATTCTAAAATAGAACTTCACATTCATATTTTTTTACAAAAATCATATTTCTACTAGCATTAAAGTACTCACTTCTTTCATTTACTAGCACTTTCCTCTTCTTGACTCGAGCAACAACCCTCGACATTGTCTTCACATGACGCTTCTTCACAATACATTGGATCAACAAGTTCAACTTCATGACTTGATGCATAACTTTTAGCTTATTTGTCCTGATACTGAGATGAATACATTTCCTCTTCATGACTCATTATGTTTTTAGTATAATTCAAATCATCAATGGGAGAAGGAATGACTAAACTTACATCTTGCATGTACGATTCATCAAGTGAACTAACTTTATGTTATGCTACTATAATACTACAAACATGTGCATTCAATTCAACAAGAATGGAATCATTTTTTCTTTGCAACAAAGAGACTTTATCTTCACATGTCCTTAACTCTGAATTTTCAACCAAATCATTTACAACAACAGTAGTATCTATTTGCTGATCTAAAATCAAATACTCTTTATGAAATTGATTTGTGTTTTGCACCTAATCTTGTTGGCAAACATTCCTAGAGAAGTGACTCCAGGTTTAGCCATATTTTATGTTATTCTCAATCTCTATTTCCATCATGAACGCTTGATGCAAAGTCTCAGCTTCCTTATCTCTCAATAGGTAGCTTATCTTCTCATCAAATGCATCGAGATAAACCACTAAAAACACTTGATCATCTGGCTTATAACTTTCAGGAATGTCATTCAAAACTTTTCCAAATCTGATATTGAATTTAGGAACTAATTAACTATTCTCAATTTGGATTTTCAAAACTTATCAAAATAATCAAAGATGCTTACTCTTTCCCCAAATTGCTTCATGAAGGCTAAAAGTAATTCATCCCAAGATGAAATTGAACATGTCGGTAGAAAGGAAAACCAATCCTTAGCATTACCTTCTAAAGTTTGAACAAAAAATTTCATATGAATGTATTCATGAGAAATCTCAAAATTACCAATCAAATCACTGAATATTTGAACATGATGATTGGCTAAATTTTCATGGTTCCCACAAAACTTAGGTAAATACTTTCTAAAATCATGTGGTATAGGGTTTGGGAAACCATGAATGTCATAAAAAACTAATGGCATATATCTCTTGGTAGAAATAGATCTAGAATTATTATCCATGGAATACATACTAGGTGAAGGGAAATTTGACATTTCTCACAAACTTAAAACTCAATCACAATTAATACTTTGATTCACAACTTGCAATAGATCTGAAAATACCTTCTACCAATTTCACCGTCAAACATACTACAAAATATTTCAACTCTTGTTGAATCTATTCTTCACAAAGTATGCTGAGATAAGTCAAACTAATATCCTATTCAATGTTGAAATTACCACTTGACGAAGAAACTTTTGTAAAGCTTACTTTCATGGAAATGAAATCACATGAAAGTGTAAAATGCCTTTAGTGTTGCTACATGACAACATTAATATGTTGGTTGGCATAGGTGTTGGTCTCAATTCTTCACACCACTGATCAAATCCTTATAGAGCCGTCATCTCCTTGAGGATAAAAAAGTGAAATCACTGTTGTGATTCATTTTAACATTTGAATTTCTTATGACAGTAGATCAACACAACACTTTAAGACTCATCAATCAAGAACTTATAGACCCTCTCTTCATGCCTAAAACTTAACATAACTTTCATATCTGCCTAATTTAATTTAAAACTCTTCAAAAAATTTATACATGACCAATCTACACTAGTATAGAGATCTTTTAGAGAGTCGTCACTCACAATTGTGAGGAAGATTTAGAACATAATTCATAACATGACGAATCTGAACTAGATTTTCAACTCGTAGAACTTTGCAAATCTTTAAAAACTTAGAACAGAGAAACCATCTTTAAACAATTCTAACTCTAAATTTATAGCAGTACTTTGACAACCAAACTGACTAAATTGATTGAAAATAAAGCTTAGTAGCAACAAAAATTACATTCAACCTTGAAAGATATTGTTGTCCTGAACAAAGCATCACTGGGGTGCATGATATTGAGTAAGAAAACTAGAAAACACATCAAATAACTTACTGCTACAATTCTTTCACACACTTCTCTTGTTGTATTGAATATATTCTTTTAAATTCTCAAGGTTTATCTACCATTCAAATTCAATACAGTCCCCAATAGAGTCACCATTTTGTTGGCTCCTGATTTAACAAAATTTGAATAACCAAGTATGTGAGACAAGAAAGAATCTATGGGCAACTATCTCCAATAATGGACACAATTCACCAAGAACCTAGGCCAACTATAAGGCTACACTCCTTCTTCACTTCAGGCTATACAAAACCTAGGCGAGTGAACCTCTTAAGATCTGATTATGTGACTAGTGCAATGAGCATAATCAAGATCTAGAATAACAAATGAAACCCCTAAATCTTCTATACTTAACCAAGAAATCACAAGCATGAAATAGCTAATAGCATGACTCATGAAACTTGTAAGCTAAGTAAGGGTTAGACTTTGAATACCTTTCAACATGAAAGGGAAAACATTTGATTAATGATGTTGATATCAACAAGACCTAGGTATGAACAACAAAACCTAATGATCCTATCTCTGATTAGTGCCTTATCTATTGGACAATTACATGAATTACAACCATACATCTCTTGAAAAACTTTGACATAACTCCTACATCAAGATCCCCGATCTATCTTTCACCTTGTGAATAGACATCTGCATCAAAATGAATCTCATACTCAAATTATCCCATCATGCAATATGTAAACCCTATGATAAACATCAAGAAATTACATGGTTATTTGTTCCATCAGCAAGATACTTCGATCACATACATTCCTAAACAAAATACAACCTAGTTTATGCTCTTTGTTCACAAACTAGAAAAGATTACAAATCCATGAACAAGAGACAAGATTCAGAATGAATGTAAACCCCTTTGTTGTGCTTTATTCATTTTCCTTGAAAACAAATACATGAAAGATGTACAAAAAATAACTCAGAAAAAACTTAACAAATCCAAACTATCTACATTAAAACTTAAATGGTGCTCAATACAAGAGAAATTGCTAAAGAATGGTATCCCAGTAGTGAGTAATTTTTCTTCCCAAAATTGCAACCCTTGCCATGAGAAAGAAAGAGAATGATGTAAGATGAAGTGAATTCTTGGATCTAATCTAAAGATGACATGTGTCCACTTGAAATTCCATCCTTTGCAATTGTAAATCATCTCTCATGTTTCTACCCTTTTGATATGATTTAGATTTCATCATTACTCTGTAACAAACTTGAAATATCTCATGTTCAATGATGAAAACCATTCTATTTGCCCAAAATATTTGAAAGTATCATGAAAGCTGATAAAAATTTGGGTTTAAATTGATTTGAAGATGACCAAAATCGAACCCAACTACATTTTGACCATGTTTTTCCAAGCCTGTAACTCTACTTTCAATTTTTTATCAATTCACTGAGAAGGCCCAAATTTTAGATTTCTGCCTATAACACAAACTAGTGAAGACATGTGCAAAAAAGAACTCCATAGTCAAAAAGTTTGTCTTCTCCCGATTTCAGTGATATATAATAAGCCTATATTTGCTTACCAGAAACCCCCTACATCTTGGTTTGAAAAATATGTCCCTCTACTAAAAATATATGGTGTGAACTTTAAAATTTCAAAAATTTAAAATACTATAATGTTCAAACTTTAGAATAAATCCTTTTAGATTTAAAAAACTGGGTACGGGAACTCCTTTGGAAAATTAATTCAAATAATTGTTTTAAAATCATTCTTGAATTTTCCCTCACCCATGAATTCTAGGACAACATTCCTTTTATCTTTTGCCATGTGTCAACCTCTTATTGGCTCTTATACTAGGTGGGACCCACATCTCTTTCCCAAGTCTTAGCCAAACGCTTGGATTTTTCGATAAGGTGCCATGTCACTTGCCGAAAAATCTCGCCATTTTTTAGTGGCAACATGGTGACCACTAGAATCTAGCGAGCTTCATCCCTTGACTAGTTATATAATGCCATTTGTCATTCTCTAATTTGTTGAATTTGCCACATCACCACCAAATCATCAAATAGGAATCATGTTCTTCTTGCTAAATTTTTGAGGTTTTCCTATAGGTCGCTATGTTGCTACCAAAAAACCTCGCCCTTTTCTAGTGGCGATATAGCACCTTGCCAAATTTTGGACTTTTTCGGTGACTTCGATCATGCTGATGTCATTCTCTTGGTCTATGTTTTCCTTCAAAATTTATTGAACTCCTCACCGATTGGCCGGCCAAGTGGGCCCCTCCGCATGCCATGGCTTCCAAAAGTCTTTGTCTTTTAAGATATATTGCATAAGGTGTGTTTGAGTATTTAAAGTGCCAAAATAACCTCCGCCCATTCAATGTGGGACAAAATGTTTTCACGATTTTCTCAACTTCTTGTGCTTATTCCTCGCTATTGGTTTCTTCTCTGGGCCAGTGCATCTTCCCTGCCTTCACTCCCACTTTCATCCTCACCATAAGCATGAGTAGGTCCATGCTTCAATGTTGCTTCTTTAAACAACCATGTAGAATGTATATGTTTCTTTACCAACCATTCTGCATAGTCAGGAACCTTATTTTTCCTCAGGTAGAGATCAACATCTTTCAACTAAGAACATTCATTGATAAATAATATAGCATCTAACAAGCTTTCTTTGGCTAACCCCAGCATATCATAAGCTTCGGATATCCTCCATAAGCTCTTTGCATGATGATTAATAGGGTTATGGAAACACAATGAATGTCTTACATCACTAATTGCTGATAAATGTTCTTGCAAGAGGAGATAACATTGTGCTCGGTTGCTATAAAGGACTCATCTTTCTTTTTTAGACCTCATGGGACACAAAGCCAGTGCCTTAGTGTACTTTAAGGCTACACCTGTGATATCTCCTGAGGAAAATAGAGAAATTCTTTCAAGCTTTACCACAAGTGTTGTAGCTTGTTTTATGTGCAGATCTTCTTTACGCATATTTTTCTCCTATTTTTGTCTTTGTTGCATATTAGCTAGTTCATCTAGGAGCACTTTTGTATGGGAAGTGGGTATTGTACGAAGAGATATGTGTGGTGAATTACAATCCTGAAGAAGAACATTTATTATTGACTCCCCAAGATTTTTATGGTCTCCCAAACTTGATAATTCTATTAAATCCAAAAGGGTTGGTGCTACCTTTTCAACGTTGGAAGCATGCTTTGTTATATGGTCTACTAGTTCAGACGTGATCCTTTTCTTACCTCCCTCCAAGCCAATTCCCCTGTCGTTGCTTTACTCCCCTTTGCGTGTGGACTCCTTTTAATGTGCCTACCCTTTGACTGCTGCTAACCTACACTTTAACTAGAGCTCTATTTTGTTGCTAGAGCTCCCTTCCTTGATGCTCTGCCCCCTCCTAAATTTTGAAAATTCCTATCAGTCCTGTGCTTTGGACTACAACTTCACTTTCCTCCAACTGTAGGCATCTCGTGTTGCTTTCCTAGGCAAGATCGAATTGAATAACATCAAATAAAAGTTTCACACTCCCTCCCAATGTGTGTAGTTTTCCTTGCATTGGTTTCACACGCATTTCTTGAATTGGTTTAAATGTCTGAGGAGAAAGTGTTTTCTCCAGGGAAGTAACCAAATATTTTGTTAATGGATTTTCTATTCGCTATCCACAGTCCAGCAAAATTTTCCCCTTCCACACTTACCAATGCCCTCATGTTTCTATAGTACTCATATGATTCTCCTAATCAAATTTCTCATCTGTTATAAATTTGAAAATTCTTCATACACTGAACCCATGAAAAGTTTGCTTAGATATTTTTTGGAGAGCAACAACTGAAATAACAAAAAGAAAAATTTTCTAAATAGAATGCAAAACATCTGAAGCCAAAGAAGCACATATAATAACTTATGTAATCTTATAATCGCACACAGCTTTAAGATAATCTTTAATAAACAACTTCTCCCAAGTTGTCCATGGCTACTTGACCATTTGTTAAAGCCATTTTCCATTGATCCCTAGAACATAGTATAGCAATTTCCCATTGAATGACCATATGTTAAAGCCATTTTCCATCTCATGAACAGTTGTAACACATGTTACTACATATCTTCCAATAGGATCTCATTCAATGTCTATGGCCATGAAATGTTCACCAATTGCCATTGACTTTGTCTTAATGTCTCATGTTCCATAACTTCAAGCTTCTACTGCATTTCCTTGAAGACACGACCGGTTCCCTAAATTGAGATTTTAGAAATATGTGGTTAGTCATCTATATTCTAGATTGGGGTTCCTTGTTCCTTAAAGAACACCTTTACATAAGAATCCTACAGTCTCAATAAACTTTGCCAAGAAAATGGGGTAACCTCCTACATTTGGATCTGATATTTGTTTACTGTAGATAACAGTGGGCAACTCTTTTATACATTTAATCTTTAATCATGTATTTGCTAATCAGGCAAAATTAGTTGGGCCCCAAAGTGGGTTCAGCTAAAAAGAAAAAAAATTTCAAACAACTCAACTACAAAACTAATTCATTCATCCTCTAGCACTGATTTGACACAAATTCAATGACTGAAAGTGAATTTAAAGCTCATTTTACATCCTTTTGCAAACTGTCAATTTTGCATTAGGAGGTCCTCTGACTGGCTTTAAAAATTGACCCTAACACCTAACGCCTGACCAAGCTTTGAAATCAACAATACTAATTCTTTATTCTGCATACTTTTACCCTGTCGAATCTTGCCATATGACATATCCTCAATCAAAAGATATTGACTGTCAAAGTTGCCTTCTAAAATCACCTGCAAGAAAACATGTTAGAAAGCCATAAATCACGTTTGAAATTGGCTTCAAAAAAATGGGTAAATTGATATTTGGGGGGATGAAAATAGGGATGTTGGTTCACTATCATGAGGAGAGTATAAATCTAGGGTTCGGGCTCATGACAAATAATTGGATGAATTTGGCGAGCAGTCAAAGTGAGTTACTCAGAATTTGCAGATTGGAAATACTGACAGAAAAGCATTTTTTGCAAATGGAATTGACCTAGGAAAGTGTGCAGATAGATTCGTCAAGACTTGAGAATTGGCATACTTGAATTTTTTTTAAAGTACAATGCAGTGGTACAATCCATTCAATCTCATCTATCATAGATTTTGAGATATGACATCACAAATATTGGTACTAACAAATCTGCACTTCTTGACACCAGTAAAAGTTACAAGTTGCATTTGGAATCGCATTTGAAAACTACTTAAATGGACTTTTCATAGGCTCAAAATGGAAACATAGCATGTCTTTTACCTCTAAAATGAAATGCAAAAGAAATTTTCTCATTTTGGTTAACTGGTTCAAAGTTATGGAAAGTCAAACAAGGCTTCCTAGAATTTAGAACAAATTGCATCAGTATGACATCAATAAATGACCAACTTTGAGGGATTCAAAACCAAGTCAAATGAATTCAAAATGACTCAAAATTTGAAACATAGGTTTTTTGATATGGACACTAAAAACTCCCAAAGTAGCAAGTCATGAAACATTTTTGGGCACAAGATATTTAAATGAAAACATAGCCTCTTGTCACTGTTTGACACAAGTGAAAATGAAGATTTGATAATTGCTCAAAACGGGACTTCACGAAATGGCTCGGAATGGAAATTTATCTTCATGGGATGCATAGACATATTGAATGCATGGTGTTAGAAACATTAAACACCTCATGGGCCTCAAAAGGGTAGTCGGGTGCACATGCATCAAAAAAGCACTTATAGGGCTTAATTTCTCAATGGTACTCAAAATCAAGGTTTCAATTTTGAGTCCTAACAAAGATTCTAGTAAAGAGTAGGAAAAAGGTGACCAATAAAGTGATTCCCTTCCCATCAATCCATGAACCTATTCTAGAAAAAGCAAAATAAGAGGATGATGAGGATGAAGAGGATAATATATCTTTGAATCAGAGGACTCTTCTCGCAAGAGCTACAAAGTTGAAAAGGAGAAGAAGCTCCACCATCACACCTTCATCTATTCCTAAGTAACCCATCTAGACTACTACATCAGAAGATGAAATGCAACAGTGGATAGATGAGTAGGATGTGGAGGGCACTAATGTCTTTCAGATGTCAGAATGCATCAATGCATTTCATGAAAACATATGTCCCTAAGGGCCCTAGGATGTGGAGGGCACTGATGTCTTTCAGATGTCAGAATGCATCAAAAGGGGTCATAGATTAACCTATGACCCCTTTCGACGCATTTCATGACAACATATGTCCCTAGGGGTTTTAGGACCCCTAGGGACCCATTTGGTTGGTTTGAATATGTCAAAAGAGGTCATACATTAACATATGACCCCTTTTAATGCATTTCATGACAACATATGTCCCTAGGGGCCTTAGGACCCCTAGGGACCCATTTGGTTGGTTTGAAAGCATCAAAAGGGGTCATACAATAATCTATGACCCCTTTCAATGCATTTCATGACAATGTATGTCCCTAGGGGCCCTAGGACCCCTAGGGACCCATTTGCTTGGTTCAAATGCATCAAAAGGGTTCATAGGTTAACCTATAACCCCTTTCAATGCATTTCATGACAACATATGTCCCTAGGGGCCCTAGGACCCCTAAGGATCCATTTGGTTGGTTTGAATGTATTGAAAGGGATCATATGATAACCAATGACCCCTTTTGACACATTTCATAACATATGTCCCTAAAGGCCCTACAAACCTTAGGGACCCATTTGGCTGGTTCGAATGTGTCAAAAGGGTTCATATGGTAACCTATGAGCCCTTTCAACACATTTCATGACAACATATGTCTCTAGGATCCCTAGGACCCCTAGGGGCCCATTTGGTTGGTTCAATTGCATTGAAAGTGGTTATAGGTTAAGGTTGGTTCAAATGCGTCGAAAGGGGTCACAGGTTAACCTATGACCCCTTTTGACACATTTCATAACAACATATGTCCCTAGGGGCCCTAGGACCCCTAGGGACCCATTTGGTTGGTTTGAATGTGTCGAAAGGGATCATATGATAACCTATGACCCCTTTTGACACATTTCATGACAACATATGTCCCTACAATGCTTAGGGACCCATTTGGTTGGTTTGAATATGTCGAAAGGGGTCATATGGTAACCTATGACCCCATTCGATGCATTTCATGACAACATATGTCCCTATTTGGTTGGTTCAAATCAACGCATTTCATGACAACATATGTCCCTAGGGGCCCTAAGACCTAGTTTGTTCGAATGCATCGAAAGGGACCATACGTTAACCTATGACCCCTTTCGATGCATTTTATGACAACATATGTCCCTAGGGGCCCTAGGACCCCTAGGGACCTATTTGGTTGGTTCGAATGCATCAAAAGGGGTCATATGATAACCTATGACCCCTTTCAATGCATTTCATGACAACATATGTCCCTAGGGGCCCTAGGACACCTAGGGACTCATTTGGTTGGTTTGAATGCATCAAAAGTGGTCATAGGTTAGCCTATGACCCCTTTCGACACATTTCATGACAATATATGTCCCTAGGGGCCCTAGGAACCCTAAGGACCCATTTGGTCAGTTTGAATGCATCAAAAGGGGTCATACATTAACTCTCTTTTGATGCATTTCATGACAACATATGTCCCTAGGGGCCCTAGGACCCCTAGGGACCTATTTGGTTGGTTCAAATGCGTCAAAAGGGATCCTATGATAACCTATGACCCATTTCAACATATTCCATGACAATATATGTCAGGACCCCTAGGGACCCCATTTGGTTGGTTCAAATGCATCAAAAGGGGTCATAGGTTAACCTATGACCCCTTTTGATGCATTTCGTGCTAACATTTGTCCCTAGGGGCCCAAGACCCCTAGGGACCCATTTGGTTGTTTCAAATGCATCCAAAGGGGTCATAGGTTAACCTATGACCCCTTTTGACGCATTTCATGACAACATATGTTTGACCTATTTGGTTGTTTCGAATCCATTGAAAAGTCTTTAAACACATTTCATGACAACATATGTCCCTAGGGGCTCTAGGACCTCTAGGGAGCCATTTGGTTGGCTTGAATGTGTCGAAAGGGATCATGAGGTTAACCTGTGATCCCTTTCGATGTATTTCATGACAATATTATATTTAATAATAATATAATACTATATATTTTCATATAATAATAATATATGACTAGATTATATAATTATTATTATTATATATATTACTATATTATATTTAATAATAATAATCATATATATTACTATATATATTTAATAATTATTATTATCATATATATTACTATATTATATTTAGTTATAATAATAATCATATTTATTACTATATTATATTAAATAATAATAATTATATATATTACTATATTATATTTAATAATAATAATCATAATAATTGAATATATATTACTATATAAAATAATCATAACCATAATCATAATCATAATCATAATCATATATAATAATAATAGTTAATAATAATAATCATAATCATATGTAATAATAATAGTAATGCCCACACTTTTCAAATTTTGGTTTCCTTCCAATATTTGGGTGGTTTCCCTCCAAAATTTAAAAAATTTAAAAATTTGGGTTGGGTTATGAATGCTTGAAAGAATTTTGGCCGCCACTTTTTGGGTACCCAATTTCATATCAAGGGTTTGATCTAGTATCGGATACCCAATTTGAAATCAGGTACCCGATTAGGCTTGGTATTTACCAAACCTATTTGGTCAATTCAAAAAATGTGTTTGAGAAAGGTTTCACTGATATTCATACTTCAAGTAGTCATTTGACAATATTATTTTCATCAAAACTCAATGAAACAAAAAGGGGTTTTTTTATAATGCTCTCAAGATTCCATTGATATAATTGCTGTCAAATTATGAGTTCGATAAGTATTTATTAGTTATTTTTTAATGAAGATGACTGTAAAGTGTTGATTGACATACTGATTGAAAAATAGATATAACTTTCAAATGGTATAACATTTTTGAAGTCCAAAAGCTGCACCACATTCTATGCTTCGCTAGTATAAGAAAAAAAAATTGGTAAAGTTTTTAATTAGTTAAGGTGGTCAGCCATGGGAGTTTTTTTATTGTGGAAAAGATATAGTAGAAAAATCATATTTAATTATTTATTTAGAATAAAAATACCCAAAAATATGTGTCACATCTGGGCATGAGTCTACTTTTTATATCTATAATTATATTTTAAAAAATTATCATTTGATTTTGATTAAGGTGGTTAGACATACACCTACTTTTATTTTCCCCTGAAAATTTTTGGAGTATTGCATTAAAATCCAAACTTTGACCAATGAAATAATTTTTTCTATAGATAAGGCCTAGTAATTTAGAAACTACGTTCAATTTCTTACAGATTATTTTATTACAACTTTTTGATATGAAGTGAAGAACCACTTTAAAATTATGTGTCAAGTTGACATAACACTAATTTGTTAGTTTTTTACTACCACTAAAGGCAATAGTTTGGTTGACCATGATCCTACACATACCCCAGTATTTTTCTAGTACTTCTATTCACAAAATATTATATAAAACTTTTCTCAAGTATGAACACCAAATCAAAGTTTTATCCCCAACTAAAAATATCATCAAATTTGCCAAGCTTTTATTCACAACCTTTGTTTTTCCATCAATATGTGGATCAACTGTAGAAATAAACTTCAACTCAGTGTCCATTTTCTTCCAAAAACTCTTCAAAAAGTAACCAACAAATTTACAGTCTCAGTTAAATACAATAGTCCTCAATAATCCATTCAATCTAACAATCTCTTTGAAGAAAAGTTCAACATGTTCTACATCAAGTGTCTTTTCAAAAGGTATGAAATGTGACATTATAGAAAATATATCCACAATAAAAAATATATAATCATACCCTCTTGTTGTCCTCAATAAGCCAAGAACAAAATCTATACATGATATCACTCCAAGGTTTTGCAGGTACTGAAATAGGTGTATACAGCTAATATTTGAATTTATTCCATTTGTATCTTTACAAACTCCACAACCCCTTAAAAACTTCTAAACATCCTTATATAACTACAACTAATAATACTTTTCCTTAAGAAAATTTGATGTATTATCAATACAAAGGTGTGCAACCAATCCACCATTATGTTTCTCTTTAATCAACTAACTCTCATAGATCGTCTCAATATACATAACTAAATTCCTTTGAACAACATACCTTCCTAGATGAAATAATTAGTAAACTTACTTGGTTGATCTAGTACCGGTGCTCTACACTCTCCCTATGCCTTGGAAAAATTGGTGTTAGTTTCATACAAATCCTTCATCTCATAAAATCCAAGATCTCAACTTTCATCTCGATAAACAAAGATCTTCATATGTTCAATACATTTACAACTCAATTAGATACTCCACTATTATGCTTGATTAAAAATGTGAAACTCTACAAATACTCAACCCATTTTGTATGTCTTTGATTCAACTTATGCCAACTTCCCAAATACTATAAAGCCTTATGACTGGTATACAACACAAACTCCTTAGGAATCAAATAATGTTTCCACTTCTTCAAGGCTTGAACAATAGTATAAGACTAATTATCATATACATAATACTTCCTTTTATCATCCTTCAAATTCTCATTGAAGAAATAAAAAAGGTCTCCTTCCTAACTCAACACAACTCTAATTGCACTATTACTTGCATCACACTAAACTTGAAATACTTTATTGAAATCAAGCAAAGCCAACATGGGAAATTTAGCAAACCTTTTGTTTCAAAGTCTCAAAATTCTTATCAGCTCCATGTGTCCACTTGAAATCATTTTTATCTCCTCTCATTATCTTGGTCATAGAATTGCAAACTACACTAAAATGTCTAATGAACTTCCTATAGAAACATGTCAACTCATGAAATGACCTTACCTCATTCAAATTCACATGTGTAGACCACTCAATAATTTCTTTAATCTTCTAAGGAAAGATCTTCAAACCATCAGTAGAAATTACAAATCATAAATACATAATTTCCTCCTTCATGAATGAGCTTTTCTTCAAATTAATCAACAATTTATCCTCTTTTAAATCTCTGAAATACTTGTCTAATATGCTCAAGATGTTATTCCTTAGTCTTAATAAATATTAGAAAACCATCCAAATAGGAGAAAGGTTTTTATGGGATGTCTATAGGTTGTCGAATACATCTTGGTGTTGAGCATGTGTGGTGGTAAGATGGGAATCCCATGAGGCCTTCAAGTTTGCGAGATCAATTATCTCACTCTTTATGTCAACCAAGAGTGCTTCAAGTCTTCTCACTATGTTGCTCAGTGCTCAGGAAAATAGTGCTTTTTTATTTACAATATGTGTTTGCATGATACCTTTCATGGTGGATAACTTTTAATGCACTTTTATCAGTCTAATGGCTCTATTCTCTTGCTGATCTTTGATCTGATGAATTAGGTTTAGTGTCCCTTGGGTTTTGGATAAGTAGTTAACTACAAAATTAGTGATTATATTAAAGGTATATTTTAATATTTCTAGCTCTTGTTGAGATTTTTGTAGGTTATGTTCTAGATTCGATGAGAGTGTTCATAGATCTAATGTCTTCTTCATGACCAATGTTGAGGCCTGCAAAGTTTCTTTCAGTTTTTCATTTGCCTCTTATCGAGTGGTATTTCTTTATTCTACCAGATTGTGTGATTTATTTATTCTTTTGGTTTCTAGCTTCTTTTCCACTAGTGCTTCTACACTTCCTTGATTATCCTTTACATTTTCAACCAATTTGGAAAGTTGTTTGATGATATTAATAGTACAATCATATATGACATTTGAGGCTAACTCAACAATTATATTTTTAGTGATTAACAATGGCCTTTCTCATTCCTTCTTCTTGAGATTTTTTACCTTTTCAATTATTATCTATACTCATTTATTTCTATATATATATATAGATATAGATATGTCTTTGATCATTACATTCTTTTCTACAATTATGGAATCTAGTTTCTCCTTTTCTTCTATTGTGCAACTAGCATCCTAATAAAATTCTCCTTCATCTTCAGAGCTTGAAGATGATGATGATGATGGGTAGTGGTGAAGATGTCATCATGTTCCTAACTAGCCTTTTCTTCTTCTTAGAGTAATCACCACCTATCATTATTGATATTCTTGGTTCTCTCTTTATAATTATTTGTCCATGTGTTCTACTTTCAAAGAATCTTGATCTTGAAGATGTCAGTCTAGTTGTAATACCTTGTTCTTCTTCTTGTATCTCTTCTTCTTCTTCGGGCTTTTCACCTTCGTTTGGTGGTGATTCCATTTCTTCCTCTAATTCTGGGGACTATTCTGCAAGGGTTCTTTATCTAGTACCTATACGAGTTCAGGTTATGTATCCCTTTTATCTTTATCCTTTTCTAATGATGAATCAATAGTGATCGTGGTTGTCTTGATTGTTTCATCATTTTTTTTTTATTCATGCCCATAAGTGACTTGACTTATTCCTCTATAATTTGATCACTATTTTTGTAATGAGTCAAGCAACTCCTAGTTGCTTATCCTTTCCAATGTCAATTTCAACTATAGTTGACTCTACAAAGTCACATTTTTTGTCTCTTATTTCTCTTCATATTGTACGTCTTCCACTCTTTGAGGGCTAGGATTTTCCTATCTTTTCCTATCTCTTTTCTTCAACTCCTTTATCTTTTTAACTCTTGAGCTAGGTTCTACCTCTAATTGTTTAGGCTTAACTACCTCTAGGACCTTGAATTGGATGGTTCCTTGGTAACTCCTTGATTTTTTTAATTTTTCATATAAGAGTCCACATATGGAGTCATCTCTTTTATAGGTTAAATAGTTCCTCAAATTATTTAATGATTACAACTGCTCTCATTGCATCATCTTCAAATTCAGTCTATTATGACTCTAGTTGATCCTACAAAGATTCCCCTTCCTCTCAAGCTTGAGTCATTTGTAGGGGACTTGAATCTAGTTCTTCCTCTATTTCTTCAATGCTCATGATCTTGAATATTTTTTTCTTGTATGGGTTAGATGCCTAACTTCTAGTTATTATATGTGGATTTGGATATTGAACTTTCTTATTCTCCATGAGAAACCTATTTTTTATCTCTGCACAAATGTCAAATCTTGGTAGGATATAACTTTTCCCTGATGATACTAACTATTCTACATGGGTTCATGCATCTTCATCCTTCACTTCGTAATTGAACGGTGTCAATTATAGAGTTCTTGGTTGAGCTACACATATAATGAACTTGTTTGTGTTTGCCAAGAAATACACACATAATGAACTTGTTTGTGTTTTCCAAGAAATGCACTTGATCATTTAAATTCTTCACTAAACTAGTGGGTATCCTTTCCCTTTGATTCGTCTCCTTCTAGAAACCCTTGAAGTAATCGCATATCATGGCATTCCCTTTTCCTTCCAATTTCTTGTATAGTTCTCTTATTTATGCCATGGCCAATTGTTTTTCACTCCACTTGATTTGTGGGGATCCAATAAATTATCCTCTTAGATAGAAAGTCATGCATACTAGTATATATCTTGATTATAGGATTTGATCCTTATGACCATTCACTATCTTTCCTAAGTTCTCCATTATCTTCCTATGTAGATACTCACATAGATAAATGTTTTATTTGTAGATGGCCTAAACTTATTTGTATGTAATGTTACTAGGGATATAATTTTCCCTTCCAAATATGGCATTCATTGACAGATCAACTCTACATGCATTAAAACTAGTTACCCTTTCAATTAAGTCTTTTTGATCCTATATGGGTTGTCCAACCATGCATATTTCTCGTGAATTCTTATCAAGAAAAATCTCACCCATTTCTTCATGGAAGAAGTTGGGTAAATCCACCACTCTTCTTAGCATGAAACTCTCTAGATCTTTGTAGTAGTCCTTTAGAGTACCTTATGAAAATAATGTTCTATGGATTTCTCCTATCTCTTTGTCATATATATCCTAGATTTCAACATCAAAGAAATCTCTTATTAAGTAAGACATCATTCTGAAGTAATGACAATGTCATTTCATCTTGCATTTCTTCACCTCTCACTATGATTATCTTGTACTTTGGATGAGGCTTTCTCTCAATCAGATTTACATTGTTCATTTCCTCTACCATTTTTCTTGCTTGATTTAAGATTTAACCATTGTGCAAGGTTTTGAGAGATTCTTATTGCTAATGATACTATCACAATTTTTGTTATGAGCTCTTAGGATTTTTTAGTGTGAAAGCACAATTTATTTTGATAATTAAAAGTATTAGATGATTCTCAATCCTCATATTTATGTCAAGAAATTATAAGGTTAGGTTTATAATGTTCGAAGATAATTTTACCTACCACATGACATATGTCATTAATGCTCCTTTATCTCTCTATAACAATTAATGTTTTCCTTTTGCTCCTTTTCCTTAGTGTCATCTTCTTCTCCTTTCTTATCTAATCTGTATCAGTTTAGATGGGGGACTAGTTTATGAATATTTATTTTATCATCTAATCCCTCTAAGATTTATGAGCTTATTTTATTTTTGAGGTCTTGCTACTGACTGGTGAGTTTGTAACCTCATTTGGCTCTACTTAAGCTGCTTCATTCATCTTCATCCACTTGGTGGAAAATTGCTTCTCTAGTTGTTCCATGGTCTTGTTTTTCTCTTTGATGACAAGGGATTTGCTTCCTTGTCTTCTACATCTTATTTAGTCTCTTGCAAGATGAAAAATCTTATGGTAAATGTAATAGGTCATTCTAGTACCCTTCCATGGTCCTAAGCTATTCCTTGGCTTCATCCTCAACTTGCATTGTATTTTAAAATTTCCTTCATTTTTGCAGGGCATGTAGACTAGTGTGAGAAACATGTCCCTTCTAGTGGGTCATGTTTCCTTGGGATATCTTTATTTGTCTCTTGCCCTCATTTGTAAGTCTTCTACTCAATGCGAATACTTGTTGCAATAATAACAATATTCATATATTATCTTCTCATTAAATGAGATATACATTATTATGTATCATGGTCAAAGAGATGGAAGTTGTTGCAATACCCATCATAGGACAATATTAAATAGGCATAATCTCCTTAAACCAACACACGCCAAATGTGTGCCCTTTCTTACCTTTTGGAGACATGATTCCTAACTTGTTTTTGTTGTAGTTTTTCTCTCCAAAGGTTTCTCCTTCCTCATTCTTGCTTTCACGTTGGTAACCAAGACTGGCTCTGCTCTTGTTTCTTCTTTGATCCTTCATTTTCTCATCAATCTTCTTAGAGCTCTCATTGAATCTCCTCATCTTTTTATTTTGCTCATTTTTTCTTCTCAGCTCTTTATCAAGCTCAAGAACTTTCTCTATTAGTTCCATGAATGGATCCATATGTGGATGGTTGCTCTCCTTAGTCTTCATCTCATTATTTCTCCTTTTTGTTGCTCCAACTTCAACCTTTTTTGTGATGGTTGTCTCTCTTATATCTTGATATCTAGTAACCTCTCAGTTAGCTATGTCTTCTCCTTGTTTAAATGAGCAATAGTTCATTTCAACTGGTCATTCTCAATCATCAATTTAGAGATAGCTTCTTTTGACTCTTCTAATCCACTATGCTCCTCTAAATGTTCAATGATCTCTTGACTCTTGCTAAGATTTTTCATCATCTTTTCCCTCTTGATCAAGGACTTCCTAAGTTTTCCTTTTAGGTCTTCAATCTTTTCCAAGGCTTTTTCAAATGTCTTCTTAGCGATATCATTAGATCTTCCCTCATTTTATTAGAATTTCTAGAATAGGTATTTTCACTCTTATAGCAATTATTGGTTCCAACTAGTATTGAGTGGGGGAATGAATTAGTACCTTCTTGAAAATAGATTATTCTTTCAATCACTTTAACTATGCCTAACATAAGCCACTTGACAACTAAGACCAAGATAAATGCAATATGATAAAATAAATTTAACACACAAAAGAATTCATCAAGTTGACACAAATATTTTTTGCATGGAAACCCTTCGTTAGAGGGTGAACACTACAGTGGGAATAATATACCCACTAGTGCTCATAATGCATGTATAGGGTTGCCTTGTTAGGATGTACAAGTGTTTCTTCTAGAAATGCATCCTATTAGGAATTCGTATAACCTATTAGGGTTACAAAAGCCTATGAAAGATACCTTGCTTAGAGGATTTACAAATCTCCTTCTTAGAGACACCTTGTTTGAGGATTTTATAATAAGATTACTAATTAAGCTTGTCCTATTAAAAGGTATGAATAAATGCAATGGTAAGAGAGCATACTACTATATATAGACCTTGAATGTGGAACTAACTTGTCATGTAGATTTCCATTTTTTATCTTTGAAGATTTACTAATTTTCTTGTTTTCCTAGTGAGTTATCCTGTCTCAGCTCTTCCCTTGGTTGTTTGTAAATAGCCTGCTGTTGTATTCTCTTGCTTCACAACTTATCTTCTTATAATCTTTTAGATCAATTGGTGACCATATAGTATAATCTTCTTGATGGAACCTAACATTATTAGGTGCCAACTAGTATAGGATGTCAAGAAAAAATGAATTTAGGTCAACCAACGACCATACAGGATGGTTTGGTTGAGTCAGCAAGGGAAGCATGAAGAAAGATACTCGTGACTGTCATATCATAAAGTGGGTAGAAGTGTACTTATCATTGCACTTAATGACCTAATATGGTTTTCATATCCAGGAATAGTCAAAATTATTCAAATTTGAATTCTTTCCAATAGAGAATATCATCAAGAAAACAACACACCCATGGATCTTGTATAAAAATGTCACATCTGACAAGAACAATGCACTATTACAATAGGAAGTCGAGCTAGAAGTAGGCTTGAGAATTCAAATTTTTAATTTGTAGACTATGGTTTTAAAGCCAAGAAAGATGAGACTATAAAAGGAAATAGTTTCAAAAGACAAAAGCTTATAATTTTGATTTATTAGCCAGAGACCCAAGAGAGTCTAGCTAAGTGTAATCTTGAGGTGTGAAGAGAGTGACAAAGTAAATTCATAGCTAAAGATTTATCATGTGTATAGAGGAGAAGCTAGTGAGCAAGAACAACATGACTGTGAACATCTACAAGAGAGAGCAGAGCCAAGCACACAAGTGATCATGCTTGAAGTTGTAAGACAAAGAGAAAGAAGAACATAGTTCCAAATACGTCCAAAGAGATGAAAGTGTAGTAGTTATTTTACTAGATCATTCCCTATTGTTTAGTAATATCTAAAAGAGTAAATCACATTGAGGTGGAACCTATAAAAAAAATTCTATTAAATGCCCTAACAAAGTGACACGTTCACTTCCTTTATTAAGTCCTTTAACCAAGTTTCTACTAAAAGGGAATGACTTTAACAGGTCTCATCAAAATCCCTTAACTAGGTGGCACCTAAAAGTGCCATTGTAATATTTTAATAGAGATAATATCTTGATCGAGTGCACTTCAACAGAGTGAAAGCTTTGTGAGGATCAACTCACACACCTTATTTTTTATCCTAGTTGGGTTTCCACAAGATAAATTTTGTGTTATGCATTTTTATGTCCATGTTCTTCCTTTTTAGTTAATCCTAATCAATTCAGTTGTAGTCAATGCAAAGCTATAGACTAGTGCGAAGTAGTATACTAATTCACCTTCCACCCCGTCCTCTGTATACTAACTTGTGATTAGAAAAACACTAGGTATCAAAGCCTAGGCCCTCTGAAGTAAGAGTTTAATAGTTCAAAGAAAATATCAAGATGTCTAAAAGAGATGCACCAAAAATTTCCAAGGAAAACTATATCTCATGGTGCAAAAAGATGTGCTTGCATTTGAGAAATCTTGATAATTCTTATCAGACCCATGTAGAGGTCAAATATGTTGAACCTATTGGTCAACTTAGTCTAGGCCAATTAAAGGAGAAGTAAATGAACACATCCATAATGGATTCTCTAGCCAGCACCATGTCCTAATCTAAGCACAGAGATGTTGAAGGTGTGGAAACAACATATGAGATGTGGGAGAAGCTCAAAATCATCTATGGTGGAGATAAGCCTATCATGAAGGCTAAAGTTGAAAGCTTGAGAGGAAATTTTGATGACATGACGATGCAGGAAGGAGAGGACATTAAGGCTTATGAAAAATGAGTAAAAGATGTGATGCTATCCATCAAAGTTTCTAGAGGTGTACTACAAGAAGATGAGTGTGTAAGCAAGATACTAAGAACCTCGCAACCCAAATATTCCATAAAGATGTCATTCATTTAGTAGTTGATAATAATAAACAAATGGAGGTATCTCTTGATTCCTTAACTGTATTTGAGCTAATAAACTTTGACAAAAGTCAACCACCTAGTTTGAAACTACATTCAAGGCCTCAATTGCATTGACTAGATCACAAAAAGGAAGGGAGGAGGCAAGTACATCTAGATACAGAAGAGAACTAGAGAGTCTCTATGTTGAAGAAGCTAAACAAGAAGAGTTGGAGGCTATGTTCATGAAAAGAATGGTCAGAAGGAAAGGTAAGTACAAAGGTAAACTTTCATTCAATTGCTTTAATTTCAAGAAGGTAGGACACTATGTTATTGGATGTCTAGAGAATGCGGAGTCTAGAAAAATATGGAAAAATAAAAAGGGATGGAGAAGAAGTGATGCTTCATTTTCAAAGAAGGTGTGACTGATGAAGAGTTAACTAGTGATGGTGATGAAGAAAAGGATGAGGTATTATTTTTTGTTGTCACAGAAGAAAGGGTGGGATGAGCCCTGTTAATCAGTACTAGTATTCACAAGAATTGGATAATCAATACTGAGTACTCACATTGCATGTCTAGTGACAACATCAAGTTCCATGCGGTTGAAGCCTATGAAATGGTGAAGTTCAACAACAACTCACCATGTACAGTGATAGGTATGGGTATTGTATCCCTAAATGAATCCACTCATTTTGAAGATGTATATTTAGTGCAATGATTAAAATATATCATGTTGAGTCTGGTGAAGTTGATGGATAGAGGTAATAGGTTAGAAGTCAATAAAGGGTCTTGCTAAATATTTGACAAGACATGCAAACTTTTAGCTATGAGGGATAAAGAAGAGGTAACCTTTTCTACCTCAATATTTCTAATGATAAATGCTTGGTAGCTAAGAATGAAAATAATTGTATGTGGCATAGAAGACTATTTTATGTAAATTTAAAATCATTGTTAAGGTAGGAAGGAAAAACGGTGTAAGTTTTCAACCTACTATTACCAAACCAAGCAATGTTATGTGTAAAAATTGTCAACTAGAAGAAATTGGCAAGTTCTAGTTTCTCTAGAAGTCACTTACTTCTAAACAAGTTCTAGATCTAGTTCATATTTACTTGTGTGGTCCCATGAGGATCAAGAGTGTATCTGGCGATAGATACTTTATGCTATTTATTGATGATTTTTCTAGAATGATGTGGATTTTATATTTAAATGAAAGGTCAGAATCCCTCCACAAGCTCAAATTCTACAAGGAAAATATTGAAAGGGAGACTAGTAGAGCACTAAAGTACTTAAGATTAGACTAGGGAGGTGAGTTCACCTCACAAGAGTTTGAAGGTTTTCTATGAGGAGCATAGAGTAAAAAGACAAATGTCAAATCCTAGGACATCTCAACAAAGCAGTGTTGTTATCACAAGTTTCTAGATTAAATTGTGTGTCTTTTTAGCATCAACATTTTAGATCACACTCTATGATCCATCATCAGGATGAATAGAAAGAGAATATAATTTCTCAAAGAAGAAACATAACTATCATAGATTGTGCTAGAACATTGATGGTTTAAAATAATGTTGCAAAGATCCACTAGAGAGTAGGTGTGACCATAACTATGTACTCCTTGAATAGAGTACAAGTGAAGATGGGAATAAACAATACTCCTTGTGAACTATGGTTTGGTCACTCATTATCTATGAGTTAATTCATGGTATTTAGAAGAAAATTCTAGATAAAGAGAGATGAATATCAAGGAAAGTTTGAACCTAACAGTAATGAGGGCATCTTTCTAGGGTACTCTACCAAAAGCAAGGCACACTAGTGTTTGAACCTCTGGACAAATAAGATTGTGGAATCTACCAATGTGAGGGTAGATGAGTTTCTAAGAGAAGAACAAGGAAGATAAAAGAAAAAAATAGAAGACTACAAATAGTTTAAATACATCCCACTAAAGGATACACTGGAGAGAGTTCTGATAGAGGTGGAACTCTTACAAGAAGTTGTACCATCTTAGGTAGAAGATGCTTAGCCTAAAGAAAAAAGAGCAAAAGCACCTGAAGGGGAATTGGTGCTAGAAAAGTATGTGGGAAGACACTACTTAACCAATCAAATCATTGGAGATAAAGATGTTTTCTCTCACACATGGAGCCTAAAGTTACAAGGGAAGATCTCAAAATGAAGACTAGAGAAAATCCATGGAGGAAGAGATTGATCAAATAGTAAAGAATGATACATGGACCTTGGTGACCTAAAAAAAGGACAAAAATGTCATTGGTACATTGTGGGTGTTTTGAAATAAGATGAACAAGGATGGAGAGGTACTAAGAAATAAGGAATGACCATTTTGCAAAGAATATGTGCAAGAGGAAGGCATAGACTGTGAAGAAACATTTGCATTGATGGACAAACCAAAAAGAGTCAAAATACTCATAGCATTTGTAACATACAAGAACTTAAGACTGTACCAAATGGATCTAATATCTTCATTTTTTAATGGATTTCTAGAGGAGGAAGTGTACATTGAGAAATCTAAAGGGTTTAAGAATGAAGACGAAAAAAATTGAGTGTGTAGACTAAGAAAATCTTTGTATGGATTAAAACAAGCACTGAGAGCATGGTATGAGAAAGTGCTTTCATACTTGATAAAGATTAGGTTTATAAGAACAAGTGACAACTAAAATCTATACATGATGAAAGGGAAAAAATAAAGTTTGTTGATTGTAGAGAAATTTTTGGATGACATCATCTTTGGAGGAGATGATAAACTGAGTGCTAAATTCATTGAAGCTATGAAAAGAGAGTTTGAAATGTCTGTGATTAGAGACATCAAATTCTTAATTGGATTTTGAGTATCCCAACTAAACGGAGGGATCTTCATAGGGAAAACTAAATATGTGAAGAAGATTCTGGAGACATTCGGTATGGAGGAAGAAAAATTAGTGGACACCCCAATGGTGACCATTTACAAGCTATCAAACCAGGATGAAAGCCCTAAATTAAATTAGACACTTTACCTATCCATGATTTGAAACCTTTTGTATGTTGTGTACAACATACTAGACCTAGCATAGGTAGTTGGAATAGTAGCCATATTTTTTGTCAAACCAAAGGAGTCACACATGGTAGTTGTGAAAAGAATCTTCAGATATCTAAAGGGTACTAAATATTGTGGCCTATCGTATCCTCAAAAGGGAAAATTTTAGCTTAATTTATTTATTGATGCTAGCTAGGTGAGGAACATAGATGATAGGATGAGAACAATTGATGGTGTGTTCTTTCTTGGTGGAAGACTGGATGCATGGGCAAGCAAGAAGAACTACATATCATAGTCAATAGCTAGAGAAAAATATGTTCTTGTACCAATGAATCACACTCAATTTTCTTGGTTCAAACAACCAATTGAATTAATCCAATATAAAATGGAGGAACCAATATGATCAACTATGATAACACTAGCACAATCAATATATCCAAAAATCCATTGATTCACTTAAAGACAAAGCACATATCAATCAAGTACCATTTTATGAGAGAGAAAGTATAGGAAAAAGAGGTAAGGTTGGAGTATGTACCAACCAAGGAGAAACTGGCTAATATCTTTACAAAACCCCTTCAATAGAATACCTTCAAGTATTTGAGAGAGAAGTTAGGGGTCTTATCCCTATCAAGCCTGAACTAAGAATAGACAAGCATGCATCAATCCTTGATCAGCAAGTAGAGAGATCACATAATAGATTGATGAGATCAAAGAACTACCTCAAAGGGGGAGAAATCAAAGTCAAAAAAAAGTCACCTTTGGTATTGTTGTCAAGAGGAGAGAAGTTGATAAGAGAAAAAGGAGAGAAACAAAGGGGAAGCTAAACAAGAGAAGTTGAGAAGCAGAAGATGAACACAAAAAGAATTGAATTCAAGGTAAACCCATAAAGGAATAAGAAAAATAAAAGTATGTGGATGCATCATCTCAAGGGGAGATGTTGAAAGAAGAATAGAAAAAGAAGGCACCGGAACAATAAAAGTTTTTAGGTGTTGCCATGAATTTCAAATGGGGAGATTGGTTGCATAACTGACTCAAAGCTCAAAGGTGGCCCAGTAGAATGACTAGTGGACTCATTTATGATGATGTAACTATTTATGTTAAAGCATAAGAAGGAACCAAGACTAGTAGGGAGCACTAATCACCAAAGCACATTGATATTGTATGTGTGACTCTAATTCACAAGGGCAATCAGAGAAAGATGAAGTACAACCACAACATAGGCAATAAAAAATGAGATCCACTCAGATGGAAGTATGTGAAGTGAAGAGAGAATGTGTAGAAGGATATCAAGGAGAAAGGAAGTTATATTGACTGGTGACCATACAGGATGGTTTGGCTGAGTCAGCAAGGGGAGCATGAAGCAAGATACTCATGATTGCCACATCATGAAGTGGAAAGAAGTGCACTCATCATTGCACTCAATGGTGATGAGGTTTTCATATCAAGGAACACCTAAAAGAATTCAAATTTGATTTTTTTCCAATAGAGTGATTCATCAAGGATGCAAGACACCTATGAATCTTGTATGAACATGCCACATCAAACAAGAGCAATGGACTACTACAACGAGAAGTCAAGTTAGAAGTAGGCTTGAGAATTCAATTTTTTTAATCACAGAGTAGGGGTTCAAAGCCAAGAAAAAAGAGACTATAAAATGAAACAAAGTCTAAAGATAAAATGTTACATTGTTGATTGATTAGCCAGAAAGCCAAGAGATTTGAGCTAAGTATATTCTTAAGTGTAAAGAGAATGACAAAGTAAATTCATGGATAAGGAGTTAGTGTATGTTCTAAGGAGAAGCCAGTGAGAAAGAAAAACATGAGTGTGATCATGTGCAAGAGAGAGTAGATCCAAGTGTACAAGTGATCATGTATAAAGTTGCAGATCCAAGAAAAGGTAGAGCATAGTTCTAGACAAATCAAAAGAGATAAGAAGGGATCTATTTCCAAGATAATTGTGATGAGTCCTAGTAGTGCTCTATTTTCACTAGTCTTTCCTCATCTACCCTTCACCTTTCTGTCATAAAAAATCCTTCTTTTCAAATTATTGGTAGTAAAATAGAATAATTAGTCCCTCTTTAAAAGATGGGAGAATAATTCCTAAAAGTGATCAATTTTTCAAGAAATGACACATTTAAACTCAAATTTTCTATAGGAACTGTTGGATGAACTAGAAGGCTCATGGAGAGACTAGAATAGGAGCTGAAGAAATGCACCTTTGTTTTGATTTCCATTAGTTAGTTAAGCTAATTATAGTATATAGTATAAAACTACAAAAGGATTGAAGACAAACTTTGATATTCTCTATTTTCTAGTTTAAAACTGCTGGCCAATGGCCAAAACACACTTGTATAATTTTAGAATTAAGGCCTGTGGTCATAATCATTCAATCTAAACTCCATTTTTGTACTTTTTAAACTATATAAACTTATGTATAATCTTAAGATAGTAAGCTTGATATCAATACACTCGAAATGGTTAAGATTCTAGTAAAGATTCTTTTATTTTATTTTTTTCCCTTCAAAATGACAAGTTTATCTTTAAAAAAATTGAGTTAAATAAGTAAGACAGTTCAAATTATGTTAATTGGAAATTCAAGATGCAGACCCTAGTGGAAGGGTACAATGTCTAGACCATTGCATGTGTTCTAAAGTCAAGCCTTTTAGACCTCAAAATGTTGTTCAAGGTTAGGAGAAAAGATTCAAAAAATTCAAGATTATCTTATGAATTTCTATACAAGACTCCATCATCCCTCATATACACTACTACATTTGGACCCAAATTGCGACGATCACCCATCACCTAAGTGACACAAATAGGAATTGGCTCCCATCAAACGAGCGTCAAACTTTTGTCATCGCAACTTGCAATGGCAAGGGCTTTTGTCAAAATTGTAACACCAAAAGCTATCGTGAATTTAATCCAGATGGGGCCATACACCATCACAATTTCACCGCTATCATAAACCACCACAAATTACACTGTCATCACAAATTCACCCTAAATGTTGTGAAGGGATATCACTACTTCTACTAGTACCAGGAAATCCTTAAAAGATATGTATGAGATTACAAATATAAATAGAAATTTATTTTTGAAGAGAAATTTTATTTCTATTAATATGAAGAAAATGAAAGTATTAGTGATTATTTATCTAGAATCAATGATTTAAGGTATATAAGTGTAGACACTTAAAATTGTCCCTAAAAACTATATTAATTTATTTAATATTGCCCATGACATTGTAATTAATTATTAATTAATTAATTATATTGGTCACATTATTCTACTTATTTAATTAAATTAATTAATTAGATAAGTTCATTCTCTTAAGTATTTTAATTTAATTTAAATACTCCTAGCCCTAATGTGTTAAATTAATTTAACACATGATCCTCCATGTTTCCCCTTTTTAAATAAATTTTATTTATTTAAATCCCCACATCTCATTAATTCTTCTAAACCTATGACTAAATTAAATCTTATTTAATTTAATCTTAAGTCTACCCTAAAACCTAGCCTATACCCATCATTTTCATCCTTTTAAGCCTACTTCTTCTCTAATCCCACTTAATAATCCTAATCTCCTTCCTAATTCCCCTCATTATCCTAAGTGTGTGTTCACACATGTGTGAGAAGGCATGCTTCCACACTCCTCTTGCACTTTTGTCTCTCACTCTTCCTCTCAAGTTTGCTCACACATGTGTGAGAAAACTTTGAATATTTGACCACTTGCATGGCTTGCATGTCACCTTGTGTGGCACCTACATGGATGCCACCTCACCAAGACCTCTCTCAATCCTATAAATAGAGGCCTTGTCTCATGTTGGAAATATTCAAGATATGATATGTTACTAAGAGGTGAGGGATGAATTAGTAACATCAAAACTTTTTAAACAATTCAGCACTTTAACCATATATACTATTCTCAATTCATTCATTTAATCTACAACATATATGAGAGAACAAACATTTATAACACATGTACACAATGATTTGATGACCCAGAAACCTTCCAAATAGAAAGTAAAATTGGGGTGGGGATGATACCCACAAAGCTTTGTTACTACAGTATGAAGTTGGCCTGTTAAGGCTTACATTGACCACTTCTGGTGATCTGCCCTGTTAGGAGCACAAAGGACTGCTAGGTCCACCTTGTTAGAGGATTTACAAACATACACTGAAGTATGCACTCTGATAGAAGTTTTATACAAAGATTGTTAAGTCTACCCTGTTAAAGGATTTAAAAAATTGATTCACCTGTTAGGATGAAATAGTGGATCTACTTACAAACTTGATTTGCTAATTAGATCCTTGAAGTATAGATCACCTCTTGTGACTAATGAATCTTTACTGCTCCTTGTAGACCTTGCTAAATATTTTGCTCTTCTATTGATTCACATTTACACTTCTCAAAACATTGCATGTCTCTCTTGATACTCTCATCCATATATCATACATCTTGCAAATGATATAATACATTACATATATACCATACCAATAATTACAATTGCAAGGTCAGCCATAACACAAGTGAACAAAACATTATTGAGTCGGCCCAATAGTAAATAACTCGAGTCCACTAAACTGACTCGACGACCTTCTGATACTCGGTATCCACTGCATTACTCAACATCATCATGCACTCGGTAGAAGTGAAGGCTTGGTCCATACTAATCACTTGACCTAGTTCTGAACTTGGTAACCACAGGTGACTTGGTAAATGTAGTGTCACTCAGTAAAAATTGAATCTTTTGTTTACATTGCTTTCACTCGGTAAACACTACACTTTCATTACTCGGTAAATATTGTGCTTCCATCACTCGGTAAACATTACTCTTCCATCACTCGATAAATACTGTGAAGCTTGGTGAACACTGGAATGCTCAGTGTGAACTGTGAAGCTCGATATGAACTACTTAAGTGATGAACCTATAAGGTAACCATTGAATGCTCGGTATACACTGTAGATGCTCAGTGTAAACTATGAATCTCGGTGAGTGTAGGAAACTAAGTGCTAAGCTCGGTAGCTATACTAATATAGATAAGTGTTGTCACTAATGGCAATAATAACTTAATGCCAACAATCTCCCCCTTTGGCATTAGTGAAAAAACACTTATAAGTCAAAACATATGTACATTCCCTAACTCAATGAATTTTGGTTTTTCAAAATTGATCTTTGTAGAACTGCTGCATATACATTTCTATATACCTTCTTGCTGACTAATAATGTATATACAAAGATACTTATGTACACATGCTAAATCTAATGAGTGCTAACTCCCCCTATCACTTATAGTGATAACTCTTCTCATTTATTATGATGAATCTATGAATCTCTGAATTTCTCTCCCTTTTTGACAATAATGCCAAAGGACTGCATATACACAATTTATATGGCTACACCAAAGTGAGATAGAAATTCTTTATGTACCTTAAGGATGGTTGCAAAAGTACTATCCCAAGTCTGCTGCAAAATTTGATAGGTGGGGAGAGCAATTTGAACTTCTGCTAATAATTGGATCAAGTGATCAGCCACTGAGAAGTTCTGATCTTGGACCAATGTTTTGCAATGAACAAGATGTTTTTGCATTGTGTCCATGATAGGAAGGATCATGTTCTGGATGTCTATGAGTGTAGACTGGATTCTAGCTTCCTCTCTCAATAGTTATGCCTGTACATCTGCCAAATATCTGATCTTGGTGTGATGGGAGATTGTGGAGGAGGAGTCCACCTTCAACTTGGATGCACTTGATTGCATATCAATGTCAATCTTATTTAACTTATCCTTTATTTCTTTGGTAAAACCAGAAACATCACAAAGTTTAGCAAAAATTGATGCTACATTATTTTTAAAAATTTAAAATTTTCCAAAAATGTTGACAATTCAACTTTCTTTATTGCTATCTTTTGAGCAATATGCTCTAGCACCTTATTATCAAATTTCTTTTCAGCTTTCTCAATAAGTTTCTCTTGTCTGGAAGAATCGTCATTAAATTTTAGTATAAAATGTGTTGAGTAGAAAATACTTCAACACCTATAGCATCTGTAATTATATTCTTGGCATTTTCAATTATTCTATATTCCTTATCCCTTTCTAATCTTAACTATTTTTGCGTAGCTTTCATATCTATCAGTTGACTGGCTAACCTCATCTCTTCAATGGTAGCATTGTCATAGTCAAACTTTGGAATCACTATTTCTATGTCTAAGTCAATATCTTCTCCAATTTCCTTTCCAATGATCATAAGTTTTAATGGATGCTTTTTTTTGACTTTTGTGATGACTAGTTTGACCTTAGGAACAAACACAATAGTGGAGATAGAAGGGCTAGCAGTGAAAATTGGGATAGGACTTGAGGATTGAATGCCAATAGAAGTATTAACTAGATCAAAAACACTTCCCAAAAATGGTGTCATTCTCGGTAGAGTACCCATAGTAGTATCTGAACTGATTGGAATCGAGGTGGATGCAGATGATGCTAATGGAAACAAAACTCTAGAACTTACTGGAATTGATGGATACAAAATTGTGGAACTTACTAGTACACTCACTGATGATGAAGGAGCTGAGGAGGTTGACTCAGTGGCTGAAGAAGTGATAGACAGCTTGGTAGATGAAGTGCTTGGCACCTCTGTTTTAGATACCTGGAGCTAGCAAGAGGTTGGTGAAGATTGAGAAATTGATGTAACTATTGTGCTCACAATTTCACTTGCAGAAGTTGTCTCCATAGTGGATGTAACAGTCTTTGGTGGAGAGTGAGGAAGGGGGATGCAATCACTTCTGCTGCAATTTTAACTAGATCCTCTTCATTTTTATCTTCCTCATGTGCTTCTTCCTCCTTGTCTTCTTCCTCTTTTTCTTCCATTAGTGCATGCAACTCTCCTAGAGTAACTATGATGGATGGAGTGCTATCAAAATCATCACTGTCACTGATGTCATCATCCTTGATTTCAACTAGATCTTCACTGGGCTTTTGCAGATGATAGATGTTCTTCCACATGTTTGTTGCATCATTTACGACATGCTCAATGTCCTTAATTAAAATCAAACATGTGTGAAATCTAATCATCATTTTACCTTCATGTTTCTTCATAGTTTCCTTAATGTTTGGTCCAGTGAGACTCAGTAGAAGATTCCTTAGGGATTGCTCATATATGTCTTTGGCCGTTTGGGTGGTTGACTCCCATCTTGGTTGCAATCTCTCCAATAGCTCTTTGGAGATTTGAGGGGCGAGCTGGTCCGGGGAGTATTTCCATTTACCCATCTTATTGAGTACTAGTTCCTCAATTTGTAGTTTCTCAACATCAATTCTTGTTTCAAATTTCAATGCCTTGAAATTTGTGATGCCAGCTCCCTCTTCCAATTTTTTAAGTCTTTCCTCAAATTTGAGTGGAGGCCTGACAAGTATAGGTTCCTACTTGCCTTTTCTGGTTCTTCTAGAGAATGCTGCAGTAGGCTTCTTCTTAGGTTTCGTAATAATTGCCTTACTTTTCTTCTTTGGCGGTTCCTCTTTAGATTCATGTTCTTCTTTTTCTTCGCCTCCTTCTTCTTTTTCATCATCTCCTTCATCCTCACCTTTTCCTTCTGTAAGCATAAGATGGCCGATAACAATTTTCAACTTAGCTATATTCCTCTTGCCTTTGCTTATAGCCTGGGGTAGGTTGATTTCAAGCTCAATTCTTTTCTTTGCCTCATCATATGTTCTGAAAATTTGTTGCTTTGGGTCTACTAGCTCATTCACCAGTGCTTCAATAATGTCCCTGGCCTCATCAATATTAACCTCATAAGGAAGAGGTTTCACCCATGCAACTCGGGGTCTAACTACCTGAATGTATATTTTATCACAATCAACCATAAAGCATACATCATCTTCATAGTCTTCAACCAATTTTGGTGGAATTCATAACCTAATATTCATCCTTTCCTTGAAATCTTCAAAATAATTGTCCATGATGCTATCGAAGTTTTCACCCATTTTTGCTACAAACTCATTTATCTAATAAAGAATGGGAATATCTTTTCTCCATACTACAGTTCTTTTTGATGGAAAGAATTTTTGAACATAGAAGAATAAACAAGTCAATAGAGAACTGAATTTATAAGGATTATTCTTTGAAGTCCTTATACTATCCATTTTCTTGTTTAATTATTTCAATAGTAATTCAGACAAGTCAAATTCAAGGTTCTTCTTTACAATTTTGAAGGCCAAATCCATAGCCCCATAGGGTACACTGTTTAGTCAACTAGAGCTATAGATTTTGTGGGCAATGACATGAGCGCCAAATCTTAGTTCAACATCAGATACAGTGCTAACCTTCAAACCTCTACTATCCCACTCGGCTATGGTTATCTTCTGCAACTCATCCCATCCTAGGGTTTTGGTAGCCTTCACTTTGTTGAGCATAGGGAGACCCATGATTTTGTGAATCATCTTCTTTGTGATTAACACTAGCTGCTCTAACCATAGTTGCCCATTGTGCACCGAACTTAGAATATACCTAATCCATTTGGTTTGGAAGCCTCTTGGCATATGCAAGATATGAGTCAAGCCTTTGGTTTCAAGATGCTTATGCTTAGGTTTCAAAGAGCCATCAACACTCATTTCTCCTAGGGCATTATCCATCTCTAGATTTCCAATCTCTTGAACAGAACATTTAAAATGTGTATGAATATCATTTATAAGGAGTACCTTTGGTGGAATTTGAGATTGAGCACCCTTAGGGTCAAGTGATTCTGCAACGGCCAGAACAATTTTGAAGTTGGGCGCTTTCCATTCTGTACCCTTTACCAGCATCTCTGAACCTCATTTTTCCTTGGTGTTGCTGCTACTCTTGAATGCCATTGATACTCGGTAAAAGATACTTTGCTAGAAAATTGCTTGGAATCGCTCGAATTTGCTTGAATTTCACCTGAAAATTTCTTAGCTCTAAAATCATGATGAAGAATGAAATCAAATTCTGCTCTTTTGATGAAAATTTTGTCATTAATGCTTGGTATGAAGGTAGTTGAGATGACATAGTGCTTGACAGGCTGTCATTGACTTGCTCGATAGAAGTTTGCAACTCAATGATCGAACAAAACCTTTTTTACTCCTGACCTAGCTCAGTAACGTCTTCAACCGACTTTCCTCGGTAGATGCAACTTGGCAAAAGATATGCTTTCTTTGATCTTTGTGTATCTAGAATACTAAATTGATCATTTTGCTTTCTTTAATTTTGGAACTGCTTGAGATATCACTAGAAGATGCAATTCCATATCCTCCTTTATGAATCTAATTTGAAATGGTGGAGTCACCCACTTCTTGAGTGACATTTCCATCATTTGAACTATCTTGCTTGTTAGATTTTGGAATCCACTGTTGCCTCATTTGCTTCTGAATGGTTTTAGCTTTAGCTTTCTTTTCATCTTCAACTCTTCCTATATTCATGTAGTTTTTAGCTATATGACTGAGTTCTGTACATGTATAACATCTTATTGTTGTATCTCTTTTTCTCAAGTGATGCCTTGAGCAGTCTTTGCCAATGTGTCTATATTCTCCACAATAATGACATCTGCACCAGGTATTGTAGTCCCATTCAAAGATTTCCTTAACAAGTTGTTCAACTAGATTGAATGATTTGGATCTACATTGGAATGCCTTGTGACCATGCTTCTTGCATTTGTAACAATTGCCTTCAAATTTTGGTTTCTCCTTGCATTCATTAGCTTTATGACCATGATGACTACAATTGTAGCATTTACCATTGAATTTATCTTTTTCATTGCTCTAACACTTGTTTGATGTGTGACCTAGCTTACCACAATGATTACAAGTAGGTCTTTGATTCCTTTGGGCACCTTGTTTGGAGATTTCACCTTCTTCCTTGTAACCAAGTCCAGCTTTACCTTTTTGTCTATGAAGATTCTGCTCACTTTGTTGATTTAATTGAGTCATGTATGTTTGAGATTTCATCATTCTCTCATTGATTTGCTTTTCAGTGATTAAGTCATTTTTCAAACTTTCATTGATTTGTCTTTCAGATCTCAAGTCTCTTTTTAAGCTTTCATTGATTTGTCTTTCAGTGATTAAATCATTCCTCAGGCTTTCATTCTCAGATCTCAGATTCATAATTTCTTGATTTGCATTAGATAGTTGATCTACAAGATCTTCATGCTAAAGGGATTGATTATTTCTTGCCTCTAAGTCTTCATTTTCCTTGTCTCTCTATTCCAAAACTTCAAATAGCCTGATTGATTGGATTTCTTGTTCTCTTTTAAGCTTTCTTACTTCTTCCTGCAGAGAACCATTCTTTGCTAGGAGTTCCTTGATAGCCTCATTAGCTTCATCTGAACTGCTTGATGGTAAAAGGTCTTCTATCTTTTCTTAAACATACTGATGATCATTCATTTGTCTTGCAAGTTCCTTCCTTCTCTTCAGGGATTGAGAAAGATGCTCCTTTGCTTCTTTGAGCTGAGCCATGGCCATTTCCAGATCTATCTTTTCATTTTCAATAGCTTTGTCAAGTCTAAATATCTCCATTATCCTTGATCTTTGCTCAAGTTGTCAAGCTTTGTCTTGAGAACCCAAATTCTCTGATACCAATTGTTGGAAATATTCAAGATATGATATGTTACTGAGAGGGGAGGGGTGAATTAGTAACATCAAAACTTTTAAAATAATTCAACACTTTAACCATATATACTATTCTCAATTCATTCATTTAATCTACTGCATATATGAGAGAACAAACATTTATAACACATGTACACAGTGATTTGGTGACCTAGAAACCTTTCAAATAGAAAGTAAAACTGGGGTGGGGATGGTACCCACAAAACTTCATTACTACAGTATGAAGTTGGCCTGTTAAGGCTTACATTGACCACTTCTAGTGATCTGCCCTATTAGGAGCACAAAGGACTGCTAGGTCCACCTTGTTAGAGGATTTACAAACATACACTAAAGTATGCACTCTATTAGGAGATTTATACAAAGACTGTTAAATCTACCCTGTTAAAGGATTTACAAAACCAATTCACCTATTAGGATGAAATAGTGGATCTACTTAAAAACTTCATTTGCTAATTAGATCATTGAAGTATAGATTACCTCTTGTGACTGATGAATCTTTACTTCTCCTTGTAGACCTTGCTGAATATTCTTCTCTTCTGTTGATTCACGTTTACACTTCTCAAAACATTACATGTCTCTCTTGATACTCTCATCCATATATCATACATTGCAAATGATATAATACATTACATATATACCATTCCAATAATTACAATTGCAAGGTCGGCCATAAGACAAGTGAACAAAATATTACTGAGTCAGCCCAATAGTAAATAACTCAGGTTCATTGAACTGACTCGATGACCTTCTGATACTCGGCATCCACTACATTACTCAGCATCGTCATGCACTTGATAGAAGTGAAGGCTCGGTCCATACTAATCACTCGACGTAGTTCTGAACTTGGTAACCATAGGTGACTCGGTAGATGTAGTGTCACTCAGTAAAAAATGAATCCTTTGTTTACCTTGCTTTCACTCGGTAAACACTACATTTTCATTACTCGGTAAATAATGTGCTTCCATCACTTGGTAAATGTTACACTTCCATCACTCGATAAATACTGTGAAGCTTGGTGAACACTAGAATGCTCAGTGTGAATTGTGAAGCTTGGTATGGACTACTTAAGTGATGAACCTATAAGGTAACCACTGAATGCTTGGTATACACTGTAGATGCTCAGTGTAAACTGTGAAGCTCAGTGAGTGTAGGAGACTGAGTGCTGAGCTCGGTAGCTATACTGATATAGATAAGTGTTATCACTAATGGCAATAATAACTTAATGCCAATAGTCTCAAGCATTTTCATCTCTCATTATTGCATTGTTACCATGTTGGCTTGAGATTTGAGGTTTCATTATAATTGAGCTTGCATGCTAGTTTGAGGTTTCATAGTAGCTTTCATGGTAGTTTTCATGGTGAGTTCTAGATGCATACTAACCATTTGGTAGCTGGTTTAGCTTTTCATTTGCATTATTAGTCTAGTTTATTTATGCATTCACATTTCCTTTGCATTTACATGTTAGTGTAGCTTGCATACTTAGTTAACTTTCTTGGTTGTATTTCATTTTCATCCTTGAATTCCTTCAAGTATGGCTTTCGCCATAGCCATTTCTTGAGGTGTTCTTCATCTCATGTAGCTTAGGTTCATATTTCATCATCACTCGCCTTTGCACATTCACATTCAAGAGATTCACTACCTTGTTGTGTTTGGGAGAGCACACCAAACATACCCCACATCCTAACACACCAATAAGGCCTCTCATGGTGCCTTTGTTGAGCTATAGAGGTTGCTTGAGGGCTTGATTTTTTGGCTGCTTTGAGTTGCAAAACTCAAGCAAGAATTAGTTTGTTTTGTAAGCATTTTATGCATGTAGTTTGAACTAAATTTTTCTTTTTAATTCATGCTCCCTACAGGTCACTTCTTTTAGCATACAATAAGTTGGCTAACATTGGCATGAATCAATTTCAAGTAGTGATTAATCAATGTTACTTTGAATGGAATGGTGAATATCATCATGTCTTCATTACCAATTTAGCTGCAATAGAAAATGTGTCTTCTTTTGAGAATTTGGCAGGTGTCCTAAAAGAAGAAGAAACGAAGAAGCGTATTAGTAGTAGATTTCAGAGTGCAGATTCCTCCTTGATGGCCAAAGACAAGAAGCCATAAAAAGAAAAGAAATGGTCAAAGAATAAAGGAGGAAGAAATTTTAAGAAGTAAAGGTATAAAAATAAAAACTACATTAAGAAGGGGCATCATCTAAATCATATGCAAAGAAAAATGGAAATTAAGTACTATGGAGAGTTCGCACACTATGCTTATGAGTGTAGGAAAATTAAGTATATTGAGTTCAATGGCAACAAATTTGAAGGTAGTTTTTAAATTTTTTGAATGGTGAGGATGAGTAGAGTGATAAACTTCATGATTTAAAATTGTTTATATATGATGTTGCTTTATTGGCTAATATGGATGATTGTAATAACTTGGTCATAAATTTAGGAGTATCAATCCATATGCTATGTTGTAGAAATTAGTTTTAAAATTTTCATGAGAAATATTATGGTAGTAATATTTATTTAGGAGATGATAATCCTACTACTCATAGAGTGTTTTCTACTAGAGATGTAATATTTCATGAATTTGCAAATAATGTTCAAGAAGGAGGCAAGGAGGATAACTTAATGGAGAATCTTTGAAGAATAAAATGAGGGAAATTTAGATATTCTAGACCAAAAAACTCATGATCAATTTGGACAATTTTCATATTATGTTCAAGAGAGAAGAAAGGAGGATAACTTCATGGAAAATCTTTTTGATTTTGTAGACCAAAAAACTCATGATTAATGTGGGCATGAATCAAGGCAAGGCAAAACCAAAGTGTACATGAAACAAGGAAAGGTGAAACCAAAGTGGGCATGAAACAAGGCAAGATGAAACCACTCCATCTAGAAAGTGGGCATGAAACAAGGAAAGGTGAAACTACTCCATCCATAAATGAAAGATTAAGAAGGCCAACAAGAGAAATCAAGGCACTAATCAGTTATAATTTCTATAATCTTATGGCTCAAGTAAGAAGCATATATTAACCCTATAATTATGAAGAAGCTTAGAGGATCATAACGAATGGATGAATGTAATGCAATAAGGATGTGATTCAATTATGGAAAATGGTACTTAAGAATTAATTGAATTACCTGCAAATAAAATTCATACATACCCATATAGATGGCATGAATGAGTTATGATCTTCCTCAAGGAATACCCACATTGATGCTCCTCGTAATGGTGATAATGTGACATGTGATAACTTGCACATTATACACAATGCCATAGAGAATAGCATTTTTATACACCACAAAGCTAAAAATAAAAAACTCAAAAAAGTTGTACATTTGCTTCTATGCTTCAACACGAATGGTTTATCTCATGATACAGATTTTACTATTATTAGAAAAGATGATGGCACCATTTTCTTCAAATTACAAGTAGTAGACAAAGAGGGTAATTTTTGTAATATAAGAACAAAAAATAGTTTAGTTAAATTATGGTATTTGAAGTGCAAGCTTATCACTACAATAACTTACAAGGCTTTGAAAATTTGTTCTTTCAATCAAGTAATCCCTAATGAGATATTCTTCAAATCTCTTCTTATGTTTTATAGGTCATATTTGTAATATATATTTTCCATTTTATGTCCAAGTGGACACAACCATGAGTGTGGAAAGTGAAATGGGTCCTTAGCTTCACCTCTCCAATCAATATGTTACAAAATCTATAAATACAATGATAAAGAAAATTTGACTTTGGTACCCAATTGGAAGGCAAGGGCAACCATAGATGTGTTGTGATATGGAGCCTAATTAGACTCAGAGATTTATTCGGTAAGGTTTTTTCTCCATATTATTTTTCCTATTGGACAACTTATTCTAGCCCTAATTTTGTAAGTGGAAAAAGCTTGTATAAAAAGGGTTAGGGTTAGGGATTTCATAATGTAATAGTTATATTATAGCTTCTTGTCATAGTATTGAGCTGCAAGGGATTACGGATTGTAATCACTGGATAATAATAATATTGGACTTGTCATTGGTGGACGTAGCCTAGGGATTGGCTGAACCACATTAAATCTTGGTGTTTTGTGTTCTCTTTTATACAATCTACTATTTTCTAGTATTGGTTATATTTTCATGTAATATTTATTTATATCTGAGGTTAATCCTAACAAGTGGTATCAGAGCCAGACGGTCATCATTTTTTAATTTTTTTAAGCCAAACCATTGTCATTTTTTTTAGCGATCCTCTGCAGGAAGGTCTCATGGTTGAGTGGGAGTCTCATGGTTGAGTGGGAGTTATGGAAAATGAGGGTAAGTTGAGGGTTGAAAAGTTTAATGGGTAAAATTTTCAGTTATGGATGATGTGAATGGAGTATCTTTATCAGAAGGATTTATGGAAGTCGTTGGAAGGAAAAACCAAGAATCAAGGATCTATGATAAATGATGATTGTGATCTTTTAGACAAAAAGGAACTTGGAAGAATTCAATTATGCTTGGCACCATCAGTAACATTTAACATTACAAAAGTGAAGATGATAGAAGAGTTGATGCAAACCCTAGCAAAATTCTATGAAAAGCCCTCCACTTCAAAAAAGGTATTTCTCATGAAGCATTTATTTAATATGAAAATGGCAAAAGGTGGATCTATTGTAGATCATTTAAATGAGTTTAATAATGTTACTAGCCAATTATCTTCTATCAGTATTAATTTGGATGAAGAAATTAGGGCTTTTTTGATTTTGTGTTCTTTGCCTAAAAGTTGGAATGGTTGTGAGTAATTTTGTTTCTGGATCTAATACCCTAAAATGTGATGATGTGATCAATGTTATTTTGAGTGATGAAACTCATAGGAAATCCTCGAGTGGATCTACATTAAGAAGTGATTTGAATGCACAAAGTCAAGGAAAAATGACTAAGAGAGGAAATAATTCTAAAAATCGTGGGAAATCAAGAGGAAAGTCAAAGGGAAAGAGGTCTCAATCTAGAGGACCGAGATATTGTCAGAACTGTGGTAAGAAAGGGCATAAGAAGAAAGATTGTTGCACTCAATAGAACAATGAAAGAGAAAAAATAGAAGGGAACAAGGAGAAAAATGTAGTAAGTAAAAAATCCAAAGAGGATACTTTGCTTCTGTATTTAGAAAGTGTTGATGATTCGTGGGTTTTAGATTTTGATGCTTATTTCATGCTACACCTCATAGAAGTTATTTCATTGATTATGTCCAAGAGGATTTTGGGCTTGTTTATTTGGAGGATAATAAACCCTATCAGATTGTTGGAAAGTGAAAAGCTAAGATTAAGTTGCAGAATGAGACTCATCAGCTACTACATGAGGTAAGACATGTTTCAAGGCTGAGTAAGAATTTAATTTCAGCAGGGCAACTTGGTGATGAGTGTTGTGTAGTTACTTTTAAAGATAAAAATTGGAAGGTTTCAAAAGGTTCCCTTGTAGTAGCAAAAGGTGTGAAACTAGGTGACTTATATCTTTGTACAGGTCATATTGTTCCTTCTACTTTGATTGTTTTAGAAAAAAATGAATGTACAGGAATAGTTGTTGTAGTTGAGCAGGGAGAACAAATAGTTGTTGTAGATTCTGATATAGCATTGTGGCACAACAGACTTGGGCACATGAGTGAGAAAGGTATGAAAATACTTCATTCAAAGAAATTTTTACCAGGTCTGAAATGTGTTAATATGGATTTTTGTGAAAGTTGTGTGTATGGAAAACAAAAGAGAGTGAGTTTTCTGAAGACTGGGAAGGAAAATAAAAGTGAGAAATTAGAGCTTGTGCATCAAATGTATGGGGACCAACTCAGGTATCTTCCCTTGGTGGCTCTCATTATTATGTTACATTTATTGACAATGCAACTAGAAAAGTATGGGTTTATTTTCTTAGATAGATATTTGATATATTTCAAACTTTTAAGAAATGGAAATGCTTGGTTGAAAATGAGACTGGAAAGAAATTAAAATGTCTTAGATCTAATAATGGTGGTGATTATTGCAGTCATGAATTTGAAAATTATTGCTCCACTAATGGTATTCATATATAGAAAACTATTTTGAGGACTCCGCAAGAAAATGGAGTGGCTAAACGCACGAACAGGACTATAATAGAGTGTGCAAGAAGCATAAGGTTGCATGCAGGGTTGCCCTTAAACATTTGGGTGAAGGCAATTAGTACTATTGTATATTTGATTAATAGATGTTCCTCTACTCCTTTGGGTTGTGGTATTTCAAAGGAAGCATGGACTGGTAAGAAGGTGAGTTATTATTTTCTCAAAAACTTCAGTTGTGAAGCATTTGCTCATATAGATTCTAAAAATAGAACCAAGCTATGTCAAAGAAATGTGTATTTTTTAGATATGGCATTTATTAATGAATTTGGTTATAAGCTTTGAGATTTTGAAAATCATAAAATTGTAAGAAGTAGGGATGCCATATTCAATAAGAAAGTGTTGTACAAAGATCTATTGCAGCAACATGAGAAGAAAGAAGATGATTATGTAGTGCTAGATAATGCTCCAAAAATTGATGTTCTAGCAATTCCTAATGATCTACAACAACCACAACAACAAATACCACACACCCTAGTGAATGTTAAACGATCAACAAGGATAAGTAGAACTCCAAAAAGATTTTCTCCTTCCTTGTATTCTATTTTACTTACTGATGTTGGTGAACCTAAATGTTATGATATTGTACAAGTGGATACAAAGATTCAATGAGAGTCTAAAATGAAAGAAGAAATAGACTATTTGCTAAAAAATAAGACATGGGATTTATGCAAGTTTCTTATAGGTAAAAGGGCTTTACAAAATAAGTGGGTTTATAAGTTGAAAGAAGAGGATAAAGATAAGAAAAGATTTAAATTCAAGTTAGTGGTAAAAGGATTTGCATAAAAAAAAAAGGCATTGATTTTGATGAGATATTCTCTCATGATGTTAAGATAGCTTCTATTCGTATTATTTTAAGTATTATGGCTACTGAAGATTTACATTTGGAACAGCTTGATGTTAAAATAGCCTTCCTTCATAATGATTTGGATGAAGAGATATATATGGCTCAACCACAGGGATTTGAGATCAAAGGTAAAGAGAACTTAGTGTGCAAATTGAAGAACAATTTATATGGCTCTAGGCAAGCATCTTGAAAATGGTATCTGAAATTTGATAGTTTTATGCATGAGCATGGATATAGTAGGTGTCATTTAGATCATTTTGTTTATTTTAAGAGGTTGGATGATAGTAGCTACATTATTTTATGTTTACATGCCCATGATATGCTTGTAGTTGGGTCTAACATAGATCACATTAAGGGGCCAAAATGTCAGTTAGCACATGCACTTGCTATGAAGGATTTGGGGGCAGCAAAACTAATCATTGGTATAAATATTTGTAGAGATAGGAAGAACAAGAAATTGACATTATCTTAGGCTAATTATATTGCGAAGATTTTGCAATGTTTCTCTATGGAGAATGCTAAAGTTGTCAGCACACCTTTACCTTGTCATTTGAAGTTTACTAAGGAGATGTGTCCCAAGACATAAGAAGAGAAGGATAAGATGTCTAAAGTATCTTATGCCTCGGTTATAGGAAGCTTGATGTATGGTATGGCATGTACTAGACTAGATATTGTACATACTATGGGAGTTGTTAGCAGGTATATGAGTCATCAAGGAATTGAACAATTTGAATGTAGTTAAATGGATTCTTAGATATTTGAGAGGAACATCCAATAAGTGTCTACACTTTGGGGGCTCTACTACTAATTTACAAGGCTATGTTGACTCAGATTTGGCAAGGGATATTGATACCAGGCAGAGTGCTACAAGTTATGTATTTACTATTGGTGGGGCAGTCGTGAGCTGGGTTTCTAAGTTACAAAAAGTTAATGTTTTATCCACTACATAGGCATAGTATGTTACTACTACAAAGGCAACTAAGGAGATGATATGGCTTCAGTTCTTCTTGAAAAAATTGGGACACCCTTAGAGGGATAATTATTTGTTTATAGATAGTCAAAGTGTCATTCATCTTGCAAATAATTCAGCTCTGCACTCAAAGACAAAACACATACAATTGTGGTACCATTTCATTCAGTTAGTTTTGGATGATGAATAGTTAAAGCTAGACAAGATACATACAAATGACAATACAATAGACATGTTTACAAAGGTAGTGACAAGGGAGAAGTTGAATTCCTCTTTAGCTTCGGTTGGTCTTCTTAACTGAATAGAATAAAAGAACAGCAGAGTCTAGGATGGTTTGATATATTTCAGTGGGAGCTATAGGTTTAGTAGTGCTATGATCAATCTCCAAGTAGGAGGTTATTGTTGTGGAGTCTAATCAGTCTCCAAGTGGGAGATTGTTGTGATATGGAGCTTAATCAGACTCGAAGGTTTATTTGGCATGGTTTTCTCCCCATATTATTTCTATGAGGGTTTGGAGGCAGTGCCCCCAAGATGGGCTCAAGGGGCAACGCCCCTGTGGGGTCCTGGGGCAGTGCCCCAGTTGCGCTGCCTATCGTAGTACAGGATGGGGTCAAGGGGCATTGTCCCCACAGGGTTTTGGGGGGCAATGCCCTTGAAGCCAAGAATCCCCTTATATTGTAAAAGGCTTCAGCTACTATTTTTCCTATTGGACGACTTATTCTAGCCCTAATTTTGTAAGCAACAAAAGTTTGTATAAAAAGGATTAGGTTTTAGAGATTTCTTAATGTAATGGTGATATTGTAGCTTCTTGTGGTGGTATTGAGATGTAAGGGATTATGGATTGTAATCACTAGATAATAATAACATCGAACTTCTTGTTGGTGGACATAGCCTAGGGATTGGGTGAACCACGTTAAATCTTGGTGTCTTCTGTTCTCTTTTATGTGATCTACTATTTTCTAGTATTGGTTATATTTGAATGTAACTATTATTTTTTTATGAGGTTAATCCTAACAAGATGATTAATAGCCATGTATGGACCATTACCATTATCTAAAATAAAATAAAAAAGTATTGTTGGAATAGATCATTACCATTATCTCATAAAACAACTAAAAAATATTAGTGGACTTACACTGATTATTTTCTACCATTTCATTTGACAATTTTTTGTTGGAATATCTAAGGTCTCACTCCTTGGTTGATATCATGTCTTAAATGTTACGTCATTCATGTTGAATATGCAACTAAGCATGGTTATTTTGAAGATCTCACATTTTAGGTTTATAAAGTAGTTTTTCTTCATATAATTAGAAGAGATTCCCACAATATCCAAAGAATCATCATATGTTCTCAATCATGATTCCCATGATTAGGTTTTTGGTAAGATTCCAACTTCTCTTGAGTCTCTAGTCTCACATAGCTCAACATCTCATTTATTTTATTAATAGGAGTAAAATACTTTGAAGCTCTAAGTCCTCCAAAGCCAATGGGTAAACTTCAAAATTTTGAAGGTGACATAAATTCAAATATTCTAAAGTTGCAAGTTCCTAGAATTTAAGAGACAAAGCTTGCAAAATTATAAACTGTCTTGAACAAAAGTGTTTCAAAGCTAAGAGGTTTCAAAAGCTTGCAACTTTTCACCAAAGCTAAATCCAAATTATTCAAAAATTGGTAGATATGGGGGCAAAACCTCCATGCTTTTATAGCCACACAATCTCAAGTGAGACAAAGTTGTGAGACCATTACCAATACTTAGTACACTTACGGCAGAAAATCAAAAACTCCTCTATTATAGTGAAATCATCTAATATGAAAGGTTCCAATTCATCTAACATAAATTAGATCACTCCCTTGACCCTGTAATGTTCTCTTTTCAATTTTCTCTTTATCACTTCAAATTCCCAATTTGAGGCTTGGTTCTTATTTAAACTAAAAATGATTCAAATATATTTTACACTTTGCATATATGAAATTTACCTCCACTTCAAAGGTACACCAACTCTTGAATTATATAGAGTCCTCAATGCTTGATTGGCAAGATGGTTCCCGCTCATGTTTTAGAAACTTTATTTCCTGCATGTGATGCTTCGGCTCTTGCCTACAATGGTATGAGGGAGGCTCATGGTGTGGTGGCTACCTTTGCTATGGCCAGGCTCCCTATAGAAAATGCTTCCTCTCTCAGGGTTCCTGGGACCCCTCCTGCTATGGTTGTCGCTAGCTTTGATGTAGTTATTTCTATTGTGGTCACTTCTCCTATCATTTCTCATGTTGTTGGAGGCCAATCTACTATCTCCTATGTAGATTTGGTGGCTTTTGAAGTTGGTATTGCTTTGGTTCTAAGGAAGGGGTTCCGTCCAATTGTGGCTAGCTGTGAGGCTATGTTTGTTCCTATATGTAAGTCACTTTTTCTTGAGCTTGAATCAAACATTATTGATGAGATTAATACATATATTGATGATTTCTCTACTACTGTTGCTATCTTTCATTTTAGGGATTTTTGGCCCTCTATTGTAGATTTGCATACTTGAATCTCCAAATTTTGAGAACCAATTATTTAAAATTTAGTTCAGCTCTACCCTGTGGCAAGGGGTTTTTTTATTGTGAAATTTTCTAATGTTGATGATAGGGATTTTTTCCTATGTCATGGTTTCTCTTGGGAGGAACGGTTCCCCCTGATGACCAAACCTTGGTAATTGGCTTTTAACCTGACTAAGGAGTCTTTTGATAAGATTTCCTTTTGAGTTAGATTGTCAAATCTTCCCCTTCACCTATGGCAGGACTCAGTCTTGGAGGTTGTGGAGGAAGCCCTTGGGGATTTCTTAATGGTTGATTCAGTTTCCTCCAATGTCTTTAGGACAACGTATGCTCGCATCTTTGTGGAGATGGATATCTCTAAAGGGCTCCCTACTATGATAAAGTTGGCTTCTTCAAGTGGTTCCTGGATTCAACTTCTTGATTATGAAGGTATTCTCTTCAGATGTAGGAGAGTAAAAGCACAAACATGTGTCACTTTTTTATAAAGGAAAAGGCTAACGAAAGTATAACTGTTCATCTTCAAATGACGTAAAACTAGTAGTATTATTTAGAATTTGATTATGAAGTAAACTAATGAAAGGTGTAGAAATGGATAAAGTTTATGATTATAATTTTTAATAATTATTTGGAATAAGAATTGATATATTTTCCTAATTTTTAAAAATAAAATTTTACATGTTGAAAAATATGGAAAATTAGGGATCTAGTTCCCACCACAAAACTATATGGAAATAAACATATTTCCCTTCAATCTTATATTATCTTATAAATAACATATGCAAGTAGAAGAATCAAAAGTAAAAATTAGCTTTAGACCTAGGTTTTATCTTTTATAATGATTCAAATTTCAACTCACCTAAAATCGATAATTTTCATCTCCTACCACATTTTTCAAAACAAATCTATTCTAACCAAAATAAGAATTATACATTCTTGAAGAGGACTTTCTCCTCTAGAATGTCATGTAAATTTTAATTTTTTCCATATGATTTAATTATTTTTTCTTTCTCAAAATTGACATCTTCTTCAGTGTTAAAATATGTACTTGTAGAATTTTTTAATTATAATATACTATATCTAATTAAAATAGTAGAAACTCTATATGAGAATATTCTTGACACTAAGCTCTATAAAATGGTGTTTATATGTTATTTTAAAAATATCATAAAAAATAGTAAGAGTCATTAAAAGGTTAGTTTTTTGAAATAATTTTATTTCTTTAGTAATTGGATATAAACTAATATTAAACATGCATTTAATAGAAATTTCCAATTGGAAAAGTGACACCATATATAACTTATCTAGAATGAATTTGTCTAGATCATTTGTTTGAATAAAATTGATTTTTAGATAGAAATACTCAAATTTAGTCATTCTAATAAGTTAGCCTGAAAGGTGACATAGCTTTGTACTTTTACCCAGGAAGTGTCATAATACTAGTCATCTTGTTGCTTGTTTCTCTTCTGATAAGGTTAGATTGAAGAAATCACCGTCTTGGTGGTTGGGGGCTTCAAATGATCATTATACGGTTTAGAAAGCTACTTCAGTTATGGATGGGATGCATAGATCTTTGCATACTGATCTCACTTTGGATGAGGACTCTGTTGATGTCATGGATGCTACACATGATGTCCCTTCTATGGTTTTTTCTCAAAGTGTTGTTGATGTTCTATCTCCTGCTGACTTTGTGGTTTTGGACCCTTTACCTGCTTTGAGTTAGAATTTTGTTGTTGTCCCTTATGTTGCTATCCAAAACATTGTTGTTGGCTCTTCAAATGGGGGGTTTCTAGGGGTTAGTAGGAATTGGCAGAAAGTTGCAGGGAAGGTGGAGGATAGTTGGATTGCAGTTAAAGAGAAAAAAGGAAAGTCCTCCGAACCTTCATTTGATATGGCTTTATGTTCTCAAAAGAAATGACCAAAATGTAAATATTGATGGTCTATGTTTGACTTGAGTTGTTTGCCCTCGTGTTGGGAACATTAGTGTGTCCCTCTAGTTTGTCGAGTGGTTCTCCACATTTGTTTTAAGACTCTCATTGTTATATTTTTCTTGTCCCTTTGTACAAGGTTTCAAGTCCTTTCAAAACCTATTTTTACCTAATCAAAACTCTTGAATTATATTTATATATATATATATATATATATATATATATATATATATATATATGAGATAAAATTATTCCATATACAAAATGAGGTGTATTAATATTATGGATCTTTTATAATAATATAGCAATTTAAACTTATATTCTTTGTTTCACCACTTTCCTTAATATTTGTTGGGATGCCCTTCTTAGTCATGGTTTGGTCCTATTTTATTGCCTAATTGATCCTCCTCCTTACTCCCTTTAGCTTTCTAGTCACCTTAAAATCTCATGGGTCCTTCTATTTACTGAAATCATTCTCCACATCTTTTATCTCCCTTACTATAATTTCATTTGTATAATAGTAATAACACTATTATTATAAGGTGGTGGCACTTGGATGTTATTGGTTTTTATGATCTTCTAAAGGATCTCCTTATGTTTTTTGATCTCTCCATTTTATGCTACATTCCCCACTCTTGAGCGGTTTGTATGCTACTTATAATTCTTTGATGGTCTTTTTGTGTACTCAATTCATTCCCCATCCCTCTTATTAATATCTTCTCCATCCTATGTATATCCCTTCACTACGCATTAGTGTCCACGTATGTGTGTGTGTGTGTGTGTGTGTGTGTGTGTGTGTGTGAGAGAGAGAGAGAAAGAGAGAGGGACTGAATAAGGGGGAATCTTTAATTTGTTTAGTTATTTTAGTTCTAATTAGGTAATAGAAAAATATTTGTATATTTGGATTATAGATTATTAAATATTTATTGAAGTATGCATTCATATATATGATGAAGGGTGCTCCCTTAATACTACAATAAACAATAGAAACAGAGAACAACACAAATTGAGAGAATAAAATATGGGTTTCTTATTATCACCACAAATGTAGAATTACAGAATTACAATATGCAAACCCCATATGAGCACCTTTCTTAAAACAATCTGCAAGATACAGTTGTGACTATCACCTAGAAATTCCCTAGAAATCCAATGGTCCTTCCTTATATAGGCACTTATAATCGCCCAACAAGGCTCTTGAGACTAAGCCCTAATCCTTGATGTCAACCAACCTCATATTATATCATTTCATTACACTTTATTACATAAGATCGACTCAAGACAATTTATAAATTACATTTTCGGACAAGTCCACTTCTGGAGACCATAAGTAGCAAATTGTTGACCCGATGGACTACTATAACCCCATTTTAAAATCCTCAACTAGTAATCTAAAATAATTGATTGTGAAAGTGTCCATTTTTTGAGGTTTTGCCTCATTTGGGAGCCATTTAGGCCTTTTTCGCTAGACTAAAACTTTGGATAGCCAAAATTCATACCAAAATTTGCAAATAACTGCACCAATACAATAAAACTCATCTGGCAAGTTGATATGTCAAAGATGAGCCTCCATATATGATATTAGGAAAATATGAGCACATAACACCAACTTACTAAACTAGCAAGCTCCCACAAATAGAAACTATGTATAGGAATAACCCTTATTAAAATACAAAAATTGGAAAACTCAAAATAGAAATATTTTTAGGTGATGCAAGATTTCCCTTACACCCAGGATGCTCCTGCATTAGACACCCAAGGTGATTTGAGAAGTGACCCTGTCATGTCTCAAGTAGTCAAAGAAAAACCAAGATCATCAACCTCCTCCCATGCTAGCCATGATGAATCCTTTGCCGGTCTCCCTTTCCATTTGATCGAATACTGATGCGGAAGCATCTTGATCCTTCATACATGATGATGAATTTCATAATATTATAATATTTAAGTCATTTGGAATTTCCTATAACCATGTTAAAGAAATGGTTTAAATGCTTAACTTTGCATTGTGATGTATTAAAAACTAGAAAAAAATAGATTTGCATCGTAATGGGAGTGCTTAAAGAAGCATTAAAAATGTACAAGGGTTAAAAGAATTTAATGGGTTGGTTTAAAAGGTGGTTGGGAAGTTGTAAACCACAACAACCACTTTAAAATTATTGTATTGGTTGTTCAGATTTAAATAAATGAGAAGAGGAAGATCATTTTGAAACAATTGGTATCTTCATAACTTGCAGTTTTGATTGGTGTTAACTATTTTATGTGGTTTATAGGTTTTGTACGGACCTATATAGCCTAGAAATGTTGTAAAAAGTGTATTTTATTTAAATTAGGATGAATAAGCTTTCATTTGGTTCTAATTTGGATTGATTATGTTGAGAAATGAAGAATTTATGCTTGTTTTGGTAAAAGTGGTTATTTTTAGATTTGAGGATGTCCAACTACAATCGGATTTAAATGTTTGGTACAAACACATTTGGATGAAAAAAAAACACTAGTTATATTCATTGGAAGGGTATATAAATAAGATTTCATTTTCAATTGGTTTGAGTCATTTTCATTTAGTTATGTGTAGGTTATGTTCATTTTAATGAAGACTGGTTTTTAAGGATCTCTGTTGAAGTTGTAGGCAATGATTTGTACTTGTAGAACGATTTATGAATTGGAAAAATTAATGGCTTATAGATTCAGAAACTAGACTCATATAAGGTTGATTGATAATTGGTATGGTTTCATTTGGAATCATTTTGAGGAATTTATAGATATCCTAGTCAGGGTTACTGGTTTTACTTCTGATTTATGACAAAGAAAATGGGTCTACATGCAAAGACTATAACATGTAATGGATTTATTATTTTTGGCTCAGCTTTGGATATGTTTTAATAGGTATAACTTGGAAAAGTTACATTAGAGGGTTTTGCAAAAGAATTTTAGAAAAGAAGTTATGATTAATGGAATCAGATATAGTAATCAAGATATGCAAATGGAGAAGAGTTGATGCTTTTGTGTTGGAAAGTGCTTTGTTTTGCCTCATGACATGCCTCCATTTAATGAAATTATTTTAAGGATTTTGAAGGGATAAACATGTATCCCACTAATTTTTTTACTCCACTGATGCTATTTACATCAGATACTCTTCATATGTTTTATTCCTTGTGCTTCTTCTCTCACAATTATCTAATATCTCCTCAATCTCATGTGTACTTGAAGTAGGTGTTGGAATACTCCATCACTCTTCTACAACTTCATCTCCATCACCTCCCTCATAATATTTTTCAAATCTGAAATGTTGAACACTGGTGAAATATTTAGTTCAGCAGTAAACTCTACTTCATAAGAATTTCTAGAATCATAACTTTTCATTATCTTGCACAATACAAACTTCTTCATTTTCAGCTTATTATATGTACCCACTAGAAATATATCTTTCCTCAAATGAATCGTGACTTCATCTCCAATATTAAATTCCTTAGCTCTACTTTTCACATCAACCTTATCCTTATAGTGTTTATTCATCTTTTTAATGTGTTTTCTCACCTCGTCATGGATGTTCTTCAAATGTTCAACAAATTCTTCTTCTTCAACAGTACTTATTTCTCTTTTATCTAACTACCTCTATTCAAAAACATTTCTGTGACTACTCCCATATATAATCTGGAATGGTGATTTACTAGTACTCCTATTTGTTAGAGTAGGGTTTTTGTTGCACCAAAAGACTGATCTATTAATGCACGATACAACCACTCAACTTATAGTACACAAGAGGCAATTAAGCCCTTGTCGCGAATCCCGAGGGGAGCGCTAGCCAAATTTTCAACAATCTCCCCCTAGACATTACCCGAGGATCTGAGGATTTGAACCTATGACCAAGCTCTAATACCTTGTTAGAGTGGGGTTGTTGTTGCACCAAAAGATTGATCTGTCAATGCCTGATACAAACACTCAACTTATAGTACACTAGAGGTAGTTAAGCCTTTGTCACAAATCCCAAAGGTAGCACCGACCAAATTTCCAATACTATTGACAAATTTTTTGTATGCAAATTTTTCCTATGGTAAAATTAAATCCCAACCTTTTGGTTTATCTCCAACTAAGCATCTTAGCAAATTCCCTAAACTATGATTCGCTATTAATGATTGTCCATCAATCTATGGATGATGGGATGAACTAAACTTCAAATCTCTCTTCAATTTCTTCCATAATGTATGCCAGAAATATCCAACAAACTTGGCATCTCAATCAAAAACTATACTCTTTGGCAGAACATGTAGTCTCGTCACTTCTCTAAAACTCAACTCTACCACATGAACAACATCACTAGTCTTCTTACAAGGAATGAAATGTGTCATTTTAAAAAAAAATTCAAGTACCATAAATATGTTCTCATGCCCTCATTGTGTTCTTGGTAAACCAAGAACAAAATACATGATGACATCTTCCCATGGTTTCTCAAGTACAGATAATGGCTGATATAACCTCATATTTTGCTTCACTCCTTTCACCATCTGACATACTCTATGACAATACATAAACTTCTTCACATATTGTTGCAACTCTAGTCAATAATAATTCTCAGCAACCAAAGCAATTGTTTTATCTCTACCAAAGTGTCTATCCAATCCTCCATTGTGCTTCTCCTTTATGAGATTCTCTCTCATGGAACTTATGGGAATGCATAACTAACTTTCCTTGAACAGTTTACCATCTTGGATTATGAAATCCAACCCCTTTGTCTTGTCAAGTGTAACAAGTTTTGTACAAGCTTCCAAGCCTCACCAAAATCAAAATTCTCCAAATTCTTGAGTTCTCTAAACCCAAACACCTCAATCTACATTTCTGTGAGAAAAAAATATCTTCTATTAAAAGCATTTGCCACTCTGTTAGACTTCACACTTTTGTGTTTCAAAACAAATGTATAATTTTACAAAAACTCAACCCATTTCAAATGTCTCTAGTTCAATTTTCCTTCAATATTTAAATATTGCAAAGCTTGATGATCAGTATACAAACCAAACTCCCTAGGAGAAAGATAGTGTCTCCACTTCTTCACTGCCTAAACTATATCATAAAATTATTGATCATAAATAGAATACTTTCTTTTAGCATCATTAAATTTCTCATTGAAATTAGCAATGGGTCTACCTTCTTTGCTCAAAATAGCCTCTATTGCAATACCACTAGCATCACAATATACCTGAAACACCTTAATAAAATATGAAAGTGTAAAAATTGATTGCTCTATAACTTTTTGTTTCAATGGATTATAACTTTATCTACACCTATAGTCCATTGAAAATCTTTCCTATCTCCTCTCATTGTTTCAATCAAAGGTCCACAAATACTGCTAAAACCTCTGATAAACTTTTTGTAATAATTATCCATTCTATGAAATGATCTTACCTTTATTGCACTCTTTAGAGCAATTCATTCGAAGATAACCTTCACTTTCTCAAGATCCATTTTCACACCTTTTATTGATACTACAAATCCCAAATACATCAACTCCTTCTTCACAAAACTACACTTCTTCAAATTTATTAGCAACTTTTCCTCCCTCAACTTGGCAAACACCTTACAAATGCTCCTCCAATGTCTTACTAAAGATCAAAATATCATCTAGGTAAACAATGAAAAACTTACCCAGAAACTCCTTTAGTACCTCATTTATGAACTTCATAAAAGTTCTCGATGCATTAGTTAGCCCAAAAGGCATGATTAACCACTCGCATAACCCTTCCCTTGTTTTGGAAGAAGTCTTCTAGCCATCTCCTTCTCTGATGCGAACCTGATGGTACCTAATCTTCAGATCTTTCTTTGTGAATACACAATGCCAACCAAACAATCCATAATATCATCCATCATTGGCAATGGAATTCATAGTTGATTGTGATCTTGTTGAAAGCTTGTGAATGTGCGCACATCCCCCATTCTCCATTATTCTTAGGTGCTAATATTGCTAATACAACACATGGACTCAGGCTCTCTTGAATCAACCCCTTCTGCAATAACTCATGCACTTGTTTTTTCAACTCCTCACGTGTTGCTAGTTTCATTCTGTGCATTGCCTTATTTGGAAAATTGGCTCCTAGAATCAAGTCTATCTAGTGATTGATATTTTGTACTAGGGGTAATCCATCAGGTACATTATCTGACACAATATCAAGAAACTCTCCCAACAAATATGCAACTTCTACACGTACCTATTAAACTTCTTCTTTACCATCTTTTGGGATTACAGCAAAACACATATGCTCACATTTCATACCCTTTAGAAATTCATTTCCATTAGCAAAAAATATTCTAGCAGTGTTACATATTTTTTCTTCTTTCTCCTTCAATGGCTTCAGCTTATGCTTCACTCCATCCTTTGTTAGAGTGTGGATATATTTGCACACCCATCCTGTATAGCATGTATGTCAAACTATCATGGCCTACCCAACAACATATGACATATGTCCATAGCAGGGTAAACTTTAAGAAACCCCCCTCATATCCAGAAAAAGATATAAATTATTGTTGAATCTTTCATTATTTTGAGAAACCAAATTATTTTTATCGGTGAATCTCTCAATTTTTTTATTTTAAATATTGACAATTATTTTGGAATCATAATTTTTGAGTAGAAAATATTAGAAAATCTCAATAATAATGGGAAGTTCACTAATCATCATAGAATATTACAAATCAAAATTGAACATGTTTTATTTTATAGAAATTATGAGGATAATTACATTATATTTAAATCAATAGTAAAAACTAAATATTGGTAATATCTCCCTAAAGTAACTAATAATTACGATAATTATTGGTGAATTAATTTTAATTTCTTCGATAATATATAATATTTAGGTGAATCAAATCTAATCATGTATTGAATATTGTGGTGAATCTTTGAGCTTAAACTTTTTAATAATATAAATTATTGAGCAATTTTAAATACTCTAGAACTAAATTTATTAAAATTGTGGTAATTTAGGTTGCATTATATCTTAAATTATTAGCAAAATCACTAGCAAGAATTTTCTAAAATTCACAAAATTACGAATATTGATCACTAAAAAACACCCTATTCCATAGGTGTGATATCACATAACACCTCATCCTAGTAACTCCCAATCTTGAACTTCACTAAGCATTATTCATTGACCATGACCATGTGGTCATCTTGCACTCAGCTAATACGGTATGGGTGCAGGTGTTTTTACCTCTTGAGATTAAACTTTGTAACCATATTTTCTGACACCATTTTTCCATTTCTTCCACCATTAATGATCACATAGAAACACTTATCTTCTCATTTTCACCCTATGCCAAACAAACTCCTCATTTGACCAAGTTCATTCTTACCGCTCATTCGGACTTTTCTATTAACTAGGATTCCTCATTTTTAGCATCTTTAGAATGTGATAATTTGGCATCTTCATCGACATGTGCAACTCCAACTTGGCCTTATGTTCTTCTATCAATCCTTCCTTGGTGTTGAGAACATTCAAATTCTCTATGCCCCTCTTCTTCACAGTGAAAACATTTTCAACGAAAACCTCCTCTTTCATATCCTTTCCCTCTTCCTCTTGGTCTCTGATCTCTATTGTTCTGATCATGAAAATTATTGGAACTGTTTCCCCTATTGTTTTTATTGTTGGCATCATCCTTGTTCTTCTTATCATCATTTCGGTCTCCATAAGACCATCCACCAAATCTTCCACTGCAACATCTTCTTTTATTTTTGTTATTAAACTTCTTGTTCAGCTTTTCCTCAATTCTTAGGGAAAACTGGTATGCCTCTTCAATACTATTCATTTAGACCACACTCAATTCCTTTTGAATGCGTGGCCTCAACCCATTAAGATATTGGGCAACATTTTCCTTGTCAACTTCTACATGGCCAACTCTGATGAGTACTCGATAGAACTCTTTGTTATACTCTTGAACAAATCTTTTCGCTTGCTTCAACCCTTGCATTTTTTTTCAACAAATCAAGCTAATAATCCATAGGAATGAATTTTCACTTCAATTTGGCTATCCGATCTCATCTTATGATATTATCTTTTCCTCTTCTATTTCCCTCCTACTGGATTTCCTACCGCTAGATCTTTGCATAACCCTTTAGTTTGGCCTTTGCAAATTTGACCCTATCTGAATCTTCAATACCTTCATACTCAAAGTATTCCTCTAATTCATTGATCCAATCGATCAATTCCTCTGTGTTAAGATTTCTTTAAAATTTGAGAACCACAAACTTAGGTCTTTTCCCAATCTTAGAAATGGCCCTAATAAGTCTCTCTTCTTCTATGTTCAATGTTGTCTCTTCTTCAACATTTTCTTCTTCTTCATCATCCCCACTTTCATCTCTTATGACAAGATTTATTCCTCTATGCATTTGTTCTTCCAATGCTTGTATCTATCTTTGGAGGGCTCTAAAATTCTTAGGCATAACACCAACGACTCTTCCACTATGCTCTCTTTGTAGAGGCATTTTCACGCTTCTGTCAAAATCCTAGTGCAAATTGCCTCACAATTGATGATTTGTCCACATGCTCAGCCCAAACCACGATCATTGTGCAAACTATCTCCTAATCGGCAATCTGTTTACATACTCAGGAACTTCTATTTTGATACCACTTGATGATGGGTGGCCTCCTTAATACCACAATAAACAACACAAATTAAGAGAACAAAATATGGGCCCTGTATTATTGCCACAAAGGCAGAATTATAGAATTACAATATCCAAACCCACATGGGCATCTTCCTTACAACAATCTGTAAGACAAAACTGCTAATGTCACCATGAACTGCCCTAGATAACCTATGGATCTTTTAACCACCCAAGAAGGTTCTAGACACTAAGCCCTAACCCTTGAGGTCGACCAACCTCGTATTATATCGTTTCAGTACACTATTACATAGATCAACTCGAGACAATTTACAAATTATATTTTTAGATGGGTCCACTTCTCGAGACCATAGCTAGTAAACCATTGACTTGATGGACTATTATAACCCCATTTCAAAATCCTTGACTAGTCATCTACAACTACTAATTGAGAAAGAGTCCATTAGGCGAGGTTTCACTTCATTTTAGGGCCATTTAGGCCTTTATCGCTAGACCTGAAGTTTGGATAGCCAAAATTCATACTAAAAATCTACAATAACTGTACTAATACAATAAAACTCATATGGCAAGTTGATATGTCAAAGATGAACCTCCATATATGAGATTAGAACAATTTGAGCACATAATAGCAACTTATAAAACTAGCAAGCTCCCACAAGTAACATCTTTGTACAGGAATAGCCCTCATTAAAACATAAAAATAGGAAAACTAGAAATAGAAATATTTTTGGGTCATGTGAGATTGCTTTTACACCCAAAATGCTCCTGCATCAATATATAAATAGATAATAGGATTTAGTTATTAGTAATTGGATATGTTAGATGCCATGATTATTTTAAATGGATTATTTTTAGATTAAGGTAAAAGCAGGTTTTGAAGGGGTCCCGAAACCCTTTACAACAAAAAGAAAAATAAACCATTAAGCACACCCAGGTATTAAGAGGACCTGAAACTAGCAAAACAACTAAACTAGGTTTTATAGGGACCTGAGACCAACAGATGTGACCAGAAAAAAAAACCATAAGAACACTAGAACTTGGGAAGTCGACAAACTAGAACAAAGCAAGCAACTTGACAAACCTCCCAAACCAATTTCTAGCAAACCAAAAACTCGGCCAGTTCACTATCACTAAAAAACCAGTCAGCATAAGGGAGCATAAGATTTTCCTTTTTGATTTGAATTTTTCCTTATGCAATCGAAGGATCATATCTAAAGGGGGAGCAGAAGACTTGGTCTTCTTCCTTTTAACCGCAATCCAACCATTCTCAAACTTCGCTACCTCAACAACCCAATCCTCAGAAGATGACCCGAGGAATCCAAGGGACACAAAATTCGCATCATCAAATGACAAATGGTTCCTAGGAGGATCAACCGAAGTAGGAGAAGAGACCAAAGCATCCTCTTCAACCACCGGTGTGGAAAGAACGCAATCCAAAACCATAGCATCTGCAGGAGCATCCAGGGAAATCGTCAAAGCATCCACCTCAACCATCGGCTCAAAATGAACGCTAGCCATAGCCTCAAAATCCACATGAGTAGCCCAAGATTGTTTCACCATGTAGTGCTCAAAGGAGGCCCCAGACCACTAAGAAGGTGGTCATCTAGACTTGGATTTCCCAATAGCACAATGGGCAGCAATGTGCCCCATTAAGTGGTAGATCCTGCAACAAAAAGGGATACCCTCGAAATCCAACAATTGTGTCCAAGAACCCCGCAGGGAGTCCAAGCAAATCACCTCAAGAAGGCCCTTAGAAACATCCAAGTCTACAAGAAAGCGCGCATAGGTCGAATGGAGAATATCTGAAGTGTTAGCATCCACATATAAGAAATTACTAATAGCATATGGATTAGTTATGGTTTAATTATTTTTCTATTTAATAATGTGATTAGTTTATACATAAGCTATGATCCTTATATGTGGAAATTTAAATATCATTGTTAGATAGATATATTATTAGTAATGATGAAAGATTGAATTTTATTAATATATTAAATGCATTATGAATGTATTCATATATTTGTCTACAATATTAGTGTTGTCATATGGATGACTCTCTTATCCTACTATCATTTAGTCAAGATTTTGTGATTACGAGGTTTTGCTCACCATTTCCATGACATTGTATAATTGTTGGCTCTTTGTAAGTATATTGATTAAATGTTATCTAGTGTTCATTGTAACCTTAATTAGGGGCTTAATGTTTACCATGATATATTAGATTGGCATTAATGATTATCATATATGTATATGAGGTAAATAGGTCTAGAAGTAATATTTAATTCTATATTATTTAATTATGTCTTAATCGTATTAACCTTTAATAATGTATCACAATATTTTATTATATATTTACTTAGTATTTAATACTTTAATAATTTATAATAGTTTGGCTTCATTCCAAAAGGAGATATGGCAATCCACCCTCCTGAAATTACTTATCTTCAAGCCATGTAAGTTCATACAAATCTTACCAATAGAGTTAATATACAATGATGCAAGAAAGCATAAAGCATACATGGAGTATAAATATTAATCCATGAGGACACAAAGAATGCATGATTCACACATAATACACATATTGTGCAATTCCTTGATTAAGCCCTATAATTTATATTTTTATGGTTAGAGAAAGGATTTTATTTTTAAAATACTTGCTTATTATACTTTATGATTGTGAATCCTGCAACCAGAAGGAAATAATTTGTATGTACATGTATATATTAGTTTCAAAGAAAAAATGAGTCATGATAAATTAGTTCTAAGATAATTCTATATTGAGCCCAAGAGCGGGACTTTAACCTCCTTGGCTTGATGAAAGGTGTTAGGCACCCATCAAGGTGATCTAATTAGATGATCATTATATATTTTTAAGTTTGTCCAATTTAAGCCCAAGGGCGGGAATTTGACACCCTTGGCCTTGATGGCAGATGTTAGGCATCCATCAAGGTGGTCTACTGAGATAGTACTTTCCTCTTTAATTTTCCCAATTTAAGCCCAAGAGTGGGACTTTGAGCCTCTTGGACTTGATGATGTGTTGAGCATCAAGGTGGTCTACTTAGAAGATATCAGAGATTAGAGGAAGAGCTAGGATAGGGTGCCTTATTACCCTACCCTAGGCCCAAGGGAAGATCCTCTACCACCCTTGGCCCCATGTTACATGGAGTAGCGTACTTAGTGGGCCTCGCTATTCACCCTTATTACTATTTTGTCACTCCAATCATTTGTCCTAAGAGAGTACCTTTGTATGATGTAATTTGTGCCCATTTCACCAAAGGTCATTCCCAATGCCTTTATATGATGTATCCTATGCCTTTTCCACTACAAGTGGTTCCCAATGCCTTTATATGATGTAGCCTATGCCCTTTCCACTACAGGTCATTCATGGTGCATTTTTATGATGTAACGCAACCCATTCCACCATAGGTCATTCCTATCTTGAGGAGAAATGATTTAGTACACATCATTTTTTTTTCATATGTCAAACTCCTATGTATTTGATCCACTTGGAACCTTCATTTAGTTTGGTCCTAAAATACAATAGTTTGCTCTTAAGATGAGAATCTCAATACATTTAAACAATACAATTTTACAAAATAAAGGAATTCCATTAAATTTATCTTAAAATTCTAATAATAAATTAAAAGATAAAGTTATCTTGATTTAAGTCTACAATGCTCAACGAATATATAACTATTTCTTCATTATTTAACTTTCAAGTTTGTGACCCTTGTAGTCACTACCAATAATATTCAGTGATTCTTGGCTAATTATCTCTAGTGATTCTTTGCATATGATCACAAAATAAATTTGCAATGTTTCCCCTCTTAGTTGTATTATAATGATAATAGAACAATAATAATCTTATTTCCTTTTACTCATGCTTGACATATTTATCTTTCCTTTTGGATTTTCTCTTTAATCACTTCAAATTCCCAATTTGAGGCTTGAATAGATCTTATTTAAATTGCAAATGATTCAAATATATTTTGAACTTGACAACATATGAAATTTATATTCACTTGATAATACATATATTTGAGATAAATTATTCCATATACAAAATGAGGTGTATTAATACTATAAGCATGTTATAATAGTATAGCTCTTGCCCACTTTCCTTAATATTTGCTTGGATGTCGCTCTTATTAATGGTTCGGTCCTTCTATCTTATGACCTAATTTATCCTCCTCCTTACTACCTTAACCTTTTTGGGCACCTTATAATCTCTTTGGCCCTTCTATTTACTTAGATCATTTTCCACGTCTATTATCTCCTTTTTTGTAAGTTCATTCGTATAATAGTAATAACACTAGTATTATCAGGTGGCAGCACTTGGATGTTATCATTTTTTATGATCTTCCAATGGATTTCCTTATGTTTTTCAATCTCTCCCTTTCATTTGGCAATTTATATTCTGCTTATCATCCTTTCAGTGGTCTTTTTAGGCACTTAATCCTTTTCACATCCCTCTTATCAATATCTTCTCCACCCTATGTCTATCCCCTCACTATGCATTAGTGTCCATGTTACCCATCTTCCTCTTAACCATTAAGGTGGCATATTATATATATGTGACTAAACTGTGTTGATGTCAATTTTGTGCCACTACATAACATATAGCAATTGAATACATGATATGGAATATCAAACACTGAATCCCTCTCTTGAAAAGTAAATACTCATGAAGACATGAGAAAAACTCCAATGTTCCTTACACATGTGGATACTAACTTAGTTATATTAATGTGATTTGTTGGTTAATCACGTAGGTGACCTTATGTTGTTCATTTGAGGGTAACTTGGACTTTTGGTGTGATGGTGATGAATCTAGCTTTGTAAAGTATATGAGTGCCAAATAATGTTGATGGTGATGGTGATGGAGGGTTTGTTTTCCAATGATGCTTCTCCTTTCTAACTGTCTAAGAATGAACTCCAACCATTCAACTTGTTGCTTTACGTCTACTCCTATGAATGGAAAGATTAGCAAAAGAACAGGGATCAAATCTGATGAAAGCTTACCAACAGCTCTACCTCAATAGATGCAATGATTCAAGAGGAAAAGACTAAATTACCACGCAAGGTTTCCTAACAAGCCACTAGGATGCTAGTGGTCTAGTTTATAGATCCTTACCAAACATCCACTAATATCACCATACAACTATCCATCTACTCTTACTCTTACTTAACAACTTTCTTGAAATGAAATCTACTTTAACAACTTCAAAGGAATCTAACTTTAACTCTTGGAAGTAGAGACCACCATGCATTAACACAAAATGTTCTTAATCACCATGCAAGTACAACAATGATAAAGAGATGCAATTTTGGTATTAGCTTAAGCAAAAAATTTCTTCAACCTTTACAAATAAGAGCAAATGGCCTTATATAGAGGCCAAAATTACAACCAATGGCAGAGATTAAGAGGCAAAATCAATGATCCATATCGAATCCTAGAAACCCTAATTAGGGTTGCCACCCCATCGGCCAATGATAAGATGTCACCTCATCAATGGACTGATGAAAAAAAAGGAAAAATGGCAACTAATGAGAAGGCATCAAAATGGTGGCCAATCAGAATCAGACAACTATCTTATCCAAGAAGAAGGAGAATTTTCCACTTGGGCTTACATCAAATGATCTTGTAATATAATTCTACCCTTTTCTTTCATCTTTTTAGCCAAAGCAATGAACTTGGCTAGCCTATTGTTGACTTCCTTCATGGGAGGGCAAAGCGTGTTCTTCATCTTGAGCTCAACTAAATTCATCATGTTGCTTGCCACTTGATTCTGAATCAGAACTCACCTCTACCGTGACCCCTTGTCTGCTTGTATTATCCTCTTGGTCTCTAGCCTCAATTATGCTCTCCCTTGACAGTGTTGCATTCTGTCTCTTTGCTAGAGGTTCCTGATGTTCTTTACTATTCTCAACCTCCAAATTTCTCTTCTCACTCTTAACTTGTTGGCTACTGCCTTTACCTTTCTGTCTAACTGGCTCTGCTGGATCTTCTTCCTCTAGTTTCATCTTCTCATTAAGTAAGGTGGACCTTCCAACTTTGTAATTGCCTTAACTTCTAATTGTACCATGACTCAGTGTGTAGATCAATTGTCCTTGTAACTACCTCTAAGGAAGGATCTTGATGATCATCCCAATCCACTAGACCCAACTCTATTCCATCTATTGTATCATAATCTTCCCTTAGCAAATTTTCATCATCTTCTAGCTGATCGGGAATATCAAGGCCTCTCCATGTGATTTCCCTCATCATGCCTACTGACAATCTTGAGAAAGCTAGCTTCCTCACATGAAAGTCATCTCGTGCATTGGCCCAAAAAAATTCTATAGTAGGAATATGTTTGAATGTATTTTTGTGAGATGCCTTGATAAGACCATTAGGATTGAATCCTTGTCTTGCTCTATACCATCCTAGATTATACCATTCTAATTCTTTCTATGCAACTACAAAGGCGACACGATTGGGACAAGTATCATTGCCCATTCCAAATGAGAAGGTAATCCCTGTCTCACCTTTAAGTTCAATCATCTTGTCATAATGCTCAAGTTGCCTAGCCGACTCCATCAAAACTACCTTGTCAAGTGAGTACCTTGGAAGTCTCTTGGGACAAACTGTACTTTCTGCTACTCTAATATACATGAATTGTGAAAATAGGATGAACTAACTCTCATACTTCTTAACTTTTACTTCCACTTCCATTGAGAGCCTTCTAGCAGGTGCCTCTTGTAATATATTTATCGTCTTTATGGCAAAGGCATCATAAAACATCTTATGATCATTGGTGTTGTGCAAATGAAGTTGTGGATAGAACTCATGCACCGAACATTGCCCTGACCCATTGCCAATTACTCTTAAGGCCTTAAGTCCAAGATTTTCATATAGTCTCGCAATCAGATAGAAAAGATAGGATTCCATATAGAATTGCTTTTGATTTTGCACTGTCCTAAGTTGCAACTCTAAATTTTCACTTATGATTCTAACCCAATCAAATTTTCTCTTTCCATTTTCGATTTCATCAATAAAATAGTACATCCAATTCTCAAATTGCATACCTTGAGCTATGCCCATGATTCAATTGAGAAGCATAATAAGATCATTGTACTCTGATTTGAAATCTAAGTTGGTGAGATTTGATGACTTAGTAACTCCCTTCTTTCCTTCATGTAATCAATTCTTCTTTAGATGAATGAAGTAAGCCTACTAATTATCCTAAAATAACTTAGCCGCATGATCCACCATTACTACTATCATGCCTTTAAATTGGAGAATATTAAATGCTTCTTTGACCACTTGTCCGCCGGTATTGGCTAACACTCTCTTCCATTTATCAAAAATGATGAACTTAGTAATAATATCAAGCCAAGATGCACATTCCATTACCAATTCTAAATAATGAAAGGTAGGATGAAAAGTCACTGCATGTACAATTTCGCTCTTATAGATCTTCTTCACCATGGGGAATTGTCCTTCAATCTATCCCTCAATTGTACCATGTTCACTATACCAATATTGGTATAACTTATCCGCCTCACTTCTAAGAAAAAGGTGATCTTAGGATCATGTCTTCCTTATCTTTTTTGGTACTTGTTCCCTTTGGGTTCTTACTTGCACTAACATCTACCATCTTAACCACTTATTTATGCCCCTTCGTTTTAAATGATATGGACTACACTTATCAATCTCCAACCTTCTTTCTATTGATGGAATCTAACTTATTTCTGGCTCTCCAAATCCTATCTCTACACTTATCAATCTCCAAACTTATTTCCTAAGGGTGGGACTACCACTTATTTCTACCTTTTCGTTACCTTAGGCTGGATTACACTTATATCTTCCAACTTCAACCTATCAATGGAATGATGAAGCGGTGGATGATGAGTGCCAAAAAAAAAAAAAAAAAGAACCAGGCAAGAACAAAGAATAAAATCTGTCTTTGCCTCTAACAATGAATAGAATTTTACCTTAAATTGGTCTTTACCAATAATTGGGCCCTCTTCAAGTTCAGATCATATCTTGAAAATTTCAATCCTCCTTGCAAATAATGATGCCCTAGTAAAAATCAAAATTTTTGACTTCCTTGAAATTGCTCACACTTTCAAAAAATCAGACCTTAAATCACATTGTCCTTTCACCAAATAAAATCGCCTAATTCTGGAAGGAGAAAATCGTTGCCAAGGATGGAGAAATTAGACTAATCAAAAATTGCACAAGCTGGGAAAAAAATCAGATCTGCTCAAAAAATCACCCTAGGGCAAAAATTCACTCAAAAAATGAGAAAATGTTGCCAAGAGATGGAAAAATCTACCCCAAAAATCGCCCAAGCTGGAAATTCACTTCCCTTAGAAGAAAATCGCACATCCAAGTAGGAGGAAAAAGGAATGAGACAACAAGAGGAGTGGAAGCCCCTCTTATACCACACTTTTTGCCTCTCCGAGTGGACCGACCTGCCTAGAGGAAAAAAAAAAAATTAGCCCCTTAATTAATGACTCAAATTTAAATGCAACATTAAAATTACTTAGTCTATAGTGAAATTGGCCCATTTAATTGCTAGTTTTGATCAAAAATTGCAAAATAGAAACAAGCTAAGCCTAGGAGGTGTCAAATTTTTCATTTAATAATGCTTTGGCAATTAAAATATTATTAAAATCAAATTTAGCAAGCCAAAATCAATTTTCAATTCCAAATTACCAATTTCTTTTGATATTTCTAAAATCCTCTAGGCTAAATTTTAACCAATTTAATGAGATTTTGCAATTTAATTCAATTTCAATTTTGCAATACAATTTCAACTATTTTTTTAACAAAATAAATCATTTTCCTTGTAGTCAAAATTCAAACTCTAAATACAATTTCACAATCAAAAAAATTATTTTTCACCAAAAAAATTCAAGATTTTCCAAAATGACTAAATCTAAAAATTTCATTTTAAAAATGCTCAAGCTTATACAATTATTTCAAATTTTCAAAAATCCATCTAAGTCCATAATTTGCAATTTTATCCTGCCAGGTATTCGTTTTAACCATTGAAAAAAATGATGTTTTGAAACCTATTTGGCCTAAGGATAAAATTACATGCTTCGAAAAATCAAGTTTTGCACCAAGTGAAAAATAAACCAAATCAAATCCCTCCTGGCCCAAAGGCGTCCAAGGTGTAGAATTTTCAAATCGAAAACCTATGCACAACTCCAAAAAATTAGCTAAGGTAACCGAAAAAAAGGAGGTCCCCAAAATTTTATAGCAATGATGTGAAAACCTAACAACAAATTGGCCTCTTGTCTCGTGTGGGGCCCCCCAAGACAAGGTGGTCATTTTACATAGAGTTATCTTTTCTCGGTGGTCTTTTTGTGCATTTAATTTTTTTCCCATCCCTCTTATCAGTATCTTTTCGACCCTATGTGTATCCCCTCACTACACATTAGCATCCATGTTACCCATCTTCCTCTTATGCATTAAGGTGGCATATTGTGTGTGTGTGTGTGTGTGTGTGTGTGTGTGTGTGTGTGTGTGTGTGACCGAACAACCACCTTGTCTCATGTGGTCCTTTTGTGCACTTAATTAATTTCCCATCCCTCTTATTGGAATCTTCTCTACCCTATGTGTATCACCTCACTACACATTAGTGTCCACATTACCTGTCTTCTTCTTATGCATTAAGGTGGCATATTATATATATGTGACTAAGCTACCATCCTATCTCATGTGGCATTGTATATGTGACTAAGCTACCACCCTATCTCGTGTGGCATTGTGTGTGTGTGGGTGTGTGGGTGTGTACCAACTTATATCTATATTATGATTTCAAATAAATTGGTTACATATATTTTCATGAGAGCTACAGCTCTTTGTCATTTCAAAACAAAACTACTTGAAACTTCTTTCATAGAAGAAGAGATTCATCTTTATATATCTTGTAGAAACACTAAAAAGCATACAAACTCTGTCCAATAGAAATACCTTGTTGAGCAGCTACAGATACGAAGACAGCAACCAACAATAGAGTTGTACAGGACAGTTTAAACGAGTGACCAAAAACTAACAAACCCCATTGTACAAAGAGGATGCCTATTTCAAGAGACATTGGTTCCTGAAGCAAGCAAGAAATAAATAAAAATGGAACAGGGGAAAGAGTCAAATTAGGAATTAAAGCTCTACAGTTGAAAGGGTGGTTGTGGTTGGAGCTAGAAATCCGAATATTTATAACATTGAAGAACTCCTTCCACATTTGGACTTATGGATTAAGTTACAAACGGATTGTTCCATAACCTTCACCACTATTAAACCTTTAGGAAGTTGCATGCATGCAATTTCCAATTGTCACAACTTGGCTTCTTTCAAATTATGAAGTGCCTCTAATTTCAGTAGTAACTGAAGAATGCCACAACTTGCGCAAAGAAACCTCAATTTTTCAAATTTCATCTCTTCATTTTCTTTTTTTGCATGGCGTTCAATCCAATGCAAGAAATTTCAATAAATGTGTTATTAAACTTAAGTCCTCTATATGAAGAATGTAATTAGATTTGTCATTGGCAAGCCAGACTCCTTATTTGATGAAGCCTATGCAAAAGAATTACAAACAATTAAGAGTAGATAGTTTAATGCTATTGAATCGTGTAACTAAAAAAAATAAAATATACCTAATCATATTCCATTTATTTTTTGTCAAGCTTCGCGCTTTTGCTATGATGTTATCATGGAGCATTAACTACTCATTCTCCTCTTGGTTAGCAGTTGGTGCAATCCAGCCTCAAAAAGAGATGTAGTTGTCCTTGCTCTTACCATATGCTCCACATCTTGAAGCTTCCAATTGCTGAAAAAACTATGTATGTTGTGAAAGGCTTCCTGAGTGGAATCACCCAACTCCCCACACACCAAATCAGCAAGATGAATGCTCATCTTTTCTTCTTCGATTTCCTCTTCCCTTTCCAAAGCATCCAATAAGTGAGACATAAATACTTTTGAGAGCAAGCAATACACCTTCACAAATCCTTCAGATTCTATCTAAATATTCATCTTCAATGTTACCACATTTTGTTGGGATTAGAACTTCCATTGTTGCTTCGCCAAAGTATGGACAAGATAGGAATGTGAATGTACATCTTGAAACACACCTGTTCCTACTAAATATATTGTGTTGCTCTCAACTCATTATAGTTGCTCATTGCCGAGCACACTAACATGATTGGCAACCTATTAGGATAGTTGGATGGATTTCAGTTTGATATATCAGTTGGATAGAACAATGCTGATTTCAACGTTGATTTCAACTATATTAATGCTAGACATAACAGTTCAGTTTTATGATACTTTACAGTTTCTATTCATTGCATATTATAGTCCACTTTATCAGTTTTGATATCATGACTACTAAGTTACATTCAAATTATCAGATTTGATATGATATCATTCATGACACTTTAAGGATTACATTATTTGGTTTGCTCTTTTCACTTTGTTTTGGCTACATTGTATCATCTTGGTTCTACATTAAGTTTTGCATACAATACATTCGTCTTTCACTTTGGCTCTGCACTATTATACACATTTTGTCATTAGATTGACTCCAAATTAAAAGATGACACTGCATTTTGAGTTATGATTTGCATCGCATAGATTAAGTGTTTTATGATCAAGTTTCACCTTATAGTGCCTTTATGAATGTGAACATATTCACTATATTCACACATACAGATTTAAGTTTATAATATTCGATTTTAAAAAACACATCATTTCTATTAAACTAAGCATTCAAACATGTAAAATGGAATAAGCATCTAAAAGCTTGATCATGCTTTTTAGAAGGACTGATGTAAGTCACAAATAATGGAAGCTTCAAGATGTGGAACATATAGTAAGAGCAAGCAATACACCTTCACAGATCCTTAAGATTCTATCTAATTATTCATCTGCAATGTTACCACATTTCATTGGGATTAAAACTCTCACTATTGCTTCGCCAAAGTATGGACAAGATAGGAATGTGAATGTAAGTCTTGAAACACACATGTTCCTACTAATCATATTGTGTTGCTTTCACCTAATTATAGGTGCTCTTGTTGCCAAACACACTAACATGATTGGCAACCTATTATGATAGTTGGATGGATTTCAATTTGATATATCAGTTGGATAGGACAGCACTGATTTCAATGTTGATTTCAGCTATATTAATGCTAGACATAACATTTCAGTTTTATGATACATCGCAGTTTCTATTCATGGCATATTATAGTCCACTTTATCAGTTTTCATATCATGAATACTAAGTTATATTCACATTATCAGATTTGATATGAATCGTTCATGACACTTTATGGATTACATTATTTGGTTTGCTCTTTTCACTTTGACTTGGCTACATTGTATCATCTTGGTTCTACATTTAGTTTTGCATACAATACATTTGTCTTTCAATTTTGTCATTAGATGACTCCAAATTAAAAGATGTCACTACATTTTAAGTTATGATTTGCATTGCATGGATTAAGTGGTTTGAGATCAAGTTTTACCTTACAGTGCCTTAGTATATGAATGTGAAGATACTCACTATATTCACACATACATATTAAGTCTATAATATTCAGTTTTCAAAAAACACATCATTTCTATTAAACTGAGCATTCAAACATGTAAAATGGAATAAGTGTCTAAAAGCTTGATCATGCTTTTTACAAGGACTGATGTAAGTCACAAATAATGTGACCTTGGCAAAAATTGAGTTATGCTTCTAGAAAGGCCATTTGGTCACTGCCCTAGCCATCCTCAATTTTGCAACTTTAAATGTCATTTAAAAGATGTGAATGAATGAAATACCACTCTTATCAAAATTAAAGGCATTTGTTAGGGGCAAAACTTAAAGTTTGTTTTGGATGCAATTTTGGTACGTACAACTTACAATGTGGTAGTGCAATGTTGTAATCCTAGTGATGTCAAGCTAGGACACATGATATAGATTATGTACTTCAAGCGACAAATGAAATTAAAATCTTGTGAGTAGGAGAAAGACAGTTTTAGATGAAAGATGGTTTGTTTAGTTATGTGGAAGTTTTTGTGGAAACAACACGAAAAAGATTTGGTAAGAGTTTTTGGTACATGGTGGCTATACAGGTGTTCTCTTTTTGTTCTTTGTTATTCTCATGTTTAATTTTTGTTTAGTATATCCATTTCTGGTAATGAGTTAGTTTATGTTTTATTAAGTTTACAGGTTTTCATCTTGATGCAGGAGCATCTGATAAAGACATGAAGACTTTGAAGACCTCGTGACTTAAGGGAAGTGGCATTGGGTCTATAGGGCTCAATTATGAAATTTTAAAACCAATTATGGCAATGGGGGATGGTAAATTCAAATGTAATGGCAAATGTCCTAGGGGTCCTGATAAGGAACATAGGACCAAATTTGTAATAAATGGCAATTATGATGCCTCAAATAGGTAGAAAGGCTATTTAGTCCATCAAAGGTGTGATAATGCCAAAATAAGTGGCTTTGAATAGGTTTTAGAGGGCTAGAAATAAGTTTAAATAATTTTCCAATTTCAATTTTTAAAATCCCAATGGTTAGTTCCAAATTGGCGGGCTAGTTAGTCTAGGCCTATTAAATTAGTATAATAACTAAAAACCCAAAACTATTTCAAATCATTTGGGGAAGGTGTCATAGAGTCTCATAAAGCCTTGTGAGGCCAAAAATAATAATACTTGTATAGACATTTGACAGCAATAAAGGAATAAAGCTGATTTCATTGACTTTTTAGACTTGTGGTGCATTCTCCATCCTTTGCTTTGAATCTTTGAGCTCATAGTCCATTGGAAAGTAGTTAGGAGTATTCTCAAACCATTTTTATGCCATTTCAGATCATTGTGTGAAGATTATTAATCCATTTTATGCACTTTTAGTTGACTGTTCACAAGCAAACTTCATTTTCCTTGCATTTTGAGGGTCCAAATGTCTTAAATGGTCCATTTCTCTTCATGTTTCTTCTGTTTCTTGAGGAATGGATCTAATCTCATGTAAGAAATAAATCATGAAAATCCTTTGATGCATATCTAACTGATTTGTAGTGATCGCCATGTGTTTGGGCTTTGAGAAGGGGCAAAACTAGTGCCATAGGTATAGTAGTAGGATATTGGCCTTAATAAGGACATGATTTGACTTTTGAAATGTGTTATTATATGATAAATGAATGGTGAATTCAAAAGAATAAGTTTCGGAGTTGGTTTTTTATTGAGTTTCTAAGAGGCCCCATTTTTAGGCTTTATTTGGTGAGGGTTTAGTGAGAAACCTACTTGTTGAGTTGTTGTGCCTAAACTAATAGGTAAATCCTTTGTTTTGGATCATCCTGGGATGCTACACCAAGTTTGAAGTTCTGGGGTGAAGATTAAAGCATACTTGCTTTGCAAAAGTGGCCTAATTGGGCCTTGAGCAGTGCTGAAATTGCTCATTTCTGGACAATTGGTCCAAAGGACCTGTATCTGACTTTAATTATGTTACGAAACTCCCAAATGGGTATTCAAATATGCATTTTTTGGGGAAATATTTTGGGAAAAGTTTGTGAAAATGGCATAATACAGGTTTTGGAGGGCTACAAGGAGTTTAAGCCTATTTGTGACCAGTTTGAGTAGTTTGAGTTGTCTAGTCCATTGTGTGCACTTGTGAAAGTTTGAAAATTATTGAAAGGTGACATTATAGATCCTAGAATGTGTTTTCAAAGCCTTGATTTGTAAGAAGACATTTTGAGGTCATTTGAGTCAAGAATCCTTAAAAGAAAGAGTGTAAACCTTGTGGGTTATTGGGAATTTGCGGAGAGTTTTTAGTCTAGTTGATTAGAACAAACCCTTCGTCATTAGATTGGTATCAGAGCAAGGGATTAGGTCCTTGCAGGTTGGGAGAAAGAAAATACACCTCCAAGGGTAAGTGTCATGGTTGCTAAGGAATTGAAAGCCCTAAGGGAAAGGATGGAAGCCATAGAAGCTAAGGAGAGAAGAAGAAGCCAAAGAAATGTTGAAGAGGAAGACACTGACAATGAAGAGGGTGAGGAAGGAAGGGAAGCCCCTCAACAAGAGGAAGAATTAGATCTTGAGAATGTAAGGATGGCAAAGCTTCTCAAGGCTGCTCAAGTTGGTGACACAATGGAAAAGGCAGATCTACCCATGTATGGTGGTAAGATGGATGATGAGGAGATGATTGACTAGTTTAATGTATTCGAAAACTTTTTCAAATGTGAAGACATAGAAGATAGTCAAAAGGTGAAGATTTATAAGTCCAAATTGAAGGGACATGCCCTCAAATGGTGGATTGTTTCCAAGCAGAGAGATGGAGGAATGGGAAACCCAAGATTACTTCTTGGTTCAGAATGATGGACACGATGAAGGAAAAGGTTTTGCCCAAGCATTGTAAGGCGAAGTTGTCAAGGCTTGAAGCAAAAGGACATGGATATCTAAACATATACTGAAGAGTTTTACAAACTTGACATAAGGGTTCCACGTGAGGAAGATGTAGAAGAAAAGATGGCATAAGGGTTCCACATGAGGAAGATGTAAAAGAAAAGATAGCAAGATATCTTAGAGGGATCAGATATAACATCCAACAAGTTAACAATGAAGGCTGAAGAGAAGATAAAAGAGAAGGCCAGAGAGAAAAAGCAGTAATAACGGAGGAAGAGGAAAAGGCAACAGGCCTAGCAACATCAATGAACAAGGACAAGGCAGTAATAAAGGACCAATGTTGCAGCCACCTTTCTTGATGTACTACTTTTCCTCTTGTAGCATTTGCACTCTTTTCTCTACCCTCTTCTTGTCTTGTGCATTGAAAGGACATTTAGGGGATATATGTACTACTTCATTACATTTGTAGCTTCTAGCAATGAAACCTCTACTAGTTCCATGTGTAATGTCCCCATTTTTAGCAGGTTCCTGCAGTTGGCTTGGTCAATTCATCATCACAACCCTCGTGAGATGACAGTGGGATATAAGGGTCTCAATTGCAAAGTTATTAAGTTTTCCAGTGGCCTATGGTGAGTTTAGGCTCTGTTTTGAGGGACTTACTATTTATAGTAAGTCAATAGTTGGTTTTGATGAGCTCAGTTGAGTTAGAGTCGAGTGATGCTTTCATTTTTTAAAGTTGGCTTCTAGTTTGGGCTCCAAGAACCTTGGAGGGAGTATTTATTTTTAGTAAGTCACCCTGTCAGATTCATTCATCATTTTTTTTCATCAGGGTCATTCTTGTGTTGTCAGATTTCAATTTTGATGCTTTTTTAGTCATTTTCGCAAGATGGGTAAATTATTATTATCATTCAACTAAATATGCCAAAGCTTCTATTTTCATTGGTATTGTATATCGGCCACCTTAGTGTCATAGCTCGTTGGAACCAGTTGAAAGGTTTTAAATCTTAGGCACAAGAAACAATGACCTTGCATGGCAAAATATCATGATATGGTTGAAAAAGTCAATTTTGGCAAACAGTTCTTGATGTTCCAAAGAGGACCAATGTTGCAGCCACCTTCTATTTTCAAGACCTACTACAAAAGCCAAGGTAAACTTTGTAAAATGATCATAGACTCTGGTCCTCATGATAACTTGGTGTCATACAAAATGGTTTCTAAGTTAAATTTGTAGAAGTTTACTCATCATAATCCATATAAGGCAACTTGGGTTAGTAAGGACCAAAACATTGTGGTGAAGGAACAAGCATATGTAATTTTTCTTTAGGAACATATCATGATAGAGTTCTATGTGATAGTGTGCCAATGACTTGTAGTTGCATCATCTTGGATAGGCCATGACAGGCAACAAGGAGAACATTGCATGATGGTTTGGCTCATAGTTCAACTTCTCGCCGATATATCGGCTATAAATCAACTTCTCACGAGAAGTTCCAAGCGGCGAGAGAACTTGAGATTTTATCTCCAATTTCAAGGGTCAAGATTTTGCACTTCTCGCGGCGAGAAGTCGGTGATATATTGCCAATTTCTCGCAATAACTTGCAATCTTCTTGCAGGTGGCGTCCAGTAAATACCTACGCCAAAAAAATGTCATTTTATTGTTTTGTTTGCTAGAGCTGCTAGACCCCCTTCCTCTCCCATAGTTTTTACTAGAACTACTGGGATGGGGAAGAGGAAGATGTAGACTAGTTTCATATTGAACTTGACATTTGTATTTGCTTATATTTTGACAAAGACAATACATATTTACTATTTGTATCTTGTTTCAGAGTTCAGAGTTTGTGACTACATCAGCATTCCACATGAGGATGCGATTTTGTTACTCATTGCATTTATATATATCTAGATCAGCTTGTTTGGTTTGTTTACTCATTTATTGACTCAATACATGCATCTACTTATTGAATTTTGTGAAAAAAAATGCATTTTTAATTAAATTAAAGTTATTTTTAGAATTCCCAATATTTTCCTCAGAAATTGCCAATTTCTCTCCGATATTTGTCAAGAAAAAAAGAAATTTGGCCTCGCCGAGAAGTGGCAAAGAATGAGAAATTGAACTACAGTTTGGCTAATACTTATGTTGTGCACAAAGCAAATCAAAAGTTTGTCTTACATCATCTTATAGATGATAATTGGAATGATACACATCATTTGTTTTGGAGACAAAAGAGTTTGAACTTGCAGAAAAGGAGTGATGATGGAAGGTCTGACATACAGATGACAAAAGTGAATGAGGCAGCAAGAAAAATGGGACAAAGATGCCCTTAAATGTGACTGAAAATATTGATGTGATTGAAAGTATTGGGTGCCCTTTGGTTGGGAAATTGGAAGACAAAAGAGTTCCCTTATTGCAGCAGGGGGTAACGGATCAAGAAAACCTTTGTAAGGAAGTTGTATTGCAGCAGCAACAATCATGGAAGGACTGTGATAAGAGGCAGCAACAAATTTGTTTTGGTACTAACGCTTTGTGTAGATGAATGCAGGTGTAAAGCTAAGAAGGAGACCAAATCTTAAGGCTAAGAAGGAGACCAAATCTTAATGATTTGTTGTTACAACAGATGCATGCCAAGGAGATGAAGGTCAAAGAGCCATCTTGGAATATGGAGAGGTTCAAGGTAAAGCCCTTATTCTCATCAGATATTCTCAATTATGAATCACATGACTGGGTTATTGGTAAGATTCCAACTTCACTTGAGTCTCTCGCCTAAAATGGATCAACACCTCCTTTATTTTTGTAATATGGGAGTATATAACACTTTCATGCTCTAAGTCCTCGATTGCCAAAGAGCAAAGTTTCTACTTTTGACAGTGACATAATTTCAAATACTCTAAATCTGCGTGTTCCTAGAATTGCCAGCAAAGCTTGCAAAATTATGTACTGTCTCAAATGCAAGTGTTTCAAAGCTGAGAAGCTTTAAAAGCTTGCATCTTCTCACAAGAAGCTAAACTCAAAAGTATTTCAAAGCTGGGAGGTAGCCAAATTGTGGGGTAAATTTTCCATGCTCTTACACCACTTGATCTCAAGTGAAATAAAGTTGTGAAATCTTGAGTAATACTCAGTATGCTTAAAGCAGGAAATCGGCAAATTTGGTCAAAAAGGAACGTAAAAAAATGTGTTTTCTTAATGCCAAAAAGATTTGACTATGCAGGGAAAACTTGTTTGTTACATGGATGGATAGGAGGCATTTCGAGCGTCCTCTAGGCATTTTGGGGACGGCTAGCTGTCTCCAAATGTCATGGTGTGTTTCCTGTTGTTTCCTACAGTTTTTTGAAATCAGGGATGGCTGGGGGACATTTCCTTTTCATCCCACTATCCCCGAAATGTTTCATGAATAGGAACAAGTCCCCTAGGGACAAGAAACATGCCCCCACATAACATACCAATATTCTTATGTGCTCTACAAATACCAAGAAAACACATCTACATTAGCATACATGAGTCCCAGAGCATTTCCAATGATAATATCTGAATAACCCTCTAATCATTATGCTCTAATGTATATCTACACCCTGTTGCAAAGCTCTACACTTTGATGGATGTTCGTGCCCTTTTTCAAAGCTCCCATTTTGGCACAAGTACGAAAGATGCTTGCAAAGATTGTGAAATGTGCTTGAATAATTCTAAAGCCATTGCAACAAATTCATGTAGTAGATACCCTTCGATCATGGCATTCTATGAGACCACATTTCTTTGAGGCATCTTTTTCAAAATAGTCATGCACTTTATCTATACTACATTTTGCATGCATGTCAACCAAGAAACTGGCAACTACAGCTACAACATTTCGACAAATTTCATCTATCCTTTAATGGATGTTCATACCCTGTCCCAGAGCTGTACTTTTGGCACAAACAAGGAGGATGCTTGCACAAGTTGTAGATCTTGGATTTATACATTCCTGCTGCATTTGCTTAAAATTTCATAATGTCTTCTCAACAAATCCAGCTTTAATATATCCTGTGATGAATTTTGTCGAAACACTTTCCTTGCTTTCTATGCTTCCACATTTTCCATAGATGTCTACCAAGGCAAATGCAACCACAACATCTAACAGTATTTCACTTCCCTTATACTTTTATGAGTGTGCATATCTCGACACCCCAAAAATAATTCCAGGAAACCCTTTGATGTTGGAATCAAAGATTGGGGGCTGATATTACATCCCAGAGCGTAACGTCCACATGGATTTTGCTACATCTGCTAGTCAATCATAGGGACAAACCCCTATGATAGGGGTGTTGCTCAAAAGGGATTGTGAGTGTATGTTCATCCTTGTTGCCACCCAAACTTGAGTGTTGCTCACATAGAGATGCAATCAAATCCAATCATGACATCAGAAATTGGAGATTGACAAAGATAAATTTCTGCACAATATCTGCTGCACCGGTTTCTGAACCTCATGGCCTTGTCCCCTGCTAAACTTCTTTGATTCCACTAAATTTGCCCCTTTGCCAAGGCAGGAACGTCAGAAAATGATAGGATATGTTTGGAGGGATTTGCAGGAGGAAAGGGAAGAGAACTGAAGGGAGGAAACATGGCATTGGTAGTCCCACGCTTTTCCTTAGAAAACCAGTATGTGAACCTTACCAGACTGCAAATGACAATTGATGGACTCAAAATCCAGTAATATTTCCATTTTGAAATCCCACATTTGATAACCAAAACCCTTTTGCAGTTTAAATACCCACCACTTTTGTATTCACTCAAGGGTTTCGATCTCAGGAAGATCAGTTACGATATTTTTCACTATTTTCACCTTTGGCAACCACATAAAACCTACTGCTATAAATCCTTTTAGGCCTCCACAGAACAGGAAGCAACAACTGTCATTTTCTTGTCTCCAGGCAGAAGTTTGCAGACTGCTGGATGTGATGTGGATAGCAAAAAAATTGAGAAAGAAATCACAAGAGGGGAATAGACAAAAGCATGATCTGAAATAAAGGCATTTAAACTATTTCAGGCAGGGGAGATAAGGCAATCTCCCTGTTGCAGCAACGAGTCAGTGATCTCAAACTGCGAAATCTGATATGAAATTCTGATAGGAAAAATCTGGTCGCTTTGTCATAATGTCTTTTTACCAGCAATGTCTTTTTCTTTCTGGCGTAAGCAATTGACTTCCAGTGGGCAATGCCCACAATAAATAGTCTGTAGGCTAATTAACATATGAAATGAAATGGTTACATATATTTGAGTAAGAGCTAGAGCTCTTTTCCATTAACAAAAACGTCAGAGACTTCTTAAAAGAAGAGTCTCAGCTTTATATATCTTGCAAAAACACTAAAAGCAGAATACAAACCGTCTCTCCAGTAGAAATACCCTGCCAAGCACCTCCAGATACAAATAAATAATAGAGTTGCAGAAAAATTACGCTTCCACACTAGATTCTGTTCTGAAACCAACAAATATTTGAATCTTGTAACTTCAACTCAATATTTTATACATACATATAAAAGCGTCTATAAAACATCGGCTCACAATTTTGTTCAAGTTGTACTCCTTGCTTAAAATGAGTGTTCCAAGTCTAATAGACAAATATTAATACCTACTTTCTTATTTTGACTTTGAAGAATGCTTCCTATTCAGGAGACCACTCTAAAGAGTCTAAACGCTTTAAAGCTCTAAGATCTGAAAAGCCAAAGCGCAAAGCTTTGGATTTATGGATTCGTGACGTTGAATAACTGCATCCACCTCCAGAGAATCTGCATGCCCTTTCCAGTTGTCAGAACTTAGCTCTTGAACTAACCTTATATAAATAGCAGAATGTTGCCCATATAACTGGACACAGAATTCTAGCCTTATATGTAATAGCTTCGCCTCTTATTGAAAAAGGTCCATGGAACACTTTCAAGTTATTAAGCACCTCTAATTTCACTGGTAACTCAGCAATGTTATTGCCTATGCAAATTTGGTCTGGCAGCTCCTCTATTTTAGTGAAACCATCTATATGAAAGTTTTCAATGCATCTAACTCAAATAAGATCCCTCCAGTAACTTGTAAAGCTCCCTTGGTACAGAGAAATGTAATCTTTCCATTTATTAAAGGGAAAGGCAGAGAAAGAGAAGAACCAAATAATTGAAAATTGAATCCCAAAGACTACAGCTTGTATCCATATTGAGACTTGAAATGAACTGGAGATCTATCACTCTTTCCCATTTCAAAAAAAAATCAGATACTTCTTACATAAAAGAAGAGTCTCAACTCCATATAACTTGCAAAAACACTGAAAATTAAAGTAAAAACAGATTAAAAAATAGTCTCCAACAATAGAGCTGTACAAGACTGCTTATGCATATGTAAGAACCATGTCCTACATTAAATTGCCACATCACACAAATACAAAAAATGCGGAAAAGAACCAATCATAAACAGAGTTGAAAAGTCAAGAACTCATTCTTTATCCAATAATGAAATTTAATAATAACAATTAGGCCTCGTTTGTTTTGCAGAATTGAACTGGAATTGGAATAGTCATAACCCAGTTTTGTCAAATTTTTCGTTTGGGTCGAAGATGATAAAGTGGAATTAGATTTGAGGAATTCTAATTTTGCCCCAAAATGAGGTTACCACACTTCCATCCAGATAGGTGGAATTGGGAATTGAATTCCAAGTTTAACTTTTTGAGGATTCAAGAAAAATTAAAATTGATCAATTTTTGAAATCCGGTGATTGAATATGTGAACTTTCTTATGTTATCACTTATACAAACTTTTATGTTGTCAACTGATACATTAAAACATATCAACTATGGTGCTGATTTACATTGCATATACATTGCATGCCCATCTTATAATGAAGAATAGTTCATCACAATCTTTTAAGATTACATTACCCAATAATCAAAGATTACATCAATTGAACAATACCATACTCATCATCAAGATGAAGGTATATGACCATGGGATAGGTTACCAAGACTTGACATGTTTCATTCCATGTATCCAGTCTCCAAAGCCATCGGACATCATCCATCTGCTATCTGAGACAAGAGTGTGGCCTAGGCGCTTTTACCTCACCAACCATGGAGTGTTTACTCCCTTGGGATTCTTCTTGACACGAAGAATGCCCCCGACCCTGGCAAGAGAAGTCTAGCTTCCCGGAACAACATGGATCGAATGGATCTAGTGCAGCCGTGAAACATGCTACATGCAACCATGTGCCTAGTAGCTTAATCACGGAATGTGGTAGGGAAAAGTAAAGAACACTACTCATCTACTTATATGCAGTGAAAGAAAAACGGTAACACATCTACCCACATGTACATTCTTTTAAATTAAAGCATATCTATTCATATGCAAGATAAATAAGCACAGTCACACACATATGCTTCATGTCAAAAACAACATACTTAAATGCAATCAATATATGGCTTGGCCAAGCACTGAATTCATCAGCATATCTGAAGAGAGAGACAAAACGTAATGAATCCTATCTTCAGAACCTAACAGGCTGAGAGAAGCAAAAACATAATGCATCCATCCCTGCCCTCCCTTATGCCACATTACACCCAACCATAAAGGACTTAAACATCAACACTCAGGTCCTCAAAAGTCTATAACAACTATCTCAAAAGTCACTTGTTGATATACAGCAATAGAGAAAAGGCTATCTCTGAACTCATATTCAGCAATGAAGAGATTCTATCTAAGAATTCCTAAACAGCAAGAAAAAAAAAAACGTCTTATCTATGAATTCACATTCAACAGTAAATAACATTTTATTTCTGAGTTATAATCAGCACAAAGAACTGTTGCTAAACAATGGAATAATCCAAGTTGTGCACACCCATCCACTTGGATTTTGTACTAATAATCAGTTTAACCTGTCCCTTAAAGATGATGACAATCACACAACAGCATATACAGCTTATAATTTAATGATTTCAACAGATGGTTAAAAATCCGATGGGTGAAGTCTTAACATTTGAGGTACATAACCAGAATAAATACAAAAGAACAGAGATGAAATTTACAGCAATGCTGGCTCATTTACCATTTCTACAATTCAATAATGTTTCAAGTCTTTTTAAGAATCCTCCAAACTTATACTTTCAATCTTCTAACTTTGTTACAATATAGTTGTTTGACCAATGTCATTATTCAATCGTTTATACCTTAATACATTCATTCCAATTTGACATTTATGAATGCTGGTCTTAATATCAAAGTTTTGAATACAGGCAGAACTCGTTGACACTCGAGTTCTATATTAATTTATACTTTTAGAGTGCAATGTACAGTTTTCCTTTACATTGATGAACAATTCTATATAAATCTGAACACTCTGTTTCAAGTAAGGCTATTTAATACTAATAGCAACCTAATCCCTCTAAGGTTGGTAGTTCACACAGCTAAGCACGTATTGAGGGTTCTTCCTATCTGGTTATGTCCTGAAAGCAATATAAACATGCAAAAGGAAAAGAAAAACATATTCTTTGGACAGAAAAACGCCAATCTGAACCTATGAATATTTGTCCCTATCTCAGACCATCTCACATGCTGCAAACCAAGACTACTACAGTAATGTATTTGAAATTTCACAGTAGTAATGTATTTGAAATTTCACAGTAGTAATGTATTTGAAATTTCAAGCAACAACGAGTTTTTAAACATTCTACTGAAGATTTGTGCAGAACGATTGGGTTGAGTGTTTATAATGTTACGTCAACATATCTTTCACATGAATTGTGGTTTTCTGCTATCTTTAGTACCAATGCATGCTGATAAACAAAATGAACTAAAATATTCTACAGCCTCAAAACATTCGACAGCCTCCTTGTGTTGTCTCGGTTTTCCAGTACAATGGTTCAAGGTTGTTTTCTAAATGTACGTTCTACAGGAACTCAGGGACCCTTCAAGAACCAATTTGCATGTCTCTTCCTGAGGTGGAACTTAAAGGACCGAATAGGGATAAGCCATGTTAAGAATTTAAGCAAAAAGAAACGGGAAGGGTTTCTAATTGGTCATGACAGAACATATATGCAAACAGTCAACATAAAGACAAATTGGTCTGTCCTAAAGAGTTCTCTTCTGTTGAAGCTTATTAGCCCTTATGGACGACTCATTTTCCCCCAATTAAAACATCAGCTAAGGGAACTGTGAAAGCTGCTTTTGTTCCATCAAATTTTTCTAATTTCATGTATTCAATACTGACAGAATTGTAGGGAACAAGCAACGTAAACAAATTTAAAGTGCATACTGGTAACGCATTTATAACTTCATCTAGCTGAACTCTAATCCACGAATTACCAACGTTTTTGGAAAACACAAGGTATGTTGAGCATTTTTAAAATAGGCTAGAAGCTATAGAAAGGAACCCGCTGATTGCTGTGTGTCTCCAATCCAGTCTTCCCCAAACCCTGCACCTCCAGAGCCGCCTCTATAACAACTAGCATGGTTTTGTTTTATATCTCTTCTTGTTTCTGTAACTGACCCAATTCAGGGTTTTCTTTTCATAATAAAATTGACACTCTCAAGACATGTCATCTCCTATACGTTATATAAAGAAAACTTAAAACAATATATATGAACTTGTTTGTAACAAGTTTGCCTCTTCGTTTCTTACCTCTAGGTCTGTTTTTATGAAAAGATGATAGAAAATAAAGCAATACAACAAGAAATGTCAAATTCAAGCGCATCATATGCATAGTATCTTTATTCAAGGAATTAGATAAAACTTCAAATGCCAATATTAGGTAATACATCTTTATTTTCTTATTTTCATAGCATTTTATCATTGAAAATAGTAAGGTAGAACTAAAATGTAACTAGGTTAGATTAACATCTTTAGTCTATCTTGATGAAACACCATGTAAGTTTGGAATTCAACCATATTGACATTCCTAATTACTCATTTAAACATCTAAATGGTGTGTGGTCTACTCAGGTATCCATCCATCCCGCTAACCCCATCTACCTCAACCACACTCTTGTACTATCAAGTCCTACCCACTAAGACACTCTCAACAAACTAGAAGTCCATAATCCAAATAATAATAATAATACGATTAGACATAAGACATTAAATATACTTATGAAATGCATCATCTCATAACATATATCCATCTATACATCAATTAATCATTAATCCATCTTCATAAATGAAATAAAGTTACAAAACTTAGGAAATTAGCTTAAATATTTCTTAATTGTTGTTCAAACAAAAGATTGACCGGTCAAAATTTGATCGTCACATAAGCAACCATCTAAACACGTTGACATGTGAGACCTGACAGTGCTTATACTGAAGACAGCAAAAACAGAGCGCATACGTAGGAAGAGGAGGCCCAGACCAAAAGACAGTGATCCCTGTAGCTAGAAAGAGATAAAACAGAACAGAACAGGGGAAAGAATCAAATTAGGAATTAGATTACTGCAGTTCAACAAGGTGGTGGTGCTTAGAACTAGAAATTCCATCATTTATGGCATTGAGGAAATCCTTTTCCACCTGTGGACTTCTGGATTCATTTGTCAACAGATGGTTCCATGACCTTAATCGCTAATAGACCTGAAGGAAGCTGCATTCAATTTCCAGTTGTCAGAACTTGGCTCCTAAACTATTCATATTTAAAACTGATGAAATCATGTCCATATGTACAGGATACTTACTCTAGACGTAATATCTTCACCTCCTATGGAGCATGGCCCATGGAACACTTCCAAATTATTAAGTGCCTCTAATTTCACTGGTAACCGAGGAATGCTATTGCCTATGCGAAGAAACCTCAATTCTTCAAATTCCAGCTCTTCAATTGCTTTGCCGAATTTCATTCTATCTCCCAATGCAAGAACTCTTAATGATTTTGTCACTTTACTTAAGTGTCTCTTCGGAAGAACATATGTAGATTTGTCATTGGCAAGCCAGATTCCTTTGATTTGATGGAGCCTCTTCAAAAGTAATCAAAAAAGTTAGAATTTCATAGTTTCATTATATTGAATCATGCAATGAAAACAGCACAAGACATACCTCTTCATCTGCTGCGTCGCATAAGTATTTGACATCCGTAATTCTAGTGTCTTTTGCCAAGCTTTGCCCTTTTGCTAGGACGACATCATGGACTATTAACTCATCTTCTGCCTCCTGGTTAGGGATTGATGTAATCAATCCAGCCTCAAAAAGAGATGTAAGTGCCTTTGCTCCCACTATATGCTCCACATCTTGCGGCTTCAAATTGTTGAAAAAACAGCATATGTCAACAAAGGCTTCCTGAGTGATTTCATCCAACTCACCATACACAAAATCATCAAGACAATGAACGATCTTGTCTTCTTTGATTTCATCTCCCCTCTCCAAAGCGTTCAATAAGCGAGAGCATCTCTGCTTATATGAATGAGAAAAAACAAGTTTGAGAGCCCAGAAATCGCACTCCAAATCGTCCAATAAGAGAGCACGACTCTCCCTATGCAAATAAGTAGAAACAATTTTGAGAGCCAGCGGTACACCTTTGCAAACCCTTAAAATTCTCTGTAAATATGCATCTTCAATTAGATCAGATTGATTAGGGTCTGGTAACAAAAGTTTCAATGCATCTTCCTTCACCGAAGGCTGGACAGTGTAGAATTCCCACTGTAGCATGGGTAAGTTTTTTAATGCACGTGCAGCTACCAACGTTCCTGTCGTCAAGAGAATTCTGCTTCGGGGGTGGAGGAATAACGTGTAGGTTGGAAAAAGATACTTAACGTCTAGTGACCTCAAAGCGTTATCAACGAAAATAAAAACTGGTTGGCATTTTCACATTGAGAAGCTTTCACCTGCCGATCCTGAGCATCTTCCTCATCTTTGAACTCGACAGGTTTGCCATTATTATAAGTTGGGAAGCAGTCTTTGAAAATTTGCTGCTGCAGGCTGGTAAAATCATTCTTCTCTTTTTCTTGATGTAGTGCTATCTTTGTGTAATTATATTGGTCAAAAATTGTTTTGGCAATCGCTGCTTCTGCGAGCGTTGTTTTCCCAATTCCACCACATCCAAAAATAACTAGAGCTAGCGATAATTCATCTTTGGGTTTCAGCAAATTCACTATATCATTCACTGCCTTCTCAATCCCAACTATTGGGACATACTTCGGAACTCGGGGCCGAGTAGGTCCACTATTGCTGCTTGCCATTCTTACGAACTGACTTTCGTTGTATCCGCTTTCCTTGTCTGTTATATCTGATTTTCGTTCTCTGTACAGCTTCACCAAATACTTTCTCTGCATTACCCAAATACAGTTTAAAAGGCATAAAATCCAGAATCCTGCATATATGCAATCTATTAGTTGGCCGAATATATATTTTGATCCTCGTTCAAAATGCTTTATTTTCCTTAATTTGAAAACTAGTTGAGCTGGAGTCCGTGCTTCATGTAGGGGTTAGAAAGTAGTTAAAATAGATGGAAATTTGCATTCGAAAAATTAAATTATTGATTTTATTGATTTCATTTATGAATGTAATTAGAAATAAATATACTTTTTTTATATAAATAAAAACTAATTAAAAAAATAAAATTGAACAAAAAGTTATAATTATTATTATAACTTTAACATATAGAAGGAATAAAAATCATCTCGACATATAGAAAATCAATCTTGCATATGAATCTTAACTTTTATTTTATTGATGTTATAATATTAAAGTAATAAAATACAAAATAAAATTAATATTCTTACATTTAAAAAATACTTCTTAATAATAAAATCTTGAAAATTACTATCTTTTGTTATTTTTTTGTGGAAAATTATTCGAAAACTGTCAACCTTTGTCGTTAATTATTTTTAGACCAGTTTTATCTCACTCTAACTCTAACTCTTGTTTTTTTTCCTATTTATTTAATTTAATTAGCTATTATCTATACTGTTAACTCTTGTTTTTTTCTTCTCTTCAAAACTTGTTTTATCGTAATCTAAAACTCTCTTTTTTCCTTATTTATTCATTTATCTCCATTTTTAATTCCTGTGTTTAATTTATCTATACTTTTAACTCTTTTTTTCTATTTATTTAGAAAATTAATTAGTTTCCTGATGTTTCCACATACTATAAATAAATTTGCATCATGAATTAGCTTTTCCCTTAGGTTAGTTGCCTCCTCAAGTGTAATGAAATGAGTCTCAAAGGCTTCTATAACCTTTTCTATTTTTTCCTCAATATCAGGTTCACCAGTTTGTACTAGAAAAGGTAGTTTACTTAGTAGCTTTTCAATAGAAAATTTTAAGACTTTGAGCATTCTTGCTCATCTTACCAAATTTTTGAACAATATTTCCAATATAGAAGGTTATAAACTGAATGTACTTTTGTACATCCATATTTCCTTCAAACATATTTGTTACATCTCGTGTCGATCCTGAGAAAAGTGATTCAAAGGGTGACTTTGAAGTGCTTTCTAGTCTAGTCTTTGTTGCCTTATGAGGGCTCTATAAAATAGTGATATATCTTTCCCTATTTGTTTCATCCTTCTTCACAACTAATTTGTCACTTCTCTACTACATATCCATCTGAATTTATCTTTGTTTATCCTCTTCTCTCTTTTCCACTTCCTTATTTTCCCATGTCAAAGTGATAGTAATTATTGTGGCCTGTTCCACAACATTTTGCCAATGTGTTTGATAGTCAAAATTCATGCTCATGGAACTATGTGCTAATGATATTAATTTTGGTGATTAATGATTATGCACAATGTTTTGATCCTACTGACTCTTCTTTTTATCATCTTTGTCATCTTCTGAAGTAGAGTAGTCAACACTATTGTCAATAACCAAATTTCCAACATTGGAATCTTGTTGATTTGTAATTAGATTTTTTTATGTGCTTGCAAAGGTGTCCTCACTAGTGTCGATTGTAATTTTGGCTCCTCCTATAATTATACTATCATTTTGTTGATCTTGTGAATTCTCCTCAGTTTCCATAACAATATTATCTTGTGACATTATTAAAAGCTCATTTATTACTTTCACAACTACTTCTTATGTTTCTTTTATTACCTCATCATATAGGCGTCCCATTAGTTGTATTTTTCTTGTCTTCTTTCTCAATAATGGCTCTAATTTGATCGCAATGTCTTGAAGTTTGTTTTCATTATCTAAAATGCAAAGTTTTTGCATAGCATCTTATCTCATCCTTTTATCTTCTTCAGTTGCTCTCTTCTTCTTTTCCTTTATAGTTTCATAAAGTTCATTTTGGTATGATTCCATGAATGCATATGAAGTGTTGCTTAAAATCCATCATGTATTTAATCATTGCATCCTCCAATTATCTTTTTCTACAAAGGATCATACAATTCATAATACTTGTTCAGTTGAGTTCAGTTACCATCTTGTATGATCATCTGATTCATTATGCCTATTGCAGGTTTCCAAGTTTTCTTCTTCTTCTCACTGCTTTGATCTTGTTGTAGTTTATCTTATGGTGGAGAGACCTAGCCTCTCATCTTCTTCACTAGTTTCTCTTCCTCTTCTTGTGCTATGTTTTTCTTCCCAACATAAGTGGTTAAGGAGATGACAAACTCCTTAAATCCTTTTAGATCTTGTAGGAGTTTGTTCTTCTTTTTCTTGTTTGACTATGACCTTTGCTGATGTAATTATTGGTGATGATCTTATATTTCCTTGTAGATATGACTGGTATAGACTAAACATCAACAATTCTAACTTATTCTTCTATTGAATGTTGATCTATTGTGGCTAAAGGTGTTGTAGGTTTAGGTACAAATGATGGTGAAATAAGTATAGGTGGAGTGCTTGGTGAAGGTGCTACTGACGAAGGTTGGCCTAATAGGATGTTTTACTATCCACTTGATTTCATCTGAAATGTTGCTTGTTTTGCTTCTGTAAAATCTTCCTTGGTCATATGTTTATCTTTTATCATTTTCTTTATTATATTCTCAACCTTCTTCTTAGTTGCTTTAGATATTTGTGTATGTTGTGCATCTACTAATCTCTCCTTGAATGTGCCCCATCTATCACTATTCTCATCTAAATTAGATTCCAATATTTCTTTATCATACCCATTACTTCATCAATTAATTGGTTTGGAAACTAGAGCTTTACATCCATTACTTATGGATTGGACATCCTTAAGTAGTGATCAAATGACCTATTGAACTCATTTAATGTATCAACCATGGAAGTATACTTGAAATGGTATCTGTAAAGCATATGGTCTAAACCAACCCAATTGTCATTGCTAATTTATGAAATCAAATTGTTGAAACTAATTATGGAATATAACAGTTAATCTGTTACACATAAATTAAAATACAAACATGAAACTACTCTATTTCTCTATGTTGCATGACCAATAGTTGTGTTATTGTGTGGTGGGGGGAGTAACATTTACTTGACTATTCTAAAACAAATAGGAAACTAATTCTACTAACTAAATTGACTCACCGAGTGGCCCCCTTGGATGACTAAAAAATAAATGCTCAGAATAAAATACTGAAAGTTGAAAATGTCATTTTATTGATATTGAAACCATCACATCTATAATTGTAATAACATAATTATATATTAAACACCATTACTGAATTATAATTAACTACTTGACTAACTAGAGAAGTTTGATCAACAACTTATTTATAACAACTAAGGAAAACTAACTTCCTAAATCTAAGATCCTTCAAGAACAAGGATTTAACGTAACTTAAATGAAGTACATCAATATAGGACACATTCATCCTACTAAAAAAGTCTTCCACAAATACATCACATCATGACTCTAGATTTGCACATGAATATGTCATTACACATTTGATAACTTGCTTCTTTAATTCCATTTGACTTGTTCCTACAAAAGGCTAGTACACATGTTTAATTTTGAAATATATATCCATTTCAATAATCTATAGAAAGCATTAAATGTACAAACAAACTAATTCTCGGTCATGATACATAGCTTCAAAAACCTAACCCATAAAGATTTTAAGGAAGAAAGCAACATATTCATTAATACGCACATGCTTGACTTCATTTTTTAATCATAAGTTCTAACTATAGCATTATAATTATGAAACCATAATATGTCTTAAGAGACTATAATACTGTATAGTAGTTTATAGGTTCATATAGAAATATGATTAAAAGTCCTCAAGTTTAAAAGATAAAACCCTCCAAATAACCATAAAAACCATAAAAACTATATACTAATATTATGCCCCATCACCCATCAATCATTTCCTCTTTCATATCATACCCAATGGTTCAACAAACATAATTATAGGTCCTACAACTTCTATACATGTTTTGTCAGTTTCCATCATGAAACATATATCATCTTTGTGCTTGTCCACAATAGCTTGGGGAATTCTTATCCTCTTCTTCACCTTTGACTAAAATGTTATCATACTAGTTATGCTTTTAATCATGTAGTCTTATGAGGTCTTTCTGAAATAATAGCTCTCTAACTCCATAGTGCATTTATCAGAGTTTCATTTAGATGCAAGCATGTTAGGAAATATTTTCAAAACGTGAAATAAAAGATAAGTAAGAAATGATCCAAATCTAAAAATTGCATATTTGTTCTTTTTATCCTTTCAAGGTTGTCAAACAATTATTGTCTCGAAATTTCACAAAGATTTACTTCCTTTATGTCCACAAACATCTTATAAGATGCATTTATGAATATTGTTGATACCTCATCCTCTCTTGAACCAGAGTTCATCTTATAAGCCAAAATATTACTAATAAATCTTACATCGTTTTTCTTGATAAAACTCAACATCATGCCTCTACTATCCCACTTAGTTTATGTATTTTTTTATACAATTTGCTTCACATTTTTCTGACCTACAGGTATTATGTCTTTGTTGACCAAGCATGTTACCTCATGAATTAGGTCTTTCGTAGTTCTAACAAGTTAATTTCCAATCTAGGACATATTTTCATGTACATGACTTAAAATGATTCTTGTCCATTCCTCATTCTCAAATTCGTGGTAAAATATATAATGCACAACCTTAAGTTTCCCTAGGTGCTCAAAACCTTCCTTGTTTGAATCTCCTATAGTCTCAAACTTTTAGTGAATGTATGCCCTAATGTCTTCCATAATCAAGATTCCATACGAATTTGCAAAAAAATGTTCTTGGTAGGGTCATGTTCTTGTTTCTTTTAAACTTATGCCTAGGTTTCTCCAAAATATCATGAACTAGTGAAGGATCCATTTCCACAATATCCATATTCAAATTTACTTTAGAAATTAACCTTATAACAAAAAAATACCTATGTTGTCACAAATTTAGGGCTTTGTCTGAAATTTGGTCAAATTGTTGTTCAAATGCTCCAAATCAATTTAATTCTTCTTTTAAACTTCTTGCAATCTCCAAACAATCAAATTGTGTCCAAAATAATCAATTTCAACCCTTAAAGCCACCAAAATTCACATTTACATTAATTGATCAAGTACACACAACTCAAAAAGTTGATACTTGATCTAGTAAGTTAGATTTCTTTCCTATGATCACATATAATCATATTTCCTTATGCGCTCTTAACTATAGCTTTCTTAAAACATTCCCATGCTTTCCTGAAGTGGGCAAAAATTTATGTTAAAATTAAGGGGTCTGATGATTATCTAGTATATTATCCCTTATTTTATTCATAAAGATGATTGCTTAAGTTGATGAGGGGCTTTCAACTGCAATAAATTATTTCATCTTTTTCTTTGAAGTGTCTTTTGTCTTTTCTACCTATATCTTAGTGCTCGTTGGTGTTCCTTCTCTAACAAATATTTTATTTAGACTTTCAACTTGCTTTCCTTTCACATTCTCATTCCTTCTCATATTGTTGTTCACATTCCTTCTAAAATCCATACTCTGTGATCTTCTATTAGGTGTTCTCATGTCATTCATTCTATAAAATCTTGTTGTATGCTCCAAATTATTGCAAATTTGACATGCTATAACTATGTTTCCATATCTAGGTCCAAATTGATTAGTTTGTAGTCTACAATCCCTAGTAATATGCCCACAATAGTTGCACTTGTAACACATAATTCCATTTCTTATGATATTTGTTTCTCCCATTGGTTTGCTAGTTGTAGTGTTAGTACTTTCATACATTTTATTATCATTATTATATCTAGGTTTCCTACATTCATTAGGTTTATGTCCATAAGCAAAGCATAACAATAACCAAAAAAGGGTTTAGTATACTTGTGCAATCCTTCTTCATATGTCCAAGCTGATTACATGCAAAGCATCTTCCATTAAATTGTTTCTTTACTTCTTTAGGTTCTTTAGGTTGATTAGATACTTCTTTGTTCATATCTTATTTTTGATTAAATTGTTGGTTCACTAGATCTTATTCCTTGGTAATTTTAGATCCTTTAGATGACTCTCTTTCAATATCAAATTCTTATTTTGTCTCCAATAGGTCTTTGTGCCATAATCTACTCATGAAGCTTCCTAATGCTTGAACATAAATTCTCAAGATTTTCGTTTGTTTGTATAACTTCTCCTTTTACAATAGTGTAGTATTTCTCAAGTTTTATATACTTTAACTTTGTAGTCTCAAGTTGAGCTGTTACTTTGGTAAGTTTGGATTTCAAATTCGTATTCTTAGATCTCAAATCTTACTGACTTTTCTTCTCATCTTCCATCATGCTTATCTTCAAATTTGTAATTTCAAGCTCATGTTTTAGAATTTCATTCTCCTTCTTAAGTCTTGAAACTGCTTCACTATTATTGCTGTAATCATGCGACTCTTTCTTTTTCAATCTATTCTTTCAATTTCTGAATGAAGTCTTGTTCATCTTTAAGTTTGATCAACTTATTTCTATCATATATATCTATATAAGGTTCCTCAAGATTCTTTTGGAATTGTTTCATATCCATAGAGATCTTACTCAAGTTGTTAGGCCTCCTTTGAGTAACTGAGATTTGATACCAATTGTTAGAAGTAGGGAATTCTAAGTTGGGGGGGGGGGGGGGGTGTGAATTAGTGTTCCACAAACTTTTGTGCAACTATGGATATTATGAACAATCTTTAAACTTGTATATATGATCAAACTAAAAAGTAAACATAACCATAACACAATGCAACTCATAACACTATTATTTGTTAACTAGGGAAACCCTAGCCAAGGGAAAACCCCAATGGGGATGATATATTTATCCACTAATCAAATGTATCTTTTAAAAGATATTGATCCACTAATCAAATGTATCTTGTAAAAGATATTGATCCTATTAGGAGTCTATTACATTCATATAGTGTATTTGTCCTTATTAGAAGCCTCAACCCTATTACAAGTTGGTATAATAATACAAAAGTATGCAAGAAGAGCCCACAACTCAAACAAGAAAATTCAAGTTTATAATTCTATCAATAGAGATAGTTACAAAAACCTTTATATAGTGCTGATATCTTCAATATTTGATTTTCCTTTTGATTCCTACTTCAAAATTGATCATACAACTATACAGATCTGAACTAGCATCAAATTTGCATCTATACTAGTCATATGAAGTGCACAATTCAAACATTATATCATTACAATTGAATTTCACAATTTGTTAAACAAAAAGTGTTTTTTCCTTTATATCAAATTCTTTCATCCCGTCGACCTTGTTTCCATAAATGACAACCCTATCGTATCTCCTTAACCAAATTGCGAACACCTATATCTTCATAGCTACCTACTTCTACTATAGCTCCTCAGTCGGTCTAATGTAAACTCATTTGAAATTATCACTTAAGCAACTGATTATCCTAAAATATATTTAAGAAACACTATGAAAATAATCTTAACAATGCAATTGGCAATACAATCTTTACAGTGTAGTCTTTCAAAAGAATATCCCATAAATTTAAATTATATTTTCATTATTTTCCTACAAAATAGTTTAACGGTTTGCACATGTAACAATAGCTTCAATCCTTCTTAGTTTACACAAATATTCTCGCTTTGTCAAAACACATCTTAAAAAAATAAACGTGCACAACCATTCTTGCATCCCACCATATATTTTACCATAAAGGGCACAACACAATAGGCATGAACTTTGATGCTTTTGTCCCTTGTTCAAATGAGCTCTCCTCCCTCCTTATTTTGAAGGGGTCACATCTCTTTATTACATATTTCTTGACCTTTCATCATACTTAGTTAACTTATATTATTTTATATTATATTTTATGTACTAATTTTATGTTTATTATCATTTATTATTAAATCTTATTTTAAAAAGTAACATAATTTCTACAATGGTATATATTGTAGTTAATTTTATTTATTAATTTATGTTATATTTTATTTAATTATATATTTTTGTGATAGGTAATGGGCCAAAGCCTAGATTATTTATTAATTTATTGTTATTATTTGTTAATATTAATTATTATTATGTGTTAAGCTACTCAAACCCAAGACCTTGTAGATGAGAGGCTCATAATTTACCATTGTGTTGTAGGCTCTTGACTGCATTTTATCTAATTATTATTTATATTGTAAGAATAATATTTTATTATTTTTAAAATTTTTTTAAATTTTAATATTAATTATAATATATGATTTTATTATCAATATTTATTTAATCATTATTAAAATCCTATCTTCAAATGAGGACATGGTGAAAAATTAGAGTATGCCTCGTAGGCTTGGTTTATTATTATCTCTTGGAGAGTTTGGGAGCTTTAAGCTTTTAATATTTGAAACCCGAGGATAAAAACCTTTAAGATTTCTTGGTGGATTAGGCATAAACTAATTCATTTTCTTGTTGCATTCGTGTCAGAGTTCACATCTAGACAACTTCATGATAAAGGTATTTCATATTTATTTGAAAATAAACTTGTAAAAATTTATAGTCATTAATAATTTTAGATCTTATTTTAGTCTTTTATTATATAATTTTCATATAACTAATTAGATAAAGATAAATCAGTTTGCATATAAATGTTTTATGGAACATTTGGTAAAAATCTAGAGAAAATATCTTAGGGGGAATGTAGGGGGAGACATGCTAGCAAATTCAAAAGATGATAGAAATTGATAAAGTAGAAATTGACACAATTAAATTATATGAATTTGAAAAGTAGTAGTACATTACACTGTATAGTCCTAAAAAGTTAGCACCCATTAACTTGAAAGCTTCAGGAAAAAATGGTCCTCATTTCAATAATCTCCTTGATTTTGGATACATTTATGCTCGATTTGCCCAATTTTCTTTCCATTTTTTCCTTGAAACTCTAAATCATTCTCAAGTCTCACATTTTTCACCTTGAAATTACCCCTTTTAGGTATTGGTCTAACCACCTTCAACCTATATTGGTATAGATTGAACTACATTTGACCCATACCTAAAGGCTTTAATTCTAGTGGATTTTGGGCCTGATGCAAACTATTTTCATTTTCCCACTTAGTGAGCTCAACCTTCTCGAATTTGGATTCCAAAATCACTATATAAGGAAGCCTCTCCCCTTATTCTATCCATTAACAGTAAGACATCCACTCTTAATCATTCATGTCCAAGGTACATTCAAAAGCTTTTTGGTGACTTCTAGTGAGCATGCAATGAGTTGGTTCTATTACATAAAGGATTTCATCCATTCAATATCTCCTAGTCCTTTCCCCATCAATTCCAAGGCTAGTCTTCTAAGGCCCGTTTGGTTACTGGAATAAGAATAGAAAATTTGGAATACATTTTATATGTTTCATTTGGTTCATCAATTGAAATAGGGAATAGGACTACATATTCCCATTTTGCCTCTAAAATGAGCTTATACCCATTCCAAAAAATAGTTGTTATTGGAATAACCATTCTTATCCCCAATATTGCATTCCTATTCTCCATTCCTATGCTTGCAACCAAACAAGCCCCTATTGATTGTGTGAATTCCTTTTCAATGATAGATCAGTAGAGGAATTCCTAATTGAGCAAGAAGATCCACATTCCATTCATCTTTTATCTTCTTCTTCATCCATCCTTTCAAGCATATATACATTCATGATCTATAATTTGGACAAGTATTGATCTATTGCATTTGTGAAGACATCCTAGATCTACTTTTGAACATACATTCAAGCAAGTATACATCTTTGTGGATATAGCAGACCAGGTCTATCCACAAGGGTTTGACAAATAATGTAACACATACATTTATCCTATTTTACATGCTTTACTTATCTCATTTCAAGGTTAATTTTTGTATAGGATCTTGACCAAGGCAAGCTTCCCCCCCCCCCTCGCCCTTAATAATTTCCCCTTTCTCATGTGTAGGTGTAGATTAACAAAGTTTAGATTTGAAATTGTAGATCTAGAAGCATAATATTAGTTGCATTCTTAAGACCTTTAGATCTGTAGTTTGAACCACCTTTGACCTATACTAGTATAGGTTGATCCAAGTTTGAACTATTCCTACAACACTTAGATTTTGACAATAGAATGTTCCAGCCTTAGGTTTCAAATCTTGATCTATTTGTAATTTCATTATAGTTTGACAAGGTATCTAGATATCTGAATTTACTTCCTCTACTAGCACTCAAGGTGATTACATCATTATTTGCTTTCTTTCATAACACTTACTTTGATATACTAGATTTGATATCTTCTTGTCTACAATTGCATGAGCATTTCCTTTCCTTCACTTGCATATGCAATACACTTGAAATTTTATCTATTTATTTCTATACATTAAACATAAAGGACCCTAGAGTCAACATCCCTTTTAGGCCAAAATCTTGCATTAGCACCCTTACATCTACTTGGGTTGTGCTGATCATACTCTTAGCCCAAATGGGGTCATATTTTATGATCCTATTTCTAAGGTATAGGCATGAGGCGAGAGACTATCATTGATAACTATTTTACATCATACACGTACAACTTGTCAGAAAGTTATAATTATGACTCTACAAGGGATAATCTAGAAACAATTAGTAGAATGACATGATGATCATTTCCACTTTGAGCAATTATGTTATTTTTAGGGAATATAGATAATATATATTTGGGCGGCTCTTGGAAAGATTATGACAAACCTCAAAATCTCAAAGAACAAGATTATTAGGATGAGATCTTTATTTGATTATAAGGGAGACTAGCAATGAAGTTTCTATCTAAAAAGATTCATACTTGAAAGGTCTCACTCTAATTTGTCTGTGTAGATCTTTTAGAGGAGAAAGCATGGATATCCCTATCCAACTAAGGAGTGAGAATGGGCAAATGCCATTTCTAGGATTCATTACATATAGAAGGTTGAACTCAAAGTGTAAAGAGGGGGATTCTATGTGAATGAAAGTCATCAAGATGAGTTTGGGTAGGGAATTTTTGGTTTCCATTGATCATTATTGAATGAATACCAATATTATTTCTATATTTATAACCTCTTTGTTAGACTTGGGTGTGAGAGATGTTGCAACTTCTTAAGGTTGTCTTTGAGGAGGATTTTATGTTGGATGACATCAATGTTCCAGTTGTTGCAAAGATAGGGGTAGAGATACCTTGGGCAAGTGAGTTGCCATTTTTTTTCCCTAGTTAGATTCTAATATCACTCAACAACCATTCGTAATGAAATTGAGTGCATAAGCATTAGAAAATCATCACCATTGGGCTACAATAGGTTGAGATTTTTCTTAGAAAATGACAGTACATAGATGTAGAGCCAAATTTCAAATGGCTGGAAGATTTTACTAAAAATCTTGGCTTAAAGACCTTCTACAAAGAATAAGATAAAAATGAGTATTTTTGTGAAAAATTTTGAAAGTAATTTTGATAGAATTAAGATATTTGAAACATATGTAGAACAATATATATAATAGAATAAAACTTGTTCAAATAATTAGTATGGGGATTTCATTCTCAATTGATATGAAATAATATAGAATATTTTTTTCCATATAGTTTATGATTATATTTAGCATATAGTTTATACATAGAATATATTTTGCCTAATATACTGTAGTTAGGGCGAGTGTGGGCCATTTTAAAATTGACAAATAGAAGGTAGACGAGGCCAAAGTGGACCATTTTGAATGTATATGTTGCATCTGGTATGAGTTTTTGATGGCGCTGACCTCAACCTGATCTGTTGAGAAATGGCAGCTGACCGATCCGTGTGGAAGCATTTGGAACTTATTTTCCTAGTTGCATATGCTGCAGTCTTTTACATCATTGTTATATATCATTCTCTGCGCTTGTCAAATGGTAAATGGTACCATTTTTGTTCTCCTTTCATTTTTGGATTTTAAGTCTCATACTAAATATAAACATGGCTTAATTGGTTTTAACCTTCTTATATTTATGCAGATTATGGAGTAGGCGGGATTAGTGGCGGAAGGCTCAAAGGCTTGAGCCAGGGCTGGATTTGGAATCGCTTCAATGTGCAATTTTTAATCTCTGATTTTTTTTTTTGGCAATTTCGCTTTTTTCTATAATTTAATTATTTGGTGTAGACTAATTATCCGCAATAGACTGGAGCAACTCTTCGACTGAAAACATTGGAGAATCCCTTGTCGTTTTTTTTCCTCTCCTACTGTAGCAATTTTATGTGAACTACTGATAATCGATTGTCAAATGGTTCTTGCTTTCACGTCAGATGTCGATATTATTTTAAGCAGCATGGCTGATTTGGGGGTGAAGGTGGTGCTTATAATTTGCATTGAAAGCATACGAACCAGTGTCTGAATCGTAGTTGTAGAAATGCATTGAACGAATGGCTTTTGGAAATCTCTCATATCTCTTAATGAAGCTGAAGTAAGAGCATGTTATCAGCAGAATAGAACTTTCATAGGTATACTATGGAGAAATACTCTCTCTACATTACATTCCAATTGTCCTTGACTTGCCCATTGGGATATTCAGTTGCATTCAAGTTGCTCCTAGTGAACCCGTTGGGGCTCTCAGCTATCTAATTTGGGAATTCAGTGAATGTCTCTCCAAGTAGCCATTTGATAACAGCCTAGTATCACATATATATGCTTAAATAAATACATGTGCATCCACATATACATACATACCTATGTTTGTAGATAGATATGTGTATGCAAATATATTCATTCATGCATAATGTTCATATATGTATTAGAAATTTAAAACAGCAGAAATAAAGAAGATAGAACAAAGAAATAATATGCTATATTATATTTGATCAAATGATTTTAATTTATACAATCATAAGACAAACCACTTTCTTATAAATCAGCTAAATTAACTAACAACAAACTACTTCATGATTGACAACACACATGAAAATTGACATATCTACAACTAGTTATTGTTTCAAACTAAAAGTCTATGACACATACTATTGAACTAAACTTATGTTGCCAACAACTCAAACATAGGTTGCCACAGATACAACAATCACTTGTGACTGTTGGAACATTAACTCCAACACCCCCACTCAGTGTGACAACTAAAAGAAACATTATGTAGAATTTATTCTTTGAAAATAGTTCATAGACTAGTAAGACTTCCTCAAGTTGCTCCCAACCGCTGGTATAGTCATGCTGCTATCATCCAACTTCGAAACACCATTGGTGATGCAATGTCTCATAACCCTTGTAAAAGTAAGATGAAAAGCTTCCAGATTTTCAGATCTCCTTGAACTATTGGACACCAATCCATACGTGTGTCTCAGTTTCTCCAATCCTATAGCACCTCAGACAATTGAGCATCCATCTAGCCTCTACCACATCCTTTCCTATTTTTCAAAGTATTGGCTTCTTCAAAATAAAATAAATTCTTCAAAATATGACAAGACCTTCATCTTTAATGAAATCATCATTACCATGAAGATTTGGCGGTTCTTCTCGAGGCCTCATCTCCTTGATAGCTTTTTTTCTAACACACAATTTAATAGGAAGATGGCTCTGATACCATATTAGAAATATAAAACATTAGAAATAAAGAAGATATATTAAAGAAATAATATGCTATCTTACATTGATCAAATGATTTTTATTTATACAGTCATAGAGACAAACCACTTTCCTATAAATCTGCTACATTAACTAACAACAAACTAATTCATGATTAACAACATGCACATGAAAATAGACACATCTACAACTAGTTATAGTTTCAAACTAAAACTCTATGACACATACTATTGAATTGAACTTATGTTGCGAGTAACTCAAACATAGGTTGCCACACATACAACAATCACTTATGGCTGTTGGACTTGGAACATTAACTCCAACATGTGCATATAGATGATGTTGGAGTATTAGGGTATAAGAGCAATCTTGCATCACCAAAAATATTGTCTAATTTTTCAGTAAGGGCTATTTTTGGGCAGAGTTACTATTTTTGACAAGTTTACAATTTTTAGTGAGTTGTTCATTTGAACATGAATTGTTCCAATTGCTTCTCTCGAGGTTCATTTTGGATATATAATTCTGCCAATAAAGTTTCATGGCAAAATCAAGTCTGGTTTTGAAGATATTCAATCTTTTTGTTTTGATGGGGTAGTACAAAAACTTTGAACTTAGTTTTGAAGGCCTTAGAGGCTCCGAAAGGGGGGTAAATTTTATTCCGATGGTGCTTCACATCTCAAGTTGTAGTAAAAAAGTGGTTATAATCGTTAACTGGGTCCACGGTTCACAAGATATGACCTTTAGAAGTTGCACTACTTTAGGAGAAAAAGTAAAATCCCTTCAAAAACTCCAATGAGTGCCAAAACCTGTTTCGGGTATATTCTTGACATATTCTAACATAGGGGAAAATCATATAAAGTTGGTTGGCCTCAAATAAGGTGGGATACAAATTTTCAAAACCTTCTAGGGTGATTAAAACTTTCCAATATAGAGAATGTTTTAGGGGTAGTTCTGATGGTGCATATGGTGGCTTTGGCTTGCAGATTATTATAACGAAAATGCTCATGTTGCTGAAACATATTATTTTCTGACTATTTTAATTTCATTTCATTGAAGATAATGGAAAGCAAGTGTTCCTGTTCCTGCACTTGTTTGGTTCTGCAATTTTCTGTTTATTTCTCTATTGTGATGTGTGTGGTTGGGTTAGTAACCCTTCTTCAACAGATAATGGATTCATACATATAATTGAAAAGCATGTGTATATTAAACTAGTACAAAAAAGAACTTATCATTTACTCAGCCTTTTGGTTAACAGTAACATAACCTAGTCTGATAAAATCAATTGAGACTTACTATCCAAGTGGTTTCCGTCTGTATTTGAGAAAGATGCATACTTTGCCCTTCTACTCTCATGTTTTACACTCACTTTCGGTCTTGATGTAAATGCAATGCCCCAATGCTTAATTTGTCCTGTTTCGTATTTAGGCTGACTTAAAACATTAAACTTATCAACCATCAGCCTATCCCAGGCCCTAATCATCTAACCCAAGTCTCACTGCTGTTGTTTTTATGCCCTAGACTTGATTGCAGGCATGGATCTGTCTTCTAAAGATAACTGTCTCTTTGCCTACTTTGCTGAGTTGATGCTTTTAGATAATCGGACTTTTATGCATTGATTTGCATTCCAATACTTCAATTTTGGACTGAAAGACATGCCCTAAGTCATTAGTTGGGATCAAGGGATAATCACAATGTATTTGCACCGCGTCCTATAGAATCTCAAAGCTTGTATCAACACTTATGTAAGTAGATACTATTTTTTGATATATCATCTAGTTATCTTGTATCTTTGCATGGTGTGTCTTCCCATCTTCTTCATTGCCAATGGAGCTTGACTACCTTCAAGGAAGTCAAAAGACTTTCTGTATCTATAATGGCTTTCAAGAGGTGCTTTTCAACACCACCTTGTACTAGATGTAGGTGAAAGCATAGGTGTATAGGTACCAATGAACAAAGTTGTCGAAGATAAATTTGCACCACTAGGATGAAACCATTCCAGGAGGATCAAACCATGGGTGTGGTGGCCTTGTCTAGGAGTAGAGTAGACCTTTGAGACAGATTTTTTCATAGTTCAGACGGTGTTGATTCAGTTTTAAAAGTTGCATTCCAACTCTTGATCACAATCAATATTAGAAAATCAATCACCAACTACTCAAGAGTGATAAACTGACAAGCTAGTCTATCCATGTCGTTTCCAATTTCATTTATATTCCAAGTTCTTTATTTAGTTCTGATTACTATTTTCTATGATTAGCTAAATTATGCCTAAACTAGTGTAGGTTAGCTTTATTTCCCCACATTTTGATGATTCCAAGTGTTCAATACCATCCAGTGCTTTGCCCCAGTTTTCCCATGATTGAACCTGCTGTCAGAGTCATGAACAACCATGTTTTCATTGGTCTTGAAAGAGAATCCAGAGCTGGCTGGCAAAGCTTTGACTAAATGGTTATGAGCAATATCATAGATATTCCTTTTACTGCGAGTCTATCCCAGGGTTTATATTTTTGCCAATCTTTTTGTCCATTTCTAGTTTGTTATCCTTGGAAATTTTCAAAATTCTCCAATTTTGGAAGCACATAACATCATGTTTCTTTTTTGGCTCCTTCTATCCGTGAACAAAATTTTCCAAAGGGGCTTTCCAGCTATAGGATTCTGATATGCCAAGAGAGACTCTTGACAAAGGGTGGAGAAGAACAGGGAAACCTTTATCTGTTAATTGCTTACTAATTTTAGAAGCCAAATATTTTGGCCAATCCTTTTGTCCATTTCTAGTTTGTTATCCTTGGAATTTTTGAAAATTGTCCAAGGTTGGAAGCACATAATAGCATGTTTCCATTTTCGCCCCTCCTATCTGTGAACAAAACTTTCCAGAACGGCTTTCCAGCCATAGAATTCTGATATGCCAAGAGAAACTCTTGACAGATGGGGGAGATGAACAGGGAAACCTTTTGCTATCTCTTAATTGCTTACTAATTTTATAAGCCAATGGTTGCTAATTCACCTTAGATGAAGGAAGACATAAACTAACTCCTAGCAGCAGCACTGGCACCACAAGAACAGTGTTCCAAGTTTCCAAAAGTAAATATCTTCAATTTTTTTTGAAGCATGTGTCTAGTTTTTGAATCCAAATGTGTTTGCTCACTTTCTCTGATCGATCAAAGTTAAGAAGAGTCATTTTCTCACTCTTCGTTGTAAATTTTGTTGGGTTGATTTCTTGTTCTTCTAGGGTAATTTCTTTTCCTCACCTCTCATTATTCTCTAAATCGGATATGTCTTCTTAGGTCGGGGTCAATTCTCGGGAAGGCTTCTATACACTTGTCAAGGTCATTGGCAGCCGTTTTGAGTTATTCTTCTTCTCTTGGTTGTTCTTCCCTAGGTATTGTTAGTCTCCGTAATGATCTTAGAAGTGTTCTATTGTTTTCAGAATGGTTGGAATTGACATTTCTTCCATTAGTGGAGTTGGGCCTAAGAGTATTTTGTTTATGTTTTGAAAGGGTTGGAGAAGAACCATTTTGTGTACTCTTGTTGTTCCATAAATGCCCTCAATTCATTTTCTTGGTTAACCTCATGGCCACCCATTGTATTTCCTCTAATCAGGTTTCTACTTGCCTCTAGTTTTCTCCTCTCTTTCCAAGGATCTTTGAGCTTGCATGTACTTCGCTTCTTGATTTTTAGGCGTGCAGGATCAAGGCTGTGATAACAATTGTTATGTCCATTCGTGAGATATTCCTTATTTTAGGGGGCACAAACAATAATATTGACTAAAAACTGATATTAGTATTGTTGGATAGCATGAAAACATGGTAATATTCAAAACCATAAGATCACATCATTTAGGTAAACATTTTGTGGCAACATTAGCATTTTTTTAAAAATTGAGAATATATTACTGAAGTTATCTGTTTGGGTTTGGGGATAGGTTCAGGTACAAGAACCTGATTTGTGTGTTTGAGGAATTTTTTCATTATGGTTCCTAGGTGTGTGTGTATATATTTATAAATATAAATATACATATATATGTATATTTATGCATTATATGTACAATAAAATAAGAGAAATATACAAAAGTGTAAAACTAAATCATTTCATACTGTGGTGCTTGATCATTGGCCAATGCCAATTGCCAAAGATAAACATTAAAAAACTATTCTATCATTCTAATGAAGACCATTGCATTGAATTATTGAATTAAAATGTAGTTCATGAAAGTTTGAAAGTTGAAACATGATTCAAAGTTTATGTTCATCAATAATCAAAGTTTTGATCAGTCATCAAATGGATTATCAAAAAAATCATCATCTATACTCTATAGGATTTTCATATTCCACAATTGCTAGTAGATCCTCATTATCACCCAAGCCAGTTCCGCTAGGACTAGACCCAACAAGTGCCATGTCCTCGTTATTATCCACACCAAGCAGAGTGGCTCTAACATGATCCAGAATGGTCATATCCAAATTAGTGGACTTAGGTGCTATGTCCCACAACTTCTTTGTTATCTTTTTGTATTTTAGATGCTTGCGTGCCATGAGACATAAATTCGTGCGAATAAATATCAACTCCAATTTTGCTCAAAAATTCAAGAATGTTAAATGTTGAATTCTACAATATAAGTGACAAAAAAAAAAGAAGAAAAATATTCAAAAATTGAAAACTTACTTGCAAGAGGATCTTAACGGCAAGAGGTTGGAGGTACACATAATCCTGACCATGAAGGTACCACCATGTAATCTCGTCCATTCTACTTCGACGATTATAGCAGGAGGGAGAAGATGTTTTCATGAGATGAATAGTCCAAATTCTCTTCTAACAGCTGCCCCCACCTTTGGATCACTAAAGATCTTGCTAAGCACCCTCACGTACTGACTAGTTTTTTAGCATCTCTATATGGTGGTACTCTATGAGGAATAGAGATACCTCTGTACTATAGTATTTGAGAGAGAGAGCGTAGGCAAGGAGGTGAAGAGGTGTGGTCATTTTGTTCCTACGACGGAGAACATTTGCTTCCACCTTTTTATAAAAGGTGTCCTTAGGATCATTCTTTCTTATTTGTATCACTTGGGATATTTAATGATGTTCATGTAAGTTATCTAGATGTAAGATATGTAAGTTATGTCAATTAAAAATATGGATATCTCTCCATAAACAATGATTGAGAAATGTATTATAAATGTAATGACCCTGCTCAAATCTGATTGAAAAACTTTCGATTTTTGGCCTTGGAAATTTTGTCAAACACTTCACATACAAAGGTCATATGACTCATATAACATTTCAGTTTGCTTTAATGACTCTTTTCTTCAATTAGCATCAATGAGAATGCTTGCAAGAAGACTCAGAATTGACTAAACAATGACCTAACATGAATGTGCAACTTATTTTAACAATATTCAATGCATATATGTGACTGAAACTACTTGCAATATGCAGCTACAGCAACTAGTAATTATGACAAACACTTTGGATACAACCTAAGATGGCATTAATGCACTTACAACCAAGTGGTAATAATACAAACACTTGGTATGCAAAATTATAACATTATTTGGCCAAAAAAAGAACCTACAATCAATTGACATTTTGTCAAACAATTGGCACGCAAACTAATAAGCTGATCATGAATGATAAAAACATATTCAATTACAACTATATCAGACTAGCAACTTATGTCTCCTTTATTGCACATTTAATGTCAACTACAATGTTAGTATGAAATGGCCAAGACTCTTGGCATTACAACATATGCAAACTATGTAATTTTCTGAGTACAAATGTAGCCTTAGTATGAAATCTAAAATGCAATATATATGCAACACTTAACTTGAGAAACCTGGTACACAAATTGTAGAAGAGTTGGAGACTTGATTGTAACACTTGTTGATGATGAAGACCCCTCCAAATGAAGACATCGACTTCCTTGAAGTGTTGCCCCTGTTCTTGCCTGGCAATACTTTAGATAAATAAATGCAGACTCTAGGCTCCTCGAATTTGTCCTTGAAATGAGTGTCTCGGCGATAGCAATTGAATGCAACAATACCCAGAACCATAGGATGCTTCAATGATGAGCTATGAACCAAAATGTCTTGCAAATGGTGCCCTTTCTGTAGTATATTAGACCACTGAAATTATTTACCAGCAACCTGATAGCCACTCCAAAATACGCCAAAACAATTGCCAAGCTCTCCCAAGATGAATGCTCAAATACCCACAAAGAAACAATACTCGAATGAGGCCATATAAACAAAAATCTGAATATGATATGCAAATTTGCAAGTAATAACCTTTAAACCCTTTATTCAGAAAGTACAATAATACATCAGCTATTGTACTCAAATATTTTTCTCAATGTAGCACAAATAGAAGACTGAAGTATCTTCCTCCCAGCTGCAATAATTCAAGTGATATTTCACAACCTCAAAATTGCTATCAATAGGAAGTTTTCGTTTCCTATGACAAATAAGTAATCTATGGAAACCCTAAGCTCCACAAGATGAAACAACAACAACAACAACATCAAATCTGCCTGCCGAGAATGAAGCCCAGGATGCCTATTTATTCTTTTTTCTCCACTTTCTCCAGAAACTTCTAGAACATTATTTTATTGACTTTATAAAATATTTTATAATTCAAGTCACTTTATTAAATTAATTAAATATAAAGTTACCTTTTAATATTTATTTATTTGATAACTTTATAAATAATTAACTTAATACCACTTATTTATTTAATTAAAATAATTAATTAGTCATCCTCATAAAATATTCATTATTTTGGACAGCGTAATTAATTAAATTAATTAAATCAAATTACTTCCAAAATGGGGACATTAAAATAAATTAAAATTTATAACTTATCACTTTTAACCTCTCTTACATGGTGTCCACGACATCAAAGACATCCCCAAGGCATGGTTCATTAATGTTAGGGAAGCGAAGCATGTACATGATTGGCGTAGTGAATTCCAATACTTAGTCCACACAACCCCACAAATCATCATCATCATTACTTTCACTTTTTGGCCCCTTATTGTATTGGATTGCTTCCAAGTGCCCCATTGGTTGCTAATGACCATTTGTGACAATGACTCTTTTACCTTCACAAGTCGTCCCAAGATGATTGTGTGAGACACTAAATGGGTTTTAGCCACCTAAGAATATGTTAATAGTAAGTCAATAATAGATTTAACATATGTAAACAACACAAAATATTTTATTTAATTATGCAAAACATGACATAAAATGATGAATGAAAATAATTAAATCAAATATTAAAATTTACCTTCAATAGATCCAATTTGGAGAAAGTTTTGAAAAGTGCTTGTGACATATGGTGATTCGTCACAAACATTTGAATATCCTCACTCTCCTCATAAATTTGTTTTACCCAGTCTTCTTGTGTACCAATTGCTTGTGTCACCAAATTAAGTGAATGTACGGTGTCCAAAATATGTGATCATATCTAGCCTCTACAAAAGCACTTGCAGCCCTGCAAGCTTTTGCATTAGCCGTAATTACTTGGATAACATTATTACTACCCACCGCATCTATGGAATCAATGAGAATCTAGGAAATAAATTCCACATCTTTTACTTCCCCCTCATAGTCAACCCTCTTCAAAAACATTGCCCCCTTTAGAGACAGAACAATAACATTGATCAAGGGATGGTTTTTGTAATCTTTCCATCCATCAAAGACAATAGATACGCTTGTTTGAACCCAAGAATCTCTAATTGGTTTTAATTGGGCCTCACATCTTTCCTCATTTTATGCAATAAGGTGGTGCACACCTTTTCAAATCTAGGATCTTGGTAACCGGAAGGTGCAAACTCGAAAACGTAGTATATTACTAATAAGATCTTAAAAAATAAAATAACAGTTACTACTCGAAAAGATACCCAGATCCAAATCAATAGAGGCACCATCTGAGTTCAAGAGTACGTCACAGTGGAGGGAGAAATATAACCAAATACATCCATACTCAATATCAAAATACTACCAAAAGGAGGAATGACCCATTGTTATTGGTAGATATTGTCACATATGCTCCGTGGAGACAAAAAGGGGTTTACTGTCACTACACGATGCAGCACGAGAGAACCACTGTCATAATGCATAAATTTTGTCAAAAAGTATATATTTCTGTCACTGTATTTTTCCTCACTGTAGTATCAAAAAGGAACAAACAGCGCATAAAAACTTCAAGAAAATCTTTCACTTTAGGAATCCATGTCATTTCACCCTGTAGGTGGCTCAATAGTAGAGATTTCTTCATTGGATCTCATAATTTCAGGCATGAAATTATTATCAACTGGTACATGTCCTTATGCTCATCCTTGAAACCTAGGTCCTCTATGAGAGTGACTGGGTACTTTTAATTATATTGCTTTTGAAATTCAAGTTAGTTCGTGAGAGACTCCTCATTGCCTTTCCTTGACTCTGACCAATAACTGACATACTTGATTTATGACCTATTGACAATAGTGTGGCCAAAACACTTAGCTCTTGGAACCTATCACTAGAATTTCAAGTGTGATATTAATTTGCATTGAGACAACATTGAATATGAGTTTTCTAGAAAACTCAATTTTCTGTTCCGTCCTTGATACCATTCTTCATTCCCGTGATTAAACAAAAGCCAAAGAATCTAAATGTGCAAGCCAAAACAAATTCGAAGCTTTTCCAAGACCTTTAATGCAATCCAACAAGGAATTGAACATACAATGGTTCTCATTAAAAGCTCAAGAATCTAACCTAGATAGGAAATGGGCTGGTATGCGGATGTAATAACCCAGCCATATAACCTTGGACATAATAACCCTGCCATAATAACTCAAGGACAAAATAACTCATGATCAAACAACCATGGACAGAGCAACTCATGGTTGTTTTAGATCAAGCTAGTAAACTAGAAATGGCATAAAATAAATTAGTATATTAGAATTTATATCATGTAGAAGGAATTGAGATAAAGGAAGGGATCACCATGGAGGCTATTTAGGTCATTTTTTGACCACATATCCATTACACACCCCTAAAATAGCTTTAAAATGCCTTTAATATGCTTAAATAACCTATGAAATGGTAAATAATTCTAAAAATAAAGGCGATTCTGTGGGAATAAGTTAATTAGGAGTTACTATGAAAAACGAAAAGTGAAAAGATATTATGACATTATTATGACAACCATAACATTTTAGATTATGTAAGGGGCATTGCTCATAATTTGACACTTGAATTGAAAATTTGCATAGCGAAGTTTTTTAGCAACATATATGTAATTTATAATTTTTTTTAGACCAAGAAAATTAGAGAATATATGCTCAACACTTTTAAGAATTCTACACAGTAGATATAGTTTGACATTTACAGTGGACAATGAGAGTTTTTTCAACAACAAAAACATTCAAAGCAAGGTTTTTTTGGCTCCAACACATCAGACCACAAATGATTAAGAGTTTTAGGCCACTAGGAAGGATTAAGATTCAAGTTTTAACAAATCTTGAGGTGATTAGCCACAATATGTGTCTTTGCCTTGGAGTTGTAGATCACTTTGGAGGTTACTTTATGCAGTATTGTGCCATCACATCATTTGGTAGTATTAACCATATTTGTATCAAAAGTAGTAATCTTGACATGAAAAGCAGTGTTTTACAACATTTCCTAACCACTGAGTATATGTCCTTCAATGGGAATAGGGACGACCATTCAGTGCTCAAGTCAGACCAAGATCGCAACTGCATATTATCCTCAAAAAAGTGGCTCAAAGAAGGAATCCTGTAGAAGAACTTCTAGAAAGAGCAGTTAAAAAAAGCGGCCTAAAAAAGCATCAAAGCGGTGAGAAGACATAAAAAATGTGAAAAAGCATACAACTCAAGAATTTTGAAATGGGGTCAGTGCCAATATATTTCTTGTTTGCAAAACCATGAGAAAAGGGCAAATAAGGGGACATGATCAATCATTGGGTGAGCTACAACATAAAAAAGCAATGCAATTGAGTTGAGTTGGGTAAGCTACGAGTAAAGCTTTTAATGCTCATACTGTACTATAGTTTGTTGGAGCAACACTACGACAATGTAAGGGGTTTATCTTTGTGGTAAAGATTCCACCAAATAGATCAAGAATAAAAAATCTTGTTACCATTATCTCTGTAGTAGTGACAACCAGTGACCTTATTTCTAACCAATTCCCAAGCTTTCATACGCTCTTGGACACATGAGAACTAGAGGGAACCACAAATAATTTACTAATAAGGAGCCAGATATTTTAAATCTTACCAACCTTTAGGATGTTGAAGGGAGACCGATTGAATACTGTTCCTCACAAAAATTATCCAAGGTTCATTACCCTCGAGGGCTTTTCAAATCCATTTAACTCCCATAGAGACACCATGAATATTCAGGCCTTTGAGACCAAGGCCACCTTGCATTTTGCTTAAACAATTCCATTCCTGTTTATTGAATGCTTTTTCTTCTTCCCTCTACCATCGAACCCGAAAGAATAATCTTATTTTGAATATCATTGACTTGATAGCTACAAAATACCCAAACTGAAGACTAATATAGGTTATAAGAAGAAATAATGTTTTAACAGACTTGTAGTCTCCTTGATAAAGCTAAGTGATGTTTTTTTCGCTTAACAACTTTTGCGTCTATTTCGTCTTTAGTCCGATTTCAAATATTCTTGAGACAAGCAGTAACAACAAACAAGATGCCCAAGCAGATGCCGAAATATTTGACATTCTTATTCAGGCCACACTAGTGTGTTGAAGTTTGTAGCTGCGATAGAGATCTTCATCTCTGATTTTATGAGATAGAAACATGTTTGTTATGACAGTTATGGTCATCTTCAGCTGAAGACATTTTTGTGATTATATTTAAGTTAATATTATGCAAAAAGATCATACATCATGTGAAGAGGCGTGCATATGCAAATGTGAAGTGTTGAATATATAGAAATATGAAGGGTCTTATTTTTTGGACTCAAAGAGACCTTTGTGTTAAAGAGGAAGAGTCTTATGCAATTTATATTTATGATTTCATGGTGTATTTTAAATCAATCAAGTGACCAAGACACCTATGTACTTGAATATTTTATGATGAATAAAAGATATTTTGCTGGTGTGGCTGGGGTTTTCCTTGGATAAATATTTTGAGTCTTTTGTGTATTGTTTTTACCATAGTTGAAAAACTCGGTTTTGGCAATATCTCGGCCAACCCAATTTTTTTGAAAAACTTGGCCAAAAATTCGGCAATAAATCGCCACTTTTATTGAACATTTGAAAATATACAATTTCTTCAAGTATTCACAAAAACACACACATACCCACCAAATTTGTAGAAGATATAATGATTTGAGAGATCAACCATATATTAATAAAAGTTGAGTTAAATATGAAAATTTAAGAATTGAATCTATATTTTTATTATAGGTATTTGATATATATTCATGAAACATGAAGTATATAAATTTCTAAATATATATGTATTTATAAATTTATATATAGTATACAAATGACAGATAAAATCTAAGTCATTGATTCGGATGCGGATATGGGATGTAGGGATTTTTTTTGGATGCAGATGCAAGAGGAAATGTGTATATATATATATCTTAAATATATATATCTTTTATATATATATATATATATCTTAAATATATATATATATATATATATATATATATATATATATATATATATATATATATATATATATATATATATAATATTATTATAATATATGCAAAGAAATGCAACAAAATACTAATATATGCATTGCAAGAAATATACAAAAACAAATCATTTGATAGTATGACTATGAATCTATGATACTTAACCCTTTATCAAAATTCAAGATATTTCAAAATTCATATGATATATCAATATGCGCTTGTCCAACATTATATATATATATATATATATAAATAAATAAATATAATATTATTATAATATATGCAAAGAAATGCAAAAAATATACTAATATATGCATTGCAAGAAATATACAAAAACAAATCATTTGATAGTATGACTCTGAATCTATGATACTTAACCCTTTATCAAAATTCAAGATATTTCAAAATTCATATGATATATCAATATGTGCTTGTCCAACATTAGCGTTTAGTCTTAGACAATAAGTTCAAATAGGTCATGTTCAAGATTCCAACAAAATAAAAACATAGTTAATAATTGGAGATTCAATCAACTTGCATTAGAGTTTGACTCTGAATCATAGGGATTTGCAAGAAAATTCACATTCTCATCATCATTTCCAATTGCTGAAAGATCATTTGAACCAAACATGGTTCCACTTATGCTAGATGCACCAGGTGCCATGCTATCATCATCACTGTCTCCGACTATAATAAGATCATGAAGTGTTGCATCCAAATTTACACACTCAGGGGCTACATCCCAAAGCTTTGTTGCCCCTTCCTTGTAATGATCATTCTTACATGACAACAAACACAAGTTGGTGTGGACAAAGACCAAGTCCTCAGCTTTCTTGGAGCCTAACTAGTTGCGCTTCACTGAATGGATAAAGGAGTATGCACTCCAATTCCTTTCAGTAGCAAAAGAATTAGCAACCTAGATAGTTGTCACAAAACATACAAATGAAAAGCAAATTAATTTTAAAGAATGTGTGAAACACTAAATTCTAGATAAGATAAGATAATGATATTAATGTCCAACAAAAGGGTTTAAGGGATTGGAAGATACAATAGGGAAGAAGAGCAACCTAGCGGGAGCACCAAACGGTGTTGGAAAAGAGAGAACAAGAAAGCAAAGAAAGAAAACAAGCAACACAAAAGGGAAGGACTAGAAATCCTTTCTCGGTAAAAAGAAATCCTTCACAGAAGGATAAGGCCCAGAGTGACCAGAGGTCCGGACCCATCTCTGAACAGAACTGGAAGTAGGGTGTTGCTGTCAGGTGAGTTCGCGACAAGGTCTAACTGATCTGGTATGTCTGGAGTCAGGCGTAGCAAGCGGCTGCTTTATGCCCTTGGAGGGTGACATGGGCTGGAAAAAGGCAGTGATAAGCTGATCCGAGGCTTGACTTTGAGAAAGAAAAAGCTGTAAAGTGTGGTCGCAGAGCTATGAAGTCTCCCGGAGGTAGAGTACTAGACACCACTGGTCAAGGTAGCTGAAGAGCAATGGAACTTGCCTTTGATCTCATAGTATATAGGGCATTTGAAAATGAAGTGGATCTCAATCTCCGTCTCTGACAAAGTGCAGAGGCAGAAAATCCAGTCGTCTCTAGTCAAATGGTGGTTTGTCTGGCACCGAAGTCAATGTGAATTGATTCAAAAAAGACCCCAGGGAGATGAAAAGGGCGTGACTCCAGTGTCGACTCAAGTAGAAAGGATGTGCAATAATCCCATCATGGATCTGTAAGAAGTGCTCTGAATAAAAGGCCAGCCGTGGGTATAAACCTCCATGAGGGTTAGTCTAGGTTGTGGTGATGTACTTTCTGTAAATGTCGAGCCTAACATGCTCATTCAATTCTTGCTGTGAGGGGAGGAGGTGGGCGGGAGCATCTAATGAGAACTGGTAAGGTGGGAGATGATCTATGTCAATCCTGACTGAGCTCAATAGGGCAGTGGCTTGGGAATACCAATAGTGAGCTCTAGTGGTCAAGTCGGAGCCGACAATATCAACGGATGAGCAGTATGCAAGATATTACCTGTGGCGACCACTAGCCAAGTTTGAGAAGCCCCTAAGGTGATGGAGGAACTAGATCAAATTGAAGATGGCATTGAGCTTGAAAGGGTAGGCGTCGAACTCAGCCAAGATAATATTGTGAGGAGTGTACCAATGACATCTAATAATCTGACGAAGAAGAAGGGTTTGAACTCTATCGACCGAAGCCCAGTTTGAATCAAGAAGAGAAGGTGCTCAAATTGTAGAGCAATATAGAATTGTCGATCTGACCAAAGAGTCTAATCGAGATAACTCGGACTCAGTGTCCTGAAAGTGGTGTCTGAAACACTGTCTCTCCAAAAGAACAAGGGAGCCCAAACCCTTGGTCACCCTGGGTAGGTGGGCGGGTCTCATGCTAAAGCGGGGACCAGAGAACTTAACTCCGAGGTAAGTATATGAGGAGACAATCTCGTCACCTAACCTTGAAAACTGAAGTGGAGATGTGAGGTCTTTCGACAGTTGAAGGCCATCACCCGAGTCTTGCTTAGATTCACAACAAGCTGACGCTGATCACAGAATGAGGCGAAAGCATCAATAAGCTTCTGGAGTCTCTCTGGCGAGGAGGCTAAAAGAGCCACGTCATCAACAAAGAGGAGAATAGAGATCAGGACCTGGTGTAAATGGCAACCATCCTCGGGAAGCGGAAATTAGCTTAAGGACCCCTTTAAATTCTAAATGATTTGAAATTACTTTTACTAGTAGCCGAATCTTCTTTTTGGAATTTAGGATCAGACTTTGAGAATTTCAAACCCCTTGCAAATCTTGAGGCCCTAGCTCTAGGAGAAAATTGCAGCCCCTCTTGAAAATTAGAATTTTATCTTCCACAAAATTCGGCTCCCACAAAATTTGCCAATCAAGAAGAGTGCGCTCTTGCAAAAAAAATCATCCAAGGAAAATACCAATCTGCCTTTGCAAAAATTGTCCAAGGAAGAAAAAATCTGCCCTTGCAAAAATTGTCTAAGCACCAAAGAGGAGGAGTGAGGAATGAGGAAATAAGAGGAAAGAGTTTCCTCTTATACCCTACTTGCTCATCCTTCCTAGCTGGCCGACTGGGACCCTGGGAGCAAAAAAAAATTAATTAGAACACAAGACATGGCCCCCAATTAAATGCTAAGCCCAAAATTAACTTTGCCAAGATGAAATTTACTTTTTTTAAATTTCCAATTAGACCAAAATTGCAAAAAGAAAATAAATAATGCCTTGGAGATGCTAAATGTTTCTATTTAATGACAATTTAGCAATTAATATATCATTAAAATCGGATTTTGACTAGCCAAAAGCCATTTCTCAATATTAAATTACCAATTTCATTAAAGGTTAAGAAGTTTTCAAGGCAATTTTAATCCATTAAAGACAATTTTTTGCAATTTAATTCAAATCTATTTTACTAAGCAATTTTAGTTTTTTAACACAAATAAAATTATTTCTCTAAAGTCTAAAATCGATTTTGCAATTTGCTTTCATCATAACAAAAATTAATCTTCTCATCGAAAAAATTTCAAGATTTTCCAAAAAAAGTTCAAATCTAACAAAATTTCATTTTTTTGAAAATTATCCAAATTTGCACAATTTATATCCAAATTTTCAAAAGAAATTATCTAAGTACAAATTTTACAATTTTATCCTACCAAATGTTGTTTTTGAAATTTTTTTCCGGCCTAAGGATGAAATTGGTCGTTCTAGAAAATCAAGTTGGAACCGGGTAAAAATAAGCGAAGCCTCTCCCCACTGGTTTGAAGGTGTTCAAGGCTTAGAAATCTCAAATAATCAAATCAAAATTGTTGGACAATCCAAAAATTTGCCAAGGCGATTAAAAAAGAGGGGTCCCCAAAATTTTGGGGCAATGATGTGAGAACCTCACAACATGACTCCAGATCCCAGCAATTATAGGACCATTATGGTTGGGAACACGTTCTGCAAGCTTTATGCAATAGTGTCGAACATTATTTTCACCAAAGAACTGGACATGCATCATCTTAGATCAAGAGGGCAAGCGGGTTTCCGAACAAACTTTTTGACTATGGACTACATTCTAACTCTACAAGCTATCGTTGAAGAGGCTTGACACCATTATGCAAAAGGTCTACTGTTGCTTCGTGGATTTTTGTAAAGTGTTTGATTATGTTCCTCGGGCAACTCTTTTTCAGAGAGTTAGGGACATTGGGATACTCGAGATTCTTTTTACGACCATCATGAGGTTGCATAAGAGCGTTGTGCATATATTGAGGACTCTGCAATGCTTGTCACACCCCATAGAGAGCACCATGGGGGGGAAGCAAGGTAGCCATATTTCCCCAAATTTATTTGGCATATACATTGAGGAGTTGGAGGCTTTCTTTCGAGAGCACTCTCTCTAGGGTGATGACTGACTTTTACATTAGACCTTGATCTCCATTTTGTTCTTTGCGGATAATGTGGCTCTCTTAGCCTCCTCTTTGGAGGGTCTTCAATGATTTTTGGACAACCTGGCTCTGTTTTGTGACTTGCGGTAGCAAGTGATTAACCTAGTTAAGACTCAGGTGATGTTCTTTAATTTCTTGAAGGCCTCTCATCACCACTTCTATTTCTAGGGCGTGGAGGTTGAGATGTCTTCTTCCTACACATCTAGGAGTCAAATTTTCTGGTTCCCTGTTTTAGCATCAGACCCATTATGCAACCACGCATTAACAAGGGATAGGGTTCCCTTGCTTTGGTTGAGAGACAATGCTTTTGCTTACTTCTAGGATACCATGTCCAAGATGGCCCTCTTGGACACCTTGATAAGACCGATAGTGCTTTATAGTTCCGCAGTTTGGGGGCCTTCTCTTTTGAAGTGGGACTGGGTTTTGATGGAGAGGGTCCAAACCCTTCTTCTTAGGCATATCATCAAATGCCACTAGTCTACCTTTCACAGTATCATTTTGGCCAAGTTTGGGGTGCACCCTCTTTGATGCGGGGCCATTTTCGATCTGGTTTGGTTGTTTCATCATTTTTGGTGCTTTTCGGATTCGACTAAGGGGCAACACAAATACTCTTACTTTTCTTATCACTCCTCTAAGGCGATTGTGGGCGTTGACTTTGCTAGTAGGGTTTGGTATTGGTATGCCTGGGTATCTTCTTTGCTGAGGTCTGTGTGAATTGTTTACCGTACTGGTAAAGAAATCAACGCATACAGACAATGGAACAGAACAACAGAATTATATTTGCATATGCCAGAACATTCATTATGCTTCATAAGATTCGTAATAGTAGATAGATGATTTACAATGATCCCAGACGGGATATAAATACTACCGCCAAACCTTCCCGAAGGAGTCTGTCGGCCACAACATTACGTCCGCTACAAACTATTTACCCGTCGGCTACAAAATACAAAACACCGATAGTCAATCCGTCGAATACAGAAACACCGCCGAACCCATCCAGTGGGCTAACACCATCCCCCCCAAAAAAACAGTTGTCTCCTGACGACTAACAAAATTAGGAGACAACTTACAGACAATAGAAGAAATACTAGATAGAAGGGGGCGTCCCAGAAGTGTGCTGCCGACGTAACTCATACACCTACTCTGTCCTGATGCGGAGATCTGTCTAAATCTGAGAATTAACCTCGACGGCCTCCTTTAGAAGACGTGCCGCATCCATAGCTTGCCTCCTAGCTAACTGCATCTCGTGCTCAGCCGCATACTTATCTCGAACCGCCGCCTCTGTACCTTGCCTAGCCACGTCCCTCTCTTGTACTGCTGCTGCCATATCTGCCAGTAGTGCTGCCCGCTCTGCGGCCCATGCTACCTGCTGGTCAGCCAAGTCGGCGGCTATCTTCTATCTAGCCTCACTCTCTGTAATGTCCCCATTTTAGCAGTTGATCAAGTGTGTGTGCGTTAGCCTTGTTCTACATGGTCCCGAGGGCTAACGAAGGGTTTAATGGATCCTGGAGTGTTTTGGCCTAGTCATTTCCAGTTTGGGCCAAAACGAAGTTGATTTACTCAGTTTCAGGCATACTTACTATTTTTAGTAAGTCGGCAGGACATAGTGCAGGTCAATTTTGGTGATTGGATTCGATACTCCTCGGTGAGAGCTTTCCGATGAGCTATCACTCGCATTATTCGAAGTCCGATTGCTAATACATTTTAATGCCTGAAGTTTTATTAAAGTAACGTCTAATTTAATTGTTAAATATTAAAGTGTTACTTTAATATTTATTTTATGGTGATGTGTACCCAAGGGAGACATAAGGGGTATTTTAATATATGTTTTATATATTACACATCTTTTATCCCACATTGCCCATATGAGTTGAGCGGACCCTTGGAAATAGAATAAAAGGAAGCATTTGTGGCTTCATTAGGTAGGTTGAATATGAGAAGAAATTGGTGTGTGAGTTGCAGCTCCGTTCTTGGCATTTGAGGACGTCTATCCTCTCTTGTAACATTCTAGACGTCATTCCCTTGGGGTTTGGCCTTTGGAATTTTTTGTTTTTGGTTTCATTATCAGGCAGTTTAGTTGCATTTCCGGCTACAGGAAGATTTGGTATTTTGCTCATATCTTCTTCACTACTTGTCCGATGCTTATGCCGCTTTGAGGGAATGGTATTATGAAGGTAGTGGACTGATTGAAGGACAAAGTATTGTAGCAGCAAGTTCGAAAGCATGGGCTGGAGTATTATGTCAATACTGCTGAAGTAATTAGTGAGTTGATAAATCTGCCATGTATTTGGTTTTATGAATTCTGAAAATAACATTTTATTAGCAGCAGTTCATTTCCACTTTGCATATCATTGTAGTTTCTTTCTTGCTTATGTTGTATGATACCAATTCCATGCATGAAACACAACAAACAAATAAACGTTTGATTTCCGGAGTTATAAGGGGTTTAAAACATTAAACGGAGAAATAAGAAGTTGAATGCAAACTGTTTGACATAATTCCTTTCAGCAATTTGGTTTAGTTTTTGGGACATCCAGGGGTGCCCATTACAGTGGTATCAGAGCCATAAGTCCTCCATCCTGTGGAGATCTTAAGCCTTTAATCCAGTCATACAAACATAGAGGAGACATTCTTTGAACAAGACAGCAATATGGGTGACCGAGATGATAGAAATACCAGTTCCGACCAAGAAAATGTAATATTTAGATTACTGGGTACATTAGAGAAGGGGCGACGTATGCAACAAGAGCAGAATAGGATGCAACAGGAGCAGAATAGGCGAATGGATATGATGTTGCAACTTATGGCTAAAAAGATGGGCATCAACATTGACGATTTGTATGTTGCTCCAGAGCAGAAGGTAGTTGATTCTTCAGATGGGATCGAGACACCACCGGGCTATGTTGTTGGTGATAGTCAGGAGTCCACATATGAAGCTTTGTCAGAGGATGGCGATGCAGCAATAATGGGATTAGGAGAATGTGAGGATACTGTCATATCAGCAGCCACTTCTGTGTTAATTGAACCATCCAACAAGGAGTTTAGTAGTATGCATGCAGTTGTAGATGTGTGCTTTGATGATAGTACACCTGTTATTGCTAATGAGGTGAGTGATATAGTGACAGATTCATATTATACTATCGATCAAAAAAGTGTTGATGTTCACTTCTACGATAGTACTATGTTAAACATGGATGCCACATTGTCTTATGACAATTTGATATTTGCGGTTGATATTGATCACTCTCCTGAGTGGAGTTGGGCTTTGTTTTCACCATCTATAAAGATTCAGTTTTGTGTTGCAGCAGTTGGGAAGAAGAGATTTCATAGATCTTCTATGGAGTTGCCTTCTAGTGACATTCTAATTTCTACATCGTTAGCACAAGTTTTGGGAGCTAGGCTGCAGAACATGTGTTTGGTCCTGATGATGCTGATTTGTAGTTGGTTTAATGTCCACAAGGATGTTGCATACTACTTCAATTGGGATCCGGGTGGAGGTTGAAGTTCATTGTTTTGCTGAATTGCTTGAGGACAAGCAATTTCAAGGAGGGCGGATTTGTAATTATCCCATCTTTTGGCCTTCACGTTCTCCAAAGTCTAAGTGGAGGATAAGAAGAAATTAAATTAATTTCTTATAAAGTCATTCAATTAAAATTAAAAGGTGACTTTGTATTTAATTAATTTAATTATTAATTACAAGGGAGTAGCTTCTAGGGTATGTATTAATTATTGGAAGGACGGAAGCCTCTCGTGATTTAATTAATGATTGCCACAGGGAGAAATTTCTAGAGAACACATTAATTATTGGAAGGAGGAAGCTTCTAGCTCTTGCAATTAATTAATGTTTTAGTTCCTTCTAGAAGAATGAAGAAAAGGATAAATAGGGCTGAAAGTCTCATTGCTGATCATCAAATTATTGTATCGGATGATTATGACTTGCATTTGATAAGAGCTTGGATGTGTGAATCACACTCCTTTCTTTTGGCAATAGAGGACGTTCATTCTCTGTTGTAACATTCTAGACGTCATTCCCTTAGGGTTTGGCCTTTGGAATACATCTCTTTGTAATTGATTGCAACATTCTTAGCATTAATATAATTTCAGCCTTGGTTCAGCTTTTGGGCATTCCTGGGTGTCCATTACCAAAGTCTAAGTGGAGGATAAGAAGAAATTAAATTAATTTCTTATAATGTCATTCAATTAAAATTAAAAGGTGACTTTGTATTTAATTAATTTAATTATTAATTACAAGGGAGTAGCTTCTAGGGTATGTATTAATTATTGGAAGGACGGAAGCCTCTCGTGATTTAATTAATGATTGCCACAGGGAGAAATTTCTAGAGAACACATTAATTATTGGAAGGAGGAAGCTTCTAGCTCTTGCAATTAATTAATGTTTTAGTTCCTTCTAGAAGGATGAAGAAAAGGATAAATAGGGCTGAAAGTCTCATTGCTGATCAACAAATTATTGTATCGGATGATTATGACTTGCATTTGATAAGAGCTTGGATGTGTGAATCACACTCCTTTCTTTTGGCAATAGAGGACGTTCATTCTCTGTTGTAACATTCTAGACGTCATTCCTTTAGGGTTTGGCCTTTGGAATACATCTCTTTGTAATTGATTGCAACATTCTCAGCATTAATATAATTTCAGCCTTGGTTCAGCTTTTGGGCATTCCTGGGTGTCCATTACACTCTCAGCTGCCAATGATCTCTCTGCTGCAACCCTGTGCGCCTCCGCATGCTGACGACCATAGTAAACATCCTTGTACAATCCCACAATCTCATGTGCCAGCTTCCTCATAGGGGTGTCACTGGGTCCCAACTCCGGCTCAGTGGCCCAATCTGCCAACATCTCAGGTGTCTTCACCGCCGGCCAGCCCCTGTCTACAAAACAATTCTGAAATCGTCGAGGACAAATCCCACGGATATATGTTTTGATTAAATGCCACTCCCTCCGCCGAGTCAGGGCCTAAATTGCCACATCGTGTCCCTTCTTCAACGCAGACTTCATAGTCCTGAGGTAATCCCTGCACTTGTCCTCATCCGACCCGTAATCCTCCTTGGTGAAGTCCTCCAATGACCATTTCGCATCACTGTTCTCCTCATCAGCGGGAGCCATGCCCACATTCGGTGCCGCCTTCTCTGCTGTTGGCGCAACCATGGCATGTGGCATTCCCTCCTCCTGAAGCCGAGGCTCTGGTACTGCTGGTGATGTTCCTGAACGCCTAGGAGACTAAATGGACGGACCTCGCTTCACAGGAGTGAGTCGGAACTGCTGCCTCAGAAACTCACTAGCTCTATCCATCACCTCTGATTGGTCTGATCGCACGAGCTCCATGTTCTCCTCCGGTACTAGCTGAGCTAACTCGGCCTCTGCTAAAAAAGATGACGAAACAGTGACAATTGCATCACAATCAATGACCTCCAACCGAACCTGCGGCTCAGGCTCTGGCGGTGGCAACTGTGCTCTCGGTGAGACTGCGACGGTGACATCTGCTGGTACAACTGGAATCACCTCTGCTACAGCCGTCGGCAATATCTTGGCGATTGTCCGTGGGACATCTGTCGCTGTCTGTGGGTCCATCTCCATCATTGCCGTGGGACATCTGCCTCCGCTGGAGGAGTCATAAGGACCGGGGCATGGTGCTGACCAAATGCCGGAATGACTGTTGGACAGGTAGTCAAGTGCGCCTAAGTTGACAGCTGAGGAGGGGTAAAGAATGTGGGCCCACTACTCGCTGCCTCACCGTCAACTTCTGCCGATGTGCTCACCTCTTCTTCCACGGACTTGGCCCCATCACTCATCGAAGTGCCCTCCTGTCCGCTATCTGTCTCTCTGGAAGCATCCAATCTGCGGAGTACTTTCTTGTGGCCTGCTGCTGATCCTCCTATATCCAAGTGTCGCCAATAGAATATGGGAGGCTCCTCGTCTGCCAACTTGCCCCTTGGAGGAGCCTTAAAACCATCCAGTGGAATCTGGCTAGCTGCAGCCTCCAGAAACAACCCGATGGCATGGTGCGGCATAAAAAATGTTCGGTGCTGAAGCGTCATGAATTCCTCCATCCTGTCGGCAAGCACTGAGGCCCAATCATATACCACTCCCTGCATGATACCATTCATAAACACAATCTGCGGCAATGCTATATCTAAAGCTCGAGTGACGCCTGTCAACTTGCTCTTGATGACGTCCATGATACACTGCCAGTGATCCTCCCGAATAAAGTCCCTGCGAAGCCCTCTGCATTTTGTCCCCTGAACCGCTGCCTCCCTCTCCACGGGTGTAAGATCCCGGCACACTAGATCTATCCAATGCTCCTTTCGTTCCCGTGAGAGTTTATGGTTCTTGATTTCCACTTTCCTCCCATCGGGGCCAAGGATGCCGAAAACCCTAGTGAAATCCCTAGGTTTAAAGGACACCGTCATCTGCTGCTGCTTGTACAAGAATGTACTTGTTCTGCTCCGGGCACTATATGTCTTTATCATAGTGCGCAATACTGATTCGAACAACCGGATGGAAAAGATGGGAAGCTGGATGGCCCAATGCACCTGTGCCCGCATCAAAATCTGTTTAATTTGGTCTGCCTCTGGGGTCTCCTGCCACCACCTCCTGCACTCACTCCCACTAAGACTCTTGAACTGGACGGTGAGATAAGTGAGTTCCTTCTTGGTCTTCTGCTTCTTGCTACTAGAACTCGAGGGACCTGCAACTCGAACCCCTGATGCCAAAACTCTTGAATTCCGTTCCATATTTGCTGCCAATTGACTCTTCCACGACTTCCGCTTGCCTGCTGACTCCATGCAAAATGGCTTATTTCTCCGTATATATATTTTCTCCGTCCGTTACAAAAAATCTCACCTTGGATACCTTTCCCACGGACCGTTACGGTAGCAAATAACCACTGGAGGAGTCTGACCCAAATGAGAACTCAGGCAATCCTTGGGGCAGTGAAAACAATCAAAACGTTTCCTCCTTCAAATTACCTCCTTGCAATATTATCTCGGCATTCAGTATCACAATGAGTCCGATAATCTGCTAATCGAGTTACTGAGACGACTGGAGCTGAAGCACAAGTCGAAAATTATTTGCTCTCCAACTGCTGATGATGAAGATGGACTACCTCCTCCATTGGAGGACGTTGCCTTTCAGACGACTTCAAGCACACGGTTAGCAGTGAAGAAATGAAGGAATTTTTGGCTTAAAGTCTTTGCACAATTCAATTGCCTGTCAGCGAATGGCAATAAAGGAAATTATTTTTCTTGCTTCCATGGGCAGTCTTTCTCATCCGTCCAACTCAACTTCATATTCTCCTGGCATCGAGCACCTCCTAGCAACTTGCGCCAAACTCTGCGTACAAGGAGATTGTTCTTTTCTGCTTTTTGGTAGATGGCAGAGGGGTTTTATAAGTTCAGAGCCCGCGGACAAGCTGCCCGTAGGGCTTTTATTTACCCGCGGACAGACTGTCCGCGGGGCCTCCTTTATCGCCCGCTGACGGTCGGTTGCTCGCGGGGCTTTTCTGTCCGCAGGGCCCCTTTTTTTTTTTTTAATTTATAATTTTAATTTAAATTTTTTTTTCAAATCAAATAACAGAGGTACCTTCAGTTGGCGTTGCCGTTTGAGAGTCCTTTAATGATGATGACGGAGGATTCAACGACGACGACAACCTTCTTGCATGGTATATTTTCAATTTAGATCCGTTAACTGATTGAGCCATCTCCTGTCCGTCCAAGGTCGCCAGTTTAATTGCGCCATTGTCGCTAACCTCCCGGATCTGGTATGGTCCAACCCACCACACTTTGAATTTTCCCTGCTTGATTTGATTGTGGCCATCATACTTCAATACTAACTGTCTTGGCTGGAATTTGCTGTGTTTTAGATGCTTATCATGCTAGACCTTGCGTCTGTTTTGTGCCACTTCCGTCGCCCACTGTGCCAACAACCGTTTTTCCTCCAGCTTATTCAAATTATTCAACCGCTCTTGTAAGCTTCCGTCGTCATCCAACTTGTTTTCCAATGCTATTCGGAGACCCAAAATCATGAATTCCGCTGGGACCACTGCTTCCTGTCCGAACATTAACTGAAATGGTGTGTGTCTTGTCGTCACCTTGTACGCCGTGCGATAAGCCCACGGGCAGCAGTTAAGTTTTCCTCCCAATCAGCACCTTCAATCACGCAGGATTTGTAGATGATGGATACTAGGATTTTATTGGTGGCCTCCGCCTGTCCGTTTGCTCTTGGATAGTACAGACTCGACAGTGAATGATAAATCTTAAACTGAGTGGTGAGCAATCGAATAACATGATTGACAAAATGACCTCCCCTATCACTTGTTAATTGTAATGGAATTCCATACCTGGTAATGATCTGTTCATAAATAAATTTCGTAGTGCTGATGGCCGAGTTATCTAGTAACGCACGTGCCTCCACCCACTTGGTCAGGTACTCCGTTGCAACAATGATGTACCGGCACCGTCGAGTCTTGCTCACCCTCAGTGGTCCAATGAAATCTAATCCCCATCTCTCAAAAAGTTCTTGTGCGTGTGAGGGGTGAAGTGGCATAAAATCTCTCTTCAATAGCTTCCCGGCCTGTTGGCAAGTGTCACATCCGACAACCCATTCCCGCGCATCATTGTACACCGTCGGTCACCAGAGACCTGCGAGCAATATCTTCCGTGCAGTGGTGTCGGGCCCCATGTGTCCTCCCGCGGGACCCTCATGTGCTTCTTTTAACACCTGCGATATCTCCTCTTCCAACACACACCGCCGAAGAATATGATCCGACCTCATTTTGTAGAGCAATCCATTGATCAATTGAAACGTATGACTCCTGATTATCAACTTACGCCTATCATTCGGTGACATCCTTGTGGGAAATTGTCCTGTTGATAGGTGCTCGCCAATACTCCTGTACCATCCCAGCAGTATCCCAATCTGAAACAGCTGCATGTCAGGGAAGTAATCATTCACACCCTCCGCTGGTTCACCTGTTTTGATCCGTGACAGGTGGTCGGCACTGGCATGTTTCTTTCTTGGCCGGACAATGATTTTGAAAGTGAATTCCTTCAATAGGAGTAGCCATCTGCTGATCCTCCCTTGGATGACAGGTTTATTAATCATGTACAACAGGGCCTGGTGATCAACATAGAACACAAACGGTGTAGCAAGCAAATAATGACGGAATTTTTGCACAGCATAGACCATTCCCAATGCTTCTCTTTCAGTCGTGCTGTAGTTCTGCTCGGCCTTTGATACCAACCGGCTGGCAAAGTATATTGGATGGTCCAGTTCGTGATTACTAGTCTGTGCCAGGGTCGCGCCGATCGCATAGTTGGAGGCATCCACATGAACATGAAACTCCTTATTCCAGTCCGGATATGCTAGGATGGGTGCCATAGCCAGTCGTATCGTTAGCCCTTCAAATGCCTCGTCCTGCTCTTTATCCCATCTAAAGGATTCTTCCTTACAGGTTAACTTATCTAACGGTTGGGACACCTTGGCAAAATTTTTAATAAATCTCTTGTAATAACCTATATGCCCGAGAAAAGATTTTACCTCCGTCACATTAGTAGATGGTTGCATCTCAAGAATGACTCTCACCTTGTCGGGATCCGTCTTTAACCCTTCCTTACAGACAATGTGTCCGAGCAGAACCATGAATCTGCATTTCTTGGGATTCAATGCTAGTCGGGCTCTGCGACATCTCTCCATACATTCACCAAGTGCTGCCAGGTGTCCGTCCTCCGTGCTAAATATTGACCAATCATCCAAGAAGGCTTTGAAGTTTCCCACGGACATCTTGTCGAAGATATGCAGTATAATCCGCTGGAATGTGGCCGGTGCGTTACACAACCCAAATGGCATCCGGTTGTATGCGTAGACCCCATCTTCGACGACAAACGTTGTCTTCAACTTATCCTCCTCCGCTATAGAAATCCGATTGTATCCGGAGAACCCGTCCATAAAGGAGTAAATTTCATGTCCCGCGATCTCCTCCAGAATGCTGTCTGTGAATGGAATCGAAAAAGGATCTTTGATTGTTACTGCATTCAGGCATCTGAAATCGACGCATATCCAGATCTGAGTAGTATCCTTCTTTAATGAAATGACTATTGACGACACCCATTCGCTGGTCTGCACCTTGAAGATAATGCCAGCTTCTAGCATCCGGTTGATTTCCCCCATAACCCGTGCCGCATAGTTCTTGTTCATCTTGTAGGGTCGCTTTCGTACAGGTACAGCTCCCTCCACCAGCGGGATGCGGTGCACACACAATTCCGGCAGTACTCCTTTGAGGTCCTTGTATGTCCATGCAACCACATCCTTGTAGTCCATAAATATCTTGAATGCCGCTGCCTTGAGTACTGGATCCCAATTATCTCCGACTAGTATGTTCTTCGGCTCTGCCTCGTCCCCCAAATTCATCATTTGCAGTGTAGCTTCATTATACTTGATTGTCTCCCATTTACTGAATGCATGGGTGGGTGTAACATCCAACGGTGCCTCCCCCTCCTTTACTTCACTAAACTCCTTCAGATATTCATTCTCAAGTGACAGAACATTGCAGCTATGAAATAATTCATAGTCCTCCATTTGCCAGTGGTAGAGACCGTTGACGGAATCCAAGTCGTCATCCGTTGTTCCCCCGTCCAATCGGAGGATGCCCTCCTGATCCGGTTCCATCCGTTGTCTGCCTGCGTCCTCCTTTCCCTCAGAATCTGACGACAGGGCTTCTTTCCCTACCATTTGGGTATGCAGATCAATGATGAATCGGCGACCTTTACTTTCCAGTGATGAAGTGTTCTTCCAGTCGTGTCGAGCTCTTGCTTCGATAAGCCACCTGTGGCCCAGGATGGCGTCATAGCCTTTCCTCTTCAACGGAATCACCACAAAATCCATCAAGAACGGCTGAGTGTTAATGGTTACCGGCTGTGCCATGAGAATACCCAGTGGTTTAATGCCATGTTGATCGGCGGTCAGCAGCTGAAATCTCGAAGGCCACAATGTTGGTTGTCCAAGTTTCCTCTAGGTTTCTTCTGGCAATACATTTACGTCGGACCCTCCGTCAACTATGGTGTCTGTGAGAACATGTCCAAGTATCCCCATCTCAACGACTGCAGGGTGCCGTCCGGATGTCAGCGCCAGCAACATCTGATCTTCTCCTCCAACAACAATTTCCTTTTCCTTCCCGCGACTTGTTTCTCCCGGTGACTTTTCCTTCCCTTGACTTGATTCTCTTGCAATATTTGAAAGAGTAGATTGAAGTTGAGGCATGGTGAGAAGCAAATCATTTACCTTTACTCGCACCTCCGTTTGCAAAATTTGCCATACTATGTTTTGTTTTGCAGAATTCCTCGCTGAAGTGCCGGCGGTGTCCGCTTCTGCAAATTTCCTCTTTTCTTCGGCGGGGTGGGGGTATTCTTTTGCTTGTTGCCGCGTAATTGCCAAAACTTCTTCCTCATCTGTCCTGACAGTGATCAAGTTCACTCTGGATTTTGGACACTTTGAGTCGTCGTGATTGCCGGGTCCGCACCATCGGCACAATAGTTGAGGTGTATTTGCTATTGGACACTCCCGCGCAAAATGCCCCCACAAGTTACATGTGCGGCACTGAATAATTGGCTGTCCATTTGCATCATACTGGATCCGGCTTCTGCTCGTATTGGTATTGTTATTGTTGTTGTTATTGTTCTGTCCACGCCGATTATTCCTGTATCCTCCGGATGTAGTGCCAGCGGCATTAGTGTTTCCGCTACTACCCGACGGGGAAGCCTCCTGTGTGAGAAGCACCTGCGGAGATCCTCCTGTCTTCATGTTAAAGGGGCAGTCTTTTGTGGAATGGCATAGCATATCTTCCCAAGGGTGGTTTCTCTTCCACTTTTAAATTACTCCTTATCTAATCTAGTTATTGCTCTTTATTTCTAATTCATGTTTCTTTTTGAAATCCTCTCCAATTCCGACTTGATTATTTCATGTTTGATTTTCCAATTTTGTTCGCTTCATCCATGTCCTTTTTCAAATGAAAATTTCGACCTTTTATATCTTATGTAGACGGAGTCACAATTCTTCATTACACGCCCCTTGACCTTTCATTAAACTTAACTAACTCTTAATCTTATTTTATTATTATTATATTATTATATTTTTTAGATGTCTTAATTATTATTTGTTATTAAAGCCTATTTCAAAAAGGGGACATGACAGGTTAGATATGGGCAGTAGATGCAAGCATCTATTCTCACAGTGGTTTTTTCCTTCTTGGTTTCCATGTATATCTGGTGTTCATATGTGTGAATTTGTGCTTTTGCTACTTATTTGATTATATGCAACTTGATGCTCTTAATTATAAATCTGGATGTGATGAGAAGTTATTATTGATAATTAATGTTCAATCAACTAATAATTTTTTATGTACTAATCCAAATTGCATCAAACTACTGGAAACTGCTTTGCTATAATGGAGTGAAGAGAAAAATATTGTTATACAGAAGAAATTACAGCAGCTCTAATAAAAACAAGAAATCTCAAACTGAATCTGTAAACTAGATATAGTGCTTCACAAAATTTGGAAAATTATCACAACTTTGTTTCTATCAACACACATGCAATGTTTGGATGAAATTGCTCAAGAAACCAAAGGGGTTTTTGTTCCCTGGTCTTCAAGAATCCAAAGGCTTTCATCCTCTGATCTTTATGAATTAGAGGGTTTTTTCGTTCCTTTATCTTCAGTAATCTTAAGGGTTTTTGCCCTCAAATCTTTTGTTGAGCACAAGTGCTCAAGTGATGAAGAAAACTGGGAAAAGGTACAAACTGGTGAGATTACCTGACTTATATAGAAGTTGTTGGCTCAAACCCCAATGTTCCATTAAGCAAAAATAAAATTTAGTGAAATGTTTTTTCAAATATTCTCTTAAAATAAGACTCTTAAAGAGTCACCATGACAATCTTTAGCTAGTCATAGATGTTTGGCATACACCACTTGCATTAGTCATAATAATGAGCTGCTTTTCAACATGCAAACTAATGATACTTTATTTATTCAATATAATTTCCCAAAATAAGCTCTTTGTAACTTTTCATTAATTGCCAACCACAACTCCCTAGTTATGAACTGTCATAGATTCTATCATAACCTTGTCATAGAATCTGTCATAAATAGAAGTTGTTGGCTCAAACCCCAATGTTCCTTCTTGGTTTCCATGTATATCTGGTGTTCATATGTGTGAATTTGTGCTTTTGCTACTTATTTGATTATATGCAACTTGATGCTCTTAATTATAAATCTGGATGTGATGAGAAGTTATTATTGATAATTAATGTTCAATCAACTAATAATTTTTTATGTACTAATCCAAATTGCATCAAACTACTGGAAACTGCTTTGCTATAATGGAGTGAAGAGAAAAATATTGTTATACAGAAGAAATTACAGCAGCTCTAATAAAAACAAGAAATCTCAAACTGAATCTGTAAACTAGATATAGTGCTTCACAAAATTTGGAAAATTATCACAACTTTGTTTCTATCAACACACATGCAATGTTTGGATGAAATTGCTCAAGAAACCAAAGGGGTTTTTGTTCCCTGGTCTTCAAGAATCCAAAGGCTTTCATCCTCTGATCTTTATGAATTAGAGGGTTTTTTCGTTCCTTTATCTTCAGTAATCTTAAGGGTTTTTGCCCTCAAATCTTTTGTTGAGCACAAGTGCTCAAGTGATGAAGAAAACTGGGAAAAGGTACAAACTGGTGAGATTACCTGACTTATATAGAAGTTGTTGGCTCAAACCCCAATGTTCCATTAAGCAAAAATAAAATTTAGTGAAATGTTTTTTCAAATATTCTCTTAAAATAAGACTCTTAAAGAGTCACCATGACAATCTTTAGCTAGTCATAGATGTTTGGCATACACCACTTGCATTAGTCATAATAATGAGCTGCTTTTCAACATGCAAACTAATGATACTTTATTTATTCAATATAATTTCCCAAAATAAGCTCTTTGTAACTTTTCATTAATTGCCAACCACAACTCCCTAGTTATGAACTGTCATAGATTCTATCATAACCTTGTCATAGAATCTGTCATAAATAGAAGTTGTTGGCTCAAACCCCAATGTTCCATTAAGCAAAAATAAAATTTAGTGAAATGTTTTTTCAAATATTCTCTTAAAATAAGACTCTTAAAGAGTCGCCATGACAATCTTTAGCTAGTCATAGATGTTTGGCATACACCACTTACATTAGTCATAATAATGAGCTGCTTTTCAACATGCAAACTAATGATACTTTATTTATTCAATATAATTTCCCAAAATAAGCTCTTTGTAACTTTTCATTAATTGCCAACCACAACTCCCTAGTTATGAACTGTCATAGATTCTATCATAACCTTGTCATAGAATCTGTCATAAATTAGGATGCCAAACAATTCGAAAGTTATGTATGCCCCATTGGAGCTATTAAACAATAATTTAATATTTATTTGGTCCATTTTCCAAATATGGAAAAATATCATTAATAATGGAGGCCAAATAATTATTACCTTGGTATTTTGTTTTCGCACATGAGAAATATTGGAACAGGTTTATGGAGCACAAACATAAATTTATTGAAAAGGGTGCATTCAAATGATATGATTAGATTTTGGTGCACAAATATAAACTAATTGAAAGGGGTAGATTAAAATGACTATGATGGTGATTTTCATGAAGATCCATATTACAGTAATTGCTGATTTTATTGTTTATCATTGAACAACAGATAGCTGTATAACATTTGAGCTTGACAAATTAATATTGAAGAGGTATTTTAAATTTTTATGGTGTTTTTGTTTATAGGAAATATGGTATATGGTATTTTGAGCTTGAGTCCTGTTTTAGGGCTGCAAATATGTATATATTTATGATTGTCACATGTCTTTTTGTATGGTTGTGCCCAAACCGAACCCAACTCTATTTTTGTGCTTCACTAGCACTCCTGAGTGCATACCCAAACTCAAATCTGAACCCAAACCAGTATCTCACATGATAGATAATGATCATACACTGATTTGATTCATCCAGTGAAAAGTGAAATATGGTAGCATTCTATGTTCTGTATTTGGTTCTAGTTTTAAAGATGCATCTCCAATGAAGACATCCAGTCTATCAGTTTGAGTACACATTTGCTGTGTTGGTTTTTTTCCTTAGTGGCCACTTTTTGGTAGTCTATGACTACATTATAATTTTATAGATTTATCTAAGATTTTATTTGTGCTTGTAAATGTAAAAAGCCTGTTGTTGCCATATTTTAATTTGAGTTTCCTGAACTGATTAACTAGTGCGTGAGAAATAATTTGAGTCTCATTCTGTCTAAAGTGAAATTGAGATACCCTAGGAAAGTAATTCATTCCAGTTAATTGAATTGTTAACAATGTTTCTGTTGGATTTGTTGGTATGAACAAACAGGATATTTCAGATAGCCAATGGCGAAATTTTCGTGGAAACTTGCCAATTTTGTCTGTGGTGCTGGGTATTTTTATGTTAATAGAAAATACAATGAGATCAACTTTTCATCTGTGTGGGAAGGGCTTATCAGCTCTCTGGATTTCACTGTCACTTACCTATATTATATATTTGCATGGTGCCTGGTAAGTTTATAATCCGTAGAACAGGTGCAAAGTAAGGCCTAGGTTTTTTTAATTGACTTTTTTTTCCACTTTTGCTTCTAGCATTTATTTAATGTTCTCTCTCTAAAATTGTCCTTCCTCTGGCAACAGTACAGTATTCTTACTTGCGATTGCAGTGGGAAACTTCTTAATTACAAAGGTGATTTGAGATCCTTTTACTGTCATTACCAAACTTTACCGAGAATAATAAATATAATATGAATACTATTATTGTCTTTCAAATACGTTGATGATAGATATAATTGCTTTTCAAGTATCATCTTTCAAGCATAGACTGATAATTGATTCCTTTCAAATGAGTTATTTGAATTTTGATCAATGCAGTGGTAGTGAAGACTGTATAATCAGGCTTTCACATAAGAACTGTGTTGTTCATAAATTATCTTCCAGATATATAGCTGTGCATTAGCAGGGGATGGTGAATCCTGTTAATTATTAGCACTTATTTTTAAGACTACTTATACATGGACTTGTAATGTAATTTGCTAAAAAATCTGGCTGATTACAGAGCAAATGGACAACAATACGTTTAGTTTTACCCTCTTTATCTTCAATAACAAATTTTTATTTTCATCCTTAAGAATTCAAAAACAGAAACTGATATCATTCTACTAATTGAAACTTGCAAGATCATTTGTTTTAGATAAAGTAGACATTATTTTGTATTTAGATTAGTAAGTCTAGTAGCATGTGGACTTGTAATGTAATTTGCAAAGAACTGCTAGCTGATTAGAGAGAAAAAGGGGGATTTTGCATTTTCTTTTATCCTCTTTATCTTTAACATCTAAGTTTTATTTTCAGAGTGGTCATCCTATTTTGAGTTTGTGTTGATTGACACTTTTTAAGAGGTATTTTGTTACTTGTATATGTATACAAAAACAGAGAATGGTAGCATCCTATGTAGTAGGCTTCAAATATGGAATTGATTCTATTCATTGGAACTTGCACGATTCATTTGTTCTAGATAAATATGACTTTAGTTTATCGTTTCAGCATATTGATGGAGATTGTGGATTGAACAGATATTTGGCTACACACAAATGTTTCCTATCATCATATGGATGTACAACATTATGGTGCTTGTTTCTAATCGTGTCTTTGAGGGATATTCTTTTACATTGTTCGGGTAAATGCTCTTGGCTTTAGATTTATGATTTATTTATCCTCATTTTTGTTAATATGCAAGTGATAAAAGATTACATGACTTATGTAGTGATACCAAATTACATTTATTTCATCCGACTACTATAGGTGAAGAACTTGCATGTAACATGACTTTCTATTATTTTTTATGAAGACAGACAGAATTTGGCATACTTGGACAATTATCGGGGCACATTCAGATGGCATATCTGCTTTAATTTCGGTACTTTTTTAATTTTCTTTGTGAACTTTTGCATTTCTGCATTTGAAGTACAGAACACATTTTAATTTTTTAAAACAATAATTTGAAAATATTAGTTTATGACTAGTATTCTCTTACTAGAGTGTGCCTGGAGCAAGTTAAAGAAACATGTGGTCCTAGTTCCAAAAAAGAATAAATGACAATGAGTTTGTGGTAGATCTGAAAGGAAAAATATCGGTTTATGACTACTATTCTCTTACTAGTGTGGGCATTGCCTGGAGCAAAGTTAAAAAAACATATGGCCATAGTTCCAAAGAAGAATAAATGGCAATGAGTTTGTGGGAGAGCTGAAGAAAAGCTGTCTTGAGTTGAATTAGGGCCTCATTGTACAAGATGATGAAATAAATCATGCTTTTTAAGTAGAAAGCTATTTAATTGAATCCAAGTCTTAAAAAGGTTGTTTGTATTATATCTCTTTTTTTTCAAATGTCATGACAAATTGGCTGGAATTTAAATAGGAACTTTTAAAACTACTTTAAAGTATGGAAATTGTAGTATTTGGCCTCTTGTTTTGCATATGGTCTGTAGTCTGTAATATCAGACTTTTTTTGTTTGTTTTGTTGTATAATTGTATTGCTAAAGAAGGTAGCACATAACATTTTCTATATGAAATCAATGCACCCACCCTCGATATGAGAAGATTTAAGGCATCACTAAATTGTACATTCTGTTATTTGTAAATGAATCTGAAGAATGATTGTTTGACAGTGATGTTGCGTATGCTTAGTTTTGGTCTGGACTACCACTGGGCTCATGGATCTCCAAAAATGGATTCGAAGGTTTGTAGCACACAATTGTACTTATATTTTGGGGAATGCTCACTTGTCAATTTATGCATATTTAAATGAAATATGTCAATTCATTTATTCTATGACCTTGCTTCCAAGATGCTTTTGTGATTGAGATGGTGTGCTATGAAATTGAGCATACATGAATGAAATAGCTTAACTCACTTGTCAGTTTTAGCATATATGAATGAAATATCTCAATTCATGACTTCTAAAATATTACATCCAAAATGCATTTGTGATTGAGATGGTGAGGTGATATGAAATTGAACAATATGGCCCACAATGACTATATATCTTTCCTTAAAATTGAATATCATGTTTTATGAAATTGAGCTATTTTACAAATCATATTATTTAGGTGCAAAAGGCTGCTAAATAATTAATTTAATTATTTTTCTACTAGAGGCATGTGCAACACTGTGGACTATGTCATTCTGGAAAATTATGCTACCATGCACGCCAGGTATTTATTTACTTCATCTTTGGCATTGTAGTCCTTTCTTACTCAAAAGATAGACTGAGCTTTCTAATTTTTGTGTAGTTATTCGATATTCTGTTTTTGACTTTTTATCTTCCTTTCTGAATGAATTGCAAATATTACTTTGCTCCACCACTTAGACTGTCTTCCTAGCGCTTATCAATTCCTGTAGTTACTAACTTAGAAGAAGGAAAACATGGTAATGCTTTAGACGAAAATGTGCTGTTGATCTTTGCAAATTGTTTTTGAATTAAGTGCCTTCCTGTTATGCTTTAGTGAATATGATTCTCTTTTTCATTACAATTTGTTATAACTTTAGTGAAGTATGCAGTGGAGCTTTCATTCACAAATTTTAAGCTATTGTCTATAAAAAGGGTTTTTCTAAAGAAATTTTAATACAAGAAATAACATTTCTTTCCATATGAAATTACTCTTCCTGTCATCAGATTCTCATCTATTTGCTGTTGCAACCAAATGTTCTGTCTCAATAGCTGTGATCTACTTAGGGAGTAAACTGTAAGATTAATTACATTACTGAGTTTTTTTCCGTGATTAATCATCAAAATTTCCTAAGCTACCCGAGGCCATGGCATCGATTGTAACAATTATAACATTCCCAAAGCCCTTCATTTCTTGATTGGTGAATTCCCTTTTGCAGGATGATCTTTTGACACAGATTCCATTAGCAAAAGGGCATTCTTTTCAAATTCACCTGGGACCAGCACTCAGGATGGTGTGTTGCACTAAGCCACATGCAGCAACTTGGTTGTGGTGTTTTAACTTTTAATCGATTTCAACACCTTTCCATGTGTTGTAGGGATTTGATCCCAGGTTGCCACTTAGGAAATGAAGTGTCCCAGCCTTTTCTGTCCTAAAATCTCAGAATTGTTCTCTTGGAAATCTATCAAACATATGATGCATAAACCCACTATATTTAAATCTGGGACTGATGTACTGATGTTTTGTGATTGCAGGATGTTTTTGAGATTTTTTTTGATGCAAATGTATAAAACTCATACAATTAGCATATACTACTTCTATGCCATCAATGATAATGATAACCCAACTTCCAATAACTTTATTTGATACTACTACATGTCTGTTTACAACATTGTTCAGGTCTGAAATGAAATATCAGACTACAACAGCTGTTGTTACACCCTCTCAAATTTGAGCAAGCAACATATAAATGATTGAGAAATGGGTCTTACAAATCTAAGTTAAGCATACCAAAAATATATCTTTTGAAACCTGATGAAGAATTGCCTCAAAACAATTGTCTTGTAGGTCTGTAAACACCAAGCTAGCAACCACTTAGGATACCCAGAAAATTGTTTGCAGCGCCATTAAATCTGTCCTTTCCATCTTAAAAACCCTTTTAATAGAGTATTCTTCTTTGGCCACTCAAGAAGTGCAACTGTGGACACCAAAACCTGGACGAATTGGCCTAGCATCAGCACACCTTAAGGGAGCTGTATGGTCTGATCTGAATCTGATTTCTTCCTGTTACTAAACCTTTTTATACGCTGAAACTGATAAAACCTCTGCTCCAGATCAAAAAGAATGAAAGAACTCTTGTAAACCAACAAATAATAGTAGCAGAATGGCTTCTGCAACTCCAAAATGAAGCCAAGAAGGGTGTGGCTAGACAAGTAGGCAGCTTAGAAATTACCTGAAAAATGCTCCTAAAAACAGATTTCTTTTACTGCTCTTTTGAAACCCTTGAAGTAGGATTTGCCTGCACGTCCTTGGGAGATCTTTCACAACTGCAGGTGTGATGACCTGTGAAGGTTTCTGTCTTTATAAACTATTCCCAACCCTTAGGCACAAGTAAGCTCCTCTCAAGAGGCAAGAAAGGAAATAATCAACACAAAAAAACATAACCCTAAAATGGTACTCTAGTTAGAGTTTCCTTTTCAAGTGCTCGTTTAATGATGATATCTTGTGTCTGTTTTTACTTTTAATCTCTCAATTCTTAACTTCTTTTTCTTTAACCTAGGAAAGTGGCCAACTCACTCTCTCTAAAACTCGTATTATAAGTGCACTTTTAAGAGTGTATTACTTAAGCTAAATTATTGTTTTAACTTGGCCACTTAGAATATTATAGAGTATTAATTGATATCTTTCATTCTGTTATAGCAAGTTGTTTGAGGCAAGAGAAAACTATTTTAATCATGGATCCTCTGTCCATCCTGTTAGTCTACAAGGACCTGGTGATAGGCTAACCCTGAATCACTATCAGAGGGCTTTTGTCACCACATTAGCCTAGAAGATCACTTATAATAGTCTGATTCTCTGAGAATAACTGATGCTTATGAAGGTTAAAAAATGGAGACATTATAGAAAACCCATGCTTTCTAATGTTTGAGCTCAAGTGATTTGCTGAGGCTTTCCAATGTTTTTATTTGTCATAATGATTTGAATGTAAAAGATCAATCTTTATACTGGCGGTGATATCTCTTTTTTGCTTAAATCAAACAATATATTACAAGTTATAGAAAATTAGTACTTGAAGTTGATTGTATAGCTCACAGACTCAGATTTAGAGAGTCTCAATAAGCCCAAATTTTTTGACTTAACAAAAGCTCGACAACTTAAAAAAACTAAAACTTCTTTGAAAAAACTTTTTGTTTGCAAAATCAAAAATTACAAAATGTATCAAATGAGTTAAAGAACCACGAGGTTGTATTTTCTATTAAATTTGTCTCTTCAATACATATGGATCACAAAATTAATCACCGCAACAATAGCTAGTATCTCACTGATAAAATTTTTGAATTTATGATGATAATTATTATGATCATAAATTTAATGTCTAGGCAAGTTCAAAAAAACAAACGGATGTCATGTTGGAATGTGAAGTCAGTTTTTCCTATCTAGCATAGGGACTTAATACTTTTGGAAATTTTTGGTCATTTAATGTGCTGTTTTTTTTGACAACTCTTCATATATTTTTTATCAATTCAAATGCTTACGAAACATATGGAAAAATTCTTGTGTTGCAAATTTTCACCATGGAGTCATCGAGTTTTGGCAAGTACTCAATGAGAATCTGAAGAGTTTTTGCAAGAGAACTGTCCCTATAGACTCACAATTGGTACGCTAAAAAATGGCATGAGTACATGCAGGGATTGCCAGCAATGCTTAAAAGAATAGTTGAAATAGTTGTACTCAGCAACTTCTCGCCAAGCTCCCCCACCCAACAACAACCAAAAAAAACTTGACAACTTAAAAAAATTTGCTTGAATTCCATTAGAAATGCATATTTTTGCAAAATTCAATAAGGAGATGCATTTGTTGAGTCAGTAAATGAGTTAACAAAAGAAAGAAGCTAACTCTAGATATATTTAAATGCAATTTGGTTACGAAATGACATCCTCATATGGAATGCTGATGGCTGGTAACTTGATAGTCTGAAGCAAAACTAAAATAGAAAATTGTCTTCTTAAAACTAAAGTAAATATGATACCAAAACAGCCTACGTTTTCTTCCCTTCCAAACAGTGTTAGTAAAATCTACAGAAGGGGTAGGGGGTCTATCCAAGGAGTCTATTGTGGCATCTCCTAGATCGGCATAACTGGCTGTGACTTGACCTCCATCCTTGATGTAGATGGTTCTTGCATTGACAATGAATTCTCATCCTCCTTAACTTCCTCGTCCCTCTCATCCTCCTCAAAGTCATCTTGTCCTAACCCACCCTCCTCCTTCACAGCCTACTTATTCAAATCATAGAACTCGTCCTCTATAAAAAATGGAGGCTGCTCCTGTGATGTCCAATTACTATAAGGAACTCTGTCATCCAAATCAAGTGGACCAATTGGTGTTTCCTCTACCTTCTCTGTGGGCAAATGAAGGTTATGTTCTACAAAGACAAGGTCATCAAGATATTTCTGCATTGACTTGTTTCTCTTCTTTGTGTGGATGGCCTTGAAGAAGCTCTGATTGTGCGCACAACTAGATGAACGAAAAGATTGACAAGAGATTTGGAGCACAATGTTTTGCAGATTCGGGACATTTCCAACCCAATTTTGCTAATAGGCATTTGTTAAATAAAATATTGAAGAGTTAGAAGCAAGGTGAAAGCATATTTTTATTTTTGTCTACTCATCATTTATGTGAAAGACCAGAAAATCTCAAATATTATGCTTGGGATTTGAGTAGTTATGCCTCTCTTGACAAAGTCTGAAGAGAATAGCCTGCCTCTTGCATTCTGGTAAGTGTCCAATTGGGACACAATGAGGTCTCTCGCCTCAACCTTGGGTTTATTCTTTGAATTGAAGTGTGGCCCTTCATGACCTCTCCATTTGGATTGGATAAGGATGGTGTAGTGCCTCCTCTAATAATGAGATTTAATTTTAGACTATAATAGTTGAAATATGAATAAATAAACACTTTGTCAATCTATTCATGAATATATCATATAGTAGAAGTTGTAAGAGACAATATTTATAATTAACCGATTAATTAAGCGATTCTGATAACCCTAAACATAATTGATTAAAACATAGAGTTATTAGATAATTGCTAATAACATATGCATAAAAGTCACAATTGATTAACTAGCTAAATATATGATATTAATCAATATCAACCAATCAGAGAACTAAATTAAATGTTAATTAATTATTAAATAACTAAATACTAAGTGATAACTAAAATATTAATTAATTAAAAACCACCCCTAAACACATTAACAAACTAATAAATAAACATAAATTGACATTCTTTACTAACCAACTGGTCACCTGACACCACGTCAATTGATGTGCCAAAGGACACAATCCCTTAAGGGGTGCGAACACTATACATTTGATGTTGACCTGTTGGACGAGGAAGACAGGAAAGGTAGGAGGAAAAAACCAAAATATCTTGACATCAGCATACAATGCGGATGGGAGGAAAGAAAGCAAGTTTCAAAAAAAAATCCCATTAGTCAAATCATGTCACACTAGTAAGTGGACCCACCACTAAGTAAGGGGGTATTAAAGAGGAGGATATATTATGGCTTTCAAAAAAAGAAAGGAGGAGTGAAGTCTGCAAAAAGAAGACTGAAAACAATTTAACATTTTAATTGATTCATGCCCTCAACGGTCAACAATATATTAGGCCCAATGACCAGTCATCAGCAAGGTGTCGAAACTTACTTGCTTTGAGACCGCCATCGGTATACCTCCGCTACTAGTTGGTCATCACTGATAAAAAAGTTATGGAGTAACATTTGTAATCACTACGAGCACCAAAGCTATGTACTTCAATTTATAAGGTACATAATTGACAATTATAATTTAATAAGAGTGATTGGGAAAAGGTGTAATTCTCTATGTTATCATTATTAATTTCTAATGTTGTTATTATGGATAATAGTAAATGATGAATCTAAATATATAATGATGATAGCACCATTTTCAAGGAAGTATTAATGTTCATAAATAGTAATACAAATAATTATCAAATAAGAGTATCTCTAATTTTATAATTATTTGATCTCTGGTGAGAAGCATACGATGTTACCAAGGAGGGGCTTATATAAATCCAATCTAATGGATCTTATCCCAATAGAGGGTAGGGGTCAGCATTCCGTAAATCTTCATGAAACGGACTTGGACCTATAAATTTTGAGGGAGTTCATAGATGTTATCTAGGCAACTTGGAGAACATCTCCAAAAATCAAATGGTAATAACATTAGGTATATTGGAAGGATAATTACTTCTTACAAGTATAAACATAGACTTACAAAGAAGTTTATAACTCTAATGTTGTCCATTTTGTCATCACTAAATGAAGTTAACAACACAACCGTTTCAACTAAGTTTCACATATCTTTGAGGTAATTCACTATTTAATTGGCCAACATTGATCAACCAATCGTTCCCAATTCACGTAGTGAATCTTTTTACTAAAGGCTTTTGTCAAGTCCTTTTGTTTTTTCGTTATATATTCCTATGCTTGACTTTTGAAGCCTTCAAAGTCCTTATTTATGTTTTCGAGTGTTTGTTTAGTTTGCTTTAAGCCTTTTGTTTCATTCAATCTCTTGCTTTCGATTTTCCCTATAATTCGGTTTATCTTAAGGCTTAACCAGAGTTATTAGTCAAAAGATATGGCCATTTAAGTGCCCAAAAAATGGGCTCTCCAAGTTCAATCGCATATTTAAAATATGGATGTTATATTCTAATGTTGAGTTTCACTTTTTGAAAAATATAACTTCAAATGACTTTTTGTTATGTTTTTAAGTTACATTATCACTTAAGTGATTTAAGTGAATATAGTGCACTTTATGTTATATTTTTATGTTCAGTTGCTTTTTAATTTTTCACTTAAGTGACTATAGTGCACTATATAGTCTAATTTGATTTTGAGATTTACTTTAATTGGTCAATGTACACTCAATTCAGTGTATAAGGCGAAAGCTAGAAGTATAACTCAAGCTCATTACTTTGAAGAAGTTTACAGCTAGATTTGACTTTGATTAATGAGGGATGCATTCGAAGATCAAAAGGGCATTCACCCATATTCATTGAATGGAGGATGTGTGGATTGACTTGCGCATGGAGATGGACATCATAAAAATGGATTTGTTGTCCTGCATTTTGTCACCACAAAATGTTGGTAACAACACAAAACTTTTCCAAGCTAGTTTCGCATTTTTCTAAGTTTGAATTTGATATTTAATTGTTTAATGTTGATTGATTGATCCATTTCAATTCATATATCAAATTGTTTTTCTAAAGGCCTTCGTCAAGTTTTTTCTGTTTTGCTTTTTGTCGAGCCTTTGCTTGATTTTTGAAGCCTTCATCGTTCGTTCTTTGCTTTCGAGTTTGCGTTTTCTTGTTTTTAGTCCTTTGGGTTTGCTCATGTCATGCCTTTCATTTTTCCCTTCGATTTGGTCTAACCTAGAGGTCAATCGGAGTTGTTAGTCAAGAGTTATGCTTGTTTTAGTGCCTCAAAAGTGGACATTTTAGGTGCAACAACATGAATTAAAAATATGATATATTTTCAATTTGACATTCACTTTTTGAAAAATATAACTTATATTCACTTTTTGTTATGTTTTTAAGTTACTTTTAACTTTAAATTTTTAACTTAAAGTGACTATAGTGCACTTTATGTTATAATTTTAAGTTGAGTTACTTTTTAATTTTTCACTTAAAGTAACTATATAATTGTATAGTTTCAGTTTAATTTTTGGTTTTAAAAATCAAATGTTTATTTAAATGTTACTTTAAAATGATGTTTTTATATTATATTTCATAATATGATAAATAAATATTGTTTATGACCCATTTTGTAACATTTTTATAATTTTAAGTGAATTAAATGACTTAAAGTCTTCATAAGTGGACATTTTATATGCAATAACATGTAAAATCCATCAAAAGTGGACTTTTTACATGTCATTGCATATAAAGTTTGCTTTGGTGGACTTTTTTGATGTCATTACATCAAAAGTTCATCATAAGTGGACCTTTTTGATGCTATGGCATGAAAAGTGAAGCTTTTATGTTTAAACATCTAAAAGGTGAGTTGCATTTTAAAATATGCTTCCTCCTCCAAAAGGTCCGTTTTTTTACCTATGAGCATGTTTTAAAATATGTAATGGCACTCAGAAAGTGTGATTTTGAAGAGATGCATATTTTAAAATGTTTATGTGACCCAAAAAGGTCCGATTTTGGAGAAAGATAGGCTTTTAACATATGCATTGAGCTTCCAAAGGTCCGTTTTTGAAGAATAACATGCTCTTGCCCTCCAAAAACCCGATTTTGATCATAACTTGAGATTTTCACAATGGATTTGTATGAGATTTGTTCCATTGGAGACGTTTTTGGTTGGCAATGATTTCTCTTGCTTCTAAAATGGATTCATTAACCTCAAAAATGTTTTTGAAAGCTTAGATCACTTTTTTGGAGAAATTTGCAAAACAATCCATTTTTAATGCATGTTTTTCCTCCCAACCAAATTGATTTGGCATATTTTGAAGGTTACATTGCATTGTAGTTCACATTTTGGTGTTTAATGATCAAAACGTTTTGATTTGGCAACATGAGGAAAAATGTTTTTTGCCAAAAACGTCTCGCAAGCATGAACACTCAAAAATGTTGGAATATGGAGCATGAATAGGGCACGTTTTGGCATCTCTTAACAACGTCTCCTTATTTGTTGCCCTCTTCCATTCAAATTTGTTACTTTGGACAAAGTCTAAGTGTTTGGAAAGAATTTTTCAAACATTGGAGCATCTTTTCCCTTTATTTTTGGCACATGTAAGTGGACTCTTTCTTTCTTGCTTTAAATTCATGTTTATCTTGCTAATTTTATGCATAAAATTACTTGATGGTTGCCATTTGTGAAAATCTTTGCCATGGAAAGTGCATTTTTCTTTTAAAAATGATTTTTTTGTTCATTTTCATGTTTTTGGTTCTTTCCCAAGTCCCAATTTCGAATTTGAGTGTTGAAGTGCATTGCATCTTGGCATATTTGAGTCATTTTCCAAAGGTACGTTGTTTCTTTTGTGTTTTGTGTTTTGTGCTTGCTTGTCGGTTTTCTCCACTTGGAGAAATGCGATTACATGTTTTCCATCCCATTCGCCATCCGCATATGCATGTAATCCCATTTTCCGCTTCCATTTTCACCCATCTCACTTTCCGCTTCCATTCGCACAACACGATTACACAAAATGTCTTATGTGTAATTGCATCAAAAAGGTTCGATTTTGATTAAAAGTCACATTTTTAAAATTCAAAAAGATGTCATTTTCACCTCTCATGTACTTTGACTTTTCTTTTTCACCAAAAGTGACTATAAAACTCATTCTCACTTCCATTTTCCATTCCATTCCTCCATATGCATTTGCGCTTGCATGAGCAAGTACATATTTCCGTATCTTTCCATGCTTTCCATCTCATCTTTCATTCACACTTACATGTGAAGTGCATCCTCCACCCGCACTCACATCTCATTCCACTTTCCATATCCCGTTACATGTTGCATTTACATGTACTCATTTTTTTCATGTAATAATGTCTTGAAAACACTAAGTCACTTTTGAAATCAGCAATATTCATTTGCACGCATTCCCATGCATTTCACCTTCACGCATTCTCATTCCTTTCCATTTCATTTCATTTTCCATTTTCTCACTTTCATACCATTTTATTCCGCATTCCGTTCATTTTATTCCACTTTCTGTTCCATTGCATATGGATATGCTTTCTATTTGAAGTCACTTTGTTGGATTTGTGAAGTCTCCAATCCATTTTCAAATCTTCACTGCTGATCTGGAATTCACTTGTATGGAGATTCCTTCTGATGATGTATTTGTGTTTTGGGATTTCTGTATTGTAGTGCAAGTACAAGACGTGTCCTTGCCATCCAAATTCAAAGACAAAATGAAATATCAATATGATAAAGAATTGGCTCATGCATCTCCTTCTTCAATCATATCTATGTTGGATAACGTGTTGAACACAAAGATTGGTCATGTGGACCTGGCTGATTTTCTATAGAGTTGAAGGTCCAACTAGTAATGAAATGAAGCGCATTAAGATAAGCAACATTCACCTAGTATCTATGTTTCCAATGGCGGCTATAGAACCTGACTTCATTTATGGATGTGCACGGTGTTTTACTCCTAAGACAAAGACTATCAAAGATGCTGACGACAAGGTTATCATTAGCCTAGATCCTGAGGTTATAGAACAAATCTTCAAGGTTCTGCATAAATCAGAATGTGCTGATTTGACTAAAGGATCATCACTGGCTTGTTGGAATGAGTGAAATAGTAATTATCAGAAGTATGTCAACCTTTACTGGTTAGATAATAAAAGAAGCAATTTCTCCAAATGGCCAAAGACCATTCATCTGTCAAATTTCAAACAAGAGTATAAGGATCTCATCATCCTTCTCAGCAGGATTTGTGGCCTTAAAGATTCTTCTGATTTTGAGCCATAGATGTATAAGTTCATGTTTCAAATTATAGAGAATAAAGAACACATCTTTTGGGGAGAACTCATCAGTACTGCGCTTTGCCAGCAAATATGCAATGTGGGAACATCAGTGCCTTTCTATATGAATTCTTATCTTGTTTACATTGCTGCTGCCATGGGGTCTTCCTCTGGTCTTTCTACCAAAGGAGATCGTTTTCAAATTCCTATGTGGGATTACTACACTTTGGCAAATAGTAAATTCCACTATAGAAGAGTCCAAGATGCCTTCTTCGGACATTTTTGGTGTTTGTTCGATAAGCAGTTGTCTATCAAAAGAGTATTTGATGCAGCATGGGAGAAGGTGAACCAATATGGCTTTATTTTTATTCAATTTCCCACTTTCACATACTTGAGAGTTGGATATTTCAAAAGAGAGTTGTATACCTTACTTAGGTATGCTACCGATTGAATCATCCTGATGAAGCTAGCTAGATAGCTCATGGACGTGCAGAGTGATTAACATGATTTGCATAGGCCTGATTTTGGCATTACCTCGGCTAAGCCTTTGGCTATTGGCAATTATTCAATCATTTCTGTGCCTAAAGCAAAAAACATGGAAGCAGAGTTGCAATTGATTACCTTGAAGAAGTTTAAGGCCAAATTTGATTTTGACTATCGAGAGATGAATTCTCAGATGAAAAGAGTTTACACTCATGTTCATCGCATCGAAGACATTTGGATAGATATGAGGACAAAACTTGACATCATGAAAATGGATTACCGCAGATCAACCTTGTAGCAAATAATTGATCTTAATATGTTGGAAATCCCTTCAGATTTTGAGGTTGAAGATGATGGCAACATTCTTGATCCAGAGTTTCATCAAGCCGGTTTTGATAAGAAGTGCCATTTTCCTATCCAATGACAACAAAAGGAAGGTACATCTATCATGGACATATTTCAATCCATCCTAGTAAACACCAACAAATGGTTGAAAAGTAAAGGCCTTAAAAGAGTAAATCCTAAGATGGGCTTGGATTGTGGAAGTTTTGGTCATTCTGGTAGGAAATCACAACTGGAGATTACAGGGAAAGATGGTGCCTCATCTTTTGATGCCAAGAGTTCCCGCAAATTCAAATTGAAGTGTGGAAAAGGAACTAAATTATCTCAAGTTCTTGAGCCAATTCAAGAATCTGATAAAGAAGAATCAGAAGAAGAATTGGAAATAGAATTTGATAAAAGAGATTCAGATGAAGAAGGGGAAATCATGATCATATCTCCTCCAAAGCCTGCACAAGCCTGTACATCTTCTATACATGAGCCCTTTTTGCATGAGGTTGATGATGATTTGGATTCATTTTCCACTGTTTTCACTTTTTCCATTCCAGTCTCGGAGGTTAATATCATGGCTCTTCCTATTTCCCCTGTTGCTCCTCGCCTCCCTGCACATGAACAATATGATCATTTAGCAGATGTTTTTGAAGATTTTCCGACTCTTACTATTGGTCAAGTTTCTCAACTTGATACATGTTTGACAAGATTTGAGCTTTTCATGACGGAGTCTTCTCCACATGTTCCTACGCCTTCAGCAGTATAGACTGAATCTTGCTCAGTCACTATGGATATACAATTTGGATCAATGCCAGTGGTTTCCACTATATCTATTTCTATGAACGAAGGTTTCAGCCTGCCTGCATGGTTGAGTAAAACAACAACAAAGAGAAGGAAAGTGGTTGTTCCTTTTTACAATCTTCTTGTTAAGAAGACTAAATCCAAATCTTTGAAAGATAGGATTGTTTCCAGAATTTAGTTGATTTTGATAAAATCAAATTTGTTGAGGTTGCTGAGCCCTTGGTAGATAAACTTGTTGAAGAACTTACTCATTCTGACTACAAGTTTACTAAGGTTGAAATTGGAAAGCAATCATGTTTGAGTTGCTTGCAAGATGCTCAAGATGCATTGACTAATGTATCAAAGAGCAATCATGAGCTTTGGGAAAAGAAGAATCAGCTGAAACAAGAGGTCTCTCATTTGAATGAGGTTATCCAAAAACAATCTTCTCAGAGTGTTGTTGTCATGTTTCAAACGTCTAAAGAGAGAAGGTTGATTGAAGCCGCCAAGTCATGGATATAGGAAATCATTTCTGAAGGAGTTCGAGCCATCATAGAGACATTTGCAGTTCTTAGGCGTGTCAAAGAGATTAATGAAATGGAGCAAAACATAATTTCTTCTTTGACTCAGGAAGCAGATAACTTGAAGGAAATCTTTGATGATTGGGATGAAATGGTGAAATTCGATTTGGATGCCTTGGTCTCATGTGACATTCTTCCGTCATGTGAAATGTTCTTCAAATTTCAAGGGCTCATTGGTCATAAAGAGGAGACATTAAGGATGCTGATCAGAAAGTTGCAGGTGGTCTTTGGAGATTGTCAAGTAGTTGAAACAAGTGTTACTTGTGATTTGGAATAGGTGGGATGTCATGTTACTAATGAATTTGGTAATCTTATTGTAGTAGAGAGAGTAAATTCAGAATGTACAATCAGGATCAATGCTAATGTAGATTTTGAAGACTTTGGTTTACATACAATGAATAAGTTTGTCTTGTATAAATCCTTGACAAAACACTTGTTCGATACTACAACAAGAAGTTCCAAAGTTGTGCAATCAGCATATGAAAATGCAGTGAGAGTTGAAGCCATATTGAAGACTATGGAAATTGCTGATCTTTCCGCAGTGCGTGACATCATTGTCAAATTCAAGGCACTGAGAAACAATATCTAAAATTGTTGTTTTTTGTTTTTATTTCATGTTAGTAGTTGTAAAGAATGCATTTCATGAAAAAGCATAATTACATGTAATGCCAGTTACATGTATGTAAAAGGATGTAATGCGAGTTGCATGTAATCTTTTGTTTTCTTCTGTAGTTAGACTAGGTCAAAGTTGGTTGAGTTGTTCCCAATTTTTCCTCCACCTTTTTCTCAACTCCGATGCCTATATAAAGGAGTGCCTTCTTATTGTAAAATCATCATTATCTTTATGCAAGAGAGCTCTGGAGAAATTGTGCCAGCAAAACTTTGTTTGTGTAAGCACTATTTTGAGAGAATGTGAATACAAAGGAGCATTTGAGACTTAACTTTGTTTAAGTGAGTGTGAATTGTAAGCTTTGTCTATAATTCATCCAAGTTGTCTTTGATTCATGTTATCTTGTGTTATTAGTAATTGTATCTCCTGAATTGAATAGAAAAGAGTTAAGAAGCAACTGAAGCCAGAGCTTTGACTAGGAGTAATTGTAAAAGTTTATAGCTAGAAGCTTTGCTTGTAGTTTATATTTTCTTCTTAATTCGCAAAATAGCTAAGTATTCTTACTTTTAGGAGTTTTTGTGCCCTAATTGTAAATTTTTTCGACATAGAAGTACGATCGGACTTAGAGCCAAACCGGTACACTTTTAGCTAGCCTTTGAGTTAGTAAAGGTTTATCGGTATCACTATTTCCAGGTCTTGATAGAAGTGTAGTTAGAGATTCACCTTACCCATTACTCGCTCCACGAGTAAGTGGATTCTTTCTTGAAAGTTAAGAAGAATGGATATTGGTAGAACTCTTTTTACAAAATCTCTCGACTTCTTGCTTACCTTGAGTTGATCCAAGGAACGGTGAGAAGGGGGAGCCTTCTCTTTAAAGTAGGAGATACTTTGTCTCACATGCTGTGGCTGGTCATCCTATTTTGTGTCTGGATTTTTACCCAAAATTGTCGGTTGCAAAATATCCACCCAACAGGACTGCTGCAGGCTTATATTGCAGCAAATCATCGACCTTAACATGGTTGAGATTTGAAAAGGCTTTGAGATTGAAGATGATGGCATGATCTTGGATCTAGAGTATCACAATACTTAGTTTGACAAGATTGCCCCTTTTTTTATTCAATTTTAAGAAAGGAAGGAGCCGTCTTTGATAGATTCCAATCTATCTTACTGAATACTAACAAGTGGTTGAAAAGAAAAGGCCGCAATAGAGCACATTTGAAGATCGGGGTAGATTGCAATAACTTCGGGCCGGTTGGAAGATCACAAGTGGAGATCAAGAAGAAAGATGGTTCATCCTCATCCGGGTTGGTTAAACCTCTCAAGTTTAAGCTCAAAGGAGGAAAAATATCAAATCCACCCTAAGATTCCTTTTAGAAACCCAAGAAAACTTAAGAATTAGAGAAATAATCAGAAGAAGAGTTTGATGAAAAGGATGAAGAGGAAGAGGGAGAGATAATTATCATATCTCCCCTACAGCCAACAAACAACCAAGAGCCATCTACTCAGGAAGAACCTTTCTTGGATGTTGCAGACAATGATGTAGATTCATTTTCCATAGCATTCACGCCTACCATTTCCATCTCGGAGATGAATATGTCAGCACTCCCCATCGCTATTGCAACTCCTCCTATCCTCATCGCAAAGCAATGCGAGAACTTGGGAAACGTATTTGATGATTTTCCAACTCTCACAGAGGGTCAAGTTTCCCAACTTGATACCTCAATTGCAGAATTCAAGATGTTTATGATAGAGTCATCTCAAAGGACAACAATCATGATAAATGTCTATTGTAGCCTCCACGGTTGGGAAAAATCAACTTGAAAAGGAGGAAGGTTGTGAAGAGCACACGATTATACTGAGAGGGATGGGGGTGAATCATTATAATAACAACTTTGCCAATTTAAAACTTTTTATCCAAACAATTGCTTTAATAACCTTAAATGCTGAAATAGACAATTATGCGCATGAACACAAATACGCAATGATTTACGTGGAAACCCAATGCGGGAGAAAACCACGACAAATAAATTTTTCTTATATAAACTGTTCTTTTACAATGGTTTGTAGGCTCCAACCTACTAGAGGCTCCAGCCCCGATGTTTATGAGTGCCGACTCACTGAAAGCTCTGACTCCCATACTTCGGAGGCTCTGACCTACAGAAAGCTCCAACTCCCTCTTCGTGAACACCAACCCATTGTACTTGAATTTGACTTTCCCCCACTTTCTTTGTTGCTTTCTCAACTGATGATGGTCACTTCCTTATCAAAGCTTTTTCTTCAACCTGATATTTATATTTGCTTTTGGTTTCACATCCTCACATTTGTGAACTGTCTTCAATAGAGCAGTGATCTTTCTTAATGTATTCATGCAAATAAATAATTGTATATCTTTATTTATTTTCACTTCCTTCAGTATAAGTCATTGACTAATAATTTCTTTTAAATTATTTTACATCATCTGCTTTTATTTATAATTATTTACCCTTGTATATATAACTTTTATTAAATCTGTTCCACCAATCTTCTCTGCATCCAATCTCCTTTAACTCTCCTAATAAATTTTTTATCACTGGCACATTGCTCTGCACTGTGATCTCTATTTATTTATTCATACTTATCATTCCAATTTCTCTGTTTCTTCTTAATACACATCTGCTCACGTTTTGTTTTTATTCATATTTTTCCCACTTTCAAATTATATGGTTTTTTTTCGTTTTATATCCTTTAATTTTCAATAGACGCGACTTTTCAAGTTTTAATGAATGTGCCTCTTCATTTAATTAATAATTATTCATTCTGTTAAAACCATTTCAACGATTTTTATTTGCCCCTTAATTCTATCATACCTTTATTGTATCCTTCTGAGAAACCTTCGTATATATTTTTTGTGCATATGCTCTTCTATCGGGTCTTCACCAATATACCAGATTTCATCTTCCTATGCGCTGACATGGAATTTTGAGATTTGTTGCTAGCCCTTTGACTGTAGTAGTCTTTCATATTCATTGTCGTAGGTGCTTATCATGTATATGATGCATAGATACTTATCGCAGGCAAACACTATTAATATGTCTTGCATGGCTTTATCATAGAAAATATTTTGAAGGCTTAGATACATTGTTTATTGTTCCAGCTATGTCTCTGTTTAGGAGAATCAATCCTTACCTAGATTTAGACCAGCATTTGATATACCAAACTCGACTACATACTTGTTTGTTTCATATTGTCTTTCGAGCCTGAAGAGATATAAGTTTTCTTGACGGCATCATTTGCATATATATATTTATATGAGCACTGCATGGATAAACTGGCTATTTCATTTAATTCGAATGCTCTTATCTTCAATATGCCCAGATCAAAAAATATAATTAAGTCTACAGTTTATGTATGCACGATAATTGTAAATTTGCTGTTGCAAGCCCAGTCGCTATTTTGGAAGCATGTCACTTTCAATATTCTATCAGTCTGATCTGATTTATAAATCGATGCAAGTACTTTTCCATTGGCTTGTCATTTCACAGGTGTAGAATCTGAAAACTAACATTTCAATCGCTGACCGTACCAAGAAGGTTTCATACACATTATTCTGCATGTGTCAATCATATAGATTACTGCCAACACATCTGATGTCTTCCAGTTTGTTCAACAGTACCTTTATTTACATGAATCGAATGTGCTTTTCAAACTTTTCTGTTAATTTCCATTGTCCCTTGCTCTTCATATATGGTGTCTTCAATTAATATTGAACTTCTACTCGTGCGTTGTCCTTCTGTATCTCCATTCGCATTGGATGGTCTTTGACTGCCATATAGAATATTATAATATAGTTTTTGCTTTTAAATAATGAAGAAGCTCACTTCAATATCTAATGCTGCTTTGCAATTTATAAATAGCTTCTATATATATAAGTGTGGCATCCTTTATTCCTTCATTGTTGAGTTTGATATGTTACTCACAATTTGTGTATGCTGCCATAAACAAATCAAATAACACAGATTTTCCATATTTAAAAATGGCTCTAGAAAAGTCTTTAATAGTATTATTTTACAACATGCTGATCATGTTTTCAGTTTGGTGTAAATACATCGCCACTTTATCAATGATATCACTGACATGTTTCTTATTCTAATGTGTTCGGAATCAAACTACATAGCTTATATTAAATTTTAAATACTCCTTGCATGATAATGGGTGCATAGGCTTGTACGTATCAATAGATATAATTTCAGAAAATATACATCTTTTCGTTACTGCTGGAGCCATCATATTCTTTCTTCTATTTGGAAGTGACAGGTTATGTATGCATTTCTTTTCATTGACATTGATGGTTTTTGCACTTAGTTTGTCTATCTTGTGTGTTTTTTCATGCTCATGAGTTTCTTTGACATCAATGACAATTTTTCCATGAGGTTGTTCTACCTCCAGATGATTTCCCTGCCAAGAATAAATCTAAACTCCCAAAGGAAAAGTTCATTTACAAAATCATTGTTGATTCTGAAAATACTAAATACACCGAGATTTTAGTGCCTTTGGTGGACAAACCAGCTGAGGAGCTTAATTATTCAGATGACAAGTTCACCAAAATTGAACTTGGTAAACAGTCATGGCTGGGATGTTTATATGATGGTCGAGATCACTCTCGAATTTGCCAAAAAGAAATCACAAGCTCTGGGAAAGAAAAATCAACTAAAGTAGGAGATTGCTCATCTTTGTGAGAGCATTCACCAACAGTCCTCGCAGCCCGTAGCCATCACATCTCAGATAACCCAGCTAAATTGAAGAGCCGAGGCAGCAAAGGCTTGGTTCGAAGAGGTTATCTCAGAAGGAGTTCAATTGATCAAAGTCCTTGAACATATATGAGGTGTTGAAGAAAGACTCCATGACATGATCATTTTCTTCAACTAAGAGACCAATACTCTGAAAGAAGTTTTGGGATTTTGGGATCAAATGGCAAACATTGATTTGGATATCTTGATTTCATGTGACATCATTCCATCCTTGAACATGTTCTATAGATGTTAGGGACTCATGGGTCATAAAGAGTAGATACCGGAAAAGCTTTTGTCAAAATTACAAGGAGCCTGAGAAGGCTGTCAGGCAGTGGAAATGGAGATTATGAGTGATCTGAGGCAGATGGGATGCAAAGTCCTTGCTGAGAATGATAACCTATTCACTAAAGAGGAAATGACTTCGGAGTTCACCAACAGAGTCAATGCTGATTTTGATTCTGAAGCTTTCGGATCGCATACAATGAACAAGTTTGCTACATAAAAGTTCGTGGCAAAACACTTGTGGGATTCTCTTGTAGAGAATTACAAAGTTGTAAAACCAGAACACGCAAATACAATCAGAGTTCAAGCCATTTCAAAGACGATGGAGATCTCAAATCTTCAGTGTTATCCAAGGACGCGTCCTCGGTATATTTTCAGCCATCCCCATCCCAGAAACGTCTCAAAGACTTGGGGATACCTAGGGGACTTTGACTTTGACTTCTAGAACAAATTAGACTTTGACTCTCAAAGTAACACAAATTTGGCATATGAATTCTACTGATTCTTATATTTTAAGGTTCTATTATGTATAAGTACATGCTTTATTGATGTTTTCATATAAATATGTTAAATTTCTCTCTATATTTAAAATTTTCCCCATTGTTGTATAGCTGTCCCCATTTGCCGTCCCCCTTTGTCCCCAAAATTGGCAAATTTTTTTGCTGTCCTAGAAAACTGTCCCCAAAATCGGCAATTTTTTTTGTCGTCCCAAAAACCCGTCCCTCTGTCTCTTGCCATCCTCGTCCCGGAAACTTGGGGGAACATAGCAAATCTTCCCATGGTTCGTGATTGTATTGCTAAATATAAGGCTTTCCTTGACAATTTCAAGGGTTGATCCAACTTTCTCTGCCTTTTTTTAATAGTTTTTTAACATTTCATCTTTGTCGTTGGAGAAGATGAATTGCATGTAATTTTATTGCATGTCCTTATGACATGTAATCCAATAATTCTTCTCACCTAGTTTTATCATCATAATTAAATAATAAAAAAAAAAAGGGGAATGTCTAAAAAATACAATGAACCAAAATAAGGGGAGCTATAAGGGAGCAGACATGAAAAACAGAAATAAAATATTGTTTGCATGAAATAACCTCGAATGACAGGCAAATAAAAAAAGATATAATTGTTTACCGTACTGGTAAATAAATCAACGCATACAGACAATAGAACAGAATAGCAGAATTTATTCGCATATGCCAGACATATATTATGCTTGATAATATTCGTAATAGTAGCTGATTGATGATTTACAATGATCCCAGACGGGATATAAATACTACCGCCAAACCTTCCCGAAGGGTTTCGTTGACCACAACATTACATCCGCTACAAACTATTTACCCGTCGGCTACAAAATACAAAACATCGACGATAGTCAATCCGTCGGTTACAGAAACACCGCCGGAACCATCCAGTTGGCTGACACCATCCCCCCCAAAAAAACAGTCGTCTCCTGACGACTAACAAAATATTTGAGACAAATTAACAAACAAAATACATTAATGAACTAACTGCAATGAGAAAAATATGCTTCTGTCCCATCACTTCCACATTCATCCCGTGCCTGTAGCCTCTGCTAACACAATACTGCCTCCTCAAGCTGACCTTGATAGCCACCCGTACTGCTTTCTCTGTCCAACTCCTCGGTACCCCGAGCCAAGTGTCGCTGCATTGCCTCCAACTGGATGATCAGCTCCTCCCGAGCTCTCTACACATCCACCAAGACAGCCTCACAACCAACACCTGCTCCCACTGCCTCTGGTACATAGAACGTCCATGCCTGTAGCAACTTCAACTCTTCTCAATTGGTCAGACTCCCACGATTGATATCCGCAACTTATTCCTGTACCCACACAGAAATGCACGGAGCACACCATCTTTATCATTTTCTGCCGATTCTACACCTTTTTGGCAACCACGGATGCATCCCCTTTCCTTTGGCATCATATGTAACTCATTTTGAACAACTTGAATTTGTCGTCGGTTTTTTTTTTTTTAGCAACCCGTCACTTCTGTTTGTCTGTTATTGTTTCGCCAGCTTGTCATGGCACACAGAATCGATTCTCCCTAAGCCTCCGTTCGAACGACTCAAGGAGGTAATAGAAAAAACTTCATTTGATATCGGCTATTGGCTTGATCTGCACGGAATAATGTCCGCCAATCCCTAATAGCACCTCAATTTTGCCTCCAGGCGTCGCCATTCTGCAACGACGATAACAAGGGAATCATCTGATCATTCTGTGACGGTGACGACATCTTCCTGGCATGGTAGGATTTGTTGACTGCGTGAGGTACCTCTTGCCCGTCCAATGTTCCCAACTTTACCACTCGATTGTCCCCGACCTCCCGGATCTGATATAGTCCAAGCCATCTGGCCTTAAATTTTTCCACTTTGATTTCATTCCGATTGTCGTACGTCTTACGTCTGTTCTGTGCCACCTTCGTCGCCCACTGTGCCTGCGGTCGTCGCGCAACTGGATTATTTCCTTGCTGTCGGTGCCCTTCCACTAATTTTATGCCGCGGTGTAACCTTTTCTTTCCGCGCGGTCCATTCACCATGTACCGAACAATGGGATCTTTCGTTTTTTTGTGTTCAGACTATATGTTCTTCCCCTCAGCTTCAGCCATGGCAGCTTTTCCTTCTTCCGCTTCTCTGCATTCCTTCGGACATTTGTTTTCCTTCTTTTTCTCACCTTCGTCGACCCTTAGTATATTACAACTCGGAAAGAGTTCGTAGTCTTCTATCTGCCAGTGGTAAAGGCCATTCACCGAGTCCAGGTCGTCGTCATTCGATCCTCCGTCAAGTCTCAATACTCCTTCATCCGGTTCCATTCTCCTCTTTCCTTCGTCATCACTCTCGCCTTCACTGTCAGAATCTGACGATGCTGCCTCCTCGCCAACCATTTGCATGTGCAGGTCAATTATGAATCTTTTGCCTCCGCGCTCCATTGATAGGGTATTTCGTTTCCAATCATGTTTTACTTTTGCTTGCACCAACCAATCCTATCCCATAATAGCATCATATCCTTTTCTTTTCAATGGAATGACTACGAAATCCAATAAAAATGGTTGCATACCAATGGTTACCGGTTGTGCCCTCAAGGTTGCTAACGGTTTGATCCCGTATTGGTCCGCTGTGAGCAACTGGAATGTAGGTGGTCACAGCGTCGGCTTCCCCAACTTCTTCCAGGTATCCTCCGGTAAGACATTCACGCCGGACCCTCCGTCAACAATTGTCTCTGTCAAAACATTTCCCAAAATCCCCATCTCGACGACTGTCGGATGCCGTCCGGAGGTGAGTGCCAGCAGCACTGGGTCTGTTGTCATCACTTCCCTACTGTCCCTTCTTGTGTCCTCCGTTGCTTTCGAAAACGGTGTATGATTCAGAATGGCCATTCGTAACTGGGGCATTGTGAGAAGGAGGTCACTTATCTTTACCGGTATCTCCATTTGTAAGATCTGCCGTACAATGTTTTGTTCTGCAAAGGTCTTTGCTAAGGTGCCGGTGATGTCCTTCAACTGAGATGTCCCTGCCGACGATGCCTTTCCAATTTCCGCCTGCATTTCCCCCAATTTTCTTTTTTCCTCCGCTTGCCTCCGTGTAATTGCCAGAACCTCCTCTACATCTGTGCCGACAGTGATCAAGTTTACTCTAGACTTTGGACACTTGGAATCTTCGTGATCGCCAGGTCTGCATCTGCATAATAATTTCGGTGTGTTTGCCGCTGTACAATCCCGCGCAAAATGACCCCACAAATTACATGCTCGGCATTGAACGATTGGCCGTCCGTTTGCATCATAATGAGTTCGACTTCGACTCCCATTAATATTGTTATTGTTTGCATTGTTGTTATTTTGCCCTCTGCTATTATTCCTGTACCCTTCGGATGTGGCATCATCAATGTTTGCATTTCTGTTACTGCCCGACGGGGAAGCCTGCTGCATAAGAAGCACCTGTGGAGATCCTCTTGTCTTCATGTTAAAGGGACAGTCCTTTGTTGAATGGCCCATGATTTGACAGATGTCACAAAATTGGTTCTTTGGACACGATCCTTTAGTATGACCGTTGGTCTTACACTCCGTGCACCATAGTTCACTGCCTTTTGGCTCCTTCTGCATGTTTTTAAACTCCTTCATCATGTGAACCATATCCTTCTGTAGGGCACGAACCTTCTTGCTGCTACCTTTGTCATCGCTGCTATCATCTCCGGTAGGCTCGTCATCATCAGAATCAGAGGAGCTAGTTTTCTTCTTCTTTGTCTTCTATTCACTTTCAAGATCCAGTGCTCTGTTATACGCATCCACATATGACGACGGTGGCACAATTTTCATTTTCCTCCGCAACTTCGATCGTAGGCCGTCCACGAACCATCTTTTCTGCAATTCGTCCGTTGGCTTGCTTTCCATTTTGTTTATTAAGTCTTTTAATCTCCTGGCGTAGACGCGGACAGTTTCGTGCTTCCCCTGTTTGGTATTGAAAATCTCTGCTACGATTTCATTATCATCTCGCAAGAGTTTAAATTTCGCCAAGAACACCTTTTTAATGTTATCCCAGGTATTCAACTTTTGTGGATCCGTATCCGAAAACCAATCAATCGCCACACCCCGTAGGGTTGCCGGAAATTGCTTGACCCATTCGTTGGCATCTGTGGTTCCATTTGCCCGCCAGATCGTCTCACATGTCTTACAATGTCGGATGGGGTCGGCGGTACCATCGCCTTCAAACTTCGGTAGCTTTTCTTTGGGTCCCGCCATCACAACACTGGAGGTCTGCACTCCCGCACCGGCGGTCTGCACTCCCACACCGGCAGTTTGCACTCCCACACCGTCGGACTGCTCTCCCACACCGGCGGACTGCACTCCCACACTGGCGGATTGCTCTCCCACGCCGGAGGTGTCGACAGCTGCGAACCTTGGTGAAGAAGAAGGATCTTTTGAAGTTGTTTCCCATGGAAGTCTATTCCGGACGAAGAGGTCACTCCACACTTGTGCTCCTTCGGCACTGCGAGCCGTGCGAGTTGATGCTCTTCCGTCTGAATTTTCTTCCCTCGGCGAACACAATTTCAAGAACTCATCCCATGCTCTGTCCACCAATTCCACCCGCTGCTGAGTCTCCTCCAACAATTCTTTTGCGCTCCGGTTTCCGTCGGCAATCTTCTGAAATCTCCGTCGGCGTTCGGCTTGTTGTGCCAGAATTAAATTCTCTTGCGCAGTACAGGTTCCATCTTTTTCCTTGACCTTATTTCGATCTTTGTTAAGCTGATTTGGCATTAATCTTCATTCCTCCCACCTTCTAGATTCATAAGGCAATGATGCCAAATGTTTAGCGTACTGGTAAAGAAATCAATGCATATAGACAATAGAACAGAATAGCAGAATTTATTCGCATATGCCAGACATATATTATGCTTGATAATATCCGTAATAGTAGACGATTGATGATTTACAATGATCCCAGACGGGATATAAATACTACCGCCGAACCTTCCCGAAGGGTTCCGTCGGCCACAACATTACATCTGCTACAAACTATTTACCCGTCGACTACAAAATACAAAACACCGACGACAGTCAATCCGTCGGCTACAGAAACACCGCCGGAACCATCCAGTCGGCTAACAATAATGCCATGAGGAAAGGAAGAATTTGTGATTAATGCGTGTACATCAAAATACACTACTACATTGTCATTGGGCACTTAGAAAGCATTTAGAAATCCATGAATGAGAAAGCATTAAATGAAATACTGTGATAAATATATATGGTGGTAGGAGGGAATACAGGTAGAAAGTAGATAAGGAAATAAGGGATCAAAATAAGAATATAGGGTGAGCCAAAAGTGTTTTAAGGAGACTCTAAAAAGTGCAGCAATAAAAAGAAAGGGAAAAATATAATAAAGAAGAACATGGGTTTTGAATAAGTCAAACATATAAAGATAGGGAACTACTTGGTTTAAAATGGGATGAGAATATATCCCCACTAAAGGATAGCATATATTAAAGGAAAGTTGAAAAGAGAGGCTGCTACCTTTACATATATTAGCATAGATATTGAATATAATTAAATGGGAGTAAAATTTAATATTCAAGATTATTAATAAAGGGAATAGTATAATTTCAGATAATAAGGAAAGATGATATTTAATAGCAAGGACACAAAGAGTATAAAATTGATGTTATTATGAGAAGAGTGTAAAGTTTAGCATATTTTATGAGATAACCACATTCTATGTGTACAATCGGAGAACTCACATTTCAAAATAGGCTTATAGATTTTTAATAGAAAAATCGAAGTCTTAAAATCTTATCATTGGTTATCCATAATATTTATACACATAGACCTAATCCTAACTCTAATCGAGGATTTTGTGAGAAAGTTAAGATAGACCCAATTGGGGATATTACACAATCATCATTTAAGTCATTTAGCGAAAAATATCATTAAACAAATTATCAACTACAACAATAAGACATTGAAACTATTTTGATCAATCATATAGTCACCCCTCAATTATGAACCTATCAATCAAACAATTTACATTGGCTTAAAATTAATTAAGCAACTCATTAAATTTGTTCCAACCAAGACATTATGAAATCTATCTTCGATTTGTCATCATATAACATCCACTCATTAAACACAAATCAATTGATAAATCAATCATCCATTATGCTCAATCAATTGCCTAATATTAAATGAAGATTGATCTTATGTTCAATTTGATTAGCACATAAACAATCAAAGTGGATTCACTAATACCATTCAATACACTTAATTCTTCAACTCTTGGTTATATTGGTGAATTTAAATCGAAGAAACTGAACAAGTGTAACAAGAGATTATTTTTTTGATATCAAACCAATATAATGAGAATCGTAATTGCTTGAGGATAAGAAATTTTGGGACGGTAGGACTGTAATGCCCCGTCTAGTAATGAGATTTAATATTAGAATATAAGAGTTGAAATATAAATAAATAAACACTTTGTCAATCTATTCATGAATATATCATATAATAGAAGTTGTAAAAGACAATATTTATAATTAACCGATTAATTAAGGGATTCTAATAACCCTAATTATAATAAGCATTTAATATAATTGTTTAAAACATATAAAGAGTTATTAGATAATTACTAATAACATATATGTATAAAAGTCATAATTAATTAACTAAATATATGATATTAATCAATATTAACCAATCAGATAATTGCATTAAATGTTAATTAATTAGTAACTAAATACCAAGTGATAACTAAAATATTAATTAACTAAAAACCAACCCCTAAACACATTAACAAACTAATAAATAAGCATAAATTGATATTCTTTACTAACCAACCGGTCACCCGACACCATGTCGATTGATGTGCCAAAGAACACGACCCCTCAAGGAGTACAAACACTATAAATGTGATGTTGACCCTTTGGACGAGCAAGACAAGAAAGATAGGATGCAAAAACCAAAATCTCACAATGTTAGTAGACAACTTGGATGGGAGGAAAGAAAGCAAGTTTCAAACAAAGTAATCCCATTAGTCAACTTGTATGCCACGCTGGTAAGTGGACCCACCACTAAGGGGGGAATTAAAGAGGAGGATACAAAATGACTTTCAAAATAAGAAAGGAGGAGCGAAGTCTTCATAAAGAAGACCAAAAACGATTCAACATTTCAATTGATTCATGCCCTCAACAATCAACGATATATTAGGCCTGACCACCAGTCATCAGCAAGGTGGCGACACTTGCTTTGAAACCATCATCAGTATACTTATACTTCTAGTTGGTCATCTCTAATACAAAGGTTATGGAGTAACATTTGTAATCACTACGAGTACCAAAGGTATGTACATGGATTTATAAGGTACATAGTTGATAATAATAATTTAATAAGTGTAATTGGGAAAAAGGTGCAATTCTCTATATTATCATTATTAATTTCTTATGCTGTATGGATAATAATAAATGATCAGTCTAAATATATAATGATGATAGGACTAAGTTCAAGGAAGAATTAATTTTCATATTTAGTCATACAAATAATTATCAAATGAGAGTTTCTCCAATTTTATAACTATTTGATCTCTGGTAAGAAGCATATGATGTTACCAAGGAGGGGCTTGTATAAATCCAATCTAATGGATCTTATCCCACTAGAGGGTAGGGTCAGCATTCTGTAAATCTTCGTGAAACGGGCTTGGACCTGTATACTTTGAGGGAGTCCATAGATGGTATCTAGGCAACTTGGATAACATCTATACTTTTCGATCCACAAATCAAATGGTAATAACATTAGGTATATTGGAAGGATAATTACTTCCTCCAAGCATAAACATAGACTTATGAAGAAGCCTATAACATTAAAAGATTCAATTGTGTGATATTCATGCTTGACCCTAATAGGGGACGTTATAGATAGTGAGAATAAAAAATGAGGCTTCAAAAAGTACCATACTGCATGAATGGGTTGATGGAGCTGATTGTACCACATCCTATCATTAATTTTTCATATGGAGTCAAATTTGAGGCTGTCTCCCTTTAGTACTTTTTTGATAGAGTCTTTGCCCTATCCATGGCCTTATAAAGATATGTCATTGGGGTTTGATCCCCATCTACCAATCAGAGAACCCTAAACTACTTTTTCAATTCACACCTCCATGACAACTTGCTCTAACATTAGATCCAAGATTTCAGTAGTCTTCACCTTGTCAAAGACATCCATGGATTTCAAGAACCCCACATCATTCTTGCAACAAACAAAGAAATTGACGATCGTGTGGTTTTTGCAATTTGTTCACCCAATCGGAAACGGTGCAGCCAAATTGTTTCCATTCTATTATTTTCTCTTCCACCACCTTTTTTGCCCCAGCAATTGTTGTTAGCAATCTACAATTTCAATAAAAGAATAACTCAAATTTAACAAAAAATAGTAATTACTCTAAATAAAAAAAAGAACATAAAATTAGTCTACACTACAAAAATCAAAACTCAACATAAGCTATCAAGATTCAAAACTAAAAGATAAAACTAAAACATCTAAAAACTAAACAAGTGAACTAACCTCCTACTTAACACGAGAAGACATCTTGTAACCTTTTTTCAGCCACAATTTTGTAGTAACCTGTCATGACCCCTCTTGGAATATGACCCAACGATTATAAATGATGACTAACATTAAAACTTAGGCAAAAATATAATAATAATATCATCAAATGATAACATAATAACATCATCTAATAAATATATAAATGTATTCATAATCTGCTCAATATATTTAGCATCTAATAGTTAATTGAAACTAATTAATAATAATGTGTATTGTAGAGACAATAACAATATCTTATTTATGTATATTTCAACAAATAATATTCTATAATTTAATAAAATATCATCACTATACAATCCAAGACAATAATATAAATCTATTATCTAGTAACAGTTATAATAATCCAAATAAATTCCTATCTATGAACGATCATATTTTATCTAATTAAAAACCTTGTATAGATATGACCATTTAGGGAGTCGGGGGCCCACATGAATTGGAGGTGTCAGCCTTTACAATGTGGCCCATTGTTTATATAAATACCATCACAAAGAAATATAGGGAAACATGGAGGAGATCCACGGGAAGAAGAATAAAGGTGGAGAAATATATATAAAAGGAAGAGGATCAAACACATAGATGTAGCCACTTAAATATAATGAGAGGAAATAATGCAGCAACAATAAACATAACAATAACGCAGCAGCAATAAATATAAAAAGAATACAGCAGCAATGAATCTAAGAAGAGAAAATAAAGGTGGACAAGGTATAAGTTAATAGAAGGGTACAGGAAATTTTTTTATCGGCAACAGATAAGGTAAAATAAGGGAGGTAACTTGGATCTTTAAAGACATTTAAACATATCAAACAATAAATGGATTCAACGCTTTGTTATCATATGGGAAGAATTTGCAAATAAATTTAAGATGAGGATATTATAAGCATCAAGGAGAGGGTCACTACCTTTGATTTATCATAGGCATTGTATTAAACCAAAAGAGGAGGACAATAATAAGGGAAAAAAGCATAGCAGCTCATAAATGTATAAAGGGGGAAAAATAGGTATAAAGCATAAATGGAAGGAGAGTACATGGAGTAAAATAAATTAAACAATGACTTAAGCCTATATAAGATAGTAGTCTTTCAAATGCAATTGAAGTTGAATCAATCATTGGGTGGCATTCTCTAAGTCTGATTCTAAAATCCCATTAGAAGAAATCAAACTTTGAAGGGGACAATACATAACTAAATTAAGTCAATATGGATTTTTCACCACATTGAAAGAGATGTTGTTGAAGTAGCTAAAATCAACACAAGCAATATCTACTTGCTAATGCACCTCTTTACTCCACCCAGTGGCTTTCAATGATGGCTTTTCTCCAGGTGTGTTTCTATGCACAAAATAATTACTTGACTGCTCTTGTGGCACCAATTTTGGTGCTCAACTGGATGTAGTAGATGTGGTGGGCGAGGCAGTGGCGGATTTTTGAATATGTGGGCCATATAGAGAGACCACTATGCCCTCAAATGCTGCTTCTTATTCTTCAAGGTGGATTGTAAAACCTTGAGATTCAGCTATGCATGTTCTCATGGTTAGTTTTGCCCTTTTATTTTACAATTTTAATCCTCCTAGGCAGAAACCATGACATTAATTTCTCTTTTTTTCATCTATATTCTTCTCACAAACCCTCACATCATGTTTTGTGATGTCTGCAAAGTGGTATTTCAAGTAGTAATGTTTCCATCAATTACCTTTTCGCACTTGATGCAAATTACGATATTATTTTGTAGTCTTTTAAAGATATACTTCCAAGCTTTATCTCTGGCCCCTTTAGGACGTAGGCCTAAATATCTAGATGGGCATGTGTCTACTAAGGCACTGACATATCGTGAAAATGACTTAGTTGTAAGAGAATCTCTTCTTTTCGTTATCAATCGAATTCTCAACCTATACATACAAATTAAAACCATAGAATTACAAATTATTGTTTTAATAAAATTCTTAGCAAACAAACAAAATTAATATTATGAAGTAATTGGAAATAATTTGCTTGTTATTGACAGTGATCAAGAAATCAATTTATACAAGAGACTGAATGATGTTTCCTTAAGAAACAATCGTAAAGAATAGAAACAGAAAACCAAATATTAGAAACGTTCTAGTATTTTCAGAAGATTACAAAAGATAACCATTAGATACTAAACAAAGATAATAGAAACTATCTATTATCGTAATACCCTCCCTTAATGGTTAATCTGTCCAGAGCACAAAGTTGTCAAAAAACGTAGCAGGCAGATTCTGTCTGCTCAAGGTGCTTGACATTGTTCGCTGTGGGCTGGAAACCAGATTGCTTAGATAGGGCAGCTAAGCACTTCTGACATTCAACCTTCATGTGCCCAAACTTGTGGCAATAGTTGCATTGAATGTTTTTCTTTCGGGAGCCTTTTGAATCTGGGGTAGAGGATGTCCACTGAGAAAACTGCTGATGGTACTTTGGATAATGCTCCAAAACTTTGCAAATGAACATAATGTTCCAAACAAACCACAAAAAGCCATGATTTTTGAGGTGAAAAATCAATCAAAACCCAACATTACAAAGCTTCGTTTTTTAGGAAAAACAGTAAAACCCAACAGATAATTTTTGAGGAAAATATTACAAACCCACAAATGAATCCCACACAACTTTGTGAATTACAAAATCAGAAATTTTTAAGGGAAAATTTATGGAATCCCATAAAAATTTTTCTTTAGGGAAAAAATTATGAAATCCCACTAGAATTTTTAAGGGAGGCAAACAACTTGCAAGTACATGCAACCCTAAAAAAGTAGAGACCTAGAAAATTTGAAGGGTGACTCAGAAGAGAGTTTGAAAAACCTAGAAAGAATATGTTGTTGGTTTCTGGATCAGCTAGCTCAAAAATTGAGTCAAAAATCGAGGCACCTAGAACAATCTGACGACAACCAAGTTGAGCTCTCAAAAAACCCAGTAATAATTAGAATTCAGCGGATTCAAATCTCTCAGAACGGAAACCCTAGTCGGATTATAGAGAGAGTTGGAAGCAAATATGCATGTAAATAATTTCAAAAATAGAAGGCAGATAATTTCAACAAAGAAATTATAATTATTTTCGAAAAAATTTAGAGTATAGAGCTATATTAGGAAATAATTGGAAAATATTTGCTTGTTATTAACAGTGATCAAGAGATCAATTTATACAAGAGATTGAACGATGTTTCTTTAAGAAACAATCGTAAAGAATAGAAGCATTCTATTCTAGAAACATAAAACCAAATATTAGAAATATTCTACTATTTACAGAAGATTACAATAGATAACCATTAGATACTAAACAAAGATAATAGAAAGTATCTGTTATCGTAATAATTAAGACTTGTGCCTACATACCCACATGGGCACCTGTCTACTAAGGCACTACCAGACATTGAAGCTGATTCCGTTGTAGAAGAATCTCTATTTTCCATTATCAATCAAATTATCAACGAACACGTACAGATTGAAACCACAAATACAAATTAATATTTTAACAAGTTTAGCAAACAAACTAAATTAGTTTAAACAAGTTTAGATAGTTGAAAATTGAAAAAAAGGGAAAAAGTGTTGTTTAAAATTTTTAGGAAATCTTGCTGAGAAAACAGTGACAAATCAGGAAACAAAATGTTAAGAAATGGTATTTAATCTTGTTCATTACACTCTAAAATAGTTTAGAGTACTTAACATATGCTGTTATTGAGTTTCGTAAACCTAGATGCAGCAGAAATGAGATAAAATGATTTAAAAAGGGAAAGGAAAGGAAAAGAAATCTGAAATCCTCTTCAAATCTGCTCCAAATCCGCTCGAAATTCACTTAGATCCTTGCAAATGACCTTATAATACCTTGGAAATTTGTTCTGTGGCTTGGACAGCAAACAAGAAATCATAAAAAAAAATAGAACTTGTTGATTGATGTCCAATCTCTATTATACTCATGTGATGGAGAAAATAGTACGGATTCGCTGAGTCTTGGCCAGTAAAAGTCAGAAAAACTTGTGAGCAAAATCTTCTCATGATGAAACTACTTATTGTTGAGAATTGTGCAATTTTTTCATGTGTGTTTGATATCACTACTTTGAAATGTTCCCAACTATGCAACAAGGATAACCACAACACATTAGTATGTACAACCTTACAATAGCATGAAGATAACATATTAGGTCTCCAAAACTTTGAGCAACTTGACATAATATTTTTTCAATGTTGAAAGAGCTATACTATTTAAATTAGAAAGATAATACTCAACTATATAAGAATGTAATCTTCCCAGATTTTTATATCTTCTGTTTTAATTTATAATTCATTTTGATATCTTTATAGTCGATAATAGATATATTCTTTGCTGGATTCACTGAATACATCCAAATGTCCATTAAACTATGATTTCATTAATCTTTGAATGGTCATTATTCGTTTCACGTGCAGAGTTCTGGTCACAAAAACATTGAATATGGCAGAAACATACCCTTATCTTGTATAATTCAGTAATTTCTATCATTCAATTTTAAAGCACCATTGGTCCTACCTTTGCAGGAGAGGAGCTTATCCCTCAAGAGTTATTCATTTGATAGATACCTGTGTTACTTGATTTATGCACCTCTGTATATTGCTGGACCAATTGTTAGTTTCAACGCTTTCTCATCACAGGTATGATGCATATATCCTCTTTTCTTTCTCATTTTATGACTTCGATGCTTGTATCTTAGTGTATATCATGTACAAAACTACAAAACAATATGAAACCATTATCAAGATTAAAACCTTTAAAACCTCATTTCATACTTAATTGCACCTTAGAGCGAGAAATTGTAAAATACGAATAAAACAAATGAATACATTCATCAACATAATTTTTGTTGAACCAAAGGGGCTGTTATGATCCAAGATTTGCTGTTGAAATTGATGGAGTGTGTTTGCTGACAACAATAGGATATGTATTCTTGAAGTTGGTCCCATAAATGGCTTAGGGATGGGTAGATTTAGAGCTTTTAGATTTAGACTAATCAATGTTCTAGGTTGACGAAGAGGTTGACAGTTGAGATTAGTTGGGTGTGATGGAACTTAAACACAAAAAGGGATATTTAGAAATTGTTTTTCATTTTTGTGAGTAAAGAATTAGTTAATGATAAACTAGGATCTTTGAGGAATGTAAGAGAGAAAAATGGTTAAATTTAATCAATAAACTTTTAAAAATCATTTGAAGTGGAAATATAAGAGAATAAGTATTTAGTTATTTATTTAGGACTTAGGAAAATGGGCGAATATATAAATTGTTGTCATTTTTTCAATTAGTGGAAAGTGGGTATGTGATAGATGATTTTGGAATGATGTGTATTTTCAAGTTTCTACATCTTGGCCCTCTTTGAGACAATGTTGTGACTAGTTAAAGCAATTTTATTTGAAATAAGAATAAAATATAGTAGCTTTGGAATAGTAGGACTAGTGATGTGATGCCCTAGTCATTGAAGGAACATGAGTGGTGACAAGAGGGGAGGTATGATCCCTATCTTAGAGGATATGCTAGTTTGAGGAATGTGAGTACTCTTTTGAATTGAATGAATAGATCAAAAGAAAAATGATACAATGGTATGTAAGGATTGATGATAAGGATGAGAAAATGGATTGTTAGATGGAAGAGATGATAGTCATTTTGGTCGGTGCAAGCAACCTATTGTTTGATGTAGAACTTTATGTTATGCACCGAGTTAGAAGGATAAGGGTAACGATGAGTTAGTGTGGAAAAGGTTGACCCAATTTTTTTTTGCCTGCAAGCATATATTGAATGACACCATGATATGTGATGTAGGAGTGTCAGGGATCACAAGCAATCGTGCATTACCCCAAAAAATATTTTCTTTGTATTGGTTAACTTTTGATTTTTTGGTGAGGTTGAAGTTTCAAGAGAAACTTGTTGAGTGTTGCGAGGACAATCTTCATCCTTGCCTCAGTGGTTTTTCTTTTTCTTTCTTGTTTTCTCTTTGTTTGCTCTTTCCCAAACACTGTTTGGTGCTCCTGTTGTTGGCAGTCTCCTTGGTTACATTTTTAGCCCCTTAGACCCTTTTTGTGGTCTCTTGTGTTTAGTAACATAGATTGTTTTCTGCAACTGTAATAACACTGCCATTGTTATAGGTGTGTTCCAAATGCAGATTTGAATATCATATAAATATGAGAGGAGGAGACATGTCTCATGAAGAGGTCTATGGTTTAATCATCATTAATTAATAATATATTAACAAAAATAATAATATATATATATATATATATATATATAAAATATACTATATATACTATATTATATACAATAATAGATATTATTTTACATGGATAAGTATTTATAGGAAATGATGATTTACCAATTACAATAATGTATCTTAGATCGAATTAATCCGACTGAAGCTACAACCTTAACATCTTGTTGGACATAAATAAATTTGGCTTGCATTTCAAAAACCGCAGGGAGATAAGGTGCTTAATGTTCTTTGAAAATGATTGTATATCATAATTCCAAGATTTGTAAGGGCTCATTGGCATGTTGGAGGGAACTTGTGAAGAAAAATTAATATATATTTGATCAATTTTGATGCTTGGGTAAGTGTCCATTATTGAAATGACTTTTAACACTCCATTCTTGTCACAATTTTTCACTTGGGTGCCAAAATGGAGGGAAAAACTAGTGAATTTTGGAATGAAAGATCAATGACTATAATTTCCAAAAGAGCATGGCTTGGCTCTTGTTCTTATTCATTTTTTAAGGGTGTTGTATATTATGGAGCAAGCTTGGGTGCCATATTTGTAAGCATTTAACAAGGAATTTCAAGCACAAGCAGAGGAGTTTTAGAAGACAATTGGAGGGAAATGAAAGAAAAAAATTAGTTGCTTCTTTGTGATGCTTTACAGGGGCTCTGATCTCTATAAAATGCAGCCTAAAATGGTGTCAAAAAGCAACAAAATGACAACAAGGTTGGAGAAACGAATTGCAAGTTGCTCTAGAAAATCACATACAAAAGAGTGTAGGCAATTAGCTTCCCAAGAGAAGAAAGATGAAAGAAGAGAGAAGAATTCATAGGTGTGTTTCTGGTGTTCAATGCAGCAATGAAAGCTGTAGTATAAAGAAAAATCTTCAAATTAGGGTTGAAGAAAGAAGGTGCAAAGGCATGGAGATTCAAAGACTTGGAGACACCGATTGCCTAGGATCATTGTTTTTTTTTTCTTTTGAATTTTGTCTCTTGTTGAAACCTTTCATAGATGTTATTCTTCTTGAGGAATTTTAGTATATAAATGTAGATATGAGTATGGAAATAACTTTATTTGTTTCGATATAGTATTTTTCTCTATTGTGGTACTATTCGGTGGAGTAAGGTTAATCTAGTGTAACAAAGCATGTGGTTAGAGTGTGAAAGGGGAGTCTCCTAGATCAATATGGAATACTATGATGTCATTGTGGTGATATTTTGCAAGGTCTTATTGTGTTTTAAACACACACCCCATTGCAAATGGGGACCTCATTTTGGCTTAATTTTTCCTAAGTTAGTTCGGGTTTGACAACCTCTTTGAGGTCTTCGCCCTTAGAATGAAGAGTTTGAGTGAGGAGTGAAGTAGTGAAATCAAACCTTGTGGAGAAGGGATTTTAAAGATGAAATTCAGGGAGTTGCATTGTGCAAAAGTGAAGATTCAATGTTGGGAGTAACGGATGAGAAGTGAAAAAGAGTGAAATTTTGGGGCTTGATAGGGAGAAACAAGCAAAAGTCCTTGTCAAATTGTGATTTCTGACCTTGGCAAATGTGAAAATAGGAAGGAAAATTCTAAAGTTTTTGAAACTAAATGGAAACGAATCCTTGCCTAGGCCGTGATCCCCATTCAAGAGTCCTTTAAGAAAGATAAAATTAAAAATTTCAATGAAAAATGTTGATAGGACAAGTGAAAAAGTGAGAAAAGTGACAACTCCTTAATCCAAGTGAGGAATCCCAAGTTCTTAATGAAGTCATCTTTGGAAAAGAGGGAACTCCTAAATCAAATTGAGAAAATCCTTGTTTGAGGTTGAGATATCTAAAGTCTAATTGCAGAAATTTTCAAGGCATGTTTTTACTGGATCTCAAAATCCTTACACAAATGGAAACCCTACCCATCTAGATGCACTAAGTCCTTAAGTCCTGTGAAAATTCGACCAAAGAACCTATGAAATGCTTAAATTTCCACCCTAGAGGAGGAGCCAATTGCAGTTTGAAATCAACAAATATGAGAAGTTCAAGATAAGTGAAGGGAAATCCTAACGTGGAAAGGATTATAACTCTCAGGAACATCTTGAACATCTTGTTTAGGCTGGTCATCTTCAGATTGATCTTCTTTATCAAATACCTCCACTGTTTATTCATCATCAACATACTCTGGATCAATCTTCTTCCTGATCGCCTTAGGGACTTGAGCCACCAACTCATGAAAATTGTCAACACACTTATCCAGTCTGACCCATATTCCTCATTAGGATAAAATCCTTTAAAAGATGGGTCTGCCTTTCTCATTTCTCACTCATAGCTAACAATGTCTCTGCATTTGATCATTCTTTCCGTGTAGACATCCTCACTCAACACATCAGCAATAATATCCTCTTCCCACATAGGCTTTGTAGGGTGCAGATTATATCCTCTCATGCTTTTCAAAGCATGCCTTACTACATTACAGGGGTTATAGGTTCTAGCTGGCCCAATTGGCATATTATAATTTTGCAGAAAGGAATTGGTTTGTTGAATAGCATTCTTGCCAATCTCAAAATCCCCTACCTTAGTACATTTGCATAAAAATGTCCCCTTTTTGACACCCTTTCCCAAATACTCCCTATTCAAAGAAATTAACTGCTAGAAAATTTCTACCAATCCTAACTTCTCAGGAACATACGTAGGCAAAATGTGGGGTGGCTGAGGACACCCAAAAACTCTTATAACAGTATACCCTTCAAACAAGAAAACACTACCCCAATGATGAGTCAATTGTTTTCCAACATCAAAGCACCATTTAGGTCTAACAATCTTCCTAACATTTCTAGGAACTCTTTCAATTATACAACCTATCATTTTCAAAATTGGATAAACAAAGTCATTATAGAAAGAGATAACATTTGCATATGGATAATACATTTGCCATACTCGTGTCCATCTTTGGCAGCCTCTCTCCCCATTCTTGTGTTGACTCAAAAAAGCTTTGATTGAATATGTCAACATTCTTTGACAAAATAAGGCGCATGAGTAGGAAGTAATGAGGGAACTTGAAACCCTTTAGTTCTCCTTGTTGGGCAACATAAGGGAACTTGAAACCCTTCAGTTCTTCTTGTTGGGCAACATAATTTTCTTTTTGAATACTCTCAATGATGTATTCTACAAAATCATAACCTATATAGTGATTTGGGTCTTGAATATTTAAAGCTATGACATAATATGCCCCTGAAGCATTCATGGTTCCATTTGTACCTAGGGCTTTGTCAATCCCAAACACAGTATTCTGAAAATATCTTTGAAAGAAATCCAAGGGCATGACTTCGTCAATATCTCTCCTCTTTGGAATTTCTTCTACCTCCTTCACCTTGGGAATGTGCCGGGTCATGTTTTTACCCATATAAAAACTCTTATGTTTCTTGAAATTCTTGTTCAAATCTTTAATATCAATGGGTAGTGACATAGGTCCACCCAAACCAAATGCTTCTATGAACGTATATTTAGCCAATGCTAGAAAAACACTTCTATCCTTGTGAAATGATTTATTTACAGGATTATAACATTTGATTAATGCTTTGACCAAATCCACGTCCACAAATACTTCTGGCATTATCAATTTTCCCATATTTCTTATCCAAGGGTTACAAATTGGAACTTCTTTCACTCTGTTCCTATAGAAAAACCAAAACAATTCATACTTGTTTCTGTTAGGGACAATTGCGTCTCTGCACATTGCATATGGATCTTTGAAAGTGAGGTCATTTGCATTCTGAGCATTTGTGGAACCAGGCAAGATGTGCATCCATTCTTCTACAAATGTGCTGGGAGCCCTCGATGGTGTATCTAGTACTTCAATTACTGCCTGTGCAATCTATTCTACTTCTCTTTGGGCCATTTTTGCAAATGTTTTCGCTGATTTTGTATGCTATATTTGACGAAAATCACTTAGAGTTCACTTCTGCACTTGAAATCACTCAGAAATTCAAACAGTTTGAGAAAACGGTAATAACAACCTATTTCTTTCCAGGTTTTATCAACTTCTGTGATGAGAATGTAGCTTTAATTGGCATTTAAGGGTGGCGCACTTGAAAACCTATCAATCTTCATAAAACAGATTAAATCTATGCTTTTTCAAATTTTCGTACATCCAGCTCAGATTTTTCCATTGAAAAAGTTGTTTTATGCTTTAAAACTTATAAGTGCGACTGCTACGAACAAGACCATTTCGCCACTTCACACTAGAATCTTTCTCTATTATAGTATGACTTGCGATGTTGCAAACCCTTTGCTTCTTATTCAATTGCAACTTCGCAACTATAGTTAATCACACCTTTATGACCGTTGCGACCTTGCGACAAGCCCTTAACTTCTAACACTAAGCAACCTCTCCATGGCCTAGCTCTCAGAATCCTTTATGCTTGCGACCTTGCGATGCTTCAAATTTCACTTTATCACTCCTTCGCAACTCTGAAACTGGGTATCCAACTTAACCGTGTGACGGTGCGTTCAATTGGCTTAACATTCCTCTTACCTCGCAGCTTTGCAACTTAGAATACTGACATTCGACTAAACCCCGCGATGATGCGCTAATAGTTTATATTGACTGTTTTCCTTCATTTGCACAATCGCAGCTACAAATGCCTTAAGCTGAAATAAGCATGCGAACATGCACTCTCCTTTGCTTCCAACAGTCGCAACTTAGCACATTTGAAATGTTCATGACGTATAATATCAAAACTATTTCAAAACTTAGGATAAGGAATGTATGCATTTAAAATACATACATTTAAAAAAAATCAAAATTAAATTTCAAGAACTTCCAAATGATCAAACAAAAGAACTTGACTAGGGTTTTTCTCAAGGGCTAACAAAATTTTACAAACCCTAACTTATTCTCAACACAATTCTCCCTGCTTTTTTTCAAGAATTTTACGCAAACTGGGTAAGCGAAAAATCAGGCCATCAGACCCAACTAAGGACCGGGGTATGAAACTAATTTTCGATATTGGATAAAATGCTAACATGGAGCTTTGTTATTTTGGTGAAATTATGCTTGGATGTTAAGTTCATGGGCTCATGTCTTCGTGAAACAAATAAATCTATCAGATCTCTACTATCAGGTAAATGTTTGACACAATTCCTATGCAAAGAATTTGTGTTAGTAATGTGTTTTTGGCTCAAGAACTCAGAAATTTCAGATCAGATTCTGCACACCATCTATTTGATGAAATTTCTATGAGACAAAACTGAAAACTTAAGGTCAATATTAGTTAGGGATCTTACATAATCATCTCATTTTAATAACATTAAAGGATTGTAAGTAGTGGTTGTAAGTAACTCTGATTCGGGTTTCTCTAAATTATCTTTGTCATTGCTTTCAAATCAATCTATGCCCTGCCTTGTAACTAAGGGGTCTATAAAAGACTTGACCTTCCCATTTGTAAATCATTTGATCATTGGCACAAGTAGCAGCAGTCGTAAGAGGAGATAAAATTTCTTTGCCAAGAATATGTTGAAGTCAATAAATAATTTTCATTGAAGATATGGTAAATCTTTGTGTTGTTTCTGCATTTTGCATGTTTTCTACTTCTCAAAACTTAGTTAAAGTTCGACAATTTTAATTGAGAAGTATCGTGATATGGTGGATTCCTTGGTTCATAACACTTGTAGTTTGTTGATTGCAAATTCCAGTTTATTGTTAGTTTTATCCCACTTAAGCACCAGCTTGATTATATATGTTCATTTGGATTGTGCTAGTGGGTATTTGGAGGAATGTTTGCAATATGAAAATCCTTCATTACCTTTGGAGATTGCATCAAGTTATGTGTAGTTGTTTTTAATGGAGAAGCAAAACATGCTTTAAAGAATTCTAATATCCAAACATCATCCATTTTTATCATTGTCCTTAGTGTTGAAGTGTAGCTTCAGTAAAAGTGAAGTACACATTATATTAAGTATATGTACCTATGATTACTGCATATACATACTCTCATTGTTCTGTATTATATTTCTCATATACTTGATAAGAGCTAACATATATCTCATAAGGGTTATATATATATATATATAATATTCATATATTATCTTATCGGGCTCTTATCATAAATATAATTGCAAACTGTTGACTGTTATCTAATCGGGCTCTTATTATAAATGTAATTACAAACTACCGAATGCTATTCGGGATTGTGTAGATTGGATGTTTACTAAAGATCATGTCCTACGGGGACATGATGTCTCATATATAATTGATAATGCCTGATGAAGATCAATATCAATAAAAATGGCAACAGTCGTTCTCAGCAGCATTTAAGATATATATGCAGTCAAGGTTATTGTTCAGTTTGATACGTTTATAATTCATACTTAAGATTTTTATTACAAGTATTAGAAAGGTATACACAAACAGATATAATATTACAGACAAATACACATATCAATCTGATATATATACATTCAGAGTTAAGTGAATTATTTTGAAGCAACATAATTATAGACTGTGATATCACATCTTATCTCTATCAGAGATCCTGTACTTTGACACTAAGGAAGTTGCTTAGATTCCTAAAATCTATACCTTTTGTCTTTATTTGCACTGCAAGCCAATTTAATTTAAGTTCTAGGTGCAAGATCATCTGTGTAAGTTGAGGAACATTATTAAGTCCCCTTGTGATTACCAGCAAGATCACATCATATTCTTTGAGTTATATCCAACACAAAGTCGCTAGTTAGCAATTTTAAACCTTGGTGTTGCCTTATTTGATCACACATACTGTTTAACATTTGAAAATTTCTTGTTCAAGAGACTATAGAATACTCAGTATTTTTTTTTTTGTGTTGAGAAGTGTCACAAAACGCTCATCAACAGGGCTGATTGAAATGTAAATAAACAATAATACAAGAAGCAAGAAAAGAAGCATATGCACAAATTATGCAAAGACAAACAATGACGTCGCCTCTTGGCAAGTTGAAAATTTACTGATTTGATTTATGATAATGATGATGACAGCATTGTTTATGATAAGAACAATGGGAGAATTGAGAATGATATATATCCTTACGACAATAATTTGAGTACAGTGTTCAAGAATTGCAGAGAGGCTGGGAAGCAAAATGATTAGATGATTTTGGAGTTTGTGCTAGTTTTGTTGGAAAGATCGGATGGATTAGGATTGTGCGCATTGGATTGCATTCAGATTGTGGGATTTGTGGGAGATTTAGGATAGGTGGGTTGGATGATGTTGCATTTAGGTAATTGATGACAAAGGAAAATTAAGTCTTCAAACAAGGATGATAGGATGGAGGTTTTACTTAGATAAGGTATAGGGGGATTATTGGATGAGGTGTTGGGGATGTTAGGAGTGGTAGGATTATTGTTTTTCTTAATGTTTTGAAGCAAATCACACCATGTTCAATGCTAACTTTCTGCATGCCATATCAAGAATATTTAGACATCATTCCTTGTAAAAACCCACCTGTTTGCATTATGTTATTTAATAATTAATATTCAGAGTGATGCTTATTGTTCCAAATTAATCACCACCTTTTCCTTATAACAAATTGCCACTGTAATTATAGCTGTTTGTTTTAGTCAACATATCATAAACTCTCAATAATCGCTGCTCTTGTACTATCATTAAATTTTTTATGAGTATCTTCTTTTTAATTTGTCTCTCTTGAATATCTTCCTCGATCACTGACTTTCAGTTTCAAATATGAAGCAATTTACAATGAGAATCAGCTTATCCTTCTTTCTTGGGTGATAAGATTGGCTTAGTCGCTTTTTCCATAAACTTAATCGGATTGCCGTTTTAAATGCCCATTTATTGCTTTAAACTGAGCACTTTATCTTGCTTAATCACTGCCACTTTTACAATCATTCCATTCATAGAGAATCTCTTCCTTCAAACTCTAATTGCTACACATTACACATAATCTCATGCTGTTCCTTTATTTGCTGCATATTATAAAATGTAACCTCTTATTAGACTTAATAGTTGTTGCACTTTTAATACTTTAATTGTTGTCTTTCTAACTTTTATCATTCATCATAAAATCCTTCTTAATCATATGTCTTCCAACATGTCTATATCAACCAACCATTTCTTGCATTGTCACCCTTTTCTGTATGTTTGTTCATTACTATCATGATATCCACTTGAGCAGAGAGGATTAAATCACACCCTTAAGATTCATATGTAAGATCATACATTGGATATATGGTAACAGCTGTGCCATCCATCATCATGACATAACAATTTTCATCTTTGACACCAATGACAACATTTGTCTTCTTACCTTCGACAACAATTACAACAATCCAACAAATTGAACAAGCTCACAAAAGATTCCAAATGGATGTTGATTTCTGGTGCTCGTTTATCATAGGCAATGATTTTCCCTCCCAACCATAGATTCTTTGAGGCCACAAATTCGACTAAGGAGAGTTATCAAATCATTGACATCTGGGAAGAAGTCAGATCTGTGTATTGTTTTAGGCCATCTAGAGAAATTGGATCTCTTATTCTCCAACTAGTTTTCATTGATATGCCTCTAATAATCCAATTTGCTTTGATTCCACAGTTGTAGAGACATTTTTTCAGACAAATCCACCTTTTTCAAGTGTGAGGGAGTTTGCAGATCTCCTCAATAACATCAGGGTCCAGGCTGATAATGACCTTACCATCCGCATCCTTAATTGTTTTTGATTTAGGGCTGAAACATCAAGCACCTCCCAAGACGAACTCAGGTTCCAGGGCAGCCATACGAAAAGTGGATACCAGATGAATATTACTTCTTTTAATACACCTCATTTCCTTGTTGGCAGGAGCTTCGATCCTCTACAAGAAATTGGCCATGTCTACATGCCCAATCTCCGTATCTGATACTTGATCCAACGGAGATGAAACAAACGATACAGTTGTGTGAGCGAACTTCTTATCATACTGATATTTCATCTTTCCTTTCGATTTTTATGGTGCAGACATATCTTGTGCTGCAACATGGAAATTCCAAAGAGTAAATACATCGTCTGAAGGGATTGGATCCATTTAGACTTTGATTGGCAAAAGCAGATCTATGAAGGACAAGGTGTTTGAAGTTTTGATTAGATACTCATGGAACACATGTGATGGCTGGAAATGAATTGGAAAACATATGTATTTGGACAAAAAGGGCCAAAATTGGACCTAGAAGGATGGATTGCATGTGGACGAAGATGGACTTTCGTTTATATGGCCAAGAATACAAGTTTGATGCATATGGATGTGTGTGAAATGACAACTTTGTTATTTCAAAAGTGTGACCTTTTACCAAAATCAGTTTCTCTAGAGGTAATCACATGTGGTAAAAATGAATCATCGTTACTTGATATAAACATGTAATTGGGTTCAACGGATGTAATTCTGTGTGTTGGAAAATGGATAAAGTACAGATTGGCATGGAAGGTGAAAGTTGCACATGCATCCTTGGATGGGAATCCTCAGCTTCATTGCAAAAAGAAATCAATACAAGCAACAAACAAACAAGAAAAGCTAAGAACAAAACAAAAACATACCTCTTGCTATTGACTTAACATGATGAACTTCAAGATATCCCTTTACATGCAATTTTGTTTTTGGAGTTTGGAAGGACTTTTACGTTTGCAAATGAGAGGATTTCAAACTTATCTAAAGAAAAAATGCAAAAGATATGGGCTATATTTGAACAAATGGACAAAAATGAGCCAAAGAATGCAATTTTGTAGCAAAACAAGCAAGAAATACAAACAAAGTTGAATTGGAGCAAAATGAGCCAAAAATGGAGGAAGAGAAGTTTAGATGAACAAGTTTTCTCCGAAATCGGGTTCCCCAAGCACAAACACATGTAACAACTAAGAGCCTTTGACAAATTGAAAGTTGCAAACCGTGATTGCCAAGGTCAAACACATGAGGTGTTTTCGCTTGTAGATGCCAAAACATGGTCTTCAATCTCATTTACATGCAAAACATTTTTGGAAAATGCATGTTCTTGGGTGTTTTTTGGAGAAAAACGTGCCCTAGCAATGTAAATGCATGAGGCATTTTTGCATAAAATGGTGAAAAATATCGACTTCTGCAAATACATGCATTCAAATGCCAAATCCTGACCTTCAAATGGAATGCCTTTACATGTTTTTGGAGAAAAATGTGGCCTTTGGCTTCCTTTACATGTGACATTTTGGTATTCTTTGAGAAAAATGTCACTTGAGTGATGTTTATATGCATCCAAGAAGCAAATCACACTCTTGGGATGCATTTACATGTTTTATTTTCTCCTTAAACTCCAAAGTTTCAACACAAAGGCAAAATCGGACCCTTAGAGTGCAAACAAATGTTTAAAATGGGCACGTATTTGTGTTTGAAGTGCAAATTGCATTTTTGAGGAGCCATTACATGTAACACCCAACATGTAAAAGACACTTTTTATGCAAATCTCACTCTAGGAAGGGCATTACATATTTAAAATAAAATGTCTTAAGTCTTTTAGTGCAAATCACACTCTTGGGATGCAAACGCGGCGTTTTGCATATTTTAAAATTTTCTTTTTGTATTTGTCTAAGTCAATCTTTCTCCAACAAAGAGCAAATTGCACTCTAAGAGTGCATTTACATGTTTTAATTTTGACTTGAAGTGCAAATCGCACTCTCCAAGTGCATTTGCATGTGTTGAAAATATGCTTTGACTTTACATCCATTTGGGTTTGCAAGACAATCACACTACAGATGCAATTTCATGAAACATATTTCAACAAGTCATTGTATTGAGCTGCACAGGTTTTACTTAATATTTAGCGCATGTCTAATTGACCATGGAGTAAAAAATCACTTTAAATGGGTCAAATAGAATATTTACACTATATAGTTTACATATTGTATAATTATTTATCTAAAAGAAACATTTTACTTAGATGTTTTAAATAAACATTAAAGTAAACCTCAACATTAAATTAGATATATAGTGCACTATAGTCACTTAATTGAAAAATTTAAAAAACACCTCAACATGAAAATATAACATGAAGTGCACTTTAGTCACTTAAATCACTCAAGTGATAAATCAAAATTCAGAAGTGATAAAGTAATTAAAAAACATAACATAAAGTCATTTTAAGTTATATTTTTCAAAAAATGAAACTCAACATTAGAATATAATATCCATTTGTTAAATATGCGATTGCACTTGGAGAGTCTACTTTTTGGGCACTTAAATGGTCATATCTTTTGACTAATAAGTCCAATTAAGCCCTAAGGTATACCGAATTGAAGGGAAAAGCGAAAGCAAGAGATTGAATGAAACAGAAAGCTTAAAACAAACTAAACAAACACTTGAAAACACAAATAAAGACTTTGAAGACTTCAAAAATCAAGCATCGACTAATAAAACGAAACATGTAAAGGACATGGAAAGATTCACTACACATATTGAGAACAATTGCTTGATAAATGTTGGCCAACTAAATAGTTAATTACCTCAAAGATATGCAAAACTTAGTTGAAAAAGTTTCGTATTATTACCTCCATTTTGTGATGACAAAATGGAGGACAACAATTATATCAGCCCCTTGTTTGGCATCAACTAGAGGGGAAATTGACATAGCTATCAATCTGCAGTATTGTTGTTGTCTTGGGCGGCTGGTTTACACATTGGCATGAGAGGGAAATTGCCTATTTCTTGCTATTTGAATTTCTATGCTTTGTATTAGATTTCCCTTTGCATTGCCTTTACTACCTTCAGACGGTAGTACTGTAGTGACTCACAAATTTGTTCACTTCAGACAGAGCACCAATTATTGGAGAAATGACAAAAAATGCTTAGCTTAGAAACTAGGCGGGGTTACACCATTTTGGTTATAGAAGCCCTTGGTGAGCCCCAAAATATTCATCATTGCAATTCGACCTGTTCTAAAATGCATCTAGCATATAAAATAAAATAAAATACAAACAGGTACAGAAGTTAATGAGGACAGCTTAAGTTCCAACTGTCAATTAAATATGATATGCTGAAGTTTTTTATGAAGGTAGCAAAAAGGAAAAAGAAGAAGAAAATTTTGTTGTGGTACTTTGATTTGCAGAAACACAGAAGGTAGATTTATAGAGATTGGAGGTCGACGTGTAGACACAACAAAGCAAAGATGGCAGGCATTGGTATTATGATATATGTCATATAGGGAATAACCTGCAAAAATAACTGTTATCTACTTGACCTACCAGCTCAAACAGAAAAGCCATACTGCTGAAATGATTTATTATCAAACACTTGATATTTCATGCCTATAAATTACATTTGTTGTTGGTAGATTCTATATTGTAGCCGACGGATAGAATAGTATCTAAACGAGCATGTGACAATTGAGTCACCCCTTCGGGAAAGTATATGTACACCGTGCGGAAGGGACTTTGAATGATCATCATTGTAATGAGGATAATCATATTGTAAGCATTGAAGTGCATATTGCGTATATGAATAAAGTATCTGTTCTGTGTTATATCTTACTATACTACATGCTTTAAGTATCCTTTTACCCTGTACGGTAAACATTTGGCGCCATTGCCAATAGAACTTGGAACGAAAGAAGTATTATGAAGACTAATGCTGAATTTTCTTAACAAGGATAGGAATAAGATAAAAGATAAGGATGAAATACACACATCACAGGAAGTTTTAATTTTAGCACAATAGGCGAAGCGTAGATAGAAGCTTCAGCAGATTGCCGACGGGCACCAAGTGGGTGAAGGAGCACAGATAGAGGGTGTGCATTCACCTAGCAGACAGAGGAGTGTCGAGGAATTGCTAGAAGAGACTCGACAGCAATTGAATTTGGTGAAAGAGACAACGGAGGAGTTCCTTAACTTGTGTACGTTGAGGGTAGAGCATCCGAATAGAAGGGAAGCAACTCGCATGGTTCGAAGTGTCGAAGGAGCACGAGCATGGAGTGAACTCTTCATTCCCGATACACTCGATGAACAGATACAGGGAGAGAATCAAACAACTTCGCTTTAGGAAGATCTTTTCTTACTAGGTAATGCGGTTGTTGGAAGTAGGATGGTTGTCCGAAGCAGCGCGGTTGTGTAGAACAACACGGGTGCTCAGAAAAATGTGGGTAATCAGAATAGCGCAAGTGCTCAGAACAGTGCGGGTACACAACAAATACTACAAAACAAAAGAAAGTAGTAATGGCAGGACCAAAGGAGAAGTTGCCGAAGTTTAATGGTGACAGGACGACAGATCTGATCAGACACTAAGAGACACGTGAAACAATATGGACAACAAATGGTGTAACAGACGAGGATGATTGGGTCTGATAGTTTCCAGCAACCCTACAGGGCATAGCAATTGATTGGTTTGCAGATGCGGATCCTCAGAAGCTAACTACATGGGCAAAGGTTAAGGAGTTTATAGCAGAGTTTCGACTGCTAAGGGACGATAATGAAATTATAGTAGAAATATACAGCACAAAGTAGGGAAAGAACGAAACAGTCCGTGTCTATGCAAGAAGGCTAAAAGAGTTGGTGGGAAAGATGGAGAGCCCACCGGTTGATGGATTAAAGAAACGATGGTTTGTTAAGGGGCTACGGCCGGCTTTGAAGAAGAAAATGAAGATTGTGCCTCTAGCATCGTACACAGATGTGTATAATAGGGTGATGGATTTGGAAAGCGAACAGAAAACAAGCAAGAAGAAGAAGCACAAATCGTTGGATTCAGACGATTCATCGTCCAAAAGTAGTAGCAGTGATGAAGAATCAAGCAAGAAAGTTAGAACGTTACAAAAGGATATGCTACTGATGATGAAAGAATTTAAAAATTTGAAAAAGAATCCTCACTCGGTGAAGGGAGAATTGTGGTGTACGGACTGTAAAGAGGAAGGCCACACAAAGAGCTCATGCCCGAAGAAACAATTTTGTGATATCTGCTAGGTTGCGGGACATTCTATAAAAGAGTGCCCATTTAATATGAAGTCAAAAGGACACCAACAAGTATTACTGACACAGGAAGTTTCCACCAAAACAAACACAAACAACGATGCAACCTCAGGAGGTTATCGCAACAATAACCGACGTGGAAGGGGTGGTAATAATAATAACAATAATAACAATGGAGGCCGGAGCCGAATACAATACGACACGAGTGGACAACCAATAGTACAGTGTTGTGCGTGCAACCTCTGAGGGCACTTCGCCAGAGATTGTACCACAAAGGAGACGTCGCAACTGTTATGCAGATGGTGTGGTCTGGGAGACCACGAAGATTCAAAATGCCCAAAGCAGGGGGTAAATTTGTTAAGCATCGAAGCATGTGATGAGAAGATACTAGCCATTACATGTGACCAAGCAAAGAAGACAAAGTACCTTGATGCAGAGGAAGAAAAGGAGAGGTTGCAACAAGCACGAATAGAGTTGGAAAGACAAATGAAAATAGGAAAGTTACAAGTAAAAGACATTGCCGATACCTCGAAGAGGAACCTAGTTGAACAAAAGATGATAAGGTAGGTAATGCAAATAGAAGTTCCTATAAAATTAAACGACCTTCTTACAATGCCTCAGTTGCGGACGACGATTTTGAATATGACACCACTTTCAAAAGTAACAGAGGAAACAAGAAAGGACGGTAGTGGAACGACTACAACAGACCCAATGCTACTGATACTCACGATGGGAAGGCATTCGACAGTAGTTGAGATGGGTATCCCGGGGACAATACTTACAGACACAATTGTGGACGGAGGGTCAGGCATGAATGTGTTACCAGAGGATATATGAAAAAATTTGGGACAACCTACGTTGTGGCCACTTGCATTCCAATTACTCACGACGGACCAGCACGGAATCAAACTGTTGGGAACTTTGATGGCGTAGCCGGTAACTATTGGAATGCAACCATTTTTATTAGATTTTGTGGTCATTCCATTGAAAAGAAAAGGGTATGACACTATCCTTGGATGGGGCTAGTTGGTGCAAGAAAAAGTAAAACATGACTGGAAATGAAATGCCCTATCCATGGAACTCAGAGGCAAAAGATTTATAATCGACTTTCACACACAGATAGTAGGTGAGGAGGCAGTGTCGTCAGACTCCGAAGGTGAAGGTAAAGGTGACGATGAAGGAAAGAAGAGAATAGAACTGGACGAAGGAGTATTGAGATTAGGAGGGTTGAATGATGATGACCTAGGCTCGATGAACGACCTATTCCACTGGTAGATGGAGGATTACGAGCTCTTTCTGAGCTGTAATATGTTAAGGGTCAACGAAGGTGAGAAAGGAGAGGAAAATGAATGTTCGAAGGAATACAGAGAAGCGAAAGAAGGAAAGGCGGTTACAGTTGAAGCTGAAGGGAAGAACATATAGTACGAATCCAAAAAAAGGAAAGATTCCACTGTATGGTACACAGTGAACAAACCGCGCAGAAAGAAAATGTTATGCCACACCACGGATATAGTAGAAAGGTGCCGGCAACAAGGAAAACACATCGTATGATTTGCACAACAAACAAAGAGGAAGGGCTTAATAAAAACTGTAGTTGTATGGAGTGAAGGTTCTAGAATCAAGAATACAGTTATTGATGACAAAGAGTGGCAAACGACGGAATTCATGGTATTGAGTTTAAGGATCACGATCGAGAACAAACAGGGAGATATGGAGAGTTTGAGGGAGAGATTGTACAACTTGAACAAACTGGATGAGCGACGACTGTAGGCATAGTGGGCCACGTAAGTTATGCAAAATAGGCAAAAGGCATGACATGATAAGCATTTAAAGTTAAATAAATTTCAACTGGGCCAATTAGTGTTGAAGTATAACGGGCGGAACAAAATCAGACTTGGAAAGTTCAAAGTTAAATGGGTCAGATCATACAAGATACAAGAAGTTGGTGATAACGGGGCAATGAAACTATAGACGCTAGATGGAAAGGAAGTGACCGACGCAGTGAATGGGTCGAAGTTGAAAATCTATCATGAAAGAAATAATGTACCCTGATAGACAAACAACTGAGAATAAATAATGAATATTAATGTATATATGTAAATTAAGTGTAAAATGAAATCTTTTTATTTTTATTTTAAGTTGATAGACGTAATAAATAGGAGAATAGTAGTCAAAAGGATCATCTCAGAATCATATGGCCATCAGAATCATCATAGAGAAAGATAACGTTCAATTGAACAAGTATTTCGCAGAGTAGTAAACAAATTGTACGTTGTGTTTTTACAGAAGAAGACATCATACGGCCGTACAAACACAGAAGGCAAATATCATATGGTCTGTACGGAAGTCACTAGAAGGAGTTAAAGCGTACAGACATGGATATTAATAGAGACCATATGGATCATAAAAAGAGAGGTCATTAGGAGTCAAAGTGTATGGAAAAAAAAGGATCTGTGCAGTCTGGCAACCACCATACAATTGTACGGAAGGAGGGGACTGAAGCTCAAACACCGTATAGTGTATGACCCATACAGAGACTAGCAGGCAAACATTACAAAGGTTGTACGACAATCAAAAGTCTTACAAGAGATCAACGTGTGGAGCAACATCGTACGGACCACACGACAACATATGCAAGGGAGGTCATTGTACCATATGGCAGCCATACAAACATGATCATACCGTACACCCATCTAGTGTAGACATTACCATATGGACTTGGAGAATAGGGGATTGAAGTAGGATATACCGTACGACCTGATTGATTGGAGGACAGGAGGTCACCATATGACGATAGGAAAGAGACTAACCGTACGGTGGGAAAAGGAATATAAAGTCGGCTAAGGGGAAAGGGAATATAAGTTGTACTAGCAAGATCAGAGGACAGAGAGAAGAACGTTGCACAAGAAATCATACAAGGAACAAACCAGAATACATAGTATGGATGGGAAGTTGTAGGAAGAGACTTGGAGGTGTATTGTACGACCGTATGGTTAAAAGAAGAGACCGTACGACAAAATTGGAAGGACATTGGCAGCAGAGAACTAAGTTGTACGGTTTGTATGGAAGCAATGACTAGAATAGGAAGACTGTACGGTAGCAAGAGGGCCATACGAAAGCAAGGATATATATATATATATATATATATATATATATATATTGGCAAATTAAGAAAGAACTCAGAGCCATTCCGTATGGTAGGAACTTGGAGAAGGAAGAAGAACTGTACAACCATCAGCAAGCACACATTGGTTTTGTGTACGAGGATTTCAGAAGGAGAAAATATTGCAGCCGTAGATACTTAGGAGAGACAAATTGTAGTCATACAACAGACAAAAATTGAGAAAGAGAGAAGCCGTACAATTTAGGAGGTAAGAGCCGTATGGATCCGTATAGACGCCAAGCTAGGAGAGGGATTTCAAAACAATATTGTACAAAGAGGTAACTGACCTAACCAATTTGTGTTCAACAAAACGACAAATAGGTGACAGTTATGCATTCAACTGACAAGAGAGCCTGGAAAAGGAAATTGGAAGAGGATTCAACAACTGCAACAATGAATAGGAATATGAAGACGTTGCCATCTAGAGTCCTTGTAGTAGGAGGAACAAGTATAGGACCAAGCAAAAAGAAAGCAAAGCAATTGACACAATCGATTGCGACGGATGTTCCCACAACACAAAATGTTGCTTTTGAAGGATTGAATGGAGCAGAATGTTGGAAGTGGTGGTAGGAGATACCTGATAACCATCCAGTAAAAGCCAGCATTCGAAAGGCACAGGTCGAGTGGTTGATACAAATGCCGGTATTCAGTATCAGAGATTATGAAGGGTTTCTACGCATCATGATAGAAACGTATGATAGGTTCTCTCTAACCAGTACATTTGAGTACCTTGGTTGCAACTTGGTGGTATCATTCCAACCGGCTGACTTCACACGGGTATTTGGAATGCCTGGCCATGCTCAGGAGGGAAGGAAAATAGAAAGCAAACCAAAAAAAAGATGAGCCAGGAAGTAAAAATACAGTTGATACAGCTCGTGTGTGGGGATTTGACGCTGATGGAACGAGAAGCCCTCACGGACACATCCAGGGGTAGAGGGTTAAAGAAATCCAACGTGCAGGAAGGTCAGTGGCGCTGTCTAATAGACGTTGTGAAGATTTGCCTCACAAGCTCTAGCCGCGCCTCAGACATTTCATTTCCACATGTAGCGATAATGAACGAGATTCTGCACGGTAGGGTGTATGACTGGGCTACATTATTGGCCGAATGGATGTATAAATTCATGACATTACAGAAAAAGACATTCTACACGCCGCATTATGCCATCGGCCAATTGTTGGAGGCAACAATGCGAATGATTCCCAACGATGCACTGGAGGCCAAACCGGGACCACTCATGCCAGACAAACCCCCGATTATGCAGTGGAGACACCTTGATACAGTTGGCATCAAGACGGTCACATAGAAACAATCGAGACCAGATGGTGGAAATACTGACAGTGGTTAGGAGGAGACTTCTTCGGAGGAAAGTGGGACCGAGGGGGAGGAGGAAGAGGATGAGAAGGTAAAGGTAATCACAGCTACATCGTTGAGATTCCCATGGCCTGCACTTTTAGCTACGACACATTTGGATCTTGTAGGTATTCATGGTATTTTGGGGTTTGGTTAGTTTAGACAGCTAGTAGTGATGATGCCAGCTTCAGTTGTGATTCAACCTACTGTAGAAGCACGAGTGGAGACACGAGCTATTCCTGAGGCACCAACAGAAACACATCCGACACCAACGGAGACAGCTGTTTCGGAGGAGCTTGCTCGTGAGGCTTTACCAGAAGTTGGGGATGAGGTACTTGTATATGATACAGAGATGGACACTAAGGTAGGAGTAATGGAGAGACCAAAAGGCGAGGGTTTGAGGACGCCGGGTGTCCAATTGGACGTAGTGGGTTTAGATGCAGTGGTTACAACGGATATGACATTGTTGGCATCACTTGTGCGAGGCAAAGAGCATAACCCAAAAGTTGAGCACGTACTTGAGTACGCGATTCCACCGTACCCTAGCACCTCGAGTGGCATACTTGCAAACACCTATACGAGAAGTAATTCCAGAGGGAAACCCTTTGTAGGCACAGGTAGAGGAGTCGACACAGGATGAGGGACTACCGCATAACGCTGTTGAGCATATGGTGGAAGTAGTAGAGAGGGCTATGGGTGTGTAGTAGGAACATCCAGTAGTGCCAAAAGCATTGATGAGAGAGACATTCTTCGTTGATATAACAGCTCTAGTGACTCGGGCTCGCCAGGTGGTGGACGGCCTCTACAGAGATTCAGGCTTTGGACTCAATAGTGAAGGAGCTGGAGGGAGTAGTATCCTTCATGAGATTAGGATGCTCGATTGCCTTTACAATCTGTTTCGAGGAATTGGGATGGTTGAATGTGGAGACTATGGAGATGCGACAGGATTGGGCCACGACGAGAGGCCCTGGTATGGAGAGCCGGGTAGAGGCTTTGACTCACGAGATAGTGGAGATACACAGGGAGGCATATTACACAGGGAGGCATATTACACCCTTCGAAGGAGTTAGGCAGATCAGGTAGCAGCTGAGAGGGCTCGGGAGGAGTCAGCTACTAGGCTAGCCACGGAGAGGGTAGCTTGGGAATCTAAGAGGGTAGCTTGGGAATCAAAGGGAAGCCTTGTTAAACAGACCGAGTTAGCTACAGAAAGTGGTAGCGGAGAAGGAAAAGATAGCAGCAGAGGAGAGAGTAGCAGATGAGAAATAGAAAGAGCTGAGAGAGATTGTTGGGATGATGCAGTCAGCTTTAGAGCTTCAGATGGAGGCAGAAGCAGAATTGAAAGTTTGAAAGGAGCAAGTCTACAAGCTATGGGCGGAGCTGAACGAACTGAGGACACAGACGGCCACTACGCCAGGGACACAACCCTCTGCTTAGTATCTATACATTAATGTAATTAGTTGTTTAGTTTTGAGTTTTGTTGTAATGTAGTTCGGAGATGACTTTACTTTTTGGGTGAGATGATGTTGTTGGTAGATTCTATATTGTAGCCGATATGTAGAATAATATCCGAACTGGCGTGTGACGATTGAGTCACCCCTTCGGGAAAGTATATGTACATCGTTTGGAAGGGACTTTGAATCATCATCATTTTAATGAGCATAATCAGATTGTAAGCATTGAAGTGCATATTGTGTATATGAATAAAGTGTTATATCTTACTATACTACATGCTTTAAGTATCCTTTTACCCTGTACGATAAACATTTTATGATGAAAAACATCACAAAGAGCAAATGTAAAACAAGTACCATAAACTTTTTCTGAAAATGTAATATTATTCATTTAATGTTCATAATGTTCCACATAGGCCATGAAACTGACCAGTAAAGAAAAATAAATCAAAACCTGATTTTGCATATAAATACAAATGCAGAAAGAAAGAACATGAAAGCAAAGGGGTTCATAGGTGCCAACCATTGCTTGATAAAAATACAAATACAGAAAGAAAGAACATGAAAGCAAAGGGGTTCATAGGTGCCAGCCATTGCCTGGAATGACTGCCCTGTTGCTGGTTGTCCACGCGCTTGCTTCTACTATCCTGCCTTTCCATGCTCTCGCTCCAAGTCCTGCAAGTGCAAAAAAATGAGTTTAGATCGAAACGATCTACGCAATGGCCAACAAACTCACCCTCTTGCCCCGCATATGCATTTACATCTAAAATCCTAAGATCCTGATTTATTTTTCTAACATGTTTGTTTCCTGTATAGCATCCAATGTCTTATAAGCACGTGGATATAATGTAGGCTCCCACAAGGGTTTTTGAGCCCGGCGTGCTTATAAGAGGAAGGATCATTGGAGCTGATCAAAAGTGCAATAAGAATATCAAAGGGATGTATTCATTTATGAAACAGAAACCTTTTATTCTTAAAACAAAGAGGGCTACTGCAAGTTTATATCAGTGAGGAAAAAGATGTAGTATCTTCTAACTGTTTAAGGGACAGATTTACATTAATTTTGAAACCTTACAGTTAGCTACAATGTCTCTTTGCCAAACAGTTACAAAGTCCATTCTAAGTAAAATCAGCTTGAAAATGAGAGTACATCATAGGGAATTAATGAAAAGCAGTATGTCCTTTAAAGCTACCAGTATATAAGCATCTCAAGAAAACAAAGGGATCGGATTTTATAAGATTTCTTCTATCATACTCCTATGCAAGTGCAGAAAAGCCACAGTATAATCTAATGACACTATGATGATCAGCTGCTGTGATCAATTCCAACAAAGTGCTAATTGAAATGATATAACCCAAATGTTAAAATCAATACATTGATGCTTGTAAGTGCCAAAGAGGGGTTGCAGCAGTCATGTCATTTAGAACTGCTAGCACATAATTATGAAACAAGTAATAAGACTGGAGTATTTCAGAATTTGCAGAATCAGATGAAATTTTGGATGTCAATGCATTGGAAGTATCTAACTTGTCACAGTAGGTAACAAATGCAAGGAGCATTCAACAACAAAAGTATCAAGATTCTTAAATATTGCAAATGATGCATAAAATCAGCTCCTCCAGCAGAAGAGATACAATTATGATTTCAAATGAACAAAAGCAATGGAAATCAAACTGAAAACTAAAATGGATGCTCTAATTTGTTTTATTCATAATGCAATGCTAAATCTCAAGAGAACCTTTGATATATAGACTGAAGTCAATGACAAGAAGCTGAAGAGTGGCCATTGAAAGTGCAAGAAAACATGACTATGTTTAGCTGAAGCAAATAAACTCAATTGTGTGGAGAAAATGCAAACCCTACAACCACAGCCATTATATAACGGAGTTTGACCCAAATCTGGGTAAATTCTTGTTCTAAGCTCAAAGGTGAATTCTACAACTGTATGTCGCCTTTTCACAAGCAAAAAACAGAGAGGAATAGTTTCCAAAATATCTTGCACCTTAGTAAGAAAGATGCAGCTGTCTAATATGAAGGGTTTCAAACTATGGGAGAAGAAGCAAAGTACAGTGGATATTCAAAGCGGCCTTTCAGATATCAGCAGTGAACAGAATGAGTTTCTGTTAAATATACAACAAAGGATGGTCACTAGCAGCATAAAATTGAAATCATAACTTTGACTTAGAGTTTAAAAGTAAGAGATGCTCAGTATGGCAAGACCCTTTTTGGGGGTTTCAAAAATAAAATCTATGAGTGAACAGGGTGATGAAAATTAACCCACGAGAACAATGAAAAGCTACAACAGTGGTCATAGATGCTTTCAGAATGGAACAAGGAATAACCAACAAGTCATCTTCAAATGGAAGTGAAAGGAAAATTTATAAACACTTAAAATTTTTGCTATACCCCATTCGAGTAAATGCAACCCAAAATGGTGTTTTTGGCAAAACCCTTCATAAACAGAGGAGATCTTATTTTTTACAGAAAATGCAGAGATCCTAAGACAAAATACTCAGTTCGGGTTACCATATCAAAAGAGTAAAGAAGAAAGAATGTCCAATTTCTGCCAAGGAATCACAACTTTACCTTTTCGAAAGAAACTTTCAGCAGGATTCCCTTTAAACCAAAAAATCTTCTAAGGACAGGGAATATGGGCAGAAAAGCAAAAGCTCCAAGTTTGAAGTTTATACCCGAGCAAGGAAATATGCCAGATTTTAGTAAAGACAAAGGGAAAATCATGTGTTATAGTCAAATTTGTTAGAAATGAGTAAAAGAAACCAATGAAATGTATAAAGATTACAGATACGCCATAAAATCTAACCTTCACGTGAGTATGCAAAGAAGTGCTGTAGAAATCGATGAGGAAAAGACTGGTCTGAGTCCTATCAATGGCAGCCAAAGTCAAGGACATTTCATTCTAAAAGACCCAAGTCGAGTTCCAGTCTTCCCACAAAAAGACAAATATGAGAAATATGATCAAGAGGCGGGCATTATGTAGATGGAGCAGAAGAAGTGATTAAAAGTAATAGAGATCCCCAGTAATGGTGTCCTCAAGAATGCTTCAGAATCTCACAAAACAACGTGAGAAATAAGTTGAACAAACTTAGTTATGTCCATCAATGGTAGCCTTAACCCAAAGCGACTCCAGATCAGGCCATAAAATGCAGCAAATGGAGGAGACCGGGCATCCAAACCCTGGAGTCGTTTTCTTCATGTATTTTCTAGAAAGTTGGACTATACTAAATGAACAAGTCTAGGGTTGTAACGTGCAGTTCACTTTCATAAATCCCTTTGCATATAATTTGAAGTCCGGTGCATTTTTATGAGATTATATTTTTTCATTTCCAAATGTGTCGTGAGGGATGTGGTGAATGTTTTTGAACCTAAGTGTTATTTCTAACACTTTCTTTTGCATAAGTATACTTTGTAAAACAAAATATTAAGTGATGCAATTATAAGTCATTTAATATTTTTGTTATTCTGGTTGCAAATAAAGAGAAACTTGGTTTTATTCCTTGATATGTTTAGAAATAACATGTGTCGTGTGTTGACCAAACAGCTGAATCAGTTTGGGAACATGCAGAGAGAATATAGGAGCTTAAAGGTCGAATTTGACCTTTTCTTGCCAGTTAAGAAGTCTTTATGGTCAGTTTGAGCCTTTTGAGGACAGATAACGATGAGTCATAGGTCTCATTATGACTTAGTGGGCTTGAGGGATTGGTTTGACTTTATTTTGGAAGTTCCTAAGTCCTCTTTTGGTGGCCATTTTCTGGCATCCGACCCATGGGGTTGTTTGATGTGTACCTAGTGAGTTTTCACTGAGGTTTGTCTTCAGTTCTGATTAGTGATTTGGAGAGACTTAGTGATTATCATCTATCCTTGGTCTTTTTGGCATCATTTTTTCTATAACTCATTTTCATTGGAAGATTGAATATGTTTTGCAGGTCTTATCTTATTTGCAAAGTTTTCCATCCTATTTGTTATTGCAATTCAGTTTGTCACGTGATTGATAAGGCAAATATAAAGTGTTGTAGAACATTTTGTTTTATAGCTTCTGTCTCACACATCCTCATCTTTCTGCAAGTGGCTTTCTTGTGCAGGTTGTTAGCTGTGTCATACAGGTGTTCAAGTACTAATTTGTGAAAGTTACCTTTCATTGTTAGTGTTTATATCATTCTGGCCAGTTAATGAAATATTTATGCATTGGGTTCCATAATAGGTTGTGATTTTCTTTTCTCTTCGCATTTGAGATTAAGTATCATTCATAACTGTTCATCTTTGTTAAGGTTGATATCTCTCTAGTTTAGGTGCAGTACAATCCTTACATTTTTGATGTGATTTCCAGTTATTTGTATCTCAGTTGAGTTTTTCTCTCTCCCATTTCCTGGAAAGTTCAGTAGTTTAAAGTGTGAGCAAGTTAGGAGCCGGTTTTATCCGGAGATTCACTCCATTTTTAGGTCACCCATAGCTTAGGAGTTATTCCATTGTTATCCTGAAATGTCAAGTAATTGTTGAATTTGGCAAGGGTGCAATTTCAGGTGATAACAGTAACAACAATAGAGGGAAACATGTATACACAGTATTATTCAAAAAGCAAAAGTCGTATGACCCTTGACCACATTGTGATTCATTGTTGTGAAGCCATTTGATCTAATCTGTATGAACATAATTGCAGAATCTGGGAGGTTTGCAGAGCCAACAATAATGCCTAAATTTTTTGAATTCTTGGCATAAATTTGTTGAACTTGCTAGCATAGCATGTTTCAAGTACCCGCACTGCTTTTCAGTTCTGATATGTTTCAAGTGACAGGATTACTTTTTAATTATTATTGGAATCTCAATACTAAATGTTCACTGTGAAAGTACATTTCTGGCCATTTATTTGAGTCATGATAATCCCCACAAAGCTGCAGACTAGAATAAGCTAAGCAGTGCCAAAGGTGATCCTGAAATTCAGACTTAATATTTGCACCATCTCAAGTTGCGCTTCTTTTAATACAAGAAGAATGGTTATAGAAATATCATAATGAATTCCATCATTTTTAAGGTATTTAATTTTTATATGTTGTCATGAATGTGCTTGAGTGAAATATTTAGGTAAGTTCATAATCACCGTTTCTTAAATTGTCAATTTATTCCTTGTTTCTTTATGTACAGCTTTCCGGCGTCACAAAGTGGAATACTATTTTCACTTGTCAGGCTATTGAAGAGAATTGTAAAATATTACTGGAAACTCTTACTTATATTTATAGTATCATAAAATCCATGCCTAGGATGTCTATAATATCCTGAACGCTCCTTAGAGTTGAGGCATTAAAGATTTGCATAATGGTTGCACGAGTCTAACAAAATTTTGGGCTATAGAAATGCTTATTTTGAGGTTGATTGACATGGTATGATGCCAAAATTCTGTCTGGCTGTCGTGGCACCATGTAGTCCAGCCTTTTTGATATCCGAATCGTAATTCCATATGCTAGATGAATAGCATAAAATTTGACATTGCTTCACAAGCCTTTTCTTGGATAAAATGGGACTTTTGAGCTAAACACCTGACAAAAGGCAGCTTGAATTGTTTAATAAGGGGGGATTCGTAATACCACTTTCTGTAAGTAGACTGGAGTCAATATGAAAAGAAGAGAAACATGATCAGGATCCTGCTTAAATAAGGTGATTTAGTCTATTTGTGCAATTCACGTACCAGGTTCTAATTGAACTATCTGAAACTTAATTGCCTCAATTTGTCCTGTGTCACATTACATGTCTGATCAGTCATGTGGTGCTGACTAACACCAACTTCTTTTAACTTGGCATGATAATCAGTTTTCTGCTTGTTAAGGTATAAGCCCAATTTCTGCCAGAGAATGGAAATCCAGTGTGTGACTTGGGCATTTGAACTACTTTTACTATACATTTTAATTGAATTGCTAAACTACCATATAAAACAAACAAACAATTGGGCTCTGATGGATTCCTACTATGTCATTTTATTGTTGCCATAATTTCAAGAATGTAGTGTATTTTATGGGCTTTGAAAGATTGTTGACTGTTGTCTAGGTTTAACTGAAATCTGGATTCTAGAAAATATTTATCCTATCTAAAAAGCATATATTCATGGCTTCTGTTTCTTGTCCTCTACATAATTTGTTTTTGGGAGTGTCATTTTTTTTTGGTCAAATTGGTTGATCACTATTCCTAACTACTGACATGTGCAAAGTCTATAATATAGGCAGAGCTTTAAAGGTATTGAAGTTTCTAACTACTCTTTGGCTTGCTTTTTTTCTGTGTGCATGTGTGGATGCTCTATCGCATTGGGATTTAAAGTTAGATTCACCACAGAAAACTCAAAGCAATATCAAAATCTTTGGCTATGGATGTCGCTGGATTTTTTGTTTCTGTTTGATTGAGTTAATGACTCATTTTTGCTACTACAACTCTCTAGCTATCAGGTAAGTAATTTTGTTCCGAAGTTGAGCTTAATTTTAGAAAGAACTGTTCACTTATAAACTTTTGATTCAGTGTTTAAATGCTAACGTAAAGTTCTATTTGATCCTGGGTTTGTACAGTGGTGTCTGGCAGCTATTCACTCCATGGGAAGTCTTCATTGTAGGATACGGGGTATGGTATAACTACCTTTTGATTGTAATAGACAATTAGTGTTTCTATAAAACTAAGAGTCACATTAGCAGTGATTTTTATGAACTGGTAAAAGGTATGTCACACAAGGCAGTGATACTCATATTCCTAAATTGTGTTTGCAAATTCACAATTGTGATTCCAGTTTGAACAATCTCTTATTATCAGCATTATATTACTCCATGCACGTCAATATTCATTGAGGTGAAAGATCCTTGATGGATCTCTTCTGCTAATCTGCTGTAAATTTATATTTTTAAATTTGTTTTCCCTGTTTATTAAAATTTTCTTGCAGAGCCAGATAGAAGTTGCAGAAGGGTTTGATAGTTTTGTATTTTTGATGATTTTCAATAAGTAATAACAGAAGTACAATAGCATGAACCAGTTCTGAAAATGTATTCCAAATATATTTAAAACAAAGTCGCTTCAAGCAAATTTTCCTAAATATACGCCTAATAAGTAACCGGATGAAGATTTATAATCATATCCAGATGAATACAACCAGGTACAAAGCCAACCTGAAGGCGTGAATGAGAAATATGAGCCCAGAAAGAAGTTACGGCCAGATTCCAGCTCTTCAAGTGCTGCACGTGGGAGAGAATATGGCTGCCAGGCGCGGCCGTACAGCTGCAAAGTGCCCACATGTGAATAAAATGTCCAAACCCCAGCTAAAACTCTAACTCAATACTGCGTTCCCCTAAAGAAACAATGCACAATCTCCAAGATGCTTCTGACTGCTAAGAATCCAAACCACTGTTTTGGGGGCTATGTCCCAAACAAGCAAAGCAAGAGGGTTTGGCGTCCCAAATGCTGAAAGCTCAATCAGAGCCCAAAACCCAAATCCAAAATGTAATATGTCAATAATGAATTAGAACTTTCTTTTTACCTCCTTATAACCCACCATACTTAGCTCGAACCCTAAAAATGTCTCCATGTGGCGTTGGGTTATAAAATAATATATTTCTCATTTTTAAAGTGGTCAAGTATCCAGAAATTGACCTTTTTCCCAATAGAAAGAAATCCGTTCACCGAAATGCTCTGAGTCAAAAGATAAATATTTAGAAAAGTTCAAGACCTTTCCAACGAGCTATTACACCAAGGGATACTCATCCAGATGAGGCCAAAAAACCCCTTATTACTCCAAAATGGCTATAATTTAGTTTTATTTAAATTATTAAAATGCTAACTTAGGAGAATATTTAAATATATTAAAATATTTTCCAAATAGTGAACTGATAGCCCAAAACACCTCTACAAGGTGAAACTGATCTTCTCACCTCCTGTGACTGATGCCGGATAATCTGAAATAACTGACAGTCTCATCCCTCAAAAATAGGGATACTCCTAAAAAATAGGATTGTCTTTGAATCTCCCGAAACTGAAACCATAGAATGATCTCAGAGAGACTCAAGAATGTAATCCATCTCTACCTCCTAAAATGTAGGAAACTCCTACAATTAAGGAACTGCTCTCAACTGCTCTCCTACCGTTTGAAACTCTAGATCCGAACACTGTGTACCCTGACTGAGTCCCTAAACACCACTGCCAACCTACAAGACTCTAATGATAGGCCAACTCTATTGTCTCTAATGTCCACTCTAGAAAGGGGACATGACAATCCTCCCTTCCCGGTGATTGCTTGTCCATAAGCAATGAACAAACTCCTATTGCGCCACTCTGATATACACTCCTGGGTGTGTGAAATGAAGCAACACATCAAGGATTGCCTAATCAAATGCACTGTATAGGATAATATCAGGATCCCACATTGGATGAGAGTGTTCCCACAACCAAGGTGGTAACATACTGGAATCCCTGTGAGACAAGGTGTCAAACAAAACAACACCCGGAGTCCAACACCATCTGAACCAACACCCATCCATTGAGTATAAACAAGGATAACTGGAAACCTCTATCATGCCATATCTCTCCGCAACCACTGTGATACCACCACGAAAGCAATAATCGTCCAAAGCATCATGTCTGCTAATACCCACATCATCCTGTAACCATGATCCCGGATAAAGTCTCTGTGATATAGATGTGATAGCCCATGTCAGAAACTGCTTGACATAATTTTGGATTGTTTGCTGGTCCCACCAACCAATCCTCCCAAACTGCTGAGTCAAGTGCCTACAGTCAATAACTCTATCCTCTGAAGATGGGAGCGCACTATCACAACACGGATAGTATAAGTCCTGCTTCAATATCCCCATAGCCTTATGAAGAGCATGGAAATCTGCCATGGAAAATCTTCCACTATCCTGCTCATTAGTGATAAGAGCACTCCAACTGAGTGTAGATAACATCTGTCGAGCGAAATCAAAGTGCTCAACCACTATGTCTACCCTCGTGTCATCAACCCTGAGTTGTCTAATCAAGCGATGAGGAGTCTGAAAATGATAGTTCTTAGGCATGTCTACTACCACTGAATTTGCGCTATGGTAGAATACTATGTTGGAGTCATGTACATCGCTGTAAGGAGTATCCAGTATGCATTCACTAATGCATGTATCCTCATTTATAGTACTGCAACTTTGTACCTCTAAGACCACCTCCTTTGTCAATGATGAAACTGCTGTCACCACACTATGCTCACTCTCATCAGCTCCCCATGTGTCTGCACATACAACCGAATCATGATCTTGGGATTCAGTGTCACTATGAGTACACACTACTCTGATTTCTAGGGTATGGTCTAAGAAATTAGACTCATCATGACATGAAGTCTCATCACCCAATGCCTCTGAAATACCTCTGTCTGGATTACTCTCTTGTGCAAACTCACCAAAATAATCCTAACCCTCTGTATTACTTGTTGCTCCATCCAAATCAATGCTGGCCTCTTCTTCTGTTGGAAGAAATAAAGATTTAATGGATGATTCCCTTTGTTTCCTTGCATCATCTATCTGATTATGGCATTCTTTGACTGTTTGGAGACATTGTCTTGCTTGGGCAGCAAGTATCTTTGCTTGCATAGCTCTATCTAACCAATATTTATTTAACCTTTGACAATGTTTTATATCATCTACCCCAAAGTACACAAAATCAGGCTTATGATGACTTGTACCATTCCCATCATCACGTCCCATGCTTGCACCACGTGTACCCTCAAATATAGAATACAAATCATTGTTCTCTTCTTGACCAAAGGATGCCACATCTTGAGGTAACGAAGTTGTGTCACTACTGTTGCAAATTTTAGAATAGGCCTCACACCTTGCTGTCACATTTCCAACATCTCTAATGGTTTGTCCCCTGATTGTAATCTCTTCCAATTTGTGACCAATGACTTCTTTATTATCATTTAATATTTCTTTCTCTTTTTTCTGTTGAAAGGAGCTTGTAGATACCCAGTTATCATCTGCTTCAGGTACACCCATAAATTCTGTAAAGGAAAGGAGGTTGCGTATCTCCTTAGGAAGAGAACAATACTGATGGTAGCTGCTCATAATTGCAACATTGAATGTCTTGGCAAGAGGCATCTTACTTGTGCTTGTTAACGAAGATGAAACCATAGAGCGCCCATTTTTATTTCTAGCCATTGTAGGTTCCTGGTCTATTCCAAACCCTTGCCAAAATGAATTATCAAAACTTTTTAGCCAACACTTAGATGTCAAAATGAATTATCAAAATTTTTTAACCAGTACCCAGATGCTGAAATGAATTATCAAGACTTTTGCTGAAATCTGTTGTGACAATTTCTCACAAACCCTACAGGCTGGCAGGATGTAAGCTTTGATACCATTGAAAGATCCTTGATGGATCTCTTTTGCTAATCTGCTGTAAATTTATATTTTTAAATTTGTTTTCCCTGTTTATTAAAATTTTCTTGCAGAGCTAGACAGAAGTTGTAGAAGGGTTTGATTGTTTTGTATTTTTGATGATTTTCAATAAGTAATAACAGAAGTACAATAAGATGAACCAGTTTTGAAAATGTATTCCAAATATATTTAAAACAAAGTCGCTTCAAGCAAATTTTCCTGAATATATGCCTAATAAGTAATCGGATGAAGATTTATAATCATATCCATGTCCGCGGGTAGACTTTGCGGGAGATTGCCCCGCGGGTAGACCTCCGCAGGAGATTATCCGGCGGCCATTCTCCTGTCCGTGGAAGCAGTCCGCGGAGTTGTAAAACAAAATTCGCTCCCTTTTTTCCTACTCTCCTCCATTATATCTACTGCGAGTTTTATATGTTCTTCCGTGCGGGCGTTACACTATCTGCGGGATGGTGTTTCGATTCCACTGCAGGTCTTGATAATGCATGAAATGGATTAATGCGGGTTGCAGGGAGGAATTTCGAAGGATTAGATTGTTTGATCGTTTTCACTGTTGGAGGAATTGCTTGAGTTTCTCATTTGTTTTGGTCGGATTCAAGATTCCTCCTATGTTTATTTGCTTGTCAGAGGTCGGAGGTCCGTGGGAAAGGTTTGCTTGGTTACGGCATAATTTTGTTGGCCTCTTTCGCGGGGTAACGGGCAGAGGAAACTCCAAAAAAAAAACGATGACAGAATCAAGTTGTTCGGAATGAGTAGCAGATGATGCCAAAGAGGAGGGGAAGCATCAGTGGTTGCTAGAAAGAGTGTAGAATCGGCAGAAAATGACAGAAATGGTGTGTTTTGTGCATTTCTGTGTAGGTTGCGAAGTGCTAATTTGGTCTTGGCGGTGAGGGGCACTGCCCCTTGACCCTACCCTATGCGCACCTGGGGCGCTACCCCAGGACCCCGCGGGGGCGTTGCCCTTCGACACCGTCGAGGGCGTTGCCCCCCAACCCCGTCGGGGGCGTTGCCCCCTGGACCCCCAGTCATTGCAGATATCAGTCGTGGGAGTCTAACCAGTTGAGAAGAGTTGAAGTTGTTGTAGGCATGGACTGTCTGTGTACCAGAGGCACTGGGAGTAGGTGTTGGCCGGGAGGCTGTCTTGGTGGATGCGTAGAGAGCTCGGGAGGAGCTAATCATCCAGTTGGAGGCAGTGCAACGACACTTGGCTCAGGGTACCGAGGAATTGAAAACAGAGAAAAGCAACACAGGTGGCTATCAAGGTTAGCTTCATTGAGGAGGCTGAGTGTTATGTTAGCAGAGGCTACAGGCACGGGACGAAGTGACAGTGATGTGTTAGAAGCAGATTTATCTTGTTGTAATTAATTTGTTAATGTATTTTGTTTGTTAATTTGTCTCAGATATTTTGTTAGTCGTCAGGAGACGACTTTTCTTTTTGGGGGGGATGGTGTCAGCGGACTGGATGGTCCCGGCGATGTTTCTGTAGTTGACAGAATGATGTCGTCGGTGTTTTGTATTTTGTAGCCGATGGGTAAATAGTTTGTAGCGGACATAATGTTTGTGGCCGACGGACTCCTTCGGGAAGGTTCGGTGGATAGTATTTATATCCCGTCTGGGATCGTTGTAAATTATCATCTTCTATCTTATCTTATGAAGCATAATGTATGTCTGGCATATGCGAATATAATTCTGCTATTCTGTTCCATTGTCCGTATGTGTTGATTTCTTTACCAGTAAGATAAGATAGAAGATGATAATTTACAACGATCCTAGAGGGGATATAAATACTATTCCTTGAACCTTTCCGAAGGAGTTCGTCGGCCACAAACATTATGTCCGCTACAAACTATTTACCCGTTGGCTACAAAATACAAAACACCGATGACATCATTTCGTCGGCTACAGAAACATCACTGGAACCATCCAGTCGGCTGACAATCCAAGTGAATACAACCAAGTACAAAGCCAACCTGAAGGCGTGAATGAGAAATATGAGCCCAGAAAGAAGTTACGGCTAGATTCGAGCTCTTCAAGTGTTGCATGTGGGAGAGAATATGGCTGCTAGGCACAGCTGTACAGCTGCAAAGTGCCCACACGTGGATAAAATGTCCAAACCCTAGCTAAAACTCTGACTCAATACTGCGTTCCCCTGAAGAAACAATGCAAAATCTCCAAGATGCTTCTGACTGCTAAGAATCCAAACCACTGTTTTGGGGGCTATGTCCCAAACAAGCAAAGCAAGAGGGTTTGGCATCCCAAATGCTGAAAGCTCAATCAGAGCCCAAAACCCAAATCCAAAATGTAATATGTCAATAATGAATTAGAACTTTCTCTTTACCTCCTTATAACCCATCATACTTAGCTCGAACCCTAAAAATGTCTCCATGTGGCGTTGGGTTATAAAATAATATATTTCTCATTTTTAAAGTGGTCAAGTATCCAGAAATTGACCTTTTTCCCAATAGAAAGAAATTTGTTCACCAAAATGCTCTGAGTCAAAAGAGAAATATTTAGAAAAGTTCAAGACCTTTCCAACGAGCTATTACACCAAGGGATACTCATCCAGATGAGGCCAAAAAACCCCTTATTACTCCAAAATGGCTATAACTTAGCCTTATTTAAATTATTAAAATGCTAACTTAGGGGAATATTTAAATATATTAAAATATTTCCCAAATAGCGAACTAATAGTCCAAACCACCTCTATAAGGTGAAACTGATCTCGTCAGCTCCTGTGACTAATGTGGGATAATCTGAAATAACTGACAATCTCATCCCTCAAAAATAGGGATACTCCTAAAAAATAGGAATGTCTCCGAATCTCCCGAAACTGAAACCATAGAATGATCTCGTGGAGACTCAAGAATGTAACACATCTCTACCTCGTAAAATGTAGGAAACTTCTACAATTAAGGAACTGCTCTCAACTGCTCTCCCACTGTCTGAAACTCCAAATTCGAACACTGTGTACCCTGATTGAGTCCCTAAACACCACTGCCAACCTACGAGATTCTAATGATAGGCCAACTCTATCGTCTCTGATGTCCACTCTAGAAAGGGGACATGACATTAGGATTAAGATTTCTACCAAGAATTGCAGCGACATGTACTAGACTAGATCAGAAGATAACATCCTTGTTTTCCAAATTGCATAATCTGCATTTGCTACATTGCCATATCCCATCTCTGCACTGCTGATTTTATCAACTTGAGACAACACCAGTGCATCATTCTTTCTTTGGCTTTGGGTTGTTGAGCATTTCACTCACTTTTTAACATTTGTGGATGCTAAATTTGGATAAACATGGTGAGTTAATGCACTAAACACAATAAGCTCTATCCAAATCAAGGCACATCTTGTTTTTAGAGAAAAATTAAGGTGTTAAATTTGTGTAAAAGACATGCTAACATAATCCTTAGGGTTTCTTTATGATATATACTTGCAATAATATGAACTGGTGCAGGTTGGTCTTTGCTTGAGATAGCCAAATATGGTGAGAATGTGCTTTTATGAGGGTGTGTTTTGTTTGTCCTTCCAAGAAGCTTTCTTAAAGACCACCAGCCATGAGGATGGCAAGCTACTACATAGCTAGAGGGCTAGGATTAGTTGGCATTTGGAAAGCTTTCCAAGTGACAAGTGGAATAAAAGAATGAAGGGGAGGAAACTTAGCGGGGACATGTCTTAAAATTAATGGGATCTATGCAGGTAGAGGTGTAAAAGATAGGCAAGTGGATGGAAAGTATTAAATCTTTCATTGAATGGTCGATATAGGAGCATGTGGAAGATCTATATGTGGGAAAGTGGAGATGTTTGAAATTGGAGGGTGGAAATACTTGTGGATTCAAATTGATGACGAGGGCTAAAAGCTGATATATTTTGAATTATTTTTTGATGGGTAATAGGCCGAAGGTGAGGTTAATTATTATAATTTGTTGTAATTAATTGTTATTATTATTTGTTAAGCTTGAGAACATTCATACTCAAGACCTTTTAGATAAGAGGCTCACAATTTACCGTTGTGTTATAGGCTCTTGCCTGATTTAGTTTGAATTTTAGTAAAAGGAAAATGATTTAATTATTCTAGAATAAAATAGAGGAATGAATTAACCTTATTATAAATAGGCACAACTTGTTTAGTTAAGTAATTAAAAGAAAGGTTCGACTCGGTTAATTGATTAAATAGGATTTATTTAATCAACTAGTGACATGAATCGATTGCTGAAGGGGGTTTAACTTAGTTAATTACATAAGATTCATTTATTTAATTATTGGGTGGAAGATCGCCTGATTAATTAAATAGCTTTATTGAATTAATTATTGAAGATGTGATGTAGGATTATTTATGTGGATTGATGGAATTGCGACAATGTTAGGTTAAAATAGGGCTGTGGATTTTAAATGTTTGCATTTTGTTCCACTTTGAAACAACATTGCAATTAAGGGAAGTAACATCATTTAAAAGACAATAAGTATAGATGTTTAATGAGAATGGATTGGTGGTGGGATGTATCAATTGTTTGGAAGAATAGGGGTTAAGAAATGTGTTAGTGATATCCCAGTGAGAAAGGAGGTGAGTGGGTGCTCTCTCAAAATGAGTACATTCGGAGGAATGGGAAGTGGATGAGAGGGTTTGAGAATAGAAAGAAGAAAATGGGAATGGTTAAATGATTGAAGTTAGGGACATGTAGAGATGACAAAACGATGTTAGGATGTGGATGATTTGGGAATGAATATGATGTGTATGTATGATGATTATGGTTGGCGCGACGGCGGTAGGTACATTCTAGGAAGGCAATATATATGCTTATGAAGAACCAAATTTTCTTGTAGCACTGCTCTTTGTGTACCATCTTTTGCGAGATGATGATGAGGGCTCAATATCTAGTGCATTTTTAGCTATTGTGAAAGTCCAAAAACTAAAAAAATTGCAAAAATAACCATTTGATATGGGACGCCAAGGGTGAGGGTACTTTGTCTTAATATTGTTCTCTGACAACCTTTGCTAAATGTTGGAGGGAGCAACTCTGGCTTGGATAGTTCTCTGTAGCCATGGGATGAGGATTCCCATTCTTGCAGGATGGGGAGGTCTGACTCGACTTGGTTGCAAAGCTCAATGTTCTATTTACAGATTATTGCAAATCCTTCAAGTGAAAGGCCTAAGGTGAATCCCTTGGAAGATGAGAAGCTTAGGGAGATATTGTTAGAAATGCATGGAAAGGTTTATCAAAAGATAGATTTTGAGCTGGAGGTTAAGGCAGTTGACATACCTGCGACGTAGGAGGAACAACAATTAAAGGAAGAGTTTGAAGAGGGCTATGATGGTCAATTGACTATCATCACACTCCTCATCCTACACTGTTGACTATCATTGCTCTCCTCATCCTACACTTGTGTGTATTGGTGCAGCTTTGAGACAACCAATTCAAAGCAATCAAAAGGTTAATCTCATTGAGGGTAATGTCCTTTGAAATTCGTTCTGGCAGTGCTTTGAAGGATGTTGGGCAACTAACTCAGAAGGGAACAAGATACAAATCATCTGTAAATAGTAGCATCTCAACCATCTTTGGAACCGCATATGTGTTTGTATAGTAAGTTTGCAAGCCAATATTCTACCCTATTGAACCACTTGTTGTTGACGTTGTCCTGAATATTGTGGACATTGCGAAGCTTGAGATTATGAATTTTAGAGACAAAAAAGTGTTGCAAAACTTGTGCAAGTCTTTTGATGAGACAAAGATGGTTAAGAACTTGTTTTTTGATAATAAAGCAGGCCATACGACTGGTATTCCCACCATGATTGAGGATGTTGAAGATGTTAATGTTGATCAAAAGTTTGGAATGTGGATAATTCATAATGCACTAAATGCTAATGTTGATGGTGTCATAGTGGTAGGGAAGTTACTGGAGCAAGATAATATGGATCTTGAGCTTGGCTTTGCCAAGGACATGGTTAAGGCAGGAATTCTCAATCCCTTGAAAGTAGTTAGAATTGCATTGGTTGATGCTGCAAATGTTGATTTCAGGGAATGTTTTTATAGTTGTCATATTTTAGAATTAGATAATGGAGAAGATATTTTTTACACCAATCTGATGTGGAGAAGACCCATTTCGAGTGTGTTGGAGCAAAGTTTGGAAACCTTGAGATTGTCTCAAGGTCTCATTCTTCTCTGAAATTTGAAATGGGAAGCAAGGGATGCTACTATGCACGGTTGTATTGGTTGGTCTTCATGAGAGAGATTGTTGGGGTATGAAGCCCAAGAGTCACATGATTGTTTGTTCTCCCTCAACTCTTCATATTCGAAGAGCTCCTTATAATGGCTGTGTGCAACCCATGTACTTTATCAGATATTGTCTAATATAAAGTGATTCCCTACTGGAGTGTGGACATAGGCAAGTTTGTTGAATCACGATAAATATTGTGTTCTTGTATTTTGTCTTCTTTGTTTATTTTTTATTCAGTTTCCTTGCTCATTTTATATTTATAGGTACAATAAATTATTTCTTTAAACAAAGAGAAGACTTGATTGCGAGGATTACAGGGATTCATTAGGAACCACAACTATATTAGAGGCAATAGTTGTTGTCTAGACATTGTATTCTATAAGAGTGATAATTAGAGGCATCGATTTGTGTAAGCAATACTACTCATCCTCATTGCATAGTTATATTGGCATATTTGACAAGAAAAAGACCATCGCAGTAAGTGCAAGACACACCAATTTATTATAGTATCTATCTATCTATCTATCTATCTATCTATCTATCTATATATGGGGAAAAGTGACTTTGCCTATGTTTGTTGGGACCATAAATGTGAAAGTTGATGGGTGAATTTTGAGTGTCGAAGTCGCAGATCTTGTCGATGTTGATATCAAAACCCTCGAAGATACTGCAATTATTGTAAGAATATTGGGAAAAAACTTGTCGCATGATAAAATTTGATCATGGGTTAGAGAGTTTTGGGGATGCAACTTCTTGGAGATACATTTCCTCTTGAAATAATTCTTTTTGGTTAAGTTCACTTCACTTGCTGCCTAGGATGAGGTTCTTAGTCACAAGTTTTGGAATTTGACGATCAATTTATGTATGTGCAGAATTGGGTTCCTTGTTTCAGCCCTATGGACTTTAATCCCTATTATGCGCCAGTCTCGATCTCCTTATACAACCTGCCTTTTGAATTTAGGTCCATCAGTGTTCTTGATAGGATTGGTAACTCTGTAGGGCAAACCATTGACATTGACTTGGGGAGTGATAATTTGGTTCGAGTTTCCAAAATCAATATTTTGGCCATTAATCATATTCCAAAGACAATTTTCTTGTCTTCATCCTTTAGGAATTGGCACCAAAATTTGGAAATAGATAAAGAGTGTTTCTTTTTCCTTCGATGCTGGAGCTATAGGCATAAAGAGGCTTACTACCCCATCCCTCCTACTACACGCTGGATGCCCAAGAAAATCTTTCTGTCAATTCATCGCCAATTCTATTGTGAGTCGATAATTTCCTAGGGACTAAACCGAGTGAGGCTTGCAAGGCCATTACTCTATTTGAGGCTTTGGCGGACATCAACAATGACTCATAGGCGGATGCTGGTGACATAAAAAATTGCTCACAGGCAGACGTTGTGACATCAATTATGGCTCACAGGCAGATGTTGGTGACATCATCAATGGCTCATAGGTGAATAACCTCACTCATGTCATCGACCAGATGATGGTGAATTCATTGATCGTAGCATCCCATATGTTGATCCTTATCAAATCCATGACAAACTGGATACTATCAAACCATGATCGATCCCTCAATCAACAACTCAAATCCTTAGGAGTGATCCAGTTAAGAAGCGAACAAGAAGGAAGACGAACAAACAAAAAAGGCAGGAATATGCTTTGGTCACTGATCAGTCTTCTATCAAACTGTACTTCACTCGATCAAGAGGGGTCGTGCCCTCCCTTGATGGACATTGATGATTCTCTCTTAGATTCTATTTTTGCATGGTTGAAATTCTTTGGGGTTGCCAGTCTTGTGTTTCTCTACTATATCTGGGTATTCTAGGTTGAGCATTCATGGTTGGTCTCATGATTATTGATTGTCACATTCATATCTTGCTAATAGTTTTTCTCCCTAGAGCTATCCTTGTTAAGGAAGTGGGCCAACATCCCTAGCAGGATTCACGACGTGGCTTAATCGCCTCTTGTGTTCTAGAAGTCATGTGGTTGTATCGCGAGTTAACAGGTTGATATTTTGATGTAGTGGCACATATGATAGCTAACAAGTGGTATCAAAGCTTGGTCACAAGTTCGAATCCGCATGACTGCAACGAGTTACACTAGAGGGGTATTGTTAAGGCAGTGGGCCAGCATCCCTTGTAGGATTGTGATGTGGCTTAACTGCCTCCTGTGTTTTATAAGTCGTGTGGCTATATCGCATGTTAACAGGTCGATCTATTGATGCAACTGCAAACATGACGGCTAATGATCCCCAATTTATTGACGATTGGGGAGTAGATTGGCAGTGTTGTGTCAAGACTTTGATGGTGTTGCTGCATATCCTCTTGTGGCCATTTCTTTGCGCTTTGACTATCCAACCCATTCATTACTTGGATAGCTTATAATATTTTATCTTTGGTATCTGTTATCACTATATTTCTCGATCTTCCTCTCATTTGTTTCCTCCAGTGGGCTTGTTTTGATTGGACGATTCCAAGCCATGTTGGCTTCTGTGCACGGTTGCACTCTTCGTGTAATTAATTTTGATTTTAATAGAAAGGGTGCTACCAACATGGTAGCAATTTGCCTATATATATATGCAATAACCCTAATCAGTTATAGCTTAAACAAATTTCAATTTCCTTTGTTGTAGTTTTGAGCCAATGTCAATTTACAACCAAGAAAAATAAGATACTGAAATGATTGGATGTGTTTCTTCATCAAATGGGCTCATATTTATAGTCGCCAAATGGCACAAGTTTCCCAAATGAACTTCACTTAAGAAGCTTCCTCCACACAACATTAAAATATAATAAAGTGTCATAATATATTTTATTAATTGCTTTTGGCTCCAAAACTAAACTTTTCCACCATAACATAATATTCTGACACAAAAGGCTACTGTTTCTTGTTCTATGATTTAAAACTTTTCATTTCGGTTCCAATGAGCTATGATACTGAGGTGAGCAACATACAATACCAAAAAAAATAGAAACCTTGACATATTTAGATGAATAATAATAATTCACTCGTCTTGCGAAAACAACTGAAGAAGCATCAGGATCAAAATCTGACAACACTAGAGTGATTTTGATGAAGAAAGACGATGAATGAACTTGAGGGGGTGACTTACTATAAATAGACGCTCCCTCCAAGATTTTTTGTAGCCCAAATCTGAAGCCCGAAATAAAAAACTAAGAGCATCACCCAACTCCTCTAACTCAACTGAGCTCATCAGAACCAACCGTTTGACTTACGATAAATAGTAAGTCCCTCAAATGGAGCGAAAACACACCATAGGTTGCTAGAAGGCCTATAACCCCACAACTGAGACACTCAAATCCCACTGTCATTTCACAAGGGTCACAATGGTGAACTGACCAAGCCAATTGCAAGAACTTGCTAAAAATGGGGACATAAAAATAACTGAATGTGATCTTAGCTTGACATCCAATGACAAGGAAATAATGTGTCAAGATGTAAGTACTAATTCACCTTGTTTTGAAACTTTTAGGGCTCTCTATGATGAAGATCTTAGAGCTTAAAGATTAATTGTTTGTCACTTGGGTCCAGCTCTATGCTTTCAAATCCAATTGTTGTGATTATGGACATGATTTTTGCATGGAACTGATCCGATGTGCAAAGGCTTAATATAATAGAATATGCTTGATTTAATTCATCTTCCTTAATCTTGATATCTAAAATGCTGCAAGGGCTGATGGTGATTGAAAACGCCTTTGGGGAACTTGTTGGATCACAGGGCTCATATTATCCTAAGTTAGATCCTTGATTAGACTAACATTATTGTCTTGAGCGGAAGCATTGAAGACATCAAGCAAACATCTGTAGAATGATATCATAAGTAGATAATGGATAGTAAATTTTGCTTTAGCTCTTAGTTCTAGATTTTCTTCTCACATTCCAACATTCCATGATATTTTTCAAATAAGTGAATGCATGTTCTTAAGTACAACAAGAAGAACACAAACCAATGCAATACACTAAGTTGTGTTATGACGGCTATTGTAGTGGTAAGAAACGAATAAATTTGAATTTAGAAGTGAAGGGATCAGACTATGACTGGAAGTGATTTGGTTCAAGTTTTCATTTTTTAGATATGACCGAGGGTGCTGAAGAATAGGTCTAGGGATCAAGCATGAAAATTTGAGTATCAGTTGGGGATTACTATTAGTGATGAAAAGATCAGAATTTTTGGTGAACAATTTTCACATGCAATTATGCCACTTGTAAGCTGATCATTGCATTTACTCCACTTAAACCAAAGTTGGCTCAAAACACATATTATAATAATGCAGTGAGTTTTCTGATGCATTTATAAGTGGCATTTCCTAAACACTTCTATTTTTAAGAAAAAAATTGACGGTGCACTTCCCTATCCCCATTCTTCATAATTGTGTTTTACAGATCAAGTACTACTTTGACTTGAGGCTATTAGATAGGGTATGTGTTAGATATGGAAACAAGCAATTTAAATGTTTTTGCTAAGCATTCAAGTCTTCAATTAAATTTAATTTGCAATTTCAATTTTTTATTCTTGGGGATTTGACCCATGTGTTTTTATTATTTAAGTCATTTCAAGACGTCCTTTTCGAATATTAATCTACAAGGAAAAGGTATCCACGTGGCACATAAAGACCTCTAAGCATTTGTAAGTTGTGAGAAGGAATTGCCAATGCTTCTAGCCTCTTTCTCCAACAGCATTGGAGCACACAAGTCACCCCTATGTCGTAGTTGTACTTGCAGTTCTTGTGGGATTAACCCAAATACAATCCAATCAGGTAGTTTTTTAAGTTTAGAAGTCTTTTTGATGGGAATGTGTTTTTTCCTGTATCACAAATTTTAGTCTTCTGTTTGAAAAATTTGACATTGTCAACATCATACATTGACTCTTCTCTCATGAGAATCATGCACTACTAGTTGCAAGCTGTGAAACTTGATTGGAAACTAGAGTAGGAACTGTTGGCAATGGGCGAGTGTCTTCCGTGAGGTTCATGACATGGCTTAACCGCTTCTGTGGATTCTATAAGTCTAGTGGTTGCATCAGGCATTAACAAGTCGGTCTTTTGGTGCAACAATAACCCTATTTTGTAAAAAGTGGTATCAAAGGTTGGTCACCCGTTTGATTCACGCAGGCCACGACGTGTGACACTGGAGGGGGATTCTTGGCAATGGGCCATTGTCCCTTGTGGGGTTTGTGACATGGCTTAGTTGTCTCCTATGACTTCTCTAAATCCAGTGGTTCTATTGGGCATTAATAGGTCGATCTTTTGGTGCAACTACAACCCTAGCTTGTAAATGGAACACTATCACTAAAATAGTTAACATTACTAATATTTGAGTGTTATCTATATGAGTGTTTCTAGCCTCTTACCCTGATAAAAAAAGATTTTGAAGTATGCAATACTTTATAGATCACCTATCTCTTAGTTATAAGCATTGTGGGATTAATCATTTACAACCCAATCATGTACTTATATTAAGTTTTGAAGTCTTTGATGTGAATTTGAATTATAACTTTTTTTGGACTATTAAGTTATATTTATTGTTTAAAAATTTTGAAATTATTCAAATCGCAAGTTAAATCCTCCTATGATGAGAATTATGCACTATCAGTGAAAATGCCATTCTCCATCTGTGGAATTTGGTTGGACACATGAGTAGGGACTTTGTCACTAAAACACTTTACATATTAATATTTTACAGTTTTACTTATGTACTACTGAATTAGTTGTTGTGTAATGTTCTTTGAGATTGGAAACTGAGAACTGATCAGTATCTTTTGCTTCTGTAACAGGTTTTAAACTTTATGTGGCTTAAATTCCTGTTGATCTGGCGGTATTTCAGATTTTGGGCATTGGTATGTACATCACGATTTTACCTGAGATTCTTTAGTTTGTGGCAGAAAGTGGCACACAAAATAAATAAATTATTCTAGGATTTGAATAACAGGTGGTGATGTCAATTTGTTGGACTCCGAAATTCTCTTTAGAAACATCTATCCACTTTTTATGGATGCAAGGCTGCACAAGATATTTAGTGTTAAACTTTATTTAATTAATTAAGTTGTCAAGAATTTCATGTTATTCTAATGGAGGTGTACCTTGAGAGTAATCTACTATTTATCATCAATGATTTAGAAGCTTCTGTAATGGAAGAATTTTAGTTTACTTTACATGTATATTAGGATGAAAAAATTCAATATAATGGCTGTTTTCTAAATCTGGGGATGGTTATTTGGTTACAATTTTAGAATTGATATTACACACATTTATATTTGTTATTTAGCTTTCATGATGCTGAATTATATAAGCATTTCAGCTTGTAGTTGGAAATGTTTCTATGGTCTTTTTGTTTGCTGGATGTGCTTATATGACATTTCTGTTCCCCGCAGTAATCAATGAATATTGAGTGCAAACATATTTTTTATGTAGTTCTAGCAAGTATATATGAACCCGCTATCATTTTGTTGAACCTTGTTTTTCTTGTCCTTTTTTGTGAAAATTTGTGCTTGAAATTTATTTTCATGTTTTCTTTTCCTTTTGTTGGGTTCAAAGAACAAACTTTCTGATGAAAACAGATTGGAGATATGCCTGATCTTACAGCTACTGAATAGATAATTTATACTGATCTTACAGCTACTGAATAGATAATTTATACTAAAATCACAAGCCACTGAAATGACACCTTACAATTCAATAGTTTATACCATAGTAGCAGAAAATCTGCAACAAATTGCGATTAATCTAGAATTGGGGTCAATGCCTGTTAATTCCCGCAAAAATCTGCTCAAATTGGCCAACTATGGTCAAAAAATTTTTGGGCAAAAAAAACTGCATATAATTGGCAAAAAATTTGCTTTTAAATCCTGATTGATAGCTAAAAAGGGCTGGGGTTGCTGGTTCCAAGAAATCCATAAAAGGTGCCAAAAAGCACCCCATTTTCCTATTTATCAGCACCGTGCACACTGCAAAACTTCAGTTACAAACAATGAGCTTGAGCAGCGCAAGTTGTGAAAAACAAGAAGAAAACTTCTGCAGTGAATTCTACTTGCTGCGAGCCATGAGAAGCAAGGAGAAAATGCCATTTCCATCAGCCGCATCTCATCATTTTCATCGCCTTTTCCAGTTATTCTGCTTATTTTCATCAACATAACCAAGTGCCTTGACATCAATGACAATCTTTTCAGCAGAATACTCAGCTACAGGTTTGAGTAAAATATCAGTAGCGTTAATTTATTTGAAGCAGAGCTGGGTGCTTTGAATTAATGAGAGTAGAATCACTTTCAGATAGGTAGCAATATCTGTTCCAAAAAGACAGAACAGCATATTTGGTGTTTGAGTAGACTGTTTTTGGCTGAAAGATATCTGCATTGTTAAGGGAGATATTATTTTTTGGAGTTGCGTGTGGGGAGTAGTAATTGTACTGAGTAGGGTATGCTATTTTACAGCAGTATATAAAGAGAACTTGTTAAGAATTGCTCCAGGTTTCAGTGTATTTTCGGGGTTGGTGCCTCAGCTGATCCTGGTTAGTGCTTTGAGGAGGGTTGGTGCTCTTAAATTGAGGTTGGTGCCTCAGCTGATCAGATTTGATGCTTCAAAGAGGGTTGGTGCTCAATAATGTTATCTGGGTTGCTACCCATTTTTGTTTATGAAAGATATTATATGCCATGGATTTTTACCCGAAAGTACCTTTTGTAGAAATCTGGTGTCCTTGTATTAGTTCACTGAAGATTACTACATTCTTTCTTATCTTAATCTTATGCTATTAGTATATTGGATCGCTGCTAACAAATACATTTCTGTTTAGGATGGTCTACTCTTCTAACCTTAATTGTAGTTATTAACTTATTTCTTTGTTTTCTGCTCCTCCACAGAAGTAATTGCACCCCCATCTTAAATAAATGTCCTTTTCCTAGTTTTAAGGAGTTGGCCCTAGGCCAATGTTTTTTTATTTTAATTTGGTTACCAAACAGGTCAGCTGATAGAGAATAAATTCAGTCAGTATTCTTATCCTAGTTAGCCCAATACTATTATTACTTATGTATATTTGTTTATGCTAATATCAAGACATTTTAGGAGTTGTAGGTCAGCCTCAGGGACAGGGCAACCCTCTCCAATGTTTACCATTTCTTCCCCTTGCTTCTTTTTTAGTTCTTTTTTCTCTTCAAAAGCCTCTAGTTGACATTTTACTTCATGTACAACATCAAGGGTTGATTTTCAGCATGTTTTTGTTGGATACAATTCTTCAAATTGTATGTTGTCATTGATGTTACACAAATGTTAGCATTAACCGAGCAAATCACAGTGTTAACCAAGTAGTCGGGCAATGAAGGAATCATAGTGTTAACCGAGTAGTCAGGAAATGAAGAAATCACAGCATTAGCCAAGTGGAGTCGGGCAATGGAGAAGTCACAGTGTTAACTGAGTACTCGAGCAATGAAGGAATCACAGTGTTAAGTGAGTAGTTGGGCAATGAAGGAATCGCAGTGTTAATTGAGTGGCTAATCCCAGTATTAACCGAGTATCATTAGATTACACTTGTTAATTAATTGACTAATTGAGGCTGATTAGTTGGATTTTTAATGCCTATTTGAAAAGGTATTCAAGCCGACTTGGCAAAGTTTATGATATATAAGAAAGATCAAGAAGTGTAATGAAATGTACAGAGCAAGGAAAACACGATGGATACGTGATCGAAGAAAAAGGAAGAGTAGGCAAGTGTGGAAGATAAGAAGCAAAGAATATTCTGATCATCAAGGATCCAGAGGTCAAGCCAAACAGAGATCTGAATCTGCAAAAGAAGTTGCTTCATAAATTAGGTCAGATTACTGTTACCTTCTAACCATTGTAGCAGCGAACAAATCTCCTAACAAAGTTGACTTAACAATTAGATTGTAAATCCTCTAACAAGCTGACATTTCAAGATTGAAGTGTTTGAAGACCTCTAACTAGGCAACTCCTAATAGGGTGATCTAAATCCTCTAACAGGGTCATACTTAACAGTATGTATTGTAAACTTTAACAGGGTTGGCTCCTAACAACACTCACTTCAGAAGAGTGAAAAATATTGTAACTAGTTGCATGGTGGTTTTCCCAAATTAGGTTTCTACATTAAATCTTGGTATCATCTGTGTTCATGTTATTTGCTTTATGCTTTATGTTTCTGCAACTAAATTACTAAAGGTTAAAATAGATTAATAATCATAGGACTGCTTTGTTAACCCAATTACAGCAAGAACTTAGTTTTAACCGAGATGGATAGAGAATTGCATGATCAGTGAAAAGTTTGATTTGACATCTAGGGATAGGGAATTGTTTTTGTGGTAACTGATTTACCCCTCCCCTCTTAGTTACTCTCGTCATTTCCAATAGGTTTAGCATCATGGTATAGTATTTGACATTTGTAGAAGGTGAGACTTCAAGTGATTAATACCTCCCTCATTATATTTGGCTTTTCCATGAGAACATATTATTTTACCTTTTTTAAAAAATTTGGGGATGGCATGTTTCCAAGAAGGATCCTTTCTAACTAAACTTCGGGTAGACATTATGCTTGAAATTTTGGAACAATTTGTAAATGAATTGCAAGCTACAATAAATTATAAATGATAAAATATAGCATTGACACTTTCTAATTAGATTAAAATTAAAAAAGATGAAAAAACTAAGAACAATTAGGGTTTACAGCTAAATAATTAAGGGAAAATACAAAAAAACAGCTAGGGTTTGATTATTGGATACCTAGGGTATTTTTTTGATTAACTTAAAATAAAATTAAAAAAAGAAAAATGTACAATAAAGGGGAAGTTTAAAATTTAAACAATCAATAAACAACAAAAACTTCTTCAAATTCGCTCCAAAGATGAAGAAATGCAGCTCCAAATTAGCAAAGGCCTCCTTCAAATCCTTCTTAAACTCCTTTAAATGTGTGAATGCGAGTTACTAACTTTTGCCCAAATGATACTTGTCTATCTTCTCTACAATTGATTTGCTAGTTTTCTCTTTTATGACACACTAGTCTTGTTCAAATGACTCTTTTTCACTCCTTGTGCTTGAAAACAATAAGAATACGTTTTAGGGCTGAGAAGGAACATATAGATGGCCTTTTGTTTATCTGAAAACTGTTTTTTAAAATTTTTATTGTCACTTCTTACTAGCTGGGTTCGTCACTTCTGGTGCTTGGGGCTCTTTGAGTCTGGCAGACCCAACGAGTCTGCCTAGATTCTTCTAGAATCTGCAGTTGTTGAGTATTGGGCCGGGAGACTCAGGACAACTTGCCTGGTCCTGGACTCGAGTCCAGGCAAGTCCTGAAAATACGATTCAATAGCATAAGAATCATTTGTCAAAAGTATTTCAACTAGAAATATCTGTTGTTCTTACATGCCAAGTGTTAATAAAAGTATCTACAGGTTTCAAGAGCTTGGTTATATTATCTTGGTAGGGGATATTACAGATCATGAATTGAATCCTAAAGATCTCTTTGATATTTTTATCATGAACATGGCTGTTCTGAAATGAAGGCTTTTCCTGGTATTCATAGCTGGCGGATCCTTTGTGGGAATCAAGAAGATGATAATCTCTTTCCAATAATGGAAATGTCCCTAGACTATTCAGTGGGAGATATGAAAACTTTATGGTACCTATGCCACATGACTTCCATTGATAACCATTCATTATGTAGACCCAACAAAGTGTTGTATTGATAGTTTTCTTTTTAAATTCCTCTAGTATTCATGGCTATATTGGGCACTTCTAATTGGAATACTGTCTAGATGCTTTATCATGGCTAGAGGTCTTGATAGTTTGTTGAGGAGCTCTTGCTAAATAAGCATTCATGTCACATATATGACACATAAAATAGATATTCTCACAGTCTAAGGATTCCTTAAAAGAGGTTTCTTCCAAAGTTATGGAAAAAATAAGTGAAAATATACCATTGACAATTTTTTAATGACGAGTCCTCTACAGGATCAGAACTTGTTCTCTAATATCTCAAAAACATGCCAACTTGGCTTTAGCACTAGGCACTAGGTTCCTCCTGGATTAACTAACTATTTTCTCTAATCTTCATATAAGATAATTATATCCAGCCGTTAGACTGATTCATTAGGACCTATCACTTTCTAGTATTTAAATATCCACGAAGTTATGATGGTCATGGACAGAACTCAACAAACTAGGGAGGGTCCTGCCCCTAAACTTTATTTTAATCCTCCTGATATTAGTTTCAAATTTCAATATCCAATTCACTTGCCAAGTTGGTGGTAGGTTTAGAAAATGAGATCACAACCCTATGGCCCTTTTGAAGGAATTAAAATACATTCTCCTTGGAATTTTCATGCAATTTGCCTTCTAGAATATTTCCAAGGGCAAGACTAAGTGAGGACACCTCATCCAAATCCCCAATCTCTGCTATACTGTCAAATAGTATGCTACATTCCTATACTCAAGAACTACATTCCCAGTTTGAAATCCTTAACTACTATGATTTCCCATATTTAATTCTCATTCTTCCCACAGTATGCTTACAAGTTTTGTTGCTTCTATAACTAGCTTTAGGAAAAATAATACATCAGTGTTACTTAGTCTCGAGCCACATTGTATAGATATCTTTGTAGTGGATTTTTGCTTAACATTTGCCATTAGGATTGGAATCTCTTAACTGTAGAATTAAATAGTACCTGGACTTGATTACAAATTTGCAACATATATGAATGATTTTGGTGCCTAGTTCCTGCATGACCGTTAACATTTATTTCTACTGACCGGCTTTTTTGAATGGGAGTTGGTGACTTGAAGTTAAACATGGCCAGTTCTTTATTTTCTGGGAGGCATCTGCTAATTTTCCGTGGCATAATTTGTATCTAATCCCAACATGGTATGACTATATGCAATCTGAGTTGCAAATTCAATTGAATAATGAAAAAGACAATCCTTAATCAAAGGCATCATCATGGTAATGTTAGGTTTGCATAGTCTCAGGGTTTTGTCCGATTCTTTTCTCTTTCATGTACTCTATACCTCTTTGTAACTTTCTGGACCCAGAGTATTGTATAGATTTGAGTTAATAAAACTTTTGCATGTGCGGCAGTGAGCTTATTGAGTTTGCATCCAAGAAAATCAAGAACTAAGAGAGCAGGACAGTTGGAGTTGGCAACACATTCTCTCCATAAGGCATAGAGTGTTTGTTGACTGAAGTCCCTGGAGCCCATCCATTGGACAAGTTTGGTGAAGAAACACCATAGTGAGACAAAAAATGCCTAGTGTCAAGCTTGATTGGCCCAATGATCAAACAACTAACTAAAGACTGCATTTTTCATAAGCCCATTTTACCCCAACTCCATGATCTTGAGTGCCTTGAATATGACGGTTTTGAGCTTGTAGGCACTTAGTGATTGATATGAGTTCCTGAACTAACATGAATCCCAGCTATAAATTTTTGACCTTGATGCCACTATCAGCTTCAAGAACTACAGTAAGAATAAAGCAGGAAAGAAATTCAGGTTCTATTTAGGCAATGCCAATATATTGCTGTTGTAAGACCACATTCTCTACTGTAGATGGCCTGGATAAATGATTTCATGGACGTGAAAAGCTTGCCTTTGATTTGGGTATTGACATGATAATCTGTCAAGTGTTTAGAACATTAACTTGGAAGCTGAAATCATTTTTTTTCAGTCCAAATCTTGCCAAGCCCGTTGAGCTGTTACACATGGTTGTTGGTTTTCTTTTAAATAGTTTTCTTTGGATGTGTATAAACTTATTCCCATTTCAGATGCATTATGTTTGGATGATTTTCTTTTTAACTCGTCCTACAGCGTTGAGCAAGACAGAATTTAGAACTGCTTCAATTTCCACTATACAATTGTTATTTGTTTATTAGTTAATCTTACAAAATTGATACGCTTAAATAATAATCTAAATTAGTTTTTGGTTGCAGATTGGAGGTATCGAAACTCCTGAGAACATGCCTCGTTGTATCAATAATTGTTATGATCTTGAAGGATTTTGGAAAAGTTGGCATGCATCTTACAATAGATGGCTTGTAAGGTATTAAATGTAAACTCATAGTTGTGAATACAATGTGAGCACAAATTCAAAGTTAAGTTAATAATGTGGTTATCATTTGGTGGCATTCACCATTTCACTTTTTGATCCTCTTAGGTATTTGTACATTCCACTTGGGGGTTCTCAAAGGAAATTACTTAATGTTTGGCCAATATTTACATTTGTGGCCATATGGCATGACTTGGAGTGGTATGTTTAATATTTTTTTTATTTGACTGCTATGCTAATTATTTTTACTTTATATTCACAAAGATATTGCTTTGAGACATGCCTTATTGCATTGTAAAGATCCTTGTATCCTCTGACCATTGCTTGAAGACTTTCTATTGTAGGAAGCTTTTGTCTTGGGCATGGGTGACTTGTGTCTTTTGGATGCCAGAAGTACTATTCAAGTCAATCATGCGCACATCTCATGTGAGAATAATTGATTCACCTATTTTCATTAGCATTTAATGTGCCTATTTCCTCTTCTTTGTTTTTGTATTATGTTGGCTTCACAAGACTATCAATTATAGTTTTCTTAAGTATTTGCCAAAGCCATAAAATATATCTTCAGTATAAAGTCGTTTGGGTTAAAAGTATACCATTATTGTTAAAGATTTTGCTATTTATGGCTATAATTTAGTTTTCATATATAACGCATACAACAACCTAGGTATATGTAAGATTTGTTTAATTTCAATTTACAATTTAAAGATCAATGGCTTGTTGCTAGGTTTACATAAATCAATCTTTGTAAATGCAGTGTATAAATTGAAGATACACATTTAAAATGCTAAATAAATATTTACAGAGTTTAATGCATAGCTTATTTCCATTAAATATGTAAACTGCATTGTTTCCTGCTCTTCAATTTAAATGGTTTTATACTCAAATAGTTAAAACTTCATTTTGAAAGATCTTCTCATTCGGATGTTTTCATCGCTAAAGATGTAATCTGTGTTGTTATCTTGCCCTCCAATTTCAATGTGCCTCCCTCGCTATAAGAGGATGTGCTAAAGTCACCTTTCTAGTCAAACTTGATATTAAAGTGTCTTCACCTTGGAATGTTTAGTCAAGTCCCTAGTCTCACCAAGATAGATAAATAGTGGTACCCATATGGATATTACCAAAATATGCTTGAGATGAGCTCTGTTCAAGGACTCTCACATTAGAGCTACATATAGAATACTAATTCATTATTTTATCTTATCTGCACCATCCCAATGAGATCACTAATACCCTACTCTACAAGTGGTTCTCCCCATGGTAATTTTGCTTGTAGATTATAAACTTCTTTTGGGAGATGATTGCAATATGAGGATCATTAATGCTTAGCCCTGTCAATGCTCAGAGATAAACTTATCTGAAGTAAGAATTTCAGTTCATCACATCCTATTCCAATTTGATTTGGATTCCAAGATACACTTAGGGATAATATCATAATATTCTAATCATGAACTATAAATGTGTTATATACGTGGAAGCAATGCTTCTATTAAAACATTGATTAGATGCAAAACCATATTAGAACTGGAACATAGAAACTAATTGATGTATGTACTGTGCATGCATACTCTTCAGTAAGATGGACAGCCGTCTATTTTCTACTACTACTTCTGTATAATAACCATGCAGTGATATATAATAGCATTAATGTACACATCTTGTTAAAAATTGATGAAGGCTAAATATTTCTTGTGAATGTTGTTATCACTATACTTGTGATTCCTCACCTTCACATGGTTAAGCTTAACACTTTCACATGCACTTGTTGAATCAAGCTCACATGGAGGTAACAGCATTGTTAATGCTTGCCAATACATGTGAATGTGGCTTAGCAATTTGGTCTGGAGGTATTTGGAACCTTAGCAAAGTTACTAATAAAGATTACATGGGCTCAACTTCGATGGCACCATGTTTGATATGTGCAAAGTATTCTTCTCCACAAATGCTTGTGCAACTTGTGGTGGAGATAGATTAATGATCTTGGATATTTCAGGAAACTGATCAGAATGTTCAAAATTATATGATGCCATGTCACACAAATTCATGCTGTAAGACACAGGGCAATGCCTTCCTTGCTGGTTTTGGGCTTTCCAAGAGCCACTGCAACAATACTGGCTCTGCCTGCCAAACAAACAGCCTGCACAAACTTGCTTGCATAGATGCACCAAAAAAGAACAGAGGCATCTAAACTTGCAAATACATTACCTACTTCAAGATGCTAGATCTTCAAAAGTGAAAAGCCACACACTAAAGATTTACAGAGATTCAGATCAACTGCAGATCTGAAGTGACTGCATTTTTGAAAGCATAACAAAGATTGGCAGCAACCACTAAAATACTGGTCATGAAGCCCAAAATATTTATACAGAAAATGCTGCACTTGAACACATCCATGAAGCTCATCTGGCTAATTAACCAGGTATTATTATATCATCTCAAGTGATCACTTGAGACAATAATTATCATATTTAGTAAACAATAACTGATCCTCCCAGATGACATGAACAACCAGAACCGCTACCTGCTAATTATAAAGTCCACCAACCATGCAGCAATTATAATTTGTTAGTACTACAGTTAACATTAACTATTCGATTAAATATTGTGGATCGAAGGGCTGTGAGCTAATGTTAATGGATGCGCAGCTTGACTTTATTTGAATATAAGAGGTCATCGTATTGTCTTCTACAATCAGGCAACAAGATCATAACTAACGTTGGAGATCAATACAGCAATCAGATATAAGATGGTCGATAAATATAAATCTATATGGAGATATGTAGCAGTTTGTCAAGACTCAGATTTATAATAAAAGACAAGTACATATGTTGCTCATTAATATTTGTACTGGTTACATTCTGATATACATTCTGCAATCTCAGTTGCTTATGGTATTATTCAGGCAGTTCGATATATATGCTTGAATATCAATCTCAACATATATAGTCAATTGGATAGATATTTCAGAGGTATACTTGTGTTGAATATATAAAACTAAAATTGCTATTAGTCTGACACCAAATTGAACATGGTATCAGAGCAGGTTTAAGAAGATCAAATTCAGACTTGTAATATTAGCAACTAGATATTTGATTTCTCTTCAAATATTCAAGATGGTGAATGGATTGAAGGTTGAGGACAGACTCAAGGGCTTCAAATTTCACATCTTGGAAGTTTAGAATGATGCTGGTCTTTGAAGAAAATGACTTCTCTGGTTTTGTGCTAGAAAATATTCCTTTACCCATTGATGAAAATGAGTTAGCGAAGTGGAAGAAAAATAGCATCAAGGCAAAGAAGATGCTAACAGATTCCATAAAGGATCACATTGTGCCAATCTTCTCTAAAGTTCAGACAGCTAGATTAATGTTCATGACATTGGAGAAAATGTATGAAATCAACAATACAAGCAGAACACTCACCTTAGAACAGAAATTACATCACATCAAGATAGTTAAAGGAGAATCGATAATGTCTTTTTCTATGAAGATTAAGAACTGAGAAATCAACTCTGTACCATTGGACATATTGTTGATAGCAAAGAATTGTCGATATTGGCTTTAAATGGGCTTCGTGATTCTTGGGAGTCTTTCATCGAAGGGATTAGTGCAAGATGAAAATTTCCTAAGTTTGATCATTCAAAGACAGATTTTATACAAGAGGAATCAAGATTGATTACAAAAGGCATTAGTAAAAATTCTACAAATTAAGATATTCATGTCCTTACCGCACTCTCCTCAAAGAAGAAAGGTAAGAAAGGTCACTTCAAAAGAAAGAAAGATAAGGAATCCAATAATGGTTCTACATTTAAAAGAATAAAGGATATTTCTAAAGTCCAATGTTTTAGATGTGACAAATACGGTCACTATGCAATGAAATGTCCAAATAGGCCTAAGCCTCAAACATCCATTGTTGAAGTTGGTGAAACTATTCCGAAAAAGGATTTGGATTGATTCATATTCTATTCAGCCCTTTCAAGTCAAGTGCCTTCAAGCCATAGAACTTGAATAATTGATAGCGGTGCATCTCGACACATTACCGGATTTAGAGGACGTTTTAATGAGTTAATGCACGACAATTCATTTGGCAAGTGACCATTGGGGATGATTCTAGTCATTTCATGGAAGGAGTTGGGACTTCCTCTCTTAAACTATTCTAAGGCATTTCCTTGCAATTAAATGATGTACAACTTGTTCCAAGAATTAAGAGAAACCTTGTCTCCACTTCAGCTTTGGAAGAAAGTATATCACATTGCATTTGCAGATGGCCAAGTCCTTGCATAGCCAAAGAAATCAAACATCAAGATGACTCAAGTCATTGGAGTTTGTTATTGTAATGTCCCCTTTTTAATTCGACATGGTGTTAATCGTGGATTTGCCTATTCTAGACTCTCGTAGGCAAATGGGGTTGATGAGAGAGTCATTTTTTTGGCATTATTTGGTGATTACATGGCTCATTGTGCTCTTGGAGATATTATTTTATTTATATTTTATCATCACTTCTTATACGGGGCCTACATGTTATAATTCTAAGTTGAGTTGCACTTTTATTTTACAAAGTTATTTATTATAAAAAGAAAGTGCATTATAATGGGATTTTATAATGGATGTTTCTAGAAGTTCTTAGTAACTTCTTAGAAAAGGATGTTTCTAGAAGTTCTTAGTAACTTCTTAGGAAAGTAGATAAATAGAGGGCTTGGACTCCCATTTGGATACACGGGATTTGGTAACTCAACTACATCTTCTATGATCATTTGTGGAGCTTGATAGTCTGCAAATATTCAGCATAATCCTTGAGAACGATACGTCTTAAAAGATTGCATAACTGCAGAATTGAAAGACCTTCTGAAGGGTTGCACTTTGGAAGTGGTGTTCAGCCATTTCAAGTTGAGCTTAATTTGTATACTCAAACTACCTGAGAGTTTGAGTTTTTGAAAGCAGATCTAAAAAAGCAGTCCGAAAAAGCAGATCCGAAAAAGCAGATCCGAAAAAGCAGATCCAAAAAAGCAGTCCGAAAAAGTAGATCAGAAAAAGCAGTTCGAAAAAGCAAAGCGAAAAAGCAGATCCGAAAAAATCAAGTGAAAAAAACAGATCGGAAAAAGAAAAGCAGAAAAGGCAGCATTGGAGAAAATTATACAGTCATCTACAACTAGGTTCCTTTGTTAGCATTGCATTTTAGGTGTTATAAGTTTCAGTTGTAGGTGTGCATTATACCAACATTATCATTTTTGTAATCCATGTAAATGCCAAAAGTCTTGGCCATATTTCATGAGCATTGTATTAGAAATTTCATTGCAACTAAGGAGATAATAGTTGCTGGTGTCATTTGAGCAATTCAATATCATTATTTATTAGCTAGTTAGTTTGCATACCAACTGTTTGTAAAAGTGCCATTTGGCTGTAGGTGTTCATTTCTCATGTTTAGATCATATATATGCATTGTATATTGCCAAAATTAGTTGCACATTCATGTTAGGTCATTGTTTAGTCAATTTAGAGTCTGCTTGCAAGCATTCTTATTGATGCTAAGTGAAGGAAAGAGCCATAAAAGCAAACTGAAATTTTATATCAGTCATATGACTCTTGTATGCAAAGTGTTTTCTTGAACCTTTATCAGCATTTTGGGATTAGATTTGAGCAGGGTCATTACAGTGGTATCAAAGCCAGATTATCCTGCCATCCTAGTGGGTACAAACATAATGAAAATGTGGTGATATGACAGATTGGAATGTTCAATCTTTAACTCATCATTATAATTTAAGAAGAACCAGGGCTCCTCTAAACATAGGACAAGAGGAACAGGGAAATCTCGAGGATCATATTGATACAGGTGAACAGGTTATTGGCAATATGGGAGATAGGAATACTAGGGATCTTGGAGAGGACAGATTTTTACAGTTATTAGAGACCTTGGCACAGGGACAGCGATTAGCAGAACAGAAGGCACAGGAATAGAATCAGAGATTGGAGCTTATGATGCAGATGATGGCTCGTCAAATGGGGTTGAATGCTAACATGGGTGGTGGAAATAATCAAAATGGTAATAATCCGAATGGGAATAACCAAGATGGGACACAAAATGGAGGTGAACAAGTTGGGAACAGTTTCGGTCATGTACCCCAGCAAGCTAGGATAGTGAGTTCAAGGCCTATGATTCCCACCTTTCCTCCTAGAGCTCCGGAGCAGCCTGAACCAGAGCCCCTGATCACTGATATACAGGATCGGCTGAGGAGAGATTGGGAAGCTGGAGGACCAGACTTTACTGCTGCAATCACCTTTAGGGAGTATATGGATGTGTGGATGAAACATATGCCACATGGACACGACAGGAACCAGAATTATGAGCTACGGAAGAAAGTCAGAAAACTTCAGTTACCATATTATGATGGCTTGGGGAAGTCTATAGCAAGAGCTTGGGTTCAAAAGCTTGACACATACTTTCAATTGAACCCTATGCCTGAAGAAGAAGCTATTAAGTACGCAACAATTCATCTGGATGGGTTAGCACACGAGTGGTGGCATCATGTTATGGTCACTATGGGTCATGCACACATTACCTCATATGTGGAGTTTACAGAGAGATTGATTGAACTTTTTGATAGGAAGGATCGAGAACTCCATTTCAAGGAGTTAGCTCAGCTTAAACAGTGGGGATCATTGGAAACATACATTTCAGAGTTTCAAAAACTTGCAGTGTTAGTAACAGATGTATCTGAACGGAGGATACTGGTTTTATTTATGGATGGATTAGCAGATCCATTGAGAGTGTGGATTAAAGCTCTCAACGCTCCCACTTTGTAGGAAACCATTAAGAAAGCTCGTGACATGGATTCCTCTTCAGCGTCTATAAATAAATTCCAGGCAACGAGTTTCCCTTTGAGAAAAGATTAGGACAAAAAACCTTTTCATAGAGAGGCTCAGCTACCTAAGGAGGAAAGTAAGAGGTTCGACAATGAGACACTTAATGACGTGCATAGGAAGAAGCTATGCTTCTATTGCAAAGGCCCCTATGAGTATGGCCATGACTGTCCTATGAGGCCTAAAGGGAAGGCCAACCGGGCGATGTGGGCTTATTATGAGGGTTCAGATTTAGATAGCTTAGAAAACCATGATGAGGATACTGATGGAGCAAAGGGTGAGTAGGAGATAGACAGTGCAGAGCAAAAGAATGAACCAGAGCTACATTTACAGGAGGCACGTCTGTCTAGTATCAAGAGAGAGGGATCTTTCAGACTTCGGGGAGTCTTGGTTGGGCAGAAGGTTATTACATTGTTGGACACAGGTGCCACGCATAATTTCATTGATGCACGATTTGTGGAAAGGCATGGACTCATTACTGAGGAGTTCGAGGGACTGAGAGTCAAGGTAGCTAGTGAATATACTCTTCGTTGTGACAGGATGGTACGAGATCTACCTTTGCGCTTGAACAACTATGAGTTTAAGACAGATTATCATGTGGTCAACATGGGTGACATGGACATAGTACTTGGGATGTAGTGGCTACATTCCTTGAAGGAGGTTAGCTTAAGACTGGAGGATATGGAGATATGATTCGTGGTGGATGGCAGGACTCATGTGCTGAAGGCTATCCGTAATGGTGATGTGAGGACTATCTCATTTAGGCGGATGGAGAGATTAACTAGGCATAATGATATAGAGTGGGCAGCAGTTTGTACTTTGATGCCTACACAGGAGGAGCAACATAAGGCTGAATATCATCCTGATATTCAGAAATTGAGGATTAAGTACAAGAAGGTATTTAGTGAGATTCCACCAGGCAGACCACCAGATAGAGGCATCGAGCATATTATTGAGCTAAAGGAAGGTGCTAAGCCTGTCATGATCACACCATACAGGCACCCAAAGCGACTCAAGGATGAGATTGAGAGAACCATTGAGGAGTTGCTAGCTATGGGGCACATCCAACCAAGTAAGTCACCTTTTGCATCTTCTGTTGTTTTGGTAAAAAAGAAGGATGAAACTCTTCGGATGTGTATTGATTACAAGGAGTTAAATAAGAGAACCATTAAGAACAGGTATCCCATTCCTTGCATTGATGAGTTGATAGATGAATTGCACGGGGCTTGTTATTTCACGAAAATTGATTTGAGATCAGGATATCATTAGATCAGAGTCCGTGAACAGGATATTGAGAAAACTGCTTTTTGATGTCATTGCGGGCACTTCGAGTTTGTAGTCATGCCTTTCGGTTTGACCAATGCACCTGCCACTTTCTAGTCCACTATGAACAGGGTTTTCCACCATCAGTTGAGGAAATTCGTGTTGGTGTTTTTCGATGACATTTTGATCTATAGCCGATCATGGCAGTAGCATCTAGAGCACTTGGAGACGGTGTTGAGCATTCTACAGAAGGAGTCCTTGTATGCCAAGGAGTCCAAATGTGACTTAGGGATGATAGAGCTATTATATCTGGGACACATCATTAGTGTAGATGGAGTGCAGATGGGTCCTGAAAAGATTCGCGCTATTGTTGATTGGCCTCCACCAGAGAACCTTACATAGTTGAGGGGGTTCCTTGGTTTATGTGGTTTCTATCGCAGGTTTGTCAGTGGCTATTCATGACATGCGGCTCCCATGACAGATTTGCTGAAAAAAGGGGCATTTGTGTGGACTCAGGAGGCATAGGACTGTTTTATGGGATTCAAAGAAATAATGACAACGTGCCCAGTTCTAGCATTACCTGACTTCACGAAGCTATTTGAGCTTCAATGTGATGCATCTGGAGAGGGAGTAGGTGCTGTACTCATGCAGAATAAGCACCCTATAGCTTATTAGAGCAGGAAGCTTAGAGGTCCCGAACGTTCATTCAGTATATATGATAAGGAGATGTTGGCCATCATGCATGCTTTGGCCAAATTCAGACAGTATCTTATGGGTAGCAATTTTTGTATTAAAACTGATCATAACAGTTTGAGGCATTTCTTGGGACAGCGGGACCTGAATGATCGCCAATAGAAGTGGGTAAGTAAGCTGCAGGCATATGATTTTGACATCACATATGTCAAGGGAACTGAGAATGTTGTTGCAGATGCTCTATCTCGAAGGCCATACCTCACTTCTATGGTTCAGATATCAGAGGATTGGCGACACTTGATTATAGTAGAGTATGCCAGGGATACATGGGCCTCTGATATAGTGGAGGGAACAGTGATTGATACTAGATACACACTTGTAGATGATTTGATCATTTACAAGAACAGGATCTACTTCGTCCCAGGATCAAAGGTTAAGCAACTGATCTTGAGAGCACTTCACGACTCACCGACAGTAGGCCATCTCGGGTACTTCAAGACTTACAGGTCAGTTTGAGAGCGGTTCACTTGGAAGGGGCTGAAAACTGATGTTTTGCAATACGTTCGAGAGTGTCTTGTTTGCTAGCAGAACAAACAAGAACACACCTATCCAACAGGGCTCCTACAACCACTTCCGATTCCTGACAGGAAGTGGGAGTGCATCTCTATGGACTTTATCACGGGTTTGCCCAAGGTACAAGGACGGGATTGTATTTATGTGGTGGTCGATAGATTAACAAAATATGCTCATTTTTCCCCTATCACCACTACATACTCAGCAACTCAGGTAGCAAAGGTCTTCTTTCGGGAGGTTTCCAGATTGCACGGTTTGCCTCGGAACATTATGAGTGACAGGGATAGCCGTTTCATGATTCACTTTTGGCAGGAGGTATTCTGGTTATGTGGCACAGAGCTTACACCCAACACTAGCTATCACCCACAGACCGATGGTCAGACGGAGATTGTGAACAAATGGGTGGAAGGGTATTTAAGGAATTATGTGGCAGCTTAGCAGTGAGCTTGGGTCAGGTGGATATATCTCTGCGAGTATTGTTACAATACTACATATCACATAACTATACAGATGACACCCTTCATGGCACTTTACGGTTATGAGGCACCCAATTTCTTGGATTTGTTGTTGGGCAACAGCCGGGTACCCAGTGCAGGTGAATTATTACAAGAGAGTAAGGATATAGTTGCTACTCTCAGAGACAATATTGCTAGAGCTCAGAACCAGCAGAAGTAGTATGCAGACCAGAAGAGGACTGAGTGTAGTTGAGGTAGATGATATGGTTTACCTCATGTTGCAGCCATACAGGTAGTCTACTCTTAAAAAGAGTGGTGCAGAGAAACTCAAGCCACGCTATTATGGACCATTCAGGATTGTCAATCGATTAGGCGAGGTGGCTTATGAGTTGGAGCTTCCTGCAGACAACAAAGTACACAATGTGTTTCATGTGTCACGCCTCAAGAAGGCGTTGGATTAGAATGTGGTGCCTTCTACAGTATTACCTCTCTTAGATGATGAGGGAAAATTGATCTTAGTGCCAGAATCCATCCTGGAGAGCAGAGAAAAGTAGCTCTGTAGGAGGGTGATCAGAGAATACTTGGTTAAGTGGAAAGATCTACCTGTGGAGGATGCTACTTGGGAGGGGGAAGCTATTTTGCAGCATCCAGCATTGAGATTGCTTGAAGCCAAGCAATTTCAGGAGGGGCGGACTGTAATGTCCCCTTTTAAGTTCGACATGGCATTAATCGTGGATTTGCCTATTCCAGACCCTCGTAGGCAGATGGGGTTGATGAAATAGTCATTTTTTTGGCATTATTTTGTGATTAGATGGCTCATTGTGCTCTTGGAGATATTATTTTATTTATATTTTATCATCACTTCTTATACGGGGCCTACATGTTATAATTCTAAGTTGAGTTGCACTTTTATTTTACAAAGTTATTTATTATAAAAAAAAAGTGCATTATAATGGGATTTTATAATGGATGTTTCTAGAAGTTCTTAGTAACTTCTTAGGAAAGTAGATAAATAGAGGATTTGGGCTGCCATTTGGATACACAGGATTTGGTAACTCAACTACATCTTCTATGAGCATTTGTGGAGCTTGATAGTTTGCAAATATTCAACATAATCCTTGAGAACGATACCTTTCAAGGGATTGCATAATTGAGGAAGTGAAAGACCTTCTGAAGGGTTCCACATTGGAAGTGGTATTCAGCCATTTCAAGTTGAGCTTATTTTGTATACTCAAACTACTTGAGGGTTGAGTTTTTGAAAGCAGTCCGAAAAAGTAGCTCTGAAAAAGCAAATCAAAAAAAGCCGTCCAAAAAAGCAGATCCGAAAAAGCAAAGCGAAAAAGCAGATCCGAAAAAAGCAAGTGAAAAAAGAAAATTGGAAAAAGCAAAGCAGAAAAGGAAGCATTGGAGAAAATTATTACAGCCATCTACAACCAGGTTCCTTTGTTAGCATTGCATTGTAGGTGTTATAAGTTTCAGCTGTAGGTGTGCATTATACCAACATTATCATTTTTGTAATCCATGTAAATGCCAAAAGTCTTGGCCATATTTCATGAGCATTTTTTATTAGAACTTTCATTGCAATTAAGGAGATAATAGTTGCTGGTGTCATTTGAGCAATTCAATATCATTATTTATCAGCCAGTTAGTTTGCATACCAACTATTTGTAAAAGTGCCAGTTGGCTGTAGGTGTTCATTTCTCATGTTTAGATCATATATATGCATTTTATATTGCCAAAATTAGTTGCACATTCATGTTAGGTCATTGTTTAGTCAATTCAGAGTTTGCTTGCAAGCATTCTTATTGATGCTAAGTGAAGGAAAGAGCCATAAAAGCAAACTGAAATTTTATATCAGTCATATGACTCTTGTATGCAAAGTGTTTTCTTGAACCTTTATTAGCATTCTGGGATCAGATTTGAGTAGGGTCATTACAGTTATGGACATCCTACTCGAGCCTTACTTCATAATTCATCAATTTCTGGTGAGCTTTGGCACAGACATTCGGGTCACCTTCACCTTCATGCACTATCTACAACAGAGAAGATAGTTATAGGTCTTCCAAAACTCAACCATGAGCATGGAGGAACTTGCAAAGGTTGTGCAATAGGTAACAAAACTAAAGGCACATTTCATTAAATTGGAAGTAGATCCAAAAGCATTTTAGAGCTCTTTCAGATATATATGGCCCTATGTCTACTGCTTCCTTTAGTGGTTTCTTGTATTATATTATTTTTATTCATGACTACTCTAGGATGACTTAGATCTATTTCTTAAAAAATAAAGAATCTAATGAAATGCTTATGAGATTTAAGGAACTCAAAGCTATATTAGATAAGATAAATTTAATAATGTCTAGTGAAAGACCAACAAATAGCTCAAAGGGACTACAACAACTTGGGAAAAGAGAAGCCAACAACAAGAGCAACAAACGGTGTTTGGGGAAAGGAACAAGAGCAACAAGAACCAAAATAAGAAACCAATAAGAGAGGCCGAACTGCCCTCCTAGCCATCTTGAATAATCGGGAAAAAATTAGAACCAAGGGATATGCCTTGGTGTAGGAAGAGACCGCAAGCCATCATTGAGAACCTCTAGGGGATGGCGTGGAGGCAGGCTACAAGTGCAAGGATGTACGAGAATGTACAACTCGGGGGTCCCTGAGGAAGAATCTAGAGGCTGTCGTGTCGAGGAAACCACCATGATGAAGCTGATCTTGATGCAGGCCCATGGGGAAACACTGTTAAAAAGAATGGGTCTCATAGCTTTAGAGCGTCCTGAAGGTATAGGGAAAAGCACCTTTGATCAGTGTACCCAAAGTTGCTAGGTGATGTATGAATTATTTACATTATTGCTAAGGATGGCATTTGTGCATCTAAAGGGCTAGATTAGTCAACTAAGGGGTGGAATGATGGTTTCATGTCATAAGTGACATATCCAAGCACTTGGTAGACTTTTAGGAGGTTTGGACCAAGTCTGGTCTAACTAGGACAAAAGTTGCCAAGTTGCATGGCAATTTTGCAAAATTGCAAAAGTTGTCATGACAACTTTTATTGCAAAAAGTGCAATTTCGTTCAAAAGGTTGAATAACCACTTCAAAGCGGTTGCAGCAGGTGTAATGGATCTATATAACACCTCCCTAGATCCGCAACAAGGGTTGGATGCCATTCTGAAAGAATTTGAGTTAATGAACAAGCATTTTTATTAAGTTATTTTACCACAATCAGGGTCTTTTGCTTCACTTGGGCACTTAATGGATTGAACTCTGTACTGTGACTTGTTTTTTAAGTTGGTAGATGTAAATACTAGGTTCTGTGTGTGATTAGTTAGTACTTTCAATTTCATATTCTTGCACTTTGAAAATCTTTTGTTTTCTTCACTTTTGCTTGTCTGAAGTAGGCAGATTGTGAAAAGTGGGTCATAACTCACCTTTCCACCGTGGCATCTGTACGGTACCTTGGAATGTGTGAGATGACTCCTTGTACTATAGGCATACAAGAGCTTGGGCCTTGGAAATCTTGTTTGGCCTTTCTACAATGATGCCCTAGGCAAGCCAAGTGAGCATGGTTAGGGATCACAGTGATGGGAACAACATTTAATGGGGTTGAATGCATTGGTTTCTTTAATCGAAGTGGATGGAGAGAAGGTTATGAAGGTGGAGAAGCCTTGTGCCCAGCGAGAAGCCCAATTGACATGATTTAATAGGGATTTGAGTAAACCCTTGCGATTGTTGTCAGCATTTTGGTGAAACCCTTAAGTTTAGGCTTAAAAATAGCATCCCATTGTACAGAAAGGTTGGGGAAGTGAGACCAGGTGAATCTCAAAGGTGTTCCAAAAGGGTATTAGCATATGAAGTTTGTTTGCCACCTTAAGCCTTTTTCCAAGTTGAGAGCCAAAAGGTGAGTTTGGAGGCCTAATTCCTTGTAACCCTATTAGGCCTAATTTGGAGCAATTTCTTGAAATCGATAAATATTTCTATGGATCTTTGGTGGATGAGGTTTGGAATAGCCCCAATGCCTTAGGAACTACCCTCTCTCTCCATTTTGGGTAGGTTGTTGGCATTTGGTGTGGATGAGCTAGTAAGGCATCTAAGGAGTGTTGATTAAATGGAGTTGTATTCTATATTGGTGTAGACAAGTTGAAGGAAGGAAGGAAGGAAGGATTGGGAGTGGAATCCTTCTAAGTTAGGGTAGAGAAAGAACCCTAGTAGGCTAGAGAAGTGGCCTAGAGGAGATGCTAGGGAAGCTAGGGTTTAGGAGCAAGACTTGTCCTTACATCAGAGTGGTATGAGAGCCCCAAAAGATTTGGGATTGTGGTTAGATGTTTCAAACTGAATAAGAATCAGTAGGTGAAACAATCATTGTAACTAATGCCGAGTTAGCCAAAGGGATGGGTGAGCAAAAGGAGAAAAACATAATCCTTGAAGAAGCCCTAGAAGAAATGAAGACCAAGCTTGAAGAAGTTGCTGAAGCAACCAAGAACAAAGACAAAGAAGGTGAAAGTAGTGATAGAGGAAGGCAAAAATTGATGAGGAGGACATCATACTTGAACCAAACCCTCTATAGAATGAAGAGGTATTCTTGAAGGCCATCAAGGCACTTGGAGGAAAAGCCTTAGAAGGAATCCCATTGTTTAGTGGAAAGATGGACACTGATACAGTGATGGAATGGAGAATCATTTTGAGTGTGAAGGTGTCATAGAGGAACAGAAGGTAAAGGTTTCCAAGTCTAGACTCAGAGGTTCAACATTGACATGGTGGAAATATATGCAGGATGAAAGGGTCAGTATGGGTAAGAAGCCTATAGCTAATTGGAGTGCCATGGTGACTAAGGTTAAAGAGAATTATTTGCTAGAAGACTATGAAGTGCAATTGCATAGGAAAAGGCAAGGTCTAAAGCAGAAGGACTTAGATGTGGCCTCTTATACAGAGGAATTTTAGAAATTATGCCTAAGGTCCAAGATTCAAGAAGAGGAACTTGTTAAAGTGGCAAGGTACTTGGGTGGACTAAAGTGGAGCATCCAAGAAGAGCTAAGCCTATGGACCCCTACTATTGTTCATAAGTGTCAGCAATTGACTCTTAAGGTGGAAGAAAAGAATAGGAAGAAAGGAGACTCAAACTTAAGAGGTAGAGGTAGAGGAAGAGACCAAAGAGGGCATAAAGGTGGATACCAAGGCAGAGGCAATGACCTAAGATATCAAGGTGAGTCTAAACTTGCTGAGCAAGGTATTGAAACTACTTCAAGAGGAGGTTACACAAGAGGAAGAGGTACTCAAGGAGGCTCAAACAGAGCAAGAGTTGTAGGTAGGAGTAATTCATTCTTTGCTAGCATGGAATGTTACACTTGTGGTTAGTTGGGGCACCCTGCCTATAGATGTCCTGACAAACCTACTTCTTCAAACAGTGATAAGAGAGTTGCCTATGCTCATGAGGACACCATGAGTTCTAAGTGTTAAACTCTCGAGGATTTGCTACAAATGTATTAACATTGCCATTGTATTTAGTATCTGTTTTTCAAATGCAACATCCTCACACATTTATATTAAGCGTAGGGAAAGAATAGACATGTTCCATCATGGGACATGTCTATTCGATAATTAGATAATTAATATTAATCATAGTTATATTATATATATATATATATATATATTACAATAAATGTAATATCTCATACAAGATTAACACAAATATAAAAGATAAATACATCCGAATTGACTAAAACATTAACACTCCCTCTTAGTCAAGAAGGATAAATACATTTTGATAATCAAAGGTAAAGGACAATCAATATTTTGAATAACCCAAAGATGATAAACAATTATCATCTAAGCTCTTAGTTATTAAATTACCTAGTATGCATTTATACAAACAACCCAAAGATAATCAACATGATGACATCTAAGCTCTTAGTTGTTAGACTCACAAAATGCATACTTACCTCATATCCAATATGAATCTATATAGACAACTCAAAGACAGTCAATTTAATGACATCTAGGCACTCAGTTGTAAGTCTCACAAGATGCATATTCTCATGATTCAAGTACAACACTTACTCAAAATATATAACATAGAATTTAGTCAACAGAAGGTGCCACACATCAACACTCCCTCTTAGCTAGGAAGGCGAAACACAAGACATATTATGCCATTGGTAATATTAGGAATGACAAGTTTTAAGTATCTCTTTGATTAGAAGATATCCATTATTTTGATATCACATTTGATATCATGAGTGTTGGTCTTCCAAAATATCAACATATGATATTCACCAATTACTCAAATAGGGTTTTGATATCACTTCTGATATCAAGAGTATTGGTCTCCCAAAATATTGACATCCGATATTCACCAAGTACTCAACTAAGGTGTGATATCACATAATACAAGTTATTGTAAGATCATCACCTTACAATAACTTCTGCAAATACAAGCGACATCATTTGGAAGTTGTAACTTCCTTATGATGTACACAATGGGTAGGTCCATTAAATCACAGTCACAAGATATATTCATGAATTACAGTTCTCTTGACTGCTCCAATTTACTGATCACTCGGAGAATCCATCTCATCATGGTTTACTCCCTCTAAATCATTATGATCAAGATCACCAAAGTTTGACTAAATCATATCCTTTATCTTGCTCCCTTAGGCGGATTTGTCAGACTCCCTCTGAATCTAAAACATATCCTCTATTTGGTCCTCTTTGTCCAAGGTTGCCTCTAATAAAATATCAGTCTTCCTCCAAATCTCATATCAGTCATCATTGTCCTGCAAGAACATACTAGAAGAAAAGATCAAGGCATATATCTTGTAGTACGTATAGATATACAAATAAGAGTGTTGGAAAATTTAACTCTTGCCCTAAAATAATACTTGGTGAAGTAAGAAGTTAGAACCTTTCATCTTCTTATGTAGCCATTTATATGTAGACTTGTTGGTAAACAAATTTGTCACTGTAAAAGTGGCCCAATGGAGTGTATGTGTCAAACCATTCACAACAGTTGGATAGGCCCTTGGTATGTGGCCTTCCTTTGCATTTAGAGGGGCAGCTCCCTCGTATGATATAATTTTGAAGTTTTTAAATAAAAATGAAATCAAACTTTAAAAGATGAGAAAGCTCATGATGACGAATGCACCACACGACTTCACAACTTTCTTGAATTAACATAAACTAGCTAATTACAACAATCAAGATCTACGCTTGAAGGATACTATTAGCACAATGCTGATTCGATAATTCATGAACATTTGCACACTATTGTGAAAACACTTATTACAAAGAAAGGATCAACATCTCAACTTTTAGATATGTAGAAAGAGAACTCAAAATGTGTTTCCTTTTATTTCTTTGCACTAAGAACATAAAAGAAATTTTTGATCACAAGAACAAAATCTGTACACAATTTCCAAAAATTGTCTTGCTACCAAAACTTTTAACACAGTGTCCCCTTATTTCCAAATCCAAAAAGTCCCCTTTTACAAAGCTAAGATGATTCCTTATATAGGCATCAAGGTTAAGAGTACTCCTCTGTGGTTAATAACTACTTCCCAAATACGTGATTTGGGTGAGGTTAATTAACCTCTACAATATTAACCCAAAATGACAAAAGTCGCTGATTACATAGGTAGAAGATTAAAACCATTACATCAAATGAAGGATAAGGCATTTTAGAGCCTTGTTATGGCTTCAAAATCTGTGTGCGGATAGGAATAAAGGTACAAACCATTGCACATTTTCTCCAACACATCAAACCCCATTATCAATGCCTCGAAGCTTTCATCTGATCATGGAACATTGATGACTGTATGTTTGGAAGGGTTACCTTTCCAATTGTTCTCCATCCATGTAAAATACGTGGCTGATTCTAGGAAGACATTGTCGATTTTCCAAAATAATGAGCTTGAGCTTCATCTCTGCAACAAATATTAAAGAGGCACTTTGTCAAACAGTTTGAGTGCATGGCCTTGAGCTCAATCAAATGCATTGTGTGAATGAACTCGCAACTTGCCAAGATATTGAGGTGATGGTTTGGTATTGATCTTTGATTGCGTAAAAGGGAATCAAATACCATTTCTTTAATCATGGTTTAGCACAAAACTTTACATGTACCTCTCTGGAGTCAATTGATATTGCCGCCTATGTGCACTCATATCTCCATGTTCATCTTTGTAAGCACATCCATGCTTTTCTTTAAGGTGATATCACCAAATGATATTAAAACAAAAATGTACAATTTTAATTCCCACTTGACTTGCTGGTTGGAGGGTGAAGAGAAGATAGTGAAATAGATGACTATAGTTTTCAATTTCTACACCATGACTATATTGATCTCCTCTACTTGTGGGCTGGAATACTTGGGTGGATGGTGAGCTTGTCTATGATGATCAGGACCATCAATTTTGCAGTTTGAATCTGGAGTATTATGTCAAATGGTTATTGTGCATTGTCTCTACTATGCCAACGTTCAAAGAAAAGTTTCAAACGCACTTAGAAACCAAGCATAGTGCAGATATGAGTGGTCAACCAGCAAAGACCATTCAATGTACTACGACTGGGAAGATGAAGGATGGCTGGTCTAACAGTCCACGCGCTTTTCCTATGATCTTGTGTTGATCCGCTTGTTGTTTTACCAAATAGTTATCGTGCCCTATCTATAATCTTTATGAATACCACTGATTCCCATTGGAAGCCACAGGCTGGAGATTGAAACATTATATCAAACAGTTATCGTGTCTTATCATTTTTTTTTTGCTGGATATATACTGCAGGCTACGAGAATGTTAGTGATGGGCAGCATTTCTATCTTGCTTGAACATTCTGTCACACAATCCTTGTTAATAGCTTATGCCTCCGCAATTTCCAATTGAATAGTTAGCAATAGCATTAGCCAATGATTCATACTTTCAGTTCTCTTCTTTTACTAACTTTATCAGAGAGGTTAATAACCACCTCCAAAATACGTATTTGGAGCTCGACCTTAACCTTTGAGACAAGAAGTTAAGATTAATGATGGGGGAGAAAATACGTGTTTTGGAAATTAATCTTAATTTCTTTGATGGAGAGGTTAAGATTTCAAAGTAAAACACATGTTTTGGACCCCAAATGTTAACCTCTTTTTAAAAGGTTAATGGTTAATGATTTGGTTCGAAATACGCGTTTCGCCCCCAAACCTTAACCTTTTAAAAGGTTAATGGTTAATGATCAAGTTGAAAATGTGTATTTTGGTCCCTTCCATTAACCTGCAAGAACTTTTGATTCGGGAACCGGATTTTAAAAATTCAAAGTGCTGGATAGAGCTGGTGATTAGCAAGAGGATTTGAAATCATGAATTGGATAAGTCTTCGAACACTTTACAGATTGAATTTTTATGTCCTCTTGCACATTTTGATTGAAAATTTTGAAATTTGGGTATGATAAATACCAAGGCAACAAGACTCTATTGACCTCTCACTTTGGCACTACTAGCCACTTATATGAGAGTTACTCATCTCTTGCATGGCATGATAGGTTTATTACTCATATAGTCATTTATACAATGATACTCTCAATCCCTATACTAGTATTCAACCATTTATATAGAGTTGAGTGTCATCCTTATACTGACACTCTAGGAACTCAAGTAAGAAACATATTAATCTCTTTAATTTGTATTTATAAGTACCATTCTTGAATTATTATAATTGTCTACAATTCTCTATTTCGAATTATATACATAGACCACATTATAATATAAAAGGTGCTGAATGTATTTATTCATTTACTTTAATAATGTATTGAAATTTACTTTACCTTAACTTCCCTTTGGGATTACTTCCCAATACTCTTACCACCTTATACTTAACCAAATCAGTTGGTGGCATGAAGTCATTTAATAGACCCTCGATATGTCTTTGGAGCTGGAGATAAATGTAAAGGTATGGCCCTTATTTCTCCTAGTCCATCAATTTCTAGATGACTCGTCCTTTTAATTAAGGATCTGCAATATGAAATGTTTGACCATCCGTAATATCAGCGATTATGCTTCCCTTCACCTTTATTTTAATCTTTCTTCCATGTGGTGCGGTCTTCCTACTTTTGTCTTAATGAACTTGTGCCGTTGTTACTAATCAGGAAAAGATGGTCAAGAACTTCACATATTACTCGGGCAAAATTGTGAATATCAGTCGCTATATAGATATTTGACCTTTCAGGTATGCTTAATCTGGATTTTTGCACATTTATCATATGCAAAAGTAGAAGATGGTTCTCTTGCTTGCAACTAGCTGGAATACCCAATCATGTGATTTTTCACATGAATATAGTCCTCATTGATATGATTCCTTTTATTTTCCTTTATCTTTGTCCATGCTTCTGATTCTCCTCCACTCATGCACAATAAGAGCATGTGAACCGATTACAAAATATGTGCAAGATGCATTGGGCTAGAAATATTTCAAAATACATGAATATATGAAGCGACTCGATTGTATCCTAACATGGTGAACATTAATTTGGGTTCTAAAAACTGAATACAGGTTGTGGATTCTTTAATTACATGATTGCTTCACCAACCTTCATACTTTGAGTAGCTTCTATAGGATATATTTGAACTTTATCATAGAAATGCAGATAATTGAAAGAATGATATACAAGTCACACATTATCTTTAAAACCTGAACAATGAAAAGGTTAAACCATTTGACATAGAATCTCAAAGATATGTCATGCCATGGAATTAAAGTCTGCAGGATACGAACAAAATGGCTCAGCTTGATAGAAGCTGTGTACAACGTGGATGTCGATAGTATGCACATGAATTGCTTGACAAAATGGCTACCACACTCTCTCCTATCTCCAATTTGGAGTTGCATTAAGAAAAGAAAGTGGAATCATGGATAGCCTGATTGTTTGACAATATGTCTCCATGCGGTTGAGCAACATTGTGAAGATGTAGTGCACAACAATCGTTTGATGAAATGCAAGTCCCAGTCCATAAAGATAAATTCATATTAGTATCCTTCCTGATTTGAACATCATGGATTTAATTGAAAAGTATTTGAGAACTCTCAAGAAAATATAGTTGACAGGTGTAATGTCAAATTCAATAGCTTTTGTCAACATTTATACTGCCTGTGCTAAAATAGAAGATACCATTTTGAATATGAAACTTTCTCTGTTTGGTGTTGACTAGGTGTCTGCGATAGATGTCTCATCCATGTATCCAAGCTATAGATATGGAGTCTTATCAAGCTTGTGTATTAAAAATTTTGATTTCTCTTTTTCATACAGGGTGATAGATCTGGTAGCTTCATCAACAACCACCAAATCAAATCCCCTTTTAAATGTATGAATCTTCTCTACTGCAGTCAAGATACAGAAAAGAGTCTATAGAACTATGACAAAAACAATCAGCTCTCGGGACTCGAGGACGGCAATTTTATATACTCTTTCATTCTGAGGATTAATGATTTCTAACTTAACTGCTTGTCCACATGTGTCGACAACTGGATGCCTGAAGTTGCTATTAACTTCAAATGGGTCTTTTTTTTTCTATTGGTGTTAGGTCAACTTCACATACTTCATACACCATATTGAGTGGATGTTCCTCCACTATTGAAAATCTCACCTTCACCTCCACTTGCTGATCGGACTGGGAACTCCACCAGAACCAAGATGAAGTAGGCTTCTGATTTTCAACACTAACTCCTTCAATAAACCTGGTCACTAAGTTGCCCTCCGTTGATACTAACACCTTCTTCAATTCCTATACAAACTCATCCTCCACCTGTGCAAATTTCCAGACCTTTTAAACAAACGACTATATAGACCCCAGAATAATAATCAAAGTGCTCTTTGAATGTGGCCAAAATTTCCGACTGTGTAATCTCCAAATGTATGGTGCGAGATACATGTTCACTCCTTTCTAAGTTACTATTCATAGTCCCTCGTAGGAATATTGGCCCGATATGACTCAACATTCTGTGTAAGGTGTGAGATTAACAATAATTAGAAAATGGCATTCTCTGGGTAAAGCTTTCGTTGACTTGTAGTTCAGCAGGGCTTCGATAGGGAAAAGAAGTAGAAGACTGAGTTTGCAAATATCTTAAAAATGATCATATTCTTTTACGTGGCCTCTCCATAGAAGTGTGGTAGAAATGAACCATCCATCTCCGTGCTCCTTGCTCAAGCATACAAATTTCTCAACACAAATCTCAGGATTGAAATGTGCTATGATACGATGTTAAATTCCTGAGGATCTGCTGCAAATATATTAACATTGTGATGTGAATATCAGGATTTAACTGTGTGATTTTTGAGTCAAACTCGATGACCCATGTTTCTATTTTATATTAACATTGTCGTTGTATTTGGTATCTATTTTTCAAATGCAACATCCTCTCACATTTATACTGAGCATAGGGAAAGAATAGACATGTTCCTTCATCGGACATGTCTATTCGATAATCAGATAATTAATATTAATTATAGTTATATATATATATATATATATATATATATATATATATATATTACAATAAATTAAATATCTCATATAAGATCAACACGCAAATATAAAAGATAAATACATCCAAATTGACTAAGACTTTAACACTAAGGTATATGAGGTAGATCATATTGAGTTAGAGAGAGGAGAAAACTTGATGTTCAAGAGGGTGTTGATTAGACAGCCAGTCAAGGATGAACCTAAGCATAGAAGGGTCTTGTTTAGGATTAGGTGCAAGATTTTGGGCAAGTTGTGTAAGGTTATTGTGGATTCAAGTTCCACAGATAACATTATATCAGAGGAAGCAGTGGATAAGCTCAAATTGGTAAAGGTACCACATGTTAACCCTTACAAGGTTACATGGTTGAACAAAGGGCAGAGAGTGTTCGTCAATGAGTAGACTTGGGTTGAGTTCTCAATTGCAGGCTATAAAGACAAATTGCTCTGTGATATATTGCCTATGGATGCATGTCATCTACTGCTAGGCAGATCTTGGCAATATGACAGAGGTGTTGTCTATGATGGGAAGAAAAATTCAATTTCTTTTAAGAAAGATGGGAGAACTTTTAAAATTCAGTCCTTATTGGAGGAAGATGAGTTACATTCCAAGAATCCTAGTGTGTTGTTGAGTAGTGGGAAGGAGTTTCTTAATGCCTTAAGCATGAAGACAGTGAAGTATATGCTATTCTTTTTAAACCTAAGGAAGAAGAGAAACCTAAACAACAATCCCTACCCATTGAAATCCAAGAAATGCTTGTGAAGTATAAGGACATTGTTAGTGACGGGGTACCTGCAACTTTACCTCCTAGAAGGGTGGTAAGTCATCAAATTGACTTTGTACTTGATGCTTCATTGACAAATAAGGCAGCCTATAAGCTTACCCCAGAACAAAACAGAGAGGTAGCTAGACAAGTGCAAGAGCTTCTGGATCACGGTCTAATAGAGAAGAGCATTAGTCCATGTGCAGTGCCAGTAGTTTTGGCATCTAAGAAAGAAGGAAAATGGAGGCTTTGTACAGATTCAAGGGCCATCAACAGGATTACCATAAGGTATAGGTTTCCCATACCTAGAATTGAAGACTAGATGGATTGGTTTGGAGGAGCTCAATATTTCACAAAGTTGGACCTCAAAAGTGGTTACCATCAAATAAGGATAAAGAAAGGTGATGAGTGGAAGACATCTTTTAAGACCACAGATGGATTGTATGAGTGGCTTGTGATGCCATTTCGGCTCTCAAATGCTCCTAGCACATTCATGAGACTCATGAACGAAGTGTTGAAGGACTACACAAGGAGATTTGTGGTGGTATATCTCGATGATATACTCATCTTCAGTAATACAAGAGAACACCTCAAGCATGTGGAGATGGTGCTAAGGAAATTGCATGAAGAGAAGTTGGAAATGAACGTAGAGAAATGTGAATTCATGAAGCAGGAGCTTGTATACCTAGGGTTTGTAGTATCCAAAGTGTCTTTGAAAATGAACCAAGACAAGGTTGCCGCTATCTTAAGTTGCCCACCACCTACCACAGCAACAGAGGTAAGGAGCTTTCATGGGTTAGCTCAATTTTATAGAAAGTTTATTAGGAACTTCAATGGAATTTGTGCACCATTACTAGACACCGTTAAGGGTGGAGTGAAGACCAAGTTTAGATGGACTTCTGAGGCAATAAAAGCATTTGAAAAGTTGAAGGAACAAGTAGCCACATAACATGTCCTTAAACTGCCTAGTTTTGACAAACTGCTTACCCTAGAGTGTGATGCAAGTGGGATGGCAGTAGGGGTTGTGTTAAGTCAAGAAGGTAAGCCAATAGCCTTCTTCAGTGAGAAGCTAAATGAAGCCAAGAAGAAGTATTCCTCTTATGACTTGGAATTGTATGCTTTGGTTCAGTCTCTTAGGAAATGGAGGCATTACCTTCTACCCAAGGAGTTTGTGGTATGCACTGACAACCAAGCCCTTAGCTACATAAATACGCAAGAAAAGTAAAGCAATAAATATTTGAAGCGGATGGAGTATCTTCAAGCATTCACATTCACCATTAAGCACAAGAAGGGGTAGATGAACAATGTTGTACATGCACTAAGTAGAAGGATGTTGACCATTCAAGAAGTTCAACTACATAGCATTGGCATAGAGAGTTTCAAGGACCTCTACAAGGATGATGAAGACTTTGTTGAAGCCTACAAGGTATGCTCCGATTTTCAAAATCACTTTCATAGTTCTTTTGTTGACTATACTTCACAAAGTGGCCTATTGTTTAAGGGGAGCCAGTTATGTGTTCCTAAGGGTTCCATGAGGGAGAACCTTATCCAAGGACAACATAATGGAATCCTAAGTGGTCACTTTGGCATCAACAAGACCCTAGAATTAGTTCAGAGGTTCTACTATTGGCCAAAATTGTCAAGAGATGTGACAAGATATGTGGAGCAGTGTGTAGTATGCATGAAGACAAAAGGAGGAGCTAGTAATGCAGGTTTGTACCAACATTTACTAGTCCCTAATAGGCCATGGGAGTGTGTTAGCGTGGACTTCATTGTAGTGTTACCTAAGACAAAATAGGGATATGATAGCATCTATGTTGTGGTGGATAGATTTAGTATAATGGGTCATTTTATACCTTGCAAAACTACCCATGATGCTAGCCATATTGCACATCCATTCTTCATAGAGATTGTGAGGATCCATGGACTACCCCTAAACATTGTGTTAGATAGGGATGTCAAATTTATGAGCCATTTGGAAAACCTTGTGAGATAGGTTGGGAACTAACTTGTCTTTTGGATCAGCTTACCATCCTCAGACTAATGGTCAAACTGAGGTGGTTAATAGGATATTGGGTAATATGTTAAGGTGCCTAACTAAAGAGTATGGTCAGACATGGGATGTGGTTATTCCTTAGACAGAGTATACATATAATGACAATGTGAACATAACAATAGGTAGGAGCCCATTTGAAATTGTTTATGGGATGCATCCAAGGGTTGTGTGTGAACTTAGAGACCTTGGAGCTATGGAGTATAAGAGTGGTCAGGCTGAAGACTTCACTTAGATCATGAAGGAGATTCAAGAATAGGTGAGGAGGACTATACAAGAGACTATACAAAGGTTGAAGGCTAAAGTGGATGAGAAAAGGAAAGATGTTCAATTTGCAATAGATGATCATGTCATGGTACACTTGAACAAGCCTAGGTTGCAGAAAGGGTACCTACTAAACTACAAATGAAGAGAGTGGGACCCTGTAAGATTCTTGCTAAGTATGGAGCTAATGCCTATAACGTGGATCTACCTAGTGATTTGAACATCTCACTTGTCTTCAATGTGGCAGACCTAACCAAGTTTAAGGGACCTCTGATAGAAGTAGACATGACTAAACAAGAGGTTGGCAAGGATGTAACACCTGATGTTTTACCTCCTAAGTTGGAACTAGAGGCAGAGGAAGTATTGGATTCAAGATTCAAGAAGACTACTAGACACAAGGTGTACATGGAACACCTCATCAAGTGGAAAGCTAAACCAGAGTCAGAGGCAACATGGATTGTAGCTACAGATTTCAAGAAGTTGGGAATTGCTGAGGACATCTTGTCTACAAGAGTGACATGATTTACTCTTGTGGGGAGCATGGTGTAGGAGCACCTAGGTAAGGCTATCTAGTAACCTAGGGTTCCTAGAAGAGTTTTGGCTTGTAGTGGCTTTAGCCAAGCCATTAGTGTAATAAAGGGGCTAGTGAGTCCTAGAGTATGACTTAGCCATTAGGAGGTCTAATTGGGTCCTCATTACCACTTGGTTGTCCAAAGTTGCTAGGTGATGTCCAAATTGTTGTCATTATTGCTAAGGATGGCAATTGTGCATCTAGAGGGATAGATTAGTCAACTAAGGGACAGAATCATGGTTTCAGTGCATAAGTGACATATCCAAGTACTTGATAGAGTTTCAAGAGGTTTTGACCAAGTCTGGTCTAACTAGGACAAAAGTTGTCAAGTTGCATGGCAATTTTGCAAAACTGCAAAAGTTGTCATGACAACTTTTATTGCAAAAAGTGCAATTTCGATTAGAAGGTTGAATAACCACCTTTAAGTTGTTGGACCAGGTGTAATGGATTTATATAAGGCCTCCCTTGACCTGTAACAAGGGTTGGATGACATTGTGAAAGAATTTGGGTCAATGAACAAACATTTTTATTATGTTATTTTACCACAATCAGGGTCTTTTACTTCATTTGGGCACTTTATGGATTGTACTATGTACTATGACTTGTTTTTAAGTTAGTAGATGTAAATACTAGGTTCTATGTGTGATTAGTTAGTACTTTCAATTTCATTTCCTTGCACTATGAAAATCTTTTGTTTTCTTCACTTTCGCTGGTCTGAACTAGGCAGATTGTGAAAATGAGGTCATAACTCACCTTTCCACCGTGGCATCTGTACAATACCTTGGAATGTGTGAGATGCTTCCTTGTACTATAGGCATACAAGAGCTTGGGCCTTGGAAAGCTTGTTGGCCTTTCTACAATGATGCCCTAGGCAAGCCAAGTGAACATGGTTAGGGATCACAATGATGGGAACAACATTTAATGGGGTTGAATGCATTGGTTTCTTTAATCCAAGTGAATGGAGAGAAGGTTATGACGGTGGAGAAGACTTGTGCCCAAGGAGAAGCCCAATTGACATGATTTAATAGCGATTTGAGCAAACCCTTGTGAGTGTTGTCAGCATTTTGGTGAAACCCTTAAGTTTAGGCTTAAAAATAGCATCCCACTGTACAGACAGGTTGGGGAAGTGAGACCAGGTGAATCTTAAAGGTCTTCAAAAAGGGTATCATGATATGAAGTTTGTTTGCCACCTTCGTAAGCCTTTTTCCAAGTTGAGAGCTAAAAGGTGAGTTTGGAGGCCTAATTCCTTGTATCCCTATTAGGCCTAATTTGGAGCAATTTCTTGAAATTGATAGAAATTTCTATGGATCTTTGGTGGATGAGGATTGGAATGCCCCCAATGCCTTATGAACTACCTTCTCTCTCCATTTTGCGTAGGTTGTGGTCAAGTGTGGACGTTTGGTGTGGATGAGCCAATAAGGCATCTAAGGAGTGTTGATTGGATGGAATTGTATTCTATATTGGCGTAGACAAGTTGAAGGAAGGGAGGATTGGGAGTGGAATCCTTCTAACTTAGGGTAGAGAAAGAACCCTAGTAGGCTAGAGAAGTGGCCTAGAGGAGACGCTAGGAGAAGCTAGGGTTTAGGAGCAAGACTTGTCTTTACATCACAACTTGAAAAGGAACTTTTAGGGAAAGTAAGAGACCACATAAGCTTTCTACCTATGTTGCATTGATGAGTCAAATTATTAATTGAGAACCTGCCAGAATTGAGGAAGCCACATGTCGATGCCATGACAAAAGAGTCAATCAATTCTAAGGAATGATGCTTAGGGCATTTTACCTAGACTAGAAGGTAAATCTATTGTTTCTTCTAAATGACTCCCTAAGATTACACATGCTACTAATGAAAGTATTGATAAAGACAAGGTTAAGTTTGTGGCTAGAGGATTCCCTCAGTAGGAGGGAATTAACTATGAGGAAACCTTTTGTCCAGTTGCTTGATACACTTTAGTCAGAATTGATCATCACTATGGGGAAACATTAATTTTAGTATTTTATGTTGAAGATTTACTTATCACTAGATAAGATCATCTTATTATCAAATGTAAGGAGTAAGCTTTTGAATTTGAGATGAAAGTATTTAAATCACTGCTATTGTTACACCAAAAGTTCGAGCTATCAATGAATGTCACACCCAGAGACAAGGATGCATAGGAGGTAGTTAAGCACATATCGCAAATCCATCGGTCTATTCAAAACAATGCCTTCACCTAGAGGGGACATAGGCAACGATCTCCCAACAATGCCCTCTAGCATGATCCTGAGAGATTTGAACCCATAACCTAGCGCTCTAATACCACTTGTTGGAATCATTGTTGCTGTTACACCAAATGCTCAAGCTGTCAGTGAATGTCACAACAACTAAAGACAAGGATCCACAAGAGGCAGTTAAGCACATGTCACAAATCAATTGGTCTATGCTAAATGGTACCTTCACTTGTAGGGGATAGAGGTACCAACCTTCCAATAGAAAGAACTTCGTTGATTGTACTACTACCTTGGTTTAGAAGTTTGGCTGAAGTCTGATGAGATCATTTTGAGTTAAGAGAAGTACACCATTGACATTATAAAGATATTTGTTATGATGGATTGTAAATCCATGTCCACACACATGGATATGAATTTGGATAACGAAGAGAGGTTGCAAATAATTTAAATCTGATATATTCTATACTATATAGACAGATGATTGGGTCCTTGATGTACCTAGTCAATACTGTTGGCTAAATGGCTAGTGCTCCTCTTGGGATTCGTAACAAGGGACTAATCACCTCTTGTGGATTCTATAAGTCTAGTGGTTGTATCGGGCATTGAAAGGTTGATCTTTTGGTGCGACAATAACCATAGTTGTAATAAGTGGTATTGGAGCTAGGTCATAGTCTCAAATTACCTCAGGTAACTCTGAGGGGGAGATTTATGGTGAAATGTTGGGCACTCCTCTCAAAAGTCGTGACTAGAGACTAACCGCCTCTTGTGGATTTGATATATTTAGTGGTATTGGGCATCGAAGGTTGATCTTTTGGTACAATGACAACCACACTTGTAATAAATACTAGATTTGATATTTGTTACATGCAATCAGTGCACTTAGCTAGTTCATGTATGAACCAAAACAAATACATTTGGTTGTGACAAAACATATTCTAAGATAGTTGTGCGAAACATGTTGATATGGCCTAAGCCATTCTTCTCAAATGAACTTCAAGGTGCATTGATATATTGATTTCTACAAGTCTGGTGGTTGCATCGGGCATTGACAGGTTGATCTTTTGGTGCAACGAAAACCACACTTGTAATAAGTGGTATCTGAGTTTGGACATAGGCTCAAATCCCATTGAGAAATATTGAGGGTGGGATTGTTATCAAAATGACCAACACTCCCCTCAGAATTCGTGTCTATGAACTAATAGCCTCCTATGGATTCTATATATTTAGTGGTTGTATTAGGTATTGAAAGGTCGATCTTTTGGTGCAATGACAACCACACTTGTAACAAATATCAGATCAAATATTTGTTATGCAGTGAGTGCACTTAGCTAGTTCATGTGTGAACCAAAGCAAATATATCTGGGTGCATAAAAACATATTTTAAGATACTTGCATGAAACATTTGGATATAGCTCAAGCTATTCTTCTCGCATGAACTTAAAGGTACATGGATATACTGATTTTGGTTGGGTGGGATGTGTTACTAATCAAAATAGCACCCTAGTTGTTGTTTCAGTTTAGGTTATGCTATGATTTCTTGGTGTAGTAGGAAATCATCTGCAATAGCATAGGGCTCCACAAAAACTGAATATATTGCAGCATGTGTGGGAGCACCAGAAGCAATGTGGCTTCGGAAGCTTCTTGTAGGATTGTTTGGACAATCCTTAGAGGTCACAATTATCCATTGTGATAATTTGGTGTAGAGCACCCAAGACTTTTCTATAATCCTACAAGGGCATTTGGAACACTGTAAGATGTAGTAAGGTCTTTTATAGACCATTTCATACAATTATTCTATGTAATAAGGCTAGTAGATCCATTTTGTTACTTGTAATATCCTTAGATGCACTTAGGTCCAGGTGCTCAAACTTGTTCAATGACGACCATACGTTAGTGGAAGGACATCAAATTTTGTTTCACGATCATTTGAGGCATCTGGAATCAAATTGTCATGTTTTGATTTAATTATGAGCACAAATGCAACTTGTGCCAAAAAGTTGTCAATGTTGTCAGCTCATAACTTCAACAAGTTGCAATTTTGTAATCTAACGACCAACGAATTCAAATTTTTGTTGAAGCTGGTTAGGATAGTTGTAAGAAGAAGACATAATACCAATATGGTCGCCTCAAGATGTAACTTGAAGATTTTGGTGAATATAAAGGGAATTTTGATACTGTTTACAAGCAATTTGTCTGGAATTTTCCTATTTTATGCTTTTTAAGGTCATTATCTGATTGACATGATAAATCTATGATTATGGTTGTTTAGTAGGATGAATTAACCTTCCATTGCAGCTAGTTTGAGGTCATTTAGTGATCAGACAATAAATCTGGTCATCAAAGAACTCCAACCCTAGGTTTTGGACACAAATGGTCATAACCTAACATTCCACCACTGGATCTGGCCAAATTTGTGGGGAACATTAGTTCTTAGTGTATATTATAAAATGCATTTGATTTTGGAGCAGTAAGAAGGTCAGATTTGCAAAAACAAGACTTAAGGAATCCTCTTCAATATGGTAGAATTGCATACAAAGTGAGAGAGAAAGATTGGGGAACAGTGTGATTAGTAAATGGAGCAGAATGGTGAATCTATTGAAAGGGAAGTTTATGCTAGCGTATTATGAACTTCAATACATCAGGGGGTTCCATAATCTAAAACAAAAGTGCCTAGATGTGGCTACCTATGCATAAGAGTTTAATAGTTTTAATATGCGAGCCAAACATCATGAGGATAAGAGGGAGAATGTGCCCCGATGTGTGAATGGGCTTAGATATGCCATTCACGACGAGATAAGCTTAGTGATACCCAAGACATCGGATGAATGCTTTTAGTTAGCACCAAGGCTTGAGGAGAAGCTAAAAAAGAAAGGATAGCAAAAATAATAGAGGAAGGGGGGAACAAACTTTAGAGGAAGAGGAAACTTTGGAGGAAGAAACCAATATAGTAAATACAATGAATCTAACCACCTAGTGTCAAGTTGAGATTCCATTTCCAGAGGAGGTTACAGAAATAGGAGACCCAATAGAAGAGGTAGGAATGTTGGACTAGGGAGAGTTCTTGGTGTCTTCATAGGAAGATGCTAAAATTGTACCCAGGTAGGACACACCATGATTAGGCTTCTAGAGAAGGCCTCAAGCTCTCATAGAAGAGAGAAAAGGAACTAATTGATGATTGAAGAAGACTACCAAAGTATCAATTCCCTCATTGGAAATGCGGGACCTATTCAATGTGGAGAAAGTTTGATGATGAGGGCCTTGTTGAAGGTGACCCAAAAGGCATAACCATCATAGAGGAAGATACTCTTCAAGACCAATTGCAAGGCATATGGAAAGGTATGTGAGTTTATAGTAAATTTTGGATCAACAGTAGAAAAATTGAAGTTAAGATAAGATAAATTTATTAATGTCGAACAAGAGACCAACAAAGGGCCTAAAGGACTGCCTGAAGCAAAGATCAACAACAAAAGTGTAAATGAGTCCAACAATCCTCAGTGGCCTAAGGTACTTATACCTTAGCCACTCTTCCTAGAGCCTACAAGATTCCCTTGAACAATCTTTCAAACAGTCACAAGGTTCTACATAACTTTTTACACTTCAAGAGAATTTTTCAACAAAGTGACTCTAAGAATCAACTTTGGACATAGGCACAAACTCAGAAATGGTCAGTAATCAACTCCTTGATCCGAACCAACACTTGGGACACTTCAAGGGACATGCAAAGACCAGGTTTCAATAGTAGTTTGGCTCTCCAACTTTCACAACACAAAAATTACTTAAGAGGCCTTAATCCTCTAATAGTATTTTTACTGGTTTTAGGGCAGCAACTCGAAATTTGTCGTAAGTATGACAAACAAATTAGGGTTCTAGATACCCTTTCGGAAGTTACATCTACCACCGAAATGCCAATTCTCCAACCTACTCCTGCACCCCTGAACCCACACAAGCCTCACAAGCCTAATTGGCCAAACTAGGTATGAAGCACTTGGTAAAGAGCAAGAATGGGTACTTAGGTCTTAGGAATTGATTTGGGATGTCTTCTCTTACTTAATTCAACATGAAACAATCATTCACCAAGTTCTATGGCTCCATTTCAATCGTTTCCCTACAAACCTTCGAAAAACTGGATGAATACATGAAGATATTCAACCTAGGGCATGTTCATAGGACCCTTAAATATTTTGAGCCAAACCTGCCAATTATAAATCTAAACATACATTCCCTAACCTTGCAAATCCTAGGAGCCCATGGAAATCCAACCATGGAAATGCATGTTAGGGACCGAAATCCATCAAAACCCTCAATTTTAGGGTTTGCTGACCTAGTCACAGTAAAAATGCAATATCTCATTTCAAACTTAACAAATTTGAACAAAACAAAGTGCAATGGAACAAGGACTTAGAGACCTATCAATTCATAGCAATAGTTTCAATCTCCCAATTCGTACAACTCCGTACAAACAATAAATGCTTAGAAATATTGTTTATTCCTTCCTCAAACTGTTTGAATGTACACCATATCACACCTCTGACTGCCTTGAGGGTGTTAGGAATTAGGATCTAAATATATAATTTCTGAAAGTCATAACCGAAATTTTGAATGGTTGGAGCCGTTATATGATAAGTTGCAACTTTTAACCAAAAGTTGTCGGCGATATTTGTTGCTTAAAAACAACTTTTCAAATATTGCTCCCTAAGACTTTATTAACATAACATTTGGTACTCTGAAGACCCTAATAAGATGCAATGACTCACAAAACACATCATGAGTCATATTATTACTCTAAATATGCAAATGCAAGATCCTTAGGTCCAAGTGAACTTAGGTTTATATGAATACCTTAAGTTCCTCGACCATACAATAGGATCATTCTTATTACAAAGCAAACATAAACCAACATCATAACATAAACCAACATCATTCTACGAGGTGAATCATCACCATATGCCTTCTTCCATCAAGCCATTATTCACCATGTCACCTAGGTGCCATGCACCAACAACCCAGTACAAAACAGGAGCATGAAACCATGTCCAAAAGAAATAAATGTGCTGGGTGGATATTTGCAATCGACAGTTTGTTAAAATCCAATTGCTAAATAGGAAGACCAGCCACAACGTATGAGATAGAGTCTCTCCAAACTTAAAGGGAAGACTCCCCCTTCTTACCGTTCCTTGGATCAATTCAAGGTAAGCAAGAAGTTGAGAGATTTTGAAAGGGTATCACCAATATTCTTTGCTCTTAACTTTTAGGAAAGGATCCATTTACCCGCGGAGCAAGTAATGGGCAAGATGAAATGTCTAACTGCACTTCTATCTAATAGCTGGAAACAGTGATACTGATAAACTGACACCAACTCAATGGATGATTGAAATAATATTGGTTTGGCTCTAGGTCCTGTTTTGATCTATTCTATTAGAAGAACCTCTACCATTGGGGTGCAAAGATTTCCAAAAGTAGGGAATTCTAACTATTTTTGTGAATTGAGATGGCAATACAAGTTACAATCAAAGGTTCTAGTCTATGTATTACCACATCCGCTCCCAATCAAAGCTTTGACTCTGATTGTTTCTTAACTCACTATGATCTATGATTAAACACACAATAATAACATGAATCAAAGACGATAGACACAAATTACATTCAAAGCTTCTAATTTGCGCTATCACAATTGCTTCTAGTCAAAGCTTCAAATCCAATTGCTTCTTTTATTCACTTTTCTCACAAATTGGTACTACACAATCAAAGTTATGTTTCCACAAGTTTGGCATAGCTTACTTGCATCCAACAAAAGATGATTTTTACAATGAGATGGAACTTCTTTATATAGGCAAAGGAGTTGAGAAAAAAGTGGGAGCAACTCAACCAACTTTGACCCTGTCAAACTAGGTGAGAGAAGTTATTGGATTAAATGTCATAAGGATATGCAATCAAATTACATGTAATTCCATAATTTCATGCAATTCATTCTCTCCAACTACGAACATGAAAACCACCTCAAGAAAATTTTGAGGTTGTTGATTCTAAATGAATCAATCTTGTAGATTGTCGGCAAAGGTCTTGTACTTTATGATGCAATCTCGGATGATCATAGGATCAGGAGTTCCTGTATTTTGTGTGACTACATTCACCTTGATAACGATGCTGTTGCGTCTTTTGATAGCCTCTGACTCATTGATGAATTTCTCGTTGTCATTTGAAAACTTGATGTGATCAAGCTTTTTCTTGTTCGAGTTGTCATGAACTCTTCTTTGTAGACTAGAACATTCTGGAGTCTTTGACACTTTAAAAACCTTCTCAATGGTGTTTGGATGTAAACTCAAAACAATTTTTTATCAACACCTTTAACTCTTTTTTTTTGAAGTAAAGTGCATGGTGCATTCCCACACAACCTTAGGTTCTTAGGTCGCCATTGGGAAAATGGAGACCAAATGACTTACTGCTTCTTAAGGATCAAAGCATATCTTCTCTACGGGATGTCTCTGTTCTTTGAAGAAGTTCTGACATATCTTGAAGAGTGCAACACAACATGAAGATGAAAACATCTAATGAAATTGGATCCATGAAAACTTTGGGATTTGAGTTACAATGACAAATCCATGAGGGATGAGTGTTTGAAGTTTGGATTAGATACTTATGAAACACATATGATGGCTGAAAATTAATCAAAAAGCATATGTATTTGGGCCAAAAAGGCCAAAATCAGACTATTAAGGGTGAATTGAATGTGAGCACAAATGGGCTTTTGTGGGTATGGCCAAGAAACCAAGTTGGGATGCATATGGATGTGTGCAAATGGTGACACTGGTGTTTAAAAGTGTGATCTTTTACCAAAATCGGGTTATTTAGATGTAATTCCATGTGTTACCTTGGGTTTTAAAACCCTAAGTATCCCCTCTTCACTCAGTAATGTGAGAGATTAGCAACTTTTAAAATTCACAAATTATCTTGCATTTATAATATATTTGATTCTTTAAAGAATTAAATACCATTCAACTTAAATGCAAACTAATTAAATATACACTAATTTTTCATATAATTAATTCTATCAAGAATTAATTATCGTTATTGTAATATAAAAACAAGTAAATTGGTAAATTAATGGGGGTAAGATGAAGCGGAAAAAGAATTTGAAATAATTAATTCTTTAAAAGAATTAATTATTATTGTAACATGAGGCATTTGTGGAAAATTTATACAGGAAGAAACTCTTGGGAAATGGATTTTAATAAAAGGGAGTTACGGGTAGCGAGGAACTACCTAGGTTGAAATTCTTTATAAAGGGGAAAATATATTATAACCAGGTTCTTCTCTAGTTTTCACATGACTGTGCATTTTTGAAGGAAAGGGGAGACATTTTTAGTTTTCAAATTTATAACAGAGAAAGGAAGGAAAGGGATTGTAGTTAACTTGCAAACTTGTTTATGGTGCAAGGATTATGATCATATGATTATTTTGTTTACATATTTGGAATGAAGGAAAATTAACTCTTAGATCCTATTGTTTGAATTTATGTTTCTCTAGTTGGAAATGATCTCGTGGTTATTCTAGCTATCTTCAAAAATGTTATCTTGCTCTCATTTACCAAGGGTCTTGTGTGTTATGAAATCTTGAGGTTTTATGCACCATATGTGCAGTGAATATCAAAATTTCCTTTTGTTTCTTTGTAAATGGGAAGATCGATTAGATAGCCTATGCTATATATTTGATTTTGTTCTTAAGTTATTTAAATCAAAGTTTGCATTCATTTCATGTTGATGAATGAATGTTAGTGTTCCTTCTTTGCCTTTTGGTTAGAGGTATAATCAGAAAATTATTTACTATAGATCAAAAGAAGGGAGTGGTACCTTCATTTCAAAAGTCAGAGAGCACTTGACAAAATAATTGCAAGTGACTCAACTGTTGGTTTCAGAGTTTGTCTTTTAGTTTGGGCATTTAAGAGCTATTTGTGAAGGATTTAAAAACAAGACAAATCTGTTTACTAATAGATTTTTGGCGACTCTACTGGGAAATTTAGAGTGCCTTGTGCAGTTGATTTGTAAAATTTAGAGGTACTTTTCTAGGATGGAGGTTGACATCTTTATTGAAGATGAATACCAGAAATTATTTCATCTGTTTACTGCATAGGTTAATTAAGAAATGCACACAGACAATGAACATCAAAACTCTTTAGATTATTCGCATATGCCAACAGATTACATAATTGGTGATAAGATGATTTACAATGTACCCAGACGGGATATAAATACTATCCGCCAAACCTTCCCGAAGGAGTCCGTCGGCCACAAATATTATGTCCACTACAAGTTATATACTCGTCGGCTACAGAAACACCGACGAACAATCCAGTCGGCTGACACCATCCCCCCCAAAAGGAAAAGTCGTCTCCTGACGACTAACAAAATTAGGAGACAACTTACAGACAACAAAAGAAATACTAGAGAGAAGGAGGAGGCGTCCCAGAAGAGTGCTGCTGGCGACGTAACTCATACACCTGCTCTGTCCTGATGCGCAAATCTGTCTGAATCTGAGAATTAACCTCGACGGCCTCCTTTAGAAGAAGCGCAGCCTCCATAACCTGTCTCCTGGCTAACTGCAATTCGTGCTCAGTCGCATCCTTATCCCGTACAGCCACTTCCGCATCTCGGATAGCCATGCCCTTATCCTGCACAACTGCTACCATATCCCTCAATAGTGCTGCCCGCTCCGCTGCCCATGCTGCCTGCTGGTTGGCCAAGTCCGCGGCTAACTTTTCTCTTGCCTCCCTCTCAACCACCAGAGATCTCTGTGATGCAATACTGTCTGCTGCCCTGTCCGCCTCCGCGCGCCGTCGAGCATAGTAAACCTCCTTGAACAAACCCACAATCTCATGTGCTAGCCTCATCAACGAAGTGTCACTCGGTCCCAACTCCGGCTCAGTGGCCTAATTTGCCAACATCTCTGGTGTCTCAACCGCTGGCCAACCTCTATCCACAAAACAAGTCTGAAATTGTTGAGGACAAACCCCTCGAATATACGCTCGGATCAAATGCCACTCCCTCCGCCGAGTCAAAGCCTGAATCGCTACATCATGCCCCTTCTTCAACGCAGATTTCATAGTCCTGAGGTAGTCCCTACACCTGTCCTCATCCGACCCATAATCCTCCTTGGCGAAGTCCTCCAATGACCATTCCGCATCACTATTCTCCTCCTCATCAGTGGGAGCCATGCCTACATCCGGTGCCGTCTCCTCTGCTGTCGGCGCAGCCACGGCATGTGGCATTCCCTCCTCCTGAGACTAAGGCTCTGGTATTGCCGGTGATGTTCCTGCACGCCTGGGAGACTGGATGGACGGACCCTGCTTGGCAGGCGTGAGTCGGAATTGCTGCCTCAAAAACATACTAGCTTTATCCATCACCTCCGGTCGCTTTGACTATCCGGGCTCCATGTTCTCCTCCTGTACTGGTTGGGCCAACTCGGCTGGCTCGATCTCTGCTAATAAGGATGATGAAATCGTGACAACTGCATCACAATCAATGACATCCAAACGAACCTGAGGCTCAGGCTCCGGCAGTGGCAACTGTGCTCTCTGTGAGACTGCGACGGTACCGACATCTGCTTGTGAAACTTGCTCCGCTAGTACAACTGGAATCACCTCCGCTACAATTGTTGGCAATATCTTAGCAACTATCTGTGGGACAACATTTGTCGCTGTTTGTGGGACCATCTCCGTCACTGCCCGTGGGACAACTTCTACCACCGTCGAAGGGGTCATCACGATGGGGGCATGGCGCTGGCCAAACCGGGGAATGACTGACGTGCAAGTAGTCAAGTGTGCCAAAGTTAACAACTGAGGAGGGGTAAAGAATGTGGACCCACTACCTGCTGCCTCACCGCCAACTTCCGCTGAAGTGCTCTCTTCTTCCACGGACTCAGCCTCGTCATTTTCCGAAGTGTCCTCCTGTCCACTATTTGTATCTCCGGAAGTGTCCAGTCCTCTCTTTTGGCCCGCTGCTGTTCCACCTGTATCCAAATGGCGCCAATAGAATATGGGGGGCTCCCCGTCCGCCAACTTGCCCCTCGAAGGAGCCTCAAAATCATCTAGTGGTATCTGGCTAGCTGCAGCCTCCAGGAACAGCCCAATGGCATGGTGTGGCATAAAAAATGTTCGGTGCTGAAGCATCATGAATTCCTCCATCCTGTCAGCAAGCATTGAGGCCTAATCATATACCATACCCTGCATGATGCCATTCATGAATAGCACCTGGGGTAACGCTATATCTGAAGCTCAAGTGGCACCTATCAACCTGCTCTTGATGACGTCCATGATGCATCGCCAGTGACCCTTTCGAATAAAGTCCTTGTGAAGCCCTCTACACTTTGACCCCTGAACCGTTGCGTCCCTCTCCATGGGTGTAAGATCCCGACATACTAGATCTATCCAATGCTCCTTCCATTCCCGTGAGAGTTTGTGGTTCTTGATTTCTACTTTTTTACCATTGGGACCAGGGATGCCGAAAACCCTAGTGAAATCCCTAGGTTTAAAAGACACTGTCATCTGCTGCTTCTTGTACATGAATGTACTTGTTCTGCTCTGCGGGCTATATGTCTTTATCATTGTGTGCAATACTGATTCGAACAACCAGATGGAGAAGATGGGAAGCTGGATGGCCCAATGTACTTGTGCCTGTATCAGAATCTGCTTAATTTGGTCTGCCTCCGGGGTCTTCTTCCACCATCTCCTGCATTCGCTGCCATTAAAACCCTCGAACTGGACGGTGAGATAAGTGAGTTCCTCCCTGACCTTCTGCTTCTTGCTACTGGAACCCTAGGGGCCTGCAACTCGAATCCCCGATGCCAAAACCCTTGAATTCTTTTCCATATTTGCCACCAGCTGACTCTTCCATGGCTTCCATTTGCCTGCTGATTCCATACCAAAATGGCTCCGTCCTTGCCTCTATAAATATGCCAATGTCTATGTCTTACCATGCAATTAATTCGGGTTAGGTTCACGTGTATGGCAACAGACTTGTATCCCCGCGGAAAAGAGTGAATACACGGGAAAAGGCCCGTGGGAAACCTCTTAGGCACGAGAAAGAGTCTGGTGAGTTGCAGCCAGGATGGCTTCTCTTGGCTTCTGGAAAAAAGACTCCGTGGGAAAGGTTACAGAGTCTTGCGGGGTGCTGGATTTGGCCTCCGAAATGGCAACGCTAATGCATCCAGCACCAAAAGTGGTGATTCGGGCAACTCATCCTCTTTTCTGACGGCAGCTACAACTACGTTGCTTCAATTCCTTCTCATTGAATCCTCCACAACGATCTGTTTGAGTCCTCTTATGCAATTGAATTGATGGCTTTTCTCCTCAGGAGCGGATGAAGCAGCCGAAGCAATGCGAAGCAACCCCGGATCTAGTTGGAGGAAGGCAATGTTCCGCTAGAGACCACTTCGCGGCAATTTAAAAAGCTCTGCCAGACGCAACCATCACTTCACCGCCGGAGCTTTGAGACATTGGCCTTTGCTTGAGTGAACTTCTTAAAAGGGCGGAGTGTGTTCTTTGTTTTTATGTTGGTTGGAAGCTTCGGTGGCATTGTTGCATTTAACACACGAAAGAATGTTCGCGTGACTAAGAGGACTCCGTGGACAAGCTATGGAATCAAAACACTAGCCCACGGATGAACATATAAAACTCGCGGTAGATGAAACTGCAGGTTTGAGACCATCCCGCGGAAAAAGAAGGAATTAAAATGTTTAAATTCAGAACTCTGTGGCCAAGAAAGGAACTCCACGGCTTGAATCCTCGTGGACAAGAAAGGAACTCCGCGACAAAAGACAAGCCCGCGGATGCTTCCGCGGACAGATAGGGCTGGCGGAGGTTGACTGCGGGACAATCTCCCGCGGGGATGTGCCCGCAGGCTACCTCCCATGGAGAGTTTTTTTTTTTTTTTTTTCCCAATTTTTTTTTTTTAAATTTATTTATTTTCAAAAAATACAGAGGTACCTTAGTTTGGCGTCGCCACATCGCGGTCGCGTGTCAGTCGACTGGATTGTTCGTCGGTGTTTCTGTAGCCGACAGAGTGATTGTCGTCGGTGTTTCTGTAGTTGACGGGTAAATAATTTATAGTGGACATAATATTTGTGGCCGACGAACTCCTTCGGGAAGCTTCAGCGGATAGTATTTATATTCCGTCTGGGTACATTGTAAATCATCTTATCACCAGTTATGTAATCTGTTGGCATATGCGAATAATCTAAAGAGTTCTGCTGTTCATTGTCTGTGTGCATTTCTTAATTAATCTACGCGGTAAACATTTGGCGCCGTTGCCTTATGAACTTGGAAGGTGGGAGGAATGAAGATTAATGCCAAATCAGTTTAACAAGGATCGAAATAAGGTCAAGGGAAAAGATGGAATCCGTACTGCGCAAGAGAATTTAATTCTGGCACAACAAGCCGAACGTCGACAGAGATTTCAGAAGAGTGCCGACGAAAATCGGAGCACAGAAAGATTGTTGGAGGAAACTCGGTAGGGGGTGGAATTGGTGGAAGAAGCACGGGAGGAGTTTTTGAATTTGTGTTCGTTGAGGGAAGAGAATTCAGATGGAAGAGCATCGACTCGCATAGCTCGGAGTGCCGAGGGAGCACGAGCGTGGAGTGACCTCTTCGTCCGGGATACACTTCCGTGGGAGACAACTTCAAAAGATCCTTTTTCTTCACCAAGGTTCGAAGCTGTTGAGTCTGACGGTGTGGAAGTGCAGTCCGCCGGTGTGGGAGTGCAGAGCGGCAGTGTTGTAGGACTAAGCAACGCTTGTTTATAGAAACCAATCGTGATGGAGGGACCAAAAGAGAAACTGCCGAAGTTCAATGGCGAAGGTATGACTGATCCCATTCGACACTGCAAAACATGTGAAATGATCTGGAGGGCAAATGGCATAACTGATGAAGACGACTGGATGAGACGATTTCTGGCAACCCTACGGGGCATGGCAATTGATTGGTTTACTAGTACAGATCCACATAAGCTAGACAGTTGGAATAACATCAAAAAAGAGTTTCTGGCCGAATTTCAACTGTTGCGTGACGATAATGAAATTGTTGCAGAAATCTTCAATACGAAGCAGGGGAAGAATGAAACTGTCCGCGTTTACGCTAGGAATTAAAAGACTTGATAAACAAAATGGAAAGTAAGCTGGCGAATGGACTTCAGAAAAGATGGTTTGTGGAAGGCCTACGCTCGAAGTTGCGGAGGAAAATGAAAATTGTGCCACCGTCGTCATATACGGAAGCTTATAACAGAGCATTGGACCTCGAAAGTGAGCTGAAGACAAAGAAGAAGAAGAAGACGAAGACTAGCTCATCTGATTCGGATGACGACGAGCCTGCCGAAGGTGATAGTAGCGACGATGAAGGCAACAGTAAGAAGGTTCGTGCCCTACAGAAGGACATGATTCGCATGATGGAGTTTAAAAATATGTAGAAGGAGCCAAAAGGCAGTGAGCTATGGTGCACGGAGTGTAAGACCGATGGCCATACTAAAGGATCGTGTCCAAAGAACCAATTTTGTGACATTTGTCAAATCATGGGCCATTTGACAAAGGAGTGCCCCTTTAACATGAAGACAAGAGGATCTCCGCAGGTGCTTCTTACGCAAGAGGCTTACCCGTTGGCTACAGAATACAGAAACACTGACGAAAATCATCCCATCGGCTACAGAAACACCGACGACAATCACTCTGTCGGCTGACACAGTTTCTACCGACGACATCATCAATATCCAAAATTTTTGAAACATTTGATTCCTGCAAGAAATGAAGATGCTACAAATATCTTTCTCTTTATACCACCATTTAGAGAGAATCCAATTAGAGAGGTTACAAAAGATTTGGAAAAGGAAGTGGGATTTCTTAAACAATTCTACGGTGCTATCCTCATCCAAAAAAGACGTCCTTTGCAAAAGCCAAAAAAGGTAGAGGAAGTGTGTGAAGGAAAAGATATTGAAGAGGAACCTAATGGCAATCAAGAGGAAGAAAATGATCCATGCATTTTTCAAACCCTTGGGGACCTCTTCTCCTCTACTTGTTTGGAAACATTGGTGCAGCAATTTATAGTTGAAAAATCACACAATCAATCCAAAAATCAAGGGACTCAAGGTATGGAAAAAGTTATTGACATTTCATCTATCTTTGTGAAAGATAATGGTGATTGGAAAAATGTAGAAGAAGATTTTGATTCTGTATTTATTTCCCCCCTATGCATACATCTTTCATAGATGAGATGAACATTGTTCTTGTCTTGTTGCTTGCCCTTCAACAAAATATGCATTCATTTTTCCAAAAGTTCATCCGAAAAGGCTCATATTTCCACCTCTCTATAAATGGTCATATTTAGTTGTAATGGTCATTTTCCCTCTCCATTGTAATTAACCGCCCCATTTGCAATTTTGGTTTGCTTTGTTCTATTTTGTTTAACTTGTCATTTCCCTTCAATAAAAGTTGCATCAGCTTTTAACCTTCCCCTTTCCTTGAGTCAATCCATATTTTGAAAAGTTTCAAGAAGTAAAAGCCCTATTGAATCGATTGGCAACAACCTATCTCATCTAGTTTCAATGAACAAAGTCCCAAGATTCAAATTTTTACCATTTCATTATATTTCCGAGAGCCATATGCAGAAATATAATGACACAATATTGAAAGGCACCCTAGATCAGAGTGGAATCTGATAATTTTTTTGTTTTTTGTTTACCATGTACACAGGTTCTAGACATTTTTGTAGTTGCATTTCAAGAAGTTAGGGTTCTCAGAAAAATAAATTATGGGGGTTGATATAGTGGAGCTATATTCATCTTTGTCATTGGTAAAATATGTGGGCTGTTCATTAATGTTAACATTTATGGAGCTTGTCCAATATGTAAGATTCTAAATTCTAAAATGTGCAAACAAATATTTGGTGCTAAACTTTAGCCAAAAAAATCAAATATTTGGAAAAAAGATTTTTCCTATTGGATGAACACTCGCGGTCCTTTTGTATTGCAATATGGGTCAAATTACATGTATAGTTGGTTATTATCTTATAATTTCATTTGAAGTGTATATGGTGGTGGATCAAAGGCAGACATCTTGACTTGAGACTAGTACATCACATGTGAATTGGTTCAAAAAATGATTTTATGTTGGTCAGTTGTTGACAAATAAAATATTTTTTTATTGGGTGATAGGTGTACCATTTTTATCAGGTGTTAATAACTTCGGACATGGTAGTATTCAGAGGGAATGCTCAATGATAGAGGCTCGACAAGATTCAATGCAAATGATATATGAATGGGGCGTTTACACACAATGACATCATCTATACCGGTGGCAGTTCACGAGTGACACTTGGCACATGTGCAGAAATTAGAATTCAAATGGTTTTTAGGGTATAATTTGATGAAAAGAGCATTATGTGTATTGAAAGGTTTAGGTAGATTATCAATACTGGTGCATAGACAGACTATTAGATACCAAGCAATATGCATGAGATCTCTTGTGAGGGTTGAATCATGGGTCTGTGCAAGAAGGGTCCGAATGTTCAAGGAGAATCAAGATCTTCAACATCTTCTAATGCAAAAACATGCAAAGGAACTCGTGTAAGAGAAAACAAGCATGGAATCAAAGGATTGTGATGACATCTTACAATCTAAGGAGGAAGATGAGGTAAATATAAGAATAAGAAAATGTATTGATTTCATGAGATGAATTAGCACGATTCAATTTCAAAGAATGGACGTCAAAGATAATATTCGCATATAATTTGAACTAGCACATACCAAATGGTCTCAAGCCACAACCATAATGGTACATGAGAACATAAATTTAATAAATATTCTCATAATTGTGATGAAGGCATATAAACAAATCTCCAAACAACAAGCTCCCACATGCTAGAAGTTGCCCCCAATCAGTACCAATATTCATGGATTGTAGTAAAGTTGAAAATTGGTATAAAATAGGTATAAAGGTGAGAGGTGGATCAATTCTTACATCATGCAAAAATATCAGTGGGAAACCCTAAATAACTAGCGTGTAGCCTGGTCAAAGAAGTTATCCCTCGAGTCTAGAGTTGTTTGAGAGCACCTATTGACTTTACAAAGATACCATGGATCCCATAAACCTTGATGTTGGATGGGACATTCTTGCCAATCTGCATACGTTGTATGACGCCCCTATGGATATCACACGCAATAGATGTAGAAACTCAAAAATACAATGGTTACATGGAAAGCTTTTCCTAGCTAAAACATAACACACCTATCACATGGACGAGCTGAGTATGAATGATCAAGACCAATGAGAATATAAAGACCGTTGCACCCGATGCCAAAAGTACTGCAGCTGTAGTCACCTCTTTCTAATGTTTTATATGACACCGAACTGGAGAATATTGGAGCAGTGACAATTCAATTCAATGATGTCAGAAGGAGTGCATTCATTGGACTGAGGGTGATCAACAGTCCTCAATTTCATGTGACATTGAAAGGTTGGGACCATGTCTAGATCATAGGTATTATAATTCGGGCACCAAGAGATAGTCTAAATACTAATGGAATTGATACATTCATATCAACAAATATAGTTATAAGAGGTTGCACTATTTGAGCAGGTGATGATTGTATTGGGATAGGTGATAGATCTTCTAATATCAAGATCAGTGGTATCACATGCAGTCTAGGCCACGAAATAAGTAAAAAAAAAGGGAAAAGTGGAAAATTTGGAGGATAAGGCATTAGACTAAATAGATTCGATGCTTTGCAGTGTATTCTTGAAATCTGCAAGACCTATTATAAAGTTTTGTTCAAGTTGGACATTGGGAAGTTTATGGCGCAATTGCAAAGCCTTTGTCCCCTTCACAATCTCCACTCTAGTTGCATGGAACTCGGCAAGTGCTCTCATCATGCGCGTAGAATGGTAATTTTCAGACCAAAGAGGTTAGTTGAAGACAGAAGGAGTCCGATTTATAAAGTTCAACATTTCTCCTTCATGCAAAGACAGAGAAACAAGCAAAGGAAGAACTGCAATATATCAGTTTGCCATTATTAGCAAGAAGATTTGAATGATAGGCACATTGAATAATCTAATTTCCCCATCAAAGAAGATCAGTGTTTAGTATGACTAGGCAGAATACCTTAAGAAAGAACTATTCTTGGAGGTATATGAAATACATGGTGAGTGCGAGTTCCTCTAATGAATGACTTATAAGGTGGAAACATGTGGATCTTCATTAATCGCACCATAGATTCTCCTCATATTCAAGCCAGGACTATATTGAGAGAGCAAGTGTGTTCAGCAATCTCCTCACTGCAATAGACACTCGTGCTCAACCAAGAACTTGCTCGCAAAAAGCCCAACACAAAAGTTGATATTTTGTTCGTGGGAAAGAGATTAAGAGTTTTCGCAAATGAAATAAAAAATAGTGACAAAAGCCTTTGTATATGTGTGTGCAAGAATATTTGAAGTGGACAAGACCTGATTTCCCTTAAATCTAGTGCTTGAAAATGCCATCAAATAACAATTCCTATGGTGTCGGTTGTTGCAAAAGCAATGCAGTCATGCCTTTCAGACACTTGTTTGTAGAGATAATAGAAAGGATGAATCTAAGTAACAGTTGTGAACATGATCTACACATTTTGGGGTCCAAATTTTTTGGATCAAAGTGTCAAGCTTTTCTAAAACCAACAAACAAATGGGAAAGGTTATACAATTTTAAATATCATAGTCATGCCAATGATTCTATATTATTGGGATAAATATATGGTTTGGCGTTTTCATCTGTCTGACATTATGATTTTGAGGAGATAAAGTCGAAGTTAATATTGATTCTTTTAAATGGCAATCACTTATGAGAACTTCAAAGTCTTGCGAGCAGTTTTAACAAAGAGAAAGGCTCTTGTATGTTTTAAAGCTTGTCAAGTTGCATGCAGATTTTGAAGTTAAAGCAAAGCAGTGAATAGAGTTCCTTCATTGCGATATTTTGTTTGACTGATAAAAGTATCAATGACTCTATGGCCCAATAGGCAGACACTGGATAGCAACAACCAAAGATTCTGGAGTTCTCTACATCCTGGCACAGAATACAATCCCCAAGTAAAGCCACTGTTACCTAGGGTTTTAAAACCGTAAGTATCCCCTCTTCACTCAATAATGCGAGAGATTAGCAACTTTTAAAATTCACAAATTATCTTGCATTTATATTATATTTAATTCTTTAAAGAATTAAATACCATTCAATTTAAATGCAAAATAATTAAATATTAAACCATTTGTAGGTCACACTAATTTCTCATATAATTAATTCTATCAAGAATTAATTGTTATTATTGTAATATAAAATCAACTAAATTGGTAAATTAATGGGGTAAGATAAAGTGGAAAAAGAATTTGAAATAATTAATAAACAAATTAATTATTATTGTACCATGAGGCATTTGTGGAAAATTTGTACAGGGAGAAACTCTTGGGAAATGGATTTTAATAAAAGGGAGTTATGGGTATTTAGGAACTACTCGGGTTGAAATTCTTTAAAAAAGGGAAAATCTATTGTAACCAGGTTCTTCTCTAGTTTTCACATGCCTGTGCAGTTTTGAAGGAAAGGGAAGATAGTTTTAGTTTTCAAATATGTAACAGAGAAAGGAAGGAAAGGGATTGTATTTAACTTGCAAACTTATTTATGGTCCAAGGATAAAATGATCATATGGTTGTTTTGTTTACATATTTGGAATGAAGGGAAATTTACTCTTAGATCCTATGGTTTGAATTTATCTTTCTCTTGTCGGAAATGATCTTGTGGTTATTCTAGCAATGTTCAAAATATTATCTTGCTCTCATTTATCAAGGATCTTGCGTGTCATGAAATCTTTAGGTTTTATACACCATATATGTAGTGATTATCAAATCTCCTCTATGTAAATGGGAAGATTGATTAGATAGCCTGTGCGTTATATATTTGATTTTCTTCTTAAGCTATTTAAATCAAAGTTCGTATTCATTTCATGTTGATGAATGGATTTTAGTGTTACTTCTTTGCCTTCTGGTTAAAGGCATAATCAAGAAATTATTCAGTATAGATCAAAAGAAGGGAGCTGTACCTTTATTTCAAAATTCAGAGAGCACTTGACAAAATAATTGCAAGTGAGTCACCTATTGGTTTCAAAGTTTGTCTTTCAAATTGGGCATTTTCAAGAGTTATCTGTAAAGGATTTTCAAAGAAGACAAATCTGTTTATTAACACCATGAAAAGTGTTTTACATGTAATTATTACTTGATGTAAACATGTGATTAGGTTTGAAGAACATAATTGCGTGTAATTGAGTTTGAAGGATGAAAGTACATGTAATTGCAGATGGAGGATGGATTTACATGTAATTGCTATTGGAATGTAATTGCATATATTGGAAAATGGACATAATATGCTTTGACATGTGTTAGTGAAATATGGAAATGATGTGATGCATTTGCATGGAAAGGTGGAAAGTAAAAAGCTGTTATATGCTCTTGCATTCTTGGGAAAGAACTCTTCACCTTTGCAAAAAAAGGAAATCAAAATAGCAAGCAAACAACAAGCAAAAATATGCACAAAGAAAAAAACATACCTTTGGTCATTTACTCAAACATGACCATCATCAAGTTGCTCTCCTATATGCAATTTTGAAATTGGAATTTGGGAAAATTCTAAGCATTTGAAAATAGAACTTTTCATCTTATTTGAAGGAAATTTGCAAAATACATGGCATGTCTTTGAACAAGTGTACAATGATAAGCCAAAATATGCAACAAAATAGCAAAGGTTTGAAAACTTCCACTTGGAGCTCAAAGAGCCAAATGTGGAAGATTGAGAGGTTGGAATGAATGGCTTTCGTCCAATTAAAAATTTCCAAACAACTTGACCTTTTCAATGCTTGCAAATGATGGCTTTTAATGATCAATGCATGAGTCATTTTTGTATGCATATGCCCAAAAATGTGATCTCAATCTCTCAAATACAAAACATTTTTTTTTTAAAAATCACCATGTATTTGGACATTTTTGGGTAAAATCTATTAGAATAATCTTTATTTTTCTTTTTAATGCTCACTATTGTATCTCTGTAAATATTAGAATGTTTCTAATATTTAGGTGTAGTCTAGAATAGAATGTTTCTATTCTATTCGACTCTCCTTTTTGTATATATAGATCATTATGATCTCTATTTAATCAATCAAGTATTCTGCCATTTATGTTTGTAACATGGTATTAGAGATAGGTTGAATTTTTTCTAAATAATAATTTCTTATTGAAATTATCTGAATCTTATTTTCAAAATTATATTTTCCTAAATAAGTTTGCTTCGTTAGACCTAGTTCAGGCTAGGGTTTGGATGACACAAATTTGCAATGCGGCATTAGAAAAATTGAAAATCGCCGGCCTTTTTGTGGAAAATTGCGGGTTTTTCTTTGATCTGCGGCCTGCAAATTCGATGGGTATTTACCTCTGCTCTGTGACTGGTATTTACAAATTACATCTTGAAATATGTCTACAAAATCTCTGCAAACCGTGGTCTTTTTACTCTGCAACTCGTGGTCGTTTGACATTTTTTTTACTCATGTTTGCAAATTGCTGTTTTGGCGTCCATTTTTTGGAGATTCGCGACAGAGTTACATACGACTCAGCATTTTGCTATAAACACCATTTCTTGGTCCTACTGCGTTTTTTAGACACAAGCACGACCTCATCTACGACATCTAGGAATTTGCAGCAATGTCAAGGCATCAAATGCCTTCAATCCGCCTTTTTTTCTGCAACATCGACCTTTAAAGCCGTCGACTGGTATTTTGCTTGAAACCCTAGTTTTTGACCTCAGAAATTTTTTCTAATCACATATTCTTGGTGGGTTTTTCGAGATCTCAAATGGGTCTTCATTAGTTTTTTGTGGGTGCCTTGTTTTTTGTGCCTCGATTTTTGACCCAACGGATCTGAATTCCGACAACATATTATTTCTGAGTTTTCTGAGCTCCCTTCTAGGTACTTCTCTGATTTTGGGTCTTTCATTTTGTCACCTCGAAGTTTGTGCCATTTGAGATATTCACATATTATGAGCATCAGAAGTTAGACTCGATTAAAAAGCAAGCTGATGCTGCCCAACACTCAGAGCAGAAAGAATCTGTCTACCATGCTTTTATGGCCAGCATACCTACAGATCATGTAAAATCTTTTGCTTGGTACATAGATTCTAGTGCCTCACGACATTTTACTCACAGGCGTGATTGGTTTGTTGAATTCACTCCCTATTCTGACTTAGTACTCTTTGGAGGCGGCAAAGAATACAATATTGTCAGCAAGGGCAATGTTCAGATTCAGTCTGGAGGAAGAAGACTCATGTTCCTCAACGTATGTTATGTTCTTGGCATGAAACATAATCTTCTGTCTGTTGGTCAGATTATGAAGCACTCTCCTCAATTGGATGTCATTTTCAGTGGAAATAAGTGTTTGATTATTGATCGTACTTCTCGCACTACACTTGCTATTGTTCTTGAGGATCATGGTATTTATAGGCTTGTAGATTTGGGCGATTCCCTTGAGCGTGCCTTCATCGCAAAATCATCTGCTCTCAGTAGCCTCTGGCACCAGCGATACGGTCATTTGAACATTCAATATCTATCACAACTTGCTTGGGATAATTTAGTCCATGGTCTACCTGATATCAAGACCCAGAACCATCATGTTTCTGGGGCTTTCCAAGTAGGGAAGCAACATAGGACACCATTTCAGGATGGTGAATCATGGTGGGCATCTAAAGTGCTCTAGCTGATCCACGCTGATGTATGTGGTCCTATGAATACTCCTTCTGTTACTGGGAATAGGTACTTCTTACTCTTTGTGGATGATTTCAGTCGCAAAATGTGGGTATATTTTCTTAAACAAAAATCAGATGCTTTTCCTGTATTTCAGCAGTTTAAAGCCCTAGTAGAAAAAGAGTCTGGTTCCCCCATCCGTATTCTTAGGACCGATAATGGAGGGGAATTTTGTTCTTCTGCTTTCTCTGCCTTCTGTACTACTCATGGCATTAGACATCAGTTCACCACACCTCACACCCTTCAGCTAAACAGTGTTGTAGAGTGTCGAAACCATACCATCATAGAAACGGCTAGAGCTATGCTAGAACATAGAAATGTTCCTAGAAAATATTGGGCAGAAGCAGTATCCACAACTGTCTACCTTCTTAACCGGTCAGTTAACCATAAGACTCCTGAGGAAGCTTGGTCTGCTCGCAAACCTAGGATCAACCATTTGAAAGTTTTTGGCTCTCTAGCATATGTATGGATTCCTGATGCCAAATGCACTAAGTTGGATTCCAAAAGCCAGAAACTCATGTTTACAGGATACAGTCACACACATAAGGCCTACAGATTGATTGATGTAAACACTGATCGTTTAATCTCCAGTCGTGATGTTGTGTTTGATGAGGAACTCAAACCATTTCAGCTCTCTGCCTCCCCACCACATTCTGAGATTCAGTCTTCAGCAATCTCTGACTTGGGTCCTTCTATTTTATATGATTCATTTGATGCTACTGATACACCACCTCAGCCACTTCCAGATAATATAGCTCCTGCTCTTGTTCCTCATCTAGCTATTCCGACAACATTTGATATTGGCTCCTCTACTCTTCGGCCAAAATGATGGGCGCAAACGATTAGTGATCTTTGTCCTGATGAACTCATTGAGGATAGAACTCCAGAAATCAGAAGCAATAGGCACATGCACTCTCCTCTACAGAAGCAGAATATAGAGGAGCTATCAAGGCAGCTTGTGCAGCAGTTTGACTCCGTCAGATGCTTGTAGATATGCATATTCCTCAAGCAGGTCCAACTTCTTTTTTTTCAGACAATCAAGGAGTACTCAAACTTGCCAAGAACCTAGTATTTCATGAACGAACCAAGCACATAGAGCTTCATTGCCATTATATCTGACAATTAATAGAAGATGGATCTATTCAGTTACTCTATGTCACTACCTCAGAGCAACTGACAGATATTTTCACAAAACCCCTTGGTCCTGACAAGTTTGTTAAATTCAGGGGATCCATTGGTGTAGTAAATAGATTGAGCATTAAGGGGGGGGGGGGTATTAGAATAATCTTTATGTTTCCTTTTAATGCTTACTATTGTATCTCTGTAAATATTAGAATGTTTCTAATATTTAGCTGTAGTCTAGAATATAATGTTTCTATTCTATTCAACTCTCCTTTTTGTATATATAGATCATTATGATCTTTGTTTAATCAATCAAGTATTCTGCCATTTACGTTTGTAACAAAATCGCGCCCTCTAGATGCATGAGTATGGGTCCTTTTTGCATAACAAGGACAAAAGTGTGGATTTCAAATGCATTTGTATGCATTAAAACTCAAAAACGCCTCCTTTAGATCCAAACGTATAGGTTGGTAATGCCACCATTTTCTAGACATTTTTAACAAAAATGTGCCCTTTTCATGCAAAAATCTGGGTCGTTTTTGCAAAAGTGTGGCTCACAAATGCATTTACATGGGCCATTTTTGACTTAAGAATGCAAAAAACAGGTTTCCCAAATGCATATTTATTTTCCAAAGCAAAAACGTGGCCCTCCAAAGCAAAAGCATGGATAAAAATCTGATTTACTGGCCGTTTTTAACAAAAATGTAATGCAAAATCACTCTCCAACACATAACAAACAATGCAAATCACACTCTCCAGGCTTGATTACATATTTTAAAAACATGTAATATGAATAAGAATGCAAATCACACTCTCCATCTTCCGTTACATATTTTAAAAATATGCATTTGACAATTTTGGCCTTGGAAAGCAAAATTGTAGACTCCAAATACATTTGCATGTGACGCTTAACATGTAAAAGACTATGTTCATCCAAATAACACTCTTGGAGGCCCTTTGCATGTAAACATGTAAATGGGTTGAAACTGAAAGTTGCATTTGTACAATTTAAGGGATCAATTAAGCACACGTTTAATTGATTTTTGAGAAAATATCATTTAATTGGGTCAAAAATAACATTTACACTATATAATAATAAATTATTCATGTGCAAATATTAATAAAAAAAATAATATTTAATATAGATGTTTTGAAATAAAACATAAAGTAACTCAAAAATAAATTAGACTATATAGTTAATAAAGTCACTTAAGTGAAAAATGAAAAAGTAGCTCAACATGAAAATATAACATAAAGTGCTCTATAGTCACTTAAGTGATAGATTTTAGTGATAAAGTAACTTAAAAGCATTACATAAAGTGAATTTATGTTATAGTTTTCAAAAAGTGAATGTAACTTTAAAATATAACATGATATTTTAAATATGCAATTGCATCTAGAGAGTCCATCTTTTGGGCACTTAAATGATCATATCTTTTGATTGCCAGGTCCGATTAAGCCCTAAGATATACCGAATCAAAGGAAAACTAAAGGCAAGGGATTGAACAAAACAAAAAGACCAAGAGCACTTAAACACACACTCGAAACCTCAAAAAAGGACATTGAAGTCTTCATAAATCAAGCATAAGCTTAATAAAATGAAAAACAAAAAGGACTTGACGAAAGCTTTCAGTAAAAGGATTCATCATGCAAATTGGGGTCGATTGCTTGATCAATGTTGGCCAATTAAATAATGAACTATCTCAAAGAAATACAAAACTAAGTTGAAACAATTTCGTAGTGTTACGTACATTTTGTGGTGACAAAATGCAGAACAACAAAATGAACAACCAAGCAACTAGAAGACCAAACAAACAAAGAAACCAAAGCCAGCAAGGGCTGCCAAACACGGTAGCCTTGCCTACTAGTCAGTCTGATCCACTAGGAAAAAGTTGAGAATTGACGGATAGGCCATAGGAGAGGATAACCCAAGTTGTCTCTAAGAACTCTTGATAGTGCTGGTAGAGGAAAGCCATTGCTGAATGAATGATCTGTATTGTCTTAGCGCCCTCTGAGGTGGAGATTGGGGGTCCATTGCATACATGGTACCTATGGGGTGGGGAGACCACAATGAAGGAGGTAATGAGTTGTTGGATTGGGATCTCTGGGGAAGGAGCTACTACAAGGTGTGGTCTCGATGTCTCTGTCTCTTGGAGGTAGAGAAAAAGTCATTTTTGGTCAATGTATGCAAAGAAGGCCATAAGGGACTTACCTGACAAACAAGCAATAAAATCTCCCTTTGATCTCATAGTATGCGGGGCAGTGAAAAATGAAGTGAGTCTCTGTCTTAGGAGCTCCCAAGTTGCAAAGATGACAAACCCTATCTTCTCTATCTAGATGGTGGTCAGTTTGAATGCGGAACCGTTGGGAGACTATCTTGAAAGAATCGAGAGGGATGCAAAGAGCATGGGACCAATCATGGGACAAGCATGTGTGGTACACGATGATCCATCATGTAACTCAATGAAATGCTCAACATAGAACACTATCTTAGGACAGTCCCTCAGAAGGACGATTCTAGGTAGTACGAATATACTATCTATAGATATCTGTCCTAATGTGCCTGTTCGGCTCTTATCGAGAAGGAAGAGATGAAGGAGAGCATCCAGGGAGTACTGCAAAGGGGAGAGACCCTCTATATAAATCCTAATAGAACCCAATAGAGAAGACGTTTGAGAAAACCAATGTTGAACCCAACCTATAGTGTTTGAGCTTGGCCTTTGAAGAGAAGAAAGCAAGATACGAATAAGTCTGAGCCCCCTTTATGGAATTTGCAAAATCTTGCAAGCGATGAAGGAACTAGACTGAGTAAAAAATGGTAGTCTAGAAAAGTGCGCCCCAAACTCCGCAAGGACAATGCTGTGTGCGGTATACTGACTGCACCTAATGATACATCAAAGCAAGCAAGTCTGGACCTTTGCCATGGAAACCCAATCTATATTTAGTAAGGACAAACCCCAAGCCATGGAACTATAGAGAAGACTAGGTCTAATCAAATTGTCCAAAAGAGTTATCTTGGACGCAGTGTCCTGAAAGTGGTTACTGAAACACTGTCTCTCAATAAGGGCAAGAGAACTACAACCCTTGTGGATATGAGGTTGAATTTCCGACCGCAGACTAAAGCAAGGGCCCGAAAACTCGACCCCCAAATAAGTATACAAGAAAATGATCACAATTGCCTCACCTTGGATAATAAAGTTGAGGTGAGAGGTCTTGAGACAATTGAAGACCATCACTTTGGTCTTTCTCAAACTCACTGTCAATTGCCCTAGTCTGCAAAAAGAGTCAAGGCTATCAAGAAGTCTATGAATGCCATAAGAGGGAGTAGGCCATGAGGACCACATCATTGTGAAAGAGCAGGATAGAGATCACGTTTGGTGTAAGCAGTAACCATCGCCAAGGAGGGAGTATATTAGGAGAAACTCCAACTCATCAATGTAGAGCCCAATTAAAGTGGGGGATAGAGGGAAGCCCTGCTTTACCCCAAAGTTGCTATGAATGAAGTCGGACATCCTCTAGAGTGTCTTGATGTGTCTGACCACAATTACAGAATCTCATGATGGCGCTCAAGAGTTGCCAAAATGCCAATATCCTGTAATCTTTGGGAAAGGGTTGCACTAGAAACGAAGTCAAATGCCTTATGGAAATCCACAAAGCATTAGTAAACCTTTGAGGAGAAGTGGTGTGCTTCCTCGATAATAAATCTAAGAGTCAAGATGTGTTCTGTGGTCTGAAAATCTAAGGAAAACCTACCTATCCCCTCGCCCTTATATGTCTTTGATCAAACTCCCAGGAAAGAATGTCATGCTTGAAGAGTTCTGCTTGGAACCCTTACTCATCCATTGTCCTATTTCTTTTCATAGATCTAACTGCCTTGCAAATGTTGGAGACATGAAAAGTTAACAATGGGGGGAGTAACGGTAAAAGAGGGCTTCCCTAGGATATTGTAGACGGTGGAGGTATGTGAAACCAATGAGAACTAGTCTAAAGATGGAGGGAGAGAGTATCCATGAGGGAAGAGAGTCTTCCAGAAGGCTTTGGGGGACTAGAGAAAGGAGGTTCGAAAACACTGACTGTGATGAGAAATGAAGGCATGTTTCTTGTTGCAGTGGGAGTCCTTAAACTGTCTAGAGGAGTGAAGATGAAGGGTGGAGGCCGCACACAACTTACGATAGAAGGATTTACAATCAGCATCAAACCACTTGTTCATGGGGCAAGAACTCCTAAGGGCAGGGGGAGTGGACCAATAAGAGGTGTGATCGGGAAAGGAGAGGAGGACAACCTTCCAGATAGAAATGACGAGGCTATCAAATATGGAGGGAGTACTCTCGTGATGAGGGAAACTATCTGGAGGTAGGGGCTATTGAGGTGAGCGTGGAAGAGGCCATGGTCCTCCTCATCAATGTTGAGGAAGGTGCAAGAGGGGGGGTAAGAAGGTTGGGGGGAGGGTGGTCGGGTAGGTAGGGGTAGGTAGGGGGTAAGGGAGGAGGTGGGAGGTGCAAAGGGGGTCTAAAACGTGACTTGAAGGAGAGTGTGGTCCACCAGGGGGAGAGAGGCGATGAGAAATGGTTGAAGGTTGGAATGAGAGAGAACCTAACAATGATACAGTCCACAATGCTTGCACCACCTCAATGGGGCCGACAAGTGAACCAACTGGAGCCAAGGAGGATGGGTAGTCTGTTCAAGATAACTAAGTTCGAGGACACATAGTTGAAGCAACAAATGCCCATATCTTGTATGAGAACCTAAAGTATCATTAGATGTCCTCAGAAGACCAAGAGAGGTCAGATTTGATTAAGCGGTACAAATTGGGTTTAACGTCTAGTCATGGAGTGGAGTCTACAAATCCCTAGTCCATGCATTGAGGTCACTGATGACAAGAATGCCCCAAGTTAGTAAAGCTAGTGATGATGTTGAAAAGGTATGTGAAAGGATCCCTAGGACAAGAAGTCATTGGGTGCACACATACTCATATAGATCTAGCCAAATTGTCAGAGAGAACCACTGTAGCCATATCTTGAAGCCTACTACTAACAAGATAAGAAACCCCTCCAGAACCTCTGACACCCCCTGACCTCATCTCTGCAAGCCAACAACCAACGATATCTAGTGACACCCAAAAGAGGCTCAGAAGGACTCTCATGGGTCTCAGTGATGCAAAGATCCGTTGAATTCACAACATCCTAAAGTAGACCTAACATCGACCAGAACGAACCATTTATGTTCCAACAATTGATGTATAAGGACCCAGTGCCATGAATTGCCCTACTGACATGTCGTAATGAACTTCATTTTGTGGCTGGAGCCACCAAGCCTACCAATTTACCTATCCATCGAGGTGGAGACCTATCCCGAATAATTGTTCTAAGGTTATGTATTAGGACCCACTTGCCCTTTTGCTATGCATCTTCTACAAGAGCACAAGCTTGTTTTAGCTCAACAACCTATGATTTTGTAAGGTCCTTGTCAAGGTTGATCTTCAATGAAGAGGAAAAAGATTCCTACGTGCCCTTGAGTACGCCAAGTCTATCCAAGGGGCTATGGAACTGTAGAAATAAAGTGGAACCTTAACCAACCCATGCTTTTACTAGGGAGATATCATGTAGTTCCAACTAGTCATATAAGAAAGCATAGGCCACATCTAGTGAATCGGTGGTGGTGATAGGCGGGAGGCCACAAAATTTTAGGTTGAAATCTTGTGCTCCCCTAGCCCCCTTGTTTGCAAGCTTGGAGTGGATAAGAGCGTCCACCCCAGCAAGGGGAGGGGGTGTTACTCATGAAACATGGGTCAATGAGTTTGACTCAAAAGCTACACAGTTAAATCCTGATAGCAATATCACAATTTCACTTATTGTGGAAAATATCTCCTACTTATCAATTGATGATCTTAAGGGGCTTTCTAATGATTGGTTCATAAGGCACAACACTTGGTGAAGGTTTTGCAAATGGGGTTGCAAGCAGAGTGGGTTTCACCATGGAGGAAACTCCATAGTTAAGTGCGCTCAAGTTGGAGTAATACTGGGATGAGTGATCTCCCGGGAAGTCCTGGTGCTTCACCTCTGTGAGCATCACCTAGATCCAATGCATGCTAAGTGTTCCATTTATTCTCATGAGAGATGGATTCTTGTGAATCACTACTCATGAAACATGGGTCAATGAGTTGGACTGAAAAGCTACAAAGTTAATTCCTTATAGCAATATCACAATTTGATTTACTATGAAAAATATCTCCTACTTATCAATTGATGAGCTTAAGGGGCTTTCTAATGAATGGTTCATAAGGAACAACACTTGGTGAAGGTTTTGCAAATGGGATTGCAAGCAAAGTGGGTTTAGCTATGTAGGAAACTCCATAGTTAAGCACGTTGAAGCTGGAGTAGTACTGGGATGGTTGACCTCGCAGGAAGTCCTGGTGCTTCACCTCTGTGAGCATCACCTAGATCCAATGAGTGCTAAGTGTTTCGTTTATTCTCATGAGGGATGGATTTTTGTGAATCACTACTCATGAAAGATGGGTCAATGAGTTTGACTCAAAAGCTACATGGTAAATCCTGATAGCAATATCACAATTTGAGTTACTATGTAAAATTTCTCCTACTTATCAATTGATGAGCTTGACAGGATTTCTAATGAATGGTTCATAAGGCACAACAATTGGTGAAGGTTTTGCAAATGGGGTTGCAAGTAGAGTAGGCTTAACCATGGAGGAAACTCCTTAGTTAAGCGCTCTCAAGCTAGAGTAGTACTAGGATGGGTGACCTCCCGAGAAGTCTTGGTGCTTCACCTCTTTGAGCATCACCTAGATCAAATGAGTGCGAAGTGTTCCATTATTTTTATGAGAGATGGATTCTTGTGAATCACTACTCATGAAACATGGGTCAATGAGTTGGACTCAAAAGCTACAAAGTTAATTCCTTAAAGCAATATCACAATTTGATTTACTATGAAAAATATCTCCTACTTATCAATTGATGAGCTTAAGGGGCTTTCTAATGAATGGTTCATAAGGAACAACACTTGGTGAAGGTTTTGCAAATGGGATTGGAAGCAGAGTGGGTTTAACTATGTAGGAAACTCCATAGTTAAGCGCGCTGAAGCTAGAGTAGTACTGGGATGGTTGACCTCCGAGGAAGTCTTGGTGCTTCACCTCTGTGAGCATCATCTAGATCCAATAACTGCTCAGTGCTCCATTTATTCTCATGAGAGATGGATTCTTGTGAATCACTACTCATGAAACATGGGTCAATGAGTTTAACTCAAAAGCTACATAGTTAAATCTTGATAGCAATATCACAATTTGACTTACTATGGAAAATATTTCCTACTTATCAATCATTATTTTTATTTTTTATTTCTAATTTTCATTGCTTTCTCTCTCCTCAGTTTTTAAATATATATTTTCTTTTTTGAGGAGAGGTAGGATGGTTTTGGCGGTTAACAAAGAATTATAGTTTGTTGGGGAAATTTCAGAAGATGTGAAATTTCCATCGTAGTGGAAAATAGCAAAGTTTTGAAATTTCCACCAGACATGGTATTCCTAAAATTCCTCATTTGAACACTCATTTTTGAGTCCTTGCTCTATCCTTAATCATGGTGTTAGCCTTATGCCATAAATCTGCCTTTTAATGCCTTAGAAGATGGCAAAACTTGGGGGACTTAAAGTGGGGAAATTTCAGAAGGTGTGAAATTTCCATTGGTAGAAAACTTTTAACTTGCAAAATTTCCACTCAATAGAAAATCCTTTCGAAAAATTATCAATTTCTTCCCCTCATCATTTAAAAATGGCAATGCTTGAGTTGCTAGCAAATAAAAGGCTTGAGTCTTGAGATTTTTGGAAGGAATGAGGGGGGATATTTCGTAAGATCCAAAATTTTTACCATAAGCGAGTTTTCGAAAGATCCAAACTTCCCACAAAAGGAGAGATTTTGAAAGATCCAAAATTCCCACAAAAGGGGAGATTTCGGAAGATCCGAAATTTCCACCAAAGGGAAGATTTTGGAAGATGTGAGATTTCCAGAAAAGAGGAGACTTTAGAAGATTTGAAATTTCCACCAAGACTTGGTTCTCTCACAAACTTTGCCCCCTTTCCAACATAGAAACCCATCTCTATCGAACCAAAAAAATTTCACCTTCCACTTGGACTTAGACCACAAAAATTCCTTTAAGTGACATCATCGCACAAACTTCGGGCAAAAAATGCTTCCTAGTGAGCCAAAACTCCTCAAACTCATCCGAAACTTGGAGAATTGAAAGAAATGTTGCCAACCAAAACCGCCTAAGACAACTACTACTTGCAAAAGCAAAAAGAGGGGGACCCCATTTGCAATAGGATGATGGTGTGGAAACCACACAACACCTACCATTGTCGATTTCTCCTTTTGACTTAAAGTTTGAAACAACCTGACAGTTTTGTTTCTTTCATGCCGGTGCACTACCAATATCCAAATACCGCCAATAAAATACGAGGCTCACCAAGTGCCAAAGTACCTTTTGATTTCACTTCCAATTTGGTAGGCGAAATCTGGACATGGGTAGCAACCAAATACAACCCAATAGTGTAATGTGGCATATAGAAGATCTTGTGCTGAAGCATGAGATATTCATGCATCCACTTTTCTAATAGGGTTGCCCAACCATACATAATACCATTCCTGAGACTGTTCAGGAGAAGGATCTGCGAAAGGGAAATATCGGTTGCTCTAATTGAACTAGTAAACCTCCTCTTCACTACATCTATAAGCTAGTGCCACTCTCCTACTACGATAAATGATTTCTTCAGTTCACAACTCTTGAAGCATTCACTACTAAACCCATATCCACTTGTGTGAGGTTTCTTGAGACTAGTTTTCTCAAATGCGTTTTTTCTTCTCAAGTCATTTTCTTTGCCTTCAACTTTATTTTCTTCCAATTTCTTCTAGGAATACCAAACACTTGTGAATTCAGCTGCTGTGAACGAAACCTGCAGGTTGTACCATATACTCGAAGGTGCTGGTGTGTCTCAATTTGTTAAAGGAATCAACAAGCATGCAAAGGGCACCTACGTAGTTGTGTATACAAAATAGCGTTTGCATGGCCCAATGTACTTCAGCTTGCTTTGTGTTGTTCCATCAAATCCATGTCTAATGTCTCCTATCACCATTTCTTCCAATCTATCCCATTCAATTCTTCAAATACCACATTTTGTGCTATGATGTCCTCCTTCTGCATGTGAGATTGCCCTAGCACCTTCGGTTTCACCTTCTTCTTCCCCAAACTCTTACTCTTGAGGGCAAAACTTTTTCTGCTTTGTTCATGTCTGAAGAACTACTTGATGATGACTACTGTAACAGTTTTTTCCTGTCTTTCTTCTTTGCTGGCTCCATCAATAACTGATTATGGTGTCACTTTTGTGCAATTTGAGATGAAATCAGCTAGGGCATTGCCTGCCTTGCTACATAATGACCTTCTTTCTCTTACTCCCACTTGTTCCTTTTATTGGCTACGACTCTAGTTACTTAATCTTGAAACTTTTCCCTCCTATGTGTAAGTTGACCATAATGCCACTCTTCACCATCAATGTTTCCCTTACAAAGTCAGTCTTAGCAGGATAAAAGTCTCTTGTACCAACCAGTTATGGGCAGGACCGAACTTTCTATAGCTTCTCTGCATAGTGAGGCATGGTTCTTCTTCGTGGTCCACCCTTTGTAATAACCCCAACCGGTTATAACTTCATCAAACAACAAATTCTTCTCTAATTCAGTCATTTGACATTTCGTCAAACCATTTGCAAGCAAGCTCTGGTACGACTGTAATATCCTGTGCAATTCTGATTTTTATTTCCAGATTGCTAACCTGATAATTTTCTCAAACACTTTGTACACAAGGGATATATATATATATATATATATATAGATGCCAAAATTTAATTGATATGCTAGCACAACTCCAAACAACCAAGAACAAATGTTTTGGTATTTTTTAGAAACATAGAGCATTGACTATAAATGAGAAAATATGCATCTACATCAATATGACATTAGGGCAACAAATTCTGATGTAAAACTCTGATATAAATCAGATTACAAATGATTTCTAAATTCTTACACATGCCCAAAAATATTCAAATCTATCCTCCATGCAACACAAATGAAATAGATAGGAACCTGGAAAACTGCTCAAGAAAATCTGGATTTTTACTATAGCGAGTTCTTGTAGCAACAACGATATTGTAGAGAATTATCGTAGCAAATCACTGTAGCGACGACACTATAGCAGCGTTACTGTAGCAGCAATACTGTAGCAATATGCAACTTATTCCTTCAATCTTACTCCGTGAATTTGGCCCTAGGCCACAAATTTGACACAATGAAAATACTGATTTGTCTTCTCCAACAACTGCAGCCCCTTGAAGGATCTTCCACCAATATGCTCGAATGGAACACCTCTATGATGTCCTCCCAATACCAAATTTACTAGGTATTTCACCAGCTCAAACGGAGGCACACAAAAGAACCCCGTTCTCTAGTGGCAAATGTTGAAACCCTTGGCTCCACACAACTCATCAAATGTAAATGACAATCGGATGATAAGAAAAGAGCCTCTCATGCCCTTTTATTCTTTCCTTGTGGGAACTTACATACTTTTCTCCCCAATGTGGGATAAAACTTAAAAGATATTCTTATATTTTCACTTTATTATAATATTATAATATGAAATTATAATATTATAATATGAAATTATAATATTATAATATGAAATTATAATATTTTCACATTATTATAATATGAAATTATGCCCCATCATAAAGTACCAATCCCCAATAAAACCCTCTAACCACCTTATTAGCCTTGAGGATCACAATAATAGGCTAATCCATAAAATTCTAATGCTGGCTAAAAGTGGGGACATTATAGTCCTTCCTCCTCGAGATTGCTTGCCCTCAAGCAATCCGACAACACAGTGAACTCCAACCTCCACTTGAATCCCAAATGATGTAGTACGTGACACCCCTGTCAACATCATCAGGACCAACAACATACCACTAACATCATCAGGACCAACAACATCTTGGTCCCCACCCATATAATATATACTGGACTAGAATCTTGATTAACAATCCCTTGAAGAGACGTAGCTACAAGAGAACCATATGCACTCATGCAAATTGTATCAACAATAGGTGTAGCCACGTCAAAATCTGCGGACACAGGAACATCACCAACTACCGCAACACGAAACTGAATCTTTACAAATGGTGAAAGCTGAGCCCAACTCCACTCAGGTAAGTGATCAACATCAACCTCAAACAACATATTGTCATAAGACAATGTTGCATCCATGTCGAACATAGGACTATCCATGAAGTGAACATCAACACTTTGTTGATCGATAGTATAACATCATCAACAATGACAAGTGTTCTATCATTAGAGCACACATCTACAATTGCATGCATACTGCTAGACTCCTCGTTGGATGGCTCAATCGACATAGAAGTGGCTGTTGATATGACGGTATCCTTGCATGCTCCAAATACATAATCCGGGGAACTCATCCCAACAATTGCATCATCTGACTTGACTTGACATGAATTCGCATCACATTCCACCCCAATTGTGCCCAACTCATGCAATGTCTCATAAGAAATGCCCCGCAAATCCGAAGTCGCAATTGAATCGCCACATTTTGCTCTTCAAAAAAGCAATATCATGCTCTGGTCAAATCTCGGATTTGAAATCAGTTGGGTCATCCATTTGTGATTTTGATTCATCTCATTCACTAGCACATCCAACCCTGTATCTCAGAATCTCCATCCCTTGGCTAAGAAGTACGCCCTCTGTAGGTATGATGAATACCAAACGTTCTGTCACCAACCATAACGATGAAAACCAAGTCCTCTACCTGTGGGACAAAAGAAAAGTGATGAGCACTCCTCACAGTGTAATGCCGATAAAAACTCCCAATCTCTATCAAGGGCTCATCATCATGAAATTGGGAATCAAAAGATGGCTCCAATCTCTGACTTTGTACTATTGGTCGAGCAGGATCTTGGGCAACCCTCTCAGAAAACCCAACCACAAAGTCCCTATTGGGAAGCATTGTAGCCAATGTCTCTACAATCTTCCTCAGCAATCGTCATATAGTGCAAGAGCCCTAAATGAGAGTACTCTCAGATATACTATATGAAACCTCCCGCAAATCCGAGCTCTCCAACAAATATTCCATGAATGACTCAATACAGTAGAAATTATATGTGGAAGCATCAATCTGCTCCCCTGCAATCCAAAGTTCATCCCTCTTAAAATGTGACAATGTCAGCTGTCCAATGCTACAAACTGTATGAAAGGAAAAAATAGATTCACTTCCAATAGAAGGAAGCAAATCACCATGAGAGCTTGTCTCCAGTGATGCTCTCACCTCCTCTATACATACTACACTCATATCCTGAACGAATGTGTTCGCCACATCATCACTATCCCTCATCCTGAACCATAGAAGCAAATTTATCACCAACCACAATATGTAACTAAATAGGGTTTGGGGTTGGTGTTGACTGTACCCGGTCTAACTCCATAGTAACCTCATACAACTGTGATCGTGACTCCTGAAGAGCCAATTGAGTATACTGATACTGAACAGAGTCTACAGTCACCTCAAGCTCCTGGGTGAGCTCAATCACCTCCTCCTCCCCTAACAATGTCTCATAGCAGGTAACTATGCTTCAAGATCCTGACAGCCTCTCGAAGTGCATGAACCTCTGCTAGAGAAAGAGTACTATCACCATGCTCATCAAACATAGGAGCACCCGAACTAGATGTAGCTAGCATCTGACGGATAGCATCATAATGCTTAAGAGCTAAAGAAATGTTACTATCACTCACCTTCAACTAACAAGTCACATGATGCCTCTGTAATCCTTGACTCCTATGCTAGCTCTCTATTAGAACTCTCCACCACAAGATCACTCATACGTGTGTTATCTTCCTCGCACAATTCTGCATCCGACATACAACTACCATGTACCTCAACCAACTCCTCATTTGAAGAAATGGAAGCCCTTGCTGTATCAATCTCCTCACATGTCTCAGCTTCTTCCTCAATAGTAAGATCCTATAAGAATCGATCCTGGGACTCATCCAAAACCTCCTCAGGGTCATCACCTAATATCTGACAAGGGGTGTCATACCCAGTGCATCTCATAGCATCATCAAATCGATCATCAAATGTGTCCATACTATCTGCATCAATGTCTTCTGACAAAGCCTCAACTGCGGACTCCTGGCTCTACACACATGACTCAACGCTAGGCTGTGAATCAATAATACTAGAGCATAAACCCACATCTACTGACTTTGTTGAAACACCCACATCACCAACATCATAGTTGGGTGACTCTATATGTGCCTCGGTCCCACTTGAGGAATCAACTGCCTCCTGCACTAGAGCAACTCTACGATAGTTGACATATAAGTCTCTAATAACAACTCCCTCCTCAGGAGAGTTTGAACAATTAGTGACAACTACATCAACTATCTCTGAACTGACCGTAGCAACTACTCTAGGAGCATCAACCTGTTGAAGCTCAGTGTTGCTATCCACCAAGGTCACTAACACATCCACATGTCCCTGTGAAATAACTCTATCATCAACATTGTGGATAGGACTAGCTAGTGTTGTATTGAATATAGGTACATTTGTATCATGGACACATATCGGAGAAAACTCAAGCTTCCTTCCCCGCAACCTCGATCTCGGTCTTCTTAAGGCAAAAACCGTATAGCTCACATTGCCCTCTCAACTGCCTTTGGATCCAATAAGCTCTTTGCCAACCTCTGTTGATGAAGCTTAAGTTTCTCCATACTTTCCTGCAAAGCATTCATTTTCGTGCTAACTTCATCATTACTCCATCGACTTCTAGAGCTGCAAGTCCCGATATGTCTATCCATCGCTAGAAAATTCTAGAGTCATGCTCGCACCACATGTAACAACAAATCTGAAAATAAAATAACTTTCCCACTCCACAGAATGACAGGAAACTGCTTTGATACCACTATAATAACCCCAATCGGTTATAACTTTGTCAAACGCCAAATTCTTCTTTAATTTAGTTGTTTGACATTCCGTCGAACACTTTGCAAGCAAGCTCTGGTACCACTGCAATATCCCATGCAATTCTGATTTTTATTTCCAAATTGCTAACCTAATAATTTTGTCAAACACTTTGCACACAAGGATATATATATATATATATATATATATATATATATGCCAAACTTTAATTGATACACTTGCAAAACTCCAAACAACCAACAACAAATGTTTTGGTATTTTTTCGAAACATAGAGCATTGACTATAAATGAGAAAATATGCATCTACATCAATATGACATTAGGGTAACAAATTCTGATGTAAAACTCTGATATAAATCAGATTACAAATGATTTCTAAATTCTTACAGATGCCCAAAAATATTCAAATCTATCCTCCATGCAATACAAATGAAATAGATAGGAACCTAGAAAACTGTTCAAGAAAATCTGGATTTTTACTATAGTGAGTTCCTGTAGCAGCAACGACACTATAGCGAAATATTGTAGCAGATCACTGTAGTGATGACATTGTAGCAGCGTTACTGTAGTGGCATTACTGTAGCAGCGATACTGTAACAGGTTATTGTAGCAATATCCAACTTATTCCTTCAATCTTACTCCACGAATCTGGCCCATGGCCACAAATTTGACACAATGAAAAGACTGATTTGTCTTCTCCAACAACTGCAGACCCTTGAAGGATCTTTCACCAATATGCTCGAATAGAACACCTCTATGATGTCCTCCCAATACCAAATTCACTAGGTATTTCACCAGCTCAAATGGAGGCACACAAAAGAACTCCGTTCTCTAGTGGCAAATGTTGAAACCCTTGGCTCCACACAACTCATCAAATGTAAATGACAATAATTAGATGATAAGAAAAGAGCCTCTCATGCCCTTTTATTCTTTCCTTGTGGGAACTCACTTACTTTTCTCCCCAATGTGGGATAAAAGATATTCTTATATTTTCACTTTATTATAATATGAAATTATGACCCATCATAAAGTACCACCTTATTAGCCTACGAGGATCACAATAATAGGCTAATCCCTAAAATTCTGATGCTGGCAAAAAATGGGGACATTACACCCTTTTTGTTAGCTATCACCCGTAAGGTTATTGTACATGCTGCAGGGATCCATCCCTTATCAATGCTGAGTGTGATAGGTCTTATCATAGGCTAGAACTCACAAATACTTCAGGCTTCTTCACAGTAGGGACTTGGTCTTGTTGGAGGTCTTCAAATGTTTACCTCCATTCTACAAGATTTAGACCTTTGTTTTATTTTGAGTATGGCAGCACACTTATTCCTAACATCAGTCCTCTCTATATGGTCTCAGTCTGTCACTGTTCAGCCTATCAGTTGTTTCCTTCTATGTGGCTTCATATGATGTTTCTACTTCATCGTCAGGTTCATCTTTGCCATGTGGCTTTGTAATTTCTCAGCCTATCAGTTGGTCTCCCGACAATGATACCAAATGTTTACCACGTCGAGTAACAGGTTTAATACTTATAAGAACTGATAGTAATAGAAAATAATGTAATGCAACAGAATTATCAGAGAACTCGCTAGGCCTTCTTTATTAATCTCAGAAAATGGTTACAACCATATATGTTTTAGACTCACAATGTCAACACAACTTCTTAATTCATAATCATGATGATAATTGGATACAAGTACATAGCATATATAGTGCCAAAGGGGTGTGACTACCAAAGCAACCAATCCAAACCACCAACCCAAACTACCTATACCTTTGGACACACTAATCAAATGTTAACTAGTTTTACAGACAACATCCATCATGTTGAGAGACTCAGTGATAAAGTTTTGATTTTCTTCACAATGGGTGTAGCCATTGTGAGTGTCATGTTGAGAATCCATGACTTAAGAATTTGGAAAGAGGTATCTCCTTTCCTAAGAGGGAGTGTTGAAGTTAGGTAGCTGCAGGAGCTATCTGCATACTTGTGATGATTGTTCCTATATGAAATTACCGTCTCTTTCAGCCTTAATGTTTCATGTGCTCATGTGCATACATGAGTGATGTCTATTGACAGACTTAACTATTGTAATTGAAGAGCTACATCAATTGTAACATCACTGTTATTGTGACTGTTGAAGTCTTCGATGATTATTGACTCTTCCGTGTGCTATATCCTGCCGATTATTAAACGAAATGAAGAGTATTCATCTCCTGCTCATGAAATAGTCTATTGTTAGCAACAACAATCAATAAGCCATGTGCCACGATAGTCAAGTTTAAAATGGTTTCATCATTAACATTTGTGGATGAAGACTGTCCTTGCATACAACGGTCTTCTTGGCTTTTTGTGTGACGTATTCTTGCGTCATGCTAGAGTAAATGCTAGTTGGACATTCCTACACAAAGAGAATATGAGTTGGACATCCTACGACAAAGAAATGTGAGTTGGACAAGCCTACGACAGAGTAAATGTCAGTGGAAGCATCATCGTTTCATTGTAACGGAAATTTCCACTCTTGAAACTCAAGAGACATTGGTGTAATTCACATCTTTTGTTCTTAAAGATGCATTCTTGTGAAGTTTTTTTGGGTCTAATATGTGAAGGAAGTGTATTGTATTAATGTGGAGATTCTGCATTCACAAAATGCAGTTGTTAATGTTTATTGAATATAGTGCTGAGTATATTGTGAGTTTTTGGGAGATGATCAGTGTAGTGTATTGTGATTTTTGTGTTGTAAATCTGTAATCTATCATTACCATTCTATGTATTCAGTTTGGAGTGAATACAATTATTCATCTGTGTGAGCTTTTCTTTATACCTGAGACAATATTATTGTAAGAAAATAATGTGGTGATCTTTTAGAGTTTGCAGGCTAACTATTTAAGCTTTGTATCCAGACTATCATTATTATTCAATAAAATATTGTTCTTGATGTGGCTGGTTTTCTCACCCTCAAGTGGAGGACTTTTCCCAGGACAAAATTTTATTTTCTTTGTTCTTGTGTTTAGTAAGATATCTGCTCTCTTTTATGCTATTCTGGTTTATAAATTCAACAAAAAAATTGCTGTAAAGAGATTTCTCTATTTTGGATATCTTTAGTTTGATAAAATATTGGTAAGAGTGAGACTTCTGCAGACCTGGCGCTAGGGTTTTGGAGGGCTTCAGAAGTCACTGATTGAGGCAACTAGGTTTGAAGTTGTTTATTGATGGTATATGATACATTAAACAATGTAGCTAGGGTTCCTTACAGTTAGCTATTCAGAATTACTTAATCTGGAACTGTTATTTGGATATTTGAACTCCTAAATTGAGGTGGCAAGGGCTTCCAATAGAGGTTTTTAATAACTATACGATCTGAAATTGTTTATCAGCTATTTGGACTCCTTTCTTGCGTGCTAATTTCTGGCTATTCTCATTATCACAATTAATTTGCATTGGCAGCTAATGGGTATGTTGGAAATGCATTGTAAATATATTTCTCTATTTTCGATAACTTTAGTTTGATAAAATATTGTACATTCAGTTCAATGATGAATGTGAGGGGTTTCTAAATATTTTGCATAATGGTATTGTTGTGCATTCAAATTGAAGAATCAAACAAACTGAAGCATTACACTCTGCAAACAAGTATTGTGCAAATCACACTGTATACAAGCTGTTTGTTAAAGTGTCATGTTGAAGAATGCAATCAGCAAGAGTGACAACTATTTGACATACTTCCTTCCAAGCTGAATGGCTGAATGAAGTGCAAGAAATTAAGTGCAAATAGAGTAGGATGGTACTTACCATTCAACTTCTCGAAAGAATCATTGTGCTACTTTGAGTTCTTGGAATGAGAGAAAAATTATATTAATATCCATGGGTGACCAAGTAGGTCAGTAAGACTTGAGAGTAAAATTTTATACAATAGAAAATCCTAGGAAGATAACATTCTAGAGAGGCTTAAAGAGGCGAAGAAACCAAGAAAAAAGGTACAACACAGCTGTGGACCACTACCCCATTGGTAGTAAATCAGTACAAATAGTCAAGTAGCCTGAACAAGAGCCTCATAGAGAAGAAGCTGAGTATTAGAGAGATAGGGGCAAGTCTCATCGAATATCTCCATTTAGGCCTAAAATGGAGGAGTTATTGGTGTCATTTTTTATCACTGCAAATGGACCAATATTAAATTTGATAGTGCTCATTGGGGAGTGTCTAAGAATAGGAGGCGAAGCCTGGAGATTCTCAGAAAAAGCAGGTCTCTCTCTCTCAAGAATCACACCTAACATCCAAGGCTGATTTAACTCTTGTGGTAATGAAGAAATTCATAATATGTGTTTGCCCCCAAGCTTTGGGGGGATGGGGGCTGTTGGAGAGGACTATATTTATGTTTCTGTGAAGGAACTGAGCTATGTTGGAAAAAAAACCATATTGCCAATGGGGAAAATTGCAGGGCATTTGAGTAGAAGTGACAAGTTGTGAAAAGTGTCATTTCACAAGTCTATTCACATCAATCTATGAAATAGTAGTCCAGTTGCTGTTTACAGTTGTTGGTCACCTAGATGGGCATGGAAAGGGGTGATCAAACTAAATGCTTGAGGATGGCCTCCCATAGCTAAAAGGCCATATGCTATTGTTTTATATGTCTAAAGAAAGTAGAGAGGTTGCTTGAGTCATTGTAGGATTAGTAGTATCTCGCTTAGACCCCATGGTAAATGGTGCCTCTTAAAATGAAGTGTTCCCTTAGTTCATTGAAAAAGTGGTTATTTTGCATAGCTTTCCATCGTGGTTTTTATGCACAGACCATCAGTTTATAGCTTTATCCTTTATAAGGGGGTTGTCTTGATAAATTTGCATGAGGTGAGGCCTTTCATTGGCTTCATTCAGAGGCTCCTAACTACCACAAATTTTCCTATGACATTGCCATGTTGAAATAAATTTTATAGTTGGGCATTGAATTGGAAAGAAATAGGCCATCAATTAAAAGTATGGAATACATCTACTGGAGATAACGTATCAATCTTCTGTAATGTTCCCCATCTTTTGGGCCCTCAATGGAGTCCTTAGCCTTTCATTCTCCGAAGGCTAAGTGGAGAAATAAATTAAATTAAAGTCAATAAATAAATAAATCTAAAGGTGACTTTATATTAATTTAATTTTCTAGAAGCACAACTAATTATTGTATTGGAAAGTGGGAAGCTTCTAGAGAGTGCATTTTCTAGAAGCACAACTAATAATTGTATTGGAAAGGGGGAAGTTTCTAAAGAGTGCAATTAAATAATATTTTATTTCCTTCTAGAAGGGTGAAGGAAAACAATAAATAGAGGCAAGAGCTTCATTGTTAGGCATCCGATTATTGCCAATTGCATTTGATATGAACTTGGGAGAAGAAACTAAGGGTTTCTGATTTTAGTTAGCTATTGGAGAGAGTCAATTCTTCAGTGTTGCAACAATTTGAGGTGGTGAAATATCGACTGAATTTGGCATTCAAGACAGCTTCATTCTGGAGTTTTATTTGTGCTTAAGTTAAGGAATAACCAAAGGGTTTGAAGAATATTGAAGGACTATCGAGTGCAAACCTGAAGATTCATCTTTAGCATCCATTAGTAATCATTTTTTTCCTTGCTACTATAGTACGCATGAACAATGCCGCGCTATAGTATTTATGCTTGATTTTGATTGCAACTTTCATCTCCATTCTTGGGCATCACCATTATCAGGTTCCTCTTGCAACTATTAGTAGTTAGCATTATAAACTTAGGTATATAATTTTGTTGTTGTAAATGATAACTCAGAATCAGATTTGGCATTGTTGTAGTCATTATTGTAAACCCATTTGTCTTAGCAAATTCATAGCATTGTACATGGAAATGAATTCAATAAAGGAGATATATGTTGCATACCATTTGTTTGACGGAATGTCCATTTAATAGCATATATGATCAGCATAATATTTGTATACCAATTCAAAATGTCAGTTGGCTGTAGTTATGCATTCCATATCTAGTTTCCATGTATATGCATTGTAAATACCAAAAAGAACTGCACTTGCATATTAGTTCATTGTAAGAGGTATTGTAATATCATTTGTGAATATTCTAAATTTCTTAGCATCATCAAACAATCTGAAACACACAAAAAAATCAGAAAAGAGAAAGACAACATACAAGTGTTTGACAATATTCCTTGAGCTAAAATCAGTCAGTTTGGGCAAGGGATATTACAGTGCTATGAGAGCTTATTTGCAAAGTGTTTGACGAAATGTCAAACAACTGAATTATAAAAGATTTCAGTGTTTGACGAAGTTATAACCGGTTGGAGTTATTACATTTTCTTAAATTAGGATTTTGGAGTATTTATTAAATTCTTTGAACAAGTAAGTTCTTCATTTTCATATGTTAAAATACTTTGGTATATGTTTTAAGAGTTTGTGGGGCGTTAAATTTTGTCTTCTTTTATATCCTTAGGTAGTTGTCATCCAAACTTTCCTTGTTCATTTCATTATTCAACATTGACTTGATACTAGCAATTAACTATACTTTTCAAGATTTCATGTAGTTCTGTTGCTTGGATCTTAAGCATAGGAAAATTCTGTTTGTTGATTCCTTCTTATTTAAAGTATTCTTGTGCTGTCTTTAATATGACTCATTGGTCCATCTAATCATTACAAAAATGTATTCCAATAGATTATGGATTTACAGATTAAAACCTTTTGGAATACAAGAAACAAATATGCAAGCTCAATTGTGATCTCACAACTCAAGCAGATCAAAATTGCCAAACCTATCCAGTAGGAACAAATAAATATATTCTAGTTAATGGAACTAAATCATTACTGATAGGTGTAATGAGGAATTATGTAATGTACTAAGTACATGGAAGTTACAAGGCATTTACAAGTTCTGTATACATTTTACGATAAAATGGAAAACTATCTGTGCTGCAACTGCAAAGTGGAAGGTGCAATGAAGCCATATTCAAGCACAGTGATCATGAGTCTCTTTCTTCTATTTAACCCTTTCAGTGTCTCTCAGATCCCTACTAACAATTTATTGGAGAGAAAATGGAATATTTAGGTTTTAGTGCACTAAATTTGTGTGGATATAAGGCTGCAGATAATATATACCTTTTTTTTTATTATGACTCTAAATCTTTTTATTATATCGCATCTCTTATTTTTTAATTTTTTATTAATAATTTTACTGTGGATAATCTTTTGATTGTGGGGTAAAATTTTGATCCATACCAACATCTGTTATCTCTTTAATAGTTTGAGTTTGTGTAATTTGCCAGGTACAAAATTTGTTAAACAAGTTCCTAGTGCGTGAACTAAGTGCAGTTGGTGGTGCTATTACCATATCTTGCCTTATGGTGGGTACTTTAGCTGCTTACATATTTTAAATTTGTCTTTTATATTTTAACAGAACCCTATCTATTATCCTCCCTTGATTCATTAGGTTGCACATATTTACAGAAATGGTGGTCTTGATGAACATTAAGATTCTGTAAGCTATGGTAGGATTTACCGTACCGTAATATTACTTTTGGTTATAGCTTAGGAAGTTTTGGTTAATACATTTGTGTGATAATGGCTGGTTTACAACCACACAAGGGATACTTTGGTATGTTTGATTTTATGTATGTTTGTGTTGAGGGAGGCATGCATCTGTAATGTAGACCTTGGAGCATGTGATCTATCACCTAGAATGCCTAAGAAAGCCCACTAGGACTATAAATGTTTTTTAGATACGTTCTAAGCCATGATTATTATGCATGAGTTATTGGACATTGGTTAAAGAAAATTGGATATTTACCTTATCAACATACCTCCACATTATAGAATATCATTTGAAGAGCAACTAGATGTATTCTACTTTTTTGGAGTGCTTTTAGTTTTACTACCACTGCTCTCTTTTTTCCATGTTATCAAGTCTCCACCAGTGATCTAGGAGAAAGTGACACATTAATCAACTCATGGGGCAACAATGGTATTGTTATTGTTTCTAATTGATTGCTGATTATCTCTGTAAAGTATCTACCTTTAGTCCTCGAGACTTTCAGAACAGTGGCCAATGAACATGAGACAAAACTTTATTCTTATCTGCACTTTAGGTTCTGCTAGACTCTGGGGGTTAACCCTCATTGGAATAATCTAAAATACCGGCCCTTATAGGCTAAGCTATTGATCAAAGCAAAATGTTCTCACAACTTTTATTATGGCCTGAATGACTTCATATCATATTAGCTTGATTCTTAATAACCTATTCACTTCAGCATCTTGAGAACATGGAACGACTTAAACGCATAAAAAGAAAGTAAAATATTGTTTTTATATGTTAGGATTTGAGAATTTAGGTTTTGGATTAGGAATATCCTTTGATGGTGCCTATCTAGGGCTACGGAGTCAGACTACCAATGCAACTGCCTTCTGCTGAGAACAAAACTTCTTACTGAGCAGACTCTAAAAAGTATCACTACCTAACAATGATATGCCCAAGAAGGGGTATAAGTTTCACTTCTACTTGTTGATCCCTCAACACATGAAATATTCTTCTGTCCCTCATTTAAAACATTTTCAATCCATTACTTGCAGCAGGAAACACGATAGATTATATGGCAAATATACACTGATAAGCACAGAAACCCTTGATTTCTTTACATAAAAGGAAAATACATGCATTCAAGCAGATAATTGCAGAGAATACACAAAATGCTTTTCCTATCAGCTTCAATTTGGATAGAAAATTATTGTACTAAGTGTTCCACTTACACAATATTCATTCCACAACATTGAAAATACTTCTCTTCATTGAATATCTCCAAAAAATTATAAAAATTTCTACCAGATCTAGTCCATCTTTCTATTGGAACCTATAATCCTATTAAAACATTACAAGTCCCTTTCTATAGAAAGGTAAAACATGCTGGCTGAGGACCTAGTAACAACATTTTACAATATTTGACATTTCTGATACACAATAGACTTGGGAACTTGTGTCCATTACAATATTTAATTTTGTGTTTCAAACAAATCAAGGATCACATCTTTTGCCAATGAAGAACTCCAGTCCTGATGCTTTGATCGCCTGTATGGGCCAAAAATGTTGGAACACTTAAAAGTTGTCAAAATTAGGTCATCTATCAAGATGGATTTGATTTGACAAAAAATGTGATGTCCCCCGTATCACTAAATAAACTAATATAATAATATTTTATATTTTCGGCCCTGACAATTAATTTAATTATCTCTCTAGCCCATTTTTTACCATTTTGTAAACCATTGAGAGATTATCCAAAGGCGTATATATACCAGCTTGTAGGTTCTAGTAGGCATGTTTTTTGGAAGCTTTATTGTATTGCGAATTCTTGTTGGAGTTTTTCTCTGTCATTGGGAGGTGAAAGACCCTCCCTATTTGGCTCTGCAGCTTCAGTGGGAGTAATTTTTCACCATAATGAGCCCTACCAGCTCACTCTTGACTATGCTGAAGAATAATTCTTTTGTTTTGCAAGTTCTATATTTTCTTGTGTTTTGAGATAAAATTTTTTTTTGCAATTTTCAGAATATATAAATAACAATGCTTTCAAATGCAAGTAAATGATTAAGATTCAAACCTCAACTTTAATTTGCAATTGACCAATTACAAGTATTTACCATGCTCACACATATATGCAAATAACTTAATTATTTAAAGAACCTGGTATAGATAAGAGACGTTGGGAATTTGATGAAGAAATAATTTGGAGCAGATGCTCAAACCCACATCAATGATCAGATTGCAGCCACTTGATGTAAAATGCTGCTAGTGGTTGGAAAGAAACACTTCTGTAGAAGAGACACAGCTTTATATGAATTAGATGCTGCCGTAGACTCAAATGCAGCTCTGTATACTGCAAATGCAGGCTGAGTAACAATGATCACAGCTTGTGTTGGGTATTTCCCCGCTTATTTCAGACCTTCTAAAGGGTGAATTAATACCCCACACTGCCTCCAGGTATAGCAGCGATTCAACAGTACAACCATATGCTCAAATACATACAGATTTCTGAATCCATCTTTAGACAATCACCTTCGAATCTCAGCAGCAAAGCAAGCACAATTCATTGGCATTGAACCGACTCAAAGTTGGACCAAATAAAGATATTTCTTCTCTTCTTGAAGAAATATTCTCAAACCCTCAATCACCCAATGTCATCAAACATTTTTATCACTATTTAACCACAATTAGAGCGTCCGTCTTGAAACACTCACAAAAGATCAAATTCAGAAGTTATTCACTTCCTCAAATGATTGCACAATTGAAGCATCCCTTCTCTCCAATGACTGAAGTCGAAACCCTGGTTTCTTCTAATAAACTACACCAATTTCAAAAGCATAAGCAACATGAATAATGAATTCCTCTGTCACAAAGCATTGCTTTTATAGTAAATAAAGATGACTTCTTCAAGACACCAAATGCAAGTAGCTTCTCTCACACACTTTTCACTAAAGAAGCTTCATCAATACACTTTAATTAGAAGCTCATTTAATAATTTTGAGTTAATAATAAATAAATCCCAAGCTAAAAACTTTATGAAAACACTTTTTACTTAAAATGCTTCTTCAACAGACTTTTCACAAAAAAGCATTGCTGTAATGTCCACAATTTAGTAGGTTCTAGGAGCATGGGTATGTTGGTTCATCATCGCGACCCTTGTGAGCTGACACTTGGTTTTGAGAGTCTTTGTTTGTGCGACTTACTATTTATAGTAAGTCAGGAGAGTGGGTTACTATTTATAGCAGGGCAAAATGGTGATGCCTTGGGTCAGACTATCTCAATTTGTTTATAGAGATTTGACAAGAAGAGCATAATGAAGGTTATTAATTAAGTTTGACTTAATTAAATAAATTTATAAGCTTCATGTTCTAATTTGATAATGTGTTGAAGAAGCCTCTTTAGTGGAAAGTGTGCACGAGAAGGTTCTAGCCATTGAATTATTGTTCTAGCCATTGAATTATTAAGGAAGTTATTATATTTAAAAGCTAAATATGCTTCCAAATGCAAAATCATAATTTAAGTGAAAAGTGTGAGCATTAAAACTTTTAAGTGAAAAGTGTGAGCATGGAGCCTTTTAAGTGAAAGGTGTGAAGGAGAAGTTTTTTGGATTGAAATGTTATAAAAACAATGCTTTGTGAGAAAGCAATACATTCCACGATTGTTTTTATTTTGTTTGAGTTTTCTCTCCAAGAGTTTGGTCATGGGTTTTGAGGAAAGCTGAGTTCCTCCTTTGCACTTTGAGCTGGTAAATGATCCACTGAATTGTCTTTGTTGTTGAAAGGTTTATGAGATTGATTAGTGCTGAGGTATACCAATATATTAATTCTGGTCTGCAATTTCCATTATGATATTGAAAGTATTTCTACTGTATTTATGCCTTAAGATCTCTGCAATTAAGAGCTGACTGGGACACCTCTTTGTATGGGAGTATTACTTTGCAAATTCTGGCTGAAAACGTCACTCTGAGACGTCTATGTATGCTGTGGTTTCCTGTGTTGAAGCAGCGTTTGATTTGGTATAGCTGCATTTGAAAATTCAAGGGCATTTTATGAATTATTTGCTAGCTGCATCATACTACTAGCAGCATTTATTGAAAGGGAGAAGTACTTTCTATTTGGTGGCCTGGATTCACATAAACTGCTGCAATAAATTCCAACGCCAACTACATCCAAGTTCATTTAGATTCCAAATTGCTTATTTAGGGTGTTTGTAATAATTGCGAAACTTATAATTACATTTCATTATTATTGTGTTGGCATTTGTGGTTATTTGATTTTCATATCAATTGTTTTTGCAATTCTTATATAACTGAAAAAATCACAAAAGAAGCATATACATTTCAAAACCAAAAAAATGCACAACTCCAAAATTGAAAAAACAAAACAATTTCTTCAGGATAGTTCTTGAGTGAGCTAGTAGGTTCATTGCAGTGGTATAAAAGCTTGCATGATAAGTGTTTGTTAAAATGTCAAACAACTAGTATTGAAGTTAGAATTGGTTAGGCTCATTACAGTGGTACCAGAGGGGTTTCCTACCATCTTGTACAGTAGGGAAATAAAATCTTTTGTGCATATATCAGAATTATGGCCATTGATCAGAAACAATGGGATGTATTGTGAAATAGTTGAATGTGTTGATGAATGAGTTGAATCAAAACCACAAAATGGATGACGAAATTGATTTCAAATCCAAAACTTGAGCATCGCATGATATGGTTTTTTCAAATGAAGAAACATGAAACTACAAGGGACATCATTAGAGAGCAAGAAAATATTTTCAATCAAAATTCTAAGTTTGACTTTTACATCAGTAGTGGCCCACGTGAGATCACAGTTGCACTTGGTGTCATAGCAAAGTCCAAAAATGTTGTGAATAGAGTAATGGATGATAATGTGCATGCCATTGATGATATGAGGAAGATAACATGAATATTGATAGTCACATTAGTTCTAATTTGCATGACAGCAGTGAGGATTTTTGTCATCTTGATGATACCGTGGTAGCGATAGAGGTGCAAGACATTCCTTTTGAGTTATCACATGTTTGTGCTCTGGTGTTGGACACATTGGATGTGGAGTGTGATTAGAATTCATGTCAAGTTGAGTCAGATGATGCAGTTGTTGGCATGAGTTTCTAGGATCGTGAATTTGATAGTGATGCAATAATAGTGGGAGTAAGACCATGCAATGATACTGTCAAATCCATAGTTCCCAAAATCGCCCAAATCGCGATAAGATTCGTGCCTGGCGATTTTTTCTGAATCATGAATCACTAGAGCCGATTTTTTTGGGTCGATTCAGGTGATTCATGGCAAAAATCGCCAGAATCTTTGCCCTGAATCGGCCGTGGCAGCTAGAAAGTTGACTTGAAAATTATTAATCGCCAGAATCTTTGTCGTGAATTGGCTGCAGCAGCTAGGAAGTTGACTTGCATCATCTTGGCGGCGTAGTAATTCAGCAAGGAAATGTTGTATTTATACAGCAAAAAGATATTGAGGAAGCCGGAGTAAAAAAAATTTAAAAAATGACGACAAATTAAAAATGTTCAGAATGCATAACGGACGATGCCTAAGGGAAGGGAAAGACATAATCAGGTAGTAAAACATCAGCGGTTGCCAGAAAGAGTGGGATCAAAAGAAAATCAAAAAAATATTGTGTTCCATGTAGTTTTGTGTGGGTTTCAGAGTGCTAATTTGGTCTTGGCAGCGGGGGCGCTGCCCCTTGACCTCGCCCTGTATTGCGACAGGGAGCACGCTCGGAGCGCTGCCCCAGGACCCCACGGGGGCACTGCCCCTTGACCTTGCTGGGGGCGTTGCCCCCTAGACCCCCAGTCGTTGCGGTTATCAGTCGTGGGAAGTCTGACCAGTTGATGAGACCTAAAGCTGTTGTAGGCATGGAGTGTCTGTGGTGGAGAGAACAACAGAGCAAGCCTTTCGAGAGGGGTGATACGCTTTGAAGCACTTGGAGTAGGTGTTGGACGTGAAGCTGTCTTATAATAACTAAGGCAATTGTCTTATAAAAACTCTTTACCCTATGTGGTAAACACAAACTTCCATGTTTATGTATGTTAAGTTTTAACTTCTATTTGATGATGTTATCGTGTGTTTAAGTTATATTCAATAAAGGGTGCATGAAATAAGTTTTAAATTGTTAAAATCTCTAAATTTAAAGGGTTTTTTCAAATTTTCCGATTCATGGGTGATTCATTGCCGATTCATTGCTGATTCATGATTCGATTCAGCTTTGCCGATTCCGATTCTCGTTGCTTTGGTCAAATCAGCAACTACTTCCATGTCATTTGAGCCATCTATTGAGTTGTTTAGCAATATGCATGTGGTTGATGATGTGTGCACTGATGATAGCACACATGTTGATTATGAGGTGAGTGATGTAGAGACAACATCATGTTATAGTACATATCAACACATCGTTGAGGTTCATTTTGTGGACAATCCTCCGTTCAACATGGATGCAACATTGTCTTATGACAATTCGCTTTTTGAGGTTGGTGTTGATTACTCATTTGAGTGGAGTTGGGCATAGTTTACACTGTTTGCAGACATAGTTCAGATTCCTATAGCACCGATTGATGATGTTCCTATATCCATTGGTTTTGATGAGGATGTGGCTACATCCACTGCAGTTATAGCTACGGATGATATGATTGCAATGAGTGCATCTATAGAGATCAACATGAATCCACATGTCACATCAGCTTCTCCTCTAATTACATTTGTTGCAAATGTTGTTGGTGATGGGCTAGATGACAAGGGATACATTCAGAGCTATGACATTTAATGTTTGACCGAGGTGGGAGCCTTTAATCAGGACTGCATAGGGAGGAGGACGAATCACTACTTCTGTAATCCAAACATAGAGGTTTTGGTGAGGCATCAGTGTGGATTGGTTTTGCAGTTATGCCATCCTTTATGGTATGAATATTTGACATAGGCAAAGGGGTGAATAACTAGGGCCAAAGGCACACCCAGCTATCCAAACCACCCTGCAAGAGTTAACACAACTGAAGCAAACACAAAGAACAACAACCAAAGGAGGAAGAGGAGTGAAATACTTTTATTGATTCATCAAAATATCTTCATACATGCCTAGCTGTAAGGCCTTCTAGGTTACGGCCAATTATTAATACATTCACATTCAAAGATCCAACTGCAAATTCGCACCTTCAGTTCTATTCTCTAATCTTCTTCCCAAAAACTTGCCTAACTCTAAGCCTAAACACTCTATATATACTTGCCAAAATGGCTTACAGATTATTTTAGAACATTACATAAGAGGAAGGCTGACGCAACAACGGTCTAGACGCATCCCAAGAAAATATCTTAACATAAATGTCGCAAGCAAAATAAATCCTACAAGTCGGGTCGCAGAAATCACATCCAAATTCTAACATTTGGCATACACTGGGTAACTCGGCGAATGAAGAGTCACATGGCATACACTGGGTAACTCGGCGAATGAAGAGTCACATGGCATACACTGGGTAACTCGGTGAATGAAGACTCACTTGGCATACACTCGATAACTTGGCAAAGGAAGAGTCACTTGTCATACATTGGGTAACTCGGTTAATGAAGAGTCACTTGGCATACACTGGGTAACTCGGTTAATGAAGAGTCACTTGGCGTACATTGGGGTAACTCGGTTAATGAAGAGTCACTTGGCGTACACTGGTAACTTGGCGAATGAAGAGTCACTTGGCGAACACTGGGTAACTTGGCGAATGAAGAATCACTTGGCGTACACTGGGTAACTTGGTCAATGAAGAGTCACTTGCGAACACTGGGTAACTTGGTTAATGAAGAGTCACTTGGCGAACACTGGGTAACTTGGTTAATGAAGAGTCACTTGGCGAACACTAGGTAACTTGGCGAATGAAGAATCACTACACTGGGTAACTTGGCGAATGTAGAGCCACTTGGCATACACTGGGTAACTTGGTCAATGAAGAGTCACTTGGCGAACACTAGGTAACTTGGTCAATGAAGAGTCACTTGGCAAACACTGGGTAACTTGGTCAATGAAGAGTCGCTTGGCGAACATTGGAGCAACAGTAACTCGGTATCAACATGTAGAATGAACAAAATGAGTAGGATAACAAGGCAACCCAAGATGCTCCTGCATCAATATTTTCCATTTGTAGTAGATGGGATTAGTGGCTGCAAGATGGGTTTCATGCAGACTCCGCACATCCTTGGGAGCCTTGTAGAGATTAGAGATGGTGCTAGTGATACTGCAACATTAAGATATTCTTTTCTTTGTAATGGGGATGGTTGTGAGTTCATTGCGCTTTAGGTCCCTAGTGTTGACATGGTTAGCATTGAAATTTGGTTGGGTCTTGTTGATTGGTTTCTCAATTTTGGGTTTGGTGAAGTTGAGTTTAGAGTTGAGCAACAAATGTTGGACAATGTCCTTGATAGGCTTCTGTTCAGTGTTTGGGATCCTTCTAGTGCATCAAGAGTTCTGATAGGGCTCACAGATGAGTTTTGGGATGTGTACATGATGGTGAGCACAAATAGTTTTAGTTTTACTATTGATTCCCATGTGCATGATCTTTTTCAGGTGCACAATTCAGTTGCGCATGTGTTAGATAGTATGTATGGCAACTCACTTTGGGCCGTTTGGGGAAGCAATCTTTGTCAACTTATTGAGTTGCTTCCCTTTGAGAGATTCATTCCTACAACATTTGCGGTCAGTTTGATTCAGTTTGACATGTTCAATTAGTTGTATTGGTGATGATGTTACGAGAGCTGGTTAGTGTTGAAAGGGACATTACTTAGTCTTATTTGTGGTCACTGGGTGGACTGATGTATTATGTGTGTTTGTGAGACTACTTGGGGATTAGTAGTTTCAAAGAGGGCAAACTCTAATGTCCCTAATTTAGCCGGTTTTAGGAGCATGGGTATGTATATTCATCATCGCGACCCTCGTGACCCGACACTTGATTTTGAGGGTTTTTGTTTGTGCAACTTACTATTTATAGTAAGTCAGGAGAGTGGGTTACTATTTATGGTAGGGCACATTTGTAATGCCTTGCGTCAAACTATCTCAGTTTGTTTATAGAGCTTTGACAATAAGAGCATAATGAAGGTTATCAATTAAGTTTGACTTAATTAAATAACTTTATAAGCTTCATGTTCTAATTTGAATGTGTGTTGAAGACGCCTCTTTAGTGAAAGTGTACAAGAAGACTCTAGCCATTGAATTATAAAGGGGTTATAATTATTTAAAGTCGAATGTGCTTCCAAATGCAAAATCATAATTTAAGTGAAAAGTGTGAGCATAAAGCCTTTTAAGTTTTAAGTGAAAGGTGTGAAGTAGAAGCTCTTTGGATTGAAATGTTATAAAAGCAATGTTTATGAGAAAGCAATTTATTCCATAATTTTTTTATAATTTGTTTTTCTTTTCTTTCCAAGGGTTTGGACGTGGGCTTGGACGAAATCTAAGTTACTCCTTTGCACATTGAGTTGTTAAATGATCAAGCGAATTGTGTTTACTGTTGAAAGGTGTATGAGACTGATTGGTGTTGAGGAATACCAATCTATTATTTCTCATCTGCAATTTCCATTATGATATTGAAGGTATTTCTACCATGTTTATGCCTTGAGATTACTGCAATCAAAAGCTGTCTGTGACAAGTCTTTGTAATTCCGGCTGAAAATGTCACCGAGAGACGTCTATGTATGTTGTAGTTTCTTGTGTTAAAGCAACGTTTGATTTGTTATTGCTGCATTTGAGAATTCAAGGGCATTTTATGATTTATTTGCTAGTTGCATCATACTACTAGCAACATTTGCTGAAAGGGAGAAGTACTTGCTATTGGGTGGTGTGGATTCACATAAATTGCTGCAATAAGTTTCAAACCAACTACATCTAGGTTCATTTAGATTTCAAATTACTTATCTAGGGTGTTTGTGATATTGCGAAACTTATAACTGCAATTCATTATTAGTGTGTTGGCATTCGTAGTGATTTGATTTTCATTTCAATTGTATGAGCAATTCTTATATATCTGAAAAAATCACAAAAAAAACATATATATTTCAAAACCAAAGAATTGGAAAACTCCAAAATTGAAAATACAAATCAATTTCTTCAGCATAGTTCTTGAGTGATCCAACATGGCTCATCACAATTGCTTTTAAGACTTAGGATTATATTATATGTGAAATAATGATTAATACCCCCACTAGTCTCCGAAAAGAAATTTATAAAGTCTAAAATCAATAAATACCACTGAAAGTGCCAATATCATCACCGACTGAATATAACACCAATATCATCACTGACATAATATAGCGCCTAAACCTGCCAGTAATGGAAATGGACATCTGTGACTTACTACAAATAGTAAGTCGATCACCATTGACCCTTCAAACATCCTACCAGATCACGAGGATCACAGTGATGGACTGGCCTCATTGTCTACCTGTCAATTGCTAAAAATAAGTGACATTACACTCACCATATTCTACTCTATTCTGTTGTTTTGAATCTGACAAGTCTAAAGCACTATCATTGTTTGTATCAAAAATTACTTCTAGGATCGTTGGTATTTGGCGTCTATTTTTGTCGATATAGTTTCTTGAAAATCCCTATATTATCTATATTTTGGATTCAAACTACACATCATACTAAGATCATGTGACTACTCATCAAACATATTGAAGCTGAATCCTAGAAAACAAATTTGTACATGGTGTGTCAAAGACAAAGGCATCCTGCTGTATGATAGTAGAAGTTGCAGGTCATACGACCTATACCATATATACTCGCGTGAGGGGGAAGAAGTGTCGTATGACACATTGTCTAGCACTCCACACTCACATGCCCACACTATCGTACGCCTAAACTATTGTACATTCACGCCACTCTGTGTAATGTCGTACGCCTTGAGTTGAGCAACCTGCTGTACAACTTTATGCCTCCCTTGTTTTTTGTACAAACTTTTGTGGTACATTCATTGCCTTGTGTTTGAATCTATTGTACATCCTCCATCATTGTCATATGCCCAGCCTTAGTGGATCTAGTCGAGTCTTTGTTTGTGCTTGTCTAGATTGGAACATTAGAGTGGTATCAGAACCAGTGATTATACCTGCTTGTCGGGTGGTGGATGCTAGTTTACATCAGAAAGAGAAGGAAGCACCGTTATGATGATAGGATGGGGGAACCACAAGGTCCTGGTGAGGCATGTCATGACACTGTTAAGAGAGCTCGCAAGAAGTCAAGCTTAGCTAAATAACACCTTAATAATCAGAGGAGAAGAATGTAAATGACAAATGGAGGAGACATTGCAAAAATTAGCCGAAGGAAAGATAATCAGAGATAACTCGATGATAAGGAGAGAGAATCCTCATTTACATTCTCAACCATCAATGCCGACATTTGTGCTAAGAGACAAATGTAATATTCCTGTTATAAAATAAATCATTTATCAAATTATTGTTTTTGGGCGAATTGATTTAATATATCTCGGACCCATTTTTAGTTTTGTTTCCGTAGTTTGTGTCGCCATCGGCCATCTTTGTACACCCTCGAAAAGTTTCCTGACAGGTATTTAAGCACGGTTTGTAGGTAGCCTTTAGGTGTGCAATTTGGATTATTTCTATGTACTATGAATTCCTGTTGGAGTTCTCTCTTGTTCGTCATTTCAGAAGTGAAAGATCTTCCCTACTTGGCTATTCCGGTTTCGGTGGGATTCAACCCTCACTCTATTCTGTCGTCTATAATACTTCGCTCGGATCTGGCAAATTGGAGCACCATCTTTGTAGCAGATGCATTTATATATATATCTGAAATTATAGTAAATCACTTATTCTCTCATTTTATAGCTAATTTGGTGAGTGTATTGTCTTAATATCAAGTACAGATCAATCTTCACTCTCCGGAGGGCTTCAAGCTTAATCAAACAACCCACAAGCCTAGCATACGGCCTCCTAGTTCAGCCGTATGGCCTCCATACATACTGTACGGCCTCAGCCAAATTTTCTTACTGTAGCTAGATTGCCCTTCAATTGTATGGCTCTCACATTCACCATACGGACTATCATCTCCTGCCATACGACCATCTAGCTGATACACATTCTTTGCCACCATACATCCCTTCCTGCCTGTCGTACAGCCCATTTACCTCCAACATACGGTCAGTCTAGTAATTTCTTTCCCTTCCTACATACTGTAAGACCTCCTAGCTAATGTATGGCCTCCCTTTTTGTGACACACAACCTTTAAAGAAAACTAATAAGGCACTATACGACCTATCTAGGCCTTCCCTGTTGCACGTGGTAGATTGGATTCAAACACACACTCCTATTACTAAGGGTCAATGGGACATCGGATCATTACAGTGGTATCAGAGCGCTTCAATCCTGCCAATCTATGGATAGTGAATGAGAGTTTATAGCTGAAAGAGAAGGACACATTCTATTGATAGAATGGCTACCGAACTAGAACCGATAGCTGTCAAACTCGTGGTGCTACTGAGAGAACTTGCCAGGAATCAGGCACAGATCACTGATACTCAACGACTCATGGAAGAAACTTTAAAAAAGTTGGCAGACAATAAAATATCTGGAGAACAAAATGGTCACAACGCGGACTCGGTGTTAGGTAAATCAAACCCTCATCTAGCACGCTCTCGACCTTCCATGTCATCTTTTCCTCCACAGACGGAGGCACCACACGGAGGGAAACAACCAACCTTTGAAGAGATGCAAGAACAACGGAGAGAAGACTGGAAGAATGCAAATTTTGAGGAAGATATATCCTACAAAGACAACGCGGATCTAAGAATGAGATATTTGGGAGGCGGAAACAAAGGATATTTTAACAATGATCTCAAGAGTAAGTTGAGTAAAGTAAATTTGTCCCCATTTGATGGATCCGGATCCATATTTGCGCAAGCGTGGGTAATAAAGGCCAATACTTACTTCCAGTTGAATCTTATGCCAAAAGAAGAAGCAATCAAATTTGCGGTGCTGCAGTTGGAGGGAGTTGTGCATGAATGGTGGCATCACGACACCATCATGCCAGGGCATGATCAAATAAATACTTATGCGGAATTCACTGAGAGTTTGATAGAGCGATTTGATGGTAAAGATCTGGAACTCAATTTCAAAGATTTGGCATAGCTGAGACAAACTGGATCAGTTGACCAATACATTGCGGAATTTCAGAAACTCTCTGTTTTGGTCATGAACATTTCTGAAAGAAGATGGATAATGCTCTTCATGGATGGACTGACAACCATTGAAAGGTTGGGTAAAAGGGTTCAATCCTGCCACCCTGTCAGAGGCTATTAAGAAGGTACGAAGCATGGCATCATCATCAACATTATCCTCTCGAAGTTACTCACAGCCCAAACCGTCGGTGTTTTCGAGGGAACCTGTCTATGAGTCACATGTATCTTATCACTAGTAGCAGTGATTTGTCATATCACGGGTTGAGTAATATGACATTGTGTTATGTGTTCTATGATATCACATACTAAGAAAATTCAGACAGATATAGACTATTAATTCTTGCTTATTCATCTGTATTAACGGTTCTAGATATGATATCTCTGTGTGATTATTAGGTTAAGAGGGAGTGTTAATGTTATAACTTGATAATCACTAGGTCTGTGAGTGCAAATTGCACTATCTCTAAAACTATCAACGTATGGCTTGGTATTTATATTCTCCTCTAGGCGGCGATTTTAGACTTATTAATATTGCAAAGAAACTAACACACCTTGTTAGTTATTATTCAATGTTAATTCTTCTAAACAAGTCGCTAGTTTTATGAAGAGATGCAAAACCGACCAAGTGAAGGGATGTGTCATTTAAAGGTGACATCCTTTAGTTTGATATTTAGAGGGTTGTGGATACAGTTTATAAGGCATACAAACATAGCAGTCTGTTCTTCTAAGTATTCATCTTCCTACGAATTGGAAAATTAGAGATATTGTTATTCATTTAATATCGAGTATAGAGGTATTGAACTTGCATCAAAGATTAGTGATATATGCTTCAAACAATCTGAGTTAACATACTATTTTGAAGGATCATTCACTGCCATTAGAAATTGAACTTTAAGTCTGATTGAAGATGAGAAGAATTTGTAGAAACTTAAAAGTATCACAATGGCAAATCACACGATGACTGAGGATTTCTTCATAGTGGACCTTGATGACATGGAGGTTATTCTGGGCATACAGTGGATGGAGACACTTGATGAATACACTCAGAGTTTCCAACGGATGGACTTCACTTTTGTTGTCGATGGAAAGAAGGTTGTTCTTCGCAGAATGGCAAATGAAGGTCTAGAGAAAGTTTCTGCACATCGGATGGAGGCAATTTTTCAGCGTTATGGCATTGCGTGGGCTACACATTGTTTTATCTCGATGGAACCTATAAAGGGGCAATGGACACCTCCCCAGGATGATGATCTCCAGGATATTTTGAGTAAACATGATTAAGTTTTCATTGACATTCCTTCGGGTATACTGCCCCATCGAGGGTTTGAACATACTATCGAGTTGGAAGTTGGAACCAAGCTAGTCATAACCACACCCTACTGTCATCCCAAGAAATTCAAAGATGAGATCGAAAAGACCATTCAAGAAATGTTGGAGAAAGGATGGATTTGTCCCAATTCTAGTCCCTTCGCATCATCAATAGTTTTGGTCAAGAAGGACAGGATGATGTGCATGTGTGTGGACTACCGTGTGTTGAACAAAAATAAATAAAGAATAGATATCCCATTCCAAGGATAGATGAGTTGTTGGATGAATTACATAGTGTAGTCTATTTTTTCAAAAATAGATCTTCGCTCCGAATACCATCAGATCTGCATGAGGGAGGAAGACGTAGAAAAGACAACCTTCCATTGTCACTATGGGCATTATGAATTTCTGGTCATGCCGTTCAGATTGACAAATGCACCTGCTACATTCCAATCATGCATAAATCGCATCTTCAACAAACAATTTTGTATGTACTTATTGGTATTTTTTGATGATCTTATTTATAGCAGGACATGGGAAGAGCACTTGAAGCATCTGGATGAAGTCCTAAGGATCATGGAGGAGTAGTCTTTGTTTGCCAAGCAATCCAAGTATAAATTCGGCATGACAGAAATATTGTACTGGGGGCATGTTGTCAGTAAATATGGAGTTCAAGTTCAATTGGAGAAGATTCAGGCTATCCTTGATTGGCCTCCCCCAAAATACTCATGGATTTGCGAAGGTTTTTCGGATTGTGTAGTTATTACTGGAGGTTCGTGAAAGGATTCTCTTAGCTTAGCGTACCCTTAATAGATCTTACAAGGAAGGCGTCTTTCCAGTGGAACGAAAAGGCACAACACACTTTTGATAAATTGAAAGAGGCAATGAGCACTTGTCACGTACTTGCATTACCTGATTTCACTCGACCATTCATTTTGGAGTGCGACACATCTGGAGAAGGCATTGGTGCGGTATTGATGCAGGATAGACACCCCATAGCTTATGAGAGCAGGAAGCTTACACAAACGGAATGCGTATATTCCATCTATGACAAAGAAATGTTAGCCATCGTACATGCACTAACCAAGTTTTGGCAATATCTAGTGGGTGCCAAGTTTGTTGTCCGTACAGATCACAATAGTTTGAGATATTTTCTGGAGCAACAGGACTTGAACGTGAGGTAACAAAAATGGGTAAGCAAGGTTCAAGCTTTTGATTTTGACATTGAATATGTAAAAGGAAAGAACAATGTGGTTGCAAATGCCTTGTCCAGGAAACCTGCCATCTACTCACTAAACCAGATTTCAATTGACTGGAAGGCACATTTGTTTGTAGAATATTCCAAAAATACATTTTCTTGTGAGCTAATGGATGGCCACACCAAGGATGATCGGTATAAAGTGGTGGATGACATCATTTACTATAAGAGTCGGATATTTTTAGTGCCGAAATCTAAATTGAAGCAGAAAATCCTGAAGGAGGTACACGACTCACCCTTGGCAGGACACTCGGGGTTCCTCAAAACTTATAGAAGTCTTCGGGAGAGGTTTTCATGGAAGGGACCTAAAGGAGACGTATTGCAGTATGTAAGAGAGTGTGCGGTCTGCCAGCAGAACAAATCCGAACATACTCTACCTACCGGGTTACTGCAACCTCTACCAATTCTAGAACATAAGTGGGAAAGTATCTCAATGGATTTCATAACAGGGCCTCCCAAGGTGAACAGAAAGGATTGTATTTCCGTGGTGGTTGACAGATTGGCAAAGTGCGTACATTTCTTCGCCATCGCCTCAGATTTTCAGGCCACACAAGTTGCTGATTTGTTTTTTAGAGAATTCTTTCGTTTGCATAGGTTACCTCGAAATATTGTCAGTCATCGGGATGGGCGATTCATCAGTATCTTCTAGACAAAACTATTTTGATTGGCAGGGACTGAACTGTTACCAAGCACTAGTTACCACCCTTAGACAGATGGACAAACTGAGATTGTGAACAAGTGGCTCGAAGGTTACCTTTGAAACTATGTCTCAGCACAACAATAGGCGTGGGTCAAGTGGATACACCTAGGAGAATATTGTTACAATACCACGTATCACATGTCCATTGGGATGACACCATTCAAAGCCTTGTACGGATACGAACCCCTCTCCTTCATCGACACAGTACTGGGAGATAGCCGTGTACTACAGACGAGGGATTGGCTTCAGGAGGGATAGGATATCTTACGATACCTAAAGGAAAACTTGCTACGGGCACAGAATCAACAAAAGATGCATGCCGATAGACACTAAATGAAGAGGAGTTTCGAAATAGGGGACTTGGTTTATCTTAAGCTCTAGCCATATTGACCATCCTCATTGAAGGAAAAGGCAAAAGAAAAATTGAAGCCACAATTTTATGGCCCCTATCGCGTAGTCTGTTGCATTGGTGAAGTCGCTTATGAGCTAGAACTTCTAGAGGGAAGCTGTATTCATAACATCTTTCATGTCTCATGCCTAAAGAAGGCCGTAGGGCAGAACGCCACAGTAGCCATAGACCTTCCATCACTAAATGAAGAAGGAAAACTCATATTGGAACCAATCGAGATCATCGAAGTACGTGAGAAGACTCTGCAAAATCACACGGTGAAGAAATATTTGGTGCGTTGGAAACACTTGCCATTGGTCGACGCGATGTGGGAGGGGGAGCACATTCTCCAGCACCCGCCATTACATTTGCTTGAGGAAAAGCAAAAATTTGGGATGGGAGCATTGTAATATACCCATTATAAAATAAACCATTTATCAAATTATTGTTTTTGGGCCAATTGATTTATATATCTCAGACCCATTTTTATTTTTGTTTCCGTAGTTTGTGTCACCGTTGGCCATCTTTGTACACCCTTGAAAAGTTTTTTGACGAGTATTTAAGCATGGCTTGTAGGTAGTCTTTAGGTATGCAATTTGGATTGTTTTCTATGTATGCAAATTCCTGTTGGAGTTCTCTATTGTTCGCTAGTTCAGAAGTGAAAGATCTTCCCTACTTGGCTATTCTAGTTTCGGTGGGATTCAACCCTCACCCTATTTCGTCGTTTGTAATACTTCGCTCGAATCTAGCAAATCAGAGCATCATCTTTGTATCAGATGCATCTATATATATCTGGAATTACAGTGGATCACTTATTCTCTCATTTTATAGCATATTTGGTGAGTGTATTGTCTTAATATCAAGTACAGATCGATCTTCACTCTCCGGAGGGCTTCAAGCTCCATCAAACAACCCCACAAGCCTACCTACAGCTTCCCAGTTCAGCCGTACGACATCCATCCGTACCGTACGGCCTCAACCATATTTGCTTGTTGTAGCTAGACTGCCCTTCACCAACCGTACGGCTCTCACATTCACCGTACGAACTATCATCTCTTGCCGTGCGAACATCTAGCTAATACACATTCTTTGCCACCGTACATCCCTTCCTGCCTGCCATACGACCCATTTACCTCCAACATACAACCAATCTGGTCATTTCTTTCCCTTCCTACATACCGTACGACCTCCCTTTTCATGACACACGACCTCCACAATAAACTATTAAGGCACTGTACGGCCTATCTAGGTCTTCCCTGTTGCACGTGGTAGATTGGATTTGAACACTCTTCAGACACATGCTCCTGTGACTAAGGGTTAGTGGGACATCGAATCATTACAACAAAGCACCTCAAAGGGAGTGAGAGCCCACTTTCCAAGAAATGCAAGAGCAACTAAGGCAAGATTGGACGAATGTAAATCTTGAAGGAGGCATCCTTCAGAGATTATACTGATCTACATATAAGATATTTAGGCAACAACGGTTGTGGCTATTATAAAGATGATCTCAAATGGAAGATAGGAAAAGTGAACTTGTCATTCTTTGATAGATTGAGATCAACATCTACATAGACATGGGTTAAAAGGATAGATGCATAGTTCCAGCTTAACTCGATACCAGAGGATGGGGCAATCAAGTTTGTGGTGCTTCACCTGGAAGGGATTGCTCATGAATGGTGGTATCGTGGAATGGTCACTCTTAGCTAGGTTCAAGTGACTTCATACACTAAATTTATAGAGAGATCGATTGACTGTTTTGACACGAAAGGTTGATACCTTAATTTCAAGGAGTTAGCACAATTGAAGAAATCTAGACCAATTGATAGTTACATTACAAAACTGCAAAGGCTGTTACTAGTAGTAACAGATATCTTGGAGAGGCAATTGATGGTATTATTCATGGACGGGCTGATCGAACCTTTAAAAGGTTGGGTGAAAGGATTCAACCCTGCTACACTCATCAAAGCAATTAATAAATCATAGGACATGGCGAGATCATCCTCTTCCTCTTAGAATCATGCACATTGCAAGACACCCCTCGTTCCAAAGGGGAAAGACAACAAGTCCCCTGAAAAGAAGCCATCACTGGATGAAGCCACTAGATAGGAGCTCAAGAGGAAGAAGCTTTGTTTTAACTATAGAACTGTGGGAACTAGGGCATCGTTGGTTGGGCAAAGGGGATGTTTGACGACGAGGAGCCTTAGGAGAGTTTGGATATCCTGAGATCTCTCAAGAATAACTTATAGAGGTCTCAATACCAACAGAAGATGTATGTTGACCGACATTGGACTGAGCAAAGTTTTGAGGTTACTCCCTATTTGGTTCTGTAGTTTCAGCATTTCCATACCATCATAGACATCCCCCAAAGATGGTGCATTTGTATCAACAAACTAGAGCATAGTCATGATAGGCTTGGTAAAATCCAATACATATTCCACATGAGCCCATTAATGGTTATCCAAGATTAATGAGTTGACCTTTTAGACTCTTTGAATTTGATTGGTTTCATACACCCCATTGGTTACTAATAACCATAATGCCTCTCACACCTATAAAAGTTATAACAATTGTATGAGATGCAAGTTGGGTCTCTACAACCTAATATCCTGTTTTTGATATTAATAAGCAACAAAAACTAGAGTCTTGACCCCTTACAATTAAACAACCCAAGGGCGTACAATCACATCACACTAACAATAGATAAACAGAAAAAATGAGCCTAGAACAGAGCTAATTAAAGATAAACATAGGTACTAGATCAGCAGTCCATACACATGAAAGTTAGAACCATCGCACTGAGTAGTACCAATCAAAGGAGGACAAACTGAAAAAATAATAAAAAATATACCAGTACAGCTGAAGCCATAGCATAAACATCAAGAGTTCAAAGAGGCACTTGGGCTGAAACCAAAAGTAAACAAGAAAGCCCCTAGGGGGGTAAGGGGTTCAAACCTCGCTAAGCCTTACGTGAAGATTTAGTATCACAACCCAATTGATGCAACACATTGAACTAGTCTTCAACAAGGAATTTGAACAAATCCTTGTGGCTACCTTTCTCCTTTTCATCTTTTCTCAGAATCTATGCTACAATAAGCAGAGAAGTTTTCGATATCTATATTGCATGAAGACTGAATCTGGAGATGCTTCCAAGGCTCCTTTTGGCCTCACTCACTCTATTTTAAACACTATTCACCTCATTCTACATGCTTTCCAAATGAGTAGTTGAAGCCGCATCAAAGTTGGACATATAGGTTTCTTCTTAGAGGGTGGCATATCAATACGAGGAACAGTAGGTGCCTCTTCATTTTGTCAAAAGTGTTGTTTTTGGAGGTGGATTTATTCGAGCTGCCACTATCATTGATTCCCATATATCACTATCCTTTGTGTTCTTGATTTTCTCAATCCTGTCATCAGGAGCTTGATTGCCCTATTTTGGGACTTCCTCAAAGTGATAATCCATGAGTAGTTTTTTCCCTTTCTTCATGATCTATGAACCATTTTATTAGATCTTCAAGTGGTGCTATGCTCCTTCACTTCCTCATCACTATCCGTATTAACATCCCACACCAAGAGCTTGGCTTTTTTGGTTGCAAGGGAAGGCTTTTGTCTCTCCTCTTGGAGGTCGATGGTGATGAATCTTTTCCCTTAGGGTGAGTTTTAGTGGCAACAATGTTAAAATTCTGAATTTTATGGGTGCTTACTCTGTAGGCAATCTTGTTAGCTCCTAGGTTTTTAAAACCTTTTTTCTTAGTCTATCCAAGAATGTCAACAATGCCAACTGGTGGAGGGGGAGCTATGATACAAAGGTCTCATAGACAATGGTAGATTTAGGAGGACAAAGGGCCAAGTTAAAATTGATTAGTCTAAAAGTGAGGCCCTAGTGCAAGTAAGTTGATTTATTACCCTAATAGATGCTATCCTCAACTTCAAACACATAGTTCACAAGAGAATTCAACAGGAAAAACAAAAAAGAGATGATTTCATGATTCCTAAAGTGATTAAGAAGTGGCATGTGGTAAAAATAGTAAACTTCAAAATGCTCTTCCATCATAAATACCTCATGATCATATAACATACCTTGTCCCAAGGAGAAGGTAGCTTTAGCCTATGCCTCTTAACTAGAGCCACCCTATTAAGATTGTCATTGTCCATTATACTAGTGGTCTTCTTCTAGTTTTTGCCCTCGGTAGAAAGTCCAATGGCCTTATCAATGATCTCTTCACAGATTTCGAAAGAAATGCTTGCAACTAAAACCCTTTTGTTATCCCAGCTGCTAGAAAACTATGTAAAACGCCCCTCATCAAATCCATTAATGGATTGAATAAAATCAGTAACCCCACCCTCCTTGCAAATGTGCCAAACTGTGAGGTTTTTCTTGAAGTCGTCCAATTTTCCTGGCTCGATATGGTTACAGGTTTCCCGATAATACTAACGAAGTACACAAAGCTGTACACAATGAAGTGACAAGTGCAATTCTTGATAGAACAAAGGGAAGTTTTATGTTACCACAAAATGATGTAATGGTAGGAAGAGTGTCTATCTGTCCAGTTGGCTAAAATCATTTTAACCATCTCCCCCGAAAAGTTGACTGATGTGAGTTGTATCTTCCCACAAGTGAGTCTTTTCATCATGGTACATATACTGTACCGTTCATTACAAAAGGGGTAATGATAAATATAAGTCACATTGGTCATATTTATGATACTCTTGGAACTAATGTATTAAAAATGATTATGTAGGAGCTACCAAGGCAAAGGCAAACAACTACAACATGAATAAAATAAATGCCCTTTTCAGCAATGCATTTTTCAAAGATGTGTCGTGTATTCAAGTTCAAAATAGTGTGGCCTACTATCCATTCTTGCTGAGGACTTGAAAGGTGAAGGTGACGGGAAACCTAATACCCTATGGTACCAAGGAGACACTACATCCCAACTAGGGATTTACATGTCATCTCCCTTGTGTTTTAAATGCTCTCCATTCAAGAGAGTTGTACATCAACTGAGTGGGAAAATGGGGTTCACCAACATCTCACCTTTCCAGAGTAACTATTCGCAAAAAGAGAGACCACCATAGCATTGCCCTCTCTGTAAATATGATTCACAATAAACAAATAAAATCCTTGCAAAAGTTTGTGAATATCTCCCAAAATGCCTTCTATAGACAAGTTTGACTTGGACATCCCGTTAATAACATTTATGATGAGCTTGGAATCACCCTCGATTAAGAGTGCTCTAATCCCGATGGAGAGTGCAATTTTAATACTCTGAAAAAGGCTCATTCCCTTTGCTTTGTTGTTTGTATATCTGGAGAATGGACCACTGGGAGTAGCCACCAACAACTTAGAATGGTCTTTGATTACTCCACCTATAGTGTCCAGGCCTTCAAAATGCTTTGCAATGTTGTCAGAATTTAATTTGAAGAGCCGGCACAATGGGGAGTCTATTTGTGTTTTTCCTTTTGAGGTTTTAGATTGGTCAAACTTCCCAAAGGACTCCTGTAAGCCCTAGTTTATATCCACTTGACAATCATTGAGAGAGGCAAGAATAGGAGGACAAGGCTGACACTTAAATTCTCTAACAACATTTTGTGGAAGATGCTAAAGACCACTTTAGGAAGACATTCCTTTTCATGAAAGGTCATGTTCTTCCTTTCTTTCTAGATTGCCAAGGCTAGGCATGAAAGTATTTTCCACCACACCTAAGTGTGGGCAATAAAGACTCAATGATACTTTAGAATGTTAAGATATCGATAAAATAGAGTTAGCAAATTCAAAGACAACCATATGACAAGTTTGAAGGTTAACAATGATTATTTCCATAGCATATGTGACATTAAATGAGAAGGATTAAATTGCAAACATAGACAATTAAAATCAATAAAGAAGAATTTACAAACTAATTTTGATTTTAGTTTGATGAAGTATAGTTTAAAAATAGACGTTACTTTTGGCATGTAAAAGTCACACTCCTAAAATTTATTATTGGGATATAAATAAAAGGAAGTATCATTTCCGAAAAATGAAGTAAGCTGGGAGAGTATGAAGAAGTAAGAATAGAAGGACAAGCTTGAATGCAGAATATCAGAGAGCTACTAAAAGGAAGAATGAATAAAGGATGCAAATGAATAGAGCATAACATTTATATAAAAGTATATATATAGATTGGAAGTAATGAGGTATTAATCAGGATACAAAGAAAATTTGAAGAATTATATGCAAATAGAATATAAGAGAAGTTATGAAGATTTATATAATACTGAAATAAAATAAAGGAGAATTATATCGGAGAGTGAGGATAATTGGTTCAATTGTCCATCATCAGTTGAGGTAGCAACATTTTCAAGGTGGAACAGTTTGTGTGCAGTGGTTTGGTGCTTGCTAAGACAAGCTGAGGGAGTAGGAACTTCCAGTAGGTCAGAGCTTGTGAAGGGTGGGAGTTGGAGCTTCCAATGAGTCGGTGCTCATAAACATAGAGGTTGGAGCCTCTAGTAGGTCGAAGCCTACAATACATTAAAAAAGAACAAAGTTTATATAAAAGCATTTATTATTGTGGTTTTCTCCCATATTGGGTTCCCACTTAAACAATGTGTTCATTTGCATAATTGTTTAATTCAATAATTGAAGTAATTGTTTGGATATAAGTTTTAAATTGGTGAATTTGTTATTATACTGATTCACCCCACACCACCCGCCCACCCCCGCTCAATATAATTGTGTGCTTTTCACATCATTCCCATCCAACTTTGGTTTTGTCTTTCTTACTATTCTTTCATGATGGTGTGAAGTAATCTCTGGCACCTTTTGTTGAATAAATTCTTATAATGAACCCTTCCTATAATCCATGGAACGTGGCAATGAATTCTCGCACCATAAGATTATGCTTGATGTTCCTTATTACAAGTCACCATCTTTGGTAACATATATGTTGTGTAGTTTCCTATGCATTAGTAAATCATGGACAATGAGATGTGTAGACAGTTTGGTTGCCACGTCAAAACCTTCTCTCAGTATGTAGCTGTTTGTCTTTGTCATTGAGAGACATTTAGCGGCAATGAGTATATGTCTTCAACCTTATTAAGGGCTTGACTCAATATAACTTTGCTTAGCGTTTAGCTAAAATGGTCTTCATCTATTGAATTAATGAGTTATCATATTCATAAGAGATAGTTGACACTTGTCTGTCATACTAATATATTAGTCCCTTCGTGTATGTTCTTGCAATTTTCTCTCTTTCGAGACTTCACAAAACTAGGTTTTTTGGGTATCACAATTAGGTACTGTAAAGGGGGACATGACGCCTCACAAATGGGCATTTTAGGGTTTAGACCAAAAAAGGCCAAAAAACACACTTTTTTCATTCATTTTTTAGGTCACCTTTTGTGACTTGTGACTGGATGCTCTCAAGGTGCACACTAGAGGCTGTGGATGTGTGGGTTGCACATCTGAAGCACATCCATAGTCCATGGTGCACACCTTGTGCGTATACAGGCACACCAATGTGTGTACATCTGGACCAGATTTCATCAACATCCCATGCACATCAGCATGGCATGCATCCTGCAACTTAGCTTTAAAGATGTACCTACTAGTCCTCTTTCTTCCCCATATCCTTTTTATGAATTTGTGTCGACACATGTGACTTCAATGTGCCATTGAAAGGATCCATTTCTAATCCTTCTTTTCATCAAACAATTTCCTAAGTTATACTCCTTTTGTTAGTTCATCTGTACTTATGTTTGATAGACAAAGTGAAAACTAGACATACAATGTGTCCATTCACAGGGCTCAAAGCTAGTTGGTGTTTTAACCTCAATCTACATAACAAAAGTTCTATTTGCTTTGAAAGACTCTTTATAAAATACAAATCTTGGAAACTTGTGATATATTTTTATCTACCACTACTGATGTATTATTGTGGTGAGTGCAGATGGCAAATCTCATTGGTTTTGTAATTGGACCTACAGGCATGCAATGGTTGATTTCAAGGATGCTTTTAAAAGAGAGTATGTGGAAACTTCTCATTTAAAGTAACTGGTTTTGCTTCAAATTCTATTTCTATCTACTTATGTATCTTTCTAAATAATTTGCTTCTCCAAGGTTAAATGGAAGGTTCATAATCTTATAATTTAGCATACAATCTTAATCCAAATGCAAGCATGGATTTTATATAAGCTTAATTAATGTGTGGGGCAATTTGCAGATGTTTTTGTTCTGATTGGCATATTCGTTTCATTCTACATTGGAACAAAGGTATGGCTAGATAAAACATTCTGCAATTTATTATTAAATGTATGTATTATGTTTTTGTTTTCAAGCCTAACGTTTCATGGTTCTACCATTTGTCAGCTTATGTTTCATGTACGTGAGAGTGACACTCTAAGAAATCAAAACAAATGATTGCGTTAATGGCACTTAAGAGATTATTTGTTCCAATCAAACCATAAGGTATATTTAATATTAGTGAAGAATATGCCTTGGGAATGGTTAAAACAAAAGAAAGCTTTTTGCAATTTTGGGTATCAAACTTTATTTTACTTGAATTTTAGATATTAAAAAGAAATGTATCTAGGAGAGTGAGAGTTTCAGGGTTTTACACTCATTATGCTTTCTTAAAAGCGATGCTTGGTGTGCTCGTTTGGACACGGAAGATGAAGCGCTTTGAAAGTGATAATTTTTTTTGTTCTGATTTTGGAGAGGGTAAACATTTTTTCTGATGTTGAGGATAACTATTGAAAATTTGCGTAGAAATTAATATTTGAAAATAAAGTAAGGAAAGAAGCAAAGAAGTTATAGACTAGAATAAGTTGAAATTTATTATCTGATGTTTACAAGTCCAAAAAAGTTGCCTGTGATTTTGTATCATGCTGTATTAAGAAAGATAATTCCATGATACTCAGAAAAAAATATGTTGAGATAGTTAATTTAAGTGGATAGCTTGATTTCCATGTCAGCAGTGGGAGTGCAACGTCATCCATCGCAAATAGCAATGCAAAATCTGATAGCTGATACTCTGGAAGCAATGATATTTAAAAATAAATATTTTTTCCTCTTTTAAAACCTGATAAAGTGGATATTTAAATGCCATTTTCCCATAACAAATCTAGGAATTGAGTCAATCACCCTATGATTTTAATTCATTCTAGTATTACAACTCTAATATGCATTCAGCCACCAAATCTTAAATGTTATGGCCAGGCTTTTGTTTTAATTTCTGCTACCTAAAATGTGTGAGAAATTTTGAATACAACTCAATTGCATTCATTCTGACGCAGTACTTCCTTTATTTTTGGTGCAAGAAATCAAGTCAAAGGTATTTACATAATTGCAGTAGAAAGACTACCAAGTACGTCTAATATGCAGTCTTAATTTGTGATTCTCAACTGATGATTATTAAACATATGTTACAAAGTTTGATTCAATATTTTGGAAGCTATATATTGGAAGGTTGAATCTTTGTTGAATTTGATAAATAGGAACGGAGAGTGTATAACTCAATTCGCAATCTTATTTTTAGATTACCGTGTTTTAAATGTTTAAATAGCCTTTATGTATTTCTAAAGGGCCTCACTCAATTTTCGGCAACTTGAAAGTTGATAATCCAGGCTTCAGTGAATTTATGCATACATGTATTTACTGTTCAACTTTGGAACTACAATATTTTATGTTTCAGATCTTACATATTTCCTCCACCCCCCACATCCCACATAAAACTAAGTTAATATATAATTTATACACATTAAAAAAGAAATATATAGCACACCTTAAAAGATACAATTACCCTACTATCTCTAATTTAAAGTTAGACAACCTTTTTATTTTTTAAATTAGAAATGAACATTTTTATTTCTCACCTTTAATATACAAGTTTACTAATTCAATGTTATAAAATAGGTGGATTATAATCTATCAATAAAGAAATATTATAGATACATCATAATGTTAATGGCCAACCTATCTTTGTTTTTTAAAGGACAAAAGCAATATCTAAAATAAGATGTTGAAATTTTATATCGTTCTTTTATAAATCTATTTTTTTCAAAAACATTTTTCAGTTAGTCTATCAAATTAAAAATATAGGTGTTTTTCACTTATTCTATTAATCAAGGTTTTATATAAAATGCATACAAAAAATCTATAATAGTAATCTATTAAATTCAAAATAAAGTAGATCTTATATTGGTAGGATTATTTTTTTGTTTCATCAAATTTAGACAAAAATAGGTTGTTAGCACTAAGGGTTTGGAAAACTACGACAATTTCTAAACTTGTTGAGGTAATTGTTTTTTCAAGTTTCACAACTATAAGCAAGATTTCAAAGCAATGTGAGGCAAAGCCCATAGCAACATTTGTCAAGAAAAATAGATATCTATTTCTTGTAATACTTAAAACAAAGTATATCTTATATCAGTGAGAAGTAAATAATTTCTTGAAGAAATACTCTTTTGTTTCATCAAATTTAAGCAAAAGAGGTTGTTAGCACAATGGGCAAAGTTTGGAAAGCAAAGGTCACCTTCTAACTCCATTGAGGTAGATGGGTTTTCAAGTTTGACAACCACAAGTGAGATTGCAAATCAATGCAAGAAAAAAATCTTTGGCAGCAAAATTTGTTAAGAAAATTAGATATTTGTTTCCTTGACTTTCACTATGCATTGAAGTTCAATATATGTTATAATATATAATACAATTAATATTATTATTCTATGTGCATACTCCTTTATTCCTCCCACTCTACTTTTCTTTGTTCACCTCTCCCTATGTCCCTTTCTTTAACCCTCTTATGCTCCCTCTTGGACATTCTCCCTCTCCCTACCTACTTATTGTTTAAACTTGATAGGATAAAGCAATAAGAAGAACAATAATTATAGTGAATATTAAAAGTATACAAAAAAAAAAAAAAGGATACACAACACCATTACATAAATTTGTGTGGATGACCTAACATGGTCTATAACAATGGAGAACCCAATAATCCACTTCTTTGATTATCTGTCAATATAACTTCAAAACTTGCAACAATATCCTTTGCTATGTTGCAAACCCAACCTCAACAAAATTTGTTGCTATGTGTTTATTAAAACCCTTGGCCTTTCCCAATAATACTTAATTTTCATATATTCTACACTTATAAATTTGAAAGATTGTTATTCATAGTATTTAACAAATTTATATCATCCTTTTTGTGATGCAATTATCATATTGGCATCCTTTGCACAACACAATGTTTTAGCACCGCATATAGAGTGCAGTGCTAACAACTTGAACTTTACGCAATGCAAACATCTTGCAAGAATAAAAATGTCTTTGAACATGATTAGTTAAAACATACCAACAATCTCCTACTTGGAAACTAATCAAAGCTCCACCCAAAAATAATCTCCCACTCAAACACTAATTTAACAACATTGCTACACCTTAACTCCAATTTGATGGGCTAGTTCACACTACATTATCTTTCTTGGAGACCAATGAAAATCATTGTTTGTCATGTTGTCACCTTTGTACACCTATTAGCAATATTTTCGCTTGTATGATTTTTTTTCAACTTATATTGAAATTCTTGACTATGGATCAAATAAAGTGATACCAAAGTTGTATGTGTTTTTTTACTGCTTGAGTGTAGAATTCTTGGCAAGATGAATGATGCTTTGGCTATTTGTATATAAAAAATTACTAGGTTGCATGGATACCTCCCCCCCCCCACCCCCTCTGAACCACGAACTGGTTTGAATTAGTTACAAGTTTGGGTCCGATTCGACCAAGGTCCTTTTTTATAGGCTTGGTTCGATTTGGTTCGAACTAGGGTTCAAACTCAAGTAAACCACATCTGAAAATTCGAACCGAGGTCGAACCCACAGCTACTGACGTGATTTTGACTGTTTTATTTGCAATTTTGCATAATTTTTTGGCATCCATGTAACCTAAAAAGGTATTATTAATTGGTTTTGTGCCCTCTCATTGTCATTTGATGTTTCTAAATAGGTTATTTTGCCTTGAAGGAGAGCACATAAGTTTTTGAGCAAGCATCCGGTTGTGCAAGGAGGAGTTTGAAGATTGATTTGTTGGTGTTCTTCAAGTGTTTGTGCATCATTCATCCACATTTGCAAACTTGCAATGGGTGAAGCATAATAGGTTGCAATCAAAAAAAGCAGAGAACCTAGTATTTGTGCATAACAACTTGTGTCTTCTTTCGCACAAGAGTCAAGAATACAAAGAAGGGGAGACAGAGAAGTGGGATGTAGATGCACAGATTGTAGATTTGGATGCTTCCATTGCTGGGCTTACAATTGATGATTTTGATGACTTTGATGCCAATACCATTGTTGATTTTGCTGTTGATCCCGTTGGCCTTGGTGCAAGTTATAGTAGAGGAGGAGGAGGAGATGAAGAAGAAGATGAAGATTGAAGAACTTAGAACTAAAAGTTCAGAATTTTAATAGATTTTCATTCCATTAGTTACTGTTAAACCCTAAACGGGAAACAATGATACTTGAACTTGATATTTTAAATGTTTTGAATCTTTCATCTTTGATGTTGAAGTTAATTGAACTATGTTACTATATGATGGTATGATCACCATGATATGTTATTGTTTACGCTGTTTTAAAGCTTTTGTTGTTTAAATGTGTTTATGCTACTATGTTGCATTCTAATTGTAACTCATGCTTCATATATATATATATATATATATATATATATATATATATATATATTACATGTTTTTGTACTAATGAACCCAAATGAACCCAAACCTCTTTCCAAAATTTTGTTGAACCAGCAAACCGGTTCTTGAACCGCAAACTTGGAACCAAACTCGAACCAACAACTTAGAAAAATTATAATCCAACTATTTGTTCAATTATACTAGAAAATATTGTTATCAAAATGTCTATTTGCTAACTTTTGTAGTAGCTATGTATTTGTTGGTTAACAATTTGTCTTCCTTGATTTGGTTTATGCCCTAAATCTTAATATACCCAACATGGTGAAAGACAAAGTTGTTATCTACAGAATGGGTCAGTGTAGGTATTCTATCAAGGACCCCTGAATTGAAAGGTACAACTCCCTTGGGTGCAAAGATTTGCAATGAATGGTGTTTTTAGTAGATTGATGGGTCTTAGGGGTATGCTCTCAACCAGAGAGCATAAGAGGAATGACCAGATTGTCAAAGGCTTTCGAACAATCTAGGCAAATCTCAGATTATGGCTCACAAAGATCCATTATGAATGCGTTTTGAGTCACCTTAAGTTCCTTTGGTACCTAAATGCAGCTTGTTTAATCTATTGATTGGAAGATGCAACAATGCAAGAATAAATAATAATGCATATTACATAACAAGAAAAAGGATAGTCAACTTAGCAACGCCTTGATTACCTAAGTTACTGAGGTTTCACAATGATAGATTGTTTCTTGCTCAGTAGTTTTTATTAACAAATCCCAAACTTCCCATACAACCATGAAGATGCATATAGACTAACTTGCAAAAGGAATTGGATAACGTTGTAAATAATGGAAATAAAGTTTACATCCACTGATAAGGAGGAAACAAAACCTAGTTCATTAACATCTCCCCAATTTTATTAACAACATATTTCATTCCAACTAACATAAAAAAAAAAATACTAAACTAAACTAAAATGAACAACATAATTAAAATATGGATGTAGAGTCACACACAGTAGTACTAGCTATAAGGGTTTGCCCAAATCCCAATTTTATCGATCTTATTTACTTCTCAAAAAGTTACATTTATAGGCGCCTTTAGAGTTGGCTAGTTACATTTCATGATAACTCAATAGAGCATGATTGAATGATCTTAATAATACGTTCACTCATTAGTCATCTGTTACAAACTTTTATGTACGAGGAGAATGCCAAATATGGCTACAACATCAAAAAATGAGAAAGAAAGAAGCACTGACACTTGTCATACTTTTGTAGGAAGAATGTAATATGTTGTTAGAGCATCAGTTTTTTTTGGAGTTATAGCCTTGGCTCTGTATGCTATCATTGCATCCATTACACTCCTCAGTTCATTAGCACCTAGGATGAGAATGTTTTCATCTCTAATCATCTAGTAATCATGCATTTCTTTCAACTCTTCAACTCTAGAGATCTTTGATTGGAGCTTCTCTGTTGCACACTTCAAAATAGAATCCACTGCTGATAGTTCTAGAATCTTTGCCACCTGAAAGTTTGATGGATTTGTAGCCTCGTCAATGAATACTAGAAACTTGGTTTTCATTCATTCAATGTCTACCAGTTGACCATTACTGGAGATATATGATTCAATGTGCAAAACCTTTAACTATTCAAATATCTTGTCCAATACCTTCTTCACTAAATTGTACACATCTTGCAACGTGTGTTCAAACTTGACTGAGCTCTCAAATTTGAATTGCATGGTTTCTTCTAATGAAACAGTGGTTCTTGGTTTGTTTTGAGTATCACATGGGTCATGGCAACATTAGTTTTCATATCAATCATCTCTTGCAATAATGCCAATTGCTTTGTCAGGCTCTCTGATGTTTTGCGCATTGAAATTTGATTACTTGACACTGCCTCTCTCAATTTGTCAGTGTCTAGCGACAAATTTCCAAGTTTCTCAATAAGTGGGGGGCTTTGAGCTTTCATGTCATCAATCCAGGCACGACCAATTTGACCAAACTGCCTTACTTGTTGTAGCTTAAGTACCATATTCTTATTCTCCTATGCATTTGGGTCAGATGAGCTTGTAGAGGTGCTTCCTAATGCAGCTCTAATGTAGTTCATCAATTCCTTATTAGAGGCTTTGAGGGCCTCTTTTTCTAATCTCAATTCTTCGAGTTTATCCTTAATCTTCTCATTGGTTGATTTCCAGATGTTGAACATAGAATCATGCACTAGAGTGCCTATGTCAACCATTTTGACCTGAAAATCATTTAGTTAGCTCATGAAATTTTCCATCTTTCCAAGGTTCTACAATTTCTACTAGCTTATGGCCAGTAGAGGAGTCAGTGGCCAATGTTGCTATAGTCTTTTGCTTCTTTGCCTTCTTTGATGCAAGCTGAGATGAAGTTGCTTGCATGATGAGTTCCTTAGATGGAGCAACCTCCTCAAATCTCTTTTTTCAATCAATATTCTCTTCCAACCAAGACTCGGTTGAAAGGATATTGAGTTTGGATTGCATAGCCGTAGGATCAAATAACTCCCTTGCAATTGGAGGGGTTATCTTGCTTTGGCTAGCAATAGGGAAAGAAGTAGCCTTAGTAACAGATAGGGCTAGAGTATCACCTTGTTGAGATGCCTCTGATTCTTGACCATCCAGAGGATTATTGTCACCATCAAGGTTGATGACAAGCACAAGGGAAGAGGGCTTAACCATTGATTTCTCCTTTTCTTTTTCTTTTTCCTTGTCTTTCTCTTTGTCTTCTACCTTTCTTATGTCTGGTAGAGATCCTCCTTCAGAGGTTGGAGTGATTTGAACATTCTGTTCAGGAGGTTGGTCTCCTCCCCCACCAACAAATTGTGTTGGTCCAGCTAATGTGGATGTAGTAATAGTTGATTGTGTTGTCCCAGAATCTATTCCACCAGTAGAACTTGTAGTTCTAGTTCTTTTCTTTCTTTCTCTTGTCCACTCCACCCATTTGTCTGTCCTTTTGATGATTTCATGCATCAAGACTTCCATTGTATCTATAATAGGACCTTTAGGCAAAGTTGACACTATGGAGGTGTTCTTGATTTGCTCATAGCTCGAGGGATGCATGTAGGAGCCATCATTTGCAAGATCAAAAACATTAATAGTTTCGTTATACAATTTAATCTCATCTATTGTTAACTTGGACCAATACCTCTCTAGTTTGGAATTCATGATAACACCTGACAATAGTCTTCAATGTTTGGGCCATTCTTGTGAGCATACCCTAGCTTCATATGAAATTTTGCGAAGTTCATTGGGTCATACTGGGGTCTTATTACCTCATAATCAATCGATTTAATTCTGCTCTCAAAGGTCTTGACTAGATTCCAAACATTAGATCTAGAGGCACAAGAGTAAGGTTCTACCACTATTGGAAAAGGAATCTCGACTATCTTCTTCACATTGGAACACAAGGTGTTCACCTTTAGGATTTGCCTACACAGCTCAATGAGAACAATCTTGTCTTCGAGATACCTGGGGAGCCTCTTTGGGAAACCATCGAATGCACCAATCCTTAAGTAGGAGAAAGATGGAAACTAGATGAAGCAACATTCAAATTGGCCTACTGCTAATATAGCATCTCGTGAAAATCTTTGCTCAAGGCACCCCTGCAATTCTCGACACAATCTCATTGTGAGACATTATTGACCTTTACAGATTCTTCGAAGCTCCTTTATAGTTGTAGGTGATGGTAAAATTCACACACTCTAGTATTCTCATCATAATCTTGAATATTGGGAAGACCAGGCCAAAGATGATGTGCGATTAAGGCATATATCAAATATGATGACATATAGAACTACCTGAATGTCTTAGCCGAATTTAGCTAATAGGCGAGCCCTTCACATATAATTTGAGCCCAGTCAATCTGCTATCCCTCAGCACAAATTACATGGACTAAGTAGAAGTGATGCTCAATGAAATCTAAGGTCTCTTCCCTTCCTTTGAATCTTAGCAGTAGTGCTAAGATAGCGACAATTTCTCTCTTTAAATTGGTTCGAAAAGGAGTCCTTGACATCTTACTCATTTTGGAATGAGCCTTCTGAAACCAAGTTCTTTGCATGTCCTCTCTCCTTAGAGTCTTCTTCTCATTGAACATCGATATAGAGGTGGAAAAGTCGATGTCATGATATTCTTCTTTTACTAGGATGCCAAATGCAAATTGCACCAATTCTTTGTTTATAGAGAGCCAAATCGACTAATCTAGTAGTAATATAATCTTTGTCTCCAAGATGTATCTTTTGATACATTCCTTTACTAGTTGGAGTGCTTGCACGACCATGGATAACCCGACTACCTTAACCAATCTACTCTCCTTCAATTTCTAGGTAATTGGATGGATAGGCTGAGTATTGAGTCTTTTGTGTAGGTTTCTTAGGTCATAAAATTTGAAGGAAGTTTCAGAAAAGTTCTTTAATTCACTCTCCAATCCGATCATACGATCATACCCTGCTGCTTTGATTGTCATTAGCTTATATTTTCATAGGGGACACAAAAGGCAGGCCCTAGGGATGCTTGATGAGAAGGGAGATACCTAGGGGAGACCTAAGTGGGGACTCAATTGTGAATGCAATGATATACTGATCAAATTAGAAGAATTTAAAAAAGGGAGGATTGAAATTTGGCAACAACTGGCTTTGACTAGGGATTTAGACATGCACATGTCGAAGAAGGGACCTAGGATCTATGGTTTCACAGAGTTGGAATGACAAACCTTAGGGGGCAACAACAACAACAACAAAGAAAACAAACAATAGAAAGGAAACAACACAAGGAGAAGAGAAAACTAAGCTAAAGCACACGACAGAAAGGAAAACTACCTAAACTAATGATAGCTAGAGGAGTTATCTGCTTTTAGTTTCTAAGCTGATGTAATTTCAGGTCCTGGCCATTATAAGAAAATGACAGAACTTCACCAATGGGATAGGTGAGTATGACATAATTGTTTTGATTTACTTGCACAATTCTGAAAGGACCTTTCCAAAGATAATCAAACTTGTGATACATGCCTTTGAGTTAACGTCTTTTATCCCATAGCAGGACCAAATCATTTTCCATGAACCTTCTTGGCCTAGCTCTTTTATGAAAGAGGCTCTTCACTCACTTCTGATGTTCTATGATATGATCAACTAGCTTTTCACACTCCTCTTCCAAGTTGGTTAGGTACATAATTTGCTTTTCCAAAGTAGTCTAAAATACAGGATCTTCAATTGTTTGTTGTAACTTGCAAACTGATAACTCCATGGGAAGGAGAAGATTGGCCTCAACTCCATACACTAGTTCAAATGGGGAAATACTAATGGCCTTCTTGGGTGTTACTTTATTTGCCCAAAGAGCCTCATATAGTTTCTTGTGCCAGTTCTTCTAGTTGTCTGAGACAAGCTTTCTCATGATATTAACCAAAATTTTATTACTTGATTTAGCCTGACCATTTCTTTGCGGGAAATAATATGAGGAATGACCGAGGTGGATATTGTTATCATAATAGAATTCAACAATTTTTGCTAAGGAAAAGTATGTAGCATTGTCCATAACCAACTTCAATGGGACACCAAATCTTATAAGGATGTTTTCTTTAATAAACTCACAAACAACTTGAGAGGTGGTTCTTTTGGTTGGCTTATCTTCAATCCATTTAGTAAAGTAGTTTGTAGCAGTAATGATGTACAAGTGTCTTGTAGATGTGAGAGGGGGTTGATTGGGCCAATAAAATAAATTCTCCATTGCTCAAAGGGCCCCTCTATGACTATTGGTCTTAGAGGCAAGGCAACCAAGTGAGGTTTACAATCGAACAATTTACATTTTTCACAGTGGGCTACCCAATTTTAGGCATCCTAAAACATACCTAGCCAGTATTAACAGTGCCTCAATATTTTATATGTTATGACCATAGAAGAATAATGCCCACCACAAGCTTCATCATGTAATTCTTTGAGCAACCTCTCCTACTGAGGTGTATCTACGCATCTTAGAAATGTACCATCAATTGCCCTTTCATACAATTGATCATCATAGATGATGTACTTAGTGGACTTGGTCCAAAGATCTCTTCTTTGCTTATAGGTCAGTCCATTGGGGCATTCCTCATAAGTGAGAAAATAATCAATATTTGAAAACCAAGGGTCTTGGAGGTCTTGGAGGCTTACCACTGGGACTCTTGAGACTTGTTCTTCTTTACTTGCCTTTTGATTTTCTATAATTTCTTTGCACAAATCATTGCCACAGACCAACTTAGTGGATTTTAGCTCAATTTCATACTCTTGGACTTTCGCTACCCAAGATCCTCTTGAATTGCATTCTATTTCTTGCTGATTTAAGAAACTTTTGACCACTGAATTAGGAACATAAACTATTGAACGTGAGTGCAAAACATATCATCTAAAGTTCTTGAGGGCTCTAACTACAATATAAGTATGTTTCTCCATTTGGGAGTACCTTAGTTCATGTTCCTTAAGAGTGGTGCTCCTAAAAGAGATAGGTGTTTGGATGCCTTGTTTTCTTGCATGAGTATGGTAGAAAAAGTATGGGCAAATGCATAGCAATATGAAATAAATTCTTTGGTGTAGTTTGGATTAACTAGGACATGAGCCTGAGCTATAGCAATTTTGATTTCATCAAAGGACTTTCTTCCAGAATCACCCCACTTAAAATTTTGACTACTCTTCATCATGTCTATTATGCATTTTGTAATTTTAGAAAAGTCGAGAACAAAATGCCTTAAGAAATTTCCCTGACCAAAGAACGATCGAACTTTGATTTTTATTGCTAGTAGGTTGAGCTATTATATGGCTTGGACATGGTTAGGGTCAATTCTGATGCCTTCTTGAGATACTATGTGACCCAATAGCTTGCCCTCTATCATATAGAAGATTGATTTCTTAGGGTTAAGATAGGTTCCATGTTCCCTACATCTCTTCAACACTTTCTCCAAATCCCTCAAATGATCTTCCCTTCTTTTAGAGAACATTGTCAAGTCATCAACGTAATCAACAATGTTTTTTTCCTTCAAGTCTGTGAAGGATGAATTCATAGCTCTTTGGAAGGTGGCTCCAACATTGATTAGCCCAAAGGACATTATGTTGTAAGCAAAGGTTCCCCAAGGAGTGGTGAACACTATTTTCAACTAATCATCTGGTTGTACTTCAATTTGATTGAAACTGAAGAAACCATCCAACATAGACATCATTTCAGAACTTGCCACTATTTGCAACAAGTGATCCAGGTTGGGGAGAGTGTAGTTGTCTTTAAGATATGCTTGATTTAGATTTCTAAAATCAACATAGATTCTAATTTCCCCATTTTTCTTTCTGAGAAGGACAACATTAGCTATCCATGTTGAATGGTGTATAGGTTAGATAATCTTAGCTTCTAGCATTTTATGAATTTCTTTGAAGATAGCATTTGAAATCATTGGATTGTAGTTGCATCGCTTTTGCCTAAAAGGAACTATGTCTAACTTAAGGGGGATTTTATGCTTGAACTCACGACTTCTAAAAGTTTTTAGATCTTCATAACCCCATGCAAAAACATCTTGATGTTCATAAAGTAGTGCTTTAGCTATGGTTCTTTCTTTGGTTGAACAACAACTACCATTGTTGATCATTTTAGGTTTGAGTTCAGTGAGTACATTTAGTCCCTCATACTCATATGACGTTCCACCTTTCCTGTCTCTTTCTCTCTTGATATATGCATCATGGCAATTGAACAACCTTTCTAAAAAGATTAGGTGTCTAGGCATTTTGTTACCTTTCAGTTGATCATCACCTAACTCCAAATCTTTCTTACTATCCAGAGAAAATTCTTGGCAAGGGCTATCACTCACTTCAAAGTATAAGTCAGTTAAGGGTCTAATTCCTTCTAGAAAGCACTGGGTTTTCCTATCACTGCTAAAGACTTTCCATGATTCAACATTATTAGGTACATTAGGTCTGAAGAGGACTTCAACTTTTTATTCCTTATCTTTGAATTTTGGATAAGGTAAAAAGAGGGATGAAGAGGTAGCTATCATATCAACTCTCACAATTTGTTCTCTTGGAACAACTTGTATAGGAAAGGCATTTCTTCTATCTCATGCCAGACTATGTTCCTATAGTTTCTTAGTCTTGAGTTTTTCACACTGTATTGGCTTCAAATTTGTTTCACTATCAGTTTTGCATCACCTTGGGCTTTTAGAATTTTCACTCCCCTCTTCTTTGCAATAGTAGTACCTAAGAGCAAAGCTTCATATTCTACAGTATTATTTTTGTTCTTGAACTACAACTTGTATGCTAGTTGTGTCAATTCTCCCTTAGGGGAAATGAGTACCACACCTACTCCTGATCCGACAGTTGCACAACTACCATCAAATTCTAAGGTCCAAATTCCTTGATCATCAAGAGGATGTGATTCCTTCTGAAGGGTACTAAAACTGGTGAACATCATGTATTTTCCATATTCCATTTCTTGATAAAAGATTTGAGCCTTGGGATCATCATATTTTATCATAGTGAATTTGGCTTTTTCTTTAGGCTTAAGCTTAATCTTTTTATTGCCCACAAGAATGATAGCATGAGACCAATAAAATTTGATTTTGCCTCCCATGTCCCTACAAAATATCCTACTCAATAGCATGCCATAACTAGCAAGGATGTCAACCACAAGCATAGTCAATTTCATTCTTTTCACTGGATGTGTAGCTAAGGCTACTTGTGCATCATTTACTTGACCTATTAGGGGAACCTTTTTTGCATCCATGGAATAGCAACGTCCAAAGGTCTTGGTTAAGGGTAAGCCTAAGGCACAAGAAATAGTAGAAGGCATGACATTATTTGATGCACCCAAATCAATTATGCAATTACTTAGCTTGAGACCCATGACATACAAAGGCACATAAAAAGGATCTAGTTTCTGACCAGGGGAGGTAGTGAGGACTGAAGATTCTTCTTCATTGAATAGCACGGGTAGGATTGGTTCTTCATCAATAAGGGGATACTTTCTAGTGCTAGGGTTATTATTAATGGTGGCATTGATACTCAGGTGAGCTTTGTTACTAGTCTCACCTCTGCAATAGTCAACTAGATTTTGCAATTCAAAAGGATTAGACTTTAAGTATTCTAGAGGAGAAACTTGAATACGAACATCTTTACAATACTAAATGACATCAAATGAAGGATCAAGCTTACCACTTTCTTCTGATATTGATATCTCTTTCTTTGAAGTCGAGGGGAAAGAAGTACTAGCTATGACTAGTGAAGTAGAAGAAGCAATATTCCAAACAGGAACTGAGCTCATCAAAGTTTTGTTCTTCAGGTTTCTTTTAATTATGGTCATTTGTACTCCATCTAGAGTGGCAAAACACTCACCTCCTCTGGTGGAATATGATTCATACTCCAAATAAAATGTTCCAAATTCACTAGGAGTAGAATCATCTTCACGTTTTGGATATTCCACCTTTAACTTGCTACTTGCATTCATCTTCTTGTATCTATTCATTTCAGGTTAGGAATCACCATCATGATCTACTCTCAAGTGGAATATTCACATGCTCTATTTTTTAGGAGTTGCCTCAATAGCAAGCCTAATTTGAGAAGGTGGCAACTGTAATGCTTTTCCTTCATGTTTCTTTCTAGATATATGTTGATAAGATTGTTGAAATGAAGTCGGCTTCCCTATTTGCCTTTTCATGACAATCATCTCATTTGACAACTTTTGAAGCATTTCTTCTATGTTGTTGGTAGTGCTAGTAGTAGAGCTTGTAGGACCTCCATTCTAAATCTTTCTCTTCCATTTCCCTACTGCTATCAAATCATCTTCTAGTTCTATGACCAGAGTTTGAGCAACTTGGAGATTTTCTACATGCGCTCTTTTGATTTGGAAACTAATATCTAGAGGCATGGAGCTAATGAAGAATGTGTTCTGATTACTTGCAATTGACCTACTTGTAGTAGGAATCTAGTTAAGTAATTTTTTGAACCTTGCAATGGAATCCCTCATGAGAACACTTGGTTCCTTCTTGATTTGAGTGAGCTAAGACAACAAGGTGTGCTCATCTTTTGTGCTTTTATAACAAACCTCAAATTGATTTCTCATGTCATCCTAGGATGTGATGCATCCCACAGGAAGATGTTGGAACCAATCAGCCACATTTTCAACTAGTGTTTCAACAAACATTCTTATGGCTACGTCTTCATGTTGAGGGGAGACAACACTATAGGCTATAAAGAAGGCAACAACATGCTCGTATGCAAAAACCTTCCCATAACCATTGAACTTGGGAAAAAATTTCCAAGAGGCCCTTGGTAAATCATTGTTAGCAAGTAGGCATAAAGGACCAACAACATTACCCTAGGGTATAGCCATTGATACATGAAGAATGATTGGTAGTGGCTGGAAGGTAATAGTAGTTGGGGTTACAACTTTGTGTAGGGTGAGAGCATTACACAATGACAAAGTTTGTGTTAAAAAAATAGGTGGAGAAGAGGACTGATTACATATCTAGGAAGCAAAATGAGGGCAACAAAAAGGAGGCTTCATGGATACCTTAGAATACTAGGTCTTTTGATTGAGCTCTTCCTCTTCTTATGGGGTCTTCTAATATGGAAAAACCAGCTTTCTTGAGCTCTTCAAATACTAGACCAATTTGACCTCAATCACGAACACTCCTAGTATACTTGGGATCTAGGGTGAACTAACTTTCTTACAGATAGGCACCATTAGGTTTGCCTCAATCTTCTCTGTTGAAGCACACCTTCCCAATACTTAGCATTGGCTTCTTCATGTTATAGTACAAAACATACTTTTCTATACTCATTTACAAATTTTCTTCTTTTCCAAGCGAGTGTATTCAACTAGTTGATTATGTCTTCTTGTTTTTATTGGAAGCCAAGGTTGGGTTGAATAACTATGATTTGGCCTTCATGAGGCAGTACCATTTTTCCTCATAAGTCAAAGACATGACTCAACAAATGTGTGGGTGCCCAGTTTATAGTTGTTCAGGGAAGCCATAGAAAGATTTACGGAGAACAATTTATACAATGAGAAATAAGGCACTAGAGTTTATCTTTCATGTAACTTTCAAATTTGGGAAAGATAAAATTTAGAGATTCCAAATGTTCCCTAGTAGAGTTTCCATAATATGTTGGTTAATAGTTTGTCTTCCTTGATTTGGTTTGTACCCTAATTCTTAATATGCCCAATATGGTGAAAGACAAAGTTCTTAGCAACATAAGGGTCAGTGTAGGTATTCTATCAAGGACCCCTAAATTGAAAGGTACAACTCTCTTGGGTGCAAAGATTTCCAATGAATGGTGTTTTTAGTAGATCAATAGGTTTTAGGGTATGCTCTTAACCAAAGAGTAGAAGAGTATGACCAGATTTTCAAAAGCTTTCAAACAATCTAGGTGAATCTCAAATTATGGCTCACAAAGCTCTGCAACTATGAATGTGTTTAAGTCACCTTAAGTTCCTCTGGTACCTAAATGTAGCTTGTTTAATCTACTAAACAGAAGATGCAATAATTAAAGACTAACTAATAATGCATACTGCATAAGAAAAAAAAGGATAGTTGACTTAGCAATGCCTTGATTACCCAAGGTACTGAGGTTTCACAGTAATAATTTTCTTCTTACTTAGTAGCTTTTATTAAAAAATCTAAACTTCCCATACAACCATGAAGATGCATATAAACTAACTTGCAGAAGGAATTAGATATCACTATAAATAATGGAAACAAAGTTTACATCCACTGATAAGGAGGAAACAAAACCCACTTCATTAACAACTCCCCATTTTTATTAACAATAGATTTCATTCCAACTAACATACAATTTTTTTCTCTAAAACTAGACTAAAATGAATGACAATATTAAAATATGGATGCAAAGTCACACATAGTAGTCCTAGCTATAGAGGTTTTCCCAAATCCCAATTTTGCTGATGTTATTTACTTCTCAAAAAGTTACATTTATAGGCCCCTATAGGACTGGCTAGTTACATTTCGTGATTACTCAACAGAGCATCATTAAATGATCCTAATAATAGGATTCACTCATTAGTCATCTATTACAAAATTTTATTTATGAGGAGAATGCCAAATATGGCTACAACATTAGAAAATGAGAAAGAAAGAAGCAGTGACACTTGTCATACTTTTGTAGGAAGAATGTAATCTTTTGTCAGAGAATCAATTTTTTTGTGGAGTTACAGTCTTGGCTCTGAATGCTTTCATTGCATCTATTACACTCCTCAACTCATGGGTACCTGGGATGACAATGTTTCCAGCTTTAATCATCCAATAATCATGCATTTCTATCAACTCTTAAATTCTAGAGATCTTTGATTGGAGCATCTCTTCTACAAGCTTCAGAATAGAATCCACTATTGATATGTCCAAAATCTTTGCCACCTGAAAGTTTGATGGATTGGTAGCATCGTCAATGAATTTGAGAAACATGGTTTTCATTTGTTCGATGTCTACCAACTAACCATTACTAGAGAATATGATTCAGTGTGCAAAACCTTTAACTGTTCAAATATCTTGTCCATTACCTTCTTCACTAAATCATATACATCCTGCAACTCATGGTCAAACTTGACTTACCTCTCAACTTTGAATTCTAATGTCTACTTCCAATGAAGCAGTGGTTCTTGGCCAATTTTGAGTATCCCATGGGTTATGGCAATATTAGTTTTCATATCAATCACCTCTTGCAATAAAGCCAATTGCTCTATCAGGCTCTCTAATGTTTCGTGCATTGAAATCTGATGACTTGACAGTGCCTCTCTCAATTTGTTGGTGTCTAGCAACATATTTCCAAGGTTCTCAATGAGAGGGGGGCCTTCAACTTTCATGTCATCAATCTAGGGACAACCAGTTTGACCAAACTAACTCTCCTATTTTAGCTTAAGTAGAAAATTCTTATTCTCCTTTACACTTGGGTTGAATGAGCTTGTAGAAGTGGTTCCTAGTGTAGCTCTAATGTAGTTCATGAAATCCTTATTAGAGGCTTTGAGGACCTCTTTTTCTAATCTTAATTCTTTGATTTTATCCTCAATATTCTAAAGGGTTGATTTCTAGATGTTGAACATAGAACTGTTCACTAAAATGCCTATATCAACAGTTCTAACTTGAAAATCATCCATAGTTATCGCATGAAATTTTTGCTCCTTCTGAGGTTCTACAATTTCTACTAGCATATGACCAGTAGAGGACTATGTGGACAATGTTGCTATAGTCTTTTGCTTGTTTGCCTTCTTTGATGTTGGTTGAGCTGAATTTTCTTGCACGATGAGGTCCTTAGTTGGAGTAGCCTCCTCACATCTTCTCTTTTTCCTATTAATAGTCTCTTCCAACCAAGACTCAGTTGAAAGGACATTGAGTGCGGATTGCATAACCATAGGATGAAACATCTTTGTTGCAATTGATGGGGTTATCTTTCTTTGGTTGGCAACAAGGACAAAAGTAGCCTTAGTAAGAGAGAGGGCTAGAGTATTACCTTGCTGAGATGCCTCCTATTCTTGACCATCTAGAGGATTATTGTCACCATCAAGGTTAATGATGGGCATAGGGGAAGAGGGCTTAGTCACTAATTTCTCCTTCTTCTTTTCATTTTCCTTATCTTTGTCTTTATCTCCTACCTTTCTCGTGTCTAGCAGTGATCGTCCTCTAGATGTTGGAGTGATTTGAACATTCTTTTTGGGAGGTTGGTCTCCTCCACCAACACATTGTGTTGGTCTAGTTGATGTGGATATAATAGTAGTTGATTGGTCTATCCCAGAAGCTACTCCACTAGTAGAGCTTGTATTTCCAATTCTTTTCTTTCTTGCTTTGGTCCACTCCACCCATTTGTATGTCCTTTTGATGTTTCCACACATCAAGACTTCTATTGTGTCGATAACAAGACCTTCAGCAGAGTTGATACTATGGAGGTGTTCTTGATTTGCTCATAGGTCGAGGGATGCATGTATGAGCCATCATCTGCAAGATCAATAACATCAACAACGTCATTATACAATCTAATCTCATCTTGATAATGCCTGACGCAATAGTCTTCAATGTTCGAGACATACCTGTGAATGTACCCTAGCTTCAGATGATCTTTTAAGAAGTTCAATAGGTTTTACTGGGGTGTTATTACCTCATAATCAATCAATTTATTCTATTCTCAAAGGCCTTGACTAGATTCTAGGCATCAGTTCCAGAGGCACAAGAGTAAGGTCCTCCCACTATTGGAAAAGGAATCTTGACTATCTTCTTCACATTGGAACAAAAGGTGTTCACCTCTAATATTTTTCGACACCACTCAATGAGAACAACCTTTTCTTCAAGATACTTGGGGAACCTCTTTGGGAAACCATTGAATGCACCAATCCTTAAGTAGGAGAAATATGGAAACTGGATGAAGCAACATTCAAATTGGCCTACTACTGATATAGCCTTTTGCAAAAATCTTCGCTCAAGGCACCCTTGCAATTCCCAACATTGCCTCATTGTGAAGGCATCGTTGCCCTTTACATATTCTTTGAAGCTCCTCTACAGTTGTAGGTGAGGTTAAAATTCATACACTTTAGTGATTTCATCATAATCTTGAATACTAGGAAGACCAGACCAAAGATGATGTGTGTCTAAGGCATATAATAGATATGATGACATATAGAACTGCCCAGATGCCTTAGCTGAATTTACCTAAAAGGTGAGCTCTTCACATATAATTTGAGTCTAGTCAATCTGCAATCCCTCAACACAAATGGCATGGACTAAGAAGAATTGATGCTTGATGAAATCTATGAAATCTTCTCTTCCTTGTAATCTTAGCAACAATTCCAAGATATTGACAATTTCTCTCTTTAAATTGGTTCCAAAAAGAGTCCTCAACATCTTACTCTTTTTGGAACGAGTCGTCTAAAACCAAGTTCTTTGCATGTCCTCTCTCTTCAAAGTCTTCTTTTTGTTGAACATCGATGTAGAGGTGGAAAATTTGATGTGATAATATTCTTCTTTTACTAGGATGTTGAATGCATATTGCATCAATTCTTTGTTTACAAAGAGCAGAATCGACTGATTAGGTAGTAATATCTACTTTGTCTCCATGTTGTATCTTTTAATACATTGATATACTAGTTCAGGTGCATGCACGACCATGGGAAACCAAATAGCCTCAACCAATCCACTCTCCTTTAATTTTTGGGTAATTGGATGGATAGGCTAAGTATTGAGTCTTCTGTGTAGGTTGCCTAGGTAATAAAATTTGAAGAAGTGTCAGAAAAGTTCTTTAATTCACTTTCCAATCCGATCAAATGATCATACCATGTTTCTCTAATTGCCATTAGCTTATAGTCTCATAAATTCAAATGTTGGCACTACACGAATGAAATAAATCATAACTAATGATCGTAATGGTTGAATTTGTTATGAGTGAGATAGGCTAACGACTCTTTAAAACATTTTATTTTCATGCACCTAGTGATTCATAAATCTGATGAACATATCATTCACTTAAATCTCTTTATAATAGTAAGATTAGTCACTTATCGAATAAGTTGATTTTTGCTTAATGGAGACTACCTCTTTACTTCAGAATCCAGAAGAAGGGTATATGCCATAACTCATTATGTGTGGGGAAGGAAGCATAAACCATACTTTCCATAAGCTTTCTTTTTCCTTTTATACTGGATCTCAGCATGAGCAATACTCCATTTGTGCATTGAGTATCCTATCACTTTCTTTTCCGCACTAAGCTTTCCTTTGTGTTTTAGCTCATTCTTTGGAGAAGCTGTGAAATGAAATTTCTACTTTGAGGTATCATACTCTCATCCTCTTTAATCAGGTTTACACTTTGTGAACTACTCCATTGGAAACAACATTGTGGCATTTCCAAGGAATGCCTTCACATTCAAAGTTAATATTTTCCTATTTATATCTTCCGAAAGAGAACCTACATACTTTCTTTTCAGGTAGAAAGTACTAATGAGGCATATGTTTTCCAAAGGTAGAAGTATTTTATTGATATGTTTGGCTATTCATTTCTTCTTCCCAATGTTTATTTAGAAATGAATTTGAAGATGTTTGCTTCCATAGGAGGAGCACTTAGAATGATGAAACTTTGTTTCTTCATATGATAATAGATTTATACTTCAGATAGGTATTGGTAGAGTTCCTTTTACATGGACCCTCTTCCTTCTGCTCCTCTAATCATGAAAAACCTTTAGATGCGCCTAGAGATGGTAACACATCTTTTCCTTCGAGGTGGTACCTATTGAAGTTTTTTAGCAATGGAGATTCAACAACATGAGCTAGAATTTGAAGGGAACATTGTACCATCAGTAGGAGCTATTTCATAGAGTCAAAATAGGCTTCCTTCTTATCAGGAGGATGCTTAGACTGAAAGCCACCCCAAACCTAGATCACTTAAGACCTTGATGCAACGAATAAAACAAAATCCCACATAGAGGTGTCAATGGAAGCATACCATGGAAAACCTAAGAAGACACAAAAGGTAGGCCCTAGGGATGCTTGATGAGAAGGGAACCACCTAGGGGAGACCTAGGTGGTGACTCAATTGTGAATGCAATGAAAAACTAACCAAATCAAAATACTTTACAAAGGGGAGGACTAAAATGTGGCAACAATATTCAACCTTTGTAGTTGAAAATCTAACAACATATTGCAACCTTGGAATCCAACTAATAGTTATCCCTCCTACAATTTAAACACATAACTTGTAGTACTACAACAAGTATCAATATTACCTACTAAATTAGAGTCGACATAGTTTTGAAGAGTAATGATTGATCCCCTAGAATATAAACATTTTGTAGTTGTACCTCTCAAATATTTCATAATCTATTTGACAAAATTCCAATTTTCTATTGCTCATATATCTACTAACAACTCTTACATCATGTGCAATATCAGGTTGCATACTTACCATGGCCTATATGAAACTAATGTTGGAAATACCAATGGGAAAATAAGTTTTGAGGAGGGGGTTGTGAATCAACACTAAAAACTTTTTCCTCTAAAACATATCACCAAAATCCATCTCATAACTTAACATATAAACTGAAATAACTAAACATCCATCACATCCATAGCATAAAGTAAATAACACTGAACACAATAAATTGGTTACCCAAAAACCCTCCAATAAGAAGGTAAAATTGAGGTGGGGATGACACCCACAAATCTTCACTACTACAGTTGTAAAGTGTGGCCAATTATGGCTACAAAGTGTTGATCATAAGCTATGATCTACCTTGTGAGGGGTCTACCATGTTAAAGACTTACAAAGATTGTTAGGTCTCACCTTGCTAAAGTATTTCAACTCACAATTAAGTAAGCACTTGGTTAAGAGATTTACAACAGCTTGTTAGGACTACTCAATTAAGAGATTTACTTTGCATCACTTGTTAGAATGTTATAACACTTGATCTTCGGTTAGCACCTTTCTGGTTGATATTAGATCTCCTCCTTACTAATTGTATCTTGATCCTTCAGATTAGATACATCCTTTATAATCCTCTCACTGCTTTCTCTAATTCTCTTAGACTAATTTTGCTTTGCATAAATCTTTCATAGCCATCATAGCCACCATGAATTCTCTCTCAACACTTACCATTCGTCGCCTTGCATAATGATAAACTTCTTAGGGTTTTCCTTTCTTAAATAAACATAGGTGGAGATGGATTAGGTTAGAATCAATGACTGTGGTTGATCCTTACTGTCGCCTAATATTTCCCTTTATTTGATTAGTTACATTTATTTCATAGGGATTCATAATATGACTCCATACTTATCTCTTATAATTGTAAATTTGTGATTATGTTGGCCAAAAATGGTTTACATAGGAGTTTGTGCCATAACAAACAACTATGCCAAAAATTGTTCCCTCAGCATCTAAAGGCTTTGATGCTCGTCCTTCACTGTGTTCTGAATGTTGTAAATCAACTTTTGTAGAAATTAACACTAATTATCACTTGATACCTGAAACACTTGGCATGTATAGACTGCTTGACACTTGAGTGACTCAACACATAATATTTGCTTGGCACATACTAGTCATATTACTTGGTTGTACTATTTGGAAACTTATGGTCCGCATGCTTTGATCACTTGACTCACACTAATTTTTTGGCTCACTCAGATCATTCAACATGCACTATGCATTGTAATTCTGCTAGATAATGACTAAGTGTTTTTTCATGGCCTTGTCAAAACCAAAATAAGATCAACAATATCCCCCTTTGACATGAGTGGAAAAAACACTTTTTCATGCCATATACATCCTTATTTTGTGCATAAGTTAGACAATGTATATTCTCTAGTTGACTTCTATACAAAACTTTCAAAGTTTTCAAATTTTTCATTTGTATTAAAAATGTTGTCTATCTTACATACTTTATTACTCCCCTTGAGTAAGTACTTCATTTCAGTTTCTGCTTCTATTTCTCCTGTTGAATAGATATCTACCTTGACAAACATTTTTCTTCAAAATTTTCATAATCCCCCTTTTTTGACACTTATGTCAATTGGGTTTTACACTGACAGTGTATTTATCCAAAAATGGTTTGTATAGCTCCATTATTATCTTTAATGTTGCATCCCAATTTCTTGTTGTTGCATCTAGGGATTGATATTGAATGTCTAGCTAGGTAGCAAGGTCAACTAAGCCTTCATGTGTAGAAAGATGGGAATCTTTCTTCAACAGTGTCTTTGCATAGGCTAGTTCCTTGCACAATACTTTCATGTGAGGTGTCAACATGGATTGGATACTAATCTGAGTAGACCCAATAATTGCATCTTGTGCTTCCAACTTGGCAAGCCTACTCTAAAATGAGAGTAACCTCCAAAAATTTAACTGACTATTACCTAGAGATTGTTGCAGTGTGGTACCAGTGAAATGTAAATCTTCTTACAACTGGTCAATAGGCCATTGAGTCTCTTTAGTAAATATCTCAACATTGCATAGCTTTGTGTATAGAGAGAAAATGTTTTCTAACACCTTCATTACATTTTCCATTTTGGTTGCTAGATCAACATGTCTATGTGTAATAGCACTATATATCTTATCCAAAATCTTGGTATTAAACTTTCGTCTAGACCATTCTAATAATTTGACATTTGTGTTTAGGTCTTCATCCTTAATCTTGTCCACAATGCTGACAAGTTTCTCTATAGTAGGCTTGTCTTCATTTTTTTCTAGGAGGCTGAAAGCATCAATGAATATGTCTTTGATTTCATGTAAAAATTTCATTTTTTAAAGGTCCCTCCTTTATATTTCTTTCTCCTTCTTCCTTTGTAGAGAGGCTTGAAGACTACTCATTTCTTCAATAGTGATTGTATTCAAATCTAAATTTGGTAGCTCAATCACCTCATCTAAACTTACATCCTCAAATCATGTAACATCAACACTCTTGGGTGTGATGGAACTCAAACTTGATATTTGTAGTGGAGTATCCTATGTACTCGGCCTCTGAAGAGCTTGATAGCTAATAGGTGATGTAGAGACTGGAAAAGTAACTAGTGTCTATATGGAAATTTTCTCCTAAAATGTAGTAGTCAACTTATCCTCTTCAGTCTTTTCTCCTTCTTTTTGAGCTTCACCCTATGATGGTGGAATAGGTACAAGACTTGATTCCTTACCCTTATTCTCTTCTGTTCCATCCTTGTCAAAAATTTGTAGAGCTGGTAAACTTGAACTATATAGGCTTGGCACTAATATACCTATAGGTTGTGCTTTTGCCTCTTTCATATGAATGACAATTTTTGGCATTGCAGATGGTGTCTTAGTTGTAACATCTTCCTATTCAAGGTTTATACTTTGATTTGTGTGTAGATCCTATGATTCCTTTTACTTTACCTCCGTATTTTGTGGGGGCACATTTGATGTGTCTTTCTAATTCTCCCTTGTAGATGTAAGTTCTGCCTTATGTATCTCATCCACTCTCACTAATATTGGATTATTGCATTGGTAGAGTCTTGTAGTATTTTCTTCAAATCATCCTCAGTCAAAAGATTTACATTCTATAATATAGTATCAGGAACATCCTTGATGCTCACTAAGTCATGTTGACTCTCTTTGTCATCACGGAGGGGATTGGCACTCAACACCTATACATCAGGTACATCATGTTGCTCTTCTCTAGTTGTGGCTTCCTCTACTATGCCTTCAATTTCCTCCACAATACCTTCCTTGACTAGGTTCTCTTTTTCACTATCTACTACTTCTTGCTCATCTTTCTCAGTTATTTCTTTAGTGGATAACCCATAAATAAATTTCCAAATTGATGTACTCTTGGTTACCACATCTTCTATTTTCTTCTTTAAAATATGAAATGCTCAATATTTGGGAGAAAATTTCTCTTTGTGCTTCTCGATTTCCTTAGCAATCATCTACTTATCTAATTCAGGCATCATTTGGGCATAAGTGGTTTCCCTAATTTGTCTTTCAATATTCAAACTGAATTTCCACTTTTGCTCAACTCTATCATATAAAATCCTTCATAATGAGTTGGAAATCTCTAGAGGAGTGGTCTTAAAAAATACCATCTTGTCATACATGGCCTCCTCTATATTATTTTTCTCTACACTTCCTAAATTATCAAAATCAACATGTGTGAAACTTGAAAAATCTACATTGGTCTAAATATTTTCACACAAGTTATCAATGTTAGAAGAGGGATTATGGCTTACCACTTTCAATTGACTCAAGTCATTTAATTCTATCTTCTCCTCATCTAAATCCTCTTGTGGCATGTATTTCTTCCTCAATCTCTTGAAAGTCTTTTGAGAAGGCTGGATCGGCTCTACTATGACATTAGCTCTGTTGCCTTTAGGCTTTGCAACTTCTTTAGCCTATGCAGTGGCTACCCTAGTGCTTGACATAGTTAAAGGTATAGTTGGATTTTGTGGAGACTTCTTCATATTATTCTTTGGTTTGTCCACTTCCCGTTTCTTTTCTTTCCTCTTCTTCTCAACAACCTTAGGTTCTTCCTTGACTTCTTCCTCGACACCTTTTGCATCCACATCTTCACCTAAACCTTGTGTAAGTTCCAAAGGTCCTTGATCTTATGATTCTTCTTCTTCATCTTCTCCTTCTTCTACTTCCTCACTACCTTCACCAAACTTCTCTTTGAGCTTCTTCACTATCTTGCTCTTCTTTCTTATCACTGAGCCAATTTGTAAATTTATTGTTATTCTTTATTTAACCTCATCATAATTTCCAAAGGATATAGCATCCTTGTCAATTTCCTTGGCTAGTAGAGCTATGATGGTTGCAGAGGCTTCATTCACATTAATTTCATATGGCAAGGGCTTTAACCATCTAACCCTAGGTATTGCTTCTTGCACATATGTGTAGTCTGCATCAACTAGGAAACACACATCATTGTAATGTTGTTCCACTAATGATACTAGAATCCTCAATCATTGCTTCATGGATTTCTTGAAATTATCAAAATAGCTAGTCATTATTGATTCAAAATTGTCTCCAAGCTGTTCAATGAGCTCTTCTATTTGATGTGTTACTAATCTATTTTTCTTCCAAGCAACTTTACAAAAAGTGGGGAATGTATTTTGCACATAGAAAAATATGCAAGAAATTAAAGATCCAAACTTACAATATGCCCTTTTAGCCTTCTTGATGGCTTTTAACTTTTCTGACAATTGGTGAAGTTACAACTCGACTAGGTCATAAGAATGGTTTCTCTTTATAATCTTGTAACTAAGGTCAACTACTATGCAAGATACACTATTTAGTCGGCTTGACTGAAAGAATTTTTCAGCTCTAACTCTAACTACAAAGGCTACCAAGGGGTCCAAAATTGTATCAATTAACATCCCTCTCTTGGTTTGTACGACACCTATGTTCTTCTCAATAAACTCCTTTGCATCACTTTGCATGCTCTTTGGTCTATCTAGGGTAGGGTACCCAAATACTCTATGCACAATCCTTTTTGTAATTCTAATTCGTCTATTCTCTAACCAAAGTTGATTGTCATGTATACAACTCAACACAATTATGATCCATTCAATTTTAAAACCTTGAGGAAAGTCTAGGGCATGCATAACCCTTTTGACTTGACAATCTTATTTTCCTCCTTCAAAGCTCCATTTTCATATAAATTCTAGTAGGTTTCTCTAATCTCCATGTCTCCAACTTTTCCAATCTTTCCAATGTAGCAACATCTCACATCTAGAAACATTAAGACCTTTGGCCAGTATCATTGATAACGCACCAGAAAAATCTTCCTTATATGAAATCTTAGGAATAGCTCAGAATGGGGGCTATCTCGCATCATTACTAATTAACTAAACATTGAAGACTTTCTTCCCCTCTTTCCTAACTATTGCAGAAGAGCTAGCTGCCATTTTGACTTCCTAGGGTTTGCAAAAAATAAAACTAAATACCTCGACACAAGCTAAATACCTCTCAAATATGATGAATGATGTCCAGTTGTAGTTGAATTTAGTTTGCAAACACTTGAATCTACTTTTGCAATTTTCATACATGCTCTTAATTCTCTTCAAACTCTGGTAGGTGAAAATGAGTCAAAAATTGACTTTATAACCCTTCAAATTTGACATTAATTGCTCAATTCTTACACAACTGTAAACTTGACTGTCATAAGATTTTCAACATGCTTGGAAAACATAGTGAGATCAGCTCACACTACCATATCTACATTACTCAACAATAATTACAATTCCTTTTCATGCTCGGCAAAAACTATAATTCTTTCCATGCTTAGCAACAACATAGAAAACAATAAAATGATAGATTTTTTCTTGGTTCTAATCACTTCATTGCATCTTAAGTCATGCTAATATGATCTTTTCAGATCTTAGATATTTGGAACTAATGCATAATTTAACTTTTCAAATGTCAGTTCCACACATACCTTTGATTTCCTAGTCGGGGATGATGTGATCACTTGATCCATTGGATGAAGTGACCTCATCTGCATTTGATGTGTTGTAGTCTTCCTTCTTTTTCCATGTCTTTCTCATCTGCATCTTCACATTTTTAGCATCAACCTTTCCTTTTCGTTTTCTTCCTTCATTGCTCAATGCAGGTGACCTAGTTGGATAGTTTCTACTAACATGACCAATCTTAAAGCAACTAAAGCATACAATCTCATTCAACCATCTATTTTTGCTACCTCTAAAATGTGTTCTTATGCAATTTTTATGAATGTGACCATATTCTTGGCAATAGTGACAATTGTACCTTGTGTTGTAATCCCAATCATAAGAGTTTCCATTGTGATGTACCTTTGTCTATTTTATTGACGTCCACTTGGATTTGAATTTGCATTCATATACCTTGTATCCATACTTCTAATAGTTGTAATAATAACCTTCAAATCTCTAAGTGTTGGTGGTGTTGGTCCTGCATTCATGTGCTTGATGTCTTTGCTTCTTGCATTTATGACAGTGTCCCTTAAAATTCTACTTAGGTTTTTGATTTCTAGTGTTGCTCCTACAAAAATTTGATGTATGACCCAATTTTGCACAGTGATGACAAGTGGGCTTGATATTCTTTCCCTTATTGTTCCTTTATTCACCACTTTTAGATGATTCTCCCTACTTAATAGTAGAATATCCCAAATCATCAATGTCATTCTTTGGCCTTGGTGCTTGCATCAAATTTTCAAAGTATTTGATGGCTTCACTAGGTTTGTTAAGTTTTTCCTTCTTAGCCTTTAATCATTTTGCAGTAGGGTATTTTGTGTTTTAAAATGTAAGGTCCCTCCTCGTTTGCACTTATTAAATATGAATTTCTCTATTAAATCCATTATAGGAGATTAGAATTGATATGAAGTAATGTTGTATGTTTTAGATGTCTAATGAAAATTGAGATCAGCTGATACATTCATGTTTTAAATACTTAATGATTTGAGAACTACTACGTTATCTCAATTGTGTAAACATTAATTTGCACTAACGATGATATGAGGTGTTTTCACCTGATGATAATGATTTTGATTATGGTAACTCAATGATTAGGTTATACACATTTAGATAGTTCAGTATTCTTTATTGGTGATGTTAATGATGTTTAGGTATATGCATGCCTAACGATGTTTATTCTAGTATTTTAACATAAAATAATGAATAAGTTATGTTATATGGATTATATAATTACTGATGATTAAAGGTGTGCAAAAATGAGAAAGGGTTATTTAAATAAAATTTGGTGTTTTGATTAATATGATTATCCAAATGAATTTTAAATATATGCATGTGATTTTTCTCGAACTACTGATGTGTGAAATGAAGTGTGCAGGATTATTAGCTAGGAAATCTAATAGAGAATCAGAACTTGACCCTATGTACAATTTGTGAAAACTCGAGTTGAGTCTAATGAAAGATGCAGACCTTGTTGTTTCCTATTTTATTTGTATCATAATTTGAATGTGTATCATTATGTAATTGTAAAGTGTTTAATATTTTGTAATAGTGATTTTATAGTGTCACTTAACACTCGTAATTTGTATATGTATATCAGCATGATAATTATGGTTAGTTGAGTAATCTAAGAATCTAAGATGGACTAGGTTAGCCTAAGACTAATTAGTTAATAATTGGGATTAATTATCCTAATCAGGGTTTAGTGGTAAGTTTTCATTCTTAGGGTTTTTAGAAAGTCCAAATATTTCAAGCAATTTAATAGGTCATTAAATAGTCCTAGAGGCCAAAAATTATGAAAACTAAGTACCTAGGGGGTATATGTATGGGTTTCGAGCATTTTTCACCCCTCTAGCCCCTTTCATTGACTTTTGTGACCACCCAAATATCTCATTTTTGCTTTAGTGTGAAAATTGGAAATTCACCATGAGTTTGGCAAGTTATACTCTACCATAAAGTTCACCTTAATGATGAGGTTAAGTTATAAGACTCTAGAAGACCTTAGTCAAGTGGGGAGTTATTACAATTTTTAGATGGTTGAGTTAAGAACCTATTTAGTTACAAATTTGAGGGTGAAAGAGTGTTCACCCAATCTCTACATTTAGAGAGTAAAGTCAAGATTGAAGGAGGAAGAAGGATAAATCAATTTTTAGTTTTCCATAATCATTTGTGAAGGTAGGAATCCTTCAAGTTTGTGTCTTCATATTGTGTTTCATTTCTTAAAGTAGGCTTCTGCATGTGTATGCTCGTATGTATAAAGGAACATGTAAGAGATGGGATTGTGATGGGTTTTCTTAAATTTTTTCCTTTGTGTTTTACATTTAGATTTTTTAGGGAAACTGTAAGGGTTGTGTTGGCATTACTCACCCTCGAATAGGGAAGAAGTGGCAATGTATGGGAGGAGGGCTTCAGTTGGACTCCGGGTAGTGCAGAGTCTCTCCTCATGATGAGGAGAGGGAGAGAGTAGCCCTACTCGTCAGTACAAACCATGTTTGTGTTTTAGAAAATTGAGAAGTGAAAGAACGAAAGTTCTTGTGATATTAGCCTTGAAAGGGCATCTATTATGGTGTTGTGACTAACTTCTCCTACCTAGAAAAATCCACCTTCTCCCTAATCTAGTTCAATAATGAACCTATTATGAAAACCTGGGATGGGAGTAAATGGGTTGAATGTGTCTTCATGTTAAATCTATTTGTCTCCTGATCAATTTTGGTTTCTCCATGGTTACCTTGATGTGATTTGCAGATTTCATAGTGGCTACCTTGATATGGAGCCAAGCATGAATTCAGAGTTGTTGTTTCACTTCAAATGTATGGGAAACTTCTCCTCAGGATAATGATCCTATTGTAAAAAGTTATTGTTAAACTTATTTTTGAAACGATTATGATCTCGAGTTTTCTTCCTTAGTTCTTTCCCGAGGGAGTCCTTGAATTAGATGATTGAATAAAATGAATAAGAAATGGCTAGCCCAGATATGTTGAAAAAAATCCAGTATTTTACTTTCTTATGACATTCTTTATAATTCATTTTATATGCAAAATGATCAATTGTGTTATAGATTTCAATATTGTAGTGAAAGATTGCATATGAAAGGTTGTCTTAATGAGAGACCATGTCAATAAACCTTAGAGGATCTTATTCATTGCATGTCAAAAATATGCTTGGTTTAGCTATCAAATTTTAAAAAGTCTATTAATTGAAGAATTGGATATCATACATGCGGAGTTACTTACTTGTAGGTTTAACCATTAGATTTAATTGGATTAAGTAGAACAGTTATAAAAAGGGGTTTAGGATAATTGAGATACTAAGATAGGATCCCACTAATTTGATATATAACATTGATACAAAAAAAAGAAAAAAAAATATCAAGAAAAGGGGAAACAAGATTGAGAAAATCCATACCTTTCTAGGAGATCATATTAGCTCTCTGGAAAATGTATGGCAAACAATTAATTCATCCTCAAATTTTCCCTTGCAATAGAGAATATTCCCTTTATTTTCATATCAAACTATTTTAAATATATTTAGAGATTAAGAAGTTAGTGGGTCATAAATGCATTAAGTGGATAAGATATCCCTTGTAATAAAGGAAAATTTTCAAAAATCATACCATTATGGTAGTCACTCATGCAAGTTTTCATAGGCATGCCTTTAAAAAAAAAAAGGAGGATCTCTTACTATGTTTGAAAGGGGACATCCATGGGTTGGGTGGATTGTCCAACACCCAACTCCATTTAATACTTATTCCCCCCCCCCATGTGGCTAAGCAACTCATGCCTTAGGCGGCCTACTCACTTGGAAAGTCTCCTCCCTTGAATGATGACTTTCCCTTACATGTGGGTTAGGGTGGATTTAAAAAAAAGGATACTCATGTGGGGTTACCTGGCATTGAAATCCACTTGCAAGGGCCCTTAGTTGGTGTGGGACCATCTCCACCATCTCTCCCTTCCTTCTCCACTGCAACCTTCCTCTCTCCTTGCATGACCCCTCCATAGCCAAGTGTTCCCATCATTCATTGGCCTTGGGTGGTGTGCATATCATCTTGGGATGAGAGCCCCACTTGCCAAGTGGGAATCTTGGACAAGGATAGTAGGGAGGTGTCATGGATGATGGGGTCACAACTTGGCATGTAGGTTAGGGGTAGTTAGGTGTAGTGTTAGTAAAGATTAGTTTTTTTGTTAGGTGTTAAATTAGTATAGTTAATTGTTTTATTTTTATTTTAATATTTTGGTTAGTTAGTTTTGTATATGAGCAATGTTAGTATGCTAATAGAAACCAAATTTAAATAAAGCTTCTACAAACTAAACAAAATTCATAAACTTCAAGATAGACTAAGATGAGCTCTCAATTAAGAATATGAGCCATTAAAGGGCTCTCTTAATAAGAAGCTCTCTTGTTGAGTGGCTTTGTCTAAATAGATAGGATGTATGCTCAAGCTTATGCTTCAAAAAGGGCTTCAAATGGAGTTGAAATTTGGGTGTGAGTGTATGGTTTTGATGTAAAATGGCTTCTTAAAATGGCATTATGACTTTACTTCATGGATTGTGTTGTTTTTCAAAGGGGAAGGATCCAATTTATAGGCAAGAGGCTTGAGGGATTGAGGGCTAAGATGCAAGGATGGAAAAAAGCTCATGGAGGGCTCAGATTGCATGAGAGGGGAGCACATGGATTGTGCTTCTTTACAGCCAATCAGGGAGTGACACATGTCATAGGGTGAGAGGATGGAGGAAAGAGGAAGGATGAGTCAACAAAGGAGGCTCAAGGGATAAAATTTTCATAAAGACCCTCATAATGGCTTGTAAGAGCAATAAAAGGGCTTGGAAGAGTCATTTATGGCCTAGTGGGCTTCATAAAGTTTTATGGTTGGGATATTTTGAGGGAGATGAGAGGAATTTCGACTTGGGCTTGATTAGGAGGGTTTTAAGCTTGCTTAGGATTGTGCAAATGATTAGAGGATGGATTAGGATGGTTTAGGATTAGCTTAGGGATAGGCAAGTGGATGGCATTTAATGAGGGTGGGTGAAGGAGGAGATATTTGTTAACTTTGGCTTGGGTTAGTAAGTCTTCACCCATGTTTAGAGAATGTGACAAGGTTAGGAGGGGATTAGGATTAGGTTTAAAGACATCTTCTAGAAGAGTCTGACTTTGGATGAGGATAAAGACTTTCTAGAATAGTCTAGAACTTCCTAGGATGAGGATGAAGACTTTCTAGAAGAGTCTAGAACTTCTTAGGATGAGGATAAATTAGATTTTTAGAAAATAAATAAAGTTTTATTTATTTCAAGGGTTTGGGTTGAGGAGATATTTATTAAAACTTTTTTAATAAACATGAGGATTAATATTTAATCTTAACTAAATATTTTGAGTTGGGATTAGGGGTAGGAAATGATGGGATTAGCCTTTAATCAAAATTAAAGAAGGATTAGAAGATTTTGGAAGAGGTTAGTGGTCTTAAGGAAATTGGCCAAGTTTTGGGCAAAAAATAAATTTTTTATTTATTTTGGGTTTTTTGGTCAATTTATTAATTAAATAATTAATAAATAAAGAAATAATGTTTAAATAAGATTTAAACATTTTTGGGAGGGATTCCTTAATTAAATATTTTTAATTAAGATAAAGAGATTTAATGGCATAAAAATAAATAAATTAATTAAATAATTAATTAATTAATAAATGATGATGTCATCAAGAATTTTTTAGAAAATAAAAATACTTTATTTTCTAAAGGTTTTTAGGTGTCTACATTTTGCCCCTCTTTGATGTGATGCCGCAAGTGGCATGGCATCAAAGATAAGAAAATAAGATGCCCAAGGCTAGAGCAGAAGAGGAGAGAATGGACTGCAAGATGCCCACTCAAGAAGGCGGCAGGGAGAGAAAGCGAGGCTTGATGACTTCTTGAAAAGTACAAGAATATGAGATGAGCAAGAAGACTCAGATTGGCTTAAGAGAAGAGGTTTAGTTAGCTCAAACTCTCACTACAGGAGAATGATAAAGGGAGAATCATAGGCACAAGAGGAAGCAAGCTTAAGATCTCAGGGATTGCAGAGGATGAAGGAGCGGAGTGCTATAAAAGGAATCCAGGATGGGGAGATGGATGAGGGGATTAAAAAGTTGATGCAACAGGATTTCAAAGAGTCAGATTGGCGGAAGATGGGTTTCGGAGATCCCTAGGACTAGGATTGTGGATCTCGAAAGATGAGGCTTGGTGGATTGATTTGGACCTGTGGATCCCTAAGACTAGGATTGTGGATCCCTAAAGCTAAAGGTGAGGAGTGATTCAAAGAGATACTGATGCATAAGCTAGGGTAGGAGAGACAGATGCTGGATATGGATGGGGGATAATGGAGATGAAGGAAAACCATTGAAGCTTTTTGAGCGGGGGGATACTTCAAAGAGAAGTACCACCATGTAGTTGAGCACTAGATTTGCTATAGGACTGTTGGTTAATTGCCAAGGTTACGAAGAACATCAAGGCCTTTTCACCAACTGTCCAGAGGACTAACGGACTAACTCAAAACAAACACGCAAGGATTTTCCCAGCATCACACATGAATCTCGAAAGAATCAGAGTGGAACTGACACTGGGTAACCCACAAGCAGAAAAGAAAAACAAACAAAAGACTTGATCAAGACCTTACGCCCAGATTGCCCCATTCGCAGTATACCATGATATGGAAGATCATGGCAACTTTGAGGAGGGAACAAAAAGATTGTTTGGAAAAGATACTTCAAGACCCAAAAGGGAAGATTCCAAATCAAAAGAAAGTGAAAATCTAAAAGAGAAACATTTGCCGACGAGATGGGTAGGACGAGGTACTAACGGACCAAGATCAGACATGAGGAAAGCTATATCCTACAAGGATCTATCGGAGAGCACCTAAGCTGGTGGATCTGGATCAGTGATGCATCTGGCAAGCTGAACTAAGAAGGATAACACTTTGGTGACATGAGATCTAGCTAAAAGATGCATTGGGATAACTAACCAAGGGTTGTGCGATGTGTGCAAGATGTTGAGCAAGGACGATCTGACACAAAAACTGGATAGATACAATGGTACTAAGTTAAAGAGGATGTACAAGCTAACGAACCAAGATATGTTACAAATGTACAAGGTTGTTCATGTTTGAATTTTGTGAGATGGAAATATTTGTGAAGGGTGGGATGTCTGCAATAGTTGATAGGTGGATAGGTAGATGGTTTGTGAAAAGTTTAAGTGAAAATGGGATTCTTTGTGTGCATGTGATAGGATATAAACTAGGATACAAGATTTAGCATATAATACAAGCTAGAATATGGTACAAGCTTGGGACAAGATTTGGATATACAAGCTATGATACAAGGGATGATACAAGATTTACAAGCTGTACAGGAGGTATTTACAAGCTCCATTAGATTTTGGATATTTGGTTGGAACACCAAGGGAACAAGAAGGTGTTTTATGGGATGGTGGGTGAATGGATGAGGGATAGGATAGTGATAGATAATGGATTAGTCTTAGTACACAAGGCGCCTGAATTACTAGGTTATCACCAAGGTACCTATCCAAGGCACTTGAATTGCCAAGTTTTCACCATTGGACACTTATTTCTCTTTACTATTTTATTTTGTTATTTTTTTTCAAAAGCTGGGTATACCAAGGATCTTTAAGCATAGAACTTCTTGAGATGAATGATGTTATTAGGATCATTCAAGAGTTCTCCTTCGAGTGTAGATAGCTGATAGGCTTTGGAGCCAAAGGATGCAGTGACAACATAAGGACGAAGCCATGTAGGTTCAAACTTGCCTTTCTTTTCTCGATCTGCTTGGACTTTCATGTTTTCTTTGAGGACCACGTCACTTGGCCGAAAGTGTCATGGAAGCACCTTCTTGTTGAAATTCCTTTTGAGATGAGTTTGATAGACTGTGAGATGATCATAGGCTTGTTGTCGCTTCTTGTCTAAGAGATCTAGCTGGGTGAGCCGAGCTACTCTGTATTCTTCATCTGATATTTTCCCTTGCAAAGATATGTGCAAGGAGGGAAATTCAACCTCTATAGGTAGTACCGCTTCAGCACCATAGACTAGGGAGTATGGAGTTGTGCCTATGGATGTACGAAAGGAGGTTCGATAGGCCCATAGGGCTGAATTTATTTGTAGGTGCCAATCACGGCCGAAATCATTGACAACTTTCTTTAAGATTTTAAGGAGGGTTTTGTTAGTTGCCTCTGCCTGGCCGTTACCTTGTGGGAAATATGGGCTAGAAAAGCGGTGATGGATGCGGAGGGAAGTGCATAATTCTTTCATGTTGAGATTTTCAAAGTTACCTCCATGGTCGGTGAAGATGGTGGATGGGATGCCGAAGCGGAAAACAATGTGGCACAAGATGAACTTGGAGACCTGAACTCCTGTAGCTGAGACTAGGGGGACTGCTTCCACCCATTTAGTGAAATAGTCTGTAACTTTTATTATCCATTTATTTCCATCAGATGAGAGGGGTGTGATAGTTCCAACTAGATCAAGGCCCCAACAAGCGAAAGGCCAAGGTGGTGCAATAGGTTGTAGATCCTGTGCTGGAGCGTGCACAAGATTTGCATGCTGTTGACATGGGAGACACTTTCTGACAAAGTCACAAGAGTCTTCTTCAATCGTAGGCCAATAGTAGCTTGCTCTAAGGATTTTTCGCGCTAGGACAATACCACTCGTGTGGGCACCGCAAAGTCTGGAGTGTACTTCTTTTAACACCATCACGACCTCATTTTGGTCTAAACATCGAGAGAGAGTATTGTGATAACCCTGACGATATAGGGTATTGGCTATGATAACATAGCGAGATGATTTTCGGATGAGGTTCTGGTGTTGGGTACGTGTGAGGTGAGGGGATATGATACCATCGTTAAGGTAAGCATGAATCTTATGGTACCAAGGGGATTGCGGACCAACCAAGATACAAACACAGTTTGAATCCTCATTTGCATAGGCGGGTGTGAGGAGTTGCTCAACTAAAAACTCATACTATGTAGCTGCTTGGGTAATTTCCAAGAGTGAGCCTATAGTAGCCATAGCATCTATTGCTTTGTTCTGTATTCGAGGCACTTGTGTAAACTGAAGCCTTGTAAAATGTTGGGTTAGCTGATCAACTAGCTCTTTGTAGGGTAATAGCTTTTCATCTTTGGTTTGATATTCATTTAGGGCTTGCTTAATGATGAGCTAAGAATCGCCAAATATTTGTAACTCAGCAATGTTCCATTCTACAACTATCTTTAATCCTACTATGAGGGCCTCATATTCAGCTATATTGTTGGTGCTAGGGAATTGTAGCTTGAAGGCTTTTGGAATGTAATCTCCTTGAGGTGTGACCAATAATATTCCTGCCCCTGATCCATGAGATGTGTATGAGCCATCAAAATAAAGTTTCCATGGGGGTTGTTCTTCAATTAGACAGATATGCTCATCTGGAAATTCTGTGATCAATGGATAAGCATCTATTAGAGGTGCATCAGCTAGGTGATCTGCTATAGCTTGCCCTTTGATTGCCTTTCTGTCCACATATTGGATGTCAAATTCGCTAAGGAGCATAACCCATTTGGCCAAACGGCCTGTAAGTGTTGTTCTGGAGAGCATATACTTGAGAGGGTCAATCTTGGAGACTAGTTGGATGGTATGACTTAGCATTCAGTGGCGAAGCTTTTGAGTTGAGAAAACAACTGCCAAACAAGCTTTTTCCATAGGAGTGTAATTGAGTTCATAAACAACTAGGGTTCTACTGATGTAGTAGATGGCTCTTTCTCTACTGTAGTCATCGAGCTGTGCTAGAAGTGCCCCTAGAGCAGTAGGTGTTGCTAATATGTACAGAATCAGGGGATGACCGGGAACTACTGGAACCAAGATAGGAGGATTGATGAGATACTGCTTGAGATGGTCGAAGCTGCACTAACATAAAGGATCCCACTTGAAGTTCTCATCCTTCTTCAGTAAATGTGAAAATGGTGTACACTTATCTGCAAGCTGGGATATGAAGCGCCAAACAGATTGAAGCTTTCCCTGAAGAGAACAAAGTTGTCAGAGTGTCTGGGGAGGAGGCATGTCTAAGATAGCTTTGACCTTCTTGGGGTCGATCTCTATACCTCATTTAGAAACTATAAAGCCTAGAAGCTTGCCAGATGTGACCCCAAAGACACATTTCTTGGGATTCAGCATGAGATGATATTTGGCTAACCTATCAAAGACTTTCTCCAGGTCAGCAAGATGATCCATGAAGGTATGAGACTTGACCAAGATATCATCCACATAATCCTCCAAAATGCTATGGATGAGATCATGAAAAATGATTGTCATAGCTCTTTGATAGGTAGCCCCAACATTCTTTAGGCCAAAAGGCATCATGTTGTAACAAAAGGTTCCCCAAGGGGTAGTAAATGTTGTCTTATGCTGATGCTCTTCTGCAATCTTGATTTGATTATACCCATAAAATCCATCCATGAGGGACAAAATTTCATATCTAGCTATAAGATCTACAATCATATCTATGTTGGGCAAGGGAAAATCATCTTTTGGACAAGCTTTGTTAAGATCTTTGAAATCAGTGCAAATTTTGATGTCACCAAAAGTTTTAGTAATGGGGACCATGTTGGAGATCCACTCTGAGTAGTCGATAGGTAGAATAACCTTAGTAGATAACATTCTTTCTAATTTAGCTTTGACCAGTAATGCCACCTTGGGGTGCATTTTTCTAAGCTTTTGTCTGACGGGCTTGATCTTTGGATCAACTGCAAGATGATGAACTACAAGCTTTGGATCAAGTCTTGGCATGTCTTGATATGACCATGCAAATCGGCCAATGTTCTCTCTTAAGACCTCAAAGAGGAGATCAGCTTGGTCTTGTGATAGGGATGCAGTAATGTGAACAAGTTTGGGGATCTCTGAAGAACTAATGTTGACTTCTCGAGTATCCTCAATTAGAATAAAAGACACCTTTGGTCAATTATCTTGAGGAGACAATGTTAAATCTTCATGTTCTACTTGTGGCTCTGGATTTTCTTACCGAGAGGTTCTCTTCGCTACCATAGGTAGTCTTGGATTCACCTTAGTTCTAGTTTTGGGTGTATCGGAACTAGGTTGAGGATTTTCTCCAAAATACCCCTTGGGATCTAGCTTGTAGATATAGGCAGAATCTGGCTTTGTTTGCTTATGAGGAGTTTCAACTCCCATGAATCTTAGAAGTGATTCTTCTAATGTGAACTCATCAATGTGTATGACACTTGGTTGGTCCCAATCTATGAGTTGTGGATGGGCGAGTGGTAGGTCAATGAGGTGGATGGATAGTTCTTGGAGAACAGAGTCTCTGAGGGAGATTTGCTCTGGGATATCATTGTAGGCTCTCTTTTCAACTTCCTCTGGAATGTCTTCGATTTTGACAAGGTCGTGGTGAATGTTCGAAAAGCGTGACCATCTGTATTGGTGCCCCCAGTTGTGGGTATGCCAAAGCCAAGACCTGACTTCGATTCCCACTTGTGTGCATCGATGGGGCACTGCATGCCTCTTTCTTCTGGTCCTAGACCACCACTTTGATAGTTCCATTTTTCGGTGATGAGCTTATGTTCTTGGGGATACTTCTGGCTGAAGTGATCAAGGCGTGCTTGATTTCTTTGAGGTGCATCCTTATGTAACCAATTGTTGATATCTAGAGTGAGCTCCTCATGAAGAGGGATTTTTGAGGATACAAAGGTTGTTGGGCCAAACTGTTTGTATCGAGGAGGTAGAATCTCCTTAGCTTTGTGATATGTCGATCATCCATGGGCATGTGGATCAAGTGGGAGTGCCCTGACAGCAAATGCATCCGACAGACTATACTCTCCACAGCCTTTGTTATTGATCTTCACGGTAGACAGGGTAGAGGCGAGGATGGTTTTTGGGTCATTACAAGTGTGGGATGAGCTGGCGATGGATGTGCTGATATCAATTCCATGGCAATGGTTTGTATATGAAGCTTCAATCGCATTGCAATAAGCAAAGGGTTCTAGATCGGCATGGATGGTTACCTCAGTGCCTTGATGTGGAAATTTGACACACTGATGGTAAGTGGATGGAACGACTTTCATGGTATGAATCCATGGGCGACCGAGGAGGATGTTAAATGGTAGGTTTAGATCAATAACATGGCAGAGTGTCTCTTGGATGACTGGCCCAACCTTGATTGGTAGCAAAATAGTTCCTTCTATGGTTCTTTCCAAGTTGTCATAAGCTTTGATGGTGATAACCTCACTAATGATATCTGCCTTAGTATACCCAGCTTGTTTTTATAAATTTTAGGGTGCAAATATTCAACATTGATCCATTATCTATCATTACTCTTTTCACGGCAAAATTGGATACCATGATGGCTATGCGAAGCAGAAGGGTGTGATCTAGCTTGACCACGGGTATGTCGGTGGGTTTGAATGATAGGGCGCATGAGGAGGATAGGTGTCCAACGAGATTACAAAAATCAGTAGCGTTGATATCTGAAGGGACACGGGATTCTATGGGAGCACTATCAAGGATGTTTTTGTACATAGGACTAGTGCGAAGAAGGTCTAAAATGGAGATTTGGGTTGGCATGTTCCCAAGGTGTTTCAAGATATTGTACTGGCTTTTTGATGGAGCTGATGGTGCTGGTGAAACTGGTGGGCCTGCGATGTTAAATTGTGCTCTTCGAGTGGTGACTGCACACTCATTGTTTGGCCCTTGGATATTGATAACATTGATAGAAGGCTCTTTCTTGGATATACAACCTATAAGGCTACCATAGTCTATATAGGATGAAGTGTGGTCATTGTTCTACCCATGCTGTTGGTTTGGCTGACGGTTGTTGGTGTTGTTGTTGTTGGTTTGGTTAGGTGCTTTTCCTAGATTTTGGTTGTTGTATGGAGGAAAAGCATTTTGATAGATCTATAAGCCTGCATTGGGAGAGGTTTGGGCACCAACGGTGATTTCTTTCTGATCAATGAGGTCCTGCACATAATCCTTCAGTTTCATGCATCTGAGGGTAGTGTGACCTTTTACCCTATGAAATTTGCAGTACTCATTATCTTTGTACCATGCAGCTTTGGATTGGCTTGGGTCAATTTGCTGGGTAGGAGGAAATTTGATGAGGTTTTCCTTGACTAATTTCTCAAAAATGACATTGAAAGGTTCACCAAGGGGTGTATAATTTCTAGGTGTAGGTTGGAATCTAGGCTTTTGCCCTGCAGCTACATTGATGGCATTAGCTTGATTGCTAGACCCTTGAAAGTTGGGTCTTGGATTGTGGTTTTGATAGCTTTTGTTATTCTGTTGTTGGTAGTTGATAGCTTGTTGATTGTTTGGTTGATATGGTGGGTTAGACTGATTTTGGGAAGGACCAACAATATTCACATGTCTGGTGTCAATGACGCCATCTATTGCAATGTGCTTGTTTTTATTCCAATACCTAGACTTGTCATTGGAATGTGATTGATTTTGGTTGGCTTCCTTGTAAATCTTGACCACACCATCTTTAATGAGTCCTTGCTCAAGGATCATTCTTTTCTCTTTGATGTCTTTGTAGGTCTGCAAATAGTTCCTGGTCATGTGGTGAACCAAGCTAGGATGGGCATTATCAATAAACATTTTCACCAAATGGCACTCTGGCAAGGTGCAAGATATGTGGGTGGTAAGGGTTTGCCATCTTTGTAGATATTCGGGAAGGCTTTCTCCACCTTTTTGTTTCAACAAGATGGGCATATTGGGCTACAAATGCTTCAGACAATTCAGCAAAATTTTTAATTGTACCATAGGGGATTCTATAAAACCATTCAAGAGCTAGTCTGGCCAAGCTTTTGGGAAAGAGACACAAGAGGAAGATTTCATCGTATGCCACTTCTTGGCAGTGCATGTAAAATTCTTTGATATGTGTGATAGGGTCTCCTTTTCCTCTGAATTTGTCAAACTTGGGTGTCTCAAAATGCCTGAAAAATGGTGTCATGGTAATGGCTCTGTCAAATGGGTAAGGACACACATTCTCAAACTTGAAGGTTTTTGGATCATTTCCCTCTTGGATGTTCTTCAAAGCTATTTTCATGGCTTCCCATTCTGAATTAATGGGTGACATCTAGGGTGCCCCCAATGTAGGAGTGCCCTGAGGTAGGTATGTGCTAGATGGGGCAATGGAATATGGATGGCTTTGAGGTATGGGCTGGTAGGGATTGTACATGGCTTGGGCAACTGAATGGTGGATGATGGGTTGCTGAGGTGGAGGTGGCACATATTGCTGCATATGTTGCGAAGCTTATTGCTGATATGGGATTTGAGGTTGGGATTGAGGAACATAAGCTGACTGTGGGATAAATGGATTGCTTTGTGGAGGTAAGGTATAAGATGGGTGTGAAGCTTGGGAAAAGGATCGGGGAGCTTGTGGAACTTGACTTTGGATTTGAGGAGTTTGACCAATATATGTGAGTTGTGCCCCTATTCAAGAAGGTGTCTGAATGGCAAAAGAGGCCGAGTAATTGGTGGTTGGTGGTGGTGGATTTCCCCCTAGAAGTGGCATAGAAAAATAGTTGGTAATAGGAGGTAATGGATTGGTTGGTGGTGTAGGTGGTGGGAATTGAAAGCTTGGGAATGGAACTGATTGGTTTTGATAGCTTGGTGGCTGGATTTGAAAGCTTGGTAAAGTGGTGGCAGGAGCTTGGGTCACTTGGGAACTTGCAGAACATTGGTAGTAGCTTGTGGGGTGTGATAGCTTTGTGGAGTGAAGGTAGTAGCTTGTGGATTTGTGGCTAATGGCACTGAGCTCCAAGGACCTAATGGAAATGATGGAATTGTGTTCTGAGCAGAGGCAAACAGGCTAGGGGTGATAAAAGGTTGATTACTTGGCCCCATGGGTGGCATCCCAGTTGTATATTGTTGCGGTTGGCCAAAGATGCTAGCACTGATTTGGGAGATGGGTGGATTTGGAAGGCTGGCTTGGGGGGCAGCAGCAGCAATAGTGAAGGGAGTGAATGATGAGGTGTTTTAGGTGAAGGGGGTTTGGGATGAAGTGGTATGGACCAATGGTGGAGTGGTGGTGGCTAGATTGGCTTGTGGAAGGGAGATTTCAACTTGAGTGGAGGCTGGTATGTTTGGGTCTGTTGGATCATATGGGGTGGGTTGAGGCTCTTCTTTTGGCACATATTGAGGATAATTTGAATCATAAGAGCCTATGGGTGGTGGGAGTTGTCCAAACAATGGGTGAGATGGCTCTGATAGGGGAGGAGGTCTTCCAAAGTCGAAGGCTCCAATGTTGTCCCTTCGAAAGTTAGCCATGATTATTTCCTTGTTTTTGTCTATAATGGCATTCACCAATACTGCATTTCCTGGTTGGTTCATGAAAGCTTCAATGTTAGTAGGTATTGGTATGGTGTTCTTTGGGTTGAAGGATAGTTGAGTGCTCAAGGGGAGTGATGCTGTTGGATCCAAATGATAGGGCTCCATTGTTTCCTTCTTCTTCTTGCCTAAGCGAGTGATGGGTGGCATGAAAAATGCAAAATGTTTCCTAGGTATGAGATGCAACAATGCTGATGGAGGAAAAAGAGGAAGGCTTTTCTATGCAAATGATTTCCTAGGTTTAGGAAAAGCTGTATGAAAAAACCTAAGGAGGATTAGGTTGAGGATTCTAACTTCAAAGATATGTTGCCAAATTATGAAAGGTTTGCTTTCCTATGTGCAAGCTTGGTGGTGATTGTGTCAACTTAAGGATAGACTGATGATCCTTTAGGAAGAACACAAGATTGACCACTTGTGGATCCCAACCTTTAGCTCAAGGTGATGAGGGATAACAAGTGACAAAGCTAAATTACCCTAGACAAAGCTCTGTCAAAGGGATGACCTGGGTGAGATTGGTGGATTTGGAAGATGTTAGGAATGGCAAACTTTTGGCAAGGTGACAACAATTTTGAAGGCTTGGATGTGAAGATTTTGATTGCTGGCTAGATGGTTTGATTCTAAATGAGATGGATGAGCTAAAATGGTTAAGGGGAAGACTAAAGATGGCTGGCTTTCCTACAAAGATGACTCTAATGCAAAAGTGAAGCTTATGCAAGAAGATGTGGAGAAACAAGGGGGTCTAATCATAGAAATCATGTCTAGTTGGTAAGGCATAAGCATTGTTAACTCTTGGATGTTGGTTAAATTGGATGGTGCGATCTAACCAGGCATCTTGAAGGGCTTTGTTAGAAGCTTTGTCCTTTGCTTTGTGGAGTTTGGCAATTCAAGGGCTTGGTGTTAGTTTCTTTCTCTTGGCTGAAAGTTCTTGGTATGCCTGAGATGGCTTGAGTTTGACTTTGTGAAACTTCTGTTTGGGTTTGGATTTTTTTGACATCAATTCTTGAATCTGCTTAGCTTTGAGAGATCTTGGTTGTTCTTTTTCAACTTGTTCAATTTCTGGAATAGGTAGTGACTATGCTAAGTGTGCCCTAAGCTAGGATTGACCAAGTTTGGCAAACATGCATTCAATAAGTAAAAGACCAAGCAATAGATAGAAACAACCAGATAGAAGTTTTGATTCCCAGAATGTGATACTTGCGCCAAAGAGTGTGTATGTTTTACAAATGTTTCGATCAATCACTTCAAACACATTAACATCTTAGATGGTTGTCTACAAGGCTGACAGTTGGTTTAGCTAGGGAGTCCTCGATATACCCAAGGTACGTGAGGCCCAAATCTATAGATGAAACCAAAAAGATGTCACACAGCCGAGAGGAGCGGTAACCCATTTCTCCTCTTTCACTTCTCAAGGGTATAAAGTTCCTTGAGGCTTAGCTCGAGTGACAAAATCTTGATGCCAAGAGAGGTGTCTTTCGATTCACCTCCCAGTTCTTATACTCCACCAGAACGTTGGAGTTGAGGTCGTCCAAGGGGTGATGAAATCTCCAAGCAAGCCTCCTAAAAAGAAACAAGGTTTTGGATCCTAATCTTATGCACCCAAGATGGCCTCGAAAGACGACAAGGGGAGAGAAGACTTGGATGACCTTGGGCTAAAAAACACACTTGTTCTTTTTATCAACTGACTCTTATGTGTGCTGATCTAGACTTTGCAAGCACTCATGTTTAAGAGACAATGTTCAATACCAACTTTGAAATGCGCCAACAAAGAAAAATCGAGCGAAGAATGAATACAAGAAGAAGAGTTAGGGTCAACAAAAAAGTAAACCCGCACGCCCGGAGGCCCTCCACGTCAAGTATCGATTAATTTTCTTTAAGGCATTCAAGAGTTGGTGTGATTTTTTTTTTTTAAGCCCAAATAAAGATGTGTGAGATTCAATTTCAAGCACGCGCCCAGAGGCCCTCCACGTCAATAGTTGTTCAATTTTAGTGCCCAAAATTGAAGTGTGATCGATTTAGTCTAGAGTTTTGGTCATTTAAGAATTTTGATAAAGTTAAAGCAAACGTTCAAAGACCAAGTGAGTGAGTTAGATTGTGGAACATTTAACATCTTTTTCAAGTAGACTCATCTCCATAGATGGCGCTGAGATTGCAACCAATGGTTGAATTGATGGGTGATTAAAAAAGAGGCGAGTCCAAGGAACTATTCAAATTGATTTTTGCAAATTTGTATTTAACTTAACGAAGTTTCTTAAATGTCCAAAAATCAAACTTTGCCTAAATTGCATGTGGAAAAGAGATTTGTTTTGTTCAATTTTAAAAGCTCCAAATGAAGTGTTTGATATTGCAATGGTTAATTGATTTTTGGCATTCAAGATTGGATTTGTTGTTTTAATCATGCATTCAAGGAAAATTTGATTTTAATCCATGGCATTCAAGAGTGTGTTTAGCAACATGCATTCAAAGACAAGTGATTAAACATTCAAGTTTTTTCCTTTGAGCATTCAAGATTGAGATTTTGTGTGTTGTTTTAAGAACTTTGAAGTGCTTTTTTTTAACCTTAGATCATTCAAGATTTTTTTGGACTCAAAAGTGAAAATGACTCTTTGGACTTTGGTTTTCATTCAAGATTTTGTGTTCTAGTTTGCATATTTTAAGCCCAAAAATGATATTTCTAGATTGTTTCGATGCATGAAAAACCTAAGAAACATTCAAAATTTTGCAACAAGACATTTGTTTGGAACAAATAACAAAGCTTTTAGGACAATTTTTGGCAACCATTTAGGACTCTTAGTTTTCATGAGATTTTTAAAATAACTTTAAAATATTTGCAAATGAGGTTCATTTTATCTTTGATTGATGCTTTGAGTTTGATTTAGATTTTAGTGTGCACTTAGTGTTGATTTTGAACCTTTTGAAATGAAAACTTGAAGTTCTTTTTATATTCCCAAAACTGAAGTGTTCCTAACTTTGCATGAATGCATCTAAAACCTTGATGTTGCAAGGATGCAAATGATTGGATTGGTTTAGTTTCACTTGTTAAAAGATTTTTTCTTTTTTGCAAATTTTTAATTTTTTAATGGATTTAAGTATGATTTGGGGGTTCATTTTAAGCACTAAAAAGAAGTGTGTGTGATTTTGCTTCCTTAAAAAAAAATGGCCAAGATCTCCCACAAGAAGAAGAAGAAGAAGTAGATGGAATAAGAAGAATATAAACAAGAAGAGGAAGAAGAATTCCAAGTGCTTTGTCCACCTATAAGCTTGAAAATTTTACAAATACTATGAGATAGACTATGAGTTCCTTTGTCTTCTTCATGCTCATGTGGACCTACAAAACCAATTTATACAATCCTACCAATCACAAAAACAAGCAAAATTAGCCAAAATTAGCAAATGACATACAAAACTTGACTAAAAAAGGTAATGAAGATGACCCATGCGGGGTCCCACCGAGCGTGCCAAAATGTATATGAGCAATGTTAGTATGTTAATAGAAACCAAATTTAAATAAAGCTTCTACAAACTAAACAAAATTCATAAACTTCAAGATAGACTAAGATGAGCTCTTAATTAAGAATATGAGCCATTAATGGGCTCTCTTAATAAGAAGCTCTCTTGTTGAGTGGCTTTGTCTAAATAGATAGGATGTATGCTCAAGCTTATGCTTCAAAAAGGGCTTCAAATGGAGTTGGAATTTGGGTGTGAGTGTATGGTTTTGATGTAAAATGGCATTATGAATTTACTTCATGGATTGTGTTGTTTTGCAAAGGGAAAGGATCCAATTTATAGGCAAGAGGCTTGAGGGATTGAGGGCTAAGATGCAAGGATGGGAAAAAGCTCATGGAGGGCTCAGATTGCATGAGAGGAGAGCACATGGATTGTGCTTCCTTACAGCCAATCAGGGAGTGACACATGTCACAGGGTGAGAGGGTGGAGGAAAGGGGAAGGATGAGTCAACAAAAGAGGCTCAAGGGATAAAATTTTCATAAAGACCCTCATAATGGCTTGTAAGAGCAATAAAAGGGCTTGGAAGAGTCATTTATGGCCTAGTGGGCTTCATAAAGTTTTATGGTTGGGATATTTTGAGGGAGATGAGAGGAATTTCGACTTGGGCTTGATTAGGAGGGTTTTAAGCTTGCTTAAGATTGTGCAAATGATTAGAGGATGGATTAGGATGGTTTAGGATTAGCTTAGGGATAGGCAAGTGGATGGCATTTAATGAGGGTGGGTGAAGGAGGAGATATTTGTTAACTTTGGCTTGGGTTAGTAAGTCTTAACCCATGTTTAGAGAATGTGACAAGGTTAGGAGGGGATTAAGATTAGGTTTAAAGACATCTTCTAGAAGAGTCTAGACTTTGGATGAGGATAAAGACTTTTTAGAATAGTCTAGAACTTCCTAGGATGAGGATGAAGAGTTTCTAGAAGAGTCTAGAACTTCTTAGGATGAGGATGAATTAGATTTTTAGAAAATAAATAAAGTTTTATTTATTTCAAAGGTTTGGGTTGAGGAGATATTTATTAAAACTTTTTTAATAAACATGAGGATTAATATTTAATCTTAACTAAATATTTTGAGTTGGGATTAGGGGTAGGAAATGATGGGATTAGCCTTTAATCAAAATTAAAGAAGGATTATAAGATTTTGGAAGAGGTTAGTGGTCTTAAGGAAATTGGCCAAGTTTTGGGCAAAAAATAACTTTTTTATTTATTTTGGGTTTTTTGGTCAATTTATTAATTAAATAATTAATAAATAAGAAAATAATGTTTAAATAAGATTTAAACATTTTTGGGAGGGATTCCTTAATTAAATATTTTTAATTAAGATAAATGGATTTAATGGCATAAAAATAAATAAATTAATTAAATAATTAATTAATTAATAAATGATGATGTCATCAGAAATTTTTTGAGAAAATAAAAATACTTTATTTTCTAAAGGTTTTTAGGTGTCTACAAGTTTAAGTTAGGATTTGTTAGTAGAGGTTAAAGTTAGTTGATTTGATGTTAGAATTTAGTAAAGGTTATTTATTGATAAAACTTAGTGTTTTAGTATGTTTTTAGTTAGTTATAATTTAGTTTAGTATTCTTTTTAATAGAGTACATTGATTTTATTTAATGTTAAAAAAGCCTACAATTTTGAAATGTAATGTTATCTTTGTTTTATTCAAACTATATGAAATGTTTAGATATGTTGTTTTTAGATTAGGATTATAGTTTAAAGTGTTATTATCTTGTGTTCTAGTTATTTATATCCATTTAATTAAGTGGTAAATGATGTTTTATTTTTTAATATTTAATTATTATTTTATTTTAAAAAAAGTGGTAGATTAAGTATAGGGAATTAATGTAATGCCAATAAATGTTGAAATCGATTGAATAATGAATGCTTAAATCCTACATAATTAGTTTTAAAACCATGATGAAGTATTAAAGTGTTGCTAGGGAAAAACTATGTATACATTCAACACACCTATAAGTTGCTAACTTGTAAATGGATATATACTAAATCATGTCAAAACCAATTATGACTTAGGTATTTAGTCGAGCTTATCAATTCAACTATGACCTAAGAACTTAGAAATCTATGCTTGCCCAAATTATGGTATCCCTCTCTAACTAAGATGTTGCAACTTGGATTCTCTCTACTCTCCTCATTACCATTATAGGTGACATGTATTACCTTAGAGGTTTTATTAACATTCAACTTTTAAAAAAAATTATGTGTGTTTTTCCCCATTATTTTTGCCATGACACCAAAGTTGTAATCTCAATGTCTTTCCTACTCAATTCTTGATTTGCAATCATCAGCTGATTCATTGTATCCAATTGCATGTGTGCAAGATTTTGCACATCTAATGTCTTCTCTTCAAGTCTATTAACCAATAGTCTTTTGTCTTCTTCAATCATGGCTATATCTTCTTCAACTTTTTACTTTAGTTTAGTTGTCTCACACAACAATACTAATTGAGCTTCTTGTTCTATTTTTGAGTTCCTTACTTCTTGATTTAGGGCATTGTTCTTTTCCATTAGATCTACAGTTATTGCATCAAACTCTTTTGAGTTTTCATCTTTAAATAATCTAGTAGTGTCTACTTCTTTATATTGAGTGCCATCTTGTTGAATAACTATCTCTTTCCTTCTCTTCAATGAATTTTGTAGTTCATCTCTTTCCTCCTTGAGTTGATGTAGGGAAATTCATATTTCAATCTTCTAGTTCTCAATAGTCTTTCCCAACTTGTAGACTTCCATCTTCAAGAACTTACCTCCAAAGCTGTAAAACTTTCCTTTCTAGAGAACTAAGCTCTGATACCAATTTTTGGAAATAACAATGACAAACTAAGTTCTGGGCGGGGGAGGGTGGGGGTGGTGGGGGTTGAATCAACACTTAAAAATTTTGCTTCTAAAACATATCACCAACATCCATCTCATAACTTATCATATAAACTAAAATAACTTAACATGCATCACATCCGTAGAATAAAGTAAATAACACATAACACAATAAATTGGTTACCCAAAAACCCTCCAATGAGAAGGTAAAACTAGGGTGGGGATGACACTGAGAAATCTCCACTACTACAATTGTAAAGTGTGGCCAATTATGGCTACAAGGTGTTGATCATTAGCTATGATATACCTTGTGAGGGGTCTACCCTGTTAAGGACTTACAAAGACTATTAGGTCTCACCTTGCTAAAGGATTTCAACTCACAATTAATAAGTAAGCACTTGGTTAAGAGATTTATAACAATGTATTAGGACTACTTGGTTAAGATATTTACTTTGCATCACCTATTAGAATGATTCAATATCTGATCTTTGGTTAGCACTTTCTACTTGATATTAGATCTTCTCTTTATTGATTGTATCTTGATCCTTCTAATTAGATTTATCCTTTATAATCCTCTCATTGCTTGTCTTTGATTCTCTTAGACTGATTCTTCTTTGCATAACTCTATCATAGCCATAATAGCCACCATGAATGCTCTCTCAACAATTAGCATTCATCTCCTCATGCAATGATAAAATTCTTAGGGTTTTCCTTTCTTAAATAAACATAGACAGATATGGATTATGCTAGAATTAATAGTTGTGGTTGATCCTTACTACCGCCTAATGTTCCCATTAATCTGATTGGTTGCATGTATTGCATAGGGATTCATAATATGACTCCATACTTATCTCTTATAATTGTAAGTTCATGATTATGTTGGTCAAAAATAGTTTACATAGGAGTTTGTGCCATAACAAACAACTATGCCAAAAATTGTTCACTCAGCATCCAAAGGTTCTGTTGCTCAGCCTTCACTATGCTTTGAATGTTGTAACTCAACTTCTATAGAATTTGGTACTAACTGTTACTTGACACTTGAATCACTCGACATGTATAGACTCCTCAATGCTTGAGTGACTCATTACATACTACCTGCTCGACACATACTAGTATTTGACACTTACTAGTCATATTACTCGATTCTACTATTTGGAAACTTATGGTCATCATGCTTTGATCACTCGACTCGCTCTAATCACTTGCAATGGACTATGCACTATAATTATACTAGATAATAACTAAGTGTTTTGTCACTGCCTTGTCAAAACCAAAATGAGATCAAGAACTACCAACAATTGAAGAGTGAAAGTTCAAACACTTTTTTCATCCTTTGTCTTTTTCTTTGGACACACTTCCTTAGTTAATTTCAAATTACTAGAAAAAGTTTTTCTCACAAAATTTGTATTATTAAATCATTCTACTACCTTATCTATATATTCTCTTTGGGACAAAGTTATTTTTCTATTTTTTATAACCTAATGCCAAGGATTTGCTTGGTTACATCCAATTCCCTCATGGAAAATAATTTTGCTAATTGTTGTTTCAACACACTAATAGGTTGCATAGTAAGACAAGTGACAAGCATGCCATCCAAATATATGGATAGGATAATATAGCTATTAACATTATCAAATTTCCACAATCCATTAATAATGAGAGAAATGTTTTTGGATTAGATTGTGTGAGTTTTTTTTAGCATCAACGTTTCGGATCATACTACATGATCCATCATCAGGATGAGAGAGCATCAGAATATGAAATGTGATGCTCTCCCATCCTGATGATGGATCATGTAGTATGATCTGAAACGTTGATGCTAAAAAAAAACTTACACAATCTAATCCAGAAACATTGCTCTCATTAATATAGCTATTGTTATGCATCTTTGAAGAAGAGTCAATATGTATATTAAATCCTCATTAGCTTTGAGTTTATATCATATGGTTCTTGCATATAAATTTATTTCTTTGAATCCCCGTGAAATTTTGTTTAAAATTTAATCAAAGGGGTGTCTTGTTACCTACCCAACAACCCATTTTGGGGTGAGCAGGGTGAAAATAGTTCCCTTTGGACACACAAATATGCTCATATCACACACATGCCATTTAAACCTGGGCTGGTCTTGAATCCGAGACCATGGGGGGTAACCCATGACCTCAAGCTCGAATACTACACCAAATGGGTTGGGTTATTTGCTCTCCGCCCCCCCCCCTCCCCCCCGCCCTCCAATAGAGAAATGTTGTTTTTATATATAGTTGTTCAAGATTAATATTTATTTTTAGCCATAATACTTTTAATTTTTTTGAAAAAAATCAATTTGAGAACCACAAAATATTTTGTCAAAATTTAATAGTCTTTTTAGGTGCAAATCCTTGACCACAATTCTAGTTTTTTACATTTATTTTGCTTTTGTATTTTGGCCTATAAACCAATATAATTTGGCAAAAGTCTTTTTCTAGGAGACAACTTGATCAAATCCCAAGTCTAATTTAGCAATTGGGAATTCATTTCTGTTCCCATTCATTCTTCCTACAATTATTTGGTATCCATCTACAAAAATAAATTGCAACCTTTTGGTTCACCAACATGATTTAATAAAATAGAATAAAAAGGAGAAAATATTTCATAGTGTCTTTTTAATTTTGTCAAAAGTCTAACAGTTGCAAGAATTTGCTTTATTTTATGCTATTATTGAAAATTAGGTACTAAAAGAATGTTAAATTTTGGAATATCATGCAACACCACATATTCTTTCTTTTGTTGTTCATATTACTTTTCCTATTATTTTTCTTTACACAATAACTTCTCATTGAATATAACATCTCAACTTCTAAAATCTTCTTATTTTTAAAATCTTGTAATCTATAAGTAGTCATATATTCCATATCTAATGAAAATACATTTCTAAGGTTTAGCATCTAGCTTGGTTTCACAACATGGACAAAAGTATCATAGCCAACCGTTTTAAGAAAAGAACAACTCATTAGTTTAATGAATACATGTCTCCTTTGGTATAGAATATTCCAAAGGAATTGAAGGAAATTTGTTAATTAAATAAACAACACTATGTAAAACCTTCACTGGATTTATAAAGGCCACCCAACATACATATCATGCTTTGTGTACATTCCATTATTGTTCCATACAATTTTTTAGTCAAACCATTTTCGTTTGTGATTCTTGGAACTACATTTTGCATATGAATTACATTGAATGAACATGATTCTTCATATTTTGGTGTTAAAATACCTGCCACTGTTATCACGCTTTCAAATTTTGGCATTATAATACTCACCACCATTATGAAACCTAAGATACTTTCACATTTGTTTGTTTCATTTTCAACTAATCTTTTCCATTTCAAAAAAAGTTTCAAAAGTATTAGATTTTTATTTTAAGAAATGCACTTATGTTTTCCTAGTTGCATTATCTATAAAAGTTCCACAATAAATTGGTGCTCAAGAGAACATACTAGATCTAACCCTTATAAATTTTTATTTACAATCTCTAATTCCTCATTCTTCTTTTGATTTCCACCTTGAAGAGACTCACTCTCTTTTTTTTCACATATACACAACTTTCAAAAAAACTCATGTTAGTTTTTTCCAAACCTAGAGACAACTTAGAGTGAAGAATTTTCATATATTTCTCACTTATATTCTTGAGTTTATAACATTACAAAATTTCTTTTTCTTCTATTGCAACTACTATACTAGATTATGTAGTTTCTATTGTCTCCATCTCTATTCCCGTAACAATGCTTGTAGTTGTTTATGCAACTTCTTCTATCTCTTTATTTGTTCCTACAACAATGGCTTTAGTTTTTGTAGTAACTATGCTTGAAAAGATAACACCTTCAATGCATTAATATAAGGTTTCCACCTTTAAACCTTTCATGAATACTAATGCACCTTTCAAAACTTTCCAAAACTAATCCATGAATATAACTATACAACCTTCACCTCTAATCTATTCTACCAAAGTTTGAATTTCGTCTTAGTTTTGCAATATGTCTTCTTGTAGAAACCATTGATTTCCATTTCATACAATTTTAACTTTATTCTTCCCTTTCTAATAATCTTATAGGGCTCATTATCACTAATATGTGTATGTCCAAGACCCTTTTAGATAGCCTACAAAGTGTAAATAAAATGAAGCCTTTAAATCTATTACCCAAGAATGATCAAAATTATCTAAGGAAAGAAGTAAGGTGCCAACTTTAGATTTATATACAACATTTTCTTTTTGTTTTTCATCTTATTTTTTGTTTCCTTTTTTTCCTTTATGGGATGCTATCTTTCATCAAGTGGCTTAGTTTTGCACAATACTAGTAATACTTCTTTCCTTTGGATTGCGATATTATACTCTGCAATTTCCCTTGTGACTTCCCATGATTGTTTGGACCTTATCTTCTCTCCTTTGATCTTGGATAGATCTTCTAGATTCAAAACATTGCCCAATATTGAAGTCTCACATGTGGTTTTCCTATGCAATTTATTTCTTAGAGTTATACCAACAACATCATCAAATTTCATGTATTTTAAATAGAATAAGAGTTACAACCACAACCAAACTATTCCAATTTTTTGACAAAGAATAATAGGATTAAGATATTTGTAACCTCTTCATCAAAATTTACTCTTATATTGATTTGTAATTTGTATTAAATTTATTCAAACGATCTATAAAATAAATTTCAACCATTTTCATATCAAACAACCTCTTTATTAACAATATAGTCTTTGAAGCAAAGAGTTTTTTATATGATTGATCCAATGCTTTCATCAATTCAATTGTTGTTTCTACTTTGGATTTATTAAATACTACCAACAATGCTAGGCTCAATTGAATGCTTGCCAGTACACATACCTTTCATTCCAAAATATTTCTATTCTTTATCTAACATTATGGTGACTTTCTTTGTTTTTCCTTGTAGTGATTTCTAAAGCTTTTTGAGATAGGTTATCTTTCATCTATATTTTCTATAATTGACAATTTAGTCATTAAACTTTTTGACCTTGATTTTTTCTTATTTAGACATTGCTTCCACCCAAATCTTGAAATCCATATCCAAAAGATCAAATTAACATTGCTCTCATACCAATTTTTTGGAATTGATATAATAAAGAAATAAGAAAAATAATAATTATAATACATATTTAAAATTACACAAACAAAAATAAGTATATGCAAAAAAATAACACAAAAAATTAAGTGGTTCACCTAATAAGGGCTATGTCCATAGAGAATTTGACCGTCTCCTCTTATTATTATCTAGCAATATGAATTAAAAATTTGCATCAATATCCAATGTTGTTAATTGAAAATTCATCCCCAACAAAAACTATTGTTATGTGCTTACCAAAAACCTCACTATTCTCCCAAGAGAATCCTTGGCCTTTCATTAACAAGACCACTTCAATTTCATACATTTTATAGCTTATAACTTAAAAGACAACCACCTATAAATTTATAACTAATTTCAAAGAGATTCCTAAGTCATTATTATTATATTAATATCCTTCTTTCAATGCAAACTTCCTGCACCATATACACTCTACAATTCCAATTTAACAACTCCTCTTCAATGGCTACTTTTTTTTTATACTTATCATCAATCATTAAATTATTCAAGCATTCATCTTCCATTTAACTCAGAAGTGGTTTTTCTAATTCCTTTATCACCTTGTGGTGACAACTCAATTTTTCTAGTATATACTTATACTTGATAGTGTATAGTTTTTATAATTAGGGGTATCCCTAGATCTTGACCAAAATTCTTGGGTGCTCCATCTTGATGAAATTTCCTATGCATCTTCTCATGGAAAATTAGAAGATTTTTAGTTTACACTTAAAGGTATTTTACTCTCTCTTCTAGGTGAGGTATTTAATCTCTCTTTTTTCTTATCTATCAATTAAGGGATTCTATGAACTTAGTCCAATCAAAATAAAATATAGAAATTGTCATTAGGTGATGGTTTCATACCCATCATTATCAATCATTGGTTTTACTATCTTATACATGCATACAAGGATCATATCAAAAATTAAACTCGTAGTAATAATATCAAGCATATGTTGTGTATACAAGGATAAGCTCATACACATCATAGATGCACAAGATAATTAGCTTTTTCATACATCACATAAAAAATGAGTAGCTCTATCATACATTTTCAAAGAATATAGTGAATTCCTTAAACATCTATCACAAAGATATGGTGACTTGTTCATACACAATGGATAAACATCCTTGGCTACAAAGCATCCCAAAAAGAGGGAATGTTGGTGCATTGCACACTAACCTATGGGTCACATTCTTTTCTGTGGTCTTTGCATCTGAAGATGTTTGGGAATAGGATTGAGTGTATCCCAGTCTACACTAAGGGTATATTCACAACCCAACAAGGAAAAGTATACCATTTTAACATCAAGTAAGCTCAAAGTCATACAATAAGGTTGGCTAAATTATCACTTTCCTATTCTTGATTAGAACTTCTCTTTCTTATAGTTCATCTGATAGCTGAGGAATAATGACATCCATAATCAACATAAGATTTACCCCTAGGACCACATGAGCCTCGCAAAACTAGTCTAAATCCCTAGATCAATGCAGGTGTTCCTCATGAGCATCAAATCAATGATATCCATATACTGGCATGAATATATACATGACACTCTACTAACATAATATGCTCCTTGACTATGAATAATCTCCAAAAGATATACTTATTTCAAGCATGTAATACAAACCTCTATATTCTATGTGTTAAAAGAGTACACACCTTTACCTATGCCCTCAGTAGGTACTAACTCCATCGATTGGCATAAAAGATAGTGCTTGTACTTGTCTTAGAATTATAACTGGAAGAGAGGTTCCTAATTAGAATAAGTAGATAATGAATGAAAAGTAATGAAAAAATATATTTTAAGTTTGGGATTAAATATCTCAAACATATAACATTTGCATAGAACCAAAACTTTATGGACTTGACTCAACATGTAACATTAAGTAAATATTGATCATCAATTAGTCAGTTAAATTCATCTCATTTGTCTTTCCATTCAAATCAGATTATGTGTTACATATAACTTATTAGGTTTTCTTAAACCTTCATAACTAACATTACTCATTTCAGTCTCATCTCAACCCTTTTATAGGGGAAAGGTTAGACAAGGAATGACCCCGATTCTTAAAATTTTCCCCTCTAAACCCCTCCACATGGACTTGTGGTCACAAGGGTATCCTTCATCCAAGTGCCATCCACTTTCTCACTTCCAAACAAGTCAAATTTCCTTATACTTTTCCTCATAAGGCTTCTCAAGGGATGCCTTCACACAAGCTCTCAAGGTTTGTCATTACAACATGGGGGCTAGGCCATTTTCTTAGTTTAACTACCTTGGTTCAAAGAAAGCCCATAGGGAAGAAATCTTATTAGAATTTCAAATGATAGGTTCAACATGGGGATCTTATACTCAAGGGGTCAATATATCACACTTATAAATTTATATAAAATACTTTTCCCCCAATACCCAAATGCCTTTCTAGAATTATATTATAGATCTTGCTATTGCATTAGGACAAGGATAAAATGGTGTTAAAAGAACTTATCAAAACTATTTTTACTATAACAACATAAAATGGTAAATTATTATATACATCTTAATATTGTCTCATTATAAAATTATATCCAACATTCCCAATGTTGCAAGCATTTAAAACCTCATAGGCACTACAACATACGTTTTTCCATGCCTTCACCACAATTCTTACACAAAAATACAATCATTCAACACAAAAACAATACCCTTCCTTGGTTCTCATGTTATTTCCTCTATAAACTTTATTATACTTTAGAGATTGGTATACTATATGTAGTCATAATGTTAATATAATGCAATATTAGTGCAAAATCATCAATAAGACTTCTAGTGGAATCCCACTTGGACATGGTTCAATAATATTCAGTATCATAAAATATAGGTTATCATGCTAATAAAGACACATAAATTCATTTTTTATTCTCAAATACATGTCTAATATTTACATACTTGTATTAAGCATGCTCAATGTTTGATTCATAGTCGTAGTATTCAAAGCTATATGCTTAATGCATCTTAATATAAGACATTCACTCCCTAACATCAATTGTGACCATATTCTCAACATTTTAGATGGTCAGTGATGTTAGGGAGAAGAGGAATAAGGGGCATAGCTTTACTATTATCCACCAAGGCCTGATCTTTTGCCTATACCAATTCCATCTTGCCCTTTTCCCCCCTAGGGTAGTGGTGGTTGATAACCAGTGCCACAGATAGAATTCACCCTCGAGTACCAGTACTGGTACTAGAGTTCATACCCCACAACCCTCCCCTAACCGTGAAAATAAGAATAAGAAGAAACCTAATGCAACTATGGAACAAAAGGGAAGTAAAAATATTAAAGTGGAAAAACCAGTGGAGGTGGAAGAGGAGGACTCAGAGGAGGAGGTAGGTGGAAATGGTAGAAGAAGATCAGGAAGACTTTCCCAATCCCAGGCAAGGTGCAAGAAAAAATCTAACAAATTCAGGGTTGAGGAGGTGGAAGAGGAGAGCTTAGAAAATAATGAAGAGGAGAGGGAGGAGGAGGATAACATGGATTCCAAGAGAGAAAAAGGGAAGGGTGAGGTAGAAAAAAGTTTTAACTCTGTAGACAATTCTGTTGATAATGCCTAGATGTCTGCTAATAATACTCAGGTGTCGGTTGGAAATGTTGCGAAGACTACCCATGTTTCAGCTAGGTTTACCCTACAACCCATTACTTTTTGTGAAGATAGTAGTAAAGTGGACACCTCCCCCATTACCATTTCCTCCTTGGTCAAGGAAAAATCTAAGGTTTTTACTAACCCAAGGGTTTTACAGGAGGATAACTAGGTGGAAAAAGCTAAAGAGGAAATTAAAAAGGAAAGAATGGAAAATAAGGAGGAGACTGAGGTACAATTGGAGGTGTATGCCAAATTGGACAAAAGGGTTAAAATTTTAGAAGAAGGGTTCGTTACCTTCTCTAAATTTTCTCTAAAGGTCACACATGCTACTGCCAACACCCTCTAACTGCTGGCATAAGAGAAAGAGGAAATAAGAATAGACATGGAGGATCATAAGTGTCTTTTTAAATTCCTTGCTGATGACTGGGCTCGAGTTCTCTTGGCTGGGAAGGAAAAGGAAAAAACTGAGTGTTAAGTTTTTTAGTTTAAGGGATCCTTAGATCTAGGTTGTTTTACGTTAGTTTGTTGTTACTTGTTTTGCTGGTATCTAGTTGTTGCTCAGACTTGGGTTGGCTTTCTTGTGCCAACAATTTTTATGATGAACTGAAGTAGTATAGCTAACATTATAGACTTCTACTATAGTTTATTTGCTTTTGCTCATAATAGTATGCTGATTAGTCACTTGCATTGTATTATTGTGGTTAAGTTGAACTTTAGTATGTTTTTACTTTAGTAGTGTTCACTGTTGGTCTCTACTGGTGATGTGTTGGTTACCAACTTTTTGGTTGTAAGGGCTAACCCCCTTGTTTTTGGTCACTTTTTATTTCAAAAACATTCTAGATTCATTTTTCTTCTTGTATATCCATTGTTCTTATAAATATCTTATTTCTTAGGCTAGATAATTTTTCAATTGGCCTTATAGTTAAATGCTACTTGTAAATGTAGATATCAAAATGCAACAAGGATTCAATTATGTTCTTACAACATTGTTATGTCCTTGTCCTAAGAATAAAAGGTTATAGACATGATTGACAAATATAAGGACTATAATCATTTTATATTATCACATTTTATTGATTGTAAAATGGCATGAAGGATACATACCAATCTTTTTAATCTTCAAAGACATATATTGGTGAATAATCAACCTTCTTTAAGTATAATTAATACCTTATTCATACTTGTGTGAAAACACCATGCTTGTTAATTCATAATATGAAATATATATTCAATGTGTTTTACAACATCAAAATTCTCAACCTTTGGTTTCATTAATTTGGATTATAAAAATACATATTCTTCTATTGCATGCTCAATTCATCCTCTAATTAATTTCTCAGCGCATAATATTGATAGAATTCACTCTATCTATGTTTGAAATTAAATCATATTTACAAGTCAATATTATGACTTATGATTAAATTTTATTAAAAGCATCTCATGATTTATTAATATAAAATTAAATAGATTTAAATTTCTAACATGAAAAAATTTATATGTAGTCAACAAAGACTTCATCTAATTTATATGCATGATAACAATAATCACCCATTTTTACAAAAAGAAAATACGTATATTATATATCTCTACACATATATGGACTTAATTATTTTAATAACATGTTGATTTGCTGCAAGAGAATCCTTGGTCTTTGAGCAATCTTGCATCAACCAAAAACATTTATTGTTTTATGTACCAATCTATTGTTCACAAAGTAGTCATTGATTCTTTTGGTTTTAAGTTGTGCACAGTTGATATCATGTCGATGACCTATCCTATATACTTTTACTAAGTACACGTGTCTTGATGTTTCATATTCTTTGAGTTCTATTCTGTTCTTTGTGGAATCAATTTCTTATAATTTTCTTCTAGTAAGGCCCGTTGTTTCCTTTGGCACAATTTCCTATGTTGACATGACATCTTGTGTAGTCTGGAGACAAATCCTAAATTTTTTTTGGACCTATTCTTAAGAGAACATGATCTTAAGTTGTCATTTGGTTGGGTTTTAGTTTACTCTTCCAAGATTGGACCTATAATGTAATTAGATACTTGACTACCTGACTGGTGGCTAAGTTGGCTATATTACAATATTGGTTAGATGTATAGAGTTAATCAGATTAGAGAGAAGAAGATAGAAGATGCGAGCTTAGACTTTGATTTTGCAATTCTCATTGTATATGGCCACAACTTGGAAGACCTAACAATAGGGTATGTTGCTTTATTTATATGTGAAGTGAAATAATTACACCTATGAATTGTTGCATATGATCTCTTGTTGCTTGTTGATTTTTTGAGTAAATCTTCCATGTGTAGCTCTTAGAAAGGGTATCTTTGGATTTCCTCCTTGGGTGCCAAGCCTTGCATTAGGTGGCATAAGAGCCTAGTTATTTCTTAGATCATAGAGAACCTTTTTGATTTGGTTGTAGGGTGGTCAATATGAAATTTGACCTCTAACTTGTAGAAGGTTATGATCTGTAGGAACTATTGTCAAGATGGTTCATGGTAGAGGAAATGCAAATAATACTATTATAGACATGTTGGGGCAGCAAGACTAGAAGCCATTGACACAACCTAGAGAAGAGGTGCATATCTTGAAGATGTTCATGAGGATGAAGAGGAAACACCTAATCCTAATCCTGAACCTGAAGTTGAACAAGATGAAGAAACACTTTTGAGAGTTTTGTCTATGGTTGATGCTAGACCTACTATTGAAGTTTCTTGTTATGATGGAAGACTTGAAACTAATGCAACATTGGATTGGATCTATGAGATGGAAAAATAATTTGAGTATGAAAGTACTCTTAACAATAAAATGGCAAAGATGATAATCACAAAGTTGAAGGGTCATAATTCACTTTGGTGGGATCATTTGAAAATTGAAAGACAAAAGAGATGAAAAGAAAAGATCAATGCATGGGTAAGAATGATAGGAAATATGAAGAATAAGTTTCTCCATGCCAACAACCAAGTCAATTTGTTGAGGAGAATGCAGAATTTGAGGCAAAAAGACATGAGTGTGAAACAATATACTGAGAAATTCTATAAATTGGATATCTAATCTAGACATGTGGATGATGATGTTGAGAAAGTGGCTAGATACTTGAATGGTTTGAGGATACTAATTCAAGATGATATCAACTATGTTAAGATGGACAATGCCAAAGAAGTATATTAGTATGCACTAAAGGCTAAAGAAATATTGAAAAATAACCATGATCAAAGAGAAAGAGGTAGAGGTGGTAGATTTCAAAGAAGCAAAGGTAAAACCTATGCAGAAAGTAGCAGATCTGATAATGCAATGCAAGATAAAGGAGATACAGAATGAAAAGAAGAACCTACTAGAAAAAGAGCTAATTAATCTAGAGGTAGCTATAATGGTTACTCTAGGAATAAAAAATGGTGGAAAGAGAGATGAAGGATCATGGTTTAAGAGAACTTGTTTCAAGTGTGGAGAAGGACATAAAGCTTTTGAATGTACTAACTCTGGAAATAAGATTGGAGGTAGTAGAAGAAACACTTTGGCTTGTGAAGAAGTTCCCCAAACACCTAATGAACCTAAAATTGGTTAAAACCTAATGCTAAGAAGGATCTTGTGGAATTAAGAAGTTGGTGAAGAACCTATTTTGAGAATAATTTTGTTCAAGACTAGATGCAAGATAACTAAAAAATATTTCAAAGTAATCATTGATAATGAAAATTATAATAATTTGGCATCTGAGGAGCTAGTTAACAAGTTGCAATTGTATGGATTGAGATATCGTAGACCTTAACATGTTGCTTGGGTCCTAATGACCATAATTTACTTGTAAGTGAACAAAGCCTTTTTAATGCAAAATTGGGAATTATCATGATGAAGTCTTGTGTGATATTATGCCTATAGATTGTTGCCATATTACCTTGGGAAGACCTGGCGGTATGATAGACAATCTTTGCATGGTGGTAGATTGAATCAGTATACTATTTGGGTTGATGGAAGAAAAAAAAATTCATTGCCTTTGGTTAAAAAGATTGAAGAGAATAGATGCACCACAACCACTGTATATTTTATTGATAGAAAATAGTTTTCCAAATATATGAATAAACAAAATGTTTGTTTTCCCTTATTCCTAGAAAGACCGAGAAACAAGATAAACTTGAACATGCACCTGAGATTGAATCTTTGTAGGTGAAGTTTTTAGACATCATTTCTAATAATGTACTCGATGGTTTACCTCCTGTTAGAAGTATTAGTCATTGTATGGATTTGATTCCTAGATCTAGTTTGCCTAATAAAGCACCACATAGGCTTACACTTGTTGAAAATGTTGAGTTGAGTAGACAAGCACAAGAATTTCTTGAGAAAGGTCTAATTAGAGAAAGTTTGAGTCCTTTTGCAATATATTTTATATTAGCATGTAAGAAGAATCAAGAATGGAGAATGTGCACTGACTCTAGAGCTATAAACAAGATAACTGTAAAGTATAGATTTCCTTTTCCTAGGATGGATGGCTTTATGGATCTTTTAAGTGGAGCATGGAAGTATTTTACCAAAATTGATTTGAAGAGTGGCTTTCATCATATAAGAATTAGAGAAAGAGATAAATGGAAAATTTATCTTAAGACTAATGAAGGTTTGTATGAGTGGTTGGTTATGCCTTTTGGTTTAACAAATGCACCTAGTACTTTTACGAGGCTGATGAATAAAGTTTTGAATAAACTCTTGGGTAAGTTTGAGATTGTATACCTTGATGACATTTTGATATTCAGTAAGACTAAATAGGAACACCTTCAACATATCAAATAAGTATTATAGGGATTGAAGAGGAGAAATTATTGATTGACTTGAAAAGTTCATTCATGATGGAAGAGATTGTGTACATTGGTTTTGTTATTTCAACTGATGGTTTGAAGATGGATCCTTAGAAGGTAAAAGCTATTCTCGATAGGCCTACACCTAAGAATGTTGGAGAAGTTAGATCATTTCATGAATTCAAATTTTTTTTATAGGAAGTTTGTTAGAAATTTCAGTTCTATTTTTAATGCTATGGTCAAGACAATGAAAGGGCATAAAAAGGATGTCAAATGGACACATGGAGTAGAAATAATTATTGTTACATTGAAATAAAAGATTGCAGAATTACCTACACTTTCTTTTCCTGATTTCAGTAAAATTTTCAAGTTGAATATGATGCTAGTGGAAGTGTCATTAGAGCTGGTTTGAGTCAAGAAGGAAGACTTGTAACTTTCTTTAGTAGAATTTGAGTGATGCTAAGAGGAAATACTCAATTTATGATCAAGAATTCTATGCTATTGTTCAAGCTTTGAAGAATGGAGACATTATTTGATAGCTAAAGATTTTGTGTTGTACACTGACCATAAAGATTTGCATTATTTGGGAGGAAGAGTAAGTTGAACCAGATACACAAGAAGTGGGTTGAGTATTTGTAGAACTTTTCTTTTTCATTGAAGCATAAGAGTGGACAATCAAACAAAGTTTTTGATGCCTTGACTTGAAGAAGGATTTTTCTAACAGAAATGAGAGTTGAGGTACTTGGTTTTGATGGTTTGAAGTACTTGTATGAAACTAGCAATAATTTTGAAGAACCTTGGAGAGTCTATAATTATCAAATGGTAAGTGATAAGTAGACTGATTATTTCATTCAAGAAGAAATATTGTTCAAGATAATTCAATTGTGCATACCTAAAGGATCTATGAGAGATAACATCATGAAAGAGAAGCATAGTGGAGGACTTGTAGGGCACTTTGGGATTGATAAAAAAATAAAGTTAATTTCTCATAGGTACTTTTGGCCACAGATTTAGAAGGATGTGTAGAGATTGGTTAGAAGTTGTAGAATTTGTAAAACAACAAAAGGAACTAGTCAAAATTTGGGATTGTATTCACCATTTTGTGTACCTAGTAAGGCTTAAGAAGATATCATCATGGAATTTGTTCTTGGTCTTCCTAGAGCTCAAATAGGTAATGATTCTATTCTTGTAATGGTTGACATATTTTGAAAGATGGCTCATTTCATACTTTTTAAAAAGGCATTTGATTGAATACATGTGATTGAATTATTGTTTAAGGAAGTGGTAAGATTGTATGATTCACCTAAGACTACTCCTTTAGATAGAGATACTAAGTTTACTGGTTATTTTTGGAGGACACTTTTAAAGAAGTTAAATATAGAGTTGAAGTTTAAAACTACATTTCATTTGCAAACATATGGAAAAACTAAGATTGTAAAGACAAGTTTGGGCAACTTGTTGAGATGTTTGATTGGTAATAAGCTTGCTAATTGGGATTTGGTTTTGGCATACGAAGAGTTCATATATAACAATTCAATGAATAGGAGCACTAAGAAGACATCTTTTGAGATAGTTACTGGAATGAATCCTAAGAGAACTACTGGATTAAGGGATTTGACTAATAAGGTAAAAATAAGTGTTGAAGCTAAAGAATTGCAGATTTCATGAAGACTTTGCATGAAAAAGTAAAAAGAAATTTGGAGGATAGTAATTTGGAATATAAAAGAGGGAGGATAAGAGGAAGATGCATAAATATGTTGAGGTTGGAGATGAGGTTATGATTCATTTGAAGAAGAAATTGTTTTTCCAGTTGGTACCTACAAAAAGCTGAAAATGAAGAAATTTGGTATTTGTAAGATTAGGAGAACATTTGACAATGGAAATGGTTTTGAAGTTGAATTACCAGAAGATATGGATATTTCCCTATATTCAATATTGTAGATATATTTGAGTATTTTGAATCAGATGATGAATTGAAAGAGAACCTAGATTATCCTAAGAAGAAAACATACAACATTGAGAGGATCTTGAATAGATGAATAAGAATGAGTACAAGAGGAAAAGACTACATGAAATACCTAGTTCAATGGAGAGACAAAATAGTTGAAGAAAGTTCATGGATTACACAAGATGAGTTAGATATTTATAATTTAGGTTAGTGTACCAAGAATGCCTAATGTGGACATCAATTCTTATCAACCCCAGGTGTTTGATGTAGGAGCATCTTGGGTCTTTGAGAAATCTTGCATCAACCAAAAATAATAATTTATTTTTGTACCAATCTATTGTTCGTGAACTAGCTATTGCTACTTTTGGTTTTAGGTTGTACCTAGTTGAGATCATGTCAAGGACCTATCCTAGATCCTTTTCCTAAGTGCATGTGTCTTAATGTTTCATATTCTTTGAGTTCTGTGTCATTCTTTGTGGTCTCTATTTCTAGCAATTTTCTTATAGCAAGGCACATTGTTACCTTTGGCATAATGTCCTATGCCAACAATGACATCTTGTGCATTTGGGAGCCAACTCTTAACTTGTGTTCAGATGTATTCCTAAGAGTGCATGATCTTAAGTTGTCCTTTTCTTGGGTTTTAGTTTACTCTTCCAAGATTAGACCTATTATGTAATTAAATGTTTGACTAGCCAACTTATGGCTTAGTTGGCTGTATAATAAGCTTGGTTAGATGTAGGGAATGAATTATCTTAGAGAGAAGAATATAGAAGTTGCAAGGTTGGACTCTAATTTTGTAATTCTCATGTTGTATATGGCCGCAACCTAGAAAACTCATAATTGGGCATGTTGCTTTTTTTTATATGTGAAGTGAAATAATTATACCTATGAATTATTTCATATGGCCTCTTGTTCCATGTTGATTTTTTGAGTAAATATTTCATGTGTAACTCATAGAAAGGGTAGCTTAGGATTGCCTCCTTGGGTACTAGGTCATGCGTTAGAAGACATACACTTATTTTGAAGACACAGTTTGGTAAAATAATTGTATGTCCAACAAAATGGTGAACATGCAATTCCATAATTATTCTCTTAGCAATATTGTGAATAATACCATGTTGAGTTAGAAGATAAAATACTAACTCACTTGGGATTTTTACTTCATAATATTCTCCATTCCTACTCTATTGAAAATGTTTCCTCATTTACCATTCCACTCTACTCCTTAAGTTATAACCTCTAGATCCAAAATATAAGTAAATAAGGATATTAATTTTTTCTTTTACATCACATGTGTGTTGGAAAAAATTAATTTCTCCATGATTTCTTGACTCAATTTTAATTGAATAATATTTGGTTTATAGTTCTCAAGTTTCTAATTTAGTTTAAGACAATTTAAATATTGTTGTACTGCACACAACAAAATGTAGGTAATAGTATGAAACTTTTTCAAAGTATTTTCTATTGAAAATAGATGATACAAGTATGAATAGGTTTTTCAATCATTGTTTTGTCATTAATGTCAAACCTGCTACTTGTTGGTATGACGATTGCTTAGATGATTTGAGTTCTATCATTTGTTTGATTAATGAAGAGGATTTGATCAAATGAGGTAATAATATCACCTAGAGGAAAGGTTGAGTTATGATATGGAAAAGGAGTACAAGGATCAATTAAGACAATGATATTATAGTGCATTGATAATCTACTTAAGGATAACAAGGATGGTTACATTGATTAAGTTCAGAAGAACAAGTTAAAAGAATTGTTCCTACCAAGCTTAATAATTTGCACAGTAGGTGCCAAGAAAAGTTAGTGTAATCCAAGTAGAAAATTAGTTGGAGCTGAGAAAAAGTCAATTTTAGTGTAAGCTGAGTTGAGTGATACAGAGTAAATCGAGTAAGTTTAGTTGATGTCGAGCACCAGTAAACTTTAGTTTGTGCCGAGTGTTTTGATAGTGAATGTTGAGAAACATAGTATTTGCCAAGCATCAAAAACAAGTTAATGTCAAGTGTTAGTATTATGAGAAAGATTGAGAATTTGATGAATCTGAGCTAATAAGTTTGATTTCTTGGATTGTGTGAACCATGTGGAAGATAAACTTGATAAGCTGGTGGCACATAATTCAAGATAAACTATTATGAGGCAAATTCAAAGAGGATTGAAGGAGAAGTTTCTAGAAGAGAATAAAATGAAATGATGAGTAGATTCATTGAATCCTACCTAATCCAACCTAACCCTAAAATGGACGATGAAGGATGAATGACAAAATATATTTATTTTCTATTTATAGAAATGGTTGGTCAGAAGCAAAGGTTGTCATGTGCAAGAACCTAAGGAAGAAAATAAGTTCAAGGTATTTTCTTCATTCAGTGACCTAAGAGAAGAGTTTGTATTGGCAAGAAAAGAAAAAAGGCTTAAGGGTATGAATGCTTGAAGGGTGGACAAAATGTTAGAGTTGAAGTGTGTGAAAGCTAAGTAGACTAGAGGACTAAAACAAAGATCTGTGATCTGCAAGTGTGTTGTAAGTTGTCATCAGATCAAGCTTTACTATTACTTTCTAATCATTGTATTAGTCTAGGGTAAATCCTTTGGATTAAGGTTGACCTAATAGTCATTTGTAAATTCATTGACTGGGTGACATTCCAAGTGAATGATCTAAATTTATCTAACAAAGCTCACTCCTAACAGGGTGACATTCCAAGTGAATGATCTAAATTTCTCTAACAAAGCTCACTCCTACCATGGTGATTGAAATCTTTTAACCAATTCATATTTAACAGTGTTCATTATAACCTTTAACAGGGTTGGCCTTTCACATGGCATCATTTTAGAAGAGGGAAAATGAGTATCATGTTATTGGTGGTTTTTTTCAAATTGGGTTTCCATGTTAAATCATTATGTCAAATATTTTATTGAATCTGTTATGTTTCATGTTCACATTTTTGTAAAGTTGATTTGACAGTAACCTACAAGTTAATGTCATTGTATGATCTAATGGATGCATGCATGATGAAAATATTTTATGAATGTGGGTTCACCAAGTTGTGAAAATTTTTATTTGTACATTTGGAACTTGGATAAGTGATTCACCCCCTCTTAGTTATTCTAAAGAATTCCAACAATTGGTATCAAAGCCATCTTCTTAAGAGGACTAGTTTTAAGGTACTAGAAGCAAAAGATCAAGATGTCAAAAAGAGAGGTTCACAAGCTTAATAGAAATAACTTTCCTACATAGAAAATTCTGATGAAGCTACACCTAGGAGGTCTTGGAGATCATGCACAATCTACCATCACCACAGACAATGTTGATCCTACTAGAGCCCTAACTGTTGAAGATATGAAAAAGAAGAAAGAACACAACCAGACAGTACTATAGATTTCCTTTTCCCTAAGTTATGCCAAATTTGATGATATCAAGGGTTGTGAAAATTCAAAGAAAATGTGGGATGCTCTTCGCACTATCTATGGAGGAGATACAAATGGTCTAAGAGCCAAATCTGAATTTCTTAGAGGTAAGTTCAATGATATGAGAATGCAAGAAGGAGAGAATATTGCTCGATATTACTCTAGGATAAAGGATGTTGTTAATGAAATAAGAGGATCTACTAGTACAATAGATGATGAGATTGTGCTAAGAATTTTTTTGAGAACACTACTGCCCATTTATGCTATTAGAGTTTCTATAATACAAGAACTGAGATGTATACTAGGTTCTAATTTGACTCTTGAAGTTCTGATAGGTAGGCTCATTACTTTTGAGCTATTTAATTTTGATAATTTCAAACCTAAAAATATTGAATCTTCTTTCAAAGCTAAGTTGTCATTGAAGGAACCTAATGAGAAGAAGAAGAAAAAGGAAAAATATGTTTCTAGTGACAGTGATACAGATGAGGAGGATGTAGAACAACTTGAAGCACTACTAGCAAGGAAAATTCATAGAGGTAAAGGCAAGTTCAAAGGTAAATTACCTATCATGCATTTCAATTGCAATGAGATTGGTCATATTGTTGCTAGATGTCTAGAGAAGAAGAATTATAGAGGTGGAGTCAAGTACAAAAGTAGAAGAGATGAAGACAAAAAAGATTAAAAAGACAAAGGTAAAAAGTCTTGCTACATTGTTGAGGAGGAAAAAAAAGATGAATCTAACAATCATGATGATGAAGTGGTGTATGTTGCAATGAAGGATGAATTTGATGAGGATGAGGCAACTACACTAGTGTCTTGTCTAAACAAGAATGATAGATGGATCATTGACTGTGGGTGTTCACATCACATGATTGGAGATAAAAGTAAGTTCATTACCTTGAATTATTATGATGGAAATAGTGTAAGGTTTGGTAATGATGCACCCTATCTAATAAAAGGAAAAGGTTTTATCCAACTCATAGAAAAAATTTCACGTGACAATGCTTATTATGTTGAAGGACTTAACTATGATTTTTTGAGTGCATCACAGCTTAATAATTTTGGTTGTAAGGTTGAGTTTGAGAACAAAATTACTAAGATATATGATACTGATGGGAAACTAATTGGAAAAGGTGATCAAACTAGAGGTAACCTATTCTACCTTGATATACAGGATACTACTTGTTTAGTTGTATAATTTTATGATGTGTGGCTATGGCACAAGAGGTTATGTTATGTTTGATAACTTAGTTAGTATTAGTAACATGAGAAGAGTCAGAGGTTTTCCTAAGTTGAAGAAACCTAACAATATAATCTGCAAACAATGTCAGTTAGGAAAAATGACAAAGTCAAGTTTTAAGAGTAAGACGCATACCTCTAAAGAAATATTAAAGATTTTTCATACTGACATGTGTGGACCAATTGAAATGAAAAGCTACAAAGAAAATAAGTATATTATGCTATTTTTTGATGATTATTCTAGAATGATGATAATTATGCTTTTGAAACAAAAATCTAATACTTTCCAAATGTTTAAGTGGTACTTAGCAAGAGTTGAGAAGGAAATAGGTAAAAGTTTGAAATTTTTGAGATCTAAAAGAGGAGGATAATTTACATCAAATGAGTTTGAGATGTTTTGCAATGATAGAGGAATCAAAAGAAAGAAATCTTCCCTATGACCCCTCCACAAAATGGAATTGTTGAAAGGATGAAAAAATCTATAACAGATTGTGCTAGGACACTCGTGATGGAGAAAAATGTTTCTTTTAAATACTGGAGAGAAGCTATAAGTACAAATGTCTATACCTTGAACCATGTATAAGATGATAAAGGTACTCATTCAACACCTTTTGAACTATGGTATGGATACTCACCCAATGTAAAATATTTTAAGGTATTTGGAAGAAAATGTTATATTCTCAAAGATTTTAGAAATGGTAAATTAGATGCAAAAAATGAAGAAGATATATTCCTTGGCTATTCCAAAAGAAGTAAAGCTTATAAGTGTTTAAATACTAACACTAAAAAAGTTTTTGTAAGTGCAAATATAAAATTTGATGAATTTACATAAGTACATGAGGCTGAACCTATGAAGGAACTAGAAGAATATAAATCATTTCTATACTCTTATGAAGGTATGGTTGATGATGAAGATGTTGTAAATCAAGTTGCAAGCTAATATCAAGTTTCAGTGACTGCTGAGTCGCATACTATGAATGTCGAGTTGCATTCAGGAATCAGGCTACATTCAAGTGCCAAGTTACAGAATGAAGTTGAGGCACATTATTATTATGAGATTAGTGTACATGAAAGAGATGTTGAACTGCTTGACATAGATGTACATAGTGATTCATAAGTTGAGATAAAAAATGAGAAAAATAGATAAGAACCAAGATTGTCTAAGTATGTAAGGAGACATCATCCTATTGCACAAATCATTGGAGATAAAGATGTTAGACCAATGACAAGCAACAAGTTGAGAAATGATGCATATTTTCTTAGCATGCAAGAACCTAAAATAATGAAAGATGCCTTAGAAGATGTGGACTGGAGTAAAACCATGAAAGAAGAGATTAAACAAATTGAGAAAAATAAGACATGGACTCTAGTTCCTAGACTAGAATATAAAAATGTAACTAGCACCAAGTGGGTATACAAAAACAAGTTAGATGAAAATGGTAAGTGACAAGGAACAAGGAAATATTAGTTTGTAAAGGATATGCACAAGAATGGATAGACTATGGAGAAACATTCGCTCCTATTGCAAGATTGGAAGGAGTAAGAACTCTTCTTGCTTACTCTAAATACAAAGGTTTCAAAGTCTATCAAATGGATGTTAATTCTATATTTCTAAATGATATATTGGAGGAAGAGGTTTATATAGAATAGCTAGAAGGATATGTTGATGCTAACAACCAAAAAATGGTATGTAGACTATACAAAGCTTTATATGGTTTGAAGCAAGCACCAAGAGCATGGTATGAAAGACTTCATAATTATCTTGTGAAGATTGGATTTGAGAGGACTGATGATAACAACAATCTATATTTGAAGATAGAGAAAGGTAAAGGTATTTTAATGTTTGAATTTTTCATTGATGATATCATATTTGGAGGTGAAGAAATTTTATGTAAATCTTTTGCAAATGAAATAAAGAAATAATTTGAGATGTCTATGTTTGGAGAGGTCAAGTTCTTTGTGGGTTTGCAAGCACATCATATTAAATATGGTATATATATCACTCAGTCAAAGTATGTAAAAGAGACATTGAAAACCTTTGGATTGGAAGATTCAAGGTCAGTAAGCACACGTATGGTGACAGACCATAAATTGTCAAGGAATGATCATTCATATGAGGTGAATCAAAAATTATATAGGTCTATGATTGGAAAACTGCAATATGTAGTACACAACAGACCTGATATTGCATTATCTATAGGCATCATTGAAAGATTCTTTACTAATCCTAAGGAGAATCATTTGATGGTAGTTAAGAGAATAATGAGATATTTGAAAGAAACATAAGACTATGGTCTATACTACAATAAAAATAAGAAATTTGAATTGAGAGCCTAAACTGATTATGATTGGGTTGGAAACATTGATGACAAAAAGAGCACTAGTGGAGGAGCATTTTTCTTAGGCAAAAGGCTAGTTACATGGACTAGCAAGAAACAAAACTACATCTCTCAATATACCATTGAAGCTGAATATGTTGCTACTGCAATAAATTGTACAAACATTGTATGGATCAAACAACTACTCAAAGGTATGAAGGAGGAAATCATTGAATCTATGATACTTTATTGTGATAATACAAGTGCTATAAATATATCAAAGAATCCTGTGATGCATACAAAGACTAAGCACATTGCAATCAACTATCATTACTTGAGAGAGTTAGTTCAAGATAAAGAGGTGAAGATAGAATATGTTAACACACAAGATAAAATAGTTGATATCTTCACAAAAGTATTACTTAAGGATGCTCATGAGTATCTAAGAGGTAAACTAGGGGTGATACCCCTATCAAAGGCTATCTAAGAAGCATAAGAAGTTTCCTAGATCAAACAAGTTGATTGATTTATATTACACATTGATGTAGTGGATCCTACTTTAGGAGCTACCTAAAGTAATCAAAGAGCTAGAGTTAAAAATTAGTCACAAACTAGGTGACTAAGGGAGAAACTGAAAAATGTTCATATCTGCATATTAAGATGACAAGTCTTTGGAATTATTGTCAAAGAGGGAGAAAGATAAAGAAAGGGAGAAATAAAGAAGGAGAAATCTTGATCCTCCTGATCTTGCTGACAAAGAAATCTTGACTATTGAGGGAGGTATTGTTTTCAAAGAGGGAGAAATCTAGAAAGAGAGACATAAAGGCAAATAGAAGATATAAATAGAAGACACGTGGAATATCTACTTAGAGGGAGATAGTGTACTTGTTGATTACATCTACCTAGTAAGAGGGGGATAATATTGAGCGAGATAAAAGAAGTGATTAAGGATGAGTTGATTGATTGTTTGTTGATTAGAATAGAATTTTGTAACCTATTCAAAAAATGAAAAGTTGCTGATAGAGGGAGAGATTTGATGTAGGAGCATCTTGGGTGTAAGGGCAATCTTGCATCACCCAAAAATATTTTATTTTCAGCCTTTTCTGTTTTAATAAGGACTAGTAGACAGGGTGGTTACTAGTTATGAGAACTTGCTATTTTTAGTAAGTTTTTCATATGATCTCAGAATGTTCTCATTTTCTACAAGAAGGTTTAGTTTAGAGATATAAGCCTACCATAAAAATCTCATTGCTCTAGCTTAAGTATCAAAGAAGTTATTGGGGATTTTCGATGGAAAATTTTGTAGAAAAATCTTCAGGCTCACCATTTGAGGCCTTAGAGTGCCCGGATGAGGTCCAAAAACTCAATGGAAGGGTGCTAGTGCAGTTCTAAGTTTGTAGATCAGGAGCTAGTGTTTCTGAAAAGTGGTTATAATAGCCAATCAAAGCAACGGTTCGTGAGTTATGGCCTTCAAAAGTTGGGCTACCAAAATTTTTAAAATAATTTGTCAAAGATGTATTTGGCTGACTCTATGTGTATTGCTAGGGTCTGTCAGCCCTAAGTATTAAGTTTGAGCATCTAGAACCTTCTCAGGTAGCATAAAATTTCCTATTTAAGAAAGGCCCAAACATTGTCCAGGACAACTCTGGGGTGATAGTTCGCAGCACTGTCTTGCAGATTATTGTAATGAAGGCACCCATTTGGGTTAGCATATTGTAATATAGAATTCTGTAATTTCACATTTGTGGCAATAATAAGAAGTTTATATTTTTTTCTTGCATTTGTTGTTGTTTCTTTGTTTCTATTATGAGTTTATGGTATTAAGGGGAGTCCCCTGCATCAAGATTTCAACACAAAGAATTATTTTCTTTTTACTCTTTTGTTGGTTATACTTATTAAGTTTGGTCAGTTTTGTTTGCCATCAATGAAAAAGAGGGAGATTGTTGAAAATATATTGATACAAGTATGAATATGTGTTTCAATCATTATTTTTCCACTAATGTCAAACTTGCTACTTGTTGGTAAGACAATTGCTTGTATGATTTAAGTACTATCATTTGTTTGATTGATGAAGACGATTTGATCAAATGAGGTAACAATAGCACCTAGTGGAAAATTTGAGTTATGATATGGAAAAGGAGTACAAGGATTAGTTAAGAAAGTGATATTATAGTGCATTGATAATCTACTTAAGGTTGCAAAGCATGGTTACACTGATTAAGTTTAGAAGAAAAAGTTAAAAGAATTGTGTCTGCCAAGCTTAACAATCTACATAGTGTTGAAAATAATTAATCAATTGTGTATTATCTTTGATGTTACAAAAAATGTCATATCATTATCAGTTAGTGTATGCCAAGCCCACTTGAGTAGTGAAGACAGTTTTTTATGTCTATCGAGCATTCCAAAGTTTGCCTAGTTCAGAAGGCAGTGTCTACTGAGTTCACTCAAGCATCAAAGGAAAGTGTGTAGAAGATGAATGTTAATCAAGCTCACTTGGTTAATGAAGAAAAATTTGGATGGAACTAGTATTAATAAAGCTTACTCGGTTACCAAATGATCTTTGCTAGTATGTAGTGTTGACCAAGCTTCACTTGGTTAACATAGGAAAATTGTATCTGAGTTAGTGTCTATTGAGTAGGGTCGACTAACACAAGATTTTCTTATTTTGGCATATTACATTTAATCAATTAATTTGATGGTTCTAGCCAACTAAGAAGATGAATATCAATTATTCTAAGTTGTAACCTAGCTGACATGACAATATGAAAGATATAAGTAAAAGGTCAAGTTGAGAATTTAAAAGTATGGAAGTGTGAGAGGTGTATGTGATTTGATGATGCTAAGACGAAGAAAATTAGAAGGATAAGTAGAATATCTTTATGGAGCTGAAAAGATATATTTGATTAAGAAGAATCAAGTACAAGCCAGAATTGAGATCTATAATCAGCAATTCAATTGCATCCAAATCAGGTCATCTCATTGTTACTCTCTAACCATTGGAGCAGTTATCTACATCTCTTAACAAAGTTGGCCTAACAGTCATTTGTAAATCCTCTAACAAGGTGATAGTTCTATTGAATTGTTTAAAGACCTTTGACAAAGCCACTCCTAGTAGGGTGATTAAATACTCTAATAGGGTCACACCTAACAATGTGTTTTGTAACCTTTAACAAGGTTGGCTCCTAACAGGGCTCACTTCAGAAGAATGAAAACAATAACTAGTTGCAATTGGTAATTTTTCTCAAATTGAGTTTCCATGTTAAATCTTGGTGCCAAATGTGTTCATGCTATATTTCTTTTCTATGCTTGCAACTAAATTAAAGTAATGATAATTATAGATAACATCTTAAGATTTGAATGTTAATTAGTTATCAAACATTCTTAGTGTTTATTAAGTTACAACATTTCTTTGTTTGTTGAGATTCAACATAATTAAGTTTTGATAGAATTATTGTGTACTAACATCTAAAGGATTTGAAATTTATTTTTGTAGTAATTGATTCACCCCTCCCCTCTTAGTTACTCCTCTTATATTTTCAACAATTGGTATCAAAGCTCTTTGTGCTTGTAGAGAAGATTTCAAGGACCTAAGCTAAAGATGAGGATGTCTTATAGAAGAGAGATTCCCAAGTTGAACAGAGACAACTTTGTAGCATAGCAAGGACTTATGAGATTAAATTTGAAGACTATCAGTGATTCAAGTTGTAAATATCTTGATGTTGAATACAAGACTCCTATTGAAACATTACTAGTTCAAGACATTGCTCAGAAGAAGAATCATAACATCATGATGATTGATATTGCATCTGCTCTCAGTTATGCTGAATTTGATGAAGTAAAAGACTGTAAAAAAATGCATGAAATGTGGACCAAAATGAAAGACATTTATGGAGGAGATGACAATGTAAGGAGAGCTAATGCAAAAAGTCCTAGAGGTCATTTTGATCTGATCAAAATGATAGAAGATGAAAACATTGCAAAATATGTGGAAAGAATCAAAGCAACTGTGATCACAATCAAAGCATGTAGAGGAGACATTGATGACAAAACTATTGTAAGAAAGGTACTCATAACTCTTCTTCTTATTTATGCAATTAGAGTGTAATATATTCAAGAGACGAGATGTGATCTAAATAATAAAATATCTCTAGATGCTCTAGTTGGAAGATTGACAGCTTTTGAGTTGGATAATTATGATAACTATGTTCTTAGTTCCAAAAATGTTGAGTTTGCATTTGAAGCCAAACTCTCACTCAAGGAAAAAAGAAAGAAATCAAAGGCTAGTCAATTAGGAAGTGAAGAAGAAACAAAAGAAAGTTCTGACAGTGATCTTGAAATTGTTGAAGCCCTACTTGCAAAGAAATACTCCAAAAGAAAAGGAAAGTACAAAGGTAAGATTCCTCTAATCTACTTTTTCTTGTGAAAAAGTTGGTCGTATTGCTACTAGGTGTCCAAACAAAGAAAACAAGGATGAGAAGAAAAGCAATAAGTGTAAAGGAAAGAAAGAATTCAAAATTTACAAAAACTATAAGGAGAAAGGTAAGAAATCTTATTTTATGGCTAAAGATTTTGATAACAATGAAGATGAAATGGTATACATTTCTATAAAAGATGAATCTAATGATGAAGGAGATAAGATGGAACTTATCTCGCATATTAGAAAAAATGAACATGGATTATTGACAGTGGTTGTTCACATCATATGACTGGAGATAAAACAAAATTTGAATGCATGGAACATTATGATGGAGGTAGTGTAGGATTTGGAAACAATGAACCTTGTTGCATAAGAGGAAAGGGTCATATCTCATTAACCAATGAACTTATATATGATAATGCTTATTGAGTTGAAGGACTAAAGGATAATCTAATGAGTGTGGAACAATGGGTAGAATTCATGGATGGAAAGGCCAAACTATCAAATGGTAAAGGAAATTTGATTAGATCTAGCAAACAAACAAAAGACAACCTATTTTATCTTGATCTTAGTGAAAGTTAATGTTTTATTGCTCAAGTAGAAGAAAGTTGGTTATGAAACAAAATATTATTTCATGTAAAATTTGATAATCTAATTAAGATAAGCAAACAAAAAAGAGTAAGAGGTATTTCTAGTTTGAAGAAATCTGATATGGGTCTATGCAAAAATTGCTAAATTGGTAAGATGGGAAAGACTAGTTTCAAAAGAAAAAAATGTCATTCTGAAAAAGTCTTAGAGCCTATGCATATAGACTTATGTGGACCTATTGGAATATAGAGTTATAGTAGATAAAATGTTTTCATTCTTTTTGTTGATGATTATTCTAGAATGATGACTATAATGTATCTATAAAAAAATATGAAGCTTTTCACAAATTCAAGTGGTACTTGGCAAGAGTTGAGAAAGAAACTAGAAAGAAGTTAAAATGTTTAAGATCAAAAAAAGGTGGTGAATTCATCTCCAATGAATTAAATGAATTCTACATTGCAAGAGGAATTAAAAGACAAGTATCAGCCCTTGCTACAACAGAGCATAACAGTATTGCTGAAGAAAGGAACAACTCCATCATGGAGTGTGCAAGAACCTTCATGATAGAAAAGAATGTTGCAATCAAATACTAGAAGGAACCTATTAAAACTATAGTTCATACCTTGAATAGAGTATAGTTGAAGAATGACTCAAATCAAACTCCTTATGAACTATGGTATGACTACAAACCTAATGCAAGCTACTTGAAAGTATTTGGTAGAAAATGTTATATCTTGAAATAATCTAGAAAAGAAAAATTTGATGTCAAAGGTGATGAAGGCACATTTCTAGGATACTCCAATAGAAGTAAACCATACAAATGTTTGAATTTGTCTACTCAAAAAATCATAGAAAGTGCACATGTGAGAATTGATGAGTTTGTAGAAAAGAGTGAAGAAGAAAGCAACAAAGAGCTAGAGGATTCAAAAGATTTTTTTACTATGAACCTGATACCATGCTAAATCTATCTAAAATAAAGGAGGCTTCACCTCCCAAGTTCTCAAAATATTTAATAGTTATCGAGTTTTAGGCAGTGCAACCCGAGTCATAGTTTGAAGGACCAGAGTCACAGTCAGAGCTACCAAGCTACTTCAAGAGCAAATCAAGTCTAATGGACCTAAGTCATAGATAGTGGGACCCGATCTTGATATTGAAGTTGATAATGAAATTAGGAAATCTAAAGAACTTGTGTTAGAAAGATATGTTAGAAAGCATCATGCACTTGATTAGATCATTGGAGACAAATCAGATAGAATAATGACAAGAAGCAAATTAAAAGGTATATTTTTACTTGCTAAATTTGAACCAAAAAATATTAAACATGCATTGGATAATGAAAGTTGGGTTGAAGAAATGAATGAAGAAATAGAAAAAATTGAGAAGAACAAAACCTGGACTCTTGTTCCTAGACCCAAGGATAAAAATGTAATTGGCACAAAGTGGGTGTTCAAAAATAAGCTAAATTAAGATGGAAAAGTATCTAGAAATAAAGAAAGGTTGGTATGTAAAGGCTATTCTCAAGAAGAAGGCATTGATTATGGTGAAAAAATTTCCCCTGTTGCAAGATTAGAAGGTTTTAGAACTTTACTTGCATACGTAGCTCACAGAGGACTTAAAGTGTATCAAATGTATGTTAAATCTGCATTCTCGAATGGAATTCTTCAAGAGGAAGGAGTCTACATTGAACAACTAGAAAGTTTTTTACATCCTATCAAAAGGGACATTTTTTGCAAATTATACAAGGCATTATATGGTCTCAAGCAAGTTCCTAGAGCTTGGTATGAAAGAATTCATAATTACTTGGTATAGAATGGTTTTCAAAGAACAAATGATAATAGTAGTTTGCATATCAAAGAAGGACTAGAAAATAAGATTGTGTTAGTAGAAATATTTTTTGATGATACCTTATTCATAGGAAATGATGACTTGTGCAAAGCATTTTCAAAAGAAAAGAGTAAGGAATTTGAGATGTTTATATTTGGAGAGATAAAATTCTTTGTTCAATTACAAATTTAGCAGAAGAAAGATAGCATCTACATTACTCAATCTAAGTATATCAAGGAGATACAAAAGAAATTTGGAATGGAAGACTCAAGACCAGTTGGAACCCTTATGTCTACTAGACATAAGCTTTTCAAAAATGATGATTCCAAAGAAGTAGATCATATCTCATACATATCAATGATTGAAAAAATGTAGTATGTAGTGCATACAAGGCCTAATATTGCATTAGCAATCGGTATGGTGGAAAGATTCTCAGCAAATCCCAAAGAAAATCACATGTTGGAAATCAAAAAAATCATGAGATATCTAAAGGGTACTAAATAATATGGCTTATGGTACAAAATAGGAGGCATTTTTGGACTTATAGGTATTCACTAATGTTGATTGGGCAGGAAGTCTTGATGATAGAAAAATCACTAGTGGTGGAGCATTCTTTATTTCTAAAAGACTAGTTTCATGGACAAGCAAGAAATAGAATTGTATCTCTCAGTCCATAGTAGAAGCAAAATATGTAGTAGCAATAGTTAATTGGTCTAACATTGTTTGATTCAAACAACTAATGACAAGTATGAAGATAGAGATCAAGGATCTAGTAGTCATATACTTGATAACACCAGTGCAATCAATATATCAAAGAATCCAATGATTCATACCAAAACAAAGCACATTGCTATAAAATATCACTTCTCAAGAGAATTGGTACAAGATAAAGAAGTCAGATTGGAATATGTGAACATAAAAGAACAAATTGCAAACATCTTCACCAAGTCATTACCTAAGGATGCATTTATGTATCTAAGAGGTAAGCTAGGGGTCATTCCCCTATCTGAAGCTCACTAAATGAAGTTTAGCAATGCATTAACTAGATCATGTTGAATATCAATTAGTTGGTGCAGTATTGACAAGGGCATATTGCAAACAAATTAGTACTTAAGGTACATTGATATTAACAAAGTTATTGTCTTTGGCATGTGCTGTCAAAAAGGGAGAAGTTTACTATCATAAGTCATAGAAATTTTGTTGTAAGAGAGAGAAGTATGCTATCATAATCAAGAGATGTAAATGAAGGAGAATGAACTTGGAAAAAAAGATCTAGTACACAAAATTTTTCTGACAGAGGGATAAATTGAAGGCAGAAAGAGTTCATACTGATAGAAGGAGTTCTCGTGGATGAGAATAAGAATAAAACTAATAATATGTTCCTTATTTTATTCTTGCTCCAAAATTTCATTATGTTATGACATGTTGTGTTGCCATCAATGCCAAAGAGGGAGATTGTTGAAAACAATTGATCAATTGAGTATTGTCTTTGATGTTACACAAAATGTCATATCATTATTAGTCAATGTATGTTGAGCTCACTCGGGTAGTGAAGACAATTTTCTATGTCTATCGAGCATTCCAGAGTTTGCCTAGTTCAGAAGGTAGTGTCTACCAAGTTCATTCAGGCATCAAAGGAAAGTGTACAGAAGATGAGTATTAACTAAGCTCACTCAATTAATGAAGGAAAAGTTGGATGAAACTAGTATTAACCAAGCTCACTCGGTTACCAAAGGATCTTTTCTAGTATGCAGTGTTAATCGAGGTTCACTTGGTTAACACAAGAAAATCATTCCGAGTTAGCGTCTATTGAGCAAGGTCGGCTAACAAAGGATTTTCTTATTTTGAGATATTAAGTTTAATTGATTAATCTAATGGTTCTAGCCAACTGAGAAGATGAATATCAATTATTCTAAGTTGTATCTTAGCTGACTTGACAATATGAAAGATATAAGTAAAAGGCCAAGTTGAGAATTTGAAAGTATGGAAGTGTGAGAAGTGTATGTGATTTGGTGATGCTAAGAGGAGACGAATCAAAAGGATAAGTAGAATATCCTTGTGGAGCTAAAAAGATATATTCAATCAAGAAGGATCAAGTACAAGCCAAATTGAGATATATAATCAGCAATTCAGTTGCATCCAAATCAGGTCATCTCATTGTTACTCTCTAACTACTGTAGTAGCAATCTAAATCTATTAACATATTTGACCTAACAACCATTTTAAAATCCTCTAACTAGGGTGATTAAATCCTCTTACAGGGTCACACCTAATAGTGTGTTTTGTAACCTTTAATAGGGTTGGATCCTAAAAGGGCTCACTTTAGAAGAGTAAAAATATTAACTAGTTGTAATTGGTGGTTTTTCCCAAATTGGGTTTGCATGTTAAATCTTGGTGTCAAATGTGTTCATGCTATTTCTTTTCTATGCTTGCAACCAAGTTAAAGTAATGATAATCATAGATAACATATTAATATTTTCATGTTAAGTATTTATCGAGCATTCTCAGTGTTTACTGAGTTACAACATTTCTTTGTTTTTTGAGCTTCAACATAATTAAGTTTTGACAGAATTATTTTGTACTAACATCTAAGGGATATGGAATTTATTTTTGTAGTAATTGATTCACCCCTTCCCTCTTAGTTACTCCTCTTATATTTCCAACACATAGTAGATGCCGAAAAAATTTAGTGTAAGCTGAGTAGAAAATTAGTTGGAGCTAAGAAAAAGTCAATTTTAGTGTAAGTTGAGTGATACAATGTAAGCCGAGTAAATTTTAGTTGATATCAAGCACCAGTAAAATTTAGCTCACACTGAGTATTTTGATAGTGGATGTTGAACAACATAGTATGTGCCAAGCATCAGAAGAAAGTTAATGTCAAGTGTCAACATTATGAGAAAGATCAAGAATTTGATGAATCTGAGCCAAAAAGTTTGATTTCTTGGATTGTGTGAATCATGTGGAAGATAAGTTGGTGGCACAAAATTCAAGATAAACCATTTTGAGGCAAATTCAAAGAGGATTTAAGGAGAAGTTTTTAGAAGGGAATAAAATGAAATGATGGGTAGATTCATTGAATCCTAATTAATCTAACCTAACCCCAAAATGGATGGTGGAGGATGAACGAAAAAAATTCTTAATTTTCTATTTATGGAAATGGTTGGTTAGAAGAAAAGGTTGTCATATAGACAAGGATTCTAGGGTGTTTTCTTCATTTAGTGACCTAAGAGAAGAGTCTCCATTAGCAAGAAAAGCAAGAAGGCTTAAGGGTATGGATGCTTGAAGGGTGTGCAAGTTGTTAGAGCTAAAGTGTGTGAAAGCCAAGCAGAATGGAGGACCAAAATAGAGATTTGTAATCTACAAGTGTGTTGTAAGTTGCTATTAGATCAAGCCTTATTGTTACCTTCTAATCATTATATTAGGCTAGGGTAAATCCTTTAGATTAAGGTTGACCTAATAGTCATTTGTAACTCCTTTAACTGTGTGACATTCCAAGTGAATGCTCTAAAGTACTCTAACAAGGCTCACTCCTAATAGGGTGATTAAAACCCTTTAACAAGGTCACATTTAACAGTGTGCATTGTAACCTTTAATAGGATTGGCCTTTCATAGGACATCACTTCAGAAGAGTGAGAATGAGTAGCATGTTACTGGTGGTTTTTCCCAAATTAGGTTTCCACATTAAATCATTTTGTCAAATGTGTTATTGAATCTATTATGTTTCATGTTTATAGTTCTGCAAAGTTGATTTGATAGTAAACTATAAGTTAATTTCATTGTATGATCTAATGGATGCATGCATGATGAAAATGTTTTATGAATGTGGGTTCACTAAGTTGTGAAAAGTTTTATTTGTACATCTAGACCTTGGACAATTGATTCATCCCCCCTCTTAGTTATTCTAAAGAATTTCAACATTTTCGCATTTCTCTAAGTTGAATTTGTTATTCAATTGGCCAATGTTAATTGATTAGTTAACTCCAATTCATGTAACAATTTTTTTTACCAAAGGCTTTCATCAAGTCTTTTTCATTTTTCTGTTTATTAAGTGCATGCTTAATTTTTGAGGCCTTCAGCATCCATTTTCTTTATTTTTAAGTGCGTGTTTATCATTTTTTAGTCCTTTGGTTTCTCTTAAGTCATTGCTTTCTATTTTCCCTTTAATTTGATCTATCTTCTTAAGGCTTAATTGAAATTGGTAATCAAAAGATATGACCAATTTAGTGCAAAAAAAGTGGACGTTTTTTATGCAATTGCACAAATTAAAAATGTCATGTTATATTTTTAATTTGACATTCACTGTTTGAAAAATATAACTTAAATTCACTTTATGTTATGTTTTTAAGTTACTTTATCATTTAAATTTTCACTTAAAGTAACTATAGTGCACTTTATGTTATATTTTTTGGTTCAGTTTGCTTTTTAATTTTTCACTTAAGTGACTATATTAACTATATCGTTCAATTTAATTTTTGATATTTAAATCAAATGCTCTAGTAAAAATTACTTATTTAAATGATATTTGCACATTTTAGTGTTAATATGATAATATAAATATTATTTATGTCCCATTTAAGAGATATTTCATCAAAATTAAATTGGCATGTGCTTAATCAACCACTTAAGTTGTGCACAAAATGTAAATATGTAAAATATGCAATTGCACCTAAAATGTGTGATTTTGATGAGAATGCATGTACTCTCAACTAAAATATGCAAAGACATCAAAAATTTGAGATGTTTATGTCTTTGCATTTGCACCCAAAAGGTGTGTGTTAGGCTTAAAGATATTTTTAAAACATGTATATGCAACTAATAGGTGTGTTTTGACATTTGGGTTGCAAATAAAAGTTGTTAATATATGTAATTGCACCTAAAAGGTGTGTTTGGCCAATGAGGATATGCAAGTGCATCTCCTAAACCCATTTTTGGGTAAAACACATTTTAAAACATGCAATAGCACCAAAAGGTGTGTTTTGGCCTTGTAAAGCCCATTGGATGTTTTTAAAACATGTAATGACCTCTAAAAGGTGCATTTGAGTCTATGTTGCATATTTAAAACATGTAATCACACAAAAAGGGTCCCTTCAACTTCATGCATTTGCCCTTCTAAAACCTATTTTTGAGATTGGAGGCAAAACTTCATGTCATTGGCCTCCAAGAACCCATTTTTGGTGATTTCTCTTATATTCTTCCATGGAATGACTTTAAAGCTTTCCCTCAAGAGGAATTTTTGCATCCTCATGCATTCCCATGCATTTGGCAACCTCACTCATGCTAAAAATGTTTTGTTTTAGCCTCATTTAGAGCCATGTTTTGGATAAAAACACCAAGATTTAGACCTTTAAAATTCACAATTTTGCCAAAAGAGGTGTCATTTTGGAGTTTTGTTCATTATAGATGACATTGGAGTGCACATTTTTGCATTATAAGGTCAAAATCGATCCATGCTTTTAGAACCACATGTTTCACAAAAATAGGTTTCCTTTCTTGCATTTTGCCAAAAATATTTTGTGTTTTGGTATTTATTGATCACATTTTTGGGCACATACATGGAAAATTCCTCCTTAGATGCTCATTTTGAATTCCTCTTTGCAAGGTTGAAAATATCCAAGTTTGTTTGAGAATTTTTCAAAGTTAGATTTCCTTTCTCCTTCATTTTTGGCACACAATCACCAAGTTAGTGGACATTTTCCTTCTTGCTAATTAATTCATGCTTATCTTGCTAATTTTGTGCATGTTTTAGCTTGATGCTTTACACTTGTTAGTTTAGATGCCATGGAATGTGTATTTTTCCTTTAAAAATGATGAAATGGTTCATTTTCATATTTTTGGTTTTTTCCCAAACTCCAAATTTAAATTTACATTTTGAAGTGGTTTGCTTGTTGACATGTTTGAGTCTTTTGCCAAAGGTAAATTTTCCTTTTGTGTTTGTTCTTGTCTTTTGCATGTTTGCATTTTGATTTTTCTTCATTTTGAAGAAATTGCAAGTTCTTTCCCAAGAACTTGAGTAAGTTTCATTTCTTTCCACCTTCCATTTCATGCAAGAGTAACATTTCTTTCCATTCCATCTTTCCATGTCACAACACTTCACATGCGATTACATGTATTTCCATCCATCATCCGCACATACATGTAATCTCATTTTCTATTTCCATTTTCACTCATCTCACTTTTCGCATTTAGTCACATGTCATGATTACATGAAAAGTCTTTTACATGTAATTGCATATTGGAACCCTATTTTTGACTAAAAATTCACTTTTTAAAGGTTAAAAAATGTCATGTGCATGTTTTACCATGTACTTTGACTCCACCTTTCCTCAAAGGCATCTATAAAGTTCACTTCACTTCAAGGAACATTACTTTCAATCCTTCCATATGCACTTACACCTCCATGAGAAAAATGCATGTCATTCCACTTCCCTTGTCATAACACATTTCATCTCACTTTTCGTTCATCATTACATGAGCATATACATGAAATCCACTTTTTGTAGAATGACATCTTGAGAACCCATTGGCACACATTCCCATGCACCCGACCTTCATTCCTCAAGGAATCTTTATAAGAACTCATTTTTTTCCCATATGCATTTACATACCATCCATCTTCCTAAGTCCCATTTTAGCCTTCCGCATGTACTTTTCATATCACATCCAGTTCATTGCATATGTTTCATGAGTATCTAATCAATACTCAAAATATATTATTTCTTAGAGATCTATGTTGGCAATATTCTCATGGAGTCAGAATCTATATCTTCTAATGATGGATTCAATCCCATTGGAAATTTCATGTTGTAGCAAGTGGAGATATGCCAAGATTTCTCTAAAGAATGAAGACATCTAGTAAAGATGGCGTGCTTCAAATCAAAGAAGCAGTAGTTCTTCTAGTTTTCATTTTTCCAATGGTTGTTTGAGAACCAAAGTACATAATGGAATGAGCCAAGCACTTTGTTTCAAAAAAGAAGAAGTTAAAGGTGTTGATGAAAAGTTGTTTTGTGTTTACATCCAAACACTATTGAGAAGATCTTTAAAGTGTCAAAGACTTCAAAATTCACCAATCTACAAAGGATAATTCACAACAAATGAGAAAAAATTTGATCACATCAAGTTTTTAAATGACAAAGGACAATTAATCAAAGAGAGTCAAAGGCTATAAAAAGATGTAACCCCATGGTTATCAAGGTGAATGAAGTGGCATGAAATACAGCAACTCCTGATCTTATTATCATCTAGAATTGTATCATCAAGTAGAAGACCTTTGTCGAGAATCCACAGCCTCAAAAATTTCTTCTTATTCATTCATGTTTTTAGTTGGAGAGGATTCATTGCATGAAAGGATGTAATTACATGTAGTGTGAGTCGCATATATAGTTGCATGTAACCCAATAATTTCTCTTTTAGTTAGACTAGGTAAAAGTTGGTTAAGTTGTCACTTTTTCCTCCATCTTTTTCTCAATTCCTATGTCTATATAAATGAGTGTTCCCTCATTGGTAAACTCATCTTTTGTCATATAGAAGAAAGATCTGCCAGATTTGTGCAAGAATAACTTTGATTATGTAGTACGAATTTGGGAGAAAAGAGAATAAAAGAAGTAATTGGATTTGAAGCTTTGACTGGAAGTAATTGTGATAGAGTAGATTAGAAGCTTTGACTATAATTTGTTCCTATTGTATTTGTTTCATGTTATTATTGCATGTTCAATAATAGAGAATAGTGAGTTAAGAAGCAATCGAAGCTAAAGCTTTGGCTAAGAGTGATTGTGGTGATACATAGACTAGAATATTTGATTGTAGCTTGTATTGTCATCTCAAATTGATGAAAAATAGTTTGAATTCCCCTACTTCTAGAAGTCTTTGTGCCCAGATGGTATAGGTTTTTCTTATAGACTAGATTAAAACAAGACCTAAAGCTAAATCACTACACTTTCATCTAGTCTTTTAGTTAGTGTCAATTTATCAGTATCACCATTTTAAGCATTTAGATAGAAGTATAGTTAGAGATTTCACCCTGCCCATCACTCGCTTCATGGGTAAGTGGATTATTTCCTGAAAGTTAAGAGGAAAGAATATTGACAACACCCCTTTTAAAAGAATCTCTCAAATTCTTGCTTATCTTGAGTTGATCCAAGGAATGGTGAGAAGGGGGAGCCTTCACTTTAAGGTAGGAGAGACTCTGTCTTACACACTGTGGCTAGTTAGCATATTTTGCGACTAGATTTTAGCCAAAACTATCAATTGCAAAATATCCACTCAACTAATTTTTGCTAACTCTACTGGGTACATGATGCACACTTGAAAGCCACATGCTTTCATTTGAAGAAAATAAGTGTCCTTTTTCATTGTAATATTATTCATTATAATTATTTCATGCATTTACCAAGGATATGTAAATGGCCCAAGGTTCTTGGGGAAATAATTTTGGACCGTTAAATCTAGATCCACCTCTACATGATCTTCCTGATGGCTCATGAAAGAACTTCCCAAGTTTTTTAGTGATGAACAACATCCTCATGAACATATTGATCCTTTCTACATTGCATGCGGTGTTCATGCTATTGAATATGTGGATGTGTCTATAAGGTTGTTCCTAGAAACTCTACAAGGCATGACCATTGATTGGTTTTACCATTTACCACCATGTACTATCAGAAGTTGGGATACCCTCATAACCAATTTTGAGGAAAGGTTCAAGGCTTTTGAAGATGCCCATTCATTGTTGGCCCAACTTGCTCAGTTGAAGAAATCATCTCAAATGCCTATGCATGAATTTGTTGTTCATTTTAACAAATTGACACGAAGAATTCCAGTTGTTTCTCAACCTACAACTAGCAATTTGAAGTTTTTCTTTGTCAATGCTCAAATTCCTAAAGTCATATTTCCATTAATGAGAGAAGCCCCAACTACTCTTGCAGTTGCCAAATATTCTTGCTAGAAAAATAAGAATCGAAGCAAGTGAATTTGAAGAAAGTCACCATTCTTACATTCACCTTCTTGCAAAAGGATAGATCCTATAGTACAAAGGTTAGCAAATGAGTTACTTTCCCTCAAAAATAAAATATCTCAAGGCATGTTCTCTGAAGATGCATAAAGGAGGTCTCTTCCAACTATTCCACATAGTGCTATTGTTGGGAATCAATAAAAGTTAGCTTCACTATCTAAGAAGCTTTCAATTGAAGCATCATTAATGAATGCAACATTGAAGAATCATGTATTTGAAGCTAATGATCTTTCTATTCTCTTCTAGGAAAAGGAAGAAGACATATCTGGCAACTCTCATATCTAGTGTATGCAATCTCTGAAGGCAAAAGATGAAAAGATAAGGAAGAAAAAATTTCTTCCAATAATTGTGTCATAAAAGTGGACATTCAAGCAAGTTTGAAGCAAGCTGATAATGATGTGTTTGTGTCTCAAGGTCATGAACTTGGGAACACTTTGTATAAATGTTTTATCCTGGAGCTTGAAAATGAATTTCTCATAAACCATAAATACTTTCCCAAGTCAAAAGTTTGTGAGCAGTATGTTAAGGCACACAGTGTAGTCATGTCATTACTAAAATCATATGAGAAAGGTTTTCTTGATCATTCTAAGTTGTTGGTGATTAATGAACTAGTAAGACAAGTTGTAGTTGGCAAGAAGAACTCAGAATTTGTTCGATCAAGAGGATGTCCAATTTGACATCTTGCGTGGTTGGAGACTAATGAAAAGCTAGAGATTTCACATGTACCTGAACATGAAAATACCATTCAAGAAGACATAAAAGGAGACTGTTCAGCTCTGGAGGAGCAAGTACAATTCATGGACCTTTCTTGGAGCACCTGTATACATGATTCATCTCAAAATGGTGAATTCTTTCATTTCTTCCAAGAGGTGTTACATCAGGCCTTGACATCATTGCTCCAATTGTTCATGTTCCATCTATATGAGGTTACATGTGAACATGCAAGGTACTGCAAGCTTACAAAAAAGAGGTAGCTATTTTATTGAACCCAAAAATGGTTTCATCTAAAATTTACATTTTTGGCTAGTTTTAATTAGGTAGGTTTTTCTTTGTTGTTAATAAATGTGCTTGCACATTTTCATTTGATTAGATTTGCTTTTCTTTAGTCACTTTAGATTAGTCTATTTTTTGGTCTCCTGAATCTATATCCCAATGGAATGGATCAAGGCACTTAGAGAGTTGGATTCTATGTCACTCTTTGTTTTCAAGAACAAACAAGTAACATTCTCCAAACAGAGCCAACTGTTGTCCTGCATTTTGTCACCACAAAATGTAGGTAACAGTAACATTTTTATGAGTTAAATTTCTTATTCAATTAGTTAATTTTGATCAATCAATTAACTCCAATTGACGTAACTAATTGTTTTACTGAAGGGTTTCGTCAAGTCTTTTTTGTTTTTTCTACTTACTGAGCCTATGCTTAATTTTTGAGGCCTGCAACATCCTTTTCTTCATTTTTGAGTGTGTGTTTGTCAATTATTAGTCCTTTGGTTTTTCTCAACTCACTTCTTTCAGTTTTCCCTTTGATTTGATCTATCTTAGGGCTTAATCGGAGTTGGCAATTAAAAGATATGACCAATTTAGTACTCAAAAAGTGGACCTTTTTTATGCAACTACACAAATTAAAAGTACTACGTTATATTTTTAATTTGACATTGACATTTTGAAAAATATAACTTAAATTCATTTTATGTTATTTTTTTAAGTTACTTTATCATTTAAATTCTTATTTAAAGTAACTATAGTGCACTTTATGTTATATTTTTTAGTTGAGTTTTCTTTCTAATTTTTCACTTAAGTGAATATATTAACTATATAGTTTAATTTAATTTTTGATATTTAAATCAAATGTTGTAGTAAATATTGCTTATTTAAATGATATTTGCACATTATATTATTAATATGATAATGTAAATATTAATTATGTCCCATTTAAGTGATATTTCATCATAGTTAAATTGACATGTGCTAAATCAACCACTTAAGTTGTCCGCAACATGTAAATATGTAAAATATACAATCACACCTAAAATGTCTAATTTTGATGACAATGCATGTAATCTCAACTAAAATATGCAAAGACATCAAAAAGTTGAGATGTTTATGTCTTATGTGTTTGCACCCAAAAGGTGCATTTTAGGCTTAAAGACATTTTTAAAACATGCATATGCACCTAAAAGGTGCGTTTTGGCCTTTGGCTTGAAAATATCAATTCTTAGTTTATGTAATTGCACCTAAAAGGTGTGTTTGGAAAATGAGAAATGCAAGTGCATCTCCTAAACCCATTTTTGGGCAAAAAACATGTTTTTAAAACATGCAATAGCACCCAAAAGTGTGTTTTGGCCTTGGTAAAGCCCATTGCATGTTTTTAAAACATGTAGTGATCTCTAGAAGATGTGTTTGTGTAAGAATTTTCCTTAGGGAAAAATTTACCTAAGAACTAAGGACTCAAACACAAGCACAACTGTAGACCAGAAAGAGAGAGTATGATCAGAATGATAATATATTCATTCAATATGCATTAAGGGTACACTAGGAGTGCCTATATATAAAGGCCTCTGAGATACATCTAGAATGCCTCAGAATCAACTACATGATAAGTCATACAACTAGGCACATGCCTACTAGATATGAGTTATACAATTAAGCATGGAAGTAAGTGGGATGATGTGAGGATAAGCCTACAATGGTGTAACATGCAAATCAATGTTGTAGACAACATGTGCTAAAAAGGGAGTGTGAATAACTATGTTGTCTACATGAAAACTCAATGAATGATGCAAACTCTAGTGTTGTAGACACCATGTGCTGAAATAGAGTTGCGTACTTCTGTGTTGTCAATATGACAACTCAAAAGGTGCACAAACTCCTAAGTGTCTCACAAAATAAAATAATAAAATAATGCAATATAATAAAATAATGCATTAACCTAAGTAAACTTAAGTAAGTGTAAATAGTAAATATGTATTTACACCAAAACCACCCCTTAAGCTTACGAAAAATAGGATGAAATGCAAGATGGGTCCCGACTACTAGGCCATATTAGGTACCCATGTACATAATGAAATGCAATCTCTCATAAAGTAGAGAAAGAGGGAAAACCTCATGGGAAAAGCCCTCCCCCATAAAGAGAGATGAATAGGGATGCATGGATGGATGGAGTAATCAAGACCCCCCCATTACAACATACATCCAGTATATACAAAAGTGAAGAATGAGAGACACAAAACCTTAGAAGAGGAGAAAGTCCCCCCATAAGAAAAAAGAGGAAGAAAGACAAGGTAGTCCCCTCCCCACCCCCCCAAATGAAGAATTCCTGTCAGTGAAAGCCACTCCAAGAAAGAAGTTGGTCTAGCAATGTAGAATGATGTTCCTTCCCTTTGGAAGAAACAATGGCAAAGGTACAATCCTGAAGATGTATAGTAGTCCTAAAACCTGCTCAAGTATCCCTATGTTGATGCTGATGTTCGCCCCTTCCAATTGTGCTAAAAAGAACAAATGCAGATCTGGAAAGGATATCTGTTGAACCTGTCCCAATGAACCATATATCTCCTCAACTAACAAAGAGACCTCCAACAACTTCTGTTCATAAGGATCCACAATCATGCCAACTTGTAAAGATTGATCATGTAGAGAATGGACATGAGGGTCAGAGTGAGCCCTCACAACAACTATAAAAGGATCATCTTCATCAATGAGAAGATGTAAGTCCTCAAGGCTATCTCTCAAGTCTGCAATGTGTAACTCCACAAACAAACTTGCAACATCTTCCATGTAGTCATCAATTGAGGTTGGAGCTAGAGTTGGACCTTTCACTATGGCAATATAAGCATGTGGACTATACTGATGATGTGACCTCTCACTACAACTGTTGATAGAACCCCATGTGTCTAAATCTATTGAAGCACTATTGCTGGTGTCACTATCAGTTTCCACTGTGTATGAAGTGTAGAGAGGAGTAGAGGATAAGCTGGGTGAACTTTCCTCAAAGTGAACATCCTTCTCCACAAAAATCTCATGTGTCTTTGGATCCATAAGTCTATATGCCTTTGCATTGTCTTCATATCTGATGAAAGTACAAGGCCTAGGTGTCAGTGCCTTGCATCCCTTGGAAGATAGGTTTTCCCATGCTAGACAACCAAAGACTCTGAAGTGACTCACAACTAGTTTTCTACCACACCATGCCTCAAAAGAAGTCTTCCCATCTAGGGCATTATGAGGAGACCTATTATGTATGTGAGTAGCACTCCTAATGGCTTCAACTTCTAATGTAGGATCAAGAGACTTGGATTTTATCATGCAACTTTCCATGGATTTGAGAGTCCTAATGTTAGTGGATTCTAAAGATCAATTCCCTCAACCTTGAAAAAGTCTCTAAGTCTTCAGTCCACATATCTGTTCTCATTGTCCACTCATAGAACTTTGATGGCTTTCCTGGATTTATGTTCAACATAAGTTTTGAAGGCTTGAAGCTTATGAACCACTACACTCTTATGATGAAGGAAGTAGATCCATGTGAATCGTGAAAAGTCATCAACAAAAATAAGGATGTAGTGGCCTTGGCTGACTAAAGTCACTACAAAAGGTCCTGCTAAAACCATGTGAACCAACTGGAGAACAACTAGTGCTCTAGAAGACTTCTTTTTATCATACTTCTCCTTGAGATGCATATCCATTGAACATGATGAACACTCACCCTTAGAAATGTTGATTTTAGGTAGACCTTTGACCATGTGTTTTGAGGAAAGTTGTTGAAGATGGCGGAAGGCAAGGTGACCAAACCTCTCATGCCATAATGTGAATTATGAATGTGAGTGAGTCAACAAGGCTTGAGAAGGAGACTTAGGCACAAAGTGGGAGAAGGAATAAAGCCTCTTGTCATCATTGACTTTCTCCACTACAACCGATGAATCATGTCTAAGACAGTGCACCATCACTGAATCTGGAAGGAACTCAACTTTGTGACCATCTCCAAGGTGAGTGATTTGGTAAACTTGGAGGAGATTGGAGCTAAGGGTTGGAATGTAGAGAACATCTTTGAATTTCCTATTTTCCATTTCCATGTGTCCTTTTCATTCAACTTCCATTTTAGTATCATCTCCCATGAAGATGTGTGGTACCTATGACTACTTCAATGAAGAAAAGTCTTCCTTTGAAAACCCATATGATAGGAGGCACCTGAGTCAAGTATCCATTCCGTTGAAGAATTTGTGTTTTCCATAAGTGTTTGCCCTTTTCCCTTCGAAGAGGTTGGAGTTGAATCCTTGGAAGTACCTAGCACTTGAATCTTGTTCTTCCTAAGTAGATTTTTTAACTAATGAATTATTTTAGTCTTGCAATGATTCTCATCATGATTTGACTTTTTGCAGTATACACAAAAAAATTTGTCCTTCTTTTCATTACTTCCCTTCTTGTTGGAAGAATAATTTCCTTGCTATGAGGAGGATTGTTGTGTCTCAGATTGTAATTTTTTCTTCCACTACTTCTTCTTATTGTTGCTAGAATTTTTCCCTCCTTGACTTGATTGGTGCTCATCACTAGCCACCAATGCTTTTTTCTTTGATGTTGTGAGAAGTCCTAAATCCATCAAGTGAGATTGTTTAACAATCAACATATCTACGAATTCATCAAACGAATGCTTCTAGTAAGCAGTTCCCATGGTCAACTTGTGAGTATTAAAACTTGAAACAAAGGAAGCATACTTTGAAGGTAGCCTCTTTAGGATCTGATGAATCAACTTGTCATCCTTCATGGGATTTCCACAATCTTTAAGAAGTGCCCTATACTCATTGGCTTTTTTGATGTAATCCTAAATTGTGTCAAAGTTCTTTGGATCCAAGAGAAGTAGATCATCCTCAATCTAAAATCCTTTTTCTTCATCCACCTTACCATACAATGATTCAAGTTTGCCCCAAGCTAGTTTGGATTCTATGAAACTAGTAATGTGAAAGAAGAGATCTCTATGTACACAACTCCTGATAATTCCTAAAGCCTATTGGTCTTGTTTTTTTCATTCAATGAGTTCTTTAGCATCAGTAGGTTTGGTAATTGTACCATCAACATAAAGACTATAACCTTTTTCCATTAATCTACTCCATGCAATATCTTTCCATGTAGAATAATTGCATGAAGCTAGAGGTGGACATTTAAATGAACCCATGATGCAAAAATGAAAAGAGCAGAAAAGAGAGACACAAGAACATAGTACACCCCCCCCCCCCCCTTTTCACTCAATCAAAAGACCCCCCCAAAAAAGATGCTTTTGGCACTTTATAAGTAGTGCGTGTAAAATGGGCCACTTGTCAAAATGAACAAAGTGGACTTTCTAATTTTTCTTTTACAACTGCTTTTCAGGCCCAAATCTATCACTAAGCAGTGTAGCTTAGATGTACAATAATTCTAAAAGGTAATCAAAGCTTTACAATGCAAAAAAAGCTCTAGTTTTGAAAGTGAGAATTTTGTCCACACAACCTAGAATCTTACTATAGATCTGGAAAGTAGACAAAAAATAATGCACTTTCAAAAAAAAATAGAACATGAAAAAGTGACCAGATGAGCCTATACAGAGTGTTTGAAGTTGCAAAATACAGGATTATGCAGGTACAGTTACCAAAAAATACAATTTTAGAAAAATCCTTGCACCAAAACCATAAAATAACACCACCACTCAAAAGTTTAAGAAATTCTACCCAATTTTAAAAAAACATTGCACCTAAATCAGAGTTTGGATGACCAAGTTATGGGCTCACAAAGTCAAGCTACCAAATCAAAAAGCAATCTGGAGAGGGGTCTGGCAGGAAAATTGTTATCTTAAATTTGATGGTCAAACAGTCATCACCGCAGTTGAAAATTGCTTGGGAATGAAAATTAGATGGTTGTCAAATTTTTCCCAGTAAAATGATGACATCAGCAAAAAATTAGCAGCTTGGGGTGATGTGGTAGTATGAACTACTGACATGGCACATGGTATGGTCATACAAACTATATGGATCTATATGAAAATGATAGACATGGCAAGTGACATGTCACAACATGTGGCATATGGCCAGGTCTGCGTGTTAATGACATGGATGGCTTGTTGTTAGCTTACTAGACGTACTATGCTGACATGTGGTAGACAAAGATTGGTCTGTGTGGTGCTCATGTGGCATAGGCTGGGGTGGGCACATGTCTACTTGTGAGGACACTGCATGTACACTATGGAATTCATTATAGAATGGCTAGAATTTGAGTCTGTAGGCTGGAATATTCTACTGTCGGGGGAATGGAAACTATCGTGCTGGAGATATAGGTCTACGATCATCAGTTTTCAAATTCTGGTAAACAAAATTTGGTGGGAATTGTCCCACTTGTAATGTGTGGAGCGCCTGCCTAGTGTTTTAAAAGAATAACCCATGGGTGATAAAACAAAGCACGAGCTAGTTGATGGAGGGTGCCTTATGTATCTGCCTAGAAATATGTGAATGGCTGGCGAGCGTTGTTATAGACACCGAATTTGAAAGGGCCATGATCAGTGTATTTGTTGAGGAGGAATTTAGTAAATTTGTCTAGAATTTGTATGGTACAGCTACAAATTAAATATTCTTCTATGTAGGGCTAGGATCTGACAACCCGATATCTACAAAAAAAATTCTCTACCACTTGCCCAGAGGGAAAATTTTTTTTGGAGTAATACAAATGAAAATAATGTAGAGAAAAATAAATTACAGACTTGAAAATAATTAATGAGATCTGCAAATAACCAAACCCAAACTACAAATCGGGGCCTCCGGGTGCTAATTTGTAAAAAAAATTTGCCTCACAATCAACTTTGGGCTAAGGTAGCCAAATTTATAGTTGATCTTCACCGAATCAACATTTCGGATGCAATGGTGAGGTTAGATCTACTTCTGGATGCTCCCAATTTTTGTAGTACTCTGGATTTAACCTGAGGTGCTAAAGCAAAAATGGTCTCAAATGGCTATGTGATGAGAAAATCTCCAATCTTTGATACCATGTAAGAATTTTCCTTAGGGAAAATTCACCTAGGAACTAAGGAATCAAACACAAGCACAACTATAGACCAGAAAGAGAGAGCATGATCATAATGATGATATATTCATTCAATATGCATTAAGGGTACACTAGGAGTGTGTGTATATAAAGGCCTCTAAGATACATCTAGAATGCCTTAGAATTAGCTACATGATAACTCATACAACTAGGCACATGTCCACCAGATATGGCTTATCCTCCATTAAGCATGAAAGTAAATGTGATGATGTGAGGATAATTCTACAATGGTGTAACACGCAAATCAGTGTTGTAGACAACATGTGCTAAAAAGGGAGTGTGAATAACTGTGTCATCTACATGACAACTCAGTGAATGATGCAAACTCCAATGTTGTAGACACCATGTGCTAAAATAGAGTTGTGTATTTCTGTGTTGTCAACATGACAACTCAAAAAGGTGTGCAAACTCCTAACTATCTCACAAAATAAAATAATAAAATAATGCATTAACCTAAGTAAACTTAAATAAGTGTAAATAGTAAATATGTATTTGCACCAATAGTTTGGGTCTATGTAACATATTTAAAACATGTAATCACACAAAAAAGGTTTGTTTTGTAATCAACTTCATGCATTTACCCTTCTAAAACCTGTTTTTGAAGATTAGAGGCAAAAACTTCATGTCATTGGCCTCCAAGAACCCATTTTTGGTGATTTTTCTTAGATTATTCCATGGAATGACTTGAAATATTTCTCTCAAGAGGCATTTTTGCATCCTCGTGCATTCCTAGGCATTTGACAACCTCATTCATGCTAAAAATGTTTTGTTTCAGCCTCAGCTGGAGCCATGTTTTGGACAAAAACACCTAGATTTGAGCCTTTAAAATTTATGTGTTTTCCAAAGGAGGGGTCATTTTGGATTTTTTTTCATTATAGATGACATTGGAGTGCATGTTTATGCATTCTAAGGTGAAAATTGATCCATGTAATGCCCTTTTAGAACTACATTTTTTATAAAAATGGGTTTCCTTTCTTGCATTTTGCCAAAAACATTTTGTGTTTTTGAATTTATTGATCATTTTTTTAGGCACACACATGAAAAATGCCTCCTTAGATGCTCATTTTGAATTCTTCTTTGCAAGGTTGAAAATATCCAAGTTTGTTTAAGAATTTCTCAAAGATGGAGTTCATTTCTCCTTCATTTTTGGCACACAATCTTCAAGTAAGTGGATATTTTCCTTCTTGCTAATTAATTCATGCTTATCTTGCTGATTTTGTGCATGTTTTAGCTTGATGTTTTACACTTGTTGATTTTGATGCCATGCAAAGTGATTTTTCCCTTTAAAAATGATGAAATGGTTCATTTTCATGTTTTATGTTTTTTCCCAAACTCCAAATTTGAATTTTTATGTTGAAGTGGTTTTCTTGTTGACATGTTTGAGTCTTTTGCCAAAGGTACATTTCCTTTTTGTGTTTGTTCTTGTGCTTTTCATGTTTGCATTTTGATTTTTCTTTATTTTGAAGAAATTGTAGGTTCTTTCCCAAGAACTTGAGCATGTTTCATGTCATTGCACCTTCCATTTCATGCAAGAGCATTCTTTCCATTTCCATCTTTCCATGTCACAACACTTCACATCTCATTCTTCACATGTGATTACATGTATTTCCATCTATCATCCGCATGTACATGTAATCTCATTTTCTATTTCCATTTCCACTCATCTTACTTTCCGAGTCCAATCCTATGTCATGTGATTCATGAAAAGTCCTTTACATGTAATTGCATCTTGAAACCATGTTTTTGACTAAAATTAATTGGTAAAAGGTCAAAAAGTGTCATGTGCATGTTTTCCCATCTACTTTGACTTTACCTTTCCTCAAAGACATCTATCAAACTCACTTCTTATCAAGGCACATTGCATTCTTTCTATTGGGATTCAAAATTGAAGCCCAGATTTTGAGTACCATTGAGAAAATTAAGTCCTTAAATGCTTTTAATGCACGTGTACCCGACTATACTTTTGAGCCCTATGAGGTGTTAAATATTTCTAACACCCTATATTCAATGTGTCTATGCATCCCATGAAGATAGACTATCATTTCGAGTCATTTTGTGAAGTCCTATTTTGAGCAGTTGTCAAATCTGCATTTTTTTGTAAGTGTCAAACAATGACAGGAGGTTGTGTTTGCAATCAAATATCTTGCACCCAATAATGTTTCATGACTCACCGTTTTGGGAATTTTTAGTGTCCATACAAGAGAGCCTATGTTTTAGGTTTTTAGTTGTTTTAAATCTGTTCGACTAGATTTTGAATCCCTCAAAGTTGGTCATTTATTTCTATCATGCTGATGTGAATTGTTCTAAATTCTGGGAGGTCCTGTTTGACCTATTATAATTTTGACCCAATTGACTAAAATGATCAAATTCCTTTTGTGTTACATTTTAGAGGTCGGAGACTTGCTATGTTTCAATTTTGAGCTTATGACAAATCTGTTTGATCAGTTTTGAAACACGATTCCAAATGCAATTTCTAACTTTTACTCATATCAAGAAGTGCACATCTGTCAGTACCCCTATTCGTGATGTTATAACTTGAAATCCGTGATAGGTGAGATCAAATGGATTATACCATTGTGTTGTACTCCAAAAATACTTTAAGTGTGCCAATTTTCAAGCCTTGATGGATCCATCTGCACACTTTTCCAAGTCAATTCCATTTGCAAAGAAATGCTTTTCTGACATTGTTTCCATTCTGCAAATTTGAGTAGCCTACTTTAACCATTCACCAAATGCATCTTGTTATTCATCATGAGCCCTAATCACAAATTTATACTCTCCTCATGATAATGAACCAACGCCCTAGTTTTCATTCTCCCAAGTGTTAGTTTGTCTAGTTTTCAAAGCCAAATCCGAACCTGATTTATTGTTTTCTGACATATTTCCATGTAGGCAATTCTAAAAGGGAAACTTTGAAGGTCAATATCTTTTGACTGAGAATTTTCCAAGAGATGAGATTCGACAGGGTGAGAATATGTGGAACAAAGAATCAGTATGTTAGATTTCAAAGCTCAATCAGGTATTTTGGTCAGTTTTTAAAGCCAATCAAAGGAACTCCTCATGCAAAATTGATAGTTTGAAAAAAGATGTAAAACGAGCTTCAAATTCATTTTCAATGGTCAAATTTGTTTCAAATTAGTTCCAGAGGATGAATGAGTTAGTTTTGCAGTTCAGTTGTTTGGAAATGAATTTTTTTTTAGCTAGACCCATTTTGGGGCCTAACTGATGTTATTAGTTCGATAAGGCATTATGAGATTTGCAAGATAACATAAAAGGGGATTAAAATACCATAGTCAAATGATGATGTAAATGGTGTTAATATGATTGGGACATCATGGTAAGCTTGTCATGACCCAACATTGAAGATGTTTATTTCAAAAATGCATGTTTTCTTTTTCATTTTGAATTTGAATATGGGGTAAAAGGGGCTTGTTATGGCTATAGATTAGACAAAGTGCATGTTTGATTAGAATTCACACATTTCCATGATGTTCCCAAGTATTCATCCCTTATTTTAAGAGGGAGAATTGCAACTATCGCTTCCAATGAGCTCTGTCACATCATCTTTCCACAAAGGGTTGATTATGCAGTAATGTAGCAGGAAGATTGAGACATCTAGAATATGATGGTGTGTATGCTTGAATAGGTTAAAATTAATGTCTCATACTCATTATGATCAGTTTTGGAAGGATGGAATAAAGAACAAAGAAGACGCCCACTTTCCTCATACATTTAAAGGAGATACGATTTTCTTCCAATATATTGCAACTTTTGTGATGGGAAGTCAAAGGATATAGTTTTCTCCCCTTGCAAAAGGGCATAGACTAATCTCAACAACTATGTCTTCCCTTGCCTAAGTTCCCTATGCCAACATCAAATGTCAACTGTCATTATAATTCCAAGATAATCTAGGTGTTGCATGAAGAGGAGGCATCCACATGATGAGGAACCAAGGAAGTCTAATTGCATTTGATCTTGTGTGTGTCTAACTTAGCCACAGTTTGTACAAGACATAGCAGAAAAGAAAGCCTCTACTAAGCTTACAAGAGGCATAATGAAATGAAATGGGTGATATTGCATGCACAAACAAATCAAAGACAAAGGGGCTCATGCCTGAAATGTAGAAACAAAGGCCCACATTTTGAAGAAGGTCTCAATACCAAAGACAACCACCTCTCTTTCATCCTCCATAGCATAGAATTCTACACAAGAGGAGGGGGTAGAGCATTAAGGAAAGGAGCCATAGCAACAAAATAGAGCACCAGTTAAAGTGTAGAGAAGCTGCTGGTTGAGGGGAAGGAATCCACAAACCTTGAGGAGGATGCCACAGAGGAAATTTTTTGCACAAGGTGCTTTTGCTATTTCTTCCTTGACATGATTGCCATACTTCACTCCCACTACAACCTTCTCCTAGTTCACAAAATTAGAGAATCCCGCATTCACAAATTACACCTCACAAGTTTCAAAAGGAGGCATTAGAATGTCCAATGGAAGTGACTTCTTTGAATTTGCATTAAAGTTTCATGCTTGATGTTCTTGCAATTGTAATCCATGAATGATTGTAGAGGGGCATCTCATGCCATGGTAGCTAGGCATTTTGCAAGTGTGGAGTATTGTTTGCATCGTTCTATTAATGAATGGTCACGTTTTTGTTATGGAGGAGTGGAGCACCTTTTAAACCACAAATTTTCTAAACTTTGGTTTATCCCACATTGTCTATGTTGTTAGCTTTCAAACCATTTAAATACAATATCACATAATAAGGTTGTTGTCTTTAAGACAACACATTTTGGAAAGGCCAAGCTCATGCGTGGGGCCTGTGGTCGGCCAGCTGGGGGTTACTGTGGTTAAATTTTAAACAAACCAACTCATGCGATGATGTGGCAAGATCAAAGGCATGATGCATAGGATTGTGCCACATAGCATATCCTGTGGTGGATGCTTCCCTGCTTGGGAAAGTTTCTCGATAGTTAAGTAAACCAAGCAAGCACCAAGCTGCCATGTGGCAACGGGCCTCGTAGTAGATGTTGTGGCACCAGAATATCAATATCAAGATAGAGGCATCAGATCGTGCCACATGATAAAATGGATGACTGACATTTCCCACAATATGGATTTGCACAGAGGATAATCAAAGCAGGGAAGTGCCAGGCCACCACATGGCAGCGAGTCCCAAGTGATGATGACATGGTAGGGGCCAGTACGCGCGGTGACATGGAAGTGAGGTGACACTCTAGTAACCAATGAGAGGCTACCATGTGGCAATGCCTGGTGGATCATTAAGAGGCTACCATGTGGTGTCCAATGGGTGGTGAATGTGCAAGCTTGAACCAATTAGGTGCTACCATGTGGTAGCTCAGTCAAACTTGATTGACCCCAAATTTCAAGGGGAAAGAAAAAAATTAGTATGATTCAAAAAACTATTTTTAATTGTTTTAGAAATGTGGCACGGTTAGAGATTTTTAAAATACAAAAATGATATTTTCTAAAATCTAAACTTTAGACTTTTTTAAATTTTTGAAAATTTAAAAGTTGCAAACCAGATAGTTTCAGTAGGGGTATGTTTTTCAAATTGACTTTTAGGGGGTTTCTTGTAGGTGAATATGGGCATATTATATATCACTAGAATTGGGAGAAGATGAACTTTCTAATTATGAGGTTATTTTTTGCACAAGTGCTCATTGGTTCAAGTTATAAGCAAAAATGGTAAAGTTTGGGGCCTTCTAAGTGAAATTGGAAAAAATTGAAAATGTAGTTATAGGCTTGGTAAAACATGGTAAAAATGTATTTAGGGTTGAATTTGGTTACCATCAATCAATTTAAACTCAGATTTTTATGAGCATTTCATGAGGTTTTTAGATTCCGAGCAAACATAATGGTTTTCATCATTGAATAGGAGATCTTTCAAGTTAGTTACAGAATATTAATGAAAACCAAATCAGATCAAAGGGGAGAGAGAAAAAAGAGGTTTTGCAATTGCAAGGGATGGAATTTCAAGTGGACACATGTCATCTTCAAATTAGATCTGGGAATTCACTTCTTCTCTATATCTTTTTTTCTCTCATCCATTGTAGGGGTTGGTTGTAGTTTTTGGAGAAAAAATGACTCATTGCTATGATACCATGTGTGTTCCAATCTAGAGTTTGCTCAGATCTATGAAACCAATGTTCTAGTCTTGATGTGTTCCCATTACTATGACACCACATTCTTTAACATATTCTCTCTTGTATGAACAGTAGTAGTGAAGAGAATAGATAAAGTTCAGATCTATTAGGTGTTTCTATGTTTTGATTTCATGCATTTGAATGTATTGTTTCAAAGAAATGAATACAAATGAGCCAAAATTTCTTTAGTTACATTCTGATTCTCATCTCTTATCTCAGTAATCTATAGTCTTATGTGATCTAGGAACAAAGAGTTGAGATCCATTTGCATCCCTTTAAGGTTGTATGTCATATATGTTTTGTTGTTGGAACAAAGAGCCAAGTAAATGCTTGATGTGTTTGATAGGGTTGCTAGTTATTTGAGAAGGATATTTCATGAGAATGAGGTCTTAATGAACACTAATGTTTGATTCACAAAGTGATAGGATAGATATGATGTCTTGGTGTATGGAATATCTCCTTAATATTAAAAATGTATGTATTTTATTCATGGAATCGCCCAATAGATAAGGCACTGATCAGCTATAGGATCATTAGTTCTTATTGTTGCATATTTGGATTTGTGTTGAATTCAACATCGTTAATCAATTGTATTTCCCTTTCATGTTGAAGAGCTAGAATAGAATGCCCTCACTCAGCTTATGAATTGCATTATCTTGCACTTAGCTAATGCAGATCTATGTTATTGCATAAGTATTAGGAGATATAAGGGTTAAATCTATTGATTATAGATTCAAGAATATGTTTTGCACAAGTACCATATAGATTGAATCTAAGGTCCACCCACCTAGGTTCTGTAGAGCCTGAAGTAGAAGAAGTGTCTAGCCTTATAGTTTCCCTGGTGTCTAAAATGGTATGTTGAAAATGGGAGTTAGTTCCCTAGATGTACCTTATTCTCATCAAGGTAATTTGAAACCTATAGCATTTCAAAACACCAACACATTCCTTCCATATGCACTTACACCTCCATGAGAAAAATACATGTCATTCCACTTCCCTTGTCATAATGTGTTTCATCTCATCCTTCACATGCACTTACATGTAAGCTCATCCTCCATCTGCATTCACATGTCATCTCACTTTCCATGCCTCATTACATGAGCATATACATGAAATCCACTTTCTGTATAATGACATCTTGAGATTCCATTGGCACACATTCCCATGCACTTGGCCTTCATTCCTCAAGGCATCTTTATAAGAACTTGTATGTACATTTACATGTCATCCATCTTCCTAATTCCAATTTTAGCCTTTTGTATGTACTTTTTGTATCACATCCAATTCATTGCATATGTTTCATGAATATCTAATCAACACTTCGAATATATTGTTCCTCAAAGATCCATTTTGTTAATATTCTCATGGAGTCAAAAGCCATATCTTCTAATGATGGATTCAATCCCATTGAAACTTTTATGTTGAAACAAGTCAAGATATGCCAAGATTTCTATAAAGAATGAAGACATCCAGTAAAGATGGTGTGCTTTGAAGTGGTAGTTTTTATGGTTTCCATTTTGCCAATGGTTGTCTAAGAACCAGAGTTTGTGATGGAATGCGCCAAGCACTTTTTTTCAAAAAAGAAGAAGAAAAGTTAAAGGTTTCAATGGAAATTTGTTTCGAGTTTACATCCAGACACCATTGAGAAGGTATTCAAAGTGTTGAAGACTCCAGAATGTGCCAATCTACAAAGCATAATTCACAACAAACAAGAAAAAGATTGATCACGTCAATTTTTCAAATGACAATAGATAATTCATCAAAGAGAGTCAAAGAATATTAAAATATGTAACGTCATGGTTATCAAGGTGAATGCAGTGGCATGAAATACAAGAACTCCTAATCATGTTATCTTCCAGAATTGCATCATCAAGTATAAGACCTTTACCGACAAGCCACAAGATTGATTCATTCAAAATCATTAGCCTCAATACTTTCTTCTTCTTCATTCATGTTTGTGGTTGGAGATGATGCATTGGATGAAAGGATGTAATTACATGTAATGCGAGTTGCATATGCAATTGCATATAACACAATAATTTCTCTTTTAGTTAAACTAGGTCAAAGTTGGTTGAGTTTCTCTCTCTTTTTTATCCATATTTTTCTCAATTCTTGTGCCTATATAAAGGAGTGCTCCCTCATTGTAAAAATCATATTTTTTTGTATGCAAGAAAGATTTTCTATACTTATGCAAGCATAACTTTGATTGTGTAGTGCAAATTTGGGAGAAAAGTGAATAAAAGAAGCAATTAGATTCGAAGCTTTGACTGGAAGCAATTGTGATAGAGAAAATTAGAAGCTTTGAGTGTAATTTGTGCCTACTATCTTTTATTGAATTTTAATGTTTTGTGTTCAATAATAGAGCGTAGTGAGTTAAGAAGAAATTGTAGCTAAAGCTTTGACTATTAGAATCTGAAAAGATTAATAACCCAAAAAACTAGTGCAAAGAGTAAATATCTAAACTATGAATGCAAATGATACAAAATCAAAATAGCATCATAGAGTTAGTCTCCAAGAGAGTAATGCAAATGCTTGGAAGAAAAATAGCATTAAGAGGATGCAAAAACAAGAGATGCAAATACAAGCCAGGTAGCATGCTTATATAGGCTAGGAAGAGGGAGGAGGTGGCAACACCAACCAATGAGGAGCAACCATCTATCGGACTAAAGATAGCAAAGTATCTTCCTAAGATAGCTAATGGATGCTCACATGTAGGAAGGTGACACCTCACAACCATTCACCTAATAAGACATGCTTTATTAACCTAAGCGAGATTATTAAAAGTGTAGGAAAAACCTAGCAAAATAGGAGAAATAAAAAACTACACTAACATTGACTGGGAGCGATTGTGGTGAAACATACACTAGAAACTTTAACTGTAACTTGTATTTCCATCTCAAATTCATGAAAAATAGTTCAAATTCTCCTACTTCTAGAATTCTTTATGCCCCAATGGTATAGGTTTTTCTTATAGAATAGATTTAAAAAGGACCTAGAGCCAAATCAATAGACTTTTAGCTAGCCTTTGAGTTAGTGTTGGTTTATCGGTATCACTGTTTCCATCTTATATGTAGAAGTGTAGTTAGAGATTTCACCTTTCCCATTAATCACTCCATCGATAAGTGGATTCTTTCCTCAAAGTTTAGAGGAAAGAATATTAGTAACACTCTTTTTACAAAAATCTCTCAAATTCTTGCTTACCTTGGGTTGATTGAAGGAATGATGAGAAGGGGGAGCCTTCCCTTTAAGATAAGAGAGGCTTTGTCCCACACACTATAGCTGGTCATCCTACTTTGTGACTAGATTTTACCCAAAACCATTAGTTACAATATATCCACCCAACAAATATCATATATTAGGGTTTGATTTCTAGTTTAAAAGTGTTAAATAGTTAAAATGACTTAGTTTTTTTAAGCTTTCTTTTTCCTTAATGTGTAATGTTTAAATTTCAACATGTAAATGAAGTTATCTACACTTTATAGGCAAAATAATTTCAAATGAACAAAAGTATAGTTTGTAATGTTCTATTTTACTGATGTTAGTAGTCATTCACTTTGCACTTTTGATCTATCTATACCCTTGTTAAATTGAAGATTTGTGAGTTTGAATTTATATTGAATCCTCTCTAAAGAGGAAAGGCCACGTAATACTTTGAATTAGTCAATAATTTTTTATTTTTTTTGTAACACATTGCTCTTCTTATTTATGTCCTATTTTAGATTTACCACTATGAGTAGTCACTTTTATCCACCTTCTTGCTCACTTTTGTCTTGGGGCTTTCTTGAGTCCTTACAAGCTCTGGTTCAATATGCAATAAAGATGTTTTTGACCATTTCTAAAAAATCCTTGAGGCTACTCCGTATACAACTCCTGATCTACATCATCATGTAGGAATGCAGTCTTGACATCAAGCTACTCCAATTCAAGATCCCATATTGATGTTAATCCCAAAAATATTCAGATGGTTGTCATCTTAACAACTGGTGAGAAGATTTCATTGAAATAAATCTCTTTTCTTGATCAAACCCCTTTATGACTAACCTAGCCTTGTAGAATTTGTTGTCCCCTTCTTCTATTTTCAATTGACATGCCCAATTGTTCTTAAGTGATGTTCAATTTGGTGGAAGAGTAAGAAAATCCCAGGTTTGGTTCTAGATTAAGTAATCTATTTTCTTATGCATTGCAGCATGTCATTGATAATTGTTTATGTCTTTGAGTGTAGCTTTGTAATTTGTGAGCTCTGATAATTTTAAAACCTAAATTGATGGTTCTACTTATTCAACAAATAGAAGCTCATAATCAACAAATTTAGCTAGATTTTTTCTCTCTCTGGTAGACCTCCTCAATCCTTGAATATTTTCTTCCTTCTTAGAATTGCTTCTCTACAATTCATAATGAGGCAGGGGTCCCATGAGAGGGGCTACAACTCTCTTTTCTAGGTACATGTCTCATGAGAACCATTTTGAGGGGTTGAAGGATTATTTGGAATCTTTTCTTCTAAAATAAGAGCCCCATCTTTTTAGGCCTCTATATATGAATGGATGAAAATGCAGTGGGGATAGAAATTGCCCCATGTAGGAAATATTTTTACTACATGTCAAAGATCTATATATTTTATTTTTCATGAAACCAAAAATTTAGAAACAAAATAAAAGATTTTTTTTTAACAAATATTTTATTAATTACAAAGCTCTTAAAGTCAGGAAGATACTTCTATGCTAAAGTACAATATAAAAATCCATAAAACTAATGACGTTTAAATAATCTAAAAAATTCTTAGCAACGACAAATCTATATTTAAGAGACCCCTCCTCCATAGATCCCAACCCCAATCCAGCCGAGGGAACAATACCATGAGAGGAAGTTGGGAAATCCATGCCATCATGGATAGGAGTAATTGATGACATGCCATGCTTTATCACCTGTTGTGAATTCCACAATCCAACTGTGACATGAGAGTGATTGTCTCTAAAGTTGTTTCTTGATGTATGCGAGTCTACTGAAGGGGATTTGATGGGCATATAAATTGTCATGGTAATATTAGATTTTCCTTCCATTCACATTTTTGTGTGTTCTTTTTATCGCCTACAAAATGGAGAGGGGTCTACATTGGAGCACCACAAGTGAGGCTCTTGTGTAGAGGATCTGTTAGTTTTAATGGGATATCATATGCTATATTTTGATTAATTAGGGATTGGATAACATAATCCTCCATAGTTTCCAAATCTATGGCCTAGTATAAAGATGGCATACGTTGAATACCTATGTGGTTTTCATAACTTCATTCTATTTAATCAAACATGGGGACTATGATCACTATCATCTCTATCTTGAGCACTAGTATCATCAAGGTGTGAAGTAGATGAAGAGGACGTAGGGACAAGGCCTAACACTGATGTAGGTGAAAAGTGATTGGTGGTATGAGAGGAGTGCACATTACTATGATGTTTCTATGAATGAGTATTTTTAAGTATTAATATTCTTTACTAGTTCTTGAATTTGAAAACATTAAAATACCTGCTCATTAAAGACAACATTCCTGCTACAAATAAATTTCTTATCAATTTGACTCCAAAGTCTAAAACCAAAATGATCTTCTCCATACCTGAGGAATATACAAAGATGTGATTTGGGATCCAACTTGCTCCTCTTCTTCTTAGGAACATGAATGAAGGCTTGACAACCAAAGATCTAAAGATGTGAGTATGAACCTCTTCTTCCCATCCATTCCTCTTTAGGAATTCTAAAATCCAAGCGTGATGAAGGACTTTGATTGATAAGATACACACATGTATTACAATTTTCAGCCCATATTTCTTTTCCTAAGCCAACACCTAAAAGCATACATAGAGCTTTCTCAAGAATGGTTCTACTGAGCCCTTTCTCCACCCCATTTTCTTGAGGGGCAAGGGGAACAATTTTCACTCTTTGAATACCATTATCTACACAAAATTCACCTCCATTATAAAATTTCAAGCATTTAATTTTGTGACCACTTTGGTTTTCAACAAGAGCTTTAAAAACTTTGAATTTAGAAAATACTTCAAATTTTTGAGCCATCATATAAACCTAACAATCATCAAGGAAAGTGAAAACATAGTTTGCCCCTCCTAAAGAAGTTACCTTGGTAGGACCAAAAACATTTGAGTGCACTAGTTCCAATGGTGTAGTCTTCATGTCATGCACATCTTTCAAGAAGCAAATCCATCTTTGTTTTCCATATAGACAATATTTGTAAACCTCCAAATTTTTTGATTGAAGAACCAATAGTTGACCCCTTTTGATCATAACATCAAGTCCTTTCTTGCTCATGTGACCTATCCTTTGATTCCAAAGTGCCACATCACTCCCCACAACAGTCATAGTACCACCTATTTTGATAGGTCTTTCAAAAAGATATAAACTACCAAATTTATTTACCTTGGCAATAATCATGCAACTTTGGTGACTTTCAAAGAATTTAGAAGAAAAGAGGCATAGTATCCTTGTATAAAGAGCCCACTAACTGAACTTAGATCTTGCTCAATTTGGGAATATGATAAACATCTCTAAGAAACCACTAGCCTCCTTCTTCCAAGTGTAACATAATATCACCTTTACCAACTATTTCACATGACTTGTTATTTCTAAGAAATACATTCCCAATTTGTCCTTCTTGATAATTTGTAAAACATTTTTTCTAAGAGGTGGCATGAAAAGAGGCTTCAAAATCTAACACCCAATAATTTGAAGTGGTGTTGGATGTTGAAAAGATTAAATACTATCATCCTTTTATAGGTTGTATTGGCTTCACTATTACATACCTTTTCTTGTGCCTTATTATAAGGCTGAAAATTTCTCTTTAAGTGGCCATCCTTATTATAAAACCAACATTCTCCATTCCACCTCCTGACTTTGATCTAGTAGCTGATTTAGATCTTCTTCGATTATGATTGTTGCCTCTATAATGACTTCTTGACCTATTCTCAATGTTGACGATGGTTAGAGCATCACAAGATGTAGTCTCTTGGTTTCTTCTTCTCATATCTTTATTGAAAAGAGCATAAGCAACATCATTAAAAACCTATTTAATTTTACTCAAAATTGTAGTACTAATTGCAATCACAAAGCCATCCTAGTTTCTTGGTAACAAACATAATAAGAGAACATCTTTTTCCTCATCATCTTGTGTTACGCCCATCAATTTTTCTTGGCTAACAAGAGTATTAAACTTGTTGAGGTGATTGGACATAATCCCTCCTTTAATCTTGAGATTATGTAACTTTTTCATGATGGAAACCTTATTTGTAGTTGATATCATTTCATGCACGTTTATGAGCTTGTCTCATACTTCCTTTGTATTATTTTCATTCATAACATTGAAGAGGATGTTGTTTGAAAATACATGTATAATTGATGCTTTAGCCTTCTTGTCTAAATTTTTCCAATCTTAATCTTTCATTGGCACTAGTTTCTTTGCCTTTCCTTCCAATGCAAGAGCAAGCTATTGTTTGATAAATAATGACTCCACCTACACCTTCCAAATTTTAAAATTATTCCCTACAAATTTCTCAATTTTCTCATCCTCCATTGTTCTAGAAATTCAACACCAATTTCCAAATAGGACAACTTGTGGTCCAATTAAAGAGGATTGAACAACGATAGTTAAAATAGAAGAGGAATTTAATTAGACAAGTACAAGACACAAATAATATGAGACACCAAATTTATCATTGTTTACCACAACTTGTGGATATGTACACACTGAGCAGAGCATTGTGTTAATGAAATCAAATTTTTTGCAATGATACAACAAAAATGTATTTAAAGATACCATTTACATAACATAATGAAGAGTCTCAAAAATGAAGATACACATAATTGGAGGGAAGAATAATAGATCGTTGGCCTTCACGTCAACAGATCTATGGGAGTTTCCCTTGAATGATAAATTGCCATCATGCCATTGGTCCAAAGGCTCTTTTGGAACAACATTTGTAAATGAATTAAATTGGAGATAACTCTTAGAGGCTTCTTGATATTTGAAGTGGATACTATCAGGCCAATCATTTACTTTGAATCTTCCCTTGCATTATTATACACAAGCATGGAGGGTTCCATTGCAAATTGTAGAGTCTAATTTTTACACTTGCTAACTACATCTTCTTGAAGTTTCTAAATCTTTGTAACAAATGCAAATTGTGCATACTCTATGACCATTGCATTCCATAAGACTATGTTCCTGTCAGGCATTTAGTTATACAACTCATATACCTTCTTCTATGTGTATCTTGTATGCATATCTCCCAAAGAAGTGGCAACTACAAATCTTATTTCTGCCTTCTTCTCAATGTGCCTATACTTTCTATGTACTCCTCCTCCTCCAAAATTTGATACCCCTTATTCCCTACCCATATTTCATGGTTATTTTTCATCTATGTAGAAGCTACCCTCATTGACCTTAATTCATTCATGCCAAGGACCACCAAAGGTAAGGAAAACCATACTATCTTTGCTATGTACCCCATTTGTCTTAGTCCATGATTATATATAATAAATGTTTTTCTTCCTTTCATGTTTTTATCATTCTTTTATCTATTTTGTTCATTTAAGATCTCCACAATAGGTTTGAAGGAGATATGACAACTAATAATCCTGAACTTCTTGTAACAAGAGCTTCTAAGAAGAATGCAAATATATTGTAGCATGATCGCCACATATTAATACCTCTCTCTCTATGTGTGTGTGTGTGTGTGTGTGTGTGTGTGTGTGTGTGTGTGTAGACATACACACACACATGTCTTCCTCTAGCCCCTCTCTCTCTCTCTCTCTCTCTCTCTCTCTCTCTCTCTCTCTCTCTCTCTCTCTCTCTCTATTCTCCCCCTAGCCCTCATACATACATCTCCATCTATCCATATATTCCTATTCTCTACCTCCCACCTCACCTAGAAATTTAGTATCATATTTTTCAAAATTCTAGAAGGATCCATTTACACAATTATGTAACACTTTAATAAAGGAAACAACAAGATCATTGATATAATTTTAAAGCTTGCAGCACTAAAAATTGACATATATGTTCAATTGTAACATGATGTAGACTAATGAAATGTACATTTTCTTAGTTCACACACACACACACACATGTCTTCCTCTAGCCCTTCGCCCTTAGACCATCTCTTACTCCTACCTTATGTGTATTTACCTACCCACTTCTCCACTTTGTTCTTTCTTAACCTGACCCCCTCCTCACCCCTCTCTTTATACCTACTTGCCTATATCTGATTTTGTATCCCCTCCCCCACCCTCTCTCTTTCTCCCACCCTATACACCATTTCCCCCTTGTACTTATCCTTATGTGTCCTCCCCCTAGCCCTCATATATACATCTCCATCTATCCATATGTTCCTATTCTCTCCCTACCACCTCACCTAGAAATTTAGTACCATCTTGTTCAAAATTTTACAAGGATCTATGTACACAATTATGTAACACTTTAATAAAGGAAACAACAATCATTGATATTATTTTAAAGCTTGCAACACTAAAAATTGACATATATGTTCAATTGTAACATGATGTAGACTAATGAAATGTGCATTTTCTTAGTTATTTTATGTTTTTTATTTAAGAAAATTGAAAAGTTTTAATTGGATATAAATTTTCCTAAAATAGATTGGTTCTTATTTTATTTAGTTGCTAATAAAATATTATTATAACTTACATTTCTAACAAAATGTTGAAGTTTGAATTAAATGAGATGTTCAATAATTGAGTCAATTTTATTATTTTCAACATTTTTTGTGTTGTATATTTGTAATTTTAAACTTTAGTTTATTTTTTATAATTTCTCTATTTCAATAGAATATTTTGAAATAAATATTAAAAAAATGTATTTATGTGAAAAATGTTTGAGCTATTACCTTTGTTCAAATGTTTATTAAAAATCAAAAATAAATTATCATCTTAAAATAGAATCCTTTTTTCTAATGAATCACCCACTCACACACATAGATCTTTAATAGTATAATTGACCATATATTTTGGTGTTCCATGAAATAAAACTTTTAATAAATAAATAAACTACAAAAATAAGAGTACAATTTTTTTTTATTAAAAGAAACCAAAATATGGTGGCTAGTCCAGAGAGGTCAAAATGAGGCAAAGCCTCTTACATTACACCAACAACAAGAGGGAAACCAACACAAAGGCGCATCAACCAATACCCTTCTTTAACATTAAAAAAAAACCACCTAAGAAACAAAGCCATTTGGAAAACTAAACTACTAACCCAAGAAAACAATAAATCCAAAGAGTATCCATTAACAACAAATTTACTAGAAGTTTTAAGAAAATCATTATTACCTATGATAATCATATAAATAGTCATATAATAAAAGCTTTTAGCTGTCATGCAGGGTAGAAAGATAATCTTATCAAAATAGATAAAAAGCAAGACCCAAGGGCAAGCCCTCATTCCCCTTTATATTTTGGGGACTTTGGTTTAGATAGTAGAAACCATAGCCAATCATCAACAAGGAGCCTATAGAGATGCAATGAGTTGCTCTCATGTCCATAATTTGTGCCTTTTTCCATTTTTTTGTTGAAAGAGCTAGAGGGTGGTAGCCACAAAGTGCATCACCTTGATAGAGAAATCAACAAGGTAGGTGAAGTTCTTGTCCAACTTAGATATCATCCCATTCATCCTATCAACCTCTTTTCTAATGCTCTTTAACTCCTTAGTCAATGGATCACCATCTTGGTCTTTGATATTATCCTACATAGAAGGCACATCATGAATGGGTTGGGGGGGGGGGGGAGAATTTTATTTCTAGTGGTGGTGGGATTATGAGGAGAGGAGGTGGAAGTATCATTGGCTGCTTGGGTAAGGGGGGAGTGCAATTTTTTGAAACAACATATCTTTGAGTAATTTTTTGGGTGATTTGACACAAAAATGGTGCAAAGCCAATTGAAACTTTTGATTAGAGAAGGTGGCTCATATCTAACTTAGCTATAATGAACTTAATTAGATCATATATTTGTTTGATGTTTTTTTGGTAAAAAAAGAAAATAAACTTAAATTCAATTGTGCCTTTGAGTTGATCAATTGTGTGACATAATTTATACTTTTTAAATCTCCTTTTACTATATATCCTTCTTTAATTCTAATTTTCTCAATATAGCACATCATGTGGATGCCTACATGGTGTGATAATGTTCACAAAAATTCATGAAGCCAATAACTCTTTGAGCATTACTCTCCTTACCATCATTAGTGCATGAAAATATAATGGACCTAGAGTACTATTTGAGTAGTTGTCTCACCATTTACTTCAAAATTTGAAAAGAGAGAGGCTCATTCTAGAACTATAATTTTTTTGAAAGTTTTCTCTTTCTCTCTCAAAAAAGAATCAATAGTCTTTCTTTTATTCTATAATGCTTTGTATTGGCCCATTGTGCACATGGCCACAATTTTTGTTGCAAAGTGACATTTTTATTTATGACAACAATTTGAATTAGTTGACAGTGCCCTTGAAAACTTTGAACTCTTAAGATGATCATTAATGTTCAATTTTTCTTCTTAGACTTTTCATAATTTTTTAAAATAAAATTTATAAGTGCTAATAATGTTAGCATTTAAGATTATATATTTGAATCAAACACTATTATTGAGATTTTTCATCCTCTTTACATAACATTTTACTCATTTCTCAAGTCCATGATGGAAAATTGTTGCATGATCTCTTCTTTCCCATCATTAAGGTCATAGGCCACCCTGCTTTTGTAAATGACATGGTCAGAAGAATGATAGTGAGTGAACTTTTTGAATAGGTGAGCATGGCCTTAGATCTGATGGATGCTACTCTATCTGGTGGTCTGCTTAAGGCTTTATTTTCTCTGAAAGATAAGGAAAAGAAAAAGCAAATGAAAAAAGCCTGGAAGATTTATAAGAAATGTGTGGCTCGGGAGTATAACATGGAAATTTTTTGTCTTTTTGTAGTGAAAGTGAGAAGATTTTTTTGGATGATGTTGTAGCCAAGCTGGCCTCAATTGGTGAGGGGATTGGATACCTCTTTCACTAAGGCTTTGGTTTGTACGAGAGACTCCAACCTGAATCTTTTGTAGTTGTCCTATTGGTTTTTAATATTAAGGGCACTACCCCCTAGGTAAAATAAAAAATAAAAAATAAAAAATCATTTTACCCATTTGAAACTTGATTTAGAAAGACACCTAAAATAAGTACCAAAAATATGTTTTTCTCTATAACATTTGTTTGAGACATATAAAAGAAGAAACAAAACCATCTCATTGTCATGTGCATTTGGTGAAACTTCCTAAGGCCCTCTATTTAATTTCAATTTTATTTCTTTGAACATATTAGTTCTTTTATTATAATTAATTTTAATATTTATAGCACTTTTAATATTATTATTTTTTGTTATATGTATAAATCTATACTATATTTTCAAATTCTATTCCTATAAGACATTTGCACATCCTATAGACATCCTCACACTATGTCAACATCCTAGAGACTCACATTTTTACTCTCTCTCTCTCTCTCTCTCTCTCTCTCTCTCTCTCTATGTATATATATATATATATATATATATATATATATATATATATATATATATGTATGTATGTATGTATGTATGTATGTATGTATGTATGTATGTATATGTACACATATATGTGTATACATATATGTGTACACATATCTACACACACACATATATATACATATATATACACACACATATATATACATATACATATATATACATATACATATGCATATACATATACATACATATGTATATATACATATCTACATATGTATGTATATGTATATATATATGTATATGTACATATATATATATATATATATATATATATATATACATATATGTACATATACATATATGTATACATATACATATATATATACATCTACATATACATATACATATGTATATATACATATATGTATATGTATATATATATATATATATATATATATATATATATATATATATATATATTCACCAATTTGTCCTTTTTTTAACATTTCATTTTAATTTTCACAAATTATATATTTTTAAATTATTTTTTAAGTCATAAGTCTAAACTCTAGGTTTTGTTAAGCAAAATTTTGCTAGTTAATCTTAATGCAATAAGTTGAAATAATGTCAAAATGTAATAAGTCACAAGAGTCTATAATCAATATGATCATTTTTGCTATGAAATCATGTCAAAATGTAATAAGTCACAAGAGTATTATAGGATCGTTTTTACTAGTCTTAGATAGCTTCAACTTGATACTATCAAACTACCCATGACACAAATACAACCCTTTGAGAGTTAAGAGGTAAAATAGAACCTAAAGCATTTACTATACTTAAGACATTAATGTCATAATACCACAATGATAAGATTCTTCATCACATAAAAAACATCTTTATAAACAATTATGGAAACTAAATATTTTGATTCTTCATATAATAAATGTTTATTACAAATTAATTTATGCTTGACTTGTGTGTACTGAACAAAATCATTTATGTGAATGCTAAATAACTTTAAGTTTATATTGTGAAAGCTTGTATCAATACAAATTCAACCTATAAGCAATTAAGACATTCATAAACCTAAATCATTTATTAAATTAAAACATTCATCTTATATTACCATAAAAGTAAGATTCTTGCATTATATTAAAAAACATTCATAAACAATTTTCACAATCAAATATCTTTATATTCTATGCTTAATTTTAAATATTGCACCTATTGCAAGTTTCTTTCTAAATTGATAAATGTTTAATTTGTATATTTAACAAAGATCATTTTTGTAAGTTTAAAATGTTTTATAGAAATGTCTAACCTATAAACAATTTAGAAACAATTACAAACATATATAAACTAAACACATTCATTAAATTGAAGACATTCATTTGATAAAACCATATCTATAAGATTATAGATTATATTAAAAAAATCTACCGACCAAATAGTGTAGCCCCTCCTATTTTATCTTAGTTATTATAGTTACACGTTAGTGCCTCGTTTGTGTGTTGATTTAACCAACTTGGATAGAGAATCTTCCTTCACAAAAATATAAAATATATAACACAATATAGATAAAAACCAAACATCACCTTTAGAAAATATATGTTTAGATAATGTTAATATGATGGGATGACTCAATAGTCAATACCAACCAAAGGAAAGGAAGCACCTCTGATGGACTAGCTAAACTATATAATATGACTTTACTAGCTAAACTATATAATATCATTTGACCAACTAAACTATATAATATGACTAGACCACTTGTTCATAACACTGAACCATGCTCAAGAGGCAGTGTGTGTATCACAATGTAGCTTGGGAGGGGCAGAGTGAATGTAGACACCAATCTGATCAATGGCTGTGCCTTCATGTCCATAGAAACCAACAATCTTGGCACCCATGGGAGAGGCAAATGGTGCACCCACTGGATTGCCAAAGGGCCCAATTGTCCTGGCTATTCCACTCTTGCTGTTCACCACTTTGAACTCTATGGAATTCACAGTTTGAAAAGGGCATGCCAGTAGTCCATCCCCATAATGTCCTTTTATCTGCCCTATGTACTCTTCCTCATAGTTCAAGTTCACCTGCAACATTACCCATGTTATCATAAATCTATATTAAAACTTTGAATAAAATTTTGATAGGTAATGAGTCAAAGTTTAGATTAATTATTATTATTTGTTGAGATTATTTATTAGTATATGTTAAGCTTGAATAGATTTGAACTCAAGATCTTCTAGATGAGAAGCTCACAAATTACCATTGTATTTTAAGTTCTTTCCTTTTGTAACTTATCCCATTTCATAGATCTTAAGCAAAGTGTCTAAAATTGTAAACAAAATTTGAAAAAGACTAATTCAAAGATTTGTGCAATAAAAAGACTAAATGATACTCACTACGACTAGGTCTCCTTCAGAGCTACCATGGGGTTGTGACCAGTGTAGGGTAGTACCAATCACATACTTTGTTTGCAAAGAATAAATGGCCTTTCCATGCCTGATGTGAATTGCAGATATAGCTGATGCAGTGCCATCATAGAATGCTGTACCTCCTAATCCACCCCATGGCCCTGATGTTTGTAATGTTACCTATTCAAAAACCAAGAAAATTAGAACATTGTCGATAGAGATCTATGGAATATAAGCTAAATACATATTTTGTAAATTGTATTATAAGTATGGGATGTTTATGGAAGACAAATAATGACATCTTTATGAATGCTAAATGTATCATTTATTCTTATGAACAGTTCCTGTGAATCACTATTCATGAAACATGTGTTAATGAGTATGACTCAAAAACTACACAGTTAAATCTTGATAGCCATATTACAATCCTATCTATTATAGCTACTTTCATAATACATTGTTTGTTGTTATTGCTACTTTTACATTAGATTGTGTAGAATTCTTCACATCAACATTCTGAGATGTAATGTGATCCAAAACATTAATATATAAAATTTGTACGCAATCTGAATGTAAAAGTAACAATTGCACTTAATATCGATAGATTGTAGAAATCTACTAAGATTAACATATTTTCCAGTTCAAACCAATAGTTATAAATAGACTAAAATAAATAAATTTGGAAAGTAGACTTACAGCAGAGGGATCAAGAGCAGTGTGAGGTGGGCAAACACATTCATGGGATTCATTAGATCCTGCTGAAGCCTTTTCCTCACAAACTACTGCTGCTCTCTGCAGGGAACAATATAATGATCATGGCATTTGTCTTAACTAAACAATCCTAAATAAAAAAAACTTTAATATGAAATTAAAAAAATGCATATTTGGCTTACAGAATAGGGTGCTCCGAGCAGTAGAAATAACATAAGAGGAAGCAGCATTTTTCTCACTAAGATAGGAGCTCAAAGTTCTCTGGTTTGGTCTCGCTTGATTGCTTTGTATTGCATTCATTGTTGTTGATTTATAGCAGTGTAAGAGAAATCTGAAAGCATGGAAAAGAAAATGGGGGACAAAAGAAAAGTAAAGGTCTCTGAAACACAAAACCTCCTGGGTCTACTTTTGATACCATTCCTGTGGGCGGTGGCATTTTTTTAAGCATCTCGAGGCGTCCTTTTGCATAGAAACGTGAAGAGCGTTGGTGATTTGCATCGGAATTGATTATTGTTACTTATGTCTTTCTCTTTATTTGATTATTCTTCCTTATGTCTTTCTCTTTATTTTATATGGCTCTGTGTGAAGATAAGATCTTTAATGTGGCTGGCCATGATGGTATCCAACCAACTCACTACACATAAACATCATAACAGGAATTCCTTTCCCTTTACATTTTGTTTATATATTTTGTTTAGGTTTTGTCGGCTTTACCAATCTCTAGGTGGGCGAAGGATAAGCTCCATGTTTTATATATTTGTGCGTATGTTCAAAATCCACAATTTACATGTCTCATGTGAGAGGCATATTCTCATATCAACGTGTAAAAATATATAGTTAATATTTTGTTGTAGACATTTTCAACTTTGCAAGAGTAGTTTTGTTACATCGTCGTGGTAATCAAGATTATTAAATCCATTATTTCTTTTAGATTTCTTTTTAATAATTTTTCAACTGACAAAGAGTAGTTCAAAGCCATAAAGGAAAATTATGGTTTAATTCTCCAATGCACTTGAGTCACACCCAACATCATTCACCATCTTTTGCAATATTTTGAGTATTGTTTTATTCGAGATTTCACCTTGGTCATTCTCTTGGAGATAGAAGGGGTGAAAACGTAATGTTGGATTTGGAGTTTTTTATAAAGTGTACAAACATTCTAATTTTTTATTTATTTTTTATGGAGGTCAGCCTTTTTCACCTAGTCTCTTTGGTTAAGAACCAAGGACTGAGGGGTATCCATTCCGTGAAATTCACCCAGGGCACAATCTCGGCCTCATCCCTTTTAGATGTTGGGGGCCTTGCACTCAGCAAGACTTGATCCTTGGTGGGCTCTTTGTGAGCCTTTCAACTTCCCCAGTGGACCAAAGGCCCTTTGACAACATTCTAATATTTGAAAGGACTATAATTATTCATAATAATAGATTGTAGGACACTATATCGATATGTAAGATTGTGAGCATGAATTTTGCAATCTAGTTTTTGGTGAGATAGGTGAGGCATATGGCTTTGATCCATTTTGTGAAATGTTTTTTGATATTAAAATAGTCAAAATTAGGGGGTTGACCTATAATACAAAACAAAGGTAGTCTAAAACCAACATACTACCATTAGCTAGATTAACAACAAATTCACACCCTTATACCATTTTGTGAAATGTTATGTGATAGTGATAATGTATTTATTGCTATTGGGAGTGAGTGGATAGATCTTAATTTTGTTAGATATACTTCAATTTGTATTTGATAAACAATGTATCCCTTGAGCTTTCTAGAAGTGACCTCAGACACATTTGTTAGGGTTCAACTTAACATAATATTTTTCAAGCCTACTAAAAATATTGTTAACTATGAAAATAGGGATAGTAATAGACATGATCAAAGCTAACCATGAAGATTATAAAACCATGTAAACTATCCTAAACACCAATAAGACCATCAAGACACAATGCATAACTATATCATCCTAAAAAGTTATCACCGATAATTGGTTTGTATTGCATTCATTGTTGTTATTTTATAGCCATGTGGGAGAAATCTAGAAGAATCAAAAAATAAATGGGGGACAAAATAAAGATAAATGTCATTGAAACATGTCACTTGTTAGATGATGAAGGCGAGGATGTGCACAAAGAATTATATTTTAAAAAAATTCATACACATCTTGAATTATGATTGTCAATGGTGTTGATAGATTTTCACTTATAAGAATTCACATGCCCCTCATTGCCTAAGGAAATTCAATTTTCCTCTTCTTGTTTACCACATCCATTGTTAGTGAATCCATGCTTTTCTAATAAATGATAACCAGGACCATAACAATAAGCCACATTAGAAGGAAACAATGGATCCTCCTTAGTCACTATGTTACCACAACTACATTTCATAGATTCATCATGAGTGGAAGTGTCAAATTTTTTACTAGAATCAAAACGTTGTTTTATATTTCATAAATGAAAGATTAGAAACTCTATACTGTCCAATAAAAGTTGGTCTAAAATATAAGGATCCCTAATCATATTCTAAAAGGATAGTTGTACAAGGAGGATCATTATTAGATTCTTGTTTTTCATTAGCATTTAGACAACTATTTGGTTTAGTATCGACATAAAGAGTGTACATCATATTATTGTCGATAAACTTGAATTTTTTATGAACAATTGAAGAAATAGCATGTATATTATGTAAACAAGGCCTACCTAAAAGAAGGTTGTAATAAAGAGGTCCTAGCATGACATAAATGGAAGTATTCAAGATAACTAGACCTACTTTGATAGGTAAAGTGATGATGCCTAAGGCTTTCATAGAATTCTTATCAAAGCCACGTATAGGAAAATTAATCCCAAAGCCATTATCAATTAAGTTTCTATGAATGAGGTTACCATTGATAAAGAAAATTACATAAGGATATCGTAGTGTTCTTGAATCCGTTTACGAGGAAATCATCACAAGCAACCATAATTTGAGGTGGGATTATAGTAGCATTCATGCATTACAAAAAGGAATTAATGCTATCTTGATTAAGAGGTGTAGTTGAAAGAGTGGTTAAATCTTTTTGTAAGGCTTCATGATATGTAGGGGGAATTTGAAGAAGTTAAAGAGAAATATTAGTGGGGGAATTACATAATTGTGCTACCAAATCATACTCCATTCCAAGATTTTGAGAAAGACGGGGTGGGAGAGGAAGAAAGGTTGTGAAGGTGGGAGTGTAACAGGTTGAGGATTATTTGTTGTATGGTAGGCATGAGACACCACATGATAATCCAAATCATTATTGGGTTCCCCTTAGAAAGTTATGAAAGGACAACCTTTAAGGATTATGAGAGGCTTATTAGGAGGTTTATGAATATTAACAATGTTGACTTGATGAAACTCTTGATTGTTCATAGGGTTATGGCTAGAAGAGAGAGTGTTAAAGAGATTGATATTATCCTCTTTTCCCAAGGAATACTAATTGTTAACTTCCATTAATGTATCACTGAGCTACTAGGAGAAAAAAATGTCCCTAAGAAGAGGGTATGTTTTAGTAGAAGCATAGTCATGTTGAAAAGAAAAGGTATCAACCATGTTATCTTTTTCATGAGAAAGAAAATAGTCAACATTATCTTCTATAGGTTCATCCCAAATGTTAGAGTCATCCAAGAATAGAAGAGAACACACATTTGGAGAGGAATAATTACCCATATCATAGATCCCTCCCAAAAGTAGCATTATAAAGGTTACGAACATCACTAATCACTAAAGGATGATCAACATCATGTTTAAAAAGATGAGCCTCAATGAAGGAATAAACTAAAGTTTCATCAGATACATTAAATGGAATGTCTTCAAGATCATGAAGAGAGATTGAAACTAAATATTATAACTACTCCATTGAAAGGAAATGTAATGATTATGAAAAAAATTCAATCTAAGGATGTAGGATGCAATTTGTTTTTGTATTTTTACAATGAAAATATACAAAAAAAAATGCAAATGCAAGGAGATCTAAATATCATTAATGAGCATACAAAGTATATCTAGATATACAAGGAAGAAATATAACTCCAAAATTAAATAAACAATGGAAAGCATTGAGTTCACAAGAATGATTAAGTGCAAAATAGAAGCACTCAATGAGATGTACAAGACTCTCACTTTCCACTAACATTCAATATGAGAGAAAGAGGGGCTTCCAAAGATAAGTCTCATAATCACCCAAGTTAGATTAGCAAAAAAAAGGTATGATGAAGGGATGCCAATACTAAACCCAAACTATATCTAGGAACTACACAAGCAATTCCTCTTTCATACAATGTAAATGTGAAATTGATCTAATCGATTTAGTAACAAAAGTAAGATAGATATAGCTGCTAAATATATGAAATCAACCCAATTAAGATATGAAAATACATCTATGCTAAAAGTTGAAGTGAGTTATGAACTACATAAATGTGCAAGGTAACAAACCTTTTTTCTCCAAAAATCATAGATTTGAACCTCATTTCAACTTTTGACTGTGAATTTGTGATCACAAAAGGAAACCTAGAAAACCCTATTTTTCTCAAACCTTTAGGAACATGTTGACTTGGTGGTAAAGCATCCATAAACTTTGGGAGAATATGGGCATGCTATCAGGACATAGTAGAAAATTCAAACCAACTTCCTTAGAAAGATCTTGATGACTAGTATTTGGATATGTAATCATAATTCAAATATTCTTCTCTTGGACACTATAAAAATTGGTTTTTATTTTGGTTTGATAAGGGATTGCCTTGGTCAATTCCTAGATTTAAGAATCAACTTTGAAATTTAAATGTAAAATATGAGAGAAATCAATAAAATTGTAAATATTCACCTTGCTTGAAGAAACCCTTGTCAATAGGGATATTGCATTGCTTTTGTGTTGTAAATGTTGAATGTGCAATGCAAGATGTAGGAAATCTCCACAAATGCAATAGATCTACCATAACCAAATCATGGATCCATAGATGCAAATGTGCATCAATAACAAAGAAGAAGATGCATTCAACAATGTATATCTCCTCCCTTGATGACCAACCAAATGGTAGATCTTGAAGATGGGATGCTCGTAAAGGATTCATGAATTTTGAATGTTTGATGGATGCTTGAAATTCCTTAGGAAAATTGATAGCTTGAGTGTCCTTATGCATAATATATACCAAGAATATGATTGTGATGTGAAAATGAGGTGGCTAGACTTTCTTTTATACTAGCTTTTGGGTGCAAAAATAAATGAAGCCAACATTGTCACTTCATTTATGAATTTGAAACTCTAAGACAAAATTAGTTTGGGACTCAAAATCCTTGGGGAACAGGTCGACCTAGTTTGAACTATTCTAGGGTTGGCCCAAAATAATCTAACCCTAGGGTATCAGAAACTGCATGAATGAAATGGAAGAAGTGGGACTAAATGGGAGAAATAAATGGTTGAGCATAAATCCATCTATGGTCTATAAGGTGACTAAAGGGTGAGAGCTAAAAGATCTTAAATAATGGGTTCTTCCATTTTAATATAGTATAACTACAATGATAAGTTAATTGTGCTTAATTCACAAGTTGAGCCTAAGTGTACAAATGAAACATGTAAAGATGAATAATGGTAAACAATGTAATGAAACAGGAATTAGAGCATATTGAAAAGAATAATACATGGAAATTGGTTCCTAGGTCAAAGATAAAAATAGTAGAGGAAATAAATGGGTATTCATAAATAAAACAAATGACCAAGGAGAAAACAAAGACTAGTATGTAAAGGTTATTATCAACCATAATTTATTGGTTTTAAAGTATGTTTTTTTCATATGGTTAGATTAGAAGTAGCTATGTTATTTTTGGCATATGTAACTAATGAGAAATTCAAATTACATTAAATGGATGTCAAAATAGCTTTCTTGAATGGAGTTTTGAAAAATGAATTGTGTATCAAGGAACTTGATAGATTTCCTCTGAATGATCAGAAAGACATGGTATGCAAATTTAATAAAGATTTGCATGGATTGAAGAAACTTCCAAGAGCTTGATATGCAAGGTTGGATAGACATTTATTTCATTTGGGTATTTGTTGATGCCATTATTTTTGGTGAAAATGATGAAATGAGAAATAAATGTTATGAGGAAATGAAAGGTGAATTTGAGATTTCTATGATAGGAGAAATGAAATAATTTCTTGGTTTGCAAGGGTAAAAGAATAAATATGTGTCACCTTTTATAAAGAAATGAGATATCAGAATGTGACAGTTCAATATTAATGACAAAAAAAATGGTATTTGTGTTTAAAATATGAAGATGATGTAAACTAATGAAATGTGTAGAATTGGATGAATTTTATGCCTATAATTTTTATAATTTTTTTGAGTAAGAATTTATTCATTTTATTTTATTTTATTTTAAAGCCCCTTTTTTAACTGTAAAAAATATAGGGTGTAGTTCCCATCAAACAAGTATATGCAAATCATCTTTTTTTGTTTTGATTTGAAAATATCTTATAGATGGCATGTATTGCTAGTGAACAAAAAAAGAAATAATTATTTTTGATATATATTTTCTTTGTTATAAGTACTCGAGTTTGACCTTATCAAATCCAACATTTTTTTCCCCCATCAAAACTTCCCTATCAAATCTATACTTTCTTGAAAAAAAATTACATAGTCGTGAAGAGGATTCTTTCCTCTAGAGATAAATATAATTTCTTAATTTTTTTGATATAATTTACTATTTTTTTCCTTTTTTGAGGGAGCATCTTCTGAAATGTTGAAATATCGACTTATAATATTTTGAGATTATAACATATTATAACTAATCAAAACACTCAAAAATTTATATAATGATGATATTAAATCTGAGATCTATTAAAGGCTATTTTTAGTTTTTGAAAAAAATTGATTTTTGATAGAGAAATGAGATTTGACCAAAATAGGTTTTGGTATCATAAACGGTGACATAGATCTGTACTTTTACCCGCAAATAACATACACTGAAGATGGTATCTTTATATATCAAACTAAATATCTTAAGGATCTATTAGTAAATTTTGGTATGGAAAATTTTAAACTAGTATGGATACCTATGGTAACATGATGTAATTTGACTTCTACTAATGATTTCCATAACAATTTTTAGAAAATTTATAGATCTATGAGTGGATGATTGCAATACTTAACTCACACTAGAGCTTATATAGAAAATTCAATTGGTATTATGGAAAGATATCAAGCAAAACCTAAAGAATATATCATTTGGTAGCAATAACAAGGATTTCCAAATACTTGCAAGGAACATTAGAATTTGGTCTATGGTATGATAGATCCATTGATTTTACCTTATATGCGTATTTTGATGTATATTGGAAAAGAAACATTAATGACAAGAAAAGTACAAGTGGAAGAATTCTTCCTAGGTGGGAGATTGGTTTCATGGATAAGAAACATGACTATACATCTCAATCTATTACATAACCATAAAATGTGGCCATGAAAAATAGTTGTAATCAGTTTATTTGGATGAGACAAATGTTGAAGGACATTGGTATATCTTTTACTAAAACTATTATTATATATTGTGATAATACAATTCCTATACACATTTCAAAGAATCATGTGTTACATTTGACGACTAAACATATATCTGTCAAATATTATTTTTTAATAGGGAAAGTTACAAAAAGGAAGTAGGACTAGAATATGTGATTACAAAGGAACACATTGCAAATATATTTACTAAGCATTTACTTAAGGATAACTTTGATTATCTCAAAGGTATTCTTAAGGTAATGGCCCCACCTTGCAAGGAATAGTTGATGTGAGAATGTATCAATCCATATAATAAGAGAGTGTTCATACATATGTATGAAATTCTTGGTACTACTCCTAAGTGGGAGTGGTGGCATTGAGAAGACCTGATTTGAGAGCTCTTATTTGATAAGATTTTGGTAATAGTGTTTGTTGGAACTTTTCTTGATTTTTGGTTTTGGTTGGCTTGATCCAAGGAACCTTTTCATATAAGAGGAACTAAATATCTTTCTTAAGGAAATCACTCTATTTCATAGGGAGAGATCTTTTGAAGGGGGAGAGATTGTTGTTCAAATACTTGATATTGTTGTGGAATCATTTTCCATTGATGTCAAAGGGGGAGAGAATCACGTGAAAAATATTTAATCAAGGATGGTATGTGTATGAGAAGTTGAAAGGTTTTATATGTTTAGGATATTTAGAATGTTGTACTTAGAAAATACATTTGGATTGATGGCTATTCACCATATGTTGGCATCCATTCTAAAGGGGGAGATTGTTGGGATTCGAGGATATTTGGAGAGATTGTTCAGTTACCAAACATGTTGCATTGATGACAGGTTTTATCATTGATGTCAACATACATTCTAAGGTTGCATACAAACTCATATTTTGTATGTTGTAGGTTATTTCTTCGTACAACAAGAATAATAATCTATGATTTTGAATATGTGAGCTTATTTTTGTATTACAAGATGAGTGTAGATATCATGTCTATGGTCACAATACTTTATACAAAATTATTGTAAAGTTATATGTGATTTAGTGAAGCCTGGAAATAAACCAATTGAAGAGATTCATGCCAAAGGTAGTTGTAGTATTTTGGTTGTATCTTGATGATGAGAAGGAACTAATGTTTGTGAGCATAGATGATAATATAAGACTCAATAAATTTGTATATCATTTGGCTAATGTTGGAATGGTTGTTGGCATGTAACATGCAATATATTTTATTTGCATATGATTGGATCATTTTAGCATGTTGATTATTATACATAAGTGTTAATTATGCATTTTAACATGTGGAACACTTCATGTAATGTTTTTGTTATTTATTAAGAATGTGTGTATGTCTTTTAATGGTCCTATATATTTAATTATACATTGGGGAAATCTTAATACACTAACCAAATTGATTACTTATAATGGGTATAAAGGAAAATTATTTTGCTAATTTGTAATGTATGTATGAGATGCGCAAATGTGAGCCTTAATACTACAATGTTAGAGTAGAGCTGAGATAATGTTCGATGCTTTGAGCCATAGTACATGAGTAGAATCTATCATTTCTAGTGGACTTCAAAGGCACCATTTGGAAAGTAAGTTACATATCAATCAATTCACATTTGTTAAATTTGTTATCCTAGAGTAAAGCTAGTTTAACCTTTCATCTTTGAGCAAGTGTGCTCAGTAAGTGATACTTTTTTTCCCTCATCAACTCCTAATAGGGTTGGAACCTTATGACAAGGGTTTATGGTCTCCTAATAAGAATATATCCTTTAATAGGGATAAATATATTAAATTCATTATATTTGATTCCTAACAAGGTCATATCCTTTAAGAAACAATTTATATATTAGTGTATTGTGGGGAAAATGAATCCACTACCCTATGCAAATATAAATGGTAAAAATTGAGACTCACCTCCTCATAGAGGCTTGATTAACACAAGATGAAGTGTTAGATTTTAACCTAATGCAAAAAGGTGAATTGCTTGGACTTACATCTCCCTTACCTCCACAAAGAGAGGGTTTTATGCAAGTACATACATAATGTAAAATATGAATGCAAAGAAATGAAATATGTTTGAAATAGAATGGGGAATAACTCAATTTAGGAAGTACAAAATGTAAATGCACTATTAGATGATGTCCAAAATTGCTAAAACATGGACTAAGGACTTGAAACTGTGAGATCTATAAAACCTAGAAATCATTTCACTCTTGGTCAGTGTTGATCTATAGGGCAGTGTCAATCTAGGTTAGGGCCCACTTGTTGGGGGTAGAGACTCATTGTTTACCTAATCTTATGTATCTGGTTGTTAGACAAATTTTGGATCTCCAAAGTTATGAAATTTAAGAAGTATCTTGATATGTGCTCTATTATGCTTTCTGAGATATGTGACCTACAAGAAAAATGGTTTTGGTTTGTTGATGGGGGGTTTTCCTTGCTCAAATCCCACTTTAGGAATTAACCTTGAAATAGAAATAATAGAAATGTTTAAATATAAAGTAAATGCACAAATTTACCTTAAAATAGTAGGATTTCTAAAATCAAATGCAATATGACCACTTCACCAAATTTATTTGGATCAAGAAGGCATGGATGTAGAAGAAAGGTGAATGATGAAACCCTCTCTTGATGATAGGATCCACTATCACCAATGGATGAAGATAGATCTTGAAAGGTTCTAGCATGAGCAAGGAAGATATATGATGAAGCCCCCAAATGAAGTAATTTTAAACTCGATGAAAGAACCTTGAATGCAAGATATCTCTTTGCCAATTGATTGCAAGAGAATCTCATTGAATGTACTTGGAGATAGCTTGAATACTTGCATTCTTGATGTGCACACAGATGGATGTGGGTTGTGGATGTGAAAATAGAGTAGATGAGGCACTTATAAAGGATTCAAAAATAACATTCTCCTATCGACCAACCAAAAAGTTGAAACAATGGCTCTAATCAACCATGACACTATTAGGATTAACCATAGACAAAAATAAAAGTTACATGCAAATATATAACCAATATCAGAATATAATAAATCACACATAAGAGAACACGAGATAGAAGGATTTAATGTAGTTCACCCAATCCCTGGGCTATGTCCACCAATAGAAAGTCCAATATTATTATTATCCAGTGATTACAATCCACAATCCCGTATAGCTCAATATTTGCAGAAGAACCTAAAATCTCATCATACATTATGAAATCCCCCTAAGCCATTTTATACAATATTTTTCCTCTTAAAAAATCAGGGGTAGAATAAGTCATTCAATAGAAAAACAACAACTGACACATTTTACAATAGTATCTAGTCATTTTTGGCTTTAGGGGTGGTGTCCCTAAAAACCCCCATGAGGGTGTTGCCCCTCGACCCCACCCTATATTGTGACAAGGAGTAGACCTGGGGTGTTTCCCCTTGACATCATCTTGGAGGCATTTCCCCCCAAACCCCCATAGAAATAATCTGGGGGGAACCAAGTCAAATAAACCTTTCAGTCTGATTAGGATCCACATCACAACAGACACGAGGGTTAAGAAGGGGACCCAAAATAGGTCTCACATTAGGGATGCACTAAGTCCCTAACCTAGGCAAGGATAAACCAAACCCCCGATCTAGGGTAGAGATGCACTACATCTATGACCTCAAGACCTAGAAAGCTCCTAAATTTTCCTAGGATCCTAGAACAAGTGCTAGTTTCGACAAATTAGGTGCAGATCTTGAGAAAATCCTAGTTCAATGCAAAAAAGAGGTCTTCGACACTAGTACATTTGGGCTCATTTTTTGACCTTTATTGGTCAAAATTTTGACCCATTTTTTGACCAATCTTCGACCAAATTTGACCAACGAATTGGTCGATAATTTTTCGGTCGAAAATTCGACGAACATACTGGATGGTCAATATTTTGACCAATACGTTGGTCAAAAAATGTCCAGTTTGTTGAGCCATTTTCTGCCATTCATTGGTCGAACTTTCGACCAATGCTTGGTAGAAATCTGCGGGGCATGTTGGGCCCATTTTCTACCTGTGGGCAAGGGAGTGCGTCTCATCACCCAACAAGGCATTGGTCAAAATTTTGACCAATGCATGGTGGAAAACTAGATGGCACTGGTTGAAAACTTTTTGGTCAAAAATTTGACCATCCAGTAGGTTGGTTGAAACTTCGACGAATACGGTGGTCGAAAAATGTTGGCATTGTTAGCGCATTTTCTTCCATTCATTGGTCAAACTTTCGACCAATGCTTGGTAGAAATCTATAGGGCCCATATAATGGACAGCGATATCATGGACCCACTTCCCATGTACTAGGTACAAAGATTTCTGATCGTGAGATCGAGCCGAGATCAAAGGGTGGTGTTGACTCACTATGAAGAAGTGCTAAAAAGTTAAGTATAGCAAGTTAGCGAGTGTGGCCCACTACTGTTGAAGTAAAATTGTTGTCCACAAGATCAAGTCTGGATCGACGACGCTCGTTGACTTGCTATAAAGAGATGTGCAAAAATTAGGTATACTGAGTTAACGAGCAATGGACCCACCATTGTGTTCTTAAAGGTTGTTTCAATTGTCTACCACACGATTAAAGTCAGATCAGTGATCATCGCTAGCTCACTATGGAAAAGTGCTCGAGAATTATGTATAACGAGTTAGCGAGATGATGACACATGTGCGTAGTCATGCATGGCCCCAGTTTGAAGCACCAGACTTGAAGGAAAGGTAGAGGTGGAGGTGTTTTATTGGCTTGACAGCCAATGTGTTAAGAAGAAAGCTGAGTCAGCTTAGTTGTAATTCCCAGATTGTAGGATTTTTCAAGGATCAACGGCACAAGTTTAAAAAAGAAAGTGCAACGCCACTCTATTTTTCTGTTCGGCACATTTATGATAAATAAAAGCTTCATGTGTGGGAGAAACAGAGAATAACACAGAGATTTTCATTAATTCCACGCAAAAAGAGATTGCAAATTTTTTGAGCACAAGAACCTGATTGATTGTGTCATGTTAAGCCTGATAAAGATGTGAAACTATTCTTTTGTCGTTCGAGAGAAATTTTAGAAGTTTAGAGAAGAACAAGTTCAGCAAATCAAGTAAGTACTCATATTATAACCTCTGTGGCATTCCAATTCTCTCAATACTATCAAAATGCCTCCTAAGAAACTATTCTCTGGGCAAATTAATTATATGGATAGGAATGTCCACGATGATTTATTAGAATTACTCCTAGAATCTACTGTACAGCCTGCACAAGTTAAAAAGTTAATTTCCTTAAACCCTAGGCTTAAAATTGGTGATGGCCTATATGACAAGGGGAACCGGGTTAGGGATGCAACAACTACTCAAACTAGCCTTATCTTGTTTAAAAAGTGGTTTTCGGAAAGAAAGTTGTTTGCCCCACATGCTAATGTCTGAAATTTTGATTTGAGAAAGTTAGTAGTCCCAAGTGTTTTTATGGATTATGATTTTCTTGAAGCCATTGCTAAGAATTATGACCAAGCCATTAGGGTTGTAAGAAGAAAGGATGGTGTGCCTCTGGTCTTGATTACTCCTAAAGAAATTAGAGAGGTTTTTCACCTGGAACCATTATCAGACTACCATGTGCAAATCAATCTGCTAGAATTAGAGAATGAATATAAAGCAAAGAAGGGTGTAATTAGGGGAGGTGCACTAAGGGAACATATTGGTACAATAGGAACTTTTCCAGTAATTATTGCAGCCTCTAGAGAGCCTTTGAAGAAGAGTCTTTTCACTTCCCGGGCTGTAGAGATATACAGGACCTTATGCCGAGTTTTTGGTGAAGATGAGCAAGAATTTATGCCCATTGGTTTCATGTACATGATGGTTCAGATTGCTTCCTTCGGTGTAGATGTTATTTTTGATTTTGCTTCCTTTTTGGTTGAAGAAATTCACATTGGTTTAGTTGGGATTGCGAAGGGCAAGGTGGAAAAAACTTTTGGTCACTACTCTCTATTAATGCATATGTTTTTGTTCAAAGGAGTGACATATTTTGGTAATGAGATGGAACTAAATAGAGAGGAGAATGGGGAAATACTGCCAGTCCAGTTGTGGAGTGCAGATATGACCTAGGATGCAAGTAATGCTAGTTTTGTCAGATTTGATAGATATTTTGCTGCTAAATTGAGATGCCTCATATTGAGTGACAATCCCAGAATCCCTAAGGTACTAATGAGTCTTATCAGGCCTATGGATAACCCCCATGACTTGAAAGTTTCACATAATTGGGGAGATATCATCCCCTACCCTGTTTCTACCATTTTTAGAATCTATGGTTTCAAGGGGAACCCTCATGTTTTACCTTACCAAGTTTCTTTGAAGGTGGGAATGGCTAAAGTTTTATGGCAGTTAGGGGGAGTGGAAGAAATGTTTTTGTTGAAAAGTCAATTAGGGTCAATTTTCCCTACCTACACAGTGGCCCATCAGTTTGTGATTACAAAAGGGGGATGGATCTTTTTGCATAAAATTTTGGAGCAGTATATGATGGCTATCTCTCATCCCCGTTTTTGTGATTCTGAGGGATTTTTCAATCAGATGTTGAGGCATAGAATCAAGTTGGGACCAGTCAAGCACGATTCTTATTATCTAGAGGATATTATAAGGAATGAATTCTCATTGTAGGAGCAGGAAACTAAAAAGAAAAAATGGAGAGTTTATTCTCGAGTCTTAGAATTCATTCATTATTTTGATAATAAATATGATCCTTTGGATAATGCTATTATAGAGGCTGACAAAATAAGTAAGCTCATGAATACTTTCCCTGAAATAATGGAGGTCATGAATGAAAAGAAACATTTTTTTATTGATTCATATCCTGATAAGGTCAGAGAGGTCATGAGGAGGTTGGCTTTCACTCCAAATGTGAGAATTGATAAAATAATTGTACAAAAGAGGCCCGAATATACTATAATTTAGAATAAAAGGGTTCCTATAGACAAGGGCAAACAAATAATAGGATCTACCAGTATAGCCCAAGAGGAGAGACTTGAAGAGCCTAGTCCTAAGAGGCAAAAGGTAATGACAGAAGAAAGGCCTCAAGATGAGGAATATTCACCCACCCAGTCCCCTTTGAGGATTGGAGAAGAGCAACTCACTGGTGAACAGGTTGAACAAATGGGATCACAGGGAGATTTTTTTATTACTCAAGTAAAATTAGATGAGGGTAACCCTCTAGAACTTCCTCTCCCAAGTTTGGATCTAACAATAGCTTATTATAGAGGCAGGGAGTTGGACCTTGTATTAGAGTAGGCAAGTCATCAATTTTTGACTGATGACAGTTTTGTGAAATCAAGGGTTTTTCAACAGTTTGCATGGAGGACAAACATGAATGTTTTCGAGGAGAAATGTAAAAAGATGAAAACAGAGCATCCAGAAATGGATGAAACTTCCATGCAAAACCAAATTAAAGAAGAAATGATGAAGGAATTGCAGAATATAAGCCCTGAGGAGGGGAGGAAAATGATAAAGGCATCTAACATTTTATTATTGCCCAATTGGGATATTGTAGATGCATTAATTTTCAATTCTGTTTCAAGTAGATTGGAGTTGTAGGATCCAAATAGAAGAGACTTCCAAGGCACTTCATTCATTGAAGATCAAGCTGCATTGGTCAGTTTGTCATTGAGAAAGGGATCTAGAGCCACACCATCACAATCAGATGAGTCTAGGTTGATGGGAAATATACTTGTAAGAAGGGTTGCTGACACTTCACATGTATAGGCAGCATATTGGAATGTGGATTCTTCTAAGTTTGTGTTGACCACTACTAAGAAGGAGGAACAGGTTATGTCTGAGTTACAGAATAAATATGAAACACTTCTTGAGGCCTATAATAGGGAGGTAAAAAGGAGAATTGAACTTGAAAACAAGGCAATGGGAAAATCCACAAGGCCAAGGATAACATACCCCCGTCCTCCAGTGGAACCTTTTAAATCCACCCCCCTTGTAGAGATACCAGACATACCTCAAAGGCCTGAATATTATACAGCTGAGGAATTTGAAGAAGAGAAGAGCAAACTATGGGCCTTACATGTAGAGTTAAATACGCAGTATGAGGATAAGCTTCGAAAGGCTCTAATGTATTTAGCGGACAAAATTGAGTGGCCCTTATTCTTTGATCAGTTGGTAAAAGTAATAGATATATGGGAGGAATTAAAAACTCATGATGATACCCTGAAGCCTATTGTTAATAAATGGGGAAGAAGGGAAAAGGAAATCACCCTTCTATGTTATTTAGTTATAAAGTCTTCCCATGACCGTGTTGAAAAATTGTATGATATTGCTAATGACCTGTCAGATTTTGATAACAGGAGAGTTGCTCTGCAACTGAAAATTGTTTCTTATTTGAATAAGTACAAGAATCAAAAATTTGATCTATTTCCTTGTGCCTTGGATAGAAAGAAGAAATTGAAAAATAAGGAAGAGTGGAGTAAAGAATTGGATGACCTTTTCTGCACAAGGATAAATAAAGTTATTAATGAAAAGGGGCATGCCTGGTGGGCCACCACGACAGAGGAATTGGTTAAAGTCCAATTTTTTTTAATTCTTTGAAGCAAGAATTTGTTGGTTTTGAAAAGGAGATTGGTTATATTTTAAAAAAGCAAAATGATATCCTACAGTTCAGTTGGCTGGATGATATACCTGCTGCAAACTTTGGAAGATATTCATTGATATACACCATGGTCTAGTATATCATATATCACTCTATCATAGAACCCTCAGAACGTGCTCTTTTTTGAACCAAGCCCTTCATAAATTTCAAATGCCTCTCAACCATCCACATCGATCTAGCTTGTATAGGTCCACACAATTCAATCTCCTCAACTTGATGTATGAGGTAGTGTTCTTGAGCATTGAAAAATGTTGGAGGTAAACACTTTTGCATTTCACACATAAGCTATGGAATTTTTCTCTTCCAATATTTTATATCTTTTTTATCAATTTCTTTAGATGATAACCACCAAAATGAGATTCAACATGCAAAAACACATAGAGGAGATTTCAAATAAAATTATACAATAGATTTTAGATAAAAAGCTACAAATCTAAGAAAAAACACTCTTCTTACCTCATGTATTTTACAAGATCATATATAACTTGTTTAATATTGTTGTCAAACTATTGTGGAAGGGATAGAGGTAGGACAAACTACAATCATTAAAAAATGATCATTTCAATATATTATTAAATAATGCAACTAGTACTACATTCAATCTTACAAATATACTGTAAATAGAAAACATGACTTACCTTAAGGAAGGTATGCCAATCATGTGTCTTCAACCCTGGCCCAAAATCACCTTTCTTTGATAGAAGAGTGCTTATATTTGTAGCAAATCCTGTTGGAATTTTTTTTTTTTTTTATGACTTCTTTTAATGCATCACTTTGTTGCTACGTTAATAACCAAGGAAGGGCACTTGTATTTATGTGCTCTCCATTCCTATTTGATTCAATGAAAACTTTTAGTGCATGATTAGATTCATGAATGTCAGTACAAATTTTAGCAATTTTTTCTCTATCACGCCTTCCATCCAACATTTTCCATAGTGTCTCAGTTACATTCTTGCCAATATGCATAGCATCAAACAAATGCACGATTGGGAGATCCTTGTAGTATGGTAACCTACTAAATTGAGTAGGATAACTTTTCATTCCTCTAGGAAGTTGGTCGTTGATGCCTTAACGACCTTCATGAGCATCAGTTATAGCATTAGTAAATATAAGACAATATTGAAATACAAATTGTAAACTTTGGACGACAAATTGGACATTACCTCGACGATTTAGTTGATCGTATTCCAACTTCCATAAATGAGGTGTCATTCTTCGTGGCCTTGATGATGTCTCTTCTTTCCCATTGAAAAGATGTTTTTCGACAATTCGACACCTATGATTATTGTGGAGAAAGTGTCTAAACTCATCAAACACCTACTTTCATAAACTTCTCGAATGACGACATTTCATCTTCGGACCACAAACTAGACATGCAAGTTTTCCCTTTGTCTGAAGACCTAAAAGATCATGTATAATTGGATCATGTACAATTATCATGTGCAACTTAAGCATTTGATAGTAATGTGTAAGCACTATAATAGACCAAAAATATGTGATCTTAACAATATAGCATACCGCAAAAATGAGTTAGCCCAGGGGCATCATGTATTGTCCATACAAGCATTGCATGGAATTGAAATTGTCGATGTCCTATGGGTCTAGAGATGTCATACATACTGATGCCATTCCATAACTTCAACAACTCATCAATTAGGGGCTCAATATTCATGTTCATATCTTTAACTTGGTATTTACCTAGCAATTGAATGAACATAAACATTACGTAATTATTATAACCATTTTCATGCACTATTTATAAATTAATTTAGATAACTATAAAAAAAAAAAAATTACCTGGCACAATCATTGACAACATTATGTACTCCCTCTTTATGGACATCCAAGGAGGAAAGTTATTTTTAATAACAAAAATAGGCCATACTGAGTAAACAGATCTCATATCTCCATATCGATTGACACCATCCGCTGCCAATGAAAGTTTCAAATTACGAGGTTCTTCTTTAAAGTGTGATCATGTTTCTTCTATCTCTTTAAATGCAGAACCATCGGCAGGCATTCGCATAATGTCATCCTGACTTCTATTGTGTGCATGGTAATCCATAAATTGTGCCAAGCTAGTGCACCTAAATAACCGTTCCAGACGTGGAATAATGGGAATGTACCGAAGAACCTTGTGAGGCACTTTTTTTGTTATTTGATTTGACCGATATCTACTACTATGACAATCAAGACATTCTATTGCAAATTCATGTTGTTTATGATATAGAATGTGATCATTGGGACATGCATGTATTATCTGATACTTCATTCCAATCTGATCCATAATGTTAGATAATTCTCGGTATGAACGAGGCAAAATGTTTGATGGTGGTAACAAAAACTCACTAATCAACCTACAACAACAAATATGCATTGTTAATATAATGAATAGTAATTGTATGCTAACCTTGAAGATGACAAAAATCGGATACCTTAGCATACGTGACATTGCTACATTGGATATGCTATTTATAACTTTTAAATTCACCAACAACACTATAGCCGATAATAGAGTTGTTTGGGAGACTGGGTATAAGGGCTCGTGTGCCTTCTCAAGTAAAGGTATATCAAGACCATCTTCATCATTATTATCAAATTCACTAGTACCATCATTGTGAGCCTCTTCATCACTTTCCCCAATACCATCTTCTTCAATCATGTCCTCTGGAACATTATCATCTTCTTCCATGGGAGCGTTATCCTCAACTTGGATATTCACACGTCCATGTTCCTCCAGTAGGAAATCCACATTCAACAATGGATGAAAATCGTGGCCCCCTTCAACATGACCATATTGCCTACAATGACTCTGGGCTGTTGTGATTAGAATTCTTCGATTCTTTAAACCCTTACACTTTTTGCAAGGACAATAACATTTATTAGGTTTTCTTCAGAATTGAGCCCACAATGCAGCCATTGTCTCATTATTTTCTTCTAGATTCATATTGTCAGGTGTGGTCTTTCTTCACAGGAAAATATACCTACAAATAAATTGGACATGTTGTGATTAATGTTTATATATGCACATATGGTTTTTGTTAATTAATGTTTTCAAATGTAACTAAATGATTACAAACATATCAAAAAGGACCTTCACATGGGTCTCATTACATCAACTATTCTAACATGGTCATGTTGGTTATCTTGAGACCTTAATGTCTTCTCATGCCTTCAACCTTGACCTTGATGCTCCTGCATCATTCTCCCAAGGATCAAGGAAAGTTGGATCATCATGGAATTGAGTAGGCAGACCTTCTAGGAAGTTGCAATACTTCAACCTTGTAAGTGTCACGTCAATGCAATGGGTACTAAACAAACAATTTAAGTTGATGAGAAATGGTTGTTATGAATTCAAATTGTAAGCGTCACCTCAATGCATTGGGTATTAAAAAAACAATTCAAGCTGATGAGTATGGGTTTTTATGAACCACAACTCATGAAATATGCATTAAGTCCATACCTGCTGTTTACAATGAGTATGGGTTTTTTTTCTAAGAACATACCTGTTGTTTACAGTCAGTAAGTTTCTATATCCTCTAACAAATTTGAAGCAATGAGCCAAAGTCACACGGTTGAAGATGGTCATTGTCCCCTCAAAGCACCATCGTTTGATAAATTGTTGCATTGAAATATGATCTAGAAAGGGCCTTTCCACATAGTATGTTGGCACTATTTGGCAATCATCGATCATGTGGTTATTGCAAAGAGGCTAAGGACCAAACATGGAATCATAGAGATAGTGCACGAATGTACAAGGAAAATTTGTTGCTCTTTAGCTACTAATCTTGCTTTGTGCTTGTCAATTAAAGCATTATTTTTAAACTTGATCTTAATACTTTTTATAATCAATGGCTTTCTTTCCAATGTCTATCTCTTGACTCAACACATTTTTTCATTTTTCTTTCCTTCTTGCTTCATCATAAATACTTGGTTCAAAAGAACTTATGGTGTTCTTCTTTCTAAGATTATGAAGTGGACAATGACTTTCAATCTAGATAATCAAATGTTTGGCTCAACTTTTTTGGGTAAGTGTGATGATATGTAGTGCACTATATTTTATCTTCAATGAAAGGATTAGCACCTCTAATTTTCAAATGGCAATCAACCAGAACTAGCTGACAATCTAACCTAAAAAATACATTTTATGCCAAATTCCAATCACAGTTAAAGACATTTAGCTATTGGAAAATGGCAAGATTATGTCTTATTTCAGATATGCAATAAAATGGGCAAGAAATGTGGAAGAACGTTAAGTTTTTATCCACCAAAACATGAGTAAAATTGTATAAATTGAATGTATTTTTTAAAATAATGTCAATTCCCTTCAAAAGAAATATTTTGCATGCAACTTACTTGCTGAAGATATTTCAAGTTCAGCAACTCTTTAATCATAGGATCCACAATAGTTGGAAGCTTTGACCTGTCTGTCAACTGTGGCTTGGCCTGCAGCAACAAAAAATTCATAGTATATGCATCTCAACATTTAAAAAATACATCAAGCAATTCAGGTCAGTTACACTCTGTAAATTAACTGGCATTTTTTTCTTCTTTATCATATTCAACAATCAAGTACAATTAATAGGAATACAAGAGCAAAACTTGGAATTCTACTAATGTCATCAATGTTAACCTTGGGTACTAGTACAAAGCTAGTAAGAAATCTGCAGTTGTACCAACCAAGATATTTACAAGACTTGATCACAAAAGGTTCATTTAGCACAAAACAACTTCAAAAATATTGTATATATACACTCTTTGATGCTGTCAAAGGGAACAATTATTTTAATGATGTTTTATGTAAGAATTGCTAGAGGAAATGATAAGCATGAAATATATTCAATTTTTGACACTAAGGAATTGAAACATCTGCACTCAAGAATTGCCTGGAGTATTTAAAGAGTGTGTATCCCACAAATGAAATTGGTATAAATGTTACAACCACCAAATTTGGAGGGCATGGAAATTCAGTCATCACTATCCTATGTAGTACACTTAATTTCATATGTTGGAATCATTTTGTGACTTGTACACATGATAGTCCAATAGTTTTTAATGTCATCTTCATCACAATTTTTCTATGATAGTCTAATAGTTGTAGGTGGCATCTTTGTCACAATTTTTCCATGATAGTTTTGTTGGTCTGAATTTTTGCATAATCGAATTCCTTTGTCCAAGGTATAGAAGAATTCAGATTGGGATCCACCTATGGTGAATAGGGTTTCTAGCCAAGTCATATTTTGTAGGTCTTTGAAGCAATTTTTCGTCGAAACCCTAGGTCTTGTTTTCTTTTAAATTTTTTGGGCACGAAACTAAAAATATGTGAAGATTCCCATCCTTTTCAAACTTTCTGCACCCTGAGTCACATCTTTTCTTTTATGTTTCTGATCGCTCGATCCTTAAAAGATCTACGGCAATCGCTATCTTGCTATGAAAAGATACAAGTATTTTACCCTTAGCGACATAGCGACCACCGCTAAGTTGAAAAGTGGTACTGTCAAGTGGAAATACGATGACCGAAGATTGTATTGTTTCAGAGATATTTCATCACGTTTACAACAAACATGTCAGAACCTGAAAAGGAATTACAACATTGAGGTACAAAAGGCGTCAACAAAAATCTTAGCTTTTTCGATTAGTCGCTTTGTCGCTATCGGAGAAATTGGGCACTTCGCCATTAGTGACATGACACCTTCACCAAAAATAATGGCCAGCAATCACTTTAAAATTTTTTGATGATCGTACACTTTTTTAGGCTGCTTGGTGTAAGTACTATTTTATTATGTGTCAGATGCATTAACGAGGGTAGTTATGACTTGACTCGCCTTTATCTTTTTGACCTTGAATTTTGATGAGTCACTAGAAATCGCTATTTCGCTATCGAAGAATTGGTGTCTCTCATCGTTAGCAACATAGCGCCCAGACGGAAAGTAGTACTACGGCAACTTTTCAGAGTAAGTGGGTCCCAAAAAGTACTCCATCAGATATCAATTATAAAGCTTTGGAACACACTAGCATCTAATGGGCTACACGTATACGCAAGGAAAAGCAAAGACACCGAGATTCGCTATGTCGCTATCAGGAACTTGTTCTTCTCGCCATTAGCGACATAGTGCCCGGCCAAGAAATAAATAAATATGGGCCCCAAGAAACAAGTAATATAGCCAAGATTTCATCACGTCATCAATGATTGGACCCACGCCCTGGTCATAAAATATATGAAAGACTAATCGTCAAATCTATCTCAGATCCATGATCATCGTTATCTCGCTATGGCGAGTTGCACGAAGGTTATGAATAGCGACATGGCGACAAGGGGCCCACCATATTTCTTTTGAGTAATGCATCAAATGTCATCCGCATGATCAAATGAGGATCAATGACGGGCACTATCTCACTATAGAAAGGTGCTCACTCTTTATGTATAGCGAGATAGCACTTAAGTGACACGTGTCCTCAAAGTTCTATGGGTCTAGTTTAGAGGCGCCAATAATGAAAGAAAGGTACACATGGAAAATTTTCATTGGGTTGACTGCTAGCTTGTCAAGAGGAACATGAGTCATCTTTGCTTGCATCCCTCGATCGTAGGATTTTTCGTAAATCCACGGTGTAAATTTGAATATAGAAGGTGATGCCACCCTATGCATTTATGAGAGATGAAAGTTTCATGTGTGAAGAAAAATAGAGTATAACACAGAAGATTTTCTTAATTCCACCATACTCGAACAAAGATTCAGAGCATTTCTAAGCAGAAATAGTTGCTGAGAAGACCATGCTGGATTCGGTAAGATTGTGAAGTAGTTTGTTCGCAGAAAGATTGCAGTAACACTGAGAAGAACTAGAGTGAAATTCAAAGTAAGTACTTGCATTATAATCCTCTTGTTGTTTCAATTCCTTTGAGAGTTAATTAAAATGGCTCCAAAATAGAAAGTGTTTTCTGGTCAAGAGAACTATTTAGATAGGAATGTCCACGATGATTTTCTTGAACTGCTCCCTTCTTCCACTGTTGAAACTGTAGAAGTTAAGAGGCTAACTTCATTAAACCCTAGGATGAAAATAGAAGATGGGTTGTATGACAAAGGAAACTGGGTTAGGGATGCAACAACTTCACAGACTGGTCTTGTTTTATTCAAAAAATGGTTTTCAGAGAGGAACTTTTTTGCCCCAGATGCCAACATCTAGAATTTTGGTCTAGGGAAAATGGTGGTTCCCAGTGTTTTCATGGATTATGATCTTTTGGAAGCTGTAGCTAAGAATTATGACCAAGCCCTTAGGGTAGTGAGGAGATGATGCAGGCGCAATCTTTATTTTAAGCTTGTTTGTTAATAAAGAAACTTCTAGATAAATAATCTGAGGTGGTGAGGCTCTCACAAACCTTGGAATAGATTAGTTCCAATTATGTAATAGGAAGTTGAGACATTATAGGGATGTCATTAGATTAGTTTCAAGCTTAACTTAGCCTATTTTATAGTATAAAATAAGCCTCAGTACAGCTTGCAAGAATGATAAGTAGTGTATGGTGAACCATAATGTAAATAAAGCTGTTGTTTTACATCCGACTGTTTTATTCGAGTTCTTCTTCTGTGAGTCTTTTGGTTTCTGCTATCATTTTTTGGAGTGTATTTTCTAGAATGCATTAGTTGGTATCAGAGCCTGTCAATAGCTTCTGATGAGATTAGACGATTGGGTATTAATCTACGCCAAGCTGCAACTGAAGATGCCATGTTAAGGAGATCATAAGGTGTTGATTCCAAGTCAGATCATTGTTGAAGTCACCGCTTGTTTTTTGGTATCAAAGCAAGTCTGATACATCCACTGGGTGAGGAATACATTTGCAGCCACGTGGATAGCATATAGAAGGAAGTCTTTGTAGTTTGGAAAAATTTTGATGAGGACCTAACGCAGAGATCAATGCAAGAAAAAAAAAAAAATGTTAAGTTATCTGGCATCACTATGAAGGTGCAGACATAAAAGATTAGTCCTGGTAAAATGCTCATAAGTTTCTTGTTTTCCAACAAAATTTAGAAATTCAAAATGTTTTGGAAAGTTGGGAGAGAGGAGCATCAAACCCAAAAATTATTTTGAATAATTCATTTCAGCGAATGAACAGCTTTCATCACAAGGTGACAGATTTTACTACAATATATAGGAGTAAGTTTTATGAATTTAAATTTATTACTATTTTCATATTTGAAATCTCTTTTCTAAGTGATCCATTTTATAAAAGAGGACATTTTGATCTTAGTAAGAATAAAAAAAATTGTATGAGAAAAAGATTATTCTTCAGCCCCCTACCATTATTGTCTGAAAATAAAGAAGTCCCAACGAGTGTGAAAGAAGACCTTTGCCTAGAGATGGCATTCAGAGTTCATGGAAGAAGAGGAGGTCGAGGAGGGGGTCAAGGAGGAGCAGCTACAAATGTAGAAATCCTAGAAGAGATGAGACGCATGCAAGCACGACTGCAAGCTATGGAACTTGCACAAAGAGGAGGTATTGATATGGAAGATATCAGTGATGAAGAAGAAGCTCAGGAGGCAGAGGTAGAACCTAAGGAAGAAGGATTTGAGACAAGATTCATTAAAGCAATTACCAGAGCGACTTCCAAACCCAAGTTGGAAGTGCCTATGTATGAAGGTAGCCTAGATGCTGAGAAATTGATTGATTGGATCAGTGCAATGGAGAAATACTTCGAGTATGAAAGTGTCGCTGATGACAAGAAAGTAAAATTTGCAGTAACAAGACTAGAAGGTCATGCATCCCTTTGGTGGGATGGAGTGCAAGATGAAAGAAGACAGAAAGGGAAATTAAAGATCAAGAGTTGGGATCGGATGATAGCAAAGCTAAAAGGTAAATTCCTACCTAAAGATTACCAAGTTAATCTTTTTAAGAAATTACAAAATCTTAAGCAAAAGGAAGTGTCAGTTAAAGATTATATAGAGGAATTTTATAAGTTGACCATTAGAGTTGGTCATATTGAAGATGATACAGAAAAAGTGGCTCCATATCTCAATGGATTGAGATATAATATTCAAGATGAAATTAATCTTTTATGTCCAAGAATAGTGGAAGAAGCATACCAGTATGCTCTCAAAGCAGAGGAGAAGCTGTCTAGAAAACACGCGCAAAGCTCGAGAGGGAAAAGTAGGAGCTATAGAGGAAGAGGATCATCAAGTGGTAGAAACCAATGGCAAGCTCATAGGGAAGAAGCTAGTAGTTCACATCACCAGGAACAATCTTCCCTAGGTAATGATTCCTTTAGAATCAGAATACCCTATTCAAGAGGTAGAGGTAGAGGATTTGTTGGCAAATGTTTTAAATGTAATAAGTATGGACATAGATCTTATGAGTGTCTAGAGAACTCTGTGACAAGCCAAAAAAGTTCACACATTGCTCAAGCTGAGGAGGAGATTGCAGAATCACTTGTTCATATAGATGTACCTAAGGTTGGAGAATCACTACTCATGAAACAAGTCCTACTTAAGCTGACCAAAGAAATTCAAGAGCCATTACAAAGGAAAGCATTATTCAAAACTACCTGCAAGGCCAAAGGTAAATGTTGTAAAGTTATAATTGATAGCGGGAGTACTGACAACCTTGTATCCACTGAAATGGTTGATAAGTTAGGCTTGAAAAGGACAACTCATCCAACCCCATATAAGGTGTCTTGGCTGCAAAAAGGACATCAGGCATTGGTAACAGAATAGTGTCAAATAGAATTTCAAATAGGGAGTTATAAAGATAAAGTAATATGTGATGTTATGCCTATGGATGTCTGTCATATTCTCTTAGGTAGACCTTGGCAATTCGACAGGAAGGCAATCCATGATGGAAGATGTAACACATATACTTTTGAAAAAGATGGACATAAACACACACTAATACCTCTTAAGGATGAAAATGTAGTTGAAGAGGTCAATCCTAAGGTATTAATGGTAAGTCAGAAAGAATTTTTGCATCAAATCAAGAAGGAGGAGGTAAACTTTGCTCTAATTGGGAAACCAAAGGTAATTCTTACAAGTAAAAAATTGGTTGATTTACCTTTGGAAATTCAAAATATGTTAGATGAATTTATTGATATTTGTTGTGGATGATTTGCCTAATGAGTTACCACCAATAAGAAGTATCAGCCATCATATTGATCTTATCCCTGGAGCTAACTTGCCAAACAAAGCAGCCTATAGAATGACTCCAAGAGAGAATGAAGAGATCAAAGCCCAAGTATGAGATTTGCTTGACAAAGGGTTGGTTAGAGAAAGTCTAAGTCCTTGTGTTGTTCCTACAATATTGAGTCCAAAAAAATATGGAGGATGGAGAATGTGCACAGATTCTAGAGCCATAAACAAAATCACCATCAGGTATAGATTTCTTTTGCCTCGTATGGATGATTTAATGGATTGTCTAAGTGGTGCTAAGTATTTTTCTAAACTAGATTTAAAAAGTGGATATCATCAGATTAGAATAAGGGAAGGTGATGAATGGAAAACGACATTTAAAACTAATGATGGGCTTTATGAATGGTTAGTAATGCCATTTGGTTTAACAAATGCTCCAAGCACTTTTATGAGATTAATGAATGAAGTGCTTAAGGAATTCATAGGAAAATTTGTAATAGTCTATCTTGATGATATTTTAATCTATAGTCAATCAAAGGAAGAGCACCTTTGACACTTAAGATTGGTTTTAAGTAAGTTGAAGCAAGAAAAACTTTTAATCAATCTTAAGAAGTGCATATTTTTGAAGGATGAGTTAATTTATTTGGGTTTTGTAATATCTAAAGATGGATTGAAAATGGATCTTGAAAAGGTTAAAGCCATAATAGATTGGCCTACTCCAAGAAATGTTTTTGAAGTCAGAAGTTTTCATGGACTAGCTAGTTTTTACAGGAAGTTCATAAGAAACTTCAGTGGTATTTGTGCTCCAATTGTTGAAACAATCAAGGGAAATAAACAATTTTTCCAATGGACTAAAGAAGTAGAAACAAGTTTTCAGTTACTTAAGAAAAAGATTACTAAACAACCTATTCTAGCCTTACCTGATTTTGATAAACTCTTCCAAGTTGAATGTGATGCTAGTGGAATGGTTGTAGGTGCTATTTTAAGTCAAGAAGGTAAGCCAATTGCTTACTATAGTGAAAAACTAAATGATACAAGGAAGAAATATTCTTCATATGAAAAAGAATTTTATGCTCTTGTTCAAGCTTTGAAAAAGTGGAGGCATTATTTAATGCCCAAAGAATTTGTATTGTATACTGATAACCATGCTTTAAATTTTATTAGTAACCAAACTAAAATAAATCAAAGGAATGTAAAATGGATTGAATTTCTTCAAAATTTCACCTTTGTTATCAAGCATAAAAGTGGTCAAACTAACAAAGTTGCAAATGCTTTGAGCAGAAAAAATTTGATCATGCAGAGCTCTGAAATAAACATAATGGCTTTTAATGATCTAAAGGAGATTTACAAGGAAGACATAGACTTCAAAGAAGCATATGAAGCATGTGTGAATCCTCTTAGTAAGGATAGAAGTCCTTGGATGGATTTCATGATACAAGAAGGTCTTCTATTCAAAGGAAGTCAGCTTTGCATCCCAAGAAGTTCCATGAGAGAGAACTTGGTGAAAGAAAAACATAGTGGTAGTTTAGCAGGACACTTCGGGTAAAACAAGACACTAGCTCAGTTGAGTGCACACTATTACTGGCCAGGTATGAGAAAATATGTTAAGAAGTTTGTAGAAAGATGTAAAGTGTGTCAACATGCCAAAGGAGGTGGTCAAAATGCAGGTTTATATCAGCCATTGCCAATTCCCAATAGGCCATGGGATTCAGTAAGTATGGACTTTGTACTTGGTTTACCAAGAACTCAAAAGGGGCATGATTCAATCTTTGTAGTAGTTGATCACTTTTCCAAAATGGCTCATTTTATTCCATGTAGAAAGACAAGTGATGCTACAAATATTGCCAATTTATTCTTCAAGGAGATAGTTCGGTTACATGGATTGCCTAAAAGCATTGTCTCTGATCGGGACACTAAATTTGTAGGACACTTCTGGAGGACTCTATGGAAAAATTTGGGTACAAATTTAAGTTTTAGCTCAGCTTATCATCCTCAAACATATGGTCAAACAGAAGTAGTCAATAGAAGCCTTGGGAACATCCTGAGAAGTTTGATCAATATGCATCCCAAACAGTGGGACTTGGTACTTGCACAAGCAGAGTTCGCATACAATGACTCACCTAACAGAAGCACGATTATGAGTCCATTTCAGATTTTGTATGGTATGCATCCTAGAGGAGTATATGAGTTAAGGAATTTGGGTAAATTGGAAACAATAAGTGTTGATGGTGAATATTTTGCAAGAGCAATGCAAGATTTGCATGAATAGGTAAAAAGGAAACTTGAAGAAACTACCATCAAGTACAAAATAAGAGCTGATCAGAAAAGAAAAGAAGTCAAATTTAATATTGGTGACCTTGATCTAGCTCATCTTAGAAAAGAGAGATTTCCAAAGGGTGAGTATAATAAGCTAAAGGCTAAGAAAATTGGCCCTTGCAAGATCTTAAGAAAGTTTTCTAGTAATGCATATGAAATAGAACTTCCACCAGGAATTGCGATTTCTCCTATATTTAATGTTACAGATTTATACCCTTTCAAAGGTGAACAACAAACAATTAAAGCACCTAGAAAAGGTAAAGAATAGATTTTTGAGTGGAAACAACAATTACCCAAAGAAACACCCAAGCAACCTGAAGAAATTGTGGACAAGAAAGTGGTCAAGAAAACCAGAGGCAAAGAATATTTCCAATACCTAGTCAAATGGAAGGGCCATCCACTTGAGGATGCCACATGGATGACAGCTTCAGAACTATCCAAGCATGGTACAAATATTGAATACCTCATGGACAAGAGTTCATGAACAAATCTTTTGTTTCTTGGGAGTCTGATGCAGGCGTAATCTTTATTTTAAGCTTGCTTGTTAATAAAGAAACTTCTAGATAAATAATCTGAGGTGGTGAGGCTCTCACAAACCTTGGAATAGATTAGTTCCAATTATGTAATAGGAAGTTGAGACATTATAGGGATGTCATTAGATTAGTTTCAAGCTTAACTTAGCCTATTTTATAGTATAAAATAAGCCTCAATGTAGCTTGCAAGAATGATAAGTAGTGTATGGTGAACCATAATGTAAATAAAGCTATTGTTTTACATCCGACTATTTTATTCCAGTTCTTCTTCTGTGAGTCTTTTGGTTTCTGCTATCATTTTTTTGGAGTTTATTTTCTAGAATGCATTAGGAGAACTGATGGTGAAATCTTGATTACAATCAGTGCAGAGGAGATTAGAGAAGTTTTCAATTTAGGGCTTGTCACTGATTATCATGTGCCCATTGATTTGAAAGGGTTAGAAAATGAGTATATGTCTAAGAGAGATGCAGTTAGGCAAGGAGTGTTGAGCGCACACATAAGTAGAATTGGAACACTGCCAGCAATAACAGCATCCTCCAGGGAGCCTTTCAAAAGGGCATACTTCAATTCTAGGGCTATAGAAATATATAGGTCCTTATGTAAAGTTTTTGGGAGAGATGAAGAAGAGTTCATGCCTGTGGATTTTATGTATATGATTACTCAAATTTCCTCTTTTGGTGTGGATATAATTTTGATTTTGCTTCTTACTTAGCTGAGGAGATTCACATTGGACTGATTGGAATTGCTAAGGGTAAGGTGGAAAAAACTTTTGGCCATTATTCTCTATTAATGCACATGTTCTTATTCAAGGGAGTAACATATTTTAGTAAAGAAATGGAATTAGACAGAGAAGAGAGTGGGGAAGCATTACCAGTTCAATTGTGGAGTGCAGATATGACTTGGGATGCAGAGAATGCTAGTTTTGTCAGGTTTGATAGGTATTTCGCTTCAAAGCTGAGATGCCACCTATTAAGGGACAATCCCAGAATCCCCAAAGCATTAATGAATCTCATTAGGCCTATGGACAACCCAAGTGGTTTGAAAGTTTCACATAATTGGGGAGATGTCACTCCATATTATGTTTCTATTGTATTTAGAATATATGGTTTTAAAGGAAGCCCTCATGTACTACCCTACCAAGTGCCTTTGAAGGTAGGAGTTGCTGAGATGTTGTCACTAATACATTAGGCAGTGTTTTGCGACGTCAATTTGCGACGTCAATGTGTATTTGGCATTTTTTTTGTTTTATATCCCGACGACGTCACAATTGTGACGGTAATGTCGCAATTGCGACATCGTCGGGATATAAGACAAAAAAAAAGGGCGCGTTGCTCACATTGTTTGCGCCCAATGAATCAGATCTCCCAACAGAGCGAAAAAATACCTCCGAGCACAGCGAATCAGTGAATCTACCCCCGATCGAGCACAGAGCACTGCAATTATTTGGAGTAAATTTTGAATCCAAAGACTACATGAATTGTATGCAAGACGAAGGAAACAAACAAATATTCATTGGACTTCAAGTCTAAGGTAAAATATCTCATTCTCTGAGACATCCTCCTCTTAGAGATGAAGGAAAGAAACAAATCTTGATTGGACTCCAGGTTTGATGTGAAGAGGTAAAATATCTCTTTCTCTGAGACATCCTCCTCTTTGATCTCGCCTTATTCGATTCATTATCTGGTCGATATAACGTTTAAATAGAACAGATTTTGTGAAATCTTTCAATGGTACAAGGTGTTGTAGTGGACAGTTAGTTTGAGTATTATTTTTGGGGCTAGATGTGAATGGGAATATGAATTTTTGATTTTTTGATTTGGTCCATACCCCCACCATAACGCTCGATTCCATATCCCGAAATGGCTTAGTCCCCAGAACTTGGCCCATTCTTGAATAGCCACGTCTAAAGAGGAAATGGATATCTATGAGATGGAAATGGAGTTTATTGGTTGGCTGGTTAGATACCGAAAAAAAGCCAACTGCCCTGATGCCCTACTATTCGACGGTGCATGAACCTGCAGGGTGTGCATGCATGCATGAGGGCCAGGTATTGTTTCTTGTATAACCCCCTCAATCCTAAAAATAACATAAATAATTAATCCCTTTTTGCCTATAGGAATGCCTCTTTCCTAACTTGGTCTAGGTTTCTGACTATCCTAAGAAGGAAATAAGAATACTTCCCCCATGTCTCAAATTTGTTTCAAATAGCGAGGATTGGGGTTCAAGGATACATGCTAATAGAGGGAGTAGGGATCATGCTTCAGGGATACTTGATGTTGGAGAGAGTAGGGTTGAGGGGGCATGCAGAATGAAACAAAGGCATGACATTATGAGAAAGCACAGAATGCCATTGAAGGCTGTAATCACACTTTCATACAGAGGATTAGGGACAGTACATGTCATACTACATATCAATTCAATTTTGTAGGATGAACAAGATTCAATGAGGACTCTATTATCCTTAGAGACTGGTTAATCAACAACATTAAATGGAACAAATTGAAAGTCATCAGACTTGCCATAACAAACTCCACAACCTACGAAAGCCTGCATGTCTCAAATTTGTTTCTGAGTTCTTGGAGATAAATCTTTGGACTATTGATGGAGGCATGAACTTGCAAATGATAATATGGAAAAAATAGTCTTTGTGGCTGCAAAATATTAAGCTACCTTCCAGCTTCTTCAACCGTGAGTAGAAGAAGAATTATAAGAGGCTCTCGAAGAATTGGGAGGTTAGAGATAAGTTTAAATCAATTGTAGGTCTCTCTTTTGTTTACTTACTCTAGTTCACTTTAATACTCTTACCGGCCTCCAAAACTGGTAGAGTATCAACCAATTTTAAGAACAACCTCTTACTCCATTGTTATTGGGCTCAGCCTCACATGCACCACTATGTCTCCCTTCCAAGTCGGGCTTTCACTTTTTTGCTATCCTGACATTTCTCAACCATTTTTCACAGTGATAGGATGAAAATTGATTGTAAATCAGAGTAGATACAATGCAGACATGTCCTTCAGAATTACATAATCATGAACATTGGCAATTAGTGATTAATCAAAAAATCACATTTTTTGGCTTCATCAACACATTCCTCGCAGCATCATATGAAGTTCCTTACACAATTGGCAAATATGGGCTTAGCAAAAACTTTGGTAAATTAAAAATTGCTTAAGTTTATTTAAAATCAACTTTCTGTTATACATAACAATTTTTCTACTATCCAATATTTTACTTGATGTTGTTTCTAGAAGAGATTGTATATGTTTTTTGAATCACAATGTTTCAGATCTCACTCTATGATCTATCATCTAGATGTTAGAGAGCGGAAGGTTGTTGTGCTTGCTGGCATGTTTTGGCATGAGGGAGCAAGTACCAAAGTGTTGGGCCTATCATTCTTGCAGAGGGTGCTCCTGAGCTTCCCATTTTTACAAATGGTGTAACACTTGTTTAACTGCATGTTTAGTTTGGCATGCAGATGAGCATGTGTAATATTTTTCTTGTAGATATATTTATTTTTCTTGCAGGGAGACATAGCATAATAAAAGGAAATATGGTTAAAAGTATTTGTTCAGAGCTCATTTTCAAATTGTTTGAAAGATCACTCAAGTCATTCTTTAAATGTATGGATTTGTGGTTTTTTCTGTCAATGCAAATCATGCTATTGTTAGTAGGCTTAATTTCTTTTGATTACTATCTATGGCATTTTTTCATCTTCTTCACAGGGGCAGGAAAAGCCATACAAATAGTTTCAAGCAGTCAGTGTAGCTTCTGTTATTGCTCAACTAGTTAACAATATACCAAACAAATGCATCATTTATCCATCTGTATATTTTTACTATTTTTCTTAAGTTGACAATGCTTCCTTTTGAATCTATTTATGTTAAAGTAGGATGTATCAGCATTGACTATAGTAGAAAAACAAGTTACACAGATGGAAACTTGCATTGTTGCACTTACAGCTGACATTTGACACTTGGAGTTGATATGCACGTTTACATGAAATGCTGAAGTAAGATGAATATCAAATATATTGTCTTGAGTATTTCATGCCAAATTATGGGCTCTCTTGTTAAATGAGCATAGACAGTTTAAATGGTATACTCTTACAAACTATTAGCTCTTTTGTTGCTCACTTACCTAATTTCCCTACAGCTACGAGCAAAAATTAACAATAAATATTTGACATATTATTAGTGTTGATCTTCTTAAGTTGGGCACTGATTTCAACCCATTCTAATTGATTTGTACAAATTCTTATAACCAGTTCCATATATTTAATTACATTTAGATACTACCTTTTAATGCTTTATTTCAGTGTGCTACATATTCTATTTCATATTTGTGATATATGATGAAAGTATTATAACATATGGAGGAAGAGTCCATGAGTGGCGTGGCCAATTGAAATGGTTTTAGTTTCAATTTTACACCATTTGATACAAATAATCAGTTTACCAATCCACCCCTAGGTTCATTCCATTTGCTGTAAAATCTTCATTGCATATAAAATGTTCACAAAATCTATGTCAATGCTCACACATCTTCTTGGACTTATGCAAATCTATGTCAATCCTCACACATTTTCTTGGACTTACACAGGAACTATGCTGCCCTGCAACTCTTGTTAAATATGTTATCAACTTGACTTTTCTATTAAAGGCTCTCATGCTGAATTGAAAGCCAGGTAAAGAAAAAGATATTATACACTATTTTGTTGGTACCCTGTGCAGCACAACAAACTTGTTCTTACTATAAGAAAATTTTCTTTTCTTTTGTTTCATTGCAGATCTTCTGCTTGCACTGAGGTCTCTCCCCATCATTGGACACACTTGATAACATTTGAGCTTTGGATCGCATACAGGAAGTGCATCTATACACATAAGTATAAAATTCTTCTTTTCCCGCAACACATATAACAACAATTTTAAGTGCTTGCAAGGTATATACTTATGAATAAATATTACATCCTGATTTAAATGTATGAAAACAATTTTCATTCCTTTTAAGCTTCATTCATCTCGAGGTGCAATTCACAAACTCAAGAATAGTGGCTTTTGTTCTTCAGGATACCTTTAGGGGAAGAGTATGTGAATGCCCCCTCGTGTTTGGAGTCCAGTTTAGAGGAGATGGCTATTTACACTGCTAAGGTTTGTTCAATCTAATTCTGAATAACATTTCTTGCTATTGTTGAATCTAATCTAATGTATATTTTAACTAGACTTGTAGCTTATATGTTTTGAAATTTTTGTTAGGCCTTGTAGTTTGTATAATTTGATTACTAGAGAGCTTCTACAGCTAAGCAAGAAGGCCATTGCACGAGTTATAGCCGTGCGCTTGGGTATGAAAATTGTTTTTTTTTAATTCTAATGTATATTTTAACTAGACTTTTAGCTTATATGTTTTGAAATTTCTTTTAGTGGCTTAATGTTGTAAGGTCTCTTGAAATAAGACCTTCAGGCAGTTGGTCAAAGTTTTACAAATAATCTTAGGAATAAAGTCAAAGAAAGTATTTTTAAAATATTAAAGTATTTAGCTAGGTCTAAGAAGATTTGTGTACTTTCGATAGTTTTTCTTAGTTTTTGAAAGTTGCAATAGACCGAAGTTTTCATAGCTCAATTTTTGCTTCCTGCAAAGAACGATCATGTCAGATAATATAAGTGAAGAACAAAACAGGGAGACAATCGCTAGATTGTGGTCTAACTTGAAAAGAAAAGGTGATAGAAAATGTTATTGTCCTTGCAATATTTGTAAGGGCTTAAACCGTAGAAGACTGCTAATCAAAACAGTTAAGAGACATTGTAGGGAGAATGATCACATTGAAGGGGGGCATGACTATCATCCACTGGTAAGTCGTTCATTATATCATTTTAACAATTTATATACATATGAAATCACTTGATGATGAGTTGATGATCATGGTTTATTTATGTTAATCAATTTTATATAGGTTGATCTTCCCAAGGAAGTACATGATATGAACCACAACAATCCAAAGAATATGGTTTTCGAAGTGGAGGAACATGGAGGTGCAAATATCCAAGGCGAAGATAATGATCCCATGGAAGATGATGATCATGCACCAGAAAACACAATTGAAGAGGATGGTATAAATACATTGATCCATGACACATCTAGTCCAAGTGTATCTGATCATGATGATGATGATAGCCTCGATGTACCTCTACTTCAGAAGGCATACGAGCCCCTATAGAAAGACTCCCAAACAACTCTTCTCTCTGTTGTATTGTTGTTGTTGAACTTGAAGGTTATGAATGGTTTATCCAACATAACAATGTCACATATGTTAAGGTATGTCATATATGTCTTTATAGTTAACAAAGGGTGAATAATGTACCACTAATATTGTTTATATTAACAACTTATATTTTTTGTTGTAGATTGATAGGCGAGTTTCTGTTACCATCATCAAATATTCTACCTCACTCATATCGAGAATTAACTGCTATTATGAAAGATATTGGAATGGAGTATGAAGCAATACATGCGTGTCCCAATGATCATATTATATATTATAAAGAACATGAATTTGTAACACAATGCCCTGTATGTCATACGAGTAGATATCGAACAGAAAGACTAACAAAAAAGGTGCCTCAAAAGGTTCTTCGTTACATCCCCATTATTCCATGGATGCGACAATTATTCAGGTGTAGTAGCTTGGCTCAATTTATGGATTATCATGCACGCAATAGAAGTCGAGATGAAATTATTCGAATCCCTACGGATGGTTCGGCATTTATTCACATAGAGGAAAAGTGGCAACACTTCAAAGAAGAACCTCGTAATCTCAGGCTTTCATTGGCAGCGGACGGTGTCAATCCATTTGGAGAGATGAGATCTGTTTACTTGATGTGGCCTATTTTTGTTATCAACAATAACATTCCTCCGTGGATGTCAATACAGAGGGAGCACATTATGTTGGAAATGATTGTTCCAGGTATCTTATCATTTGATAGTTATTAATTTACACGTACTTACAAATCTTGCAGTAAAATGGTCACAACAACTATGTAATGTTATTGTTCATTCAAGTAGGTAAATATCAAGTAAAAGATATGAATGTATATATTGAGCCTCTTATCGATGAGTTGGTGGAGTTATGGAATGGTGTCACTATGTATGACGTGTCTAGACCAATATGACAAAGACAATTTAAATTCCATGCAATACTTGCATGGACAATACATGATGCCCCAGGGCTAACACATTTTTGTGGTATGTTATAGTGAATTCAAGTTGCACACAATAATTCTAATTATAAAAATCAACATATTTAATAATCCAATTACATCATTATCTTTTAGGTCTTCAAACAAAGGGAAAATTTGCATGTCCATTTTGTGGTCCAAAGATGAAATCTCGTCATTCAAAAAGTTTAGGAAAGCAAGTGTTTGATGAGTGTAGACACTTCCTCCACAGGAATCATAAGTATCGAAGTACGAAAAAACATCTTTTCAATGGGAAAGAAGAGACTACATCAAAGCCACGAAGAATGACACCTTGCCTATGGAAGTTGGAATATAATAGAATTAATCGTCGAGGTAATGTTGTTCCACCTAATGGTTTATGTTTGTAATTTATATATTTCTATTGTGATTTTTGTTGACTAATTGTGTAATTGATGATCGTGAAGGTCATCAAGGCAATACTGACAACCTTCCAAAGGGACTAAAAAGCTATCCCAGACAATTTAGTAGGTTTCCCTACTACGAGCACTTACAAATTGTGCATTTGTTTGATACTATGCATATTGGAAAGAATATAATAGAGACATTGTGGAAAATATTGGATGGAAGGCGTGACAAAGAAAAAATTGTCAAAATTTGTAATGACATACATGAATCCAATCATGCATTGAAAAATTTCATTCACTCAAATAGCAACAGAGATCAGATTAATATAAGTGCCCTTCCATGGTTATTAATGGAGCAGCAAAATGATGCCATAAAAGAATTCATACGAAAAATTCAATTTCCCACAGGATTTGTTGCGAACATAAACAATCTCATATCAAAAAAAAGTGAATTTGGGCCAAGGCTCAAAACGCATGATTGGCATACTTTCGTCAAGGTAAGTTATGTTCTTCTGTATTTACAATATATTCATAAACTACGTGAATTGTTCGTTATGTTATGTTAGAAAACAATGAAATGATTGGTTTATAATTACTGCAGTACGTGCTTCCTCTATCTCTCCCAGAGCAGTCAACAATAACATCAAACAAGTGATATACGATCTTGGAAAATATATGAGGTAAGCAGTAATATCTGTTCAATTTGTTGTATATATTTATTATATTCGTGATTTCTTTTTCTTGCTATGTAATCTATTGTATATTATTTTGTAAAGTCTCATATCTATATATTTTTTGTAACTTGAATCTCTTAATGTAGGTGGTTGTCATCTAAAGAAATCCATAAAGAAGATATAAACTATTGGAAGAGAAGAATTCCTCATTTACTGTGTGAAATGCAAAAGTATCTACATCCAACTTTTTTCAATGCACAGGAACACTACCTCATACACCTAGTTGAGGAGATTGAATTGTGTGGACCTGTACACACTAGGTCAATGTGGATGGTTGAGAGGCATTTGAAATCCTTGAAGGCTTTGGTTTGACAAAGAGCACATCCTGAGGGTTCTATGGTAGAGGGATATATGGTATACCAGACTATGGTGTACATTACTAAATATCTTCCAAAGTTTGCATCAAATATCCATATAGATCGCATTTGGGATCTCGAGCCTTTTAAAAAATTAGAAGGGGGGTACTTGATGGGGAAAGGTACATTGAGGAAAGTGAGAGGTAATAAATTATAAGATGTTATTGTAATAAATTATTTCTTAATCTTCAAAATAAATTGGTTGTAAGTTGTCTATTTTTTTTTGTATAGGTACTCGAGAGTGGGATACACTACATTTGTATATTGCAAACAATCTTGATTGGATGACGGTATGGATTGAACGATGTCAACATTCTGGTCGCACATTAACATGGGAAGGTGTATCTTCATTGGTTAAAGAAGCTCATCGTAATGGAGATTCCAATGTTACGCAAAGGGAAATAGATTTAGCACGTGGTTCAAGAGATTTCCAAGTACGTACAAATTTATTAATCACCCGTATGTTTATCAACTCACGATACAATAATTTTGATATGTTTCACATATTATTGCAGGTTAAACACCACAAGGCTATGTTCTGTAATGGTCAGAAATTTCGCGTCAAAGTGTTGGATGACACGAAGAAAACTTGTGATTCAGGAATAACTGCAGTCTTTCAAGTGACTAATATTTCATCTAGAAACAACTTACATCCTCAAGAGTCTGAAAATCGATACTATGGCATTTTGGATGAGATAATTGAGTGTGACTTTAGTTCCTTCAAATTAGTACTCTTCGTTGTCAAATTGTACAGGCTACGACTTAATCCAAATGATCTTGATAGAACTATTATTGAACATGATAATGGATTTACAATGGTTAATACAAGGTCATTTGAGCCAGTTGGGGATGAGCCTTATGTTCTTCCAAGCCAATGTGAGCAGGTATTTTACTCAGAGGTTCCACATAAACCGGGTTGGTCATTTGTTATTAGACATGAACCGAGAGGAAGGCCACTAAAGTATAATGTGATCAAAGAAGAAGATACCAAAGAAGCAGAAGATGATGTAGATGGTGATCACGATCAACAGTTATTGGATGATGTTCCTGACACAAATTTTCATGAAGAAGAAGAAGATGATGATGATGATGATGCTGCTACTGATGATGATGATGAAGATGATGTTGATGTTGATGATGATTTTGATGATGATGACGATGACGACAATGGCGACAACGATGATGGCGAGGAGGATGATGATGACGACGACGATGACGACGACGAGGACGATGATGATGATGATGATGATGAGGAGGAGGAGGAGGATGATGATGATGGAATTTAGAGGTATGCCATCAATCCTTAATCTATTTAATATTCATTTCTTGATAGAAATATATTTGTCTTATAAATATGGTTACATAGTTTATTCATTATCTATTTAAAAGCTACAAGTTTCAACTACAAATAGAATATTGCTAATCTAAATTAACTATTAATCTAAATTAATTAAATAAAACTATTTAAAACACATATTGATGCGTGAATGTATTGAGCCTTATTTTCTTTCAGGTCAAAAGCATTTGTAAGTGTTTAGTTTAGAAAAGGGAATTCATTAAATTTCTATAAAAGGGAGTTGTACCTAGAATAAAATTCATAGGGAAAACATAATATAAGTGCTTACCCGATTTGTTGGTTAATAATTCAAGTATCTCTAACATTTCATTTTAGAATAGGAATAACATTGTATCAGTATGTTGATTTACAGACTAAAACTAGAAAACTTATTTCAGTACATGTGTTTGGATCTATGGGATTTACATGGTAAGTAAAAAGAAACCAGTAATCCATTTTAAAATTATTATAATGGGTTTTGGAAGAAATTACAGTTATCTTAATTAATATAAAATATCTAACTGAATTTCAAAATGTTATGCAAGTGGCTTTAGTCTAGGTGTTTCCTCCACCTCCACACACATCAAACAACTTCAAATAGCATGTCCCCAAGGTGACTAAGCCCTCAACTCATCAGCTGTTACAAAAAACCAGTTTTAGCCCTTCACTAGGCCTACTTCCCTAGTAGGCTTATAATGTGAGCCTGATTTAAGTGTTTTATTGTGTACCTTTTAATGTTTTTAATTTTTATGTGATGCTAATGATGGATGTGATTATGATTATGATGTGATTATGCTCATGATAATTGAATTACATTTGCAAGAAATTGAACCCCTTTCAGGAGCATCCCGCACAGTCTCATGGATCCACAGGTATAAGTCAATACTCCTTATAGACAGTCTATTTAATACACTTATCAATAGTAAGATTGATGTCTTCTAAGATCTCTCCCATTTGTAGGTACCAGCAAATAGGTATTTGTCAGAAGTGTCTTCCTCGAGTGAGGGAAATATAGGAATAGAAGAGGAAAGTGAGACATGCAGTTTATCTAGAACAGGGAGATTAACTAGAGGTTAAAGGACTAGAAGGAAATTCAATAAATGCATGAAATTTTTCCTTGCTCAAGGGGGGTCATGTTCTTATGATGATGAGACGGAAGGCAAAATCGAGGTGCCCTTGAGGTATCAACATCTACAGAAACATTGGGTACCCAAGGAACTTCCTCCAATAAACACTGATTTTTGTGTTAACGAGAGGATATATCGCATAGCACCATCATCACTACATGGTTTTGGCCTATTTTCTATGGATGGCATAAAGGTGTCTTACAACAAAGTTTTTGAATTGATGGAGTATGTTGGACCATGTTACGATTACAAAAGTTGGATGCATATTGTTAAATATAAAAAAAGTATGCGTAGGTATGCCCTCTCGGCAAATTATATACAACAGCAAGAAAATGATCAAAGTAAAAGTGTGGCTATATACATTGATGGAAGGCCAAAAGCAACAAGGAATATTGTGGGTTTTATAAATAGTACACGACCTGGGTCAACTATAAAGCAACCCAATTGCATATTTGAGGTGCGTAAGGGAAATCGTGTATGCATCTGTGCGATAAAATCAATACGTGCAAGGGAAGAGCTTCTTATTGATTACAATTTGAACTGCATAGATACAAACAAGGCTACTATCATGGGGGTGGTACATACTAGTAAACCAACTTCTAATCAATGACTCCAACATACCATTTAGTCAATAAATTTTTCACTAACATTTTTATACTTCATCTTTGACGCAGGGGCACAATATGGAGCAACCGCCTGGAGGGGATGCTGACGATGCTCCCGGCTCATCTACACATGAGCAGGTAAAACTCATTTGTAATTGTGCAAACTAGATAGAAGCAAAATGTTATTCTTTTAATGTTGTTTTCTTTATTGTTTTGGAGTAATTTTGATAATACTAATACTATTGTTGTCATAGAGGGCTAGTGGTCGGAGGGAGGGAAAGGAACCTGCAGTCCCTCAACAAGCCCCCCCTGAGGAAGACCCTTTCTATATTGATTTAGCAGAGACCGACGACCCGATCAGTTCGATTAAAATTAATTTAAAGAAAATTAGCAAAGAAATTCTACATTTGGCAACCATAAAGCCTATGACTCAACAAATAAAAGATAGGGCATCTGAATTGTTGCACACCTCTGAGTCCTTAAAAGTAAGTATTAATGAAATTTTTAATTATAACAAGAGTTCAATAATGGTTCTTATGTTATGCTCTTTTATGGCATTAATTAAAATATGGATGCGTTGTCTTTACAAAGTTTTTTTCTTGATTTCGAGCCCCGTTCCCATGATGAGGGTGTTGTAGGTGGTTCAGCTAGATCGCATGTTCCATTCCCCACTTCTGTTTTCCACTGAATATATATAGGAATGATCATAATCATTGACAATACATGCTCGAACAATCCTTTTTTTTAATGCTCTAACAATCTTGTCCATGATAGTCCACACATTCTATATTTATGCATGCTCTAACAATTTTATTCTTCAGCTTCACATCAATTGAATCCTACGATGACGCTACCTCCATCTAGGACAACCACAAATCTCTTTCCAACTGCTAAGTCAGCAACATGCAGCTTACATGCATCGACTGTTGCACCATCTGCTGGTACACAAATCCCTCTTTTTCTCTCTTATGACAGCAACAAACAGTTTCTTTTTTACAACTTTATAACATCAATTATCATTTGTTCTTTTATACTTCAATCATGACAAAGACTTATGAAACTTATGAAACTTTTTGTAATAGGACCTGCAACATCATTTCCTGGATGTTCCTATGTTCCTAGTACGGGAACGGTGAAGGATGTCACATTGATCGTCAACGACGATGAAGGCATTCCATTAAAAGTAGCCAAAGTTCCAGGTACTTTAAAGTTATTATTATTCTATAGTGATATAATAGTAATTTAGTTTTTGATCACTCTTCATCGACTAATGATCCCATGATTGTTTTGTAGGGAATGATCTTTTTTGGAGAAAACTTGGTGATGAGTGTTTGCAAATATTTGGGCCCACCATGCGTACCTGGTGGAACATCATATCTTAACTAAAACTCCAAACCACTATTTTGATTTCATATCATTGCTATAATAGTTTTCCTTTTCATCCATTTCTTGAACTATATTAAAGGTAGCTTCACTTCATTTATGAGTCTAACATGTTTTTTTTTACTTAAAAGGTGGAATCACCAACGCAAACCGTTGAAGGATGATCTTATAGAGAGCATGACCCAACTCTTTGGACCTCGTGCATTCGAGAGAAACAAGCTCCTTGAAAAAGCTGGTTTATGTTTGAAGTATATTAGGGACCAGTACAGAAAAAATTTATGGGATAACCCCAGGTACGAGCGTCCACCCTATGTTCCTGAGGCTGAGTGGTAGGCTCTGATTTTGGATGGAAAGTATAAAGCTGACAAGAAAAATAATATTACACCAGTGGAGAGTACAGCAAGGTATGTGATACTGTTGAGAATCTAATTATGTACTAATTAACCTCCATATTTATACTATCTAACATATTTCAAACTTTTCATAGATTGCCTGACACATCAAAGGCAACAAAGGCAAGACTAGAAAAGCACGGGACACACAAGCTCGGCTCTGGTGGTTTTTCGAAACTTCAAGCAAGAGTTGTAAGTATTAGTAAATGAAAAATTGTATCAATTTTTTTATATAATGTGAAGGGAAATGCTAGGACTCCCTTATTTAGCTCATCAATTATAAATAGGTCAATAGAATATAATAACAGTAGTGGATTTTCATATTCAATATAAAAAATTCAGCAATTGAAGTCAAGACTCTGCAATCTAGATTAGTGAAGAAAACTTATGATTCACTAATATGACATTATTTAAAATCTCACCCTTGACTGAATTTTCCTCCAATAGTTGAGAATAAAGGCAGTGATTGAAAGAATGAGGGAATGCAGCAGCACTTGCAGCCATTTTTATTTCCAAAGAGCTGAACTAACTCTTACCCAACTTAAGAATTTGGAGAAAATGTGTTGGTACAAGCAAAGCATACAAACACGCAACATTTATATAGTAGATTGCTCCATCAAAACTGCTCAATTTTTCTCCTATTATATTGTGATGGATATAGATGATTTGTTGTTGATATTTTAACTACCCTCCATTGGTTGATGAAAAAATGCAAGTAAAATTCACCATACCACGCAAAAATGCAGGGCTCAAAGTTCAAGAGATGCCTCATAGAAGACGATAAGAGAATTGGCTTCCAACAAGGCTATAGAGTCGTGGCTGAATGGCTATGAGCTGAAATTAGTGTGGAAGGTTCTAATACTGATGCATCTCAGCCACAGTTAAATAAGCTAAATGAAATTTATTTCAAATTGAATACTTTACCAATTAGTCTATTTGATGTTAAGTTCCAATATAAAGTGAGTATATCTGTTTTAAGCAAGCAATGATAACAATGCATAGGATGTTGGAATGCAGCCTGACAATCCTTCTACACAATCTGTGGATGTCGAATTGGTGTTTGGATTAACGTAACATTTTGTATAGCAGTTGTAGAGGATCGAGGGGTCGATGTTCATGACCGTGTTGACGTTGAGTCTAGACAAAATGATGTGGTCAGATAAGGTAAAGAGACACAGTTATGTTATTTAAAATAATTAAATACTTGTAACAATTATAATAAATTATTTTTAATTTAACTCTTTTATTTGTTATTGCAAAGGACCCCCCTTTGCAACAGCATAGAAATTTGAGATCATCAAGAACAGAGAACAGAACAACTGATGAGGGGGGAATTGATGATGACACTGATGCTCCTCTTAGAGCTTACATAGAAAAAAGAAATAGAAAGAAAAAAAAGAAATGATTATCACTACATACCTTAATTGATAATGACTGTATTTTATGTCTCAATGAATTTAATTATGTGCTAATGGATGTTCATGAATTATGTGTTGTTGCAAAATATTGATGAATGTTGCATGTTAACGAATCTAATGTGTTAATGAATGTTATCATGTGATATTGATTGAATGTTACATTTTATTAATGGTTGAAAGAATGAATGAATGTTAGATGTTAACGGGGAATGTAGAGTGATGTTAGGGGGAGGGGGGTGGGGCCAAATGAGCTTCCACCTTCACGCGGTTGGCCCTGTTTAGTAGAGAATATTAAACTATTCTCAAAAGAAAGTGAAGCTCAATCAGATACTCAAATAACCACTCTACCCCAAAACACGAATGTGTGTTAATTCTCCATATAGGTTGTGATACACTCATAAACTCCAATGCTTCATAAGAGATCACCACTCTTATATCAATTCATAGTACAATGTTTGAACTCCAATGGCTATGCAAGGACTTCATAAGTACAAGGGTTACACATATCAAGAAGGGTTAATGTCATAGTATGTAGAATGAGAGACTAGCCATATTGATAGTTTGATAAGATGGTTTGGCTCTTCCTAATCGGTTTTACAAATACCACATAATCAAATCATCTTGGATTAGCCATATTATCCATTATTGTTGTATTATTCTATTTTATATCACATACACTCTCTTTCACGAAAATATTTATGCATGCCCTTAATCTCCAATCGATGCATCCCATCTCTTGGTAACATTCCCTTAAGCCAATTTGTCCAACAATTTGGATATAATGTCTGTACTCCCATATTATATTGTGATTCTAGCGTTTGTTGTGCTCCATTGGTCTTCTTTTTTATTTCACACACACTACGCACTCTTACTCATTCACACATATCCACACCTTATATTTTTCCAAGATAGAGCCTTTAAAATTTATATTTGAAATCTAAAATTATTTCCATCCCATTGATATTGATATGGGAACCCTAGAGTACTTGTATGAATGGATGTGTATTTTCATTCCCAACTCCTTGTAAATGCAAAGATGTCAGCAGTTCAGTCAACAATATAATATTGCTTTATCAATCTTATGCAATCCCTTGCAAGCAGATTAGAAGCACCCCAAAGGACAGTAATTGCTCCCCCTGCATATTCACTACTACTATGTCAAGGTAACTTTAAGGATTTTATAAATGAGAATTTGTGTCAATGATTAGCAATTTTATCCATTGTGTTGGCACATCATAGTCACGGTCCTCTTAATTGAATGAGGTCTTATTTGTGGCATTTGTCCCACCACACAGCTCCTTTATTTGGTTCACCTCGCAGATGGGTCACCCAAAATAATTAACTTTTCAGTCTCAATGCCTTATTAGTATCACACTTCATTATACTTCTACCTTTGTGAGATATATAATTTTTTTTTTTATTCATATAAGTCATTGGATATATAAAAGTCGATATGTCCTCCAGAAATTACGACTTGAGATGAGGAGCTAAGAACAAAATAAATCCAGAATATTTCATTATGTGTCATCCCAATATACAGTTTTGTGGTTGTTATTGTTTTAAGTATGAGGTCGATCATTTGGTACCAGAAATGCTTGAATATTGTCTTTGTCTTCACCAAAATAAAATTCTCCATCAACATAGACAAATTGCAATTATGATCTATAATTGTAGAGTGCTCTAAGAGGCCCTATGCAGATCATTTCCACTGCATACTCCCACCGCATACTTTAAATCTTAATCTTTTCATTGCCTTTGCAGGTGACATGGTAAGTAGTTGTGGTAACAATACTTGCTTTGCATAGAAGATAGCTACTCACTGAAACTACTATGACATCTTCCTTCATCCTCATAGTTGTATAACATGTTATGCATATCATGATTCACTATGTACACAATGTTCTTCATTCCTTTCTATTGATACATATCAAGTTCTAACCCAATAATCTTCCATTGTTGGTTCCTATTACAAAGTTGATGCCACACAAGGTGAGTGAGAGATATAGTTATTCCAATGGTTTAGAAGTTCTCCATCATTATTTCAGGTATGTGATTCTATTATTCCTAGGAAATGATCTGTTGTGATACTAGATCTCTAATATTCTGTCTCTGATTTGCTGTCTTGATCAAGATATTTTCCCAAAAAAAGGTTGATCAAGATTTTCCCAAATTTTTCCAGAATTTTGGCCCACATTTTGTCAATAATTTTTTTCCCCTAAGCATTAGCTAGTAAGGAGGAAAATCAAACTTGTTGACTTCTTGCCTCCAAATCTGACAAGAACTCCACAAGCTCTTCATCTAAAAACACAGTGATTCTTTTCAAACGCAAATACATCACTAGCAATTCATTTTGTTTGGCCCGTCACAATAAGCACAACATTTCTCCTTTCCATGTCACTGTTTGTGATTGCTATTACATCACCATTGCCTATATAAGCTAAGTAGAAATGGATCAATCGAGAGCACTTTATTATGAATTTAGCTTTCAAATTGCACAACATTGGTTCTTCTGAATCGTAAAAGATGGTAAACAAAACGTGTGAAGCCTAATGAGCATTTTGTGCCTCCTTGAGGTACTCAAATATATGAGCAAAATTACCACAAATTGTCAAAAAGCTATGCAGATCTTTCACACATAATTTTCATTTCAAAAATAGAAGTAACATCATTTTTGTAGCTTTCATTTGTAGGCAAATCATCTTAGTGAATACTGTAAAAAACAAACAAAAACAAGTTTTTATACCGTTATGCAGAAATCGCAACTACTTAGGGTATAGTCCCATGAAGAGAGGGGAGCCACTTAAACTGCTAAGAAGTTCAGGAGACTCATAAATCAGCTGGTCCCATGGCTTTTATAGGGAAAATTGTACTAAAAACAAATTGGTTGAAATTTTTTGGGACATTAGCAGTCTCATAATTCTATGGCACTAATTAATGCTAAAATAATTAATTGAGAGTCTTTGTAATGGCTGATGTATTTGATGTGGAACAACTGAACCAAATTAGGAGTTAAAACAAAGCTAGACTTTTTCATTAAGAACTACAACCCCCTCATGGATCGTACATCATAGCAGCCAACCTTACTGGCTCATCTGACAAGTGTTTCTTTGTTGCTTGGCATTTACCTTTTGTAGTTTTTGATTGATTTTGAGGGTTTGACTTAGAAGTTAAATACATTCTAGTTCTGAGCTAATGCAATGTATTTCTTTGCCCTTATGCATAATTTTGAAATACTGCATATCATAAATACATGTTTGATATTTTTTTGTGAAAACACACCCATCCTCCAAAAAAAATATCATCGTAACACCATCATAACTTTCACACATGACAATTTTTTTCCCATTATTTACAAAATTTCAATGTAGTAAACATATAATTATTGCACTATATCTTGCACACTTTTCTTGTAGAATATATAACTATTGCAGGTTACATAAAAAGACTTTATCAAGATAAATCTGGTTGAGATCCCGCGCAACCCTTCTAGAAAAATATTTGAAGTATAGTTCATTAAACCCATCTTTTTATTAGAGTTCACATTTGAAGAAGGGAGCATGATAGATTGGCCTGAAACAATCCTCGCACTAAGACCAAGCGCGGACCCTCACCCTCTTGGCCCCAACTAGCAAGCACATAGGACATCAAGCAAGAGGCGGCCTACCTAGTGGAGTGTTGGTATCTACCCTCCCTATTCATGCCACATCTAAATTTATTTCACAGCATCCAATCACCATACAATTGGAATCAGGGAGCTTGTGGCGGGGCCGTTGTGGCAGCGACGGCAGTTGGCGTCGCTGCCACAGCAGCCCCACCATATTGCTAACCACAGACATCGCAATTGTGATGTACGCATGCGCATTGCGATGAAATAAGCATCGCGTGCATAGCGACGCTGTCACAATTGATGATTTTGCGTTGCAATTGCGACACATTTGTAAACATTGCGACGGCCAACAGCGTCAACAACATCGTCGCAAGTTTCCATGGACGTCACAAGTGTGACACCCACAGATGAACTGTAAAGGCTCCCACCTTAGCGAACCCATGGGCAGATGTCGATGCCACCCCATCGCAATGCATGGTGAAGATGTCAAAATTGCGACGGGAACCACATCCATTGCGACGGGAGCAATGATGGGATAGAATGTTGAGCTTGTGACGGATAGGCATCACAATTGCGACGTCCAAGAGTAGACGTCATAATTTGTGACTAAAAAACAACAATGCCTGCTGTCGTAGCACTGGCGACACATTTGCGTCGCAATTCTGACACTTGGCCATCGAAAATCGATGCCAAATGTATTAGTGTGTGGTAGCTGGGAGGAGTGGAGGAAGCCCTTCTATTGAAAAGATAAAAGGGGTCAATTTTTCCTACTTGCATAGTGGCTCATCATTTTGTAATCACAAAAGGAGGTTGGCTTTCTCTGCACAAGATTTTGAATCCTTATAAGATGGCCACTTCCCATCCTCGTTCTTGTGATTCTAAAGGATTTTATCATTTGGCTCTGAAGCAGAGAATTAAGCTTGGTAAAATTGAGCATGAATTTTATTTTCCTGAAGACTTAATAAGGAATGAGTACTCCTTGCAAGAGCAAGAGACTAGAAAAGAAAAGTGGAAAGTCTTTTTTAAAATTTTGGATTTCATTCATTGTTTTGATCCAGATGATAGTCCTTTGGACGATGCAGTTACAAATGTAGATAAGATGAGAAAACTTATGAATAATTTTCCTAAAATAATAGAGGCAATGAATGAAAAGAAGCAATTCTTTATTAGGTTCTACTCGGATAAGGCCAAGGAAGTAATGAGAAGATTGGGTTTTACTCCCAATATAAGGGCAGGTCAATTAACTATCCAAAAAAGGCCAGGATATACTATTGTTCAAAATAAAAAGAATACAGTGGACAAAAGCAAACAAATAATTGAGTCCACTTGTAGGGTTTTGGAAGAGAGGCCTACTAAGCCCTCCCCTAAGAGGAGGAAAATAATAAGAGAGGAGGATTCTCATGTTGAGGAGTATTCACCTTCACAGACCCCTTTGAGAATCGAGGAGGAGCAGCTCACTATTCAGCAAATTGAACAAATTGGATCACAAGGGGGAGTTTTTGTCACTCAAACAGAGATCGATGAAGGGAACCTCCTGTGCCAAGCCTCAAGCTGACTATAGCTAATTTTAGGGAAGGGAATTGGACCCTGTTTTGGAACAAACCAGCTAGCAATTTTTGTCAGATGACAGTTTTGTAAGGCCTAGAGCTTTCCATCAATTTTCTTGGAGGGCAAACATCCACAATTTTGAGGAAAGATGTAAGAACATGAAAATAGAGCATCCAAAAATGGATGAAGCCTCCATCCAAAACCAAATAAAGGAGAAAATGATGCAAGAATTCCAGAATATTACCCCTAAGGAGGGAAAGAAAATGGTAAAAACTTCTAACATACTATTGTTGCCTAATTGGGATATTGCAGATGCATTGATTTTCAACTCTGTTTCTAATAGACTGGAGTTACAAGACCCAAATAAAAAGGAATTTGTAGGGACTGCTTTTAGTGATGATCAAGCTACTCTTGTTATGTGGTCATTAAGAAGAGGATCTAGGATTGTATCAGCACAGCCTGATGGTTCATGACTGATAGGGAATATTATTGTGAGGAGAGTTGCTGATACCTCACACGTACAGGTAGCCCACATGAATGTGGATTATTCTCAATTTTCCTTGGCTACTGCTAAAAGGGAGGAAAAGGAAATGTTTGAATTAAAAAGTAAATATGAGGCAGTTGTGGATGCCTACAATAAAGAGGTAAAAAGGAGAGTTGAGCTTGAGAACAAGCTACTAGGAAAATCCACTAGGCCTAAAATAACATACCCTTGCCCCCCTGTTGAACCTTTCAAATCTACCTCGCTCATTAAAATACCAGAAACACCCCAAGGGCCATAGTATTACACTGCTGAGGATTTTGAAGAAGAAAAGAGTAAACTATGGGCCTTACATGTAGAGCTAGAATCTAAATATGAAGATAAACTAAGAATAGCTCTTACATATCTAGGAGACAAGGTTGAATGGCCACTAATCCATGATCAATTGGCCAAGGTGATTAACATCTGGGAGGAGTTAAAAGTAGATGATGAGGCTCTAAAGCCTATTGTGAACAAATGGGTGAGAAGGGAGAAAGCAATAACCTTATTGTGTCTATCTGTTATAAATAATTCTCATAATCAGATTGATAAAACCTTTGACATTGTTTCTGATCTTGCTGATTTTGATAGCAAAAGGATACATTTACAGAAGATAATAATAGGCTACTTAGACAAATATAAGAGCCAAAAATTCAATTTATTTCTTCATGCCCTAGATAAGAAAAAAAGTTTGACAAGCAAAGAGGAATGGGCAAAGGAACTTGATGATTTATTCTGTTTAAGAATGAATCAAGTCATAAATGAAATAGGGCATGCACGGTGGGCCACCACAATAGAAGAAATGGTGAAAGCCAAAATATTCTTTGATTCTTTAAAACAGGAATTTGCTGATATTGATAATGAGGCTGATTATATAATAAAGAAATAGAAGGATATTTTGCAATTCAATTGGCCAGATGACACATTATTTGACAGATGGATGGTAGAAATGCCTTCTAGTGAACAGTTTGATGTAGATGAAACTGACAGTGATGAGGTGCAGGGTGAGGAAGTCCAAATCATTGATACCATCACTACTCAAACCCAATCAGAAGAAGAAGAAAAGAAAAACCTGTCACTTTCAGTTGCAGAACTGGGACCACAAGATGCCAATACAATTAAAGAAAAGGAAAAGGTAGAAGTTGTCCTTACCATGTAGAATGAAGGTGGTGGAAGTCTGCAGGTGGAGGTTAATGTGCCCTCGTCAGAACAAGCTTCATCGTTGGCTAATTTATCAGTTACATATGAAGATGAATCAGATCAATAGCCAACTCAGCAACATAAGAACATGTAACAGAAGCTAACCCACCGAAAGGAATGATTTGATTTTGATATCTTCTGTTACCCATAGTTTTGTCATTTTGTGATAGGTGTATGTAGATATTTCTTGTAAAAGACACCTATCAGTTTCTCTTAGCCTGAAGCTTGTTGCATTTCACACTATATAAGTGAAATTCCAAGGCAAGAGAAAAGGTCTGAATTCTATTTGCTAAGTGATACACTTAGTCTATTTTTGGTCCACCATTTTTGAGCAAAAATTTGTGATGTATTTTCTCTGTCAGATCTTGAGAATACATGAATATAGAATTATCTATGTTTCTTTCTGAAGGTCATTCTGAGTCTATTGTAAATTGTATACAATTTTCAAGGAAAATGAATACAAATTATGAACTATCCCCACATCAGTTCTTTCTAAACTTTGTCTCCTTTTGATTACTTGGTTATCTTGATATTGTATAAGTAAAGGCTTGTGTAATTAAATGCAGTTCAATTAGGTTGTATATCTGTTTATCATGGTTGTTAATTCAATGGATTAAGTAAAAGCTTTGATGAATTTGATAAGGTTGCTGCAGTAGTGGAAAGGATTTTGAATGACGATTTCTAATAAGAATTGCTAATAAAATTTGTTGTAAGGCGACAAATTAGATCTAGATATTTGTAGTAGACTCTGAACCCCAATGATTTAGGCAGTGATCAAATTTTAATCTAGCTAAAAGGGAAATGTGTCGCACATGATTGTCAAAATGCAGAATTATAATCAACTTTACTTTTATTTCTTGTAGATCTTCAAAGTTTGCCTCTACTTTTTTGCATGGAATGTTTTAGCTTTAGTTAGAGATTATTGCTGAGAACATCTGCAGACCTATAGAAGATTTTTGGCCATATCTGTTATATGGGATGTGTTTATTAAAGTATCAAGAATTGTACATGTATTGGAGAATTTGAGATGAGAATCAGAATGAAACTAAGATAATTCTCATACAGTTTTCCCAGTCTTGTATCATCCCTGGGTATACCCACCCTGGTTTTGCAGAGCCAAAAGAGTAGAAAACCACCCTTGGTTTTGTAGAATTTTGGCCCAAATGGTGTGCACATAAAATTGATAATAAGAATTGGCTAGTCTTTAGACTGTGTGAGTATTGTCATCTTGGTACTAAGTATTTTGTTGCTTAGTAGTTTTAAAACACCAACAAGTTTGTTATTCATCCAAATGCAAACCCTTGCAGGAAGACCTAATTGCAATGCAACAATTAAATGTAATGTTGAAATATAGGAGAGAGATTCTTTTGGTTGACCTAGAAAATAAATCATCTTCTAACAAAATGACAAAGACTTTCAGTGAAGGATCCAAAGTACATCAATTCAATTATAGTCTAGTAAATTTAGGTGCCATCTTCATCATAAGTTTTTGAAGATAGTCCAGTATTTGTAGGTGTCATATTCATCAAAAAATTTCCATGATAGTCTATTAGTTTGAGGAGTCATCTCCATCACAAGTTTTCCATGGCATACTTGTAGTTAGAGGTGCACTGAAGACCTTTTATCACTACATGAGCTAGTAGTAGATGGTGATTATTCATTATCATCATCATCATCTAACATAGAATCACATGAATATCATGTTTTATATCCCACATGGCCTAGGTATTGAGGGTACAACTCCAAGCACTAAACACACCAGATTTCAAATTATTATCTTTATGTGTTGATGTTTAAGTTGAATGTTCTGGAGTTGAAGAGAGAAACACACTCAATTTTGTTTTCTTTTTGTTCTTTTTTTGAATATGAAACTGTTGTCTAAATGATACAATATAATTATGTATTATTAAAACAAAAATACAAGAAAAATATGATACCAACACAACTATATTTATAAAACAAAAAATTTGTCATTATTATTTCTTCTAAGCATTTACAACTATAGCTTTTGCATATACATTTCCTTTCTTTTCTTTCATTACTATAACAAAAATTATAATAGTTCTTACAATAGACCAACATTCCAAATGATAAATCTGCATCTACACACTTTCAATAAAATGAAACAACAAGTACATTACATTCTTTTTGCAACTAGACTCTTTTTAACACTTATCATCAAAACATCACTGAGAAAAAACACTCGAGTGGAGACTCTCCCATTTATATTACACAACAATGGTTGAACTTTGGCATAAAAAATAATAATGATAGTAATAATATTCACTTCCATCTTCAATATTATCATAAAAACCTACAACAAAATACACATGTACCTATGGAAATATGCTCGAAGAGAAATCCCTCTCCTCGACCACCGGAGATGCAGGTGTGATTGGAGGTCATGAATGGAACAGCTTTTGAAGTCGAGCACATTAGGAAGAATGAAAGAAAGACAATATCAAGAGTTTTGAACTACTATTCCACCCCCCTATATTGATGCAAATGCAGGGCCCCCTTTCATATTATTCCTAGGGCTAGCAGGCATCATTAATCAAGTGGGTGGAGAAAACCTAAAATGAAACTGGGCTCAGAGAAAACCATGCGAAAATGCTCCAAAAATGTCAAATGAAACTGAGCGTGAAAAATGTAATTGGGCAAAAAAAATTTGAACTTTGAGGATGTATAAGCCTTGTGTTGGTCAAAATTTTGACCAACACAGGTCTTATATGTAACAAAATGAAATTTTTGCCTTTACATTTCGACCACCCTAAAGTTATTTAGATGATGGTCAAAATTTTTGGTCAAAAAATGATGTTAAATGTAGTAGTAATTCAATGATTAGAAGATGAAAAAAGGAGGATATTAAGAGGATTGTTCCTACCTCATTCTTTGCACCAATAAATAGAAATACTAACAAGGATCTATTAGGTCCTACCCAAATTCTATCTAGGAGGAATAATAAGAGATGAGAAGAAATGGGAGAATGCAAATCAAATAAAAATCCAAAATTAAATCTCAGTAAATGGGTGCTAAACCATCATTGAGTGATGCAACGCTAGTAGGAAAAGGGGAGTCAATAAAATATCAGACCCAATCACTTGGGTAAATGTAAGAAGTTGAGTACCAAAACCATGGAAGTCCTTGAGGAAAAAACTTTGTCTCTAGAAATGGGTACCCATTTAATAAAAATGGGTACCTGCTTTAGGCTCGGATGCACAATCCTAAATTTAAAATATGGGTACTCATTATTTTCAAAATGGGCACCCATTATTTTCAAGATGGGCACTCGTTATTTTCAAAATGGGTGCCCATAATTTCTTAAAATTCAAAAAAATATTTTTGGTGCCTAAAACCTCATTTTTACCCACATTTAGGAATGGGTACCCATTTCTTAAAATTCAAATTTCACAAGCCATGGGTTGCATTGAGTTTTGGCTTGGGATAGGCTTGGTAGGACTAAGTTTGTGCTTGTGACAACAAAAAATTGCCTAAGGCATAAGAACATGAATATTTTGTCTTGTCATAATTTTTTGCAGGACTTTCCAAATGAATTTTTTGATGAAACAAAAACCCATTCTAGTATTCTTTCTCTAGATTCTAAAAATATAAATTTTATAGTGATTTGATATATTTTACTATTTTTATAATATTTATTAAGCCACACTAATACCTAAACTTTAAATAATATGTTTAACAAAAATTTGAATAACTTTTTTATTTTACAATTTTTGAAAGTGAATTATATGTCATCGATCTAAATAGAATGTACTTCAATATTAAAAAAAGTATCAAAAAGGTGAAGTTTTCATCAAATTATGGTGGTTGTACACTAAAGCTTTTCAAAATCCACTTTATGGTCAAATAGAAATTTATGAAAAAAAATTCAATAAAAAAATAAGAAAAAACATTCTCATCAATCTTTGGTGAGTTAGGTACCTTGTACAAAAACAAATCACAAAAAGACATTTATTTTCTCTAGAAAAGGGTGGTAGTACACATGTGTGGTATGATCCTGAAAGAGGCATTTTGAAAAAGTGATTTGTGAACATGCCTACGACTTTGAGCACTACATTTTCTGTGACTAAATTTTTTTGAGATTCAATGAGTCTCAAATTTGGACATCAAGTGACATGAAATTAAAAAAATAGGAAAAACACGCCCACTTTTTTTTCCCAAAGTGGGACTCAACTTCTTGCACCCACCCACCTAACAACTTTCCAAGAGTACACATAAAAGAAAATACATAATTGTAGCAAAGAGACCATAGGTTTTATATATTTACTAATTGATTACATAACTTGCATGATAAAATATATGTAACAACATCCAACATGCCTAGTTGTGAGGCCTTCCAAGCTATGACTAATGAATTACAACATAGGACTTCTACTATCTTCTCCCAACTTCCTATATCTATCCCTTTTGACTAAATATCATCCTAACTTCCTCTATCTATTATTTTATTACCAAATCCCCTCCAACCTAAATCACAATCTAAGTTCTTATATAGCCAGCTAGACCAAAAGTCAACCAGTCAGGCATTTAATTACAATATAGGTCCTACCTTGGAAGAGTAAATCATAACCCAAGCAATTGGCATCAATTATTTAAGTGTCATTAAGGGTAGCTCCAAAAAAGAGAAAGGAGTTAGCTCCCAACCACGCAAGACACCAAGTTATCACTGAAAATTGTGTTGAACGAAATACCACACCACACTAGATGAAAATCATAGGAAACATAGATCAGAAGTAATGTCACAAAACTTGACACATAGGGTATAGAAGATCATGCACTCTTAGGGTAAGAATCCAAAATAGGTCTGCAACATGATGTCAATTGCACTCAACTCAAAACCAAAAGTAGCAACAACTACTTCATGAACAACAAATTGATATAGAAAAAATAGAAAATATTTTTGGTTGATGCAATCGCTCATTGATCCAAGATTCTCTTGCATCATACACCTGGGGTAGGTAAATAATTGATGTCAACATCATGAAACTCTAATATTCTAACTTGAATTATAAAGATCTAATTCAATTTTTGTTATCCATGAACTATCTTCAAATGGTTTATCCTTCTACTAAACTAGGTACTCCACATAGTCTTTTCCTCTAGTGCTCTTACTTATCCTACTAGCCAAAATTTTGTCAATGTTGCCAGTCTTCCTCTTGAGATGATCTAGGTTATCTTTTAATTCTTCATTTGATTCAAAGTACTAAAAGATGTTTGCAATATTAAATACTGGTGAAATACCCATATCTTTTTGTAGTTCAACTTTATTTAAGCATTTCAACTACCAAACTTCCTCGAAATTTTACAAGGACCAAACTTCTTCATTTCTAGCTTACTGTATGTTCTAACTGAAAATATGTTCTTTTTCAAATGAACAATAACATCATCTCCAACCTCAAAATATTTATTCCTTGTACCTTTATCTTCTTTCTTCTTATACTCAAGGTTACTAGTTTCTATACTCTTCTTTACTTCCTCATGAATTGTTTTCATGAAATCCACAAATTCCTCTACTTCAATAATTCTCTTCATTTTACTATTCAAATCTCTCAATTTAGTAGTCTCTTTAGGATTCAATCGATCATCAATCTCAAAAGATGTCTTATTGGTTCTTTTATTCATAGAATTGTTATATGTGAACTTTGCCTGTGCTAAAATCATATCCTAATTAGCAGACTTATCTCCAACCAAACATCTCAACAAGTTACCCAAACTTCTATTTGAACAACTTCATTTTGACCATCTATTTGCAGATGAAATGTAGAACTAAACTTTAGTTTTGTATCCAATTTCTTCCAAAGTGTTCTCTAGAAATAACTAGTAAGTTACTTAGTATCTCTATCTAAAACAATAGTCTTATGCATTCCTTACAATCTTGTCACTTCCTTACAAAATAATTCAGCCATGTGTACTACATTAGATTTCTTCTTGCAAGGTATTAAATGAACCATTTTTGAAAATCTATCAATTACTACCAGAATATAATCATCACCTCTCTGATTTCTAGGAAAACCAAGAATAAAGTCCATACTGATATCTTCCCAAAGCTTATTTGGTACAAGTAATGGTAAATACAATTCCAAATTTTGACTAGTTTCTTTTGTTGTTTGAAAAATTGTGCAACTTCTAACCATCTTCTGGGAATCCTTGTAAATATGAGGCCAATAATACCTAAGATAAATCTACTTTACTATTTTCTCAATCCAAAAGTGTCCAACAAGTCCTCCACTATGTTTCTCCCTTATGATGTTTTCTCTCATAGATCCTCTAGGTATGCATAGTTGAATTCCTTTAAAAAACATGTCTTCCTGAATAAAATAATCAATCTCCTTATCTCTTACCATTTGATTTTTACAAGCCTTCCAAGGTTTGAAAAATTAAAATCATCTTCATACAATGTCTTTAAGTCATCAAATCCAAGTACCCAAACTCTCATTTCTGTCAAAAAATTCCTTCTTCTACTCAAAGAATCAAAAATGTTATTTGACTATCCACTCTCATGTTTCAGCACAAAGGAAAAGTTATGCTAATACTTTGACCACTTCATGTGTCTTTGATTCAACTTATTCTAACTTCCCAAATAATGCAAAGCTTTATGGTTAGTATACAACACAAAGTTTTTACACATCAAATAATATCTCCATTTCTTCAAGGCTTGAACAATAGCATAAAATTCTTGATCATAAACTAAATACTTTTTCTTAGCATTACTCAACTTCTCACTAAAGAAAGCTATAGGTATTCCTTCTTGACACAAAACAACTCCAATGACACTTCCACTAGCATCAGAATCAACTTGAAAAACCTTATTAGAATCAGACGAAAAAAATCATAGGTAATTCTACAATCTTCTATTTCAATATTTCAAAACTCTTATGTTCTCCATGTGTCCATTTGAAATCCCTTTTATCTCCTCTCATTGTCTCATCCTTGGTATTTCCTATAGGAACTCACCAATCTATGAAATGGTCTAACTTCTCCAATGTTCTTAAGTGTAGGCCAATCAAGAAAAAATTTTACCTTTTCAAGATCCATCTTCAAACCCTCAACTGAAATCATAAAACAAGGGTACACAATTTTCTCCTTCAAGAATGGACATTTCTTCAAATTAATTAGTGCCTTCTCTTCCTTCAATCTCTATAATACTTATCCAATATGCTCAAGTTTTTCTTCCTTAGTTTCACTAAATATCAGGATGCCATCAAGATATATAATCACAAACTTACCCAAGAATTTCTCCAAAACCTCATTAGTCTTAAAACTATTTTTCCGTTCATCTCCTTCTCTAATTTTTATTTGATGATAGTCACTTTTTAAATCAATCTTTTCAAAATACTTTATTCCACTCAAACAATCCATTATGTCATCCATCCTAGGAAAAGGAAACCTATACTTCATTGTTATCTTGCTTATAGCTCTAAAATTAGTGTACATTTTCTATTCTCCATTATTTGTAGGTAAAAAAATGATAGATACAATGTAAAAGGACTCAAACTTTCTCTAATCAAATCTTTACCAAGTAGTTCTTGCACTTGTCTATTCAATTCAATAATCTTAGTAGGTGTCAACCTTTGTGGTGCTTTATTAGGAAAACTAGCTCGAGGTATCAGATCCATACAATAACTAATGCTTCTCATAAGAGGTAAGACTTCATGTACTTTATCATGAATAATATCCTGAAATTATGCCAAAAAAGATTCAATCTCAGGTGCATGCTCAAGTTCATCCTATTTCTCAATCTTCTTAGGAATCAAGTCAAAACAAACTTTCTTCTCCTTTGCATCTTTAGCAAACTGATTTCCTTCAACCAAACATACTCTTACTATAGTGTAATGATTCTCACTAGGTTTCTCTATCAAAGGTAACAATACTTTTTTCTTCCCATTAACCCAAGAATTATACTAATTCAATCTACCATCATGTAAATTTTGTCTATCATACTAATAAGGTCTACCCAATAGAATATGACAACAATCTATAGGAATAATATCACACAAGATTTCATCATGATAATTCTCAATTTTGAATTTAACAAGGCATTGCTCACTTACTAGTAAATTATGCTCCCTTTTGATCCAAGAAACATGATAAGTCTTAGGATGTCTCAATCGTTGCAACAAAAACTTGTTAATCAACTCTTCTGATGCCAAATTATCTAAACTTCCACTATTAATGATTACTTTGCAACATTTTCTAGCAACCTTACATCTAGTTTTGAATAAACTCTTTCTCAAAATAGGTCCTTCATCAACTTCCTCATTCCACAAGATTCTTCTCAACATCATATTCTCACCATGATTAAATTCATTAGGTGACTCAACAACTTCTCAATAATCCAAAGTATTTTTTCTACTACCTCTAATCTTCTCTCTAGAATTACTACATTCAAAGACCCTATGTCCTTCTTCTCCACACTTGAAACCTACCCTAAAACCAATACCTTTCTTCTTTATTACCACCATTTTTATTCCAAGAGTAACCAATATATCTACCTCTAGTATAATTACCTCTCTTACCATAAGGTTATTCCTTTCATTTGGTCTTCCCCTTATATTTAATTGTATTTTCAAATCTACTAATTTCTCTATAGGCTCTGCCTTTGCTCCTTTGAAATATACCACCTCTTCCTCTTTGTCTTTGATAATATTTCTTTTCCAATAATTCTTCAACCTTCAAGGTATATTAATATGCTTCTTCCACATTATCCATCCTGACATAGCTAATCTCATCTTAAATTGATGTCCTCAAACTATTCAAGTATCTAGCCACCTTCTCAACTTCATCATCCACATGTCCATATCTGATATCTTATTTGTAAAATTCCTCAATATATTACTTCATAGTTGTGCCCTTTTATCTCAAATTCTACATTTTCCTTAACAGATTAACCTAGTAATTTGTAGGAAGGAACTTATTTTACATCTTTGCCCATGTCTTGATCTTTTCTATTCCTCTTTTTTACCTTTCAATCTACAAATGATCTCACAAAAGTGAAGCATGACCCTTCAACTTGGTGACTTCTATCTTAACCTTCTTATTCTTAGGAGTGATTTCATACACAAAGAGCTTATCCATGTTAGAAAAATCCAATATTCCATTATTTTCTAGTTCTTCCATCATATCAAACAACTTCAACATTAGGTGTGGTGTTTTTCCTAGACAAAAATCTTAGAAGCCTTTTCCTAATCTTATTTTATCTACAGTTTAGGATTAGCAATAGGTATTTCTTCTTCATCATTAAACATCCTCAAGACATACACCTCTTCTCTAGGCTATCTTAGAAACTTCAAGTCTCACTACAATCTACCTCAACATATCCATTATAGCATCATTTTCATTTCCTCTACCTCAAACCATCTTGACAATAGTTCCTACAAGATCTTAACCTTCTACAAGTTATAGGTCAGATTGTAGATCTACCACCCTACAACTAATTCAAATCAAGGTTCTCCATGATCCCAAACTCACAAGGAAAGAAAACCTTTCTCTAATGCGACCTGACACATGGCTAGTAGGAAAAGGGGAGCCAATAAAATATCAGACCCAATCACTTAATAACTTGCCAAGAGTACACACCAAAGAAAATACAAAATTCCAACAAAGAGGTAGTGGGTTTAATATATTTATTGATTGATTAGTAAAAACCTCCAACATGCCCTTGTTGGAAAAATTTGCAGCTCCCCTCGAGATTCATGACAAGGCCTTAACTACCTCCTATGTACTATAAGTTGAGTGGTTGTATTGGGCATTAAGAGATTGGTCTTTTGGTGCAATGACAACCCCACTCTAACAATTGATATCAAAGCTTGGTTACATGTTCAAATCCTTAGACCCTTGGGTAACACTGAGGGGGATATTGTTAGAAATTTGTTCACCATTCCCCTCAGAATTTGTGACAAGGGCATAACTACCTCCTATATACTATAAGTTGAGTGGTTGTACTAGGCATTGATAGATTGGTCTTTTAGCGCAAAGACAACCCCACTCCAACAACTAGACTCTAAGGCCTTCTAGGTTATGACCAATGAATTACAAGATTAGAGTCTGAAACTCAGCATCTAGGGATTCTACTATCTCCTCCAAACTTCCTCTACCTATCATTTTCTTACCGAATCTCCTCCCAAATTCCTCTATCTATCCTTTTCTTACTAAATCCCCTCCAACCTACATCATAATCCAAGTCCTTATATAGCCAACTAGACCACAAGTCAGCCAATTAGGCATTTAATTATAATATAGGTCCTATTGTGGAAGAGTAAATTGTAACCCAAGCAATGGGCATCAACAGTTCACGCACACTTAAGGGTAAGTCCAAACATGAGCAAGGAATCCAATCCCAACCACAAAAGACAACAACTTATTACCAAAAATAGTGCTAAAAGAAATAACATATCATACTAGACAAAAATCATAGGACATAGAGATTGGAAAGAATGTCACAAAACTCAAGGCATATGGCACAAAATATTATGGGTTCTTAGGGTAAGAATCCAAAATAGGTCCTCAATATGATATCAACCACACTCAACTTGAAACCAAACGCAACAAAATCTACTTCATAAATAACAAACTAGTACAAAAAAATAACAAATAATTTTGGTTGATACAAGATTGCTTAGTGACCCAAGATTCCCCTACATCATTAAGTTTTTTTTTTTTTTTTAAATTAAGATGATAAAATTAGTAGAATATGTAGTGGGTATCATCCCCATTAAGTTTTTTCCCTTTGATCAAGGGTTTTTCTTGAGAAAAAAAAATCATTATGTTATGGTGTTTGGTTTCTTATTATTGTGCATTGTTATTTTGGTTATTGGTAATTGATTAAATAAGATTGGAATTAATTACATTTATCCACAAATAATTCTGCCCCCTCCACTATTGAGGTGTGGACTTTACTTCTTGACAATAGTGATGTTATAATTGCTAGCAACAAAGTGATCTGGAGGTGATGGGTCAACTAAATTAGAAATAAATTGGATAGTACAAATGAATTTACTATATTCATTGTATTGGTGATATGATAGTCAATTATGGTATAACTGATTAGTGATGAAAATTCAGATGTTTCAAGGTGTGTGGTTCATATGGAAACATCATCAAAGTTACATCTATGCATTTATAAAGTTGTGTTAGCCAACTTTCAATAAAGGTAGAGATCTAATGACACAAACTAGTGCAAATAGTTTAAACAAAGTGTTGATAGAGTTAGTTGGCTTGAATTTGTAATCTAGTAGAGGCAAATTAAAAGTATGATTTATTTTCTTGATAAAATTTTTATGGATTAAATCTAGGAACTTGAATTAATGGATTGGCACACTTTATCAAAAAAATGGGTTGCTTTGGAAGCTGACTTTGGTAACAAATTTAGGGTTTTCCAACTAAGTTAAAAATGTTATATAAATGGAAATGGAAATTGAATTGTAAGGGATTGTGATGAATGATTGTGATTTGGTAGAAGTGTTGAATTATTTTATAAGAAATTCAAGGAAGATAAATTGAGCCAAAGAGCATTGGATCTATTGATCAAGAGTGTGCTAATTTCATATCACTTTACTTGTTGAATCATTGTAAGTTTAAAAGTTGAATCCCTTAATAAGGTAACTCCTAACATGGTGAGAAGGATCCTAACAGGTTTGAAGATTGACTTCTCCAACCAAAAGAAGAAGTTTCAAATCCTTTTACTAGGCGAATTCTAGTGGGGATTTATATAAAATATTTTAAGAGGGCTATAGATACTTTGAATAGGGTATGCTTCTAATAGGGTGATATAATGCTTCTAACAAGGAAAATCTTATTACCACAACACCCAAACTTGTGGGTGCTAACTCCCACTATGTTATTTCCCTCTGAAAAAAGGTGTTCATGATATAAATATTGACTCTCTTGCGTTCCATGTTGTAGATATTTCATGTACTTTGTTTATATGTTATAGTTTCCATTTCATGTTCGTTTATTTGAAATATAATTACAAATACTTTTAATCTTGGGTTGCACTAATTCACCCCCAATGCCTTTCAACACTAACAATTCCAACTACATTTAGAAAGAAGACCATATTAATGCTATAATAATTATGAACATTTTATTCCCCATGCTCTTTTGGGGTTCATACTTTTTACCAATTAACTAGAGATATTATTTTCTTAACCTCAACTCCCAGCTAGAGGAATCTTGTTTTGATGCTCTCAAGATTCTTAACCCACATGATGAGAAAATGAAAGATAGACATACATAAATAGAGGTGCTTTGAATGATAACTATTAGAATTTAGAATTTGCAATATTACTGAGTAGATATTCTTTCTAGTGTGCTAGTTTAATTTGAACTCTTTACAAATGGCTAGATTAGACCAATTTGTCCACTTTACCAATAGATAAGACTCCTAAATTGATAAAAATAAAACTATCAATTTAGTAGTTAAGAATTGAAGACAATCTATTATGAATATTGAGAGTGGTGTTGAAGAAAAAAATGACACTCTTATGTGTTAAGAAAGTAACCTAAATAACCTACAGGTCTATGGGTACAGAATCGTGCCTCACTCTTCTTGTCTAATATTCTCTAAAGAATGATATTCTATAATATTTATAGCCTCTATAAAGGTGTCAGCGATCAGGTTGAGATTTGTTTAGTTTGACATTTAACTAATTTTAGTTAAGTCTTGCTACCATTTCAAGTTGCCAACTTAGAGACAATTAATTAATGGATGCATGTCAAGGGTTATGACTCTTAAGGGACATACCCTCTAATGAGGATATTTAGATGGGTCATGTATGCAGTTTGTAGGATGTACAACACATCTACAGTTTGGACTACAAGCATACATAACCTCACAGGTTCCTTGCAATGATTTCATACTCTAGTTTGAGATTATTCCTAAATTACAGTCATATCACTATTTAGCATATTCAGACCTGTACTTTAGTATTTGGATTAGGGTTATCTTTGAGTTTCACCTAACTTTGATCTTAATATCAAAATTTTGTTATCAGAATCTGCAAAAAATTACATGGTATCAGAGCCAAGTTATCAGATCTAGGGCTCTGTAGATTTTCTATTTTCAATCTTGATTATATCCAATAAGTTATTTCCAATGGCATATACAATCAGGCCTGAGGATAGATTCGATGGAAAGGAACATTTTGAAGCATGGAAATTTAGAATCTTGATGATTCTCAAAGAGAGTAATGTTAGACAGTTTGTTGATGGAGCATCCAAATAGCCACCCGTTGAATCTCATAAATCCATATGGACCAATGTAAATAGGAAAGCCATTCAAATCATCTTGGATGGAGTTAAGAATGACATTGTACCTATTCTTACAAAACACCAGACTACCTATGATATGATGAATGCATTACAAAATGCATTTGAAGTAAATAATGCAACAAGGGTCCTTGAACTAAAGAGACAACTAAATCACATCCAATAAAGAAAGGAGAGTCAATAAACTCTTATTTTCTAAGAGTCCTCGATATTAGAGATGAATTGTCTAGCATAGGAACCATCATAAATGATACCGAATTAATGCTCATGGCCATAGATGGACTGCTAGAATCATGGGAAACATTTGCACAAGGAATAAGTGCTAGAGATCAACTTCCACATTTTAACAAACTTAAGAATGATTGTCTTCAGGAAGAATCAAGAAAACTAAAGAAAGGAGGAAAACCTAAAGTGGAAGATGAAGAACTTCATGTTCTTAATGCCAACTCTTATAAAGGCAAGAAAAAGAATTTCAAGAAAAATAAAGAAAATCAAAAGAATTGCAAGCCCAAGAAAGACCTATCAAAAATAAAATGTGAAAAATGTGAAAAATTTGGACACTATAGATTTAATTGTCTAGAAAACTCCAAGCAACAAAAAAATTGCACAAATGTTGTTAGAGAAGAAGAAACTTATGATCTAGAGAATCATGTATTGTATTCCTCTTTATCAAATGAAATCTCAAATAAGGCATGGGTGATAGATAATGGATCCTCCAGGCATATAACAGGATACAAGGAAACTCTAGATTTCTTGACTGAGAAAGTTAATGGTGAAGTTACTATTAGTGATAACTTAGCACATTCAATTAAAGGAATTGGTAGCTGCACTTTGAAGCTAAAGATAGGAAATGCTCTTCTTTTTAAGGATGTACTATATGTACCAGGGATAAAAAGGAACCTAATATCAATTACAGCGTTAGAAGATGATGGACACAATGTTGCATTCGTGGATGGAAATGTATTAACTTGGGCTAAGAACTCTTCCATCAAGAAAGCTAGAGTAATTGGTCAAAGAAAGGGATATTTGTATGAACTGAATATAGAACCCATTCAAGCCCTTGTTCACAAAGTAGAGGATTCAAACGAAATATGGCACAGAATATTAGGGCAACTAAACTTTAAAACCCTATCGACTATGGAAAATATGGTTACCAAATTACCAAAATTAAACCAAGATAATCCTAGTATTTGCAAAGGGTGTGCCCTAGGTAAAAGTACTAGAAGTCCTTTTCATGATAGTACTAGAAAAATAAATAATGTACTAGAATTAATTCATTCATATTTATGTGGACCCATGTTCATTCCCTCCCCTGGAGGATTCTGGTATTATGTCTTGTTCATAGATGACTTCTCTACGAAAACATGGATTTACTTTTTAAAATGAAAAGAATTAGAAGAAATCTTACAAAGATTTAAGGAATTCAAAGCATTAACTAAAAATTTTTTAGGACATAAAACTAGAACTCTTAGAACAGATAATGGAGGAGAATATACCTCAAATTTGTTTAAATTTTTTTGTAAAGGATCACGGATCAAGAGGGAGTATATTGTTCCTTATAACCCTAAACAAAATGGGATAGCTAAAAGGAAAAACAAGACAATTATAGAAGCTGCTAGGGCTATGATTTTTGATCAAAATCTAGAATACTATCTTTGGGCAGAAGCCCCTTATTATGTTGTATATATCCAAAATAGAAGCCCTCACTCCTATCTTAAAGATAAGACCTCTAAAGAAGTATTTACTAAAATAAAACCTAATGTAAGTCATCTCAGAATCTTTGGATGTCATGTATACATTCATGTGCCAAAAGAAAAGAGAACCAAATTAGAACCATCTAGAAGAAAGGGTATCTTTGTAGGGTATAGTGAAACTTCTAAAGCATATAGAATTTTCATACCTGGATAGAAAACTATTGAACTTAGTAGAGATGTAATCTTTGAGGAAGATCTTGCATGTAAAAGAGCAATAAATTCCCATGAACCCTCTCCTTTATCAAATTCTGAAAGAATAAGTGAATCTGAATCTCAGAAGGAGAACTTAGAAGAGGTCGAAGATGAAATAAACCTTGAAGAAAGTTCAAAGAAAAAGAAACTTTGGGCCATAAAAATAGTTGAAGCAGCTCAATATTTCTACACCTTCAGGATCTGTCAGAGAAAGTAAGAGACCTAAAAGATTCTCTAGTTATACAGAAAATATGATTGATTTATCCAAAACAGAGCCAACCAATCCTTCTGATGCTATTAAACATCCAACTTGAAAAGAAGCTATGATAGAAGAATATCAATCAATTATGAAAAATGATGTTTGGGAAATAATTCCTAGGCCAAAAGGAAAATCCATTGTGTCTTCAAAATGGATATTCAGAATAAAGCATGTTGCTGATGGAAGTATTGAGAAATATAAAGCCAAATTTGTAGCCAGAGGTTTTTCTTAGAAAGAAGGAATTGATTATGAAGAAACTTTTGCTCTTGTCGCCAGATATACTACCATTAGAACTGTCTTAGCAATTGCTACATCTAAGGGATGGAAGGTACATCAAATGGATGTAAAGATAGCATTTCTCAATGGAAAGATTTCAGAAGAAGTCTATATAGAGCAACTAGAAGGATTTTAAACTCATGATCCAAATGTCTTTGTTTGTAGACTCAAGAAAGCTCTTTATGGGCTTAAACAGGCTCCTAGGGCCTGGTATGAAAGGATTGATAAATATCTCATTGGCTTAGGATACTTTAAGAATGAAGCTGATCTGAATTTGTATTATAAAAGAGATAAAGATGGTATGGTAATCTTGATATTGTATGTTGATGATTTATTAATCACATGTGATGATCATCTTATAGATCAATGCAAGAAAGATCTTATCAGAGAATTTGAGATGAAAGACTTGGGTCTTCTCCATTACTTCCTAGGATTGGAACTATGATAGAATGTTGATAGTATCATACTAAATCAAAAGAAGTACACTTTAGATATCTTGAATAAATTTGAAATGTGGAACTGCAAGTCCATGTCTTCTCCAATGGAAATCAATTTGCATAAACTTAAAGAAGCAGCTGTAGAATCACCTCCAATAGATTCTACTCTCTACAGGTAGATAATTGGGTCTCGGATGTACCTAGTAAATACAAGACTTGATATTTTCTATGCAGTTCATGCCTTAAGTTAGTTAATGTGTGAACCTAAGGAGATTCACCTACTTGTTGTTAAACACATTATGAGATACCTTCAAGGTACTCTTAACTATGGACTCAAATATGAGAGAGTTGCTTTAGATTTGCATGGATTCACTGATTTAGATTGGGGTGGAAGTGTTAAAGATAGGAAAAGCACTTCAGGATGTTGTTTCAGTTTAGGATCAGCTACGATTTCATGGATATGCAGAAAGCAGTCTTCAGTAGCTCAAAGTTCCATAGAAGCTGAATACATTGTAGTAGAAATGGCCTCTTGAGAAGCAGTATGGTGAAGGAAGTTACTTGTGGGATTATTTGGGCAAGCCATGAATCCTAAGATCATTCATTGTGATAATCAGAGTTCCATCAAGCTCCTAGTGAATCCAGTTTTCCATGATAGATCCAAGCATATTGAAATTCCTTACCATTATGTAAGAGATATGGTAGACAAGAATTCTGTTAAAGTGGAATACATTTGTATTGCAGATCAGATAGTAGATATATTCACCAAGCCTCTATCTAGAGTAAAGATAGAACATTTCAAAAAGAGACTTGGTATGGTTCAGTTGTAATTCATTTTGTATTATTTGATTATTAATAAAATGATGAATTTTATTTTGTCAGGATATTGATTATTATGGGCTCCACCATGTGTAATCATTATTTAGAGGTGACAATCTCTGGAATAATGAATACTTATGTAAAAGGCATTATGAGAGGTGATGATCTCTTAGATGATGTCCTAACAGTAGATTTTACTATAAGATCCAAGTGAATTTTATATCGTTTGTGGCATTGACATGTTCATGGGTCACAAATTGGATAAAGAAAGAATTCTAGAAATTCTTCGAGTTTATCCTTTATTCTGGTAGATCTTAAATTTAGGATCTAGTTGTGATTTAGAAATACTAGTTCCTATGAGTCACAACATGTGTCTTATCACTAGTAGTAATGATTTTTCATATCACAGGTTTAGTAATATGACTTTGTATCATGTGTTTTATGATACTATGTATTAAGAAGAGATAGATAGATATAGAGTATTAATTCTTGTCTAACATTTGTATTGATGTTGCTCGATATAATATCTCTCTATAGGATGATCAGTTTAAGATTGAGTGTTAAGAAAGTAACCTGAAAAACCTACAGGTCTATGGGTACAGAATTGTGCCTCACTCTTCTTGTTTAATATTCTCTAAAGAATGACATTCTATATTATTTATAGTCTCTATAAAGGTGCCAACAATCAAGTTGAGATTTGTTTAGTTTGACATTTAACTAATTTTAGTTAAGTCTTGCTACTATTTCAAGTCACCAACTTAGAGACACTTAATTAATGGATGCATGTCAAGGGTTATGTCCCTTAAGGGACATATACTCTAATGAGGATATTTAGACGGGTCATGTATGCAGTTTGTAGGACACACGGCACATCTATAATCTGGACTACAAGAAAACATAACCTCACGGGTTCCTTGCAATGATTTCACACTCTAGTTTGAAATTATGCCAGAATTACAGTCATATCACTATTCAGCATATTCAGACCTGTACATCAATATTTGGATCAGGGTTATCTTTGAGTTTTACCTAACTTTGATCTTAATCTCAAAATTTTGTTATTAGAATCTATAGAAAATTACATTATGAAGATTAATTCTTAGATATGAAACCAAAGAATAATCCTGAAGTAATCTTTTCAAACCCAATGCCTTTGAGATCATGGCCTCTCCCAAGAGTGTCATGCCACCCAAGAATTGTTTTCAATATAAACTATTGTGAGAGATAAAGATGGCATGAACCCCTTTAGGGTTATTTTATCCACCTTTTGAGAGATGTGGTGACCAATTTTATGTTCCACTAGGATAAAAAGATATAAAAAGAGAGGGTTTCCTTGATGATGGCCACCAGAAGTAGAGAAAAAACCTTTTGGGGAATCATTGACAAAAATTGAGTACTTGGGGGAATGAAAAAATACCTCCATCAAGGACACAATTTTCCCTTTGAAACCATACTTCCTAAGTAGAATTTAGAGGAACTTCCATGAATCCATATCTTAAGATTTAGAGATGTGAAGTTTTAACATCATGTTTTCTTTTTTACCTTTCTTCATAGAGTTGAGGGTTTCATGCACTGTAATAACTACATTGGCGATTTGCCTACTTGAGACAAAACCTTTTTGATAAGGGTGAATAAGATTATCCAAAACTAGTTGTATTCAATTATCGACCAATTTAGATAGATTTTATAGACTATTTTGCAAAGACTATTAGGTTGAAAATTCATCAATAGATTAGTGAATCGAAAGAAAATGGGACCTATCCTCAACCCAAATTCTCAAAAGGAATGATCCAAATTGATTAACCACAAGGAAGTGATCAATGCACAAATGGATCAAGCAATGGAGAATATGAAGAAAGGAGGAGATCCTATAATCTTGGTATGGAAAATTATGTGCTTAAAATAGAAGATAAATACTAACCTCAAAGTAGGGAAATTCTAGAAAATGCTTATGTCTATGTACAGTTTCAGGGAATTCTACAACCGACTTGGACTGGAAATGTCGAGACGTAGAAAAATCATAAACATTTCATCATTTTGAAGATAGGTCAACCTTGACTTAGATAGAGAGACACAATCTTACCTCAAGGCAAAATTGTACCCTAAAAATTCACCCTTGACCTATACTACTCCAAAAAATGTTTTGTTTGCATCTCCCACAAGTTTGACGAAAAGGGTATCCAAATCTACACTTTAATTCGTTGTTCCACACTTGTATTTACAAGAAAAAAAGGCTTTATTGTTTGGATGAGTGGTTTGCCTTGGTCAAACCCTAATTTGGAATCAACCTTAATAATGGAATTGAAGTAGAAAATGCTAGCAAGTAGTAGAAGTAAATCTAACAATGAAGCTATGATATTCAATAGATATGTAATTGTATTTGAAATGTAAACAAGTATATTGATATGAAAGCTTGAACATAACATTAGCAAATGTAAATCAAAACCTTCATGATTGTATGCTTGGAATTCACCTTGAAATAAGAATGAAATAAATCTAGAAGATGAACAAAGAATCTTGAAGGAAGATCACACCACCATGATGGATAGATCTAATGTTTTGAATGATGAATCTTGAATGCTTCAATCCTTGATCTTAAATGGAAAACTTTAATAATTGAATGGTAGAATGTGGATGCTTGATCATGAAAGTAGATTCTATCATGAAAAGTAGATAATAAATTTGCTCATAGATAGTGGATTGTCAAAATGAGAGAATAAGGCTTCCTTATATAGAGATCTAGAGCACAAACTTCTAGAGAAGGCTGACATGGGAGAATTAAATCCCAATTAACCTTAACCCTAGAAATGGACCTAGATTAAATGTAATTTAAGAGTGTACCATTCTGAAACTCAAAACAACTGACCCGAAAGTGGGAAAATGGAACTTTCCAAAGCCTGATATCCTGAAACCTCCAAAAAATAAAAATTGGACCTAGGGTCAGGGATGAGGTCAACCCTACCCTAGGTCAGGGTCGAAGTCATCCTTGACCTAGGTTAGCGTTGAGGTCAACCTTGACCTAAAAGGTCATCCTTCACGCAGAAAGTGAAATTCCTTAGTTTCACAAAGAAAATTATCAAAAATAGGCTAGAAATAGATAGATAGATAGATAGATAGAGAGAGAGAGAGAGAGAGAGAGAGAGAGAGAGAGAGAGAGAGAGAGAGAGAGAGAAACAAAATAGGGGGAAAATAACTAGATCCATGCAAAGACCTATTCAAGGTACTTGACATGACCCCAAAACACTTACGCAAAGGGCTAAATGCTCTTAACATGGAAGTTCTTCCATTTTAAGATGATACAATTAGTACCAACCTTCTCTAAGATAAAGACTATAAAAGTATTATAGATTTCTTTTAGGATAACACCCAAAGAAAAGAAAACTTTTGGAACTAACAATAGGTCTAATTCCACCACATCCTATAATTATTGAAAGAAGTGTAGAGAAAATACATTTGGTCCTAGAGCCTTGAAAGGACTTAACAAGAAGGTGACTATTTTAATTTCCTCCATAGTGATAGGAGGAATCATTATATGGGATTCATTATATATGAGACACTTTCTCAAAGATAATGTGGGGAATGCATCTGAGGAGAGAATCCATGACTTGAGGGGCATTAGGGTCAGTTATGGGAGCATTCTTGAGAAAGAAATGAAATATCAAACCACTTCATTACTAATATCCTCTTTATAAATTAGAGAGACATCTTGAAACTTGGTAAGTATTCCATATGTAGAGGCAATTGAACCATAGATTCTTTTTGTTAAATTTGCAAATATGAAATAGGGTATCAAAATATTATTTCAACCTATCTAGCATAATTTAATTAGCCAATAGAATTTTCCATGGGAGGCAGAACCTACCAAATTAGTCTTACCCTACCAACAAAGAATTGAATTTCCAACCCCTCCCTCCCACTTCCTACAAAAAGGAATTTTCATGGTCTAACAACTAATGACTTGTGTTAACTATGACATCACAATTATAATTTGTTTCCCAATTACTTGGCATTGTTCAGTTTCAATCATTTTAGGATACTTCGTGGTGATAAGGAAAGAAAAATATACTTCAAACATCATAGGGCCTATTTTACTTTGTCTTATATGTCCAAAGAAAAAGAAAAAATGGTTCCAATGCAAACATTAATTGATTTCCCCTTCTTGCATCATTTTTATTATGATTCACCTAATTTTCTATTTTCTATTTTCTATTTTATTTTATTCAATCAAATTAATGTTGGCTAACATACTTGATATCTTGGCGACCATTTATAATTAGTGTTGTTGTCATCATTCATGATTTCTAATAGAGCATTTGTTGGGCCCAACATACATTTGTCGAGAGTTTTATCTTCACTTGTTCAAATTAAAGCAGCTTGTTTTCACCATTAATTGTTGTTGTCATTATGTAGTAGAGTGAAGCAAAGACAAAGACCATTAATGGCTTACATAGCTTCCTCTCCAATGATCCAAGGGTGTAGATCACTTTTCTCATTTTCTATTTTTCTTAAATCAATGTATTTGATTTATATGATTTGAGTTTGGAAGCTAGTATTAAAATAAATTTGTCTTTGATGATCGTATGCTTTTTTCCAAATTTCTATTTAGACATTCAATCTAGATTATGTATATTGAATAATGGAGCACTCTGTAAATTCTAGTTTTTTATAGAGAGTTGCTAGTAAAATGTTCTTACACTTATATGCAAGTGTCTAGAAAAGAGAGGAATGGATATATTTAATTATAGTGTAATTATCAAAATATAAGAAATTTTAATAGTGATAGAAAAATGAAATACACACATTGATTTTGGCTAAGGAAAATATTGTTAGGAAGCTAAAATAGAGATTATTATATATTAGTTTTTTATACAAACATTTATTCAGCATTATAGTTTAGCATTATAGGACTATCAATAACTCATTATTAAAATTTGGAAGATTAAATAGACCCAAAGTCAATAAGATCTATTTTTATGGAAGAATATCTCGGCCATCCATAAACATCACACACGAAGTAAAGAATTAAGCTTGGAAAAAAAAAAATCAATTTTGACTATTTAACACTTTTGGTCTAGGAATTAAGCTTAGTGTATGAAGTTTAAGCCATTCCAAATATCTTTGTACATTTTCATTGATCTAAATGCCTAAGAGAAAAACAAACCCAAAAAAAATACACAAACAAAAATCCATATCCATTCCTCATTAAAAAAAATTCAAATAATATATTATATCCAACAAATCTGAACTATATTCTAATTACCAGAAGATTTGTCTAAGCTTGCATATACATTTCCAAAATGAGAGACCTCGTACAACTATTAGCTATATTTTGCACCTGTTTTGAATGCAAGCACTAATGTATCCAGCTACAATTGAATAGCGTCGACAACCCTATTAGAAGTGTTGGAAAATATGCATACTCGAACATTGCAGTAGTAAGCCATTGTTGCATACATATCATCAAAACATAAATGTACTACTATTGCTTTGGGACTATAAAAAGGATTCATCACACTATGACTTTCACATTTATAAAATCATTCTATGCTATAGACTTCTGAAACTACTCTACAATTATTTTATATAGCGTCAGTATAAGGAAACCATATGATGACTTTGGGGACTTGGGTCCCTTAACAATTTATTAGACCAGCAAAGAGATGATAAATAAATAAATAAATAGTGTCAATGATCTCAGTCATCTTCAAGCACCATACATCAGCGTTGCTTTTTCTGTGTGTTCTTTTTCTCTAGCATTTCAAATAAACTGCCATCAAACATTGCCCTGACTTGTTCTTTTTCAATGAAGCCTTTCTTGTTCCTTATCAGAATATAGATGAACACCCATTCGAGCTCTGCTGCTAGCCTGTGTTCACCAGATTGTTTGTTCGATATTGTTAATATTCTGATAAAATTAGAAAACAGTAAACAAACGCTAATTGTTTAGAGAGTTATAATGTTCACTTGACTCACCATCCAAAAAAATCATTCAAGTTTCTATTTCCTGCAAGCATGCACTGCAGCTCCCAGAAGGAAAGCATATCTGGATGTTTACGTGAATATTTAGTGAAAATTGCATCAAACTTGGCTGGATCAAATCTTCCTTCAGTGTCATAAGTCTCTGAGTCGCTTCCGTGCTTTGCTTTGTGAATGTTATTTACGTAAATTGGCAACAACAGTGAGGGTATCCATCCCTGTAAATGAAGGCAACATGTTACAAATGTATATTTCAAGTTTAATTGATATTGTGTTTCAATAATCATTAAAAATATTGTAAACTAAGTTAAATGTTTGTAAACTGTAAACCTTCAAATAATAGTCACCTTCCTCTACTAAACCATCTATTTCATTAACAATTTTAGACGATATAAAATCATGATTTATTTCAATCATAACTTGGGGTTTATCAGTAACTTCCATCATGTTAATAGTTGAAGTTAGATAGGACTTCGGTTTGGCCACTTGAACCTAAAAGCAATTCCAATGGAAGAAGAAAAGTCAAAATTAATGAAGATGTTTTATTTAATTTTGTTTCAGAATAGATATTTAATTCATTAATATCAGATAATTAGAAGGAAGATCAGTCAGTCAACTTTGACTGTTTAACACTTTTAATCTAGGAATCAAGTCTTATTGTGTAATGTTTAAGCTATCCACTCCAAATCTAATTAACAATTGCTATAAGAAATATTAACAAAATATTTATGATTAAAGAAATTTGATATTAGTTAGAGTAGTTTACAAGATAGAATAATTTAAAAGATTGAGAGTTTTATAAAATGAAGCACAAACCTTTGGACTTGAGGGTCAATAAACAAAAATTTAATGAAAAACTATAAATAATGTTATACAATTGATTAATTTGATATTTATGAGTGTGGCTCTTACGAATTTACTAATTAATAGGAAACATGGATGGTATAAATGGGTGTTTTGAACAAAGCATAAGGTAGACACCATTAAAACAAATGATCCATGGAAGAAAATAGGTTTTCGACATATGGATGGGCAATTGTCTATGTTGGTGTAAATAAGTATTTACTATTTACACTTACTTAAGTTTACTTAGGTTAATGCATTATTTAATTATTTTGCATTATTTTTATTTATTTTTATGTGAGACACTTAGGAGTTTGTGTACTCCCATGAATTGTCATGTTGACAACATAGAAGTACGCAACTCTAATTCAACACATGGTGTCTACAACACTGGAGCTTGCATCATTCGCTAAGTTGTCATGTAGATAACACAGTTATTCACACTCTTAATTTAGCACATGTTGTCTACACCACTTATTTGCGTGCTACACCATTGTAGGCTTATCCTCACATCATCGCACTTACTTCCGTGCTTAATGGAGGACAACCCATATCTAGTGGACATGTGCCTAGTTGTATGACTTATCATGTTGCTGACTTCTATGCATTCTAGAAGCTCTACAGAGGTCTTTATATACAGGCACTCCTAGTGTACACTAATATAGCATATTGAATGAATATATCGTCATTCTAATCATACTCTCTCTTTGGTCTACTGTTGTGCTTGTGTTTGAGTTCCTTGGTCTTGGGTGAATTCTGGCCTAAGCCAAATTCTTACAGTCTATTTCAATTTTAATATAATTCAAAGAGAATGATCTATACTTTGAACTTGAAAGAAGCTTTTAAAATATATAGAATTGGCAATTAAAAAATCAAAGATATTGGCATGCACATGAAAATATATATAAAATAACACGATCAATATCTAATAGGAAATTCAAGAAATTGGAGGTTGGTGACCGTGGGTGCTTTGCAACTTGGCCCTTGTTTGAGTGTACAATGTTCATGACCTTCCCAAGGAGATTGGTTGGTTGTCCTTTCACTATCCTCAAGGATTTAAAGTATTTAATTCCTAGTGAAATTTATGAGCACTTCATCTCTGGATGGTATTTCTCAAGAAATATTAGTTACCAACCCTTAGAGTTCATTCGACTAACCCATTGCAATGTCAAAGTCTTTTTCCCATGTATTGAGGAATGAACCAATCATGTACCAAATAAAGAAAAATTTGAGAGCATGGGGCAAGGAAATGGCGAGTCAAACTGAGGAGGAGATTTAGGTAAGGATTCATCTCCTCTTTCTTACATCCTCTTTCACAATTCTCAGATGAGAAAGGTGATTGAGAATGAAATATCCAGGCTCAGAGATTTAGCAATCTTCCTAGCATCAACTAGGGTTTAATTTTTCTATCTTCAAATTGATTCAAAGTGGTCTTTCCTTTATATTCTTTGAAGATCCCAAGTCCCAAAAGAGTGGTTGAAAGGCAATTCTAGAGAATCAGTAACTCCACCTTTCATGTTGTTCCTTGGTCCCTTGACATTGTAAATGAATAAATCCTAGCCCTCTCTTCACCATGCTAGGTTTCTGTGGCTAAAATTCCACCTTTCCTTTGGAACTTGATTCCTTAGGCTCTAGACCCCTCTTGGGATTTTCCTCTTGGTATGATACCTCACTTCTTATTGAATTGTACCCTTAAAGACATGATGGACCAAATCAAGTGGGGAAGAGGACTTGAAGACCTGAACAAGAAGATGGCGACAATGAATCAGCCAAGTGTTGGCTCTAATGTTATAGGCTCAATATCATCATGACTAAGATGAGAAGATTTGCTAATCAATTGGCATACAACATAGACATAGAAAATGTAATTGTACACATAAAAAATGTTGACAAATTTAATGAAGAAAGCACATAGTGTATAATGATAAGTGTTGTCCCCCATGCCCCAACACTTCCATGGCAACACTTGATGAAGGATCTAAACACTATGATCACAAATGGAGCCAAGAAGCTTCTAGATGGGCTGAGGAAGCTCTTTCCTAGACTACATGGATGGAGGGTTGAGAACTCTATAGTTAGTCATTCCATACTAGTCCTTTTTTTGAAACATTAGACTCATAATTTTGATTGGCCCAATGTTTTAATGATGATCTATATAGACCACAGACCGTAAAGTTGTTGGTTATGCTCATAGACTCTTTAGAACTGTGATGGCATGACTTGATCATGACTTTTATTTGTATCTAATAAAAAATAAGAGGACTCTCAAATACCAAAATGTTGCTTAAGAATATTTTAGAAGAAAATGTGTTATACTTTTAAATGATGAGGTAATTGAAAGAAAATGAGCCATATTTTGAAATGGGAGAAAAAAAAAATGAGCTATTTTTTAAAAGAACTATTTGAAAGAAAAAATATTAGTTAAAGAGAAAGAGAAAGCTAATAAGATGATTGTATGTTGAATAGAAAAGTTTTAATAAGTTCTTATTGAAGGTATGTTACTAATAAAAAAAGAAAATCCATAATTATCAATAGTTTATTGGTAGAGAAAATCCACATATATCTTAATTAGTCAATTAAATGTGATAATATCAATCTTTATCTTAAATAAAAAGTTATATATTGCTTATTATTGTTTTGACAAAATTAAATTGCAAGAATACAATATACTCACGGGCTGAGTAGCAAAGCCAAATGCTACATGGATTACTATTGTAGCAAAGATGGAGAGAAAAACGTTGAAACCTATTACATTAAAACCTGCATGATATCACATAGAAAATAATGATTAATTAATTACAATTTATTTGAAATAAATAAATAGAAATTGTAGCTCACTTGTTTGAACACAATTGATAAGGATTATTACATATTATTTGACTACACCTTCTTAAAGAAACACAAGAAAATATGAAATATAACAAGACATATCAAAGAAAGTATTTAGTAATAAGATGAATTTGTAGTGGAGAGCAATAATGTAGAACTTCAAAGTCAAATAAAATTCATCTCTTATTCTTTCATTAAAATTTGATTATACATAAATCTTAAAAGTTCAAATATTTTCAGAAATAAATAATAAGTAATGTTGTTATTGTTATTCAAAGATTAAATTTGCTGTCCAAAATTTGAATCCTAATAAACCATTTTGATTACCATTATCTTCATCAGATAAACTTAATCAATCATGCTTTATTCTATAATTTTTACCATAATAAACTAATCTTATTTTTTTAAATGAAGGAAAAGATAGAGGGACCTTTGTAAGTATCAATGGGATAGATAATCCCATCCTTATTTTTATCAAAGAAAGCAACATGTTGTTGAAGGACGCTCATGTTGTTGTCTTGGTGGTCAGGAGATCCATTTATGTACTTTGGATCAACTGCTGCTAATGCCCTTGCAAGATCTAATTTAAGAAAAAAAAGAAAACTATCATCATTATCCATGACATAACTGACCCATAAATATGACTAGAAATATTGTTAAGAACTAGTAAAATAGAAACATACATGGTTTTGGCATTTGTTCACTCAGATGGGTATTTATTTTTCTCTCAGCAGTAATGGGGGCAAGCAAAGCTACTGTTTCCAAGGACCTCTCTGACGGTGCCGGTGGCTCCATTTTGCAGCTTCCTCTTTTTCTCCACCACTAAGACAAATAATACTTATGATGTTACCACAGGCAGGAAATACACAAACCAAAACGGACTATAAGCAAACCAAAACGGGATTATATAGCTAAACGAAGTGGGATTATATAGCAAAATTAATAAAACTATAGAGAGTTTACCCGTTCTGATTAAATAACATTAGGTGCAACTCATCCCTTGAAACAAATCCTTACTAAGTTCTTACGTGTAGGTAAAGATGAGAGAAATTTAGGTGTTTTTTTCTTTCTTTCTTTTGGTTTACGTTGTTTGATCAGCATTGGCTTTAATGTCCGCTTGCTCGTCAATTCCTTTACTTAATTAAACCAAGCAAACGTGCTTTGTCTCTTGTTTTAGAGGTTTGAAACATATTTTAGTTATTGTCCGTTTTTATCTCATTTTTCCTTACTTCTTGTGACGAATGTTTTGATAGTAGTGGATTAGTTAGCCAGTGCACGCAGGCTGCGTATTGAAGTATTGAAGGAGTGAGATAATATGGGAAGAAAATAGACACAAAGCAAAACGGTTGAACAAAGGAATAGCGAACAACTGAGTGAATTGCAAGGTGGAGAAGATACGATGAGGTAATGATGTGAAATATTGGGCAATGAAGACAAAAATATGAGATGGGTATGCCTGCCAAAATATGTTCCGTGCAAGAAATGAACTTTGATTGTAAGAAACCCCATATGAGGAAATTAAGGAAAGGTAAAAGGAGAAATTAAAAGATGGGTGCAAATGTATGGGGGTGTACAACTGTTTTAAAAGTGTTATAAGTTAAAGTTGACTATTTTTTAGTATGTTATGTTTAAGAATGATCATACAATTGAAAAGATCTCATAGGAGTAAGAAAGTATATCAAATCATAGGATATTAAGAGCTTATTTTATTTTATTAGAAGAGTCTAAATGGTTGGTTTATTTTATTTTTGATTTATAATGAAATTTTTAGTTTGGTGTACATTAATGGGACCACGTCATTTACAGAATAAGTACTTTGAATTAAATAATTAGTTCAGACCTATGACAGAAACAAATCTTAGGGGCACATGGGCTCAAAGAGGTCTTCAAATTGTACTAAGTGAATGACTTAAATGCTATGATCAAACAAGACTTCGAAGATCGGTGGTAGAAAGTTGATGGTCATCACCACCTACCATATTAATATTTAATGACAATTCAATGTTTTTCATCTCATGTTCAAATTTTATATTTTTTCCAATACAAGAGATGATGTCATTTGGGCAAAGTCAAAATCAAGATATTACACTATAAAAGAAGGTTATAGTACCATTTAAATTATTATAATGTCTTGGAATGGCCAACATGTTTATGTTGAAATATTCCTATCTTAACAAAAGTGGATTTTTTCAAATAGCTGGCACTTCAAGAAAAAATTCTAATAGGGATGGGGTTAGATTGTCAAATCTAATCACCAATGTATTCAAATTCATAATGTGTGAATATAAAATGGAATTTGTGAACCATCTTCTCTTAAACTATCTTTCTCAACAATGTTGGAAGTGGCTACAATTTCAACTCAATTGGATGGCTTGTCTTCGTCATAATTTCTTAGCTCACTTCCAAAGATGGCCCTCTCTTTATAAGTCCTAATTTTTTGAATGCATATAGGATGTGAGTCCTCCTTTATTGACTTGAGATATATTACTTGAAGGAGTCAATGTATATTTGAAAAATAATCATTTTCAATAGATCAAATACTATTATATATTGAGAGATCTATTTTTCAAACAATACTGAGACACCTATTAAATGACATCAATGACTTGAATGGATTTTCCTCTCGAGATGATTTAATTTTTAATATATAGCTTGTATGGGTATATCTATATTTGAAACATAATCATCTTTAAATATATCAAGTACTCCTATCTATTGAGAGGTCTATTTCTGAAACAACAATGAAACACATATTCAAGAACATTAATGACATCAACAAATTTTCCTCTTCAGATGATTATCTTTTGAAGAAATGTAGAATACTTAAACTCCCACATGATAAGGGCCTAATCAATTCATACTCAAGGGGGAAAAAATGATAATTTAGTTAGATAATAATCTTCTCCAAGGGAAAAATGTGAGCTAAATCATGATGGGGCATTCAAGGAGAACCTGGCCCCTCTAGAGTTGGTGGAGGTTTCAAAAATTCAAAGGGAAAAATTCTTATTGCAACTTGGATCAAAGTTGTGGGTGGATCCAATAGTAAGGTTGAATTAGAGGTCTTAGAACCTTGGGCTTGAGATGGCTCTAAAATTATAGATCAAAGCTCTCCTTATCAATCAAGATTTTGTAACTGTTCAAAATGTGATCAAGTAAAAAATGTGAGCCTTCAGACCTCAACTATTCTTTATCACAAAACTTTAAAAACTACAATGATTACCACCTCCTCCTATTCAAAGAGTTAGAGAAAAAGAGAGAATATTAAGTTAAATAGAAAAATTCTTAAATTTTATCTATTATATTATATAGATTTTCAAAATACTCCAAATCAATTTTTAACTAACTTTAAAGCTCATATGATTTTATTAAAACAACACATGATTTATACCCAATCTAAAAGTCAAAATAAATAAATATGAAAGACAAACAACTATATGTCAAACTCTTCCAACGACCATTCCATAACAAGAAAATAAATTATATAGTTCAAAAACCATATAAACCATAAACAAATTTCCTAAGAATATCATAATTACAAAATATAAAATATTAATAAGTGTGATAGATATCACTGCTCAAAGAAAATTAGACATATACATTAGTTATTTAGAGTCTAATTTGTGAGCATTAATATGTACTATTTTTATTTTTTTTCTTGGAATAAATAAGAACCTTTCTACTAAATAAAAATTATCACATTATAATACATAAAATTTTACATTTATATATTTTTATTTATATACCAGTTACAAAATCAAGGTTTTAACTTTAGTTTTTTGGAATATTTAAGTACATATATTTAAATTTCTTATGTACATATTATGATATGAGACTAAAATTTACATCTTATAACATAATGTTTACAATTTTGAAACACTAAATTTTGCTTCTATAATATTTATCTAAATCAATATGCAATTTTAGCACCTTTTTAGAACTTAAAGACATAAAAAATGTTTCTACGAAAATAATGGCGAGTGGGAAGACAAATTTGAATCCAAGTTTACGCATGAAAGTGGAAAATGTGTGTCATATCTTTGGATCTGGGCCTCTGCAGAAAAATATTGGAGCACAAGAAAAGTAGACATGAGGTGGTATCACTGCTAGCAAAGTGGGTGGTTCAAAAATTGATGACTTGGAGGAAGAGAATGAAGAAAATGAGGCCCAAGTTGGAAAATTCCCTTTCACCTTGGGGATCCAAAGTGTGGGGATTCATGCAACGATACCACTCGATCTACCCATAAGTGGTCTTCACTTTTTAGGGTTAACCAAATGGTAAGTTTACTTTCTAGCATGTCACTTGTAAATCAGAGTTTTAAAATTGTAAGTTTGAAATGTGTGTTCTTTATTCTATGGTTGAGCATTCTATTATGAAAGTGGAGATGATGATAGTGGGAAAGTTTTTGGGGCCTAGACTAAATCTTGAAACTGTCTTCTCTATGGTGAAAGGGAAATGGAAGATTAAAGGGCATGTTGATATTGTTTCCTTACCTAGGGGCTTCCTTTCTTTCAACTTTACCAACAAGGAAGATTTTGAATATGTCCTTTGTGATGATCTTTAGATGTTCAACAATAACTCTTTGGATTTAAAAAAATAGGAGTCAAACATGGACATTTATGACACTTTCTTCCACTTGGCTCATATGTGAGTTCACCTTCCTAGCCTTCACCTACAATTCTGGCATGAAGATAATTTCAAGGGTTTAGCTTCCACCTTTAAAGAGCTACTATCCATTGATCTAATGATTACAGGGAATTTGAGGTTGGTTTTTGCTAGGGTTTGTGTCAATATACATTAGCCCTCCAATTTGTCAGAAAAAATTGATATAGTGTCTAAGCTTTGAACTTGGGAGTTGGCGGTAGTCTATGAATATCTTCCCTTTTCCTATTTCATATGTAAAAAAATGTGCAATTGGGAGGAAAAATATCCTAAGAAGCACAAGGAGGAGAAAAAATCTCCCCCAAGAAGAAATCCTGAGATGAAGAGACTATGGAAACCCAAAGAACTGAAGATGTCGATTGGAAAAGAAGCCCAAAATGGGGAAAAAATTAAAGAGGATACCTCAACCCTTGAAAAGGAGAAAAATCTTAAGGAGGGTAACCATAGGGAGGATCAAGAGACCCATGACCCCCCTCTCAAGGTTACAAAACATGAAGATATAGGAAAAAAAACCTAGAATCCAAAGAACCCTTTGAGAATTAGGGTGAAATTGTTAATTCCTCTTCAACTAATAATGAAAAGAAGGAAAAAGAGGTTGAAGACTTGCATGAGAACAAGGGAAGTGACAACATTATGCAAGGGGGAAATGAAAATATTAAAGATATAATTTCTTATGAAGGGAAGGAGGAAAAATCAACTAATGTGATCATCCAACTGACTCATGAACCCAAGATAGGGAGCATAAAGAGGGAGAAATGAGACACCCCCTCTCCCCACCCTTAATAAAACAAACAAGAGTTGCATAATCCTACCCTAGTTTGGAAGGAAGTCCTACTTACTAAGAGGCCCAACTTTGCCTAATTCTAGGAGAAAAAGATATCAACTTATCGATTTATTTAGAAGAGGTGGATTTCATCAAATCCTCTCTTCTAGAGGACATTCTATCCTCGACTTACAAAAAAAATAAGGAGAACATATTAGAAAACTCAGAGAACACCTCGTGGAGAACTAGGAAAAAATTTGATAAGGAGATTAAATCTTTAATAGGGTGAGCCACTAGGGGATCCCTCAAAGCTAATGTGGGCCCAACAGAAAATATTATTGGAAGAAGAGCAAAAAAATCAACAAGGGAAATGGAAAGTATGAAGAATATATCAAATGGTAAACAAGCTATCATCCAAGACTTTACTCCTAAGAAATAAAAATTCTCTCTTGGAACATCCAAGGGTTGAATAAGCCTCATAAGAAGGATGTTTTAAGGAAAATTGTGAGAGATCACAAACCAAATATATTGGTTCTTTAAGATATTAACCTGTCTAAAGAAAGGGTGGAAAAACTTAGATTTAAAAATAATAATGGTATCCTTTTAGTAGTAGCACTAAGGGGGATTCTGGTGGCATTGTGATTGTATGGAATTAGAATTTCATCTCTAGTGCATTGATATCTCATGAAGGAAATATTATAAATATTAAATATCAACATATTAGGGACAAGTTCTCATGGTTCATATCCAATATTTATCTTCCTAATAATAAGATCCAAAGGAAGAAATCTTGAGATAGGATTTCTAGTGATAGGGCTTCATTCAGGAACTCTAGCTAGATTGTCATAGGAAAATTCAATATAGTTTTATGTGATGAGGAAAAATATGGTGGCTATTTGAATACTAAGTATGGTAGGCAAAACCTATTGGACTTCATTTCCAAGGAATCTTTAATGGACATCAAGAAATTAAAGGTACCAAATTTACTTGGTCAAATAGAAGAGCTAGAGAGGGCCTAATTGAGGTAAAGTTGGATATAGTCTTAATCTCCCACAACTAGACATAGAGGTTATCTCTCTCTTTCTCTCTTCTTTTTCTAAAATTGGGTTTGACTATTTTCCTATTTTCTTCACTGTAGACCCCATCTTGGGCAAGGAAAACTTTCCTTTCGAATTTGAGAAAATATGGATGACTCACCCAAATTTTGAGAATGTGTTTAGAGGGTGGTGGGATAAAACTATGGATGGTATGACGATGTATAGAGTTACTAAAAATTTAGGCCATGTTAAGAAATAAGTTAGAGTTTGGAATAAGATTAGCTTTAGAGATATTTTTGAATGCAAGGAAGCCACCAAAATAACATTGAAAGATTGTCAAGACGGGATCCATAAGGAGGGGCATTCCATAGAGATTTATGAGATGGAAAAGGAATTACTAATCAAATACCATGACATTATTACTAAGAAATATTATAGAAATAAAGATGAAGGGCTAATTGGCTTGTCGAAGGAGATAAAAATACAAAAAAAAATCATATTACTACTCTCAAGCATAGGGCTACAAATAGAATTTCTCACCTCAACTCTAGAAGAGGTAGTATAAGAAATGAAGAGGAGATAGCCATGGAAATGTAGAACCATTTTTCCTACCTCCTAACTATGGAGAACTCACTTGGGGTAATTTATTAGAACAATCTCTTCTTTTTCATCCCTAGACTTTTCACAAAAGATCAAAATAAGGATTTGGCGGTCATTCTATCTTCAGATAAAATTAGAGAAGATTTCTTCTCCTTTGAGTGGGATAAGGCTGCTTGAACTGATGGCTTTCTAATGTTTTTTTTTTTTTTAACTTTGGCATGTTGTTGGGGGAGATGTCACATCTGTAGTCAAAGAATCTTATGGAGCTCGTTCTCTATTAGAGGAAATTTACTCTACTTTACTTGTTTTGATTCCCAAGAAGGTGATTGTAGATACAGTGGATCAATTTAGACCAATCAACCTTTGCAACTCCTTCTACAAAATCATCTTGAAGGTTCTTACTTATAAGATTCATTAAAATTTTCCAAGGATTATCTCCATCCAACATAATGGTTTTTTTCTAGAGAGGAATATCTGAGATTCAATCATGGTGGTGAATTAAAATGTTCAATCTCTTGCTAAATCCAAGAAGAAAGGTTTTCTTATGAAACTATCCCCTGTTGAAGGCTTATGATAGAGTGGACTAGGGATTCCTCTTAAAGGTTCTTGAGGCCTTTGGGTTTAGCAAAGATGTATCTAGCTAATTCATCAATTGATTTCCACTCCCTCTTTGGCTATGATTGTTAATGGATCTTCTATGAAGCTCTTTTAGATTTTAAGGGCTATGAAGTGAGGAGAACCGATCTCCCTTATCCTCTTTTTTATTCTTGTAGTTTCTTGGGAATATTGTTATCCGAAATGGGTTTTGAAGGGTCGATTCATGGCATCAACCCACCCTCAATCCTGCACTCATGAATTTTTTTTGGATGACACAATTCTTATGGGAAAGGCCTTAATCAATGAAGTGAAGAACATGAAGGCTGATCTCAAATCATGTTCCATTGTGATAAGATACCTCATCAACTAAAATAAAAGTTCCCTATTTTTTCTAAGCACTCTTATCGACTGTCAACATAAGATCTCTAGAATTTTGGGATGCCCTATCTCTCCCTTCCTTGGCACTTACCTGGGTCTCCTTCTTTGTCATTACCCTCTAGAATCCTTCTAGAAAGGTTTTCTGGATAAATTTAATTCAAAATTGGAGGCTAGAAGGGGAATCTTCTCACCAAATCTGGTAAAATCACTTTGCTCAGTAGCTACCTATAGAATCTTCCCACGTATGATTTGAGAATTTTTAAAAATCTGATCAAGTTTGCTGATCTAATTGAAAACTCTTAAGGAATTCTTATGGTTAGGAGTTAAAGATAGAAAAAGGATGCCCTTGATAGCCTAGGACCAGATTTGTAGACCAAAAAAGAGGGAGGGTTAGGTATTTGGTCCATCAGAAGTTTGAATAAGGTCATTTTAACTAAACAAATTTTGATGTTTTATCATGAGGAAAGAGTGTGGGATTTTGTTATGAAAAGAAAATATATATTTGCTTATCCTACTCTAGAAGACGTCCTCTTAGTCCCAAATGTCAAGAGTGGCTCCTATATCTAAAGATCCATACAAGACAACAAGTTGGTAGTAAAAAAGGGAGCTAGAAGGAAATTAGGGAATGAAAGGAAAATCTAATTTTGGGAAGATAGTTAGATCATGGAAAAATTGCTTACGAATATTATTGAAGATGGTGAAGCCATTAACCAATGCATCAATAAGTTTGGTACTATGGTCTTTGATTACTGGAGGGATGACAATTGGGTGAACATCCATCAATTAAGTACTACCCTTAGAACCATTGAATTAAGTTTGAATGTATGGAGAATCAATCATACTATACATGAATCTTTAATATATGGCAAGAATTCGAATGAAATTTACTTTGATTCTTCTGGAATATATCTTCTTACTCCATTAAAGGAAGACACACCCCATTTTGGGAAGCTTGTTGGATAAAGGGCATAATCCAAAAGGTGGGCATATTTTCCAGGATTGTGATCCAAAATAAGATCCTCACTTTGGACAATCTCTGCAAAAAGGGATTCAACTTGGAAAATAGATGTTACCTCTGGGTAAGTGCACCAAGTTGTAGTGCCAAAAGGGGGGTATAAGTGGACACCTTTTTTCTGAAATCAGCAATTTCTAAACTTCAACAAGAATTTGAAGATAGTTACACTCAAAATTTTAAGATATGACAAAAAAAAAAGTAGTAGTCCTTTGAATCTAGTTTCTAAACTACTAATTATTTTCCAAAATGGTTTAGTTTTAGGTCCTCAAAAAAGGGGGCCACATAAAATGGTACTGTTTATTCCAAATAACATAACATGATACAAAGTGTGGCCCCCCTAAAATTTTAACTTTTTTTTGAAATTATTTAATCGCTCTGGTCAAAAGTTACTTAACACTATGTAGTTTATCCTAGATCTTTCGGGTAATTTTATAATGTGTATCTTTTTTTAATAATTTTTTTAACTAGACACATCCCAAAAACATGAAATATCTATGTGCTCCCCCTAGAAATGATTGAAAACTAATCTAAAACCAAAACTCTTTTTTTTTTTCAAAGTGTGTAGAATGGAGTCTAGTTTCTAAAAAACTAATTTGTTATAAAATTTGATGAATGAGCTAAAATCTACAGCCCAATTAGTACATGTTGGTTAAAAAATGGACATAAATTTAAAAAAAATTATAGATGAAATGCTTGAAATAGTTCAAATAAAAAATAAATTATATGGTTATATAGCTAACATAAAGACCTACAATGTCATGTAACCTGATCTTATCGATGCTCAACCATGAGGAATCTTGAAGGAGAGCACACAAGAAAAAGCAATCATGTTTTGTATGTTTGTAGCAAAACAAGGCTCATACCAATTTATAAACTCCAAACCTTTGGGTTGGATCCCCAAGGCAAAACCAAGCCTTAGGCTTTGTAGAATGCAAAGGTTTGAATAATGTGTATGCCTTATAGCACATGCACGCTATAGCACACACATGCTATTTAAAGATTTTTAAATTTAGATCTTAATAGCATGTGCATCCTTTAGTGCACATGCACTATTGAAACCTAAATAGTGCATAGAGAGGGAAGAAGAGAGGCAAAGAAAGAGTGGGAGAGAGAGGGGGGGATGGGTGTGTGTGTGTGTGTGTGTGTGTATGTGTGTGTGTGTGTGAGAGAGAGAGAGAGAGAGATAGAGACAGAGAGTAGGGGATGGGAGAGGGGAGAGAGAGAGCAGGGGATGGGAGAGAGAGGAAGTGAGAGAGAGTAGGGGTGGCAGGGAGAGTATGGGATGGGAGAGGGAGGAAGTGCAAGAGAGAGTAGGGGTGGAAAAGAGAGAGTACATGATGGGAGAGAGATTGAGAGTAGGGGATGGGAGAGAGAGGAAGTGAGAGAGAGAGAGTAGGGGTGGTAGAGAGAGTATGAGATGGGAGAGAGAAATTGAGAGTAGGGGATGGCAGAGAGAGAGTAGGCAGTGGGAGAGGGAGTGAGAGATGGAGAGAGAGAGAGAGAGAGAGAGAGAGAGAGGAGGAGGAGGAGGATGGGAGTGTGTATGAGAGAGAGTAGGGCATGGGAGAGAGTGTGAGAGTGTGAGAGAGAGTAGGGGTTTGCAGAGAGAGAAAGTAGGGGATGGGAGAGGGGAGAGAGAGAGTAGGGGATGGGGGAGGGGAGAGAGAGAGTAAAGGATGGGGGAGAGAGAGTAGAGAGGGAGACAATGAGAGAGAGAGAGACAATAGGCAATGGGAGAGGGAGTGGGAGAGGGAGAGAGAGGGGGATGGGAGTGTGTGTGAGAGATCTAAAGAGTAGGGGATGGGAGTGTATGGGTGTGTGAAAGAGAGATAGTAGAGGATGGGAGAGAGAGAGAGAGAGAGAGAGAGAGAGAGAGAGAGAGAGAGAGAGAGAGAGAAGGAGATGGGAGAGAGAGAGAGAGTAGGCAGTGGGAGAGAGAGTGGAAGAGGGAGGGAGAGGGGGGAATGGGAATGTGTGTAAGAGAGAGAGATTAGGGGATGGGAGAGATAGGAAGTGAGAGAGAGAGAGTAGGGGTGGCACAAAGAGAGTACATGATGGGAGCAAGAGATTGAGATTAGGGGATGAGTGAGAGAAAGAGAGATTAGGTGGTGGGAGATGGAGTGGAAGAGGGAGAGTGAGAGAGATAGGAGGATGGGAGTGCATGTGTGTGAAAGAGAGAGAGTAGCAGATGGAAGAGGGGGGGGGGGGGAGTAGCCTAAGAGAGAGTAGGAGATGGGAGAGAGAGAATAGGTAGTGGGAGAGGGAGTGGGAGAGGGAGAGAGAGAAGGGGGGAATGTAAATGTGTGTAAGAGAGAGAGAGAGAGAGTAGGCGCTGGGGGAGAGAGTGTGAAAATGTGAGAGAGAGTAGGGGGTGGCAAAGAGAGAGTAGAGAGGGGGAGAGAGAGTGTGAGAGTGAGAGAGAGAGAGAGAAAGCAATGGGAGAGAGAGTGGGAGAGGGAGAGCAAGTGAGAGACGGAGTAGGGGCTGGGAGAGGAGAAAGAGAGAGAGGGGGGATGGGTGTGTGTGTGTGAAAGAGAGAGAGTAGGGGATGGGAGAGGGGAGAGAGAGATAAAGAGAGTAGGAGATGGGAGAGAGAGAGAGAGAGAGAGAGAGAGTAGGTGGTGGGATAGGGAGTGGGAGAGGGAGAGAGAGGGGGATGGGAGTGTATGTAAGAGAGGGAGTATGGGATGGGAGAGAGTATGAGAGTGTGAGAGAGAGTAGGGGTGGAAAAGATAGAGTAGGGGATGGGGGAGAGAGAGAGAGTAGAGAGGGAGAGAGTGAGAGAGAGAGAGAGAGATAGTAGGTGGTGGAAGAGGGAGTGGGTGAGGGAGAGAGAGGGGATATGGGAGTGTGTGTAAGAGATCTAGAGAGTAGGGGATGGGAGAGGAGAGAGGGGGGGGGATGAGAGTGTGTAGGTGTGTGAAAGAGAGAGTAGGGGATGGGAAAGGGGAGAGAGAGAGAGAGTAGGGGATGGGGGAGAAAGTAGGCAGTGGGAGAGGGAGAGGGAGAGGGAGAGGGAGAGGGGGAGGGCGAGGGGGAGGGGGAGGGGGAACGGGAATGTGTGTAAGAGAGAGAGTAGGGGATGAGAGAGAGTGAGAGAGAGAGTTCGAGGTAGCAGAGAGAGAGTATGGGATGAGAGAGAGAAAGAGAGTAGGGGATGGGAGAGAGAGAGTAGAGAGAGGGAGAGAGTGAGAGAGAGAGAGAGAGATATAGTAGGTGGTATGAGAGGGAGTGAAAGAGTGAGAGAGAGGGGGGGATGGGAGTGTGTGAGAGAGATCTAGAGAATAAGGGATGGGAGTGTATGTCTATGAGAGAGAGAGAGAGAGGGAGAGAGAGAGAGAGAGAGAGAGAGAGAGAGAGAGTAGGTGGTGGGAGAGGGAGTGGGAGAGGGAGAGAGGGAGAGAGGGGGGTGGAAGTGTGTGTAAGAGAGAGCGCAAGGGATGAGAGAGAGTGAGAGAGAGAGAGAGAGTAGGGGGTGGTAGAGAGAGAGAATGGGATGGGAGAGAGAGTGAGAGTAGAGGATGGGAGAGAGAGAGTAGAGAGGGAGAGAGAGTGAGAGAGTGAGAGATAGTAGGCGATGGGAGAGGGAGTAGGAGAGGGAGGGAGGGGGGGATGGGAGTGTGTGTGAGAGATCTAGAGAGTAGGGGATGGGAGAGGATAGAGAGAGTGGGGATGGGAGTGTGTGTTTGTGAAAGAGAGAGACTAGGGGATGGAAGAGGGGAGAGCGAGAGAGAGAGAGAGAGAGAGAGAGAGAGAGTAAGTGGTGGGGGAGAGAGAGTAGATGGTGGGAGAGGGAGAGGGAGAGGGAGAGGGGGAATGGGAATGTGTGTAAGATAGAGAGAGTAGGGGATGGGAGAGAGTGTGAGAGTGAGAGAGAGAGTAAGGGGTGGCAGAGAGAGTACAAGATGGGAGAGAGTGTGTGTGTGTGAGAGAGAGAGAGTAGGGGATGGGAGAGAGTTTGAGAGAGAGTAAGGGATGGGAGAGAGAGAGAGAGAGAGAGAGAGAGAGAGAGAGAATGGGATGAGAGAGAGAGTAGAGAGGGAGAGAGAGAGTGAGAGAGTGAGAGAGAGATAGTAGGTGGTGGGAGAGGAAGTGGGAGAGGGGGGATGGGAGTGTGTTTGAGAGATCTAGAGAGTAGGGGATGGGAGAGGAGAGAGAGAGTAAGAGAGAGTAGGGGATGGGAGACCTAAGAGAGAGTGAGAGAGAGTAGGGGATGTGAGAGAGAGAGAGAGAGAGTAGGTGATTGGAGAGGGAGTAGGAGAGCGAGAGAGAGAGAGAGTAGGGGATGGGAGAGAGAGAGTAGGTGGTGGGAGAGGGAGAGAGAGAGGGGGGATGGGAGTGTGAGAGAGAGAGTATGGGAGAGAGAGAGAGAGAGAGAGAGAGAGAGTAGGTGGTGGGAGAGGGAAAGTGAGAGAGAGAGTACGGGATGGGAGAGGGGAGAGAGAGTAGGGGGAGAGAGTAGGAGATGGGAGAGAGGAGAGAGAGAGGAAGGATGGGAATGTGTGAGATAGAGAAAGTAGGGGATGGGAGAGGAGAGAGGGTGAGAGAGAGTAGGTAGTGGGAGAGGGAGAGTGAGAGAGAGTATGGGATGGAAGAGGAGAGAGAGTAGGGGATGGGAGAGGAGAGAGAGCAAGAGAGAGTAGGGGATGGTAGAGGATAGAGAGTGAGAGAGTAGGGGATGGGAGAGAGAATGAGAGAGATTAGGTGATGGGAGAGGGAGTAGGAGAGGGACAGTGAAAGAGAGAGTAGGGGATGGGAGAGGAGAGAGAGAGACTAAGAGATTAGGGGATGGGAGAGGAGAGAGAGAGAGTAGGGAGAGAGAGAGAGAGAGAGTAGGGGATGGGGGATGATGGGATAGGGAGAGATGTATTTTCACATAGTGTGTATGCGCTTTATAGTGTGTACGTGCTATAGTGTTAGGAATAAGGTGTCTCAACCTTGTATAATTCCTATTCTTATTATTTGTTTTGTAAAATGTATTTCTTGCAAATAATGTTGATGTGTTGACATCTTGAATTGTGTGTAAGGAGATCATGACTAAAACGGTTATGACAGATTCCTATCACACTTAAGAGCTATGTTAGGAAGATTCAATGACAGGTGAAGACATGTGGCAACTAAGATATTTAAGTACTGTACACTCTGCCCAAATAGTGGGGTTTGGGGCATCGCCCCAAAAAGAATTTTGGGGTTCCTATTTTCTCGAAGAATGGTAAAACCCTAATACAGTTTACCTTTGGGAGTAGCCCTAAAGTGAAGCACATGTTATAAGCATTTTTAGGATTGCGAAGAGATGCGATGCGAAAAGGGTGTATTGTTGGTACTGCGAGTAGCTACTGGAGTCTTCGGTTGTTGATGTTGAACTTGCATTGCAAGTGTATTGTAATCTCGTGTTGAAGATAATACATTGTGCAGGTTCTACAGGGGTGGGGTTTTTTTACCGAAAGGTTTTTTCCCACCGAAAAATCCTTGTGCTATGTGTTCCTTTCTCTGTCTATTTTTTGTATGCATGGTTGGTTGCAATATTGTTGTTTACATGATATTGAATATGTAAGTGTAGAAGATTTTAATAGGATTTGCATCATACTTTCCTTATGAGATTAGCGTAGGAAGCTATTTTTGCACCTGAGTTTCCTTACATATAGTGCATACGCACTATGTGAAATCACCAAAAAATGGTCACAAAGCAAGTTTGGGTCCCTTTTGATCCATATTCTGCTTTTTGTTTGTTGTGCATTCTATTGTTCTGACAGAAAACATAGGTTTAAAGCTATTGGAAGTTAGAAAACATTGTTTGAAGACTTTTTGAAGCTAGTAAACACCAAATTAAATCATTGGATACGCTATTTGAAGGCTTTTTGAATATTCTTTCTATAGAAAAGGTTAGTGCAGTCCTTTTTAAATATTGTTTCTTGATATATAGAGACAAATTTGATTATAATTTGACATGTTGTTTACTATATAGTGAATTCATTAAAATTTGTATGTTTGAATGAATTGTTATTTGAAAATGGTTAGAAATTTGGCAAGTTTTTTTATATATATTGTGTATTTATTGAAATAATTGTAATTTTTATATGTATTTAAATGATTTGTAATTTAAAAATTGTAAGTAATTTAGATGTTTGAATAATTTGACATGTAGAAATCATCATCATGCCAAGGAAGAAACCAAAAACCCAAACAAATAAAGAGAGGGAGAGAGATTTGGCAATTCAAAGAGATAAAATAAAACTACTACATAAACAAAGAAAATTGCAAAGCAATAATGAAGAATTGACTTTCAAAGAAGAACAAGAACCACTGATACAAAGAAAAAAAGAGGAAGAATTGGAAAGACAAAGAGAACGAATGAGACTGTTACGCTCAAGAAGAAAATTGAATTGTGAAGCTACACCATCTTCCAATGTTGGAGTCATATCATCCTCTCATATTCAAGAGACACTAATTTGTAGATTTGATGATGTACACACTCCATCATGTCATGTTGAAGGCACAACATCAACATATCAAGTAGGTGGTATTCCATCTTTTGCATCTTATTGCCAAGGCACATCATCTTCAGTTCAAGGTACGCAAAACACTCAGCCTTATGTTGATGTTCAAAATGTTGAGGGAATGGAAGAGACTATAATAGCTTCCAGAATTCATTTTAGAAGACCAAAATATTTGATTGATATTGATACTAACATTTTTAAATCAATGCCTAACAAGATTAGCAAGCGTACTTGTCAAAGAAAAGTTGATTGTATGTGGAGATTATTCTTTGGAGAATTAAATATTACAGATCAATGCCAATTATTTTCATAAATGATGAGGAATTTTAAATTTAGGCCTATCATGAAGATTCTTGGGCTAAGAACGATGGACGATTCAAACAAAAAAAGTATTGTAAAGAATCTAATGAGTACTTATGACAAAGTGGGTTCTAAATCATGCACCAAAGATAGTAATATCAGAAGATGAGTACTTACATCGACAATAGTAAGTACCCAAATGAAGAAAGCTTGACTCATGAGAAAGACAAGCAAAATATTGAAAATTGGTAGATGTACTCTAAGGAGAACCATCCTAAGGCATGAGAGATTGGAAGATCCAACAAAAAATGAATTATGGACATTTAGCGGTAGACTACCATGAAAAATAAAGAAATTACTAAAGCTTTGAAATCATTGATCAAAGATTTTTTGAAAAATAGCACACGCATTTCTCCTAATCAAAGAGATGTTGTAAGAAGGAGGATTGGTAGCCAAAATCGCCACCCACATGCGAAACATTTTTTGGACTCAACTTAGACACAATTTTTTGCAAAATTTATTGGTATGTATCCTCAAATTTGAATAAGTCAAAGATTTTTTGAGATGGGTAAACCTTTTTATATGAAGATAAATTACACATGCACAACTTGTTGTTGTAGGATATATATTGAATTTTCTAACCATTTTGATGTTGTTAGGCATATATGTGTGTTTTTGCATTCTAAGTTTGTTTTGCAAGATTGTGACATGAATGAGCCACCAAGGTCTTCAATGGAATTCATATCCAACATTTTATGTGAAATAGGGGATTACCAACAATTTTACAAGACATAATGCTTGGATGGTACATGATTATTTTGTGGTTCTTTGCAACTTTTATAAACTTTTGAATATATGGATAGTACACATGCAATTGCAAATGAAATAGTAGATTACAAAAAATTTAAGATAGTGACATATGCTCGAAAAGATGGGAAACAAGGTAAAAGATGTGATTTAGTCATTGAAAAGATTCTAGTATATGAGTTCATAAATATTTTTTATGAAAAGAATATTTATAAGTATGCAAGGTATACACATAGAGCTCGATGGCTAAATTTGTAATTCAAGTTTTCCAAGGATATGTTTCCACTATATACCATTGTTTCGGTTGTAGACTTCGCAGAGAACTACACATTACAATCACAAAATGAGGTGCAAGAAAAGTATTATACTTCTCAACAAGTTTCTATATTTGTTCACATAACATTCATGCATTTACCTACAAGTACAAAGGATGACAGGAAGATTTTGAGAGAGTACCATTTTTACATTAGCGATGATCGATCGCGATGACATGGTTGTCTTCAACTATTTTATGGAGATTTGGCTAACAAGGGCATAACATATCGTCAACACATTAATTTGGTCAAATAATTATGCATCTCAATTCAAGAATTCACGAATGTTCTATTGGTTAAGCAGGATGCACAGGTTGTGTAGAATTCAATATATGTGAAATTTCACAGAGGCTGGTCATGGAAAGGGAGAGCACGATGGTGCAAGTGCATGCATCAAAAGAGCCTTAGCTCATGAATAACTAAAATACAAAGATGGAGCAATATTAACAAATGCAAAATCCATCATCCAGTAGTGTAATGTTACAATGGGTCCAGGTAAGGAAGGTGAATCTATAGTTCATAATTTTTTTTGGTTGATAGATAATACTAACATTGCACCATATGAGGATTGTTCAACACTAATAGGATCCAGTGAGTTTCACTCTTTTAGAAGCTCTAATGTAGGTTCATGGAGTATCAACACATGAAAAATGGCATGCTATTGTCCATCATGTGTAGAGAAAAATTTGGATGACTGTGAGTCAACTGAATGGGTGGACAAATGGGATATACGAATTTTGGACCCAATTGACACCTATCATCCGCCACAAGCACTGAAAATGGTAAAGATTGATTCATCTATTGACTTTGACCACTTGTCTAATCTAGTGCAACCTAGTAATATATATATTTATATATCTTTGTAATTTTAATATGTAACTTTATAACTTTTACCTAAGTATTTTTTGAATTAACGACTGCATTTTGTACATTTGTCACTATAGGCCAAGTTTTTGTTTTTATTGCACCTGAAGACAATGAAGAAGGGATAGATTATTATTTTTTTCATTATGTTCAAGCCAAAAAAAAATTGGATCGCTCGGTTATACATGGTGAAGGTTTAGAGTACCATATTAGTGTGGTGGTTGTAATTGGCACATGGCTTAGATGATATTCTATGAAGAACCCTAAATTATGGTTATTTGAGTATTGGAAAATAGAGAGGAAGATTCTTCATTATTCAAACCTTATTGTCACATCAAATGTCCACTTGATAAAATATGGTGGAAAACCATATAATGAGATTCTTTGGAAAGTTTGTGAGTTAGACCATGAGGCAATACTTGAGACATTAAAATGTAGAGTAGATCCAGTTGGTTCATTAGATTGAATAGTGAGAGAGAGAGAGAGAGAGAGAGAGAGAGAGAGAGAGAGAGAGAGAGAGAGAGAGAGAGAGAGAGAGAGAGTAATCAATTGGATCCAAATACAATGTTGCAACCTCTCTCCCAAGAATGTCCACATGACAAGGTGGGTATTGTTATTATGTATAAGTGATAAGATAAGTTTAAATCACAGATTTTATGTTTTGATTTGTTTAGAATCTAGATACATTATTTGAATTTATATTAGATTCTTTAATAGGACCCATTTTCAGATTAGTCATTTGAATAAGTGAAAGTTTAGAATTTTTTGTTTAGATCAAAATGTAATGAAAGAACATGAAAAATTTTAGAATGTGAATGCTTTGTGATGTAAAGTCATGATTGTGTGTATGTAACTAGAAACTTAAAACTGGCAAAAGCAAAGATATAATGGGAGAAGTTTTCAAGACTCATCAAGCCATTCAGTAAGCCACTTGATCATTGCTAGAAGCTCAAACAAATAATTCTTTGCATTTGGAACATTGTTACCAATAATAATATTATGAGTAACATACTTTTATCTTTTATTTGTTTTGTCATCTATAATTATTTTAGATAAACTCCAAAACAAATGTATTTTCAAATCATAAATTTATAAAACTCATCTTATAAATTTTTCAGATGTTGTCTATTTGGAAGCGTTAAGACCAAAGTGTATGATCTTTGGTTCACTCCTAGACACAAGATTCAAGTTTTTAGCATATGTATGGGTTCGGGGGTCAAATCCTTTAAGGATGACCATAGGTTGTTATGTTTGTTCACTCTTAGTCTCAAGATTGTAAGGTAGTAATTGTGTGGAAGAATCCACACCCTTAAGGATAATCATAGGTGGTTGATCAATGTTTGATTTGTAGCCTTCATTTTTCCCTTTAGACCTAATCATGTTTATGTTCTCACAAGTTGGCTCAATCATATGTAGTTGATCTTTGCATCCTATTTTTCTTCCTAAAATTTTCTTCTTGTTCATGCTTGGGTAGGGGTTCATTGAAAACCTTATGATTAGTATTAGTCATGAGTCCATTCACCCAAACTTTCCTATTATCAATTGTTAGAGTAAATAATTAATTAATTATTTATTTATTTATTCTATTACTTAAGCTTACTTGGGTAAATGTATTTATTTAATATTTTGTATTTAATGCATGTAGTAGTTAGTTGTTGACAACACGGGAGTTCATTCCCTTTTAGCATGTTCCATCTTTTTTGGATATGTGTTGAGTTGTCATCCTTATCTTCTACCACCTTCTGGCTTATTCTACAAGCTTCCATGAGCTCTTTATAAGCGGGCTCCCTCTTTGTATTTTCATAACATCAGGCATTGTGCATATTGTAAATACATTTTCTTCTTGTGTTTGCACATATTGTCTCTCATGTCTGTTTAGGGTTTTTCCCTTGCTCCATGCTCTTCCTCTCCTTGGCTTCTCTTTGATAGGTTCTCACATGCAGGTGATCTTGGGCATCTTCAAAGTTGGCTTTCACCAACTCCAACATGGTATCAGAGCCTTCTTTTTGCAGCTTTGTTGAAGGATTTTTGAAGTCGTGATTTGAAGTCACAAACTCTAGTTTGTTTGTGCATTTTTTCTTCAAATCAGGGGATCAGCAATTTTTTGGTGCACATTGGGGCCAGACAGACATCATCATTGGATTCGAAAGGCCATTTGCAGTCAGGATTCATATAAAGCTTTTCGATTTTGGACACAGGGCATTTTTGGAGAATTTTTGAAGCCTCCAAGACGCTGGCGTATGGATTGTACAGACATTTTCGATGATTTTTAAAAATATATATTAAAAAAATTTGCCGCCGTAGCAGCACCAAAGTGCCACCTAGTGGCCGCTCACTCTTTGTCTACCTCCGGTTGCGTAGCCCGAACTCCTCCTAGCCTCGGCCAGAGCTCGGTTGCCCCTCCTCCCGGTAGCGCCTCCTCAATTCTCCGCCCACCACTCTGTTGAATATTCTGCTCAGCTCGTCTACTCTGCTTCGACCACCCTGCACAGTCAACGATCTGCTTAGCACCTGCGTGGACCAGCTACATCTAATCGATGCTCAACAACATAGTAGTAGCCCAGTCGAATTTCCAAAGCAGTGATAGCACTAGTTTTGTGGACTTGGCAGCCCATGGGGGTGACACATGGCTTGGGTGCCACGTGGCACTTTGCCACATGGACCTTGCCACATCACCTACCATGTCATCTGTCGTACCGCCACATGGCATCCACGTGGTCCTGTCACATGGCTTCTTTTTTGTGGCGACAGCCTCCAAGCTATCAATTTTAATGCTTTGATTTTTTGACATCATCATGATGTCAACACTGCATCATCAAGCCTCTTACACATCTCCTAGGGTCATTTTGGACCTACTTGTGGTTTTTTGGCCATAACTTGAGCATATGGAGGTATTTTTCCAATCTGAAAGAAGCACCAAAAAGCTGGTTCTGAGATGAAGACTTTGGTGCAAGTATTTTTAGATTTTGATGCATTTTCATTGCCCCTTTTTTTAGTCAAAGTTTGAAATTCTTTTTTTGACTTCGACATCCATATCTTTTGCGTCCCATGTTCATTTTTTGAAAACATTATATTTTTGGAAAGCTGGTTCTGTCACCTTTTTAGAAATGTGCTCCTTTTCTTGATTTTTTGGCCCATGCTCTTTCTATCATAGTTTTAGAATTTTTTCTATATGGTAGATATTTTGAGTGTTTTAGGCCTGAGGATCATTTTCCTGCCATGGATTCTCTTGTTTTAGGTTGTACTTTATTTTGTTGTAGCTTGTTTTCAGTTCTGATCATTGTAGCTATCATTTTGAAGCACTTTTTTAACACACTGAGATAAAGTGTCACTTTTGCTTTTCGAGAGTCATGAACGTTGTTTTGAGTGAGTTGTACTTGCACTATTTTTATAAAGCACCATGGGGGGGATTGTTATTTTCTATTTTAGGCATTCTCCCTTTGTCAAGTGAGTGTCCCTTCCACAACATTAGCCCCATGTAGAGTCAGTTTGACCATGTCTTTATAGGTGTCTGTACCTCTTTCCCTCTCTCATCATTCTTAGTTTGTCTGCAAGAGACTTCGGACCACCTTCTCAGTTGCCTTTCATCACACCCTATCTGCATTAAGGGGGGGTTATGTTGTTGTCCTAATGCATCCGTGGTTTGATGGTTCGATAGTGTGAACTATGTATTCAATGGTTGATCCTATGTACGAGGTGATTGCAGTGGCTAGTTACCTATGCATTTCGGTGAGATGGATCATCTACCATATAGACATGCTCGGTTTGTGCCTTCTTCTTCCATGTAGGTTCTTCAAATCATTAGTTTGGTAGATTTTTGGTTTCTTCATGCTTCAGTGATGCTTCTTCATGATAACTCCTTGTTCCTATTTTAGGGGACATTCTCCTAGTTGGAGACTTCTTCTTCACTAGGTTACCTCTTTTTGGGGGAGGGTTTTTCTCACGTGGTTTTCTCTCTTTCCACATTTTACAGAGGTTGCATTTTCTTGCATTGTACTTGGGTACCTGAAATGTCCTCATTGTCGGGACCCATTCTACATTTCATCTTAGTTTTTTGAGCTTAAGGGATTTCCCTAAGTTGCACTTAAGGGGGGGTGTTAGAGTAAATAATTTATTTATTTATTAGTTATTTATTCTATTACTTAAGCTTACTTAGGTAAATGCATTTATTTAATATTTTTTATTTAATGCATGTAGTGGTTAGTTGTTGACAACACGGGAGTTTGTTCCCTTCTAGCATGTTCCATCTTTTGTGGATGTGTGCTGAGTTGTGATCCTTATCTTCTACCACCTTCTAGCTTGTTCTACAAGCTTCCATTAGCTCTTTATAAGCGGGCTCCCTCTTTGTATTTTCATAACATAAGGCATTGTGCATATTGTAAATACATTTTCTTCTTGTGTTTGTACATATTGTCTCTCATGTCCATTTAGGATTTTTCCCTTGCTCCATGCTCTTCCTCTCCTTGGCTTCTCTTTGATAGGCTCTCACATGCAGGTGATCTTGGACGTCTTCGAAGTTGGCTTTCATCAACTCCAACATCAATGAGATCTTGAATGAGGTATTTAAGTTTCATATAATTCTTAGTCTTATGACCCTTATTCCTATCATAGATGCAATAGTGATTGTCATTCCAAAATTTAGGCTTGACCTTGGGTTCATAAGGTTTATAGTTATATGGTAGTGTAATGATTTTATTCAATATCAAAATATTCAACACTAGTTCAAGTGAGTCTTGTAGAGGTGTATAGGTGTGCTTAGATTTGGAAACCCATGATCGTTTACCTCTACTAGAGTCATTAGATTTGTTTCAGTCAATATTCTTGGAGAAGCATATTGTTTTGTAGTTTGAATGTCATTGGTCAAGTTGATCACATTAGGCTCCTTAGGTTTGGGTGTGTCCACTATACTATCATTCATCACATTCTTTTTCTTATTCCATGAGAATGATTTACCCTTTAAATTATTATTATTTTGATCACTGTTGTTGGTTTTGTCCTTTATCAATTGAGTTCACTCTTTTTAACTGAAACATCCTCAATTTGTAAGGAATTTGAAAATAGTTGTTTCCTAAGTTCATGCTACAATTAAGGCACAAGTTTTTTGATAAATATATCAATCTTTTCAGCTTCAAGGATTTTCCTTGGATATCATGAATAAAGCTTCCTCCAGCACTGAAGAAAGGAAATACAATATTTTCCTTCGTGTTGTTTGATGTTGCATAAGTCTAGCATAGTGATCACATGTTGAATATTGTAGGAATAATGTTGGAAATATCTTTTTCCATTTTATCAAATGACATAAGTGGAGGAGAGAATTTTGTAAACCATTCCATACCTTGCCCACTAAGACTTCTAGAAAAAAAGGCTTATGAGATAAGTGAGTTCATGTAAGAATTTCATACTTAGTGCACAAAAATCCCTAATGTGATCATGAGAATCTTCACTATCATCATATTTTTCATACTTAAAAAATTCAACCTCACAAGTAAAAGGATACATTTATAAGTATTTGTCAAAAGGAAATAGACATATAGACTCAAGTGAAAAAGATGGCTTAGGTTTATGTTGCTCATTTTTCATGTGTAACATATCCTTCCTCATTTCTTCCATTTGTTTCATAAAAAACATCTAAAGGTGAAGGTTCCTCCTTTTGAATCAAGTTGTCAACATTGAAGTTGTGTGAAAATTTTACTCCTTGAGAGAATAAGTGCATGAAGCATTTATCTTTTTCTTGATCCAAGTTCAATTTCATGAACTTTTGTTAATATTTATCTTGTTGAAATTGTAAGATCTCTTCCTTAGTAACTTCTGGATCTGGATCATTATCTTGTGAACCATGTCTAGTATGTTTTAACCTTTGGGGTCAAAGTGAACAATGTCTAGAAATTTAATTGCTAAATCCTTGAGAAATTTGTCATGCTTCTTCCATATAGGCTTGTTTTCCTCATTCTATACAATATAACAATTTGTCTACCATCCTAGATAGGATTTTTTCGATCCTCTTTTCATGCTCCTCCCTACATAATTTCAATGAGACACTATTTTCAAATCTAGGTAAAGAGGGTGTATACTCACTAAAGGTAGTAGAAAATGGATTAAAAACCAAAAATTCTAGCTCTCTTCTAGGTGATATGTCAAGATAGCCTTAGGTTAATTTCCTTGGCAAATCTTATATCTAGTTGTAACTGGCATGAAAGAAGATACAATAATTCAATAGGATAACTAGAATAGACTTTATTTTCAAATTAGGTTAGTAATATTTCCACTTTTCCAAAGTGATGATGTAAAAAGAGAAAAGATAACTTGTCCAAAGGTGTTTAAGTCACGGGTAAATACCCTATGTACAAAACTTGTGAAGCAAGCAAAAATAAGATAAAAAGAGCAATAAAAGTTATACTAAGAAAGATTGACAAGTGAACACCCCAGTAACTTAGTAGTATAGACCAAAAATTAGAAACATAGGTATAGGTGTCCCTAACCAACCAAGAACAAGTTCAAAGTTTTAGAGGCTTGGAACAACTATCATTCGATGACTATTTGTGAACCAGGTGACAAAATGACAACAACATTATAAATCATTAGAAGATAGGCACTAGACTTCTCAGAAAGAATACTGATGGTGAACTGTGGTGATAAATCAATAGAAGACAAGTGATAGTCTGGAAGATTGGCAGGTTATATAATGATAAATTATGCAATCAAACTCAGAACTGCATTCGACAAAAGAAATTGAAAGTGCAAGATGACCTAAAGTTTGACCTAAAAGATGTAGCTTGACTCACTATTTTGATTAATTAAATAATTTTTTACAATATGACAATGTTTGAGTTCAATAACAAAAAGAACTTTTTCAAAAAACACTTATTCAACAAAAATTGTGACGTGAGAAGTAGTCTTCAAACAATCTTACAAGGGACAAAGAAACCTTGAAAGATACAAATATATGTGAAGTCTCAAAGGTGTAATCCCTATACTACCATCATGTGTATATTTAATATATTTTCATAGGTCTACCACAATTTGAAGACACATCAAGAAATATCTACCTAAAGGTACTTATTTTCAAATGCAACCTTAAGGCTTAAGTTTCCCAAATTAGGTAAATGACTTATCCAAAGACTTCTTAGTAATATAATGGTTTTGAATACCCTAATACACCCTAAATAACTAGTTTATCAGATATCAAGATCCTATCTCTAAGGTAAACCAATCATCCCAGCCTACTAGGCCTACAAGCCCCAATTAGCCCTCGAATGTTGTCCTCTTGCATTTTTCTCCATATTTTTCCATAAAATTCAAAAAAAAATTGAATATTAGGATACCCATTTGGCTTCTCTATAACATATAAAAATATTAGGTATGGTTGTTTTAGGCCGAGTCTTTGTTGTTACACTATTTGCCACTTTTTAGGCATAAAAACCCCTCCATTTACAAAGGAACTATATGGAATAAATATCCCCCAACCATAAAACTTGGTAAAGCATCTTAATATGATCCTAAAGTGAGGATTATTCAATTTAATTTAACCCATCAACTCTCTATATGTGTTTTTTGTGAAACCCTCAACAAACAAAGTCAAAAACTAGGGCCTATTCAAATTTGACCAAGAAATCACTTCTAGGACCTATTAGTTGATCCTAAACCATGTTTATGATGATTAATTTCAATTTTTTACATAAAACCATGGCCTCCTTTAGGTAGATCTCCCACTGCTATACCTACGACATCAAATTTAATGCATTTTCATGCACCCAAGCACTCCAAACTTGTCCAGTTGGATGATCATTGGTACAGGGCACCAAGTAAAATATATAGGTGTCATCCTAGTTGTGAATTAGGAACAAGGTTGAAAAATGATGTAATAAGACCCAAGATGTAAGGTCAATTAGACTCTTGGTGCCATTATAAGCCAAAGTGTCAAATTAAACCAAGGGGTCAAAAATGAGCAATATAGGTGATTTTTCAAGGAAAAAAAGATTTTTATGTTTTTTAGCAGTTTATAAAGGTCCTTAGGGTCATTTGGTTAATTTTTAGGTGTCTAGGAGTTAAAATGTCAAAAATTGCAAAAGTTGTCAAAGCAAAATTGCAAAAATGCTGACAACTTTGCAAGTTTGTTTTAAAACCAAGTGTACGTTACAACCAACATTTTAAATGTGTTTATAACCATTGGAATGGAATCATATATGTATTGTATGACCATACAGGCCTTAGTGGGTGATGGTTGTATAGATTTGATGTCTTTTGAAGCAATAAAAACCTAATTTTCTACCATTTTTCCTGTATTTTGTTGTTATACAGATGTTTAAGGATTGAAAAATGTGAAAATTTAATATTTTTTGATAGGTATTTGAATTATTTTTCATTTTTGTTTGGTTTGATGTTTTGATCTATTCATTTGTGTAAGATATTGCCATTTTACTGAGGGTTGCCTAGGTAAGCCTATAAATTGACTAGATTGCACTTATGGCCCTCTAACTTGCAATCCAAAGGTGGGATCTCGATGCCATTTGGTGAGAAGAAATTTAGGGGTATATTCGTACATATGGCAGAGTTTTAGGGGCAGAAAATTTGGTTTACTATTTTTGTTTGCAAGCCCTAGACTGAACATCATCATGTGTTCAACCCGATTTTGAAGAGAAATTGATGTAAAACTCTCAAACTTGTTGTAATGACCTAGGTGAAGGTTGGAATGGATTTTTTGAAAGGTGAGGAAGAGTCCCAAGTGGTTGTTCTAATTCTACGACCCCATCTCTTGACACTTGCCTTGGAAAGCCAGCCTAATTAGGCCTATTAGGATTGTGAACCTAGTTGGTGTTTGGGCATGCTTGAGTAGGATCAGCCCATGAGTCTTTGGAATCTTCAAGAGTTTAGAAAAGGGTATCCAAAAAGGCTTTTTTTTTGCCACATTGTTTGGGGAGTTTGGGAGTTAACCTTCGAAAACTAAAAACAAACCTACTAGGATTTCTAGGCCTAGATTTGGGAAATAGGTCTATTGGTAATGTGGGAACCCTAAAAGTGGATGAATTCTAGTGGGATAGGACTAAGTATGACAAAAAAAGTCTTTTTTTGAACCCCTAAAAGCATATTGCCCAATTTTCCCTTTTTGGCCTAGTTGAGGGCTAGTGTCCCTAAAGCCTTATTTTGGCCCAAGTTTGCTAAGAACCATAGGGAGAGGGTAAGACCTTGGAGAAGTGGCGTCCACTTGAAGATACATTGGTTAGCATTGGGTAAAGGTTGGAAACCTTGTTTGGCATCTTGTAGTGGGTTGGGTGCTACTAGGCACTTAAGAAGGTTTTGGTGGATTAAGGATGTAGACTCTACACCCATCATCTACATCCTCTGACTATTCCCTACATTAGTATGCATAATTACAAATGATACATGTTAGTAATCCATCCCCAAGTCATAGTTAGAACAAAAAAGGAATGGTTACATCATTTTGCTTGAAGGAAACTGGTGCAGGGCACCAAGGCAAATCGATCATCATGTCTAAAATACACAATAGTCTAAAGATATACATGCTAATATACACCATCATAATGATAAATAGGATTATTAGACGCAATTTTCCCTCCATGATCTTAGATACTATCCCAATCTAGTGGTTTTTACAAAGTTCATATAGACATACAAAGGTATCAAATGGCCTCTTCAAATACATCACGAGATTTCCTATAATTTAATGGAATGATAGACAACCACGGTAGAGTTGTCATCATACTAATAGAAAAAAGCATCAACCTCCAATTTAGGTACTATACCAAATTTGAAACTGATAAGCTGATAGGTGCTTGCAACTTGGTTTACATTTTGGTTTTCATGTTTTTTTAACCTACTTAGGCTAGAATAAACAACCCTTAGATGAGAAGTCCATGGTTGTCAAAGAAAGAGAACATTATGCAATTTATAACCAAAAGTTGCTCATTAGGAAAATTTAGGATTTTTAATGTTTTTGGTCAGGAAATCCTAGGACTAAGTTGTTTTTAGTTGGTTTTAGGTATGTTAGAACCTTTTCCAAGTCATAGAAGTGGAATCAAGTGAAAATGTAAAAATTTCACTTTTTGTGTTGAAAGTTGTAAAAGTTGCTCAAATTTGCAACTTAGTGGGAAAAGGGTTATAACTATTAAAATATTGGTTATAACCATTAAAATATACATATGAGATATATATACCTCATTTATGAGGTCTAGAGGGCATTAATATATGGATTGGAAGAAGTTGCCAAGAAAGAAATTCAGTTTTCGAGTCATTTTTACTGTTGTTTGCATGCTCCATGAAATGTACAAAATTTTAGAAAAAATGTGATATTTTTTCAGATAGATATTTGAATCAGCTTTCTTTTTCTTTTGGTCTCATCATTCTATGTTTTTTCTAACTCAAGTTATTGCATTTTAGTGAAACTAGGTTTTTAGAACAGCATTTTGGTGCACACAACAAAAATGAGCCTCTAATTGCAATTTCCTTGGTTGAAATTTCATTCCCACTGGGAAAATAGTAGTTATTAGGGTCCTTTTTAAGATTCTAGGGTTTCAAGATTGGAGGATTTTTTTTGTGATTTGACGTAGGGTTTCAAGTCCTAGGTCAAGTACCATGAAGGATTTGACCCCTTGTAGCGTGTTGATTTGTGAATGGCAAGAGTTTGGAAATTGGTGAAGGGTTGAGCATTTGGAAATAATTCTTTTTATTTTTTTCAAACCTTTTCCAATTCATAGAAGTGGAATCAAGTGAAAAAGTAAAAATTACACTTTTTGTGCAAAGTTGCATTGTTGAAAATTGTAAAAGTTGCTCAAATTTGCAACTTAGTGGGAAAAGGGTCATGGAATTGAACTATCTATTCTGTTAGCTCTCGGTGGTTGGGTAGACTCTAGCCCCAAGGTTTTCCCATCCCATTGAGTGCTTGAACATTCTCAAGCATGCCGAATCAAAATGTCCCTAAGGGTCACTAAATGCCATAGGGTAGCAATATTTGATAGGGCATATCTTGGAGACCTACAATAACCTCTCTCACTTTTTGGAGAACTTACTCCATTTTGATCTTGCAATGCCATCTCGAGTGATGTTGAAACTTGTAGTGTTGGCCAGTACAAATTTTTCAACTGCCAAATCTCCCTCACCGTTCATTGTGGGATCGAACTATCTATTTTGTTAGCTCCAAGTGGCTGTTAAATCCTAGCCCCAAGCTCGTCCCATCCCATTGAGCACTCGAACATTCTCAGGCACATCAAACTGAAATGTCCCTAAGAGTCACTAAATTCCATAGGGTAGAAAAAAAATTATACTTACACAGACATCACAATTATGACTCTTATGTCAGCATTGCCATGGAGTCAGGGAAAATTGCAAAAAAAAAACATGAAAATCACCAGAAATTAGACCGTCATCGCAAATTGGCATCTCAAATTGACCCCAAATTATGTAGTGATAGAAATATTTAGATAAAATTGAAAGGACATGAATATGCTCAAAATAATAGCAAGATGGGACAAATCATAACTCAAGATGAGAACTGATAAGTCCAAGGAGATAACAGACAGTAGATGGCCAACAACTGATAGCAAATATTAGATAGAAAATAGCAAACAGTTGGTAGAAAATAGCTAAAAGCAAAGCCTTTAGAGTATTCCTACCCCCTTGAGATCAAAATCAAAATGAGATAAGGAGATGCAAAAATGAGCGAGAGTTGATCAAATCTAGTTTTAAAAAATTCCATGAGGAGAATTTAAAAATGAGATGCCCCAGTTTGACCAAGAAGGATGAAGCATGAGAAATAGGCCAAACCAAGAAGAAAGAGGAAATGAAGCAAAATGAAAGAGAGAGAGAGGTGAGGAGAGAGATGGAAAATGAAGAAGGAGAAGAAAGGGTAGTTGCCCTAGCATGAAGAATAGACCTCAAATGGTTAGCCAACTACACAAAAGAAAAGAAAAAATGAGCTTTTGACCCACAAATTTAGATTTTGATCCCAAAAATGAATCTAGGATGTCAAAATTAAGTGAAGGTGCCAATAGATCAAAATAAGAATATCAAAGCATGATAGTGAGATTACAAGATTAAGAAATATACGAATACATGATCGAGAAGAAGGAAGAAAAGTAAATGCAATTTACTGATACATCCTAGGTAGATGAAAGGAGACTCTTCCAACAATCAAAGATGCAAAAGCTAAAATGAACCTAAGATGCAAGCTAGTGTGAAATGAAAGGTGTACCCATGAGATGTATACATGTTGGTCCTTCATACCAAAAGATGTAAGACAACCCTCACTAATATTGGTATCATGAGAATATGAATATGACATTAGTTAGAGTTTTGTTGGAATGAGATGTAAGCATTAAGGCATAATAAGCCAGAATGACTAGAACATCTTTTCTATATTATTTAGCAAGTGAACATAAGCATCAGAGCATAAATGTTAGGATGACTAGAATGTTTCTTGCATAAAAGCACACAAAACATGTAAGAGATCTTTCGCATGCTCAGTAATATGGAAGTATTATGTCTATAATAACCCTTGCATTTGTAACCTAAGACAAAAGTTTTCTAAGTATACTCATAGTGACTCGTATGTTCACTTCAGAGGACGAGTACCAATATTTACCATAGCTTAGGGAATTCACTCAAACAAACAAGGAGAAGAACCAACCTCACTAAAGTGTCCATATAAAATGAGTGGAGGTACAAACAACCATCCAACATGAGGTAGAGGCTCTTACAATAGACACCCCTTTTATATGGATTCTTCAAATCATTGAAACTAAACCATCAAGCATAAAATAAAGAAAATATCATGCCCCTCAGTCCTGACTTTTCTAGTTAGATTAGGCATCCTTGAGTTTCTCAAAGAAGGATGATAAATCAAAAGCAATACACAAAGAAAAGCTCATCATTGCTCAAATAGTTTCATCATTTTCAATTCAGTTTCAGTTTCAATGAAATGATGTCCAATGTCAATGTTCAGAAAAAATGTGTAATAGATATCTTTAGTAGTAGGAAAATAGTATACATACTCAGTTAGGAAAATTGGTGACTCATGTGAGAGAGAAATATTGATTGAGAAGAATCTCAGCAGGATATTAAGCGATAGTAGACAGACGCAGCTAGACCAACTATTGACTGACGCAAAAGAGATGCTATAGAAACATTAGGATGTTCCCCCTAGACTTATGACAAGATTCAATCCATGCAAACATCAATCAAAGTCTTGAAGGTAACTGAGACCATATGCACAAGCAAAAGCAACAAACTAAAATAAGAATACAACTATACAAGAGACAAAAGATGTGTTGTAGGATGTAGTATTTGAAACAAGAGGCACATGTTTACCAAGTTTTTATCATATCAAAAGCATCTTTTGGAAGGAACCATATTGCATTGCAACTGTAAAAAAAATGCATCATGTTTGATGTATTTGTGACAGCATGTCAATTTTGTGTGGATGGTAGGCATGAACGCATCTTGGAACTAGCTTTAGGAAGAAAATATTGTGACACAATTTTCAAATGATATTGCGTGCAATGTGATGGAAAGATAGAATTGGTTGTGGTGTAATGTGGGGCATCACACCTTTGCAAAAACTGAGTCAAGTTGCATGATGGCACATTATTGTAGAAAGATAGTGATTATCTCATAGGTTCCCATTATGTCAATAACGCGTAGCAGAAGGCATCAAATGAAATACATTGAGATTTTCCCATAAATAGGTTAGAAAACTTACCTTAATGCTCGATGTGTTCAAGTTATTAACAAGCACAAGAGATGCTTGTTCATAAAGAAACTATTTGTGCAAAAAGTATTCATGGTTGATTCACAAGTGAAATTACAACAAGAGCATGAGATGGGAGAAGCAAAGCTTAGAGGATGGGGGGAAGATGATGGTGAAAGTCTAGCGGACAAAAAGTGGCTAAGGAGATAGAAAAGGAGAGAAAAGTGGAGTAGACATGAAGCAAGTGGAGCATCCTTTCAGCAAAGTGTGCATCAATGTGATAGAGAAGAAATAGAGGCAAGCCAAGGTGATCTGACCTAGGAGCCAACAAAAGGAAAAGAGGAGGATCCTACCCTATTATAGATATTATCTGAAAGTGAGACGCAGATTGCAAGGAAAAATGAGAAAGTGGAGGAGACTAGATCTCTAAGTGAGGGGACATAGCTAGATGATAGCAACATGCATGTCTACTTTATAGATAGCCAGATAGAAGATCAAATTCCTATCAAAGAGGCTACCCCAATCATAGAGCAAGGACTTATGGTGAAGCCTATGGCATCACCATTTTGGCATGGAAAGAGCATCCTGGGGGAACTAATCAACATCCTAAGGAGAAAGAAAATGGTCTTGTCTTTCCTACATTCTATCTATTCAAAGGAATGATGCATGAAGTTATTCTACAATCATCTCATGATGCAGTAGTGGTGATGGGAGTAGAGCTGAAGAAGGCATTGGCAAATGAGACAAAGCAGGCTGATAATGTAGAGGAAGATGCTAAATTCTTTCAAGGTTTAATCAAGAGAGCTCGAGAAGATGGGCCACACAAGGAAGCCAAGTGTTTGGAAGCAGAGTGAGCATGAGCAAAGACTACAAAGGAATCTTTGGTTGCAAAAAGAGTATCGATGGAGTGAATCCATAATGAATTGATCTTGTAGTGAGCTCAAGTGGAAACTTTTAGAGAAACTGTGGCAAAGACCAATGCCATAGCATATCGGTTTCAAGAGCAATTGAATGGTGCTAATGCAAGGATTATACACTTTATGAATCAGATGCATGAATTGAAGCATGAGAGGGAGTCTAGGAAAATGACTGTGAACACCTATAAGGTAGAACGGGACATTTCTCAATAAGCGACAAAGCTACCTAAGGCAACAAAGCTACAGGTAGATATGAATGAAATCATGGAGAAGTTAGAGAAGTTTGTATGAGAGGCAACATACTACATGGGATTGTACCATCAAGAAGTCCCCCCAGAGCATAGGACAAGAGTACTCTACTCTAATAGGATGTTTATGACACACATAAACACTCTGTTGAGACATGGGCACATCCTGATTCCTATGGATACAATCCAGGAAGGTGCAAGACTGTTGGCACGAGCGTCATCATTTGGGAAAGCACAAATAAGAGTACCCCCTACTAGAAATCAAAATGTCTAACTGCCACAAGGACCTTCATGAGAATTGTATTTATGTTGCAGCTTTTTGTATTTGTAACCGATGCTCATTATTAATAAATAAAATGTGTATTGATCTTCTTTCTAAACATTTTTCTCACATGTTTATCATCTATTGAAAATGTTGTCTCAATTTAGGAAATAGTTGGAGAATATTAAGTTGAGACCTCACCAATATTTCCATATAAATTCGATCAAGTATAGAAACCTATCCTGAAGGAGCAACAATTATAGAAAGACACTAGATTGATATGGAAACAAAGGATCATCATATTGAATATTCTTAACATTTCAAATGTGATGATATTGAGACAAAGGAATGTTTAGGAATTTTCAATTTTGTGAATGTTTATAGATTTTTAAAATTTTAGAATTTTTTTTTTATTTTGTTGATGTATGGATTTTTTTGTGGTTTCCAAAAGTAAAGCTTATGCACAATTTTAGGACAGCAAACTAAAGCAGGAAAGTTGTAGAAAGTAAAGAACTCAAAGTAGGAAAGTGAAGAATAGATATACAAGGATTTCTAGGTTTTCACCAGGATAATGATTTTTTTTAAAGGACTTTTCCACTTTTTTTTATTTTTTCAGCATCATATATGATTTTTTTGTATTTTTAAGAAACATTTAGAGATCACTAGTTCTCAATCAAGATCACATCATTTTGTTCCATTGTCGAGCAAGGTGTAGGACATGATGAAGTAAGAAGTTGGTGGATAAGAAGAGATGGATAGGCAAGGAATATGAAGCAAGTGAAAGTGATCCTCAAGGACTAACTCCTCAAGAGTACCCAAGCAAGGTAAAGATAGCCATATGAAGCATATTTTGGATAAGCAGTGGAAGCAAGGAGCAAGAAATAGCAGGAGCATAAGCCAATAAGCAAGATAGTGTAGAGGCATAGAAGCCAATAGCAAGAGCATAATGATGAGACATAATGAAATAAAGTAGTCCAAAGAGAGAATATGCCAAGAGAGTGTAGTGATCAATATCAAGGGGTCAAGTGGAGAGGATAGCAATAAGAAGCAATAGGAATAAAGCTAGATATGAATAATATAATGAGCAAGATAGGGTAAGTGATACATAAGATAGCTAATGCACTTCGATAACTCAAAAATGTCAAGATCAAAGAAAGAAGAGGGAATGGATGGATTATGGAAGAATTATGCATGATGCCTATTTGCCAAGATTTCATCATGGTACTTATCCAAGCTGCCACAAGAAGTAGTTTTCACCATAGGATGAATTTATTTCTCTTTACTTTTTCTACCAAGGTGCCACAAGATGTGGTTTTCACCAAGGCACATTTTCATTTTTCCTTCTTTTTAATTTATTTATTTCTTATAAAAATTAAAAATTAGAAATAGGTCAAGCTTTTTCAAGTTAGATAGTGCTCTTATAGGAAATATAAGTCATGATAAGCCAATACCATATATAAGTATGCTCAATGATGTAGATAGGGTAACATAAGTGGAGGATAATATTTCATGTCTTGAAAGAACTGGCTAATCATGGATAGCAAGTAAGTGTAAGCTTTAGAGGATTTTATGAGGGTAGCTAAAATATTGGGCAAGATCAACATTGACACATACCTTGAAGGGTGTTGGAATAATGGAGGAAATATGGATGAAATTTCTTGAGTTTGAGATGTAGGAGATATATGAGGTAGTAGAGTAATGTTGGAGGAAGATGGAGTAGAAGGCTTCAAAATATTTTTAGGAATATGTTTAGAAGAAGATGAAGTGGAAGCCTTTGGAAGCTTGAATGTCAACTTTGATTTATGTTCAATATTCAAGTCCTTCAAAAGGGACTTGGGAATCCATATAGCTTTTGATTTTTCTTTTAATGCTTCAGTATGCATTTCTTCAATGATGGATTTAGGAACCCATACTTGTTTTGATTTTTCAATAGTGGACCTTTGTGGTCTCTTGTGTGCATTTTCTTTCTTAGCAGTCACATGTTGATTAGAGGAGACATAATAAAATTTTGTAGATGGATTCATCTATTTGTGTTTGAGTTGATCATCCAAATTACTTCCAAAAGACTTAGGACTTATGGATGAATAAGGTTGATATGACTGGTTTAGATGAAAAGGTGAACATGAAGAGTTCAAGAATGAATATCTTTGTTGTTCTCAAGGTAAAATAGAAGTAGGTGATGATCTAGAATTGGAAACCAGAGGACATAAGGCCCCAATATGGAAGAGATTTTTGAAGGTTTTAACTTTGATGGATAAGGACCAAGGATAGACTTAGGAGATACAAATGGATATTAGGTAGGTATATCAACATATTTAGAGTGATCAAAATAGCTAAGGCCATTAATAGACTTACAAGTAGCTTTGATAGGAGCAACATCTTTAGTAGGAGAATTTGAAGCCAGAGCATAGTTTTGAAGTGGATATTGAGAAATAGAACATGAGGAGATGTTTTGATCTTGATAAGTGTCATTAGACAGCATAGGCATATCACATTTCTCAAAGTTTTCAATAAGCTTAATGGAAGTATAGGAAGTGGTATCTTCATCATATCTGGAAGGTGGAAGGATGAAATTTTGAAGGATATGAATGAGTGGCTGGTCTTGATCTTTAGCCTTTGGAGAGTCCTCTTGACATGGAGCCACTTCTAAAGACAAGGGAAGATGTGGAGAGAATACAAAATTAGCAAAGATGAGATAGCAAGCATAACATCACATGAGGGTTGAGTATCTTTGTATTTAGTAGCTTAGAAAAGGTTTGCAACCAAATGAAGGTTGGCTTGAGTTTCTTTAAGAGGTAGCCCTTGAGAATAGGAATAGCTAGTGTGGAAAGCATTAGGTTATTTGTTTTATGGAAGCATGTTGGAAAACTTTGAAGCTTTAGGAGATGCATGAGTGTTAGAAGAAGTGAAAGTTTCAAGGAGACCACTACTAGACATAAGTTCATCAATATGATCTTGCTCAAAAGAAGTGTCCTCGTCACATGAGTCATTAGAAGTATCAACAATCCCATCATCAATAAAATCTTGGACTTTATGTTTTAGCTCAATGAAATATAAAGTACTATGCTCATTATTTTGATGATAAGCACAATAGATTTCCAAGAATGGGTTTCCATATGAGCTATACTTAGGCAATGTGATGAGCTTAGTGCCAAGAAATGTTTGCAAAATCTTATCATAAGAACCTTCCAAGGGAGTAAAAGTTCTCTCAAAAGTATGCCCATGATCATTTTTTTGTTTCTCATTTGAATAGCATGCATCCATGTCTTCATCATTGTCTTAGTCAAAGATAGGCTTGTCATGAAAGTTTGGAATATACTACAAGGAGATATCACTTTCTTTCTCTCTAAAGAGGTCTTTATATCCAGTAGATGAAGACAATTGATTTCTTGTAGTAGAACATATAGACCTAGAAGAAGATGATGTGGGAGAAGAGGGTATATGTGCATGTAAAGGCCTTAAGAAGGATCCATGAGAAAATTCCCTTCTCCCCTCTAGCATTTTCTCATAATGAGAGTATGTGCTCATTAGGTCCCTAGAGAGACTAGAGTAAGCAAGGTTATTGGTCCCTTCTAACATGCTATGTTGAGTGTATAGATATTGAAACTTCTTAGCACCAACAAGCAACTTAGGATTATCAAGAGGTAGTTGTAGTCAGGTATCAAAAGATTGGAAGCCCATAGTGGTAGATAAAATATCAATCATGACAAGGGCCAAAATGGGCTAATAGGGTGACAGAAGATATCTTGATTTCCAAACTAGAAAGGTAGAGTGTTCACTTGTCAAATAGAGGTACCAATGAGCAGTAACTTGTCAAGAAAAGTGGCCAAGAAACTTACAACACTAGTGACTCAAGTCAAGAAGTAGGAAAGAAGCCAAATAGCCAAGTAGCCCAATAGATAGATAAGTAAGGAAAAATGAACAACTATCCCAATCAAAGAGTGTAGCCAAGTGATCAACGCAACCATTTCAGCCTAAAAGAAGGTCTTGGTATGTTGACATAGACCAGGAAGGTGGAAAAGACCAAGAGAAGCTAGACCAAAGAGCCATTTTAAGCAACTTCAAGCACTAGAGACATAGCAAAGAAAATCCAAATGCTGAAACTCCCCCTAGTAAGAAATACAAACAAAAGTTTTGACTTCAAGTGTTTCAAGACCAAGTTCATCAGTAGTTTTCTGAGACAAGCAGTAGTTCCACAAGAGACATTGAAAAGAAAAGAAAAATATTAACAACCACAAGTCTAAAAGAAAAATGCAAATGGCTTCCTATCAATGACTCTAAATAAGTTGGTGACTAATAAGATTTTAGTGTTGAGTCATCCAATAGTGTTCAAACTTACCTCTTTGTGAAGAGAGCTTCCCACCAATGCCAAGGATGTTTTGTGCAATCTCTTACAAGACTAATCAAGGAAGGCTATCTTTTGAACACTGTTGTCTTACATCCCATTACGAATTTGAGCTTTAGGCTCTCCCTCTCACTGACCTCGTTAAGGTAAGTCTTGGGAGGTATGCCCATCTATGGCTATGTAATCTACCTATGAAAAGAAAGAAAATGGAAATTGAGAGTAAGTCAAGGAATCTGACCACCCAAAAAGGATGAGAGCATATCCCTACTACCTCATTTTCCCAAACACACCAGACATGTTTTGTTCAATTACAACCTTTAATCTAAGGAAGAAAATAGGCTCTTAATTAGACTAAGTGTTTGTTCATTCCTTAGCTAATTATCATAACAAACTTGGTATGTTTGGCATTCTAATTCACTATAAAAGTGAAGAGCATAGGCCTAAGACCAAATCTGAAATTTGAATTAAACCTCTTAACTTAGGCTAGATTTTTAAAAATGAATGCCACAATTTAAGAAAAAAATAAAGGTTTCGGCTTACCTTGTTTGAAGCTAGCAAAGGCTAGGTGCATTTTTAAGGGTCTACACTTTGTTTCCAGCTTTTGATGACCTTGTTTGCTTCCTTGTTTTTTAGAGTCTTTGGCTACACATCCTACAAGCACTAGTTAGCAAATTTGATTATGTGTTTGTCTTTGACATGCGTTGTGTAGACCACTATTAGAAATCCAAATTTTGTATGGAAACCTCTTGGCAACATCCCAAACTCATAAATAAAATATTCAAATTAGAATTCCATGATTTAGTTCATAAATTTTTATTGTATGAAAAGTCATAAAAAAATTATAAAAAATGAATTTATGATCATAAAAATCTGAAATTTTTACTGTAATTTGAATTCAGCATCCAACAATTGCAATAAAAAATTTAGATTAAAATTTGAATATTTGTGTCATAAATTAATCTTTTATAAAAAATCATAACAAAAATTATAAAAAAATTAATTGTTGAGCAGAAAAATATGAATTTTTCGATGATATCTAAACATTATCTCCAACCTACATTACAAAATTTAGATTAAAATATGAATATTTGTGGCATAAATTATTTATTATTATTATTGTGGAAAGATAATGATTATCTCATAGGTTCCCATTATGTCAATAGTGTGTAGCAAAAGGCATGGAATGAAATACATTGAGATTTTCCCATAAATAGGTGAGAAAAATCACCTTAATGCTCAATGTGTTCAAGTTATTAACAAGCACAAGAGATGCTTGTTTGTAAAGAAACTATGTATGCAAAAATTATTCATGGGTGATTCACAAGAGAAATCACAACAAGAGTGTGAGATGGGAGAAATAGAGCTTGGAGGATGGGGGGAAGATGATGGTGAAATCTCGATAGAGGAAAAGTGGCTAAGGAGATAGAAAAGGAGAGTGAAGCGAAGCAAACATGAAGCAAGTGGAGCATCCTTTCAGCAAAGTGTGTGTCAATGTGAGAAAGAAGTGGTGAAGGAAAGCCAAGGTGATCTAACCCAATAGCTAACAAAAGAAAAAGAGGAGGATCCTACCCTTCTGCAAATATTATCTCAAAGTTAGACACAGAACACAAGGCAAGATGAGAAAGTGAAGGAGACTAGATCTCTAGGTGAGGGGACACAGCTAGAAGATAGCAACGTGCATGTCTTCTTTACAGATAGCCAGACAAAAGATCAAACACCTATGGAAGAGGCTTCTTGAATCATAGAGCAAGGACCTATGGTGAAGCCTGTGGCATCACCATTTTGGTGTGGAAAGAAAATCATAGGAGGAATAATCAACATACCTGAGGAGAAGGCAAATGGTCTTGTCTTTCCTACAATCTGTCCATTCAAAGAGTGTGGCCTAATTTTTTTTGCAAGTGGTTCATGATGTAATAGTGGAAATGGGAGTAGAGATGAAGAAGGCATTGGTTATTTAGATAGAGCAGGCTAATAATGTAGAGAAAGATGTTAAGTTCTTTCAAGGTTTAATCGAGAGAGCTCAAGAAGATGAAGTGCATGAGGAGGCCAAGTGTTTGGGAGAAAAAAATTTAGTAGAGCAAGCATGACAAGGGACTTTAGAGGCATCTATGGTTGCAGAATTGGCATTAGTGGAGTGAATCCACAATGAACTAGTCTTGTTGCAAGCTCAGGTGGAAGCATTCAGAGAAATGATGGCAAAGACCAATGCCATAGCATATCAGTCACAAGAGCAACTAAATGTTGCTAATGCAAGGATTACAGTCTTCATGAATCAAATTCATGAGGTGAAGCATGAGAGGGAGTCCTAAAAAATGACTCCAAACACCTATAAGGAAGAGTGGGACATTGCTCAATAGGCGACAATGCTACTTGGGGCAGCAAAGCTATGGGCACAGATGAATGAAGTCATGGAGAAGTCAAAGAAGCTTGTGTAAGAGGCAGCATACTACATGGGACTATACCATCAAGTAGACCCCTAGAGCATAGGAGATGATTATTCTTCTCAGAGAAGATGTTTATGACACAGATGAACACTTTGTTGAGACATGGGCATATCCTAATTCCTATCGATACAATCTAGGAAGGTACAAGAATGATGCAAAGAGCTTCATCATCTGGGACTACGCAAATAGGTGTGTCCCCTATTGGAAATCCAAATGTCTAGCCTCCATGAGGAGGACTATGATGAGCATTGTACTTATGTTTGTGGCTTTGTGTATTTGTAACCGATGCTCATAATAAATAAATAAAATGCGCATTTTTTTGGTTTCTAAACATTTTCTCACATGTTTATCATCTATTGAAAATGTTGTCTCTCACTGATGTAATCATATTTTTTCAGTCGAGGTCCATGTTGGGACTCAAAATCAAAGCCCTAATTATAAGTACTATTGATAAAATCAAACACCCAACGGAAGAAAAAATGCCCAGGCGGCATCCACAAGTATCTAAGCATCTATGCCAGAGAGAGAGAGCACTAATGGCATAGAGTAAGAAGAAAACATCACAACTATAGTTTAGAGCATAGTGGAGGATGGCATCAAGGAAAGATGAAGCCATAAGCAAAGAAGGACGTGGGTAAAAGGGGTCGAGCATAGAGCACAGGCATATCTTTGAAAAATGTTTAATCCCACATTCACGCCGAGGTGGGTAATTTTGTCTTTTAAATACAAATGCATGTAGATTGTAAGTGTCTTTAAGACACGAGGCTTTTGTAACCCACAGGCATGAAGGAGGGGCCCACTGTAGTCAGCTAGCTGGACAACACATGAGAAAAATTTTGACCAAGCGATAACATGTGATGACATGGAATCTAAGGAAGGAAATTGTGACACGTAGATGATCTTGTGGTGGTTGCCACATCACTAAGGGAAGTTTCTCAATCAATATGCATGGCAACATAGAGACCAACCTAGGTGGCAGGTGTTGTGGCAGTGATCATGCAATGTTGTGGTGATGATCAAGAAATGAGGTGGCAGAAGACATGGACCTGAGAGCAAATCAAATGTTTCCATGTGGCACAACCCAAGAGGCCCATCGTGAGATCGGGTGAGGAAATATTAGGGTCTCCGATGTTACAATCTTTTCAACAAAATTGGGGATCAATTTCCAAGTAGCCAAGATGTTATGATAGCCCCCCTTTGTCATGTGGTCAGAAAGCTCAAACCCAAAGCCCGCGATATTATAGGACCATTGAATGATTAGAGATGCAAAGCCTAGAGTGGTGTGATGCTATGATGCCATCATAGAATCATAGGATTGGAGGATCAAGATGCGAAGTGAGGACGATCTACGATCTTACGAACAATCATAGGATCATCAAGAAAATTTTGAAGTGCCCCAATGTTACGACTGATCATAGGGTCAGATGGTTAAAATTGAACCCCTATGATGTTATGAAAATGAGGCCAATCAGCAGATTGGAAGTCAATTTTTAAAGACGCACGATCTTACAATTTCATCGTAAGATCAAGAAATCGTGAGACCACAAAGCATAAATTCAAGGCCTCGATGCTATAACAAACCTCTTGTCTTGTGATCGAAGAAAGAAGAAAGTTATCGTAAGATCATAGAGGTTACAGAAAAGGTGTGTGATATTATGATCAATCATGAGATCGCAAGGTAAAATTCAAGCACCTACAATGTTACAAAAATTGACTTTGTCATAATATCATAGAAATAAAAGTGGGGTCTTAAGATCATACGACAAGAGAAGATTAAGAATTTCAAAAGCATAATATGATGTGGGGTCACTTGGGTACAATCAGCGAATCAGAGGTAGACACTTGGCATTGGAGAGATAAGGGGAAGAATTAAAAAAGTAATAAAATCAAAACTCAAAGTTCTCCAATGCAAATTTTTAAATGTTGAAAGATTTGAATTATTTTAAATGTTTTATATAGTTTCTACTATATAAACTTATAAATTCTTTCAATTTTAATGTTCTTCATGGCCCAAGAGCCAAAATTTTAGTTTGGTCTCAGGGGCACGAATTTTATCTGAAATGTGCAGTGTAGCATATCATTGGAACCAAGAAGGAATAAGATATCCATTTCTAGAGCTAGTTTTAACACAGGTGGTCACTAGTGTGTGCTACAGGGGGTTTTATGTTTTCAATAAGATGCTCAGTTATAGGCAATGATTTCATCAATGCAGTTATAGAATTCAGTTGGGATGCATTTGATATGCTTTGTTGGCTCAGTTTGTTCAAAATTTGATGCATAATGATGTGTTTTGTTGCAAGTATTTCACAATTTTCTTGATTTTGGTGGAATTTCTCAAAATTATTTGTATTTTGCAATTGGTTATGATTTCCATCAAATAGCTCAGATATTTTGTGCTTTTGAGAGCCAAAATGATGAAGATTTGATTTTGTAGTTACAGAGAGAGATTAGAGAGATGCTTTTAACTTCTTAAGGAGGTTTTCCAAGTAGACACATGACAGATGCAAAATAGATCTAGGAATTCACTTCCTCCTATATCATTCTCTTTCTTTCTCATTGTAAGGGTTCTAGTTTTAGAGAAGTTTCTCACTGCTGTGATACCAAGTTGGCAGTTTTCCCTATGATACCAACAGGGTTCCAATTTTCACTATGAAACCAAGGTTGTTGTTGATTTTTGCTTCGTATCTATTGAGTTGAGCTCTAGTAGTGAAGGACACACATCCACTCTTGTGCAAATTTCTTTTCATTTCATGTGTTGTTATTCTGAGATGATGGAAAGTTGATGATAGATTATGTGACATGTCTATAGTTTCATTTAGTTTTACCAGTTTATGTATTCAGTCTTTCCAAGGATGAATATAAAAGGGGATTTTCAATGAATTATCTGGGTTTGCTTATTCTATCTCCTAATTCTTCATATGTTATTAGCTTTGAGATTGAGTGAATAAGGTTCATTTGATTTAAGACATCTTGGATGAGTTGTGTATCAGATCTGTTGTTGCTTTTGATTCAAGGAGTTAAGTAAATGCTTCAATGATCTGATAGGGTTTATGGGTGTATCAAGGGGATATTTCATAAGAATGGAATTTGGGAATTTCAATTGACGAATTTATTTGTAAGGCAATCAAGTTAGGTCATCTTGTTGGTAATAACTCTATATTCCAATAGATAAGGCACTAATCACTAAATCAAATGCAAGTTGGGGTGAAAGTTATTTGCACAAATTTTTTTAATGAAATAAATTCAGTTCTTCATGTTTTGTAGTGGACTGAAAGGAATTAACCCTCACTTAGCTTATGGTTTCATAGGTTATGATTTGTAGCTATTTCATTCCTATATCATTGCATAAGTATTAAAAGATAAAAGGGGTTTCATCTGCTGTTAATAGGTTCAGATTTATGTTTAATTGCGTAGGTACCATATATTAGAACCTCAAGGTTAACCCACCTAGGTCTTGTAGAGCCTGAAGTGAAGAAGGAGTTATGTCTTATAGTTAGCCCAAGACTGTAGTTGAGTGTATCCATCATAGGAATTTTCTAGCCTTAGATGCATTGGTCTGGTTTCTTGGTTATTTTCACAACTATTAAATCAGGAGCCAATAGCCTGAAAACCTATCCTGAATGAACAAAATTATAGACAGACACCAGATGGATATGGATACAAAGGATCATCATATTGAACATTCTTAACATTTCAATTTTGATGATATTGAGACAAAGGAATGTTTAGGAATTTTTGAATTTTGTTAATGTTTTTGGATTTTTTAAATTTTAGAATTTGTTTTTTATTTTGTTGATATATGGATGTTTTTGGTAGTTTCCAAAAGTAAAGTTTATGCACAATTTTAGGACAACAAACTAAAGCAAGAAAGTTGCAGAAAGTGTGAAAGTAGGAAAGCAACGACTAGTTGTGAAGGGATTTCTAGGTTGTTGTTTTTTTTGGATTTTTCCACTTTTTGGATCTTTCAACATCATATATGATTTTTTTGGATGTTTAAGAAACACTTAGAGATCACTACTTCTCAAGAAAGATCACATCATTTTGTTCCATTATCGAGCAAGGTGTAGAACATGATGGAGTAGCAATTTTGTGGATAAGTAGAGATGGATAGGTAAGGAATATAAAGCAAGTGAAAGTGATCCTCAAGGACTGACTTCTCAAGAGTACCCAAGCTAGGGAAAGGTAGTGAAATAGTCATATGAAGCAATTTGTGAGTAAATAGTGGAAGGTAATGAGCGAGGTAGTATGTAGGATAAGTAATGAAAACCAGGAAGTGAGATAGCATATGGGATAAGAAATGGAAGACAATAAGCGAGATAGCATAAAAGTGTATAATCTAAAAGGGTAGACATGTTAAGAGGCTCATAAGAACCATGTTTTCCTTTGTTGTGATTAAGACCAAGGGGTAAACTAGATAGGATATTGATAGGATACAATAATAAGGATGGAGCTAGATATGAAGGATATGAGTGCATGAGAAAGCATGATAGTGAAGTTGGTGTATAAGATAGTCAATATGCAAGGATAGTTCAACATTATCAAGATCAAAGAGGAAAGATGGAACGTATGGATTATGGAAGAATTACGCATGACACCTGTTTGCCAAGTTTTCATCATGGTAGTTATCCAAGATGCCACAAGATGTAGTTTTTAACATATGAAAAAATTATTTCTCTTTACTTTCTACCAAGGTGCAACAAGAAGTGGTCTTCACCAAGGCACATTTTCATATTTTTTTCTTCTTCTTTTTTGAATTTTTTAGAAAGAGGTCAAGATTTTTCAAGTTAGATAGTGCTTCCATAGGAAAGATAAGCCATGATAAGAAAATACCATAGAAATGTATGCTCAAAGATGTTGATAGGGTGATGAAAGGGAGATAATAGTAGTAAGAGTATATGGAGGATAAGAGTTCATGTCTTGAAAGAACCAACCCAGCATGGATAGAAATTAAGTGTAAGCTTTAGAGGATTTCATGAGGGTACCTAAAATATTGGGCAAGATCAACATTGGCACACACCTTGAAAGGTGTTGGATAATGGAGGAATCATGGATGAAATAGATTATGGTTTAGATGTATAAAGTGGTAGAGAAATCTTAGAGGAAAATGGAGTGGAAGGCTTTGGAATATTTTTATTAATATGTTTGGAAGAAGATGGAGTGGAAGCATTTGGAAGATTTAATGTTAACCTTTACTTATTTTCAATATTCAAGTATTTCAAAAGAGACTTGGGAATCCATATAACTTTTGATTTTTCATTAGATGTTTTGGAATGCATTTCTTCAATAATAGATTTAGGAACCCATACTTGCTTTGATTTCTCAACAATGGACCTTTGTAGTCTCTTTTGTGCATTTTCTTTCTTTGCATTCACATGTCGATTAGATGAGACAGTGTGAAATTTTCTAGATGGATTCATGCATTTGTTCTTAAGTTTATCATCCAATTTTCTTCCAAAAGACTTGGGATTTGTGGATGGAGAAGACTAATATGATTGGTTTAGAGGAAAAGGTGAATGTGAAGAGTTCAAGTATGTGTATCTTTGTCGATCATAAGGTGTAATAGGAGAAATGGGCAATGAGCTAGAAGTGGAAAATGGAGATAGAGGAACATAAGGCCCCAATATGGAAGGGAGTCATGAAGGCTTTAGCTTAGATGGGTAAGGACCAAGGATAGACTTAGGAGATGCAAATGGATGGTGGGAAGGGATATCAACACCTTTAGAGTGAGCATCATGACCAAGTCCATTAATAGATGCATGAGTAGCTTTGACAGGAGAAACACCTTTAATAGGAGAATTTGGACCTTGAGCATAGTTTTAAAGTTGACATGGAGAAGTAGAACACGAAGGGATACTTTGATCTTGACAAGTTTCTTTAGATAGCATAGGCATAGCACTTTTCCCATAATTTTCAATAAGCTCAAAAATAGTGTTATCATCATAATTAGGAGGTGGAAGGATGATATTTTGAAGGAGATGAAAGGGTGCTTGATCTTGATCATTAGCCTTTTGAGAGTCCTCTCGACTTGGCACCACTTCTAAGAACAAAGGGGAATGCGGGGAGAATATAGAATTAGTGGAAGTTGAAACATCAAGCATAGCATCGTATGAAGGTTGAATATATTTGGCCTTAGTAGCAAGGAAAAGGTTTGCATGTAAGTGAAGGTTAGCTTAAGTTTCTTTTAGAGGTAGCCCTTGAGGATAGGAGTAGCTAGTGTGGAAAGCATTAGGTTATTTTTTCTATGGAAGCATGTTGGAAAGATTTGAAGCTTTGGGAGGTGCATGAATTTTGGAGGAAGTAGAGGTGTCAAGGAAACCACTACTAAACATAGGTTCATCAATGTGATCTTTCTCAAGAGAAATGTCCTCATCACATGAGTCATTAGAAGTATCAAAAATCTCATCATCAATAAGATCTTGGACTTTATGTTTCAGCTTAATACAATATGAAGTACTATGCTCATTATTATGATGATAAGCACAATAGATATCGAAGAATGGGTTTCCATATGAGCTAGACTTAGGAAATGTGATGAGCTTAGTGCCAAGAAGTGTTTGCAAAATGTTATCATAAGAATATACCAAGGGAGTAAAATTTCTCTCAAAGTATGTCCATGATCACTTTGTTGTTTCTCAAGTGAATAGAATTCATCCATGTCTTCATCATTGTCTTAGTCAAAGATAGGCTTGTCATGAAAGTTTGGAATATGCTCCAACTATTAGGATAAACCACAGACAGAAATAAAAAACTACATGCAAATATAGAAAATAATAGAACACACAGAAATGAACACAAGGCACCAAGATTTAATGTGGTTCACCCAATCCCTGGGCTATGTCCACCAAACAGCAAGTCCGATCTTATTACAATCCAGTGATAACAACCTGATTACAATCTGTAATCCCTTACAGCTCAATACCGCCACAAGAACCAATTTCGTATCACAACATTATGAAAAATACCCAACCCTAAGCCCTTTTATACAAGTATTAAACCGCTTTAGGGTTATAAATTATCGGCCATATGTCGGCCATAATATGTCGGCTACCATGTCGGCTACTGCCCCACACTATTTATGAAGTATGTATAGTACTTTCCTGATCAGTCACCACAATCTAACAATCTCCCACTTGGGGACTGATCAGGCTCCACACTAAACAACAATCTCCCACTTTGAGACGGATCCTATAGCAATACCACTACCACATGGGGCTCCCACTAGATCAAACCATCCTGGACTCTATTGTTCTTTTATTCATGTTTAGTCTAAAAGACCAACCGAAGCTGAAGAGGAGTTCAGCTTCTCCCTTGTTACAACCTTTTTCAACATATCTGTTGGATTGTCATTGGTATGTATCTTCTCCAGCTTTAACTGTCCATCCTCCAAAATTGATCGAATGAAATGGTACCGCAACTGTATGTCTTTGGTCTTAGAATGCAGAGCTAAATTCTTAGCAAGATGAATGGCACTCTGACTATCTGTGAACAAATAATTATCCTTCTGAGGATGTCCTAATTCTTCCAAGAAGAACTAAAGCCATATCATCTCTTTGGCTGCCTCTGTAGCAGCAACATACTCTGCCTCTGTAGTGGAGAGAGCATTAATCTTCTGTAACCTAGAAACCCAGCTCACGGCTGCCCCACCAACAGTAAAGACATAACCTGTACTACTCTGCCTGGTATCAATATCCCCAGCCAAATCTGAGTCAACATAGCTCTGTAAATCAGTAGTAGAGCCCCCAAAGTGTAAACACTTATTGGATGTTCCTCTCAAATATCTGAGAATCCACTTGACAGCATGCCAATGCTCAAATACTGGATGACTCATATACCTGCTAACGAATCCCACTGCATGTGCAATATCTGGCCTAGTGCATACCATAGAATACATCAAACTTCCTACAGCTGAAGCATAGGGTACCTTGGACATCTTACCCTCCTCTTCTTGTGTCTTGGGACACATCTCCTTAGTCAATTTCAAATGACCAGGTAAAGGTGTACTGACAGCTTTAGCATTCTCCATAGAGAAATGTTGCAACACCTTCTCAACATAATCAGCTTGAGATAGCGTCAATGTTCTGTTCTTCCTATCTCTGCAAATCTTCATACCAAGGATTTTTTTTGCTGCCCCCAAATCTTTCATAGCAAATGCATGTGCTAATTGGCATTTCAGACCCTTAATATGATCCATGTTAGACCCAGCTACAAGCATATCATCAACATATAAACATAAAATAATGTAGCTATCATCATCCAACCTCTTAAAATAAACACATTAATCTGAATGACACCTATTATATCCATGCTCATGAATAAAAATGTCAAATTTCAGATACCATTTCCGAGGTGCTTGCTTCAAGCCATATAAACTTTTCTTCAATTTGCACACTAAGTTCTCCTTACCTTTGACCTCAAAACCCTGTGGCTAAGCCATATATATTTCTTCATCCAAATCACCATGAAGAAATGCTATTTTAACATTCATCTTCTCTAAATGCAAATCTTTAGTAGCCACAAGACTTAAAATAGTACGAATAGAGGTCATTTTAACAACAGGAGAAAATATCTCATCAAAATCAATTCCCTTTTTCTGTGCAAATCCTTTTACAACTAACCTGGCCTTAAATCCTTTCTTACCTCCTTCCTCTTCTTTCAACCTGTAAACCCATTTATTCTGTAAAGCCTTTTTACCTGCAGGCAACTTGCACAAATCCCATGTCTTATTTTTCAATAAAGAGTCCATTTCATCTTTCATTGCAGACTCCCACTGAATCTTAGTATCCACCTGCACAGCTTCATCATAACTTTCAAGTTCACCAGCATTAGTAAGTAAAATAGAATACAAAGAGGGAGAAAACCTTTGTGGAGGTCTAATTTGCCTTGTGGACCATCTAACATTCACTGGTGTGTGTGGTATTTGTTGTTGCAGTTGTTGCACATCATGAGGAATGGCTGGAACATCATCTTTTGGAGTATCATCCAGCACTACATAATCATCTTCTTTCTTCTCATGTTGCTGCAACAGATCTTTGTACAACACTTTCTCATTGAATATGACATCTCAACTTCTAATAATTTTAAGATTTTCAACATCCCAAAGCCTATAACCAAATTCATTAATGCCATATCCAACAAAGACACATTTCTTTGATTTAGCTTCTAGCTTGGTTCTATTTTCAGAGTCTATATGAGCAAAAGCTTCACAACCGAAGGTCTTGAGAAAAGAATAACTCACCGTCTTACCAGTCCATGCTTCCTCTAGAATACCACAGCCCAAAGGAGTAGAGGGACCTCTATTAATCAAATATACTGCAGTATTGATAGCCTCCGCCCACATGTGTAAGGGCAACCCAGCATGCAACCTCATGCTCCTTGCGCGCTCTATTATAGTCTTGTTCATGCGTTCAGCCACTCCATTTTCTTGTGGAGTCCTTGTAATGGTTTTTTGTCTACGAATACCATTAGTGAAGAAATAATCTTCAAATTAATGATTGCAATACTCACCACCATTATCAAATCTAAGACATTTTAATTTCTTACCAATCTCATTTTCAACCAAGCATTTCCATTTCTTAAAAGTTTGAAATACATTAGATTTCTGTCTAAGGAAATAAACCCATACTTTTCTAGTTGTGTCATCAATAAATGTAACATAATAATGAGAGCCACCAAGGGAAGATACCTGAGCTGGTCCCCATACATCTGTATGCACAAGCTCTAATTTCTCCTTTTTGTTTTCCTTCCTTGTCTTCACAAAACTCACTCTCTTTTGTTTTCCATACACACAACTTTCACAGAAATCCATATTCACACATTTTAGACCTGGTAAAACTTTCCTTGAATGAAGTAATTTCATACCTTTCTCACTCATGTGCCCAAGTCTATTGTGCCACAGCGCTGTATCAGAATCTATAGCAGCTATTTGTTCTCCCTGCTCAACTGCAATAAATGTTCCTGAATATTCATTTTTCTCTGAAACAATCAAAGTAGAAGGAACAATATGACCTGTACAAAGATATAAGGTGCCTACTTTCACACCTTTTGCTACTACAAGGGAACCTTTTGAAACCTTCCAATTTTTATCATTAAAAGTAACTACACAACCCTCATCACCGAGTTGCTCTGCTGAAATTAAATTTCTACTTAGTTTTGGAACATGTCTTACCTCATGTAGTAGCCAATGATTCCCATTATGCAACTTAATCTTAATTTTTCCCTTTCCAACAATCTGACAGGGTTCATTATCCCCCAAATAAACAAGCCCAAAATCCCCTTGGACATAATCAATGAAATAACCTCTATGAGGTGTAGCATGAAATGAAGCACCAGAATCTAAAACCCATGAATCATCAACACTCTCTAAAGACAAAAGCAAAGCATCCTCTTTGGATTTGTTACTTACCACATTTGCCTCCTTGTCTCCATCTGATTTATCTCCCTCATTTTTCTTTCGATTCTAGCAATCTTTCTTTTTGTGCCCTGGTTTCCCACAGTACCAGCAATCATTTGGTCCTCTCAATTGAGACCTCCTCCCCTTTGACTTTCCTCTTGATTTCCCATGATTTCCAGAGTTACTTCCTCTTTCAGTCGTTCTGCCCCTGCTTTGTGCATTTAAAGCACTTCCTGATGTAGATCCACCTAAGGATTTTCTACGAGTTTTCTCACTTAAAATAACACCGATCACATCATCATATTTTAGGGTACTAGATCCAGGAACAGAATTACTCACCGCCATTACCAAGCCATTCTAGCTTTCAGGCAAAGAACACAAAATCAAGAGAGCCCTAATTTCTTCATCAAAATTGATACCCACAAAAGATAATTGACTAGTAATAGTATTAAACTCATTTAAATGATCTGCAACAGATCCACCTTCTGCCATTTTCATATTAAATAAACACTTCATGAGAAATACCTTATTTGAAGCAGAGGGCTTTTCATACAGTGTCGATAGGGTTTTCATCAAATCTTCTGTCATCTTTTCTTTTGTAATATTAAATGCCACCGATGGTGCCAAGCATAACCGAATGCTTTTGAGTGCCTTTCTATCCAAAAGATCCCATTTAGCCTCTGACATAGTTCCCTGATTCTTGGCTTTTCCTTCCAACGGCTTCCATAAATCCTTCTGATATAAATAGTCTTCCATTTGCATCTTCCATAACTGGAAGTTCTTCCCATTAAACCTGTCAACCCTCAACTTGCCCTCATCTGCCATTGCTCCCACTCAACTGTGAGACTCCCACTTAACCGTGAGACTTTCCTACAGAGGATAACTGAAAGACAACCTTGCTCTAATACCACTTGTTAGGATAAACCACGAATAGAAATAAAAAACTACATTCAAATATAGAAAATAATAGAACACACAGAAATGAATACAAGGCACCAAGATTTAATGTGGTTCACCCAATCCCTGGGCTACGTCCACCAAGCAGCAAGTTCAATCTTATTACAATCTAGTGATTACAACTTGATTACAATCTGTAATCCCTTACAGCTCAATACCGCCACAAGAACCAATTTCGTATCACAACATTATGAAAAATACCCAACCCTAAGCCCTTTTATACAAGTATTAAATCGCTTTAGGGTTATAACATGTCATCCATATGTTGGCCATAATATGTCGGCTACCATGTCGGCTACTGCCCAAAAAAAAATTTCAGAACCCCACTATTTATGAAGTATGTACAGTACTTTCCTGATCAGTCACCACAATCTAACACCAAGGAGCTATCATTTTCTTTCTCTCTAAAGAGGTCTTGGAGTAGAGCATGTAGAACTAGAAGAAGATGATGTGGGAGAAGAGGGTGTACGCACATGCAAATACCTTAAGAAGGATTCGTGAGAGAATTCCCTTCTCTCCTCTTGAATTTTTTCATACTAAGAGTATGTACTCATTAGGTCCCTAGAGAGACTAGAATAAGTGAGGTTATTGGTCCCTTCTAACTCGTTGTGTTGAGTGTATAAATATTGAAACTTCTTAGTAACTCAGGATCATCAAGAGGTAATTGTAGTTTGGTATCAAAAGACTGGAAGCCCATAATGGTAGATATAATATCAATTTTGACAAGGAATAAAAGGACCTAATAGGGTGACACAAGATATCTTGACGTCCAAACTAGAAAGGTAGAGTGTTCACTTGCCAAGATATTAGAGATAGATCAAAGTGACTTGTCAAGAAAAGTGTCCAAGCAATTTACAACACCAATAACTCAAGTCAAGAGCTAGGCAAGAAGCCAAAGTAGCCAAGTAGCCAAATAGATAGATAAGTAAGAATAGGTGGACAACTATCCCAATCAAAGATTGTATCCAAGAGATCAAGGTAACTATTTCAGCCTAAAAGAAGGTCCTAGTATGCTGACATAGACCAAGAAGGTGGAAAATACCAAGAGAACCTAGACCAAATAGCCATTTTAAGAAAGTTCAAGCACTAGAGACATAGCAAAGAAAATCCAAATGCTAAGACTCCCCCTAGTAAGAAATACAAACAAATGCTTTGACTTCAAGTGTTCAGGACCAAGTTCATTAGCAGTTTTGTGAGACAAGCAATAGTCAACAAGTAGTTCAACAAGAGACATGGAACAAAAAAATCAATTATTAACAACCACAAGCCTAAAAGAAAAATGAAAATGCATTCCTATAAATGGCTCTAAATAAGCTAATGATTAACAAGGTTTTAGTGTTGAGTATGTTGGTGTTTGAAAATGTTGGAGGGTTTTCAATTATCCCCATGAGAATATGACATATCTAGGGGTAGCTAACTCCCATTCTCAACATATCATTTCAGACACAAGGCCAACTATAAGGCTTAACCCTTTTTCTACTTCAGGCTCTGCTAAACCTAGGTGGGTAGACCTCAAATTCAAATGATACCGTACCAATGCAAAAACATATCCTTGAATCTATTAAGAAAACTTCACCCTTATTTCTCCTAATGACTCATGAAATGACACAGATCTACAATAGCTAGATGCATAAGTTGAGTGAGGGTTAATCCTTTTCAACCCACTACAAGACATGAAAAATTGACTATATTTTGAATAAAAGATTTTGTACAAATGAAATTCATATCAGCTTGCGTCTGATTTAGTGATCAGTGCCTTATCCATTAAAACATAGAGTCATTACTAGCAGGTTGACCTAACTTTTTGCATCACAATCAATTTTATCAACTAAAATTCCCAAATCTCATTCTTATGCAATATCCCCTTCATACACCCAAAAACCCTATCAAAACACTAAAGCATTTACCTAACTCCTTGAGTCAGAAGCAACAATAGATTTGATACACAACTCATCCAAGCTGCCCTAAATCAAATGAACCTTATCCATTTAATCAAAAAGTTAATGACATATGAAGAATTAAGAGATAGGACAAGGAAACTTAGATAATTCTTTTAAATCCCTTTTTATATTCATCCATGGAAAGATTGAATACATGAACTAGTAAAACTAAATGAAACTCAAGATACTTCACATAATCTAGCATCAATTTCCAGTATCTCAGAATGACAATACATGACATGAAATGAAAATCTGCACATAAATAGGTGTGTGGCCTTCACTGCTAGAGCTCAGCTTAATAGATAGGAAGAAAAACCATCAACATCCCTTGGTTTCAATAGTAGAACTGGAACCCTACTGGTATTACCCAGAGAAAATTGCCAACAACTACAATGATAGAAAGAAAGAATGATATAGGAAAGAAAGATGAATTCCCGAATCTGATCTATGCTTGACATGTGTCCACTTGGAATTCAATCTCCTGCAACTTAAAACCTTTTTCATCTTTCTACCCCTTTGATCTTATTTTTTTTTCATCATTACTTGTAACTAATTTGCAAAAGATCTCTTGCTGAATGATGAAATCCTATGTTTACCAAAATATATGATATGCATCAAGAATGCTGATAAAACTCCATTTAACTATCTTAGAATGACCCCAATTGCATTTTCACTATGTTTCACTGATTAGGAAAATGTGTTTTCAATTTTAGCTTATTCCACTAAGAAGGCCCCAAATTTCATGTTTTTGGCTATAACTTGAACCCATGAATTCCTATGCAAAAACAAACTCCATAATCGAAAAGTTTGTCTTCTCACAATTTCAGCGATATACAATATCACTATATTTGCATCTCAGGAACCTCTAGAAAGTTGATTTCAAAAATAGTCCCTCTATTATAAAACATTGTCTGCACTTCTTTTAAATTTAAAATTTTAAAAATTTAAAATATCTAAAATTTGAACATTAGAATAAATTCCCCTTTTGATTTTAAAAAATTTGACGTGCAACCACTTTGTAAAATAATTTAAAATTATTTTTTATTTCCTTTACGTTTTCCCTTCTCCTTTGAATCCAGGGTCAACCTTTGGTTGACCAACTACCACATGGCAGTATTTGATTGGTTGAGTGTTGTGAATGAGTGCCACTTTTCATTGTTTGATTGGCCCACCCATTGCACTACCACATCATCATCTGTCCTGACTTGGTGCCACGTGTCAGTCACCCACCATCCCGCATTATTTATCTTCCTTGCAACTCTGGGAAGCGAGCATGTGCCAACTATCAATCTAGACACATCAAGGCATCTGGTGAATCTGTCCTAAACTGCTCCTTTGGCACCACCTCACGACTAGTTGGGACCCACTACCACTTGTCCAAATTTTGCATGCCCACATTGCTTATCCCGTGTGCATCTTGGTATTGTGGGCTTGTGCCCACTACAGATTTTGGCCAAGTGTCATCATCTCCTGCAATCCCTAGTTTTGGCACCATGTCATCACATGCATCATTTTGGTTTAAAATTTACTGTGCCATTCACCTGTCAAGTGGGCCCCTCCATGTCCTTCGTGCCTTTCAAAAGGTGGTGTCTTAAGACACCATGTCATTAGAGTTGAAACATATATAAACACTTATGAAGATCCTCGCCCACTCAATGTGGTACTAAACATTTATGTTTTTTCTTTTAATCGCTCCACTCCAGCACTTTTACTAGCTGTCTTCTTCTTGGTTGGTTCCTTTTTGACCTAGTGGCTTCTTGCAGATGGCGTGTTCTAAAAATGCCGCTCCATTTGCACTGCTTAGCGGATTCTTTTCATATACAGGTGCTCTTACTTTAAAATGCCTCACCTTTAAATTGGCATAGCTAGATAAGGCTTCAGAGACCTAGACCAATTTAAACATCTAAGCAATGTTGTCAGCTTTTGTCTAAGGAATACGCTACAACAGCAAGGTTGTGAAGGTACTTACAAACTATTAACTTTGGTAATTTCCTGTTATAAAATCCCTGCCATCATGCCCTATGGATTCCTGCCCTTCATGTGGATGGGACTTAGATCTTATACTAACCTTTTGATGTCATTGCCTCTCAATGTGTATTCCTTCATTTTGATGCCACCTGCTGCTTTAAACTTCTGACCAGCGGCTTCTATGGTGATAGGTGGCCTTTTCCTTAGTGTGAGTGTTTGTTTAACATGATTTCCTGCTATCTCACTCACTGGCTACCTTATTTTAAAAATTGACTCCCCCATTATCTTTGACTTTCGTGAGGACTATGGGTGTAAGGCTCTTAATAGTTCCTCCAAATCATTATCACTATGTTCTTAAGGGCAGGATGGATGCATGCCACCTTGGGGTCCTAATTCATGTGAGTTGCTTTTAAAACCTTTTGGACATTTTCTAATGTGTGATTCTTGCAACATAAGTTTTTTTCCCTGCATAACCTTCCTACTACAAGTAATTGCATCTTTATAAGAAACTTGAGAACCCTTTGGATCAAAAATTTGGTTAGACTCCTTGTCAAGGTAAGTTGTAGAATGGCAAGAGACATTCATGCCTTTGCCATGACCTGCACAGTGTCTTCAACTCCTTGTTCAAACCTCTTTTGGTACTGCCATTTTCACATAAAACCTATTTGAATCTACAAGATAACCTTCTACAGACTTGTTCTAAATTTGTGAGTCCAGGTACATTACATTTTTTCTATAGCTGCATAATGCTCTGCATGGGGTCCATTTTTCTGAAAAGAAGATTGTATTGGAAAACCTTTATTATCTGATCAAATTATTGGCCCATCTCTAATCAAGTCACTTCTGGGAGCATCATCAAGCTTTTGGAATTTCATAGAATCAGTTGTTGCCCCCTTTTTCAGTGCCTTTCATCTAGCTCGTTTCAATTGAATGAACACCTTTTAAGCATTGCTTGAACTTATGAATTGAATCTTCTTGATTTGGACGACTCTTTTTCTGGAGTATTATCCAAGTAGACTAGCCCATTAAATTTTGATGGAGAGAAAACTCTAACCCAATCATGTTTAGATAGAGAAGTGTGGTGGATTTTTACCATCACCCACTCAATTGTTTTACCCATGGTTCAGTAATCTGATAACCATTCAGTCGAGCCCCAAGTGGGTCCGGCTAAAAAAAAAATTCATTTTCGAACAACTGAACTACAAAACTGGCTTATTAACCCTCTGGCACTAATTTGAGACAAACTCAACCACTGAAAGTGAGTTAGAAGCTCATTTTACATCTTTCTGTAAACTTTCAATTTTGTGTCAGGAGGGCCCTTGACTGGTCTTAAAAATGGATCCAAGCACCTAACCAAGCTATGAAAACTGGGGCACTAATTCTCTGTCTGCATACTTTTACCCTGTCGAATCTCATCTCATGATAAATTTGGGGTCAAAAGATATTCGCTATCAAAGTTGACCTTTCAAAACTATCTACAAGATAACATGTTAGAAAACACTAAATTGCATTTGGATTTGGCTTGGAAATTTGGGCAAATGGATACATGGGGAAATGAAATTTGCGGATTTGGTTCTCTATCATGAGGAGAGTACATATCTATGATTTGGGCTCATGACGAATCACAAGGCACGTTTGGAAAAGGTCTAAAGTTGGCTACTTGGATTTTGCAAATTGAAGCAATGGCAAAAAAGTGATTTTTTGCGAATGGAAAGGACCTGGAAAAGTGTGAAAATGGATTCATCATGATTTGCAAACTGGCACACTTAAAGAATTTTCAAAGTGAAACACAATAATACAATCCATTTGATCTAGGCAATCACAAATCTCAAGTTATAACATCACAAACAAGGGTTCCAATCAATCTGAAAATGTTGACACTAGTAAAAAGTAATAAATTACATTTGGAATCACGTTTGAAAACTAATCAAACAGATTTGTCATAAGTTGAAACTTGAAACATAACAACTCTCTGACCTCTACAATACAATGCAAAAAGAAATTTCACATTTTGGTCAATTGGGTCAAAATTATAGCACGTCAAACAGGGCTTCCCAGAATTATGTGCAATGTGCATCAACATGAAAACAGTAAACTACCAACTTTGAGGGATTCAAAACCTAGTCAAATGGACTCGAAATGACTCAAAATCTAAAACATAGGCTCTTTGGTATAAAAACTAAACACTCTCAAAGCAGAAAGTAATGAAAAATTTTTGGGTGCGAGATATTCAATTGCAAACACAGCCTCCTGTCGCTATTTGACACTTACGGGAAAATTTAGATTTGACAAATGCTCAAAACAAGACTTCACGAAATGGCTCAGAACAATAGTTTAACTCCATGAAACAAGTAGGTAGGTTGAATGCAAGGTGCTAGAAGCATTGAACACCTCTTAGGCCTCAAAGGTACAATCAAGTACAACCAAGTACATGTGCATTTATGGGGCTTGATTTGACTCAAAATTTCAAATGGACGCTTAAAATGAGAACGCTATTTTGAGGGCCAATAGAGTCATCCAATAGCATTCAAATTTACCTCTAAATGAAGAGAGCTTCCCACCAATGCCAGGGAGGTTTTACACAATCTCTTATGAGACTACTTGAGGAAGGCTATCTTTTGAACACTATTGTCTTGCATCCCATTACTAATGCAATCTTTAGGCTTTCTCTCTCACGAGCCTCGTTAAGGAAAGTCTCAGGAGGTATGCCCCTCTATGGCTACATAATATACCTATGAAAAGAAAGAAAATGGAAATTGAGAGTAGGTCAAAAAATCTAATCACCCGAAAAGGATGAGAGCATATCCCTACTACTTCAGTTTCCCAAACACACCAGACATGTTTTGTGCAATTACAATATTTATTCTAAGGAAGACAAGATGCTCTAAATTAGACTAGGTGTTTTTTCATTCCTTAGCTAATTCTCATAACAAACTTGGTATGTTTGGCATTCTGATTCACTATAAAAGTGAAGAGCATAGGCCTAAGACTAAATATGAAAATGAATGCCACAATTTAAGCAAAAAAAAAAGATTTAGGCTTACCTTGTTTGAAGCTAGAAAAGGCTAGGCACATTTTTAGGGGTCTTCACTTTGTTTCCATGCTTTTGATGACCTTTTTTGCTTCCTTATTTCTTTTTTAAAGTCTTTGGCTATGCATCCTACAAGCACTAGTTAGAAAATTTGTTTATGAATTATGCATCCTGTAGATCATTGTTAGAAATCCAATTTTTTTTATGGAAACCTCTTGGCAGCATCCCAAACCTGCAATAAAATATTCTAATTAGAATTCCATGATTTGGGTCATAATTTTTTTTTTATGACAAATAACCAAAAAATTATTAAAAATGCATTTATGATCGTAAAAATCTAAAAAAAATTACTATGATTTGTGTTTAGCATCCAAGAATTTCAATAAAAAATTAAGATTAAAATTTGAATATTTGTGGCATATAGTAATTTTTTAATGAAAACTCATAATTTTTTTATAAAAAAAATTATTTGTTGATCAGAAAAATCTGAATTTTTTTGTGATGTCTAGATATTATCCTGAACTTGCATTAAAAAATTCATATTAAAATTTGAATATGTCTGGCATAAACTAATTTTTTATGAAAATTCATTAAACAATTATTAAAAAAATTAATTTATGATCATAAAAATCTAAAAAAAATTCTATGATCTTCCACCATTATCTCAATCCTACAATAATTTTTTTAGACTAAAATAATATAAATACAAAGATTAGAGTATGAGGACTTTTTAGGCCCCAAGGTAAAAATTCGTGTACTACTATTCATCACTTTCCTACTTTGAGTGCTTTACTTTCTACAACTTTCTTGCTTTAGTTTGTTGTCCTAAAATTATGCATAAGCTTTACTTTTGGAAACCAACAAAAAATCCATATATGAACAAAATCAAAATAAATTCTAAAACTTCAAAAATCCATTAACATTCACAAAATTCAAAAATTCCTAAACATTACTTTGTCTCAATATCATCACATTTGAAATGCTATGAATATTCAATCTGATGATCCTTTGTTTCCCTATCCATCTGGTGTCTATAATTGTTTCTGCTTCAAGATAGGTTTTTGTACCTCGGCTAAATTTATATGAAAACATTGGTGAGGTCTCAACTTAATATTCTCGAACTATTTCCCAAACTAAGAGAACATTCTCAATAGATGATAAACATGTGAGAAAAATGTTTACAAATACACAATGTCGCAACATAAGTACGATGCTCTTCAAGGTCCTCCTCATGGAGGTTAGACATTTGGATTTCTAGTAGGGAGCACTCTTGTTTGCTTAGTCCCGGATATGAAGCTCCTAATGTTAGTCTCACACCTTCCCATATTGTATCCATAGGAATTGGAATATGCCCACATCTCAATAGAGTGTTCATGTGTGTCATAAACGTCCTATCTAAGAAGAATACTCCTCTCTTGTGCTCTGGGGGGATTGCCTTATGGTACAGTCCCATTTAGTATGCTACCTCTCGTGCAAGTTTCTCTAACTTCTCCATGACTTCATTCATATCTGCCCATACCTTTGTTTCCCCAGATAGCATAGTCACCTATTGAGAAATGTCTCGCTTTACCTTATAGGTGTTCGCAGTCATTTTCTAGGACTCCCTCTCATGCTTCACCTCATGCATCTGATTCATGAAATGTGTAATCCTTGCATTAGCAAAATTTAGTTGCTCTTGCAACCAATATGCTATGGCATTGGTCTTTTCCATTGTTTCTCTGAATGCTTCCACCTAAGCTCGCAATAAGACTACTTTATTGTGGATTCACTCCACTGATGCACATTTTGCAGCTAGAGATGCCTCTGTAGCCTCTGCTCATGCTTGCTCCACTAACAACTCTACTTCCAAACACTTGGCCTCCTTGTGTGCCCCATCTTCTTGAGCTGTCTTAATTAAACCTTGAAAGAACTCAACATCTTTCTCTACATTGTCAGTCCACTCTATCTCAGTCACTAGTGCCTTCTTTAGCTTTACTCCCATCACCATTGTTGCATCATGAGCCAATTGCAAAATAACTTCAAGCCACACTCCTTTGAATTGAAGACATGTAGGCAAGACGTGACCATTTGCCTTCTCCTCAAGTATATTTATTATTCTCCCCAAGATGATCTTTCCATGCCAAAATGGTGATGTCATAGGCTTCACCACAGGTCCTTGATCTATGATTAGGGTAGCCTCTTCCATAGGCATTTGATCTTATGTCTGACTATCTGTAAAGAAAACATCCATGTTTCTACCTTCTAGTTAGGATCCTCCTCTCTCTTTTCTATTGGCTCCTAAGTCAAATCACCTTAGCTTGCCTCTGCCACTTCTTGTTCACACTAACACACACTTCACTAAAATGATGTTCCACTTAATTCCTATCTACTTCACTATACTTAGCCACATTTTGTCTATCAAGCTTTCACCATCATCTTCCCCCCGTCCTCCAAGCTCTACTTCTCCCATCTCATGCTCTTGTTCTAATTTATCTTCTGAATCAACCATGAATACTTTTCTAATAGATAGTTTCTTTATGAACAAGTATCTCTTGTGCTTGTTCATAACTTAAACATGGTGAGCATTAAGGTGATTTCTCTCACCTATTTATGGGAAAATCTCAACATATTTCATTTGATACCTTCTACTAAATTCTATTGAAATAATGGAAACCTATGAGATAATTACTATCTTTCCACAATAATGTGCCATCATGCAAATTGACTCAATTTTTGCATAGGTGTGATGCCCCACATTACACCACAACCAATTCTATCTTTCTAGTAGATCGCATGCAATATCGTTTGATAGTTATGCCACAATATTGTCTTCCTAAAGCTACTTCCAAGATGCACTCATGCCTATCATCCACACAAAATTGACACGCTATGACAAACACATCAAACACGATGCATTTTTATAACTTTAATGCAATATGGTTCCTTCCAAAAGATGCTTCCCATATGATAAAAACTTGGTAAACATGCACCTCTTATTTGAAATACTACATCCTACAATGCATCTTCTTGCTCTTGTATAGTTGTATTCCTATTTTAGTTTATTGTTTTCACTCATGCATATGATCTCAGTTACCTTCAAGACTATGGTTGATGTCTACATGGATTTAATTTTGTCATAAGTCTATGGGCAACATCCTAATGTTTCTAGAAGATCTCTTTCATGTGAATCAGCAATTTTTCTAGCTATGTTTGTCTATTGTCACTTAGTATCCTACTGAGATTCTTCTCAACAAAGATTTCTCTCTCACATGAGTCACCATTTGTCCTAACTGAGTTTGTCTACTATTGTCCTACTACTGAAGAGATTTATTACACACATTTTCTAAACATCAACACTGGACATCAAACCACCGAAAATGAAACTGAATTGAAAATGATGAAACTATTTGAGCAATGTTGAGCTTTTCTTAGTGTGTTTTGCTTTTGATTTATTATTCCCCTTTGAGCAACTCAAGAATGTCTAATCTGACTAGAGAAGTGAGAACTGAGGGGTATGATATTTTCTTTGTTTTTTGCTTGATGGTTTAGGTCCAATAATCTGAAGAATACATATAAAAGGTGTGACTATAGTAAGAGCTTTTATCTCCTATTGGATGGTCATGTGTAAATTGACTCATTTTATATAGATGCTTTAGTGATGTTGGTTCTTCTCCTTGTCTATTTGAGTGAATTCCCTATGCTATGGTAGATATTGGTACTCATCCTCTCAAGTGAATGTATGGGTCACTGTGGGTATACTTAGAAAAAATCTATCTCAAGTTATGAAAACATGGGTCATTGCGAACAAAATACTTCCATATTACTTAGCATGAGAAGGATCTCTCATGTGTCTGGTGTGCTTGTATGCAAGAAACATTTGTGTCATCCTAGTGTTTATGCTCTGATGCTTATGTTCAGTTGCTAAATCAAACGGAATAGGTGTTCTGGTCATTCTAGCTTCTTATGCCTTAATGCTTACGTCTCATTTTGAAAAAACTTTGACTAATGTCATATTAATATTCTCATGAATATTAGTGAGGGTTGTCTAATATCTTGTGGCCTTATTAAAAATTCTCAATGATAAAAACTAATATGAAGGACCAACATGTATTTATCTCACGAGTACACCTTGCATTTTCATACTAGCTTGCATCTTAGGTTCATTTTAGCTTTTGAATCTTTGAGTGTTGAAAGAGTCTCCTTTCATCTATCTAGGACATATTAGTCAACCGCATTTACTTTTCTTCCTTATTCTTGATCATGTCTTCATATCTTTCTTAATCATGTCATCTCACTATCTCGCTTCAATATTCTTATTTTGACCTACTTGCAACTTTACTTAATTTTGACATCCTGGATTCATTTTTGGGATCAAAATCTGAATTTGTGGGTCAAAAGCTCATTTTTCTTTTCTTCTATGCAGTTGGTTGACCATTTGAGTTCTATTCTTCATGTTAGGGAAACCACCCTTTCTTCTTCTTCTTCATTTTCCATCTCTTTCTCTTTCATTTCACTTCATTTCCTCTTTGTTCTTGGTTTGACCCATTTCTCATGCTTCATCCTTCTTGGTCAAAATGGGGCATCTCATCTTTTAATTCTCCTTGTGGAATTTTGTTTGATTAGATTTTATCAACTCTCACTCATTTCTACATCACCTCTATCTCATTTTGATTTTGATCCTAAAGGGGCATGAACACTCTAAATACTTTGCTTTCAACTATTTGCTACTAGTTGTTTATTGTTTTCCATCTAATATTTGCTATCATTTGTTTGCTACCAGTTGTTGGCTATCTTCTATCTATTATCTTCTTAGACTTGTTAGTACTCATCTTGAGTTATGATTTGTACCATCTTGCTATTCTTTGGAGCATATGCTTGACCTTTCAATTTCCTCTAAATCTTGATATCTCTCTCCTAATGTTTAATCTTTATGCTTGTTAATTGTATATTTAGGATTAGCTATCTCTTTCTGCACTTCGCTTGATTATCACTTACTTTCTTTGTTCTTTGATTTTATGTGTTCCCAGATTGATCACACATTAGTCAAAGAGGGGCAAATGTAATCACTCAAAATTTGTTAGAATCCTAAATGTAAAATTTTGAATTTTACATCACGATGATAATTAAAATGGATTAATTTGAATCAACTATTACAACCCATTTAAAAAACACACATGAATATTAATTTCAAATAAATTAAAATGTAATACCCCACCCGAAGATCCTTAGAACAAGGATTCAATTCAAGCCAAGATTTTTTTTTCTTACGTATGAATGCACATGACAACATCATACAGGGATTACAAAGATCATAATGGAAGACTTCACCACAATCCCAGCAACTAACAAATCGTTGAACATCACTAACAAACTAACACACATAAACAAAGGCCAACAATGACCATGCATATGATGAGGGCTCAAAGAAACCACCACTCATCAACAAAACACTAGACTGGGGTGTAAATGCAGAACCCTAAAATTTGGCTAAGTTTGAAATCCTGAAGCCTTGAAATTTGGCTAAGTCTGAATTTTTTAAGCCCTTAAATTTCCTTGAATCTTTATCTTATCTCAAAGAGGTCTGAAACCTATCTCAGAAGATTCATCACATATATTAAAATATATCTTAAGAAACTTATACTTAAACGATATATTTTAAACCCCTTAGAAAGATTGTTTTGAACTAGAAAGGTGAGAAATCTAATAAGGTGTCCAAAACCAACTTCCAAAACTTCCTTGGCCAAGCCTAACAACTCCCTATTTCTCACGTAAGAAAGTGCACTTGTCTCAAGTTTTGCACGAGACTTTGCATCATTGTATGCGATACCTTGCATCGTTACGCACGTGAGAGTGCATTTCTCTGCACAAACTTCTACTTTCCCTACTCTAGGAAATGCACTCTCGCATGAGGAATCACATTCTCACACGAGGAAGTATGTTCTCATGCAAGGAACTAACTTTCCATGTGAGAAAACACATCAGTGCAACAATAGAGCAAGAATAAATAGTATAAAAACATGAAAACCTCCACACCGGGGAGTACTGGATCTACGTAAATCAAGGAACGATCACTCAAGTGCATAAACATCAAGAAAGAAGAACATCTATCCATCTAAACCAAAGTAGTAAGGAACGTACTAAAAAAAATCACAATCAACATAAGCAACATCAGAATCTAAAAAATAACTAAGTACATGGTTCCTCTTAACCATCAATAGCATCATAAGACCATCGTGGGTCCTAGCCATCCCCCACACGTAACATCCCAAGCCACCGATCAAATCGTCGGTACTATCATAATAGGGACATCACTACTAAAACATGCTACAATAAAAGCATAAGGAAATCTAACATGCTAGTAGTAAAGCATAAGATAATCCTACAAAGTAGATAACATCACCTATCACATGATCACATGCTAATCATCATAATAAGGAAATGTGACAGTAACTAATATCATCTAAACATGATAAACAAGCATTCCAATGAAAGCATAAATCACAAGAAAGCATACTCCGGAACCTAAAGCATCAAGTGAAAAAATCCAGCAATGGTTGCAATAGGATAAAATACCATCTTTGTACATCAGTTCCTAGCAGTGGTATAGGTAGTTATGCCTCCCAACCACGTGGCACCTGTAGGTCCACACCCACCATGTTAATGGAGATAATAATCCAACCACAATCACACACAAAGTAAACATCCATGGCTAACACTCACACCAAAAAATATGATGGTTGCAACCAAGAACCTAAGACAATGCAAGTAGTACAGGTCCTGGTTAGACACTCGTAAGGCTACTAAGTAGGGCTTGACATCATGGAGAATCACTTGGCATCGACAAGCCCAAGCTAGTACTGGCAGCTCTCCACTTCCCAATAGAAGGAGCACATCTTGAATCCTTTCTATTATTTTTAAGTTTTATTAACACTCACACATTTTATTTAGTTATCACTTGATTACAAAGCTTCTACACGCCAACCCTCAGGAAATAGACACCAAGCTACAGAGATAGAAGCCCCCTCCATATGCTACCCTACCCTACCCATGCTTATCCTACAACAAGTTCCCGTGGGCATGCATATTCCCAACCCAACCCCAATGACCATAACTTCTGGAAGTACCACGAAAGATCGAGACCTACAAGTGCTTTCAAAAATGTATGCGCATGTACTCGTGTGTGGCGCACCACCATCACAGAGATCATAACACAAGGACTAGATGAGAACACAATGCAAAAATATCACCCAACTAAAAACAACTTGGGAGGATGGATTCTACATGAATCCTAAAGCCAATAAAACCATACATCATGAAATCACTCAACTAGCCTCAATCTGAGAGTATGGATTCTACATGAATCCCAATGATGCAACAAGACCAAACATCATGAACTCACTCAACCAGCCTCAATCCTAAGAGCATGGATTCTACACAAATCCTAGTGTCCATAAAACAAAAGAAAAGGTCAAAAAAAAACCATAACACCAGGTATAAAATCACTCAACCGAACACAAAGTTAGAAGTACGAGTGTGACATGCATCCCAATACAACACAAAAGTGCAATAGTGGTCTGACTGATATCCAAATGGATCATCAAGGTCCACGACCCACATTATGCTAAGAAAACCTAAGAAAATAGGGTGGCACACAAAATGAGGTAAAAACCTCAAAATTTGGAAAACTTTGAAATTAAAACCCATTTGACCTTTAGGTACAAAAACCCCCAAAAATCCAAAAATAATCAAGTTCGGACATCATATGCAAAAATGGCCAACAAATGGTGTAAAACCCCAAACCCTCAACTTGAAAAATAGGGAAATGCTCATACCCAACCAATCGAGCAGAACTAGCAAATAGAAATGCAGGGGAACACTAGTTCTCAACCTCCAACCAAATAGCTACCAAAAACAGAAATAGAAACAGAGCAGAAATAATAAAATGGGAGAGCCCTACCTTGCAACCAAAAGGGAAAAATAGAAATTTGAACCATAAAATAAAACGCTCGCAAAAGTAGCTAAAAATTGCGACAATCCAAGGTCTCCCCAAGCTGGATCCAACGAGCTCAACCTTGTGATGATCCAACACCTGTAGCTCCCACAACAAACAAAATAGTAAATCCTCATGAAAAGGATTTTGGGTTTTATTCTCAAACTTTCTATTTCAAAAGTGAGGAAGTCAGGAATTAAATTCCTTTTTGGATACTTATTCACTTTTTGAGTGAATAATCGATTAGGGCAAATAACCATCCAACCTAGTTAAACCCCGAATCGACCCAAACAAAAATTGGCTATTCCTAGAAATAGGAATTCATCTATGGAAAAGCTACTATAAATTAAAATAAATCAATTAAAAAGCCCGAAAACCCAAAAACACATAAATTTTCTTAACATTGTTCACAACAATGCGAACCTCTAAATGCACAGACACACTCACTGGTCTAATCACATTATGCAAATGAGTTCAGCTTTAATAATCACTGAAAGGATTAATTTATCAATTAAAATAAGGATATGTCAACCATAAAAGGATGGAATAGTTGAATCACTAACTCCATGTGCCACTACTAGGGATATAAATCCTACACACTAAACAACAGGATCAAGTGCAATTGCATATAATAACACAACCGAATCAATAAATGCATTAAATCACCTAATTTAACCATTTATTTAATTATGTCAAAATAATCTATTTACATCACTCACATTCACATAAAGCATAACGACGTAGGAATGAAGTAAATAACCATAGCATTAAATCCATCACATAACACAATTAGTGATATGTCCAAATACCAGATAACCAAATATCATCATAAAACACACTATTATCTCAAAATGGCATCATCATGCAATATGATCAACTAAACAACATAGTAGTCTAACATCTATGATACTGAAATCAAGGTATGACATCCAACCCTCGGGTCATCTCAAATGTAAAACATAACATGAGTAACAAATATCTCTCAGATCACAATATAACAAGGTAAATATCTGCAACACATAACCAATGAATCTAACATGGACAATCCATTTCTAATAATTTAAGCATTTAATAATGGTAGTTTAAACAACATAAAAAAGCACTTAAAACATCTAAGCAACCACAATCGTAAACATGACTAACCACTACTACAGGAACCTAGTCCAGTGTAGCATGGTAATAGTACACAGTGCGATCTTTGCACACATCCCAAGGTAATCACAAAACAATCTCATGATACCACATTGATCCTCATAACCACTAGCACAAACCTCAGTGAACCATAAATCACATCATAATCTCATAAATCATTCATAAGCATAATCAAAGCAACTGATACAGAAACATAAATCCAATCACCTCAATGGTGTAGACCACTCATGGTCACAATCATGATCCATCACAACAAAAGATCAACAAGGTTTCATCCATCAAGATGACTTACAAAAGTCAAATGGGAGAGGCACTACATGACTTTAATTCCATTATAAATATTTTATTCATAATGGGTTCAAGGAAATCAATATTTTATTCATAGTGGATTCAAGAAAATTCATTCTTTATCCATAATGTGTTCATAAATTCATTTTATATTCAAAGCAGATTTATATGCATTTTATATTCAAAGTGGATTCAAGGATAATCATTTTATATTCAAAGTGGATTTCATATATTCATTTTATATTCAAAGTGGATCCATAATGCATTTTTTAAATAAAAATGCTTACTTTAATATTTTAATATTCAAAGTGGTCATTTTAATATTCAAAGTGGTCATTTTAATATTCAAACTACTCAATTTAATATTCAAAATGAATCCTCTATTTTGAATAAAATAATCATAAATGGACCCATCCACTCATCTTTGAATGAACCTCCACCCTTGATCATGAGTCCCCTAAATTTGATCTCAACTATCCACTTTCCTTTAAAAAGGAGGTTCTTCCTTTCTTAATTGCATCTTATTTTTGTTATTGTTATGCTGCAAGATTTGGAGACCTTCTTGCTTGTGGAGAACTTCTATCTTCTCATCTCATTCTTACATTCACTCTTTTGTTGTCATTATGTTGTGTGATTGAAGATCTTCTTGCTTGTGGAGAACTTCTTTCTTCTTGTCGCATTCTTTTAGCTTAGCTTCATTTAGTTTTCTTTCATTGCATAATAGCTTAATGACATTCTAGTTTAGCTTTCTTTTCATACTCTTAGCTTAAAGAATCTAATCTAAATAGGGATTTTGTAATCTCATTCTAGTTTAGATTTTCTTTCATTTTCATAGTTAAGCTTGCATTCCACATTATTAGTTTATCTTTGCATTTGCATTTCTAGTTGCATACTTGCATTTCATCCTTTGGAAATCTTGGAAATTTGCACTCTTGCTCTTGTTCTTGAATTTTCCATTTCATGTTGTACCTTATGATGACTTTGCATGTTTGGTTCAATTGAGAGCCATATTTACATGCCTCATATGCCCTCAAATTAGCAATTAAGGCCTCCTTATATAGACTTTCTCCTACCCCCACCTACCATTTATTTTTAAATATTTTTATCACTAGTGGGTTATTATTAAATTCAAGGAAATCTAATTTATGCATATGATAAATAAGGAAGGTCAAATTTGATGTCTAAATGCTTTAGGTAAGATTTCATCTTTCCCTAACTTAATAATTTTATATTGCAAGAAAACAAATGGGATATGTATAAAATAATCTCATTTAAAAGGTGACATGTAAAGATGGTCAAATTTGGTGGCCTAATTTTAGGTAAGTATTAACTTGGTGTGTTTTATTGTCTTACCTAACTTATTGTGACCCCTTTACTAATTTTAATTATTGTTGGGTATTTCTCACATGCTATTTTTTTAATTCCAAATATATATATAATATTAAGGAGAATCCAATTTACATGATTTATTATTTAAGAGTTCCAAATTTCAAAAAAATGAGGCTTAGTCATGTGGCAAGTTGTTAGGTAAGATTTTGACTCAAGATGACATCATGAATATATGAGTCATTATTTAATATTTCTAATAATAATGATATTATCTCAAATATTTATTTAATGTATTTTGAAATTACATGGGATCCATTTTGAATATTAAATTGAGCACTTTGAATATTAAAATATTAAAGTAAGAATTTTGAATATTAAAATGAGCATTTTTATTTTAAAAAATGCATTATGGATCTACTTTGAATATAAATGATTATCCTCGAATCCACTTTGAATATAAAATGCATATAAATCCACTTTGAATATAAAATGAATTTATGAACCCACTATGGATAAAGAATGAATTTCCTTGAATCCACTATGAATAAACTATTAATTTCCTTGAACCCATTATGAATAAAATATGAATTTCCACCCATTATGAATAAAAATATGAATTTCCATAAACCTACTATCAATAAAATATTCATAATGGAATTAAGGTCCCAATTTGAATATAAAATTCATTTTTGGAGATAAATAACAATCTTCAATTTATTTAAAATTAATATTCATGTGTATTTTTCAAATGGATTGTAATAGTTGATTGAAATTTATTCATTTTATTCATTTTAATTCTCATCATGATGTAAAATTCTACATTTAGTATTATGACCAATTTTGAGTGATTAAAATGTGTGTATAAAGTGGGTCACACTTCTATAGACCCTTATATCCAAGGTACTCTATGAATTAGAGAAACTTGAATGGTGGCCTATAGCTTCCTATCCATGATGCATGAGATATGCAAATATGGCTCTCAAATGAACACAACATGCAAAGACATCACAAGGTACACCATGAAATGGAAGATTCAAGAACAAGAGGTAGAGTGCAAATGTCCAAGATTTTCAAAGGATGCAATGCAAGTATGCAACTAGAAATGCAAATGTAAAGATAAACTAATAATTTGGAATGCAAGCTAAACTATGAAAATGAAAGAAAATCTAAACTAGAATGAGATTACAAAATCCCTATTTAGACTAGATTCTGTAGTGCCTACCCTCGTTCACATCTTTTCTGGACATATTATTGCTATTATTATCAGACTATGATGGACTAGTTTTATGTAAGTGGTATTGTTTTGACACTATCAGACATTATGTTATGGATTCAGAGGTTATGTGATGAGATCATTTAGACTTTCCATTTCATGCATACATGATGATCATTATATTTTTTTCAGCTACTGTTGATGATTAGTTGATGGTTATTATCTCATGTGTTTTATTATGGATACTTACCCCATACTTACATATGTATGGTGTGCGTGTTTTCTTATTGTATGGCATTTTTGATGTGGTTAAGGAAGGGAGTCGTAGTCACCTTCTTAGACGGGATCTACACGATGCACCACTTCTTGCCATTGTCTGTTTAGCTTAGCATTATATATATTGTATGTACATGCATGGTTTTTCTGCAGGTTGCAGGTACCGGGTATCGACTTCCCTGAATTGCCAGGATGAGCGTACCCTATTATACTATCTCAATGATAAGAGAAGGGAGATAAATACTCAAGTCCAAATCCCAAACCTTTAAGCCAATTGTCCTAGTGAGGTAGGACAAGTATCTGGATATTTTACCCACCGAATGTGTCGGATGACATGATTCATGATTTTTAACCCTTTAGACTGATTTTGAGTGATTTGCTCTATGATGGGTTTTCATATTTTATTCTTGGAGGTCTATGGTGAATTTTCTATTAATTAAGTCTTAATAAATAGATTTAATTAATAAATTAATTATTTGAGAAAATTAATATAAAATATCATGTTATTTGATATTTTGATTATAATTAATTAAATGAGAATTAATTGAGGAAAAAGAATTAAATAAAAGAAAATTAAAATTAATAATAGTTATAAAAATAATAATAAAGTAACAAATAAATAAGAATAATAAAAGTTATAAAAATTAAAATGAAAGTTATAAAGATTAAAATGGAAGTTATAAATATTTAAATAGAAATTATATAAAAAGTGAATTGGAGTTATAAGCTTGCATGGGAGTTAACGCACTTTTCTATTTCTCAAGTGTCAACAACACGGGGGTTAGTGCATCAATTAAGCACATGGTGTCATATTATATAAATGTGTTGTTTTTTTTAAAAATGTTTGTCATTTTCGATTTTAATTTTGGCATTAATCAAATTTGATTAATTCGATTTTTGTTAAATGATAAAATAATTTATATATTCATATATGTATTTATATGTATATATTTTAATAAAATATATATATATAAGTATGTATATAATATGTAAATACAATTATTTGTTTTAAAATTGTAAATTGATCATTGATTTTTATCAAAGGCTCATGATTTAAATTAATTATTTTATTAAGTATATTAAATATTGATTTGGTGGGGGACGTTTGGATTAAAATTATAATGGATTTGTATTCATTCTAAATGTATAAATGTTCCTTCAAATTCTTTCTCTAAACTTGGAAACGTAAACCGAGACTTTTGCATTTAAATTCAAATTGTAAATTTAGCAAAACCAAAACATGTGTTTACATTGTGTATTCTTTATGCTATTGTTTTGGGTTTTGGGTTGACTAGCGTTGACCAGTTATAGGACGTCTACTAAAGGCTTGGGAGTTATGCGATTGTGATGTCATGATGATGTTTTAATCTCGATCTTTATAAACCCAACCATGGTTATGTGATGGAATGCTCTATGTATTGGATGTGATTACTAATTGTTATAGTTGAGATTCTTATGTATGAGACACTTGACTTAACCATTATTTTTGGTCATCGATCAGTTATCCTTGGTTATTTTCTAGTCGCCATGATGGGACTGTGATGTGGATTTATTCTTGATGATGTCATGATGTGACATGTTTGATGCAACCATTTTTGGAGTATTCGATCAGTTTGATTGAGATATATTTTGGTTATTGAGAACCATTGGATACTCTGATTATCAGTGATACTTCAGTTGCCAATAGAGAGCTGTTGTGTTCATGATTTTCTATGGATGTTAGCTCATGGAGATTTGATGCTTTTATGCATATTTGATGATTTTATTATGGATTATCTTTTGTGATTTTGAAATTAATGATTCCATGAGCATTAGGGTAGGATATATGCATGTAGTGACAGGGAGTGGCTTGCAATGGGGGTCGGGGCCCTAAGAGGCTGCCAGGGTAACTCATTGTAAGTTGGATTAATAAGTGATAACATTCACACCTAATACTAACTAAATGAACCTAAAAAGATAAGAGTTTTGTTCTCGCCCATGCCTTGAGTGCTTGTACAGGCTAGGATGGGAGTAGTGAGATGCATGGTTGCAACCTTGCATTCCATAGTATGCCTCGTTAGTAAGAGAGGATACTAGTGGCCGCATGAAATTAGTATGGACCCATGGAGTTTAGCTAACTACCAGGGTAACTTGTACGTGATAATTGCGATGACACTTTCTTGCTTGCATAGTAGGTTCCTACATGTCATTGTGTGCCTCTGGGATTAGATGTCAAATTTTGTGTTTGGAACCTTTGAGTTAGTATACTTTTAGGATTCCTGGACTTATAGAGATTTGTGCTATGTGATTTTGGATAGCCTATTTGGGACTTGAGATTATCTCCTCAGCACGGTGGGAGTGGACCACTTAGGTACCACATGGTCGGGTGGTAGTGTATTTTCCACTCTTATCATTTTGAGATTCATTGAGACATCGTGGCTGATGTGTCCTTCATGATGGTGGATATGTATCCTTTTTTCATTGATGATTAGCATATGTTAGATGATGTTATCTTATGCTTTTATTTGCATGTTAAGACTACTTCTACATATGATGTTGTATATGTTAGGAGTGACATTCCTACTATGTTGATACCGATGATCTCTTCGGTGATTTGGAATGTTACGCATAGAGGGATGGCTAGGATCCACGATGGTCTAATGATGCTATTAATGATTGGGAGGAACCGTGTACTTAGTTTATTATGTTTAATCTTTATGATGGATGTATATGTCTTCTATGATGATGTATCATGTATATCATGTGATTATCTTTATTTTGATGTATCATGGATTAGAATAGGAAGATGTACCTTATTCTATGTATGTATATTCTTTTGAGCTTGTCATACCCTGTGACATGTACAGTGGACGATTGAGTATTTGAAATGTAATGCATAAACATTGGACTTATCATTATTATTTCACGTGGATGTTGTACTAGATGGATTCATGTATGTTAGATGTTTGTAGATGTAATCCAATGTTAAGGGATCTTAAAGAATGTAATTTGATTATATATATATATTGTGTTTACTATCAGATGGACATTATTATTGCTTCTGTTATTGTGCATAGGTTATACGTGGTGTTTGCTTTCATGAAAAAAAAAATGCTACTAAACTTAGTGAAATTCTAGGTTAATTCTTTGGATCCCTTGGCGGGCCATTACAGATTCTTTAAGCTAAGAGTATGAAAAGAAAGCTCAACTAGAATGTCATTAAGCTATTATGCAATGAAAGAAAACTAAATGAAGCTAAGATAAAAGAATGAGACAAGAAGCAAGAAGTTCTCCACAAGCAAGAAGATCTTCAATCCTGCAACATAATGGTAGCAAAAGAGTAGATGTAAGAATGAGACAAGAAGATAGAAATTCTCCACAAGCAAGAAGGTCTCCAAATGCTACAACATAACAATAACAAAAATAAGATGCAATTAAAATGATCAAGAGTGAAGATTCATTCAAAGATGAGTGGATGGGTCCATTTATGATTATTTTATTCAAAATGGAGGATTCATTTTGACTATTAAATTGAGCACTTTGAATATGAAAATGACCACTTTGAATATTAAAATATTAAAGTAAGCATTTTGAATATTAAAATGAGCATTTTGATTTTTAAAATGCATTACGGATCCACTTTGAATATAAAATGAATATATGAAATCCACTTTGAATATAAAATAATTATTCTTGAATCCACTTTGAATACAAAATGCATATAAATCCACTTTAAATATAAAATGAATTTATGAGCCCACTATGGATAAAGAATGAATTTCCTTGAATCCACTATGAATAAAATATTAATTTCCTTGAACCCATTATGAATAAAATATTTATAATGGAATTAAGGTCCCATTATGAATAAAATATGAATTTCCATCCATTATAAATAAAATATGAATTTCCACCCATTATAAATAAAAATATGAATTTCCTTAAACCCGCTATCAATAAAATATTCATAATGGAGTTAAGGTCCCATTTTGAATATAAAATTCATTTTTGGAGATAAATGTCAATTTTTAATTTATTTGAAATTAATATTCATGTGTATTTTTCAAATGGGTTGTAAAAATTGATTCAAATTAATTGATTTTATTCATTTTAATTCTCATCATGATGTAAAATTTTGTATTTAAGATAATGACGAATTTTGAATGATTAAAAATATGTGTATAAAAGGGGGTCACACTTCTATAGACCCTTATATCCAAGGTACTCTATGAATTAGAGAACTTGAATGACGACCTATAGCTTCCTATCCATGATGTGTGGGATATACAAATATGGCTCTCAAATAAACCAAACATGCAAAGACATCACAAGGTACACCATGAAATGAAAGATTCAAGAATAAGAGCAAGAGTGCAAATGTCTAAGATTTCCAAAGGATGCAATGCAAGTATGCAACTAGAAATGCAAATGAAAAGATAAACTAATAATGTGGAATGCAAGCTAAACTATGAAAATGAAAGAGAATCTAAACTAGAATGAGATTACAAAATCCCTATTTAGACTATATGCTTTAAGCTAAGAGTATGAAAATAAAGCTCAACTAGAATGTCATGAAGCTACTATTCAATGAAAGAAAACTAAATGAAGCTAAGCTAAAAGAATGAGACAAGAAGCAAGAAGTTCTTCAATCCTACAGCATAATGGTAGCAAAAGAGTGGATGTAAGAATTAGACAAGAAGATAGAAGTTCTCCACCTCCTTTTTAAAGGAAAATGGATGATTGAGATCAAATTCAGGGGACTCATGATCATGGGTGGAGATTCATTCAAAGATGAGTGGATGGGTCCATTTATGATTATTTTATTCAAAATGGAGGATTCAATTTGAATATTAAATTGAGACTTTGAATATTAAAATGACCACTTTGAATATTAAAATATTAAAGTAAGCATTTTGAATATTAAAATGAGCATTTTGATTTTAAAAATTCATTATGGATCCACTTTTAATATAAATGAATATAAGGGTTTGGTTTTTTCACTTTGCTAGGGTTTCTTGCTTCATGCAAACTTCCATTTTTTTTGTGTACAACTCTTCGTCTAAGCTTTCCTCCTGTAGGCACCACTTGTCAAACTACAATTACTGCAGGAGCTTTTAGGTTAGGATATAATGGCTCCGGCCAACGATGAACTAATTGTTTATGGTTCTCTCACTACTACTTTGGAAGGCCATAGCAACACCTCTGAACAAACGCAAATGCAAGTTTGTCCTGAAGGTCTTTCACAAGGTAATCCTGATATTATCCTTCCTTTACAAGAATTTGATGATGCTTGTGACTGGTTACAACACCATACCTTGATAGGTTATTTTTTTGGTAGGACTCCTCCTGAAGCTATGCTCCGAGACTAGGTTAACAAATGTTGGACTCCTCATGGAGTCTACCTTAATGCTATGCAAAACCTTACCAAAGGTTTTTTTGTTTATTTTGCTTCGCTAACCCATTGCAAGTAGACACGATCTTTAACAAATAACCTTGGTCTGTGTGTTCCTCTCTGCTTGTTTTCTAAAAATGGTCCCGAGACTTCATAGTCTCAGATGATAAAAAGCTTAGGGTTCTTGTCTGGGTCAAGTTTCTAGGTCTTCCCTTGCCATGTTGGCCTTTCATTGAGTCCATTTCCAAAACCCTTGGAAAAGTTGTCACCAAGGAGCCTGAGAAATTTTTTAATGCTCGTCCACAGCGACGTGTTTGCATCGAAGTTGATCTTTCCAAGGATCTCAAGGATTCTATGGAAATCTAGATTGGAGATCAAACCTTCTCCTAAAAGGTGCTTTACTTGAATTTACCCAACACCTATTATAGTTGCAAGTCTATGGAACACAATATCAAGGATTGCCCTCTGGCTATGCCTAGGGTCAAATCCATGCCTAAAGAAGCGCATGCCAAACAGGCCGAAGGAAAGAAGGAAGAATGGGTTACTATTGGGTGCAAGGGAAAGGGTCCCTTAAATCCCTTGTCCCCCAAGCTGTCTTATGTAGCGATCACCATGGTGCCTCCTATTCCCATAGGAGCATCTACACTAGCTAGCATGGGGCCACATGCGGCTCCCATAGCACCTATTATGGGGGTTTCACAGGTTCCAAACCTTGCTAGTACATGGGGGATTAAGGCGATCGCCAAGGTTTCTGCCTTGGCTGGGGTTCATGCTCCTATTGTAGTTTCTTCCATCATGCCATCAGCAACAAGGCATTCTTGCAGTCCTCCTAGACATGCAAAGAAACTAGAGGTGAAATGGTAGGCTGTTAGGTCAGACGATTTCCCGTTTGACTTCCACCAGGTTTCTACCTTCTTGTAGAATTGCTACTCCTCTCTTGAGGACAAGGATGATATGGAAGAATTCTCATGAACTTCCTCTCCTGGAATGTTTGAGGTCTTTCTGACCTCTCCAAAAAATTCTATGTCCGAGACACCCGTCATAGACTTGGTAATTTAGATTTTCTCTACCTACAAGAAGTTAAGATTTTTGGTTTCATGTTTTCTGGTGCATGCCACGTCATTTGGCAGGATGGCGTTCTATTTTCCTCTCAGCATGAACCTGGCCGAGGTGGTGTAGTTACTCTCTTGTCACCTCACCTTCATTCTGCTATTATTTTGCATAGTTCTGACCCCACACATAGAATTATCTAGCTTTTTCTTTCGATTCATAATCATTCTTTTGGAGTCATTAATGTTTATGCCTCCAATGATATTGTGGAAAGTTCCTAGATGTGGGTTTGGCTAGCTAACAACTTGCCTAGTCATGTGTGGGGACTTTAATATGGTTGAAGTTGCATCTAACAAAGATGGCATTCTGCCCCTTCGATGGATAGCTGGGGAAAGAGAAGCCTGGTACTACATGCAAAATAAATTGGGCCTTTTTGATCCCAATACAAACCACTGCCAGGGTAGTGGGGTCTGGCACACTTGGTCCAACTTTCAAGCTGGCTCTAACCGCAATTTAAAGCGCCTTAATCATGCTATGATCTCTGTGCAATCTTTTTTCTCTTTTTTTGAAGATCGAGATTTTCCTATCATTCCCCTGACAGATGTGACATTATCCGACCACTACCCCATCTATTTTTTCATTTCTTGGCAAACAGTTGTCCCCAAGGTGACCAAGTCTCAGTTCTTCCTTAATATGTCTATAATGCTACATGCTTCCACCATCATGCACATCCAACGTGTCTGGAATTTGGAGCCACGTCCGCCATCCCAACAAGGATGGATTCAATGGTGGAATGATGCCATTACTAGAATTGCACAATTTTTTAGCATCTATGGGCACTAGCAGGCAATTTTTAGGAAACGCTCTTATGAAGCAAATACCCTTACCTTCAAAAAAGCCTCTGAGGCTCTCACCTTCAACCCCTTTGATGTGGATTTGCAAATTAATCTTGTCAAGCTTCACCATGACAAGCAAATTGCTGACAAGTATGCTACTCATGGAGCTCAAATCAAGGCCCATCTCCATTGGTTGGAGGTTGGTGATAAAGCCTCGAAGGAGTTCTTTCAGGCTCTTCAGGCCCATCATACCAATGTTGGGATTAAAAAGATCAAACAGGGAATGGTTGTTCTATCCAGTCTCCCTGACATCCTACAAGCCTTCATTCATCATTATTAGAACATTTTTCTTCACAAGGAAATTTAGTTGCTCAGGAGGAGGCTCTCAGAAAGTGTATCTCTGTTACTCCAAACTGCCTTGCGGTTGGGCAACGTGCTTTCTATGAGCAACTTATTTCCCTTAGAAACCTTAAAGAGGCAGTTAACTCCATGGCAGATCACAAGTCTCCTGGATGTGATGGCTTTCCCTATGAATTTTACAAACACCTTTGGGAACAAATAGGTCCTGACCTACACAAAGTCTATCTCAAAGCATACCATACTAAAAGCTTAGGAGCGATAATAAATAAAGGGAATATCAAATTCATACCTAAAGCTAGTGATCCTGAGGACATATGCAATTGGAGGCCCATTACCCTTCTGAATGTGTCTTATAAGATCATTGCCAAGGCACTCTCCCTCAAAATCAAGCACATGTTGCCTTTAATTGTGTGGTTTGAGAAAATTGGCTTCATCAAGTCTAGATATATTCTTGATAACATCATTTTTGTCTGGGAGGGTATGGAATGGGCTCACAAGTCCAAGCAGGAGGCTATCTTTTTAAAGATTGATTTTGCTAAAGCCTATGATTGCATTGAATGGCCCTTCATCTTGGCCATGCTTCAGGCTCCGGGTTTTGGCCCCAATTTTCCTCAATCCGTGGAGATGCTCTTTGGTGATGCTAACGCTTGCATTACCATCAATAATTTGCAATCTAAGGCTTTTGTACTTTTTCGTTCAATCAGGCAAGGTTGCCCTCTAGCTCCAGCACTTTATGTCCCAGTTGTGAAGGTTTTGGCTATATGTTAGCTCATTCTATGTCTTCAGGACTGGTTCGTGGCATTTCCTTGCCTAATTCTTCCTCCTAGTTAGTCAATGGTCATTTCACTGATGATTCCTTTCTTACGCTTCTTGAGGATGAAGAAAATATCAAAAAAGCTTTAAATTGTCTGGAACCTTTTGTCAAGCCTCTAGCTCTACCATACAATAGCATAAAATGCTCTGTTACCGCCAGTCTTTTTTGCCAGCTCCACCTTGGCTTAGCCAGTTCCAATGGAAATGGGTTACTCATGGGGAAATCTTCTACTTTCTTGGCATTCCCTTTGCCTTCCAGGCCTCTCCTGTGGAGCTTTGGAATGTTGTGCTTGCCAAGATTAGCAAAAAGATTGACTATTGGATCACCAAGCCACTTTCTCTTACTAGTAAATTCCAAATTTGTTCTAAAATTTTGGCCACCACCCATGTCTACTATTCTTCCTATTGGGCGCCATCGATAGCTTCATATCTCAAGCTGGAACATTTTCTTAGAGATTTTCTTTGGGCTTCTAGTTCTGACCATCATGGTTTTCACAGAGTTGCTTGGGATTTTTGTTGTCTCCCAAGGGAGTCTGGTGGTCTTGGCCTACTTTCTACTCAAAAACAAGGCCTTACTCTTTGTGCCAAATGGATTATCTAAGTTATCTCTAGGGATGAAGCCTGGAAGATTCTAGTAAGGCACTGTATTTCTTCTGGCTTCCCTATTAATAGGCCTACATGGAAGGGGATTGGTTTTCATACCCTTCTCATCATGCATGAACCAGTGGCCATTCAGGGCTCATTTATTATTAAGAGTATCTAGACAGCTTGGGAAGCTCTTAAGCCATCGCTTTGTTGGGATGGAGATGAATTTCACAATGGGCTTTCCTTGAATCAACAGAACATTTGGTGGTCTCCCCTGTTTGCTATGTAGGGTACTCCTCTCGCCAAGATTTAAGGTGCTAGTACTTTGCATTTTTCAAACATGGCATCCGCACTCCTAAGGATCTCTTTTCAAGAGTCACCATGAGTTTCAAGTCATGGGAAGATATGCAAGTTTAGTACCGCCTTGTCAGTATGGATCAACAAACTTTTGACCTTCTATTGTCTTCCATCCCTGTGCACCTAGTTCATAAGGTGGAGATTCAGTCTGGTCAGCCTTGGTGGCATGATTGGAAGTGGTATCTTGCCACTCCATTTGCCAATTATAAGCCCAGTATGGGGTACCGATGGCTCTTGCCTCATCTTCTGATGGTTGACATGCTTAACCAGCAGTGGTATTTGTAATATTTTCTCTCTCAATGGAGAAAATATTTTGACACAAGTTGGAGTGCTATTACAGAACCCAAGATTGCCCACTTTGCTTGGTGCCTTGCCTTCCAAGGTCTTCCCCTAGGGCCTTGGCTCAAACACATTGGGGTTCCTGATCCCAGATGCCCCTTCTATGCTCAACCTGAGTCTATTTTGCATATTTTCTAGTTTTGTAAGCATGCTCAAAATTATTGGCACTAGATTCATGATTTTTTCAAGCCTTTCAGGCCCAAACCATTTTCATGACACATGATCCTGTTGGATGATTCCCCCAGAATTCCTTGAAAATTCACTCAAATTTGGCATACATTCAAGATGGAAATTTTTTTTTCTCTATGGAAAGATAGGAATGTTGTTATGTTCACTCATAGCTTTTTGGATGTTAGCATTGTTATGTACACTAAAGCATACATTTGTATCAATGTGATTATGCAAATCCAGGTGCAAGCTAATAAAGTTTCCCTAGAAGTTGCTCACTTACAGGAATTGTTAAATCATTGGGGCAATGCTCCTTGTACCATTACTAGAGTTCCTATAGATGCCTCAGTTGATGCCTCTATGCCTCGTGGTCACCATTCTCGTTGTCACTCCTTAGGCCACCACTCACACACGCTGTGCTCCCAAGTTTCCTGCCATCGCTCTCCCAGTGGTGGTGATGGTGAATGGAGGCGTCACTCTGCTTCCCCACCCCGTAGTGGTTCTGGTTGGTCCCTGGCTCTGCCTCCTGGGCCTCGACAGGCGCATTCTGGGAAATTTCCTTGCCTGGCTTTAGCAATTTCTCCTCCACAGCCTGAGGTTAAGGAAGCGAAGGCTGCCCCTGATCTTGCTACTACTAATGATGGCTGGAGTATTCCTAGTCTGCCCCATAATCCCATTGATATGTGGGGATTTCCTGATAGAGATGCTCCTCCTCCTTTGACTGGCACTACCTTGGCAGCCTGAGGTGGTTTATTCTTTTTTTTTTGATGAATAGTTGTTGTTTCTGGCTGAGGCCATGTTGTTAAGTCCAGCTTCGGCCATGTGAACTCTCTTGCAGGGTGATCTTGTATCCCCTGGCCCCTTTTTTGTGAATTGTATTCTTAGTATATTTTATTAATAAAAAAGGACTATTCATCAAAAAAATATAAATGAATATATGAAATCCACTTTGAATATAAAATGATTATCCTAGAATCCACTTTGAATATAAAATGCTATAAATCTACTTTGAATATAAGTGCATATAAATCTACTTTGAATATAGAATGAATTTATGAACCCACTATGGGTAAAGAATGAATATCCTTGAATCCACTATGAATAAAATATTAATTTCCTTGAACCCATTATGAATAAAATATTTATAATGGAATTAAGGTCCCATTATGAGTAAAATATGAATTTCCACCCATTATGAATAAAATATGAATTTCCACCCATTATGAATAAAAATATGAATTTCCTTAAACTAACTACGAATAAAATATTCATAATGGAATTAAGGTCCCATTTTTAATATAAAATTCATAGTTGAAGATAAATGTCAATTTTCAATTTATTTGAAATTAATATTCATGTGTATTTTACAAATGGGTTGTAATAGTTGATTCAAATTTATTCATTTTATTCATTTTATTCATTTCATTCATTTTAATCATTTTAATCCTCATTGTGATGTAAAATTTTGCATTTAGGATTCTGACCAATTTTGAGTGATTACATTTTCCCCTCTTTGACTAATGTTTGATCGATCTAGGAACATATTACGTTAAAGAATTAAGATAGCAAGCGATAATCGAACAAAGTGTAGAAAGAGATAGTCGATCCTAAATGTACACTTGACAAGCATCAAGACTAAATATTAGGAGAGAGATAGCAAGATTTAGAGCAAATGGAAAGATCAAGCATATGCTCCAAATAATAGAAATATGGAAAAATCATAACTCAAGATGAGTACTAAAAAGTCCAAGCAGATAATAGATAGTAGATAGCCAATAGTTGGTAGCAAACAACTAATAGCAAATAGCATATAGAAAATAGAAAACAACTAGTAGTAAACAACTAAAAGAAAAGCATTTAGAGTGTTCTTGCCCCCTCGGGATTAAAATCAAAGTGAGATAGAGGAGATGAAAAAATGAGTGAGAGTTGATCAAATCCAATTAAACAAAATTCCATGAGGAAAATTTAGAAATGAGATGCCCCAGTTTGACCAAGACAGATGAAGCATGAGAAATAGGCCAAACCAAGAAGAAAGAGGAAATGAAGTGAAATGAAAGATATATATATATATATATATATATATATATATATATATATATATATATATATATATATATGGAAAGAGATGGAAAATGAAGAAGGACAAGAAAGGGTGGTTGCCCTAGCATGAACAATATACCTCAAATGGTCAGCCAATTGCACAAAAGAAAAGAAAAAATGAGCTTTTAACCCACGAATTTAGATTTTGATCCCAAAAATGAATCCAAGATGTCAAAATTAAGTAAAGGTACTAGTAGGTCAAAATAAGAATATTGAAGTGAGATAGTGAGATGACAAGATTAAGAAAGATATGAAGACATGATCGAGAAGAATGAAGAAAAGTAAATGAAATTGACTGATACATCCTAGATAGATTAAAGGAGACTCTTCCAACACTCAAAGATGCAAAAGCTAAAATGAACCTAAGATGCAAGCTAGTATGAAAATGCAAGGTGTACCCATGAGATGCATACATGTTGGTCCTTCATATTAGGTTTTATCATTGAGCATTTGCAATAAGGCCACAAGATGTCAAACAACCCTCACTGATATTGGTATCATGAGAATATGAATATGACATTAGTCAAAGTTTTGTTGGAATGAGATGTAAGCATTAAGGCATAAGAAGCTAGAATGACCAAAACACCTATTTTGTTTGATTTAGTAAGTGAACATAAGCATCAGAGCATAAATTCTAGGATGACCGAAATGTTTCTTGCATACAAGCACACCAAACACACAAGAGGCTATTCTCATGCTAAGTAATATGAAAGTATTTTTTCCACAATGACCCTTGTGTTCACAACTTGAGACAAAAATTTTCTAAGTATACTCTCAATGACCCATACATTCACTTCAGAGGATGAGTACCAATATTTACCATACCATTGGGAATTCACTCAAACATACAAGGACATGAACCAACCTCACTAAAGCGTTCATTTAAACTGAGTCAAGGTACACACGACCATCCAACATGAGATAGAGGCTCTTACAGTAGACACCCCTTTTATATGGTTTCTTCTGATCATTGGAACTAAACCATCAAGAAAAAAATAAAGAAAATACCATGCCTCTTAATCCTTGCTTGTCTAGTTAGATTAGACATCCTCAAGTTTCTCAGAGGGGAATGATAAATAGAAAGAAAAATACATAAAGAAAATCTTATCATTGCTCAAACAGTTTCATCATTTTCAATTTAGTTTTAGTTTTGGTGGATTGATGTCTAGGGTTGATGTTCAAAACATGTGTGTAATAAATCTCTTTAGTAGTAGGACAATATTAGAAAGACTCACTTAGAAAAAATGGTGACTGATGTGAGAGAGAAATCTTTGTTGAGAAGAATCTCGGTAAGATACTAAGTGACAATAGATAGACACAGCTAGAACAACTGGTGACTAACATGAAAGAGATCTTCTAGAAATATTAGGATGTTGCCCTCTAGACTTATGACAAGATTTAATCCATGTAGACATCGAGAAGAGTCTTGAAGGTAATTGAGATCATATGCATGAGCAAAATTAGCAAACTAAAATAGGAATACAACTATATAGGAGCCAGAAGATGCGTTGTGGGGTGTAATATTTGAAACAAGAGGTGCATGTTTACTAGGTTTTAACCATATGGGAAGTGTCTTTGGAAGGAACCATATTGCATTGTTGTTGTCAAAAATGGTTCGTGTTTGATGTGTTTTTCATAAAATGTCAGTTTTGTGTGGATGACAGACATGAGCGCATCTTAGAAGTAGCTTTAGGAAGACAATATTGTGGCAAAACTGTCAAAGGGTATTGCATGTGATGTGCTGGCAAGCTAGAATTGGTTGTGGTACAATAAAAAATTCAGATTAAAATTTGAATATGTTTGGCATAAAAATTTTTTTATGAAAATTCATTAAACAATTATTTAGAAAATTAATTTATGATCAGAAAACTCTAAAATTTTATCTATGATCTTCTAAAATTATCCCAATCCTACAATAAAAATTCTAGATTAAAATAATGTAAATCAAAAGATTAGAGTATGAGGCCTTTTTGGGCATTCCTTTTGCTATGGCCCCATCTCTTAAAGATACGTGGAACTGGATCTATGGCTTCAAGGCATTTCCCTAGCTTCCAAGTGGGCCATTAAGGCCTTAAATGGTAATCAGCCTTGGAAGGTGCTGATTAGAAATAACATCTCAAGGGCCAAGATTAAAAAAGGTAAACATTGGACTAAGGTTCCAATCATTGATAAATTCATGGGAGGGTTTGAAGTTAAAGTTGCAGGTTCTACTATTTTTCAATCTCTGAGGAAGACTTGGAGTTAGGTCAGATATATGTTATGTTCTAGGGAGGCAGTTGGCAAGAACCCTTGGTATACTATTATGGATAAATCTTTGTGGTGGGAGATCACCCTCAATAATAAACCCTTGTCTTTAACACAATATTGCTCGGCTAGAGCCTACAAGGGAAATGATATATCTTTGTTGTAGGATATTATGATGGAGAATCAATTGGGATCTTGGGAAGCTCTTAAAACCAAGTATTAGCTTCATTGTTCTCAAAAGAAGACTTGTACTTTAATCTTCAAAGTTGTTGGTAATTACTTTCTTGGCAATATTTTTAACTCTAGATAATATATTGATCAGGTTAAGTGGAATGATGATAAATTATTGAGAGAAACTACTTGCAAGCATATTTATAATTCATTGAACTATGATATGTTTATCATCAGTATAATCAATCAAGTTTGGGCTTTTGACTAGTCATGCACTAAATGAATATTTATCTTTGATTTATTTTGGCACTCTTGTGTGAAACCCATAAAGGTTTGCTTTAAATGGACCTCCTCCAAAAGCTTGTTGTTGGTCATTTTCTTTCTCCTGTGATAAAACAACCTATCGTATGCTCCTTGTGTAATTGTCTAGAGTCTTTTGAACATCTTTTCTTTGAATGCAATTTTTCTTGTAAAATTTGGTCTATGTTTTTTGGTAACCCTATTAAGTGGAATCACAAACCTAGTTTGTCTTGGCATGAGATCCTTGCCGGTTGTATTGATAAATTTGGTTCCAAGCTTAGTGATTTTTTTCCTCTTAATAATGAATTTTTTTGGTTCATCTAGAAGCAAAGGAATGAGGAAATCATTTAGCATAGACAAAAAACCTTAATAGGTTTTATATGAATCTCACCCTCTCTTAGATAATGTCTCAGGTTATTTTTGTATTGGAGGTGCCAAGAGAAAGGTTCATGTCACTTCTCAAGGAAGGCAACATGTTCATCTTCAAAGAGGATATTAAACTATCCAATTTTGTGGCCACAACATTTGATACTAGTTTCCTCAATGATAGTGCTCAATAGAACTTAGTTCTTTAGAATGTGGAAAGTGACAACAATAATCAAGACACTCAAGCTAATCCTACAGATCTAATCATGAGCACTCATGCAGATGAAACCAACAGTGTCCAAGAAGAGCCTTTTTTCTATGGAGATGGATGAAATAATCTCATATAGAAGAGTAGCCATAATGATGTTTGGAACTAGTTTCTATGGTGTTTATAGTTAATATATTTGGTTTATATGTAGATAATGTATATCTGTGAAACATGTAACTAGTTTATCTCCAGTCTGATGATAATTTCAGACTGAACTTCTTGACATATTTAGTGATGTTTTTGTTGGTTTTGCTCCTATAAACAAGTTGATATACTATCTCTAATAGAAAAAAAAATGTGAAGATATTATCATTCATTTGGATTATTTCTATTTTATTCATTGAAGTATACAAAGATATTATTTTAATTAGAATGAGATTTATTTTGGGCAATTATAATGTTTTGCAATTTTAATTCTTTCTTCTATTAATACATATCTTTTTTACCTTAAAAAAATAAGTTTTAGGTTTTATACAATTAATTTTATCTATTCTGCTATTATTTTATACATTACTATTATTTATTTTAATTTTCAAGTTGATTAACAAAAAAGATGAAGTTTAAAACAACAACATACCTTTTATATTGATGAAATTTTTATGGAGGTTTTTTAAATTAATTAAATACACAATTTTATGGTTTTTATGACAATAAGAATATTAAAAAATTATTTATTTAATTTTTAATATAAAAAGTAATCTTAACTTTAGTAGACAAAGTTTGTTTAAATTACTTTTTAGTATTTTTTACTAAGTATAACGTGACCACTTTATATCCAGTATGACAATGTACTCTTTCATAGCATAACATAGTCACACTTTGTTAACAAAAAAACATGGTCACATTTAGGCTTGGTAATAGGCAAGTTAAACTACCCAAAGTCTTGGGGTGCTTTTCCCCCTCCATTTTCATTGCTTTAGACATTTTTTCATCTTCTGAGATCAATTCTTGTCTTTGACTTCATCAAGTTTTCAATTGGTGAAGTGGGTATCTCTAACATTACCACCATAATCTCACACATTTTCTAACCTTTCTAACCATATGATTTTTTTAATTTATGGAAAATATACTACATAATATTTTCTACACTTGATTTTATACACTTAAAAAAAAGTGTTGATTTTAGATTATTTTGATGCAAGTTATGCCAGCACACTACACAACTTCTATATCTCACTCTTACATACCATCCTACCAAAGGGTTTTTCAAAATACTAAATATAGCTATGCTATATTTTTTAGCAAAAAAATAGGAACATTTTTTTGTACGCATGGGATCTAACCCTCTTAATCTTATCCATTTTTAAAAAACCTTAGTATTATAGAAACTAGATTTAGAGTACTACAATTTGTATGTTTTACACATTTTCTCATTTTGAGTGCATGACCCTCAAATGGCTCTTCCAAGATCAAGTTTACTTGATTTTAGAAGAAGAAAAAAAGGTGTCCACTTATACCCCCCTTTTTGCACACCATCTTGGTGCACTTACCCTAAGCATGGTTGGAGGGTTGTTGAAGATAGAAAGAAATGGAGCCTTATTTGGAAACATAAGTATCTCTTAGATTTTATTTCTCCTCCTCCTATTCTTAATGCATCTTCTATATGAAAGTTTGTTCAAGATCCTAAGGACATCATAGCTATGGGCGAGATATGAAATGTGGGGAGTGGTAGTATTATGAAGTTTTGTGAAGATTGTTGGTTTTTGTATGATCCACTAAACTATGTCTTTGGTAATCAATGTTTCATTAAAAATTGCGAACACTCTTTTGGTAATTTGCTAGAGACTATTGGAGGAATGGTAGCTGGGTGAATTTGACTTGTGTTGATAAGAGTTTGGCTACAATTCAGAAGACTGTTAACTCTATTACCATCAGGGATGATCATCAAGTTTCTATAATTTGGGCACTTCGTCCCAGTGGAAAATTCAAGGTTTCTTTTTTTTCCCCTTTCTAAGGGTGATAATTCTTCTCCTATTTGGGTGAAAGCCTAGATTAAAGGGGTACTCCAAAAATTGAATTATTTTTCTAGATTGCCTTGCAAAAAAAGATTTTGACTATTGATAACTTGAACAAAAGGGGATTTCAGCTCATAAATATGTGTTTTCTTTGTAAAATAGATAGTAAATATGTGAACCACTTGTTTCTCCATTACCATTATAGCCAATATCTTTGGAAGATTATTTTAGAGTTATGGCCCTTATCTTGGGTTCAGAGAACTAATCTAATCAACTATTTTTCTCATTGGAAATGTCATGTTAGGTGTCCTGTAGCTAAAAATGTGTGGTATCTCTCTCTTCCTCATCTTTGTTGGGGCCTATGGATAGAGATGAATAATACGGTATTTAGAAATCTTGAAGCTCCTCCTTGGGTGGTTAGTAGAAAAACCTTCACTACGATTAAGAATTATCATTTTTTGTTTACAAGGGAGTTAGTAGTCATTTTGATATAATTTTTCCTTATATGAGTTAAAAGTTCTGCTTAATTCATCAAGTAGGGAAGGAGTTGTGTGGATTTCTCCTCTAACTGACTAGATAAATGCTATTTTTTTATGGGACGACTCAAGAAAATCCTAGAAAAGATGGTTGTGTAGGGTTCTTAGAGATTTTTATGGTAGATTTATTGGTTGTGATGTGAATATCAGGATTTAACTGTGTGATTTTGAGTCAAACTCGATGACCCATGTTTCATGAGTAGTGATTCAACATGAATCCATCTCTAATGAGAATAAATGGAACACTTAGCACTCATTGGATCTAGGTGATGCTCACAGGGGTGAAGCACCGGGACTTCCCAGAAGGTCACCCATCCCAATACTACTCTAGCCTGAGCGCGCTTAACTATGGAGTTTCCTCCACAGTTAAACCCAAAGCTTGCAACCCCATTTGCAAAACCTTCACCAAGTGTTGTGCCTTATGAACCATTCATTAGAAAGCCCCTTAAGCTCATCAATTGATAAGTAGGAGATGATTTCCACAGCTAGTCAAATTGTGATGTGAATATCAGGATTTAACTGTGTGATTTTGAGTCAAACTCGATGACCCATGTTTCATGAGTAGTGATTCAACATGAATCCATCTCTCATGAGAATAAATGGAACACTTAGCACTCATTGGATCTAGGTAATGCTCTAGGGGTGATGCTCATTGTATTAGTGCTTTTGTGGTGTCTTTGGGTGAAATAACTAATCATTTGGCTGCAGTGTCTAGAGCCCTTTATATAGTTAAATTGGTAGTCAAATTAGGCTATAATAACCTTTCACTGGAAGGAGATTCACTTAACATTATTAATATTTTGAATAATGAAAATATAGCCTCATGGACTTTTGAGTCAATCATATACGAGATTAAGGTAACTTTAAGAAATTTCAAAAAAGTTTACTTTTTCCAAAATTTTATGAAAACTAATAAAATGGTGGACTAGCTTGCCAACTTGGCAATCAGGTTGGATGACATAATCATGTGGACGGATGGAGCATGTCTTAATCTGACTCTTAAGGACATTATCAATTTTGACATGAAAATGGCTATCGTTAGAAGGATTTTGTGAAGACTATTTACCATTTATGATGAGCCTCGATAATAATGATATTACATGTCTTGACGAGATTATGTATTAGGTCACATTACTATTTTCATCTTATATGAGCAACAAGATTATTTGAATATTATCTGTATTATGTATAGTACTGCATTCTTCAAACTTATCTTAGAAGATTTATGTTTCCTTTATGTGAATCTTAGCATGGGTGGTAAGCCGAAGAAGCAATAGCTTAATAGTTGCAGACTTTGGAAGGAGAAGGGGAGGGTGTGGGAAGTTTTTCAGAAAGGTAAAGTTACTCGCTACTTAGAAAGGCTTCATGGATTTAAATCCTATGTCACAAAGGATTTTTAAAGTCCTCAAATGTGGACAAGGTTTTGTTGTATGGGGTTAGAGTGACTATAAGTGTTGATTTTATAGCTAATATCACCAGGCTACCAAATACTGGGATTACTTTTTTCAAGCAATGGAAATTTTCTATAGTTGTTGTCAAGAAATTTCCAAAAACTAAGGGGAGGAAAAACTTATGACAATATAGGAATATTACAAAATTAATTAGATAAAGGGTATATGGCAAAAGGTGTTGACCTACATTATGGATTATTTCATGCTAGATGGCATTGCTCAAGCGTACATAATTATCACTTCTCTCTCCTTAATCCTTTTTTTTAATAAGAAAAGGATTTCTTTTCTATTTTTCCTTGTGAATTATCTACTTCCTAGCCTTAATGTGTACCGTAGAAAGCCTTAAAGGAATAGTTTGCATGAAGGCCTTATTTTTCTTATTGTTGAGTTTTGTAGGATTGTTAGAATGTTTAGAATAATTGAGAAGGGGGGTGAATCAGTTATCCAAGGTCCAAATGTACCAAATCAACAATTAAATAGTTCAACTACTTCATATCTAAGCATTCATTAGCTCAACCTCTATAGTAGATTATCAATAACATCAACTAGCAGTCCACTATCCTAATAATAATAGACTTGCAAAATGTAAAACATTAATACTAAATCATCACAAATAACATCCACACAAGTTGACACTAGGATTTAACGTGGAAACCCAATTTGGAAAAACCACAAGTAACATGTCACCAATTTTTTAATCTTTTGAAGTGAGCTCTGTTAGGAGCCAACCCTGTTAAAGGTTACAAAACACACTATTAAATGTGACCTTTTTAAAGGATTTAATCACTCTATTAAAAGTGACCTTGTTAGAGGACTTTTAGAACATTCCATTAGAATGCCACCTTGATTAAAGGATTTCAATACTGATACAATAGTTAGAAAGTAACAATAGGTTTTGATCTGGCTAATACAAGTCACTTTGCAAATACATATCACAATTTAGCTCACATTTTGATCCACTGACTGGCCTCCATTGTCATATTTTTCTCTGATCAGCTTGGAAATCCTTCAAGCAATGACTCTTCTGTAGGGCCCATTTTTTGTTGCACCAAAAGCCATGACTGTTAGTGAACATGAAACACCACATAATTAACCACCTGTGGGCAGGGGAGCGTATCGTAGCACCCAAAAATCTCCCCCTCGACCCACATACCAGGTGCTTATGCAGGTCGGGAAGGCACCGGGGAGATTTGAACCCATGACCAGGCCAAAACCAGGCTCTGATACCAATTGTAGGGCCCATTTTCCATTGCACCAAAAGCCATGATTGTTAGTGAACATGGAACACCACATAATTGACCACTTGTGGGCAGGGGAGTGAATTGCATCACCCAACATCTTCACCACTTCACAACTTTTCTCAACCTCCTACTCAAATTTTCCAATCAATAGCATCAAAAACTACTCCAACCACATTAGGTTAGCCCTCATACCTTCTTAAATAGGTAATTATGATCTTTTTCCACTTAGACATCACTGTAGATCTTAGGGTTAGGTCAGATTTCATCAAATGCTTCCATCATTTAGTCTCCTCTTTTCTCCTCTAGAAACTTCTCTAAACTTCTCCTTGAATCCTTCCATAGAAACACACAAAAATAATTTTCATTAATTTAAATGATCCATCTCATCACTCCTTATCTTCAACATTCTTTATATATCCCAAGAAATCAATCCTGTAGTTGGAAATCATGATTTCTTCATAAATTGTCAAATGTCATCCCTCGGCCAACACTATATTCTCACACTCAATCATCACTGGGCTACTCAATTGCTACTAACATTTCTATTTGGCACATATACTAACAATTGATTAAAATTGATGCTCGATCGACACTACTTCTGCTCAACACATACTAGCACTCGATTGACACTAGCATCACTCAACATATACTTCAAGTTCCTTAATCTTGTGCTCCTTTTCTTGGTCAAGCCTATGCATTTTAATAATTCTTTAATCACTTCTTCAAGGCTTCAATTCAACTTTCTTCTTTACTTGTAGCATGATTAAACAATTACTTTATCTTGTCAAAGTCTAACTAATCAAGTGCCCATTGTAGTTTCCTCGTAACTAAACTTTTCCTCTAAGTGTTTTTGTTATGTCTTCTCTCAAATCCTCTTCATCTATCATCTAGATATAACACTCAAATTAGATAGAAAAATATCTTACCAATAAGGTTTGACATCAATGTTAACATAACAATTATTCTAATTGTAGTTTGCAACAATCTCCCTCTTTCACATTGATGGCAAAACCTCTAGATACAATAAAATCCAAAAAATTCTACTACTTCGAGCATAGAGCTATCCAACAATATCTCTCTTTTAGTTTCATTCTAATTATCATCCATGTAGCTCACATAAGACCATATTAGATCATGAAATATGAACTCCCTCTTTGATTTGCATCTTTCTTGTTTTAGAAACTAAATTCTATTGCTCCCTCTTTCATCTATGACTTCTCTTCATTGATCACTTGATGTACTCTCCCTTTATATGGTAGCTCAATCTCTCCCTCTTTCTAAAAAATTTCAAAAACATTTTATCTATCTAATACATCTTGATCATGTAGATATCCTTATGTCAGTACTGAATTCATCATTTGTCATCTTCCTTCACTACTTTAGGAAACTCCTAAAGTAGGGTTGTTTGCATCAACTTGTAAGATATTCTAATCAACACATTTGATGTAGAGTTCCATCTCAGCTTAAGTAGCCTCTTCTAGGGGAATCACCCCTAATTTGCCTCTTAGATACTCATGAGCATATTTTAGTATTGCCTTAGTGAAAATGTCAACTATTCTCTCCTTAGAGTTCACATACTCCAATCTCACTTCTTTGTCTTGAACTAACTCTCTGAAGTAATGATACTTGATAGCAATATGCTTTGTCTTTGTGTGCACCATAGGATTATTTGATATGTTTATAGCATTTGTGTTGTCACAATAGATAACAACTGGATCAATGTTCTCTTCCTTCATCCCTTTCAACAATTTCTTGATCCACATGATGTTTAAATAATTCACTATTGCTGCCATATTCAACTTCACCTATTGATTAAGAAATGTAGTTTCTTTCTTGTCCATGAAACTAGTCTCTTTCCTAGAAAGAAAGCTCCTCCACTAGTACTCTTTATGTCATCAACATTTCCTGCCCAATCAACATATTTGTACACTTTCAATTCAAACTTGTCATTCTTCTTGTAATACAAGCCATAGTCCTATGTTCTTTTTAGATACCTTAGTATTCTTTTTATTGCCATCATGTGATTCCCCTTACAACTTAAAAAACATCTTGCAACATTCTCAATTGCCAATGCAATATCAGGTTTGTTGTAAACAACATATTGTAACTTTCCAATAATCGATCTATACAATGTCTCGTTCACATCAGTAGAATCATCATTTTTAGATATTTTATGTCTTGTAGCCATGGGTGTACTAACTGATCTTGAATCTTCCATTCCAAAGGTTTTCAATATATCCTTAATGTATTTACTTTTATTGATGATGGTTGTTATCTATTGATTATTATTCTTGGACATGTGGCCTTTGACTTAAGCTGGATATCTTCATTGACTTTATCTTGATTTTTGATACTTGATTTTTACTTGGTATTTGTATGTTGACTTGGTCTGTGGTGTTAGTATTGGAATGAGTGTCCTTTTGATTTTGATTATCTCTTCTTCTTAAGTAGTTTATGTTACCCTTGAGATAGATTTGACTATCAAGATTCCTTGCTTAGGATTATTTTATGACTTGATTATGTGTGTGTGGATCATACATTATCTCTCCTACATGGTGGGAGTGGAAGCTTGACTAGATGACCACACAATCAGGAGGTAGTGCTTACTTACCATTTGGGTCTCCCTAAGATTTGTGGATGTTGGTTGCTCATTGGTGTAGTTGTATCATTTATCATTCTTATTCTTATCTTGAGGATTTCTATTCATTTGATGTATTTATGTATCATGTATCTTGTATTTATTGTACTTGTATTTATTATTGCATAACCTGTGGCATGTGCAATGGATGTTATTCATTGGATGTATTTTCATTGTATTAGTTGTACTTATATATTTTCTTATGAGTTAATGTATCTATTATTTGCTTATGATTCATGAGCATGTATTAAAGACTTAAACTATTTAATATAACTTCTTCAATGTGACTCAATGTGAAGGAAACCTTGAGGAATGGAAAATTGTATTTGTAGTTGCTAATGTTTACTTGATGTGTAGGTGTATGTTTATATTGTTTCCACATTGTTATCTTAATATTGTTTAATTTTTATTTATTTTTAAATAGTTCAGTAAACATTGTAACATGTTAGGTTTTTTTCTTTGGGGTTCCCGAGCGGGGCATTACATCTGGTATCAGAGCCTGAGTTTCAACATTGGAAACTCTTGGCATATTGTGCACCATCAGTTAACAAGTAATTAAACTTTCAACAAGATTAAACAAGACTTATCAATAGAAAATATAAACAACAAAATTAGAAACAATAGAACTATGAACAATAAAACTTGGATTCATAACACTTGGTGTTTCAAAATCTATTTTGTACTATATATTTCATCTTTTTATCTTATTAGTGATAGTCAGCTTCTAGGAGTAAGCCTATTTTAAGGGGAGGAGAATGTAATACCCCTCCTTTTCTATCGTTGTAGACTTAATTGTTAAATTTCTATATGGCTCGTCTATATATGTGTTAGCCCTAATTTGATATTTGAAATGCAATACTTTGATATATTGAGTAATTGATTATTTTGGATTGTAACAATTTCTTACTTGTAGCGGTGATGATTTAATTGCTCTTAGTTAGTTAATGAAATTACTTTTATGATGATGTCATATAGTGTGTCTTAAAAATATGTTTATTATGTCCTTATGATGATGAGATATTCATGTTAGAATATTATGTTATTTATATTTAGGATTTACTATTATACTTACCACATACTTGCATGCACGTATGGTGTGTGTGTGTGTGTGTGTGTGTTTTACATTTATGTTTGATGTGTCTGCAATGTTTGAGGGAGGAAGTCGTAGTCACCTACTAGTTGGGATCTACACAATGTACCACTCTTCGCCATTTTCTATTTAGCTTAGATATATATGCACATATACATGCTCGTATTTCATACAGATTTGCAGGTACCAAGCATAGACTTCCCTGAATTACTAGGATGAGTGTGCCCTATCACAATAACCCAATGGTAAGAATGGGGAGATAATGTTCAGGGCCAATCCCAGCCATAGCCTAATTACTTATCCTAAGAAGGAGGACATGTATTTGAATTTACACTATTTTTAAACCCATGAGTTTATTTTTGTCCATGTTGTTTACTTTTGAGCTTTGGTAAGTTTTGGTAATGTTGTTTTTATGTGGATTTGACTATGTGATTTATTTAGTATATGATTTAATTATAATATTTGAGTTAATCATATAATATTGAGAATTATTAAATATTATTTGATTAAAAAGAAAATATTAAAGTGTGAGAATATTTAATTAATTAAAAACTAATTAAATATGTGCTTTAATTTAAAAGACTTAATTTAGAAATTAGATAAAGAGAAAAATAAATATAATGATATTTAATTAATTTAAAATTAATTAAATATGTACTTCAGTTTAAAAGATTTAATTTAAAAGTATAGTTTAAGAAAAAATTATTTATTTTTATCGATAAGTGACAAAGGCCTTTTTATTATATTCAAAAACAAAATAACTTTACAATGGTTCTCTATTCAAATGAGCACTGGTAGGAAAGAATGAAGAAGAAAGCCTCTAGTCTCACCTAGGACTTTCGTCCTATACAAATTACACTTTAAAAGGGGCATACCCCTATTCATTTACAAAATGATTGATACATTGCAACTTAGTAATTACAATTTTTTGAGATTTTTAAGAGAATTCTTTAGTTCCTCAGGAGAGAAGCCAAGATGATCGATTTTGCCTTCCTTTCCCTACTAATATGTTTTTGAAACTTAAATGAGATGTTAGTAATATCATAGAAAGACAAAATTTCATAGCTTAGTTCCATTGATTTTTGGATTTCTAATCCTGATTAAATGTTTATAGTCCTTTTTATTTTAGTTTTCAATGTTTGATTTAAATATTGTTCATACTACAAATTTAAGATTAAGATCTAAAAGACAAGGTTAGAGATCAAAACCCTTCAAACAATAAAATTAGAGGACATGTTTTAAACAACTTATAATACTATTAACACAGGATCAAAGAATAAGTCTCCAAATGAGATACATGGATCCTCTAAAATAATCCAACCTTGAATTGCAAGGAATGACAGATCTGTCTACTTTTAACAAATAACACCAAACACAAACTAGATTAGGATCTTGCCTGACAATCACTCAAAAGGCCCTGATCGGTGTTAGAACAAGGGAAAGGGAGAAAAAAACCCCAAAAAAGATAAAACAAAAAATGTCAAAAAAACTCTAATTTACAATTACCAGATTGTTCCAAACATGGCAAAATGGGAACAAAGATATGCATCAACCAAATATAATTTAAGAAGTTGGATAAAAAAAGAATTAAAAAATTAAAAGATTAAAGATTTGATATTACTTTATTATAATTATTTAATTAATAATAATTAAATTAGAGTTGCATTTAATAATGAGCTTTAATTATTATTAATTTAAATAATAAACTACACTTTAAATAGTGCTTGCACTAATTAATAAAGTGGAGGAAAAGAAAATATAAGAATATTTTAATTAAAAGGTTCTTTAAGTGTGCATGAAAAGATTAAATAATTAACGTAATTATTATTTAATAAAGTTAGTGACTTTTGATATATTGGAGTAAAGAAACCCTAGCTAGGGTTATGGTTCTTTATTAGGGGATTGGTAGTTCATTTAAGGGACACACATATTTTGGGAGCAAAATTCAAAATTGGATCAAAAGAATTGTGGAAAGTTTAGGAGGGTTTGGATTTGCATTCATTCACAGATTTGAGTTGTGGTTTTGAGGTAGGGTTTAAAAACCCATTGTAGAATTTATTGAAAGATCTATCTACTTCATGTCTTCCTGAGTGCTTGCATAATGCTTATTAATTTACTATATTGATTTTAGATAAAGAATTATGTTGTAGATTTTGAAAAGGAAAACTTATTAATCAAGAAAAATTGACAGTGAAAAAATTGTAGAAAATTATTTTGATTGTATTCTTTTAAAACCCTTTCTAATATAAGTAACATTTGATTACAAAAAATTAGAAGAAAATAAATTAAACAAATAAGGTTTCAACTTTAAAGTTGCCATTAGAACCATGTGATTACCATGAATTTTCTAAATAAAGATAAATATTATTCTTGCATCTAAAATAAATAAATTACAAAATTTATTGGAAAAATAAAAGATTAATTAAGAGGAAAGCATGATGTAGCTAAATTGATGCATGCACATGAAAACAAATATACTAAATATAGAAAATTAAGTATATTATGGTTGCATGATTTGAGAGATCAAAGGAATGCAAAAATAGTGATTGCATATTTATTTTTAATTTATTAAAATAATTTAATTTTCTATTTTTTTGTTTTTTAACTTTTTTTATGATTAATTATTTGTTTTAGAAATAAAAATAAAAATAAAAATATTTTTTTTGAAAAATAAATAAATTATTATTTATTAATTTCAAAAATTAAATAAATATTATTCATTTAGTTATAAAGTGAATGTTAATATTAGTGATTCTATAAGTCTAGTTAAACTCTTAGTTCCATATAAATATTTTATAGTTATAAATGCAAGAGAGAAGTTAATAAATAAATATTTATAATTTTATTCTATTTTAAGAGAAGTTGTGGTGGAGTTCACTTTGTAATATTCTAGTTAATAACTATTTTTTTTATTAAAAAAATTGATCGATAAATGACCAAGGCCATGATAATAGATTATTAATAATGAAAATAATTACAATAGCATTCCACCATTCAAACGGGCACTGGTAGGAAAGAACAGGGAAAGAAAACCTCCAGTCTAGCCTAGGACCAAGGTCCTTTATTATTACAACATAAAAGAGGCATACCCAGATAGAATATCCTAATTATACATTACAATGTAAATATCTATTTTGAGTAAAAATATAAAGTACATAGCTCTTTGAAGCCACCAAAGCCTCTTGGCAAGGATTCCAATACTTTCTTTTCATTCATGCGTAGAGACCAAATATGATTATCCCTATCTAGCTATCTTCCAATCAAACTAGTTAATAAAAAATATTACAAAATCTAAGATAAAAGTCTATCTAATACTAAATTAATATTGTTAAAATCCTAATAATAAATAAAGTAGATGAAGACATCAATAGATGCATTTACTTTCTCCTAAACATATCGAGATAATAATAAGAATTAAGCCTACCCAAAGAAGCACAATAAAGGAGAATATTAACCTACTTGTGTTTTCTTAAATAGAAATCAGAAAAACTACTTGAACTAAATATAGATTTAAGATTCGAATGCTAAATTCCATCAAGAACAGCTATAACTTCTAACAAAATCAATCTATCTAAGAGTCTACTAGTCTACCCACCAATAGGAACACCAAATTAAAAGGGGGGGCTCGTAGCCACCACCCAATTCCTTCTTTCCATACTCAGACTAGCACCAAAAAACTGCATACCAAACATTAAGATACCAACAAAGAGAGATGCCTTACTAAATATAATAAATCTTTTGCATCATAAGCAAAGAGTATATGCAGGATTAATTACAAAGATATAGGAACACAAATAGAAGACCATATCATGAGGACAGAGACAAATCTACAGAGTACCAATTAATAAAGGGCACTACTCTACAAATTCCTACAAACTGAAACCATCTACCATACAAGGGAAATGTTGAAAAATTAGGGAAGGAGAAATTTGTGGCTTACATCCTTGTTTAGCTTCCAAAACTCAAACCAACTGGAGATAAAAAAAGAGTGCCTCCCTCTAACCAAAATTGAAGAAACAACTTCTAAACTACCAAAGAGATTTTGATATAGTAATTATTAAATCTAAAGCTGAGAAACTGGATACGGTCTAAAACACAAAACAAGCTATCAACCATAAAAAAGATGAATCTTGAAGGAAATCAAATAGACATAAACAAAGTCAAAGATTACATACATACTCCCATTAATCATATTCATGAATTAGTCCATCAAACATACTACCATACTTCCATCCATAATTAGACTATCTCAACTAAAGTAAAATGAACCTTACAAATGCGATAAAAGAGACAATTAGACACAGTCCATGAATACTATCACAACCAGAGCCACCCGACAGAAACATAATATCAGATATTATTAACATCATAATATGCCCATTTACATATACATGATAAAAGGGTTATCAAAATACCCATATGCCTGTGTACACGTATAACAAACAAAACCAAAATGTTGTAATACTGCTATATATGACATAAACCATATACTATAGAGTCCAATTCAGAAAACCCATTACAAGGATACATGGATATCAATCTGAATAACAAAACCTAGAAATATATCGACACCTGAGAATTCCTTATTTCCTAAATACCATAATGACTTCAGAGATGTCATTAGGATTTTCAATATGAAAGTTGGGTGGAAATTCAAAATCAAACGTAACCCTAATGGTCTTCTTCAAATTTGGAGTATAGAAAATTAGGGCATTCATATTGTCAAAGACTACCCCAGGATGAATATATACATTAAAAGCATTAAGATAATTGGTAAGCCAAACCATATTCTCCTCCTCCACAATGCCCCTCCATCGAAGAAGGAAATGGATAGTTGCCTCCATCTTGGGCCATTCCTTGTAAAAGGAAAGGTTCTTGTGAATGATCAGTGATTGGCAGCAATAAGCAACCTCTAGATCTGGAGACCCCGGTGGAAGATCCATTTATTTCTCTGGGAGAGGAATGTGCAACTTATCGTCAATGCTCCTAACTGCTTGTTTGAGACCCTTCCTCCATGTTGGATCAAAAATGTTACAGCAAAGCTAGATGATGGCCCAAGGCTCCACCCTAGCTCTTGCCATACATCCAATGAAGGAGCCTATTATATCACTATTCATCATCCATGTGAATTTCTAGTCAAAGACTCCTTCACCAATAGCTCTGCTCACAAAAATCCTTGTCAAATCGTCCATCGATTTTAGAATTATGCTCCAACACTTTGGTTTAACATTACCATAGAATGCCATAGTGCGGGATTCCATTGAATGGAAAACATAGATGTTGGAATCCATTTGTAGAGAAGAACAAACCATACAGTGAGCAAGGAAAATGATAACAAAGAATAAAATCAAATCAAATGAAGAGTTTGGAATCCCAGTCTGGCATGACCTCATATAATAATGACATCAGTAGATTGAAATACGGGGATAACGAAAAAGAGCATAATGAAGAAGCCAAAAAACTAAAGAGCCATGATAATAATGGAAAAAATAGACAAAATTAAAAAGGATGCCACCTATCACAATGATAAGCGAAAAAGGAGGGCAATCAGTAGCACCAAAGCGAAAATTGATAATAGCAAACCTACACAATTGGCAACCATAAACATAAATAAAGATAGCTCCACAAAGATGGGTAGGCATAAAGTTATATGCTAAAAGAAAATAAATAAAACCCTAAAATCAAAAAACTAAATAAAATTGAAAGGGGAAAAATTTATGATGAGAACCTAGGAATATGATATAACTAAGACAAGTGTATAATCGATACTTCATTAAAGACTTGGAAATTAACACCATTAGCTCCTTTGTTTGCCAAATAATATACCTTCCAATTACCTTCACGAAATATGTGACATATCCAACTATCAATGAATCGGTCTAGAAGATCAAGAACTCTACCTAACTTAGAGTTGAGGACCCAATTAGGGGTAGCACATTTCCTAACTGCATTTAAGATGATCTGAGAGTCACCTTCTATGATAACTCTTGTCAACCCTAGCTCATGACATAGATGTAGCCCTCTTTCCAAGGCTTCTAATTTTTCCAGATTGTTGGAGGTGAGCCAAATAGACATGGCTTTTTTAGCTATCCATTTGCCTGTATCATTGTTAATGATACAACCAATTCCTATCGTACCTGGATTGCCTCTAGCTATCCCATCAAAATTTAATTTATACCATCCCTAGGGAGGGGGAGACCATTTACAACTTTCCCTAGCTTCTCTACTTTTCCTAAAGTATACTAGAGGAGGATTAATCAAGTTGATCCAATTCTTCTTCATGAGACCATCCCAAATAGAGAAAGATCCTTCCTCTTTCCTAGAATTTCTTAGATGGGAGTTAGTTGCTTCCACTATGCTAGCCTCAATTTTTTTAAATAACTCCTCAAGTTTCAATTCAAAATCTCAAAAAATGCATTTATTCCTCTCCTTCTAGATTTCCCAAGAAATAATTGAAGGACATATGTTCCAGAGTTTACTGTAAATACCTTTAACCATATTTGTTAGATTGTGGTGACTAATCATGAAAGTACTATACATCATAAATTCAAAAAAAAAAATTGGGTCATGGCAAACATTGTAGCCGACATATGGCCGACATGTTGTAACCCTAAAATAGCATTAAATACTTGTATAAAAGGGTTTAGGGTTAGGTATTTTCATTGTGTTGTGATGTGAAATTGCTTCTTGTGACGGTATTGAGCTGTAAGGGATTACGGATTGTAATCAGGTTGTAATCACTGGATTGTAATAATATTGGACTTGCAATTTGGTGGACGTAGCCCAAGGATTGGGTGAACCATGTCAAATCTTGGTGCCTTGTGTTCATTTCTATCTAATCTATTATTTCTGTTATTGGCTATATTTGCATGTAGTTTTTTATTTCTGTTTGTGCTTTTATCCTAACAATATTTGTGGGCCATCCTTTGAGGAGATCAAGGAAAGATTTTGGCAAAGGGTTAGACCACCCTAACCTAAGTCTAAGTCATTCCCAACATGCTTGAGAAAAAAGGGCAACTATATAATAGGTGGTTCAAATCTTCGGTATTATGTTTACATAGCACACATCTAGATGGACCTTGAAAGCCAAGTTTGTATAACCCATTCACAGTCAAAAAAAATTTTTGGAGTGCTAACCATAAAAAGAATCCTACTTTGGGAAGACAAGCAGCAGGAATATCTACTTTATTCCATCTTTGTGAATGTAACAAATATTTGTAACCATTTGTCACACTATATTTTCTATCATTTAGTGTTGCCCAAATAAGTTCATCTTTCCTCTCAAATTGCTTAATTTTCCTATTAGAAAAAATCTTTTCATAGGCCTCTATAGCCACAGAATCTACTCCCACACCTTCCAAAGATATCTAGACATATCTATCAATTCCATCCTAAGTAATTTTTGTCTTATACTTACTAACTTTAACACCCCATAGAGAGACTAATTTATCTTTGAGATCCTTAGGGAAGGGCCTAGAATCTATAAAAGGGAGTCCATCCTAGGAGTCCTCCCAAAATAAAGCCTCATTTTCCAAACTGACATCCCATGTAAGAAACTTGCAGATTAAATCATGACACTTTATCATAAAATTCTAGCTTTCAAACCCTCTAGGAGGGTTCTTAATTCTAAAAATTGATAGAGGATCATCCACATTGAGATATTTATTATATAATATCTTAGCCCACTTGTGATCTCTTTCTTTAAAAAGATGCCAAATTAATTTTGCACCTAAGGCTTCATTTTGCCATTCTAAATTCTTAATCCCAAGTCCACCCATGTCCTTAGGTTTACAAATATTCTCCCATTTGATAAGCGCCAATTTTTTATCTTCTTCACAATCTTTCCAAAGAAAATTCCTAAGTTTGGCTTCAAATTTTAGGCAAGAACTTTTAGAGAGGGGGAGACAAGAAAGACGATAAGTAGGAATGGTAAATAAAACAGATCTAATTTTTGTTGTCTTTCCTGCCTTTGAGAGCCATTTATCTTTCCAACTTCTGATCCTAGCGTCCATTTTTTCAAAGGTGTTATGCGAAACTTTACTGGATTTCAAACCCTTCTCTAGAGAAATGCCCAAATATTTACAAGGAAGCTGACCTATTTTATAACCCATTATCTTACATATCTGATCTTCCATTTCTTTTTAAGTATTTAACAAATAGATCTCAAATTTGAGCTCATTTACTTTTTGTCCAAATGCCACCATATAAGATTTAATGATGGCTTTTAGGCCCAAAGCCTCTGTAATTATACATTTGCCAGGCAGAATAGTATCATCTACATATTGTTGATGCATGATATTGGACATGTTTCTAGCAACAGTAATACAGGAGATTTTCTGATTATTGTAGGCATCAGACACAGCTCTCCCAAAGGCCTCTGCCATAATGATGAAGAGAGAAGGAGATAACAGGTCTCCTTGTCTAATACCCCTTGATATTTTGAAAAAACCTTCTAGTGTCCCATTGATAAGTACTAAAATTTTAGGAGTAGAATTGAATTTAAAATGAGATTAATCCATTGATGAGAGAATCCAAAAGCTTCAAGAACCTTACAAATAAATCGCCAATCAACCATATCATAAGCTTTTTGAATATCTAGTTTCATGAACATGCATGCTTCTTTGCTCTTACAAGCAGAATGAATAGTTTCTTGAATTGTAAAAATGCCATCAAGAATGGATCTACTAGGGAAAAAACCTATTTGTTCCTCATAAACTAACTTCAAGAGGAAACCCTTAAGCCTATTTGCTAGTATCTTAGAGAAGATCTTATAAATTGTGTTGCAAAGCGCAATAGGCCAAAAATCCCCAGTAGTCTCAGGCTCATTCTTTTTGGGAATCAATGTAAGAAAGGAGTAATTGATTTTTGATAGCAAAGCTTCGTCATTCCTTGAAGCTTCAATGGCTTTCCAAAGATCTTCACTGATAATATCCTAGCATTTCTAAAAGAAGAAGGCTTGAAAACCATCAGGACCTAGAGATTTGTCCAGATTCATATTAAAAACTACCGATCTCACCTCTTCCAAAGCAATGGTTTTATTTAAAACCTTATTATCTTCGGGTGAAATTAATTTAGGGATAAATTTGAGCAATTTATCTTGTGCCTCTCTATTCGACCCTTCGTAATTATTTAATATTTCTTGGAAGTGTGCTACGAAGGTATCTGCAATTTCACTTAGTTTCTCAGTTCGTATACCCAAGTGGTTTTTAATACTGGTTATTTCACTCTTTGATCTATTATATAGGGTGGAATTGTGAAAAAAAATTGTATTCTGATCCCTCTCATCTAGCCACTTTTCTCTTGATTTCTATCTCCAAAAAAATTCTTCTTTGTATAATATATCCTCCTGTTTAGCGAGTAATTCTTTTTCTAACAAAAAACTTTCATTTTTCATACCTTTCTTAATTATTTATAAATTTAAATTTCTTAATCTATCTTCTATATCCATTTTTTCTTTAAAGATATTGTTAAAATGTTCTTTATTCCAACTCAGGATCTGTTCTTTTATCATCTTCATTTTGGAAACAAAAATAAACATCTTGGAACCTTCAAAATTATCTTGCTCCCACCATTCTTTAATATTCTTAATAAAATTAGGATCTAGGAACCACATTTTTTCACATTTAAATGGATTCCTAGCAGGTTTCGTTGGCTCTATAAATTCAAATCGAACTAGGTAGTGATTAGACCCAACAATTGGCAAAATGGAAGATTAAAAATTAAAATTATTAGCATCTAAATCACCTATAGTAAAAAACCTATCTAATTTTTCAACAATGTATGCAAAATCTTTCCTCCTATTATTCCATGTAAAATTCCCATTATTGATTGGAATGTCAATCATGTTATGCTTATCATACCATACTTTAAAATTCAAAGACGATTGCGAGAGGTGTTTAATACCACCTACTTTTTCTGATAGATTTAAAATAGTATTAAAATCTCCTCCTACCAAGAAAGATCTATCCTTAAAGTTATTTATAAAAGTGTTGATTTCTTCCCAGACAACTTTTTTGCCCATATAACTAATCAGACCATATACATTAATTAAAATGATCTTCAGATTTGATTTCAAACTTTGGACACTAACACTAATCCAAATGTTACTACACTTTAGACAATCTATGGATACCTTCCTAGGGTTCCAAAAGATTCCTAAACCCCCTGACGCACCTACTGACTCTTGAAAGATGGAGCCCCATAGACCTAGCATCTTATCTAATTTCATTCCTTCTACCTTATTTAACTTTGTTTCCTATATAAAAATGATTTTTGACTCAAATAATTTAAGATTTTGTTTTAGTAACCTTTTTTTGCTAGGGGCATTTAAGGCCCTAGCATTCCATGATGTAATCTTCATGACTCCTTGAGAAGGCACTTCCCCTTCCCATTATTAAGTAACCGGTCTATCCTTTGTTGTTCTCTACTAAGTCCATATGTTTCCCTAAGTTCCTTCAATGATCTTCTACCTCTTTTACCTTTCACTTTGCCATATTTGGGTGAGCTCAGACCTTCCTGATTCATCTAGATCCCGAGGTGCTCTAAGTCTTTTTCTGCATTCTGAGTAATGGGAATCTTATTGCTGACCTTTCCTTCCATATCTTTAGTTTTGAGGTCTCTTATGATCTAGTTTATTATACTTGACTAATATTCAACTTCAGAATCTAAACCTTTCATATTATCTATACCAACCCCTTTATCTTTTAGCTCTGTAACCATTGTGTTTCCACTTATTTGAATCTGACCCTTGTTATTATCCTTAGCCTCTATGTTCAGTAGATCTCATTTTAAGTCTTCAAATGTGTAGTTGTTAATGCCTAATTTAAGAATTCTCTGAATTAAATCTTCCTTCTGAGTCTTTGTACTATTATCCATATTCTCAAAGCAGAATACCTAGACTAATTAATCAGTTAATTGATCAAGACTCTCATCTTCTAATTTCAGGTTTTCCAATTTTGGATCCATAATAATATCCTTATTTAGGAAATTGTGTACTTCTTTTAACAAGGGGCATTTTGCTCTCTTTGCATGCAATCCACATCTTTTTGATTGTCGACTAGAGTGAATGGTGAACTACTATAAGCTAATGGAGCTTGCCAAAACTTGGAAGATCTGATAGAAACCTCTTTGCTAGAAGTTACATTTTTGGCTTTTGAAACCTGCAATTGACATTGTTCCATTTTAAGTACTTCCTCTAGGGATTTGAGAATTCCACCTCTATTTGCATTTGATTCAAACAGTAAGGAATTCTCTAAATCCTCTATGTTGTCTTTTCCAATATCTCATGGTGCCTTGTTTTGCTGAGATGATGGTAAAATTCTATCTAGATCTTCCTCGCCTGTAAGATTTATATGCTTATCTGATGAAACTCTGCTAAGAGTAGTATTCATTTCCTATTGTTTAGTGTCAATGGAGCTAGATAAATTTAATTCCCTTACCCTAGAAGCTAACTATTCTTGAGCTCGTTGTGGATTAATCACACTATTTTTCATATATTTACCTTCTTCTGATGACATACTCTACCCTAAAATGCTCTTTGAAACTTCTTGATTTTCTTTAGTTCTTCGTTTTACTATTGCATTATTACCTTGTGTAAATTTTGGACTCTTCTTGTGATCAGCCACTATAATAGATTTGAGTCTTTCCTTAGCTTCTAAACTATTCTTACTCTTTTTAGTGACAGTCCTTTCATTACACCAAAGATCTATTTGAATCTTACTCTTTTCATAACATGGTGAAGAACTGTTCAGGTTAGAGGACCTTTTCCTCAATCTCTTCTTCTGGATTCTTATCTTAGGGAACTTGCTATGAAAGTCTGAAGTAAGAGGTAAGGTTTTGAAATTGAATTTCTTGCTCTCATGTAACCTTAAAAATTTTGATATTTCCCCCTCAAATAATTGCATATTTAAATCATAAGACACTCTATTGGTAATCACTTTCCTATGCCCTTGAAGTGGTTGATTAAACTTTGTTCTGATGAGCAATTTCACATTATTGTAGAACTAAAAGGAGGAATCTATACCTATGAGTTCTCCCAAAATAGACCATAATGACCTAAGAATCTCTATTTGATTCAACTCTGGCGGTAAAGATTGAATACTGACCCAAATTGGACACATAAAATCCAACCCTTCTTTTTTGAAATTCAGATGCCATTCTACAAATTTAACAACATGACCATTGAAAAAGAATTCAGATACACAAATAAATTATTTTTTAATAGATTCATCCATACAATGTAAATATAGGATTTTATCTGAAAAGTAATAAATACTTACCTGTTCTTCGCAATCTTCTTCTAACCAATTTGAGAGAAAGAGAAAATATTCCTTAGGGCCACTCCATACTGCAAAGATTCCAACTTTTTGACAGTCGCATCAAATATCTTTGAGTTCCTCATTGTGTATAAACATATGGTATTATCTTCACTATTTGGAGGTACTTGAGAACCTAGATTCCCCTTAGGGTTTGTTGAATCCACAAGAACCACAACCGTAGATCACCGGTGCAGAGGAATATAAGAGCACTGATATGAATTGGCAAGGGATGCAACAGATCTGGACCTATTGGAGTGGAATGAAGTAGAGGACACTATCCTACCAACCTCTACTAGATGTTGAGAAGGCCTATAGATACTTTATAAGGTTAAAAACCCTGAATTGATTATCCAAACTATTAATAGTGAAAATTGGCTGAGGTTGATGGTTACCTATCAATCCTAAGGCAATGTAAGGGGATTCAACCTAGGAAATCTTAGGTAAGACTAACCTTCCATTTGAAACATTCTACTAATAAATTGTTTCATGGTGATTATGCCAGCTTTGTCTTTCTTTCTCCTCCAAATTCTCCAAAATGGAAAATTTATTCATAGTCTTAATGGCATAATCAAAGTTGGACGAATCTTGGTTGCTTGCAGAAGATGGTTTGAAGCATTGCTTCACAAAAAACTTAGACTTACTATGTTTTGATTTGACCTAGGGTTTGCTTTTTTGTTTTGATGATCGATCACCTGCTCTGATTTTTTCACATTTTTGCCGAAGTTCTCCATTTTTCAAGTTAATAACTGTTTGACTCTATGAGAGAAATTATAAATAATTAAATTAAATTTATAATTTTATCTCTAGTTGCATTATGAATTAAAAGAAATGTAAATATTAATATTGGATTTAATATTAACAACAGTGCAATGGGTGCGACAAATATCCATCAAATTTATCTGTTGCAATGGTGACAACCATGAAACAAAAAATTTGTTTGTCCAACATTGTTCCATCGTATGTGGTTGTCGCAATTGTGATGCCCTACTAAACTATTAAAAAAAATAAAACAACAATGTTTTGGTTCAAAAATTTTGGTCTAAAATCATGACTGTGCACAAAATGTTTGAATATGCAAGCTAAGAATATCACCTAAGCTGTGAGAATGGTTGAGCACATCAAGGACTTTGACTATCATGTTTTCCATTGGAAGACAACATGCAAGTGAAACAAATCTGAAGATGTCATAGACAAATGATTAAAGTGCAATTTTGGGTCAGAGTGGCTTTAATTGACACCCTTTCTATCTTCAGGTGTGAGGAATTTACTTCTAACACAAGACTTTTCAATAAAATAGCCTATCATCTGATTCATTTACTTATTCAGAGAGCATCATGATTCTATTATGTAGATTCAAAGAGAGAATCCAAAGGTCATCTCTTATTTGAGTATTTTGTTCAAGTGAGCAACATCAATTGCTTACAACAAGGGCATGTTCTCTTTAGATTTCAAGAGCTTCATTGTGTTCAGCTATTCTAGTGACTCCAAGAGTTGGAAAAACATCCTTATCCCTCCCAAACTAATTTCTACCTAATCCTCTCCCTCCTAGACCCATGATATAAGATGCCTTCCAAGAGTAGAATAAATAGGAGACATTGAAATTGCTTTGATGCTTATTGTATTGAAAGAAAAAAAAATTCATTGTTGTTATTTTTGACTAATTTATGAGTTATGGGTGTTTGCAAGGTATTTTTGCTTGTTTTGTGTTGATCTTTGAGTTTGCAAGTTGGATTTTACTTTGTTCAGAAGATTATGAATTTGACCGTGTTTAAAGTTCTTTCAAACCAAAGGACGTTGACCTAGAGTTTTACTTTTGGAATGTTTTTGGATATTGAAAGAACAAGTTTTAAATTACACTATACAACTAAAATAAATGAAGAAAGGAAACCCTTCTTTTCTATGTTCTTATATTCATGCTTGCATGAAAGGAAATGCTTTATAGCCAAAAAAAGAAATCTAATTCTAAAATCAACAAAATAACAAATCTTGCCCTTCTTGTAATTACATGTAAATAAATCAAAACTATAAGAACGATAAGTACATCAAAGTAATAATTAAATTAACTAACTTTTCCTATTGCTTTCAGGCCAAAAAATGAATGCTTTTATATTACAATTTGTTTGCTACCTATTGATCTTGATTTTACTGCTTGGATGAAAGAATTGTTCTCAATTCAAAAGAAAACTTATTGATTTACTAATTTCCATTTTGTTGTTGTTTGCTGGTTGGTTTGGCTTTCTCTACAACTTATTTTCTTTTAACAATGATTTTGCACAGATAAATTTTGTCTACCGACAATAATTTACATATACATTTATTTAATCCAATTGTAAACAAAACTCATTTAAAATTTAAAACAAGAAAATTTGTATGCTACACCATATCTAACAATTAATCTACTCTAAGATAACAAGATACCTTATAAAAAGAAAAAAATGAAATTCCACACAGGACAAAAATTGATCCAAGATGTAAAATAAATTGTTGGTGCAAGTTGATCCTTAGGGACCCAGTTATTCTTCCTATCCTTTTCACTCACCTAAAGACTCCCCTATGTAGTTGAAAAGAAGACCAAAAAAGTAGGACCAACTTGACACTAAAGTGGATGAAAGCAATGTTGCAACTATTAGCAATGTTGAGAAAGAATCTTTCAAGCTGTTTGAAATTATCACAGTTGATAATTAACCTATACTGAATGGATTTGAGGTCATATGAGTTGCTAAGAACCATTTTTGGTGATCAGCTTACCAGTAACATTTTATAGTTCAAAAAAAGTTACTATCCTCAATCTACTGGGAAAATTATTCCAGGTCACTAGTACCATCTTTTCCTTCAGCAGCAGCATAGCTGATATTGTTACCCAAAATTTAGGCCTCAATGTTGTCTCCTTGGGCATTTTTTTATTGTAATTGTTATATGAGATTTATCCATATTGACAGTGGCAGCTTTTTTTGTTGATTTGATTGTCAATTCTCATGTGAAATGTCAATTCAATTCTAATGTTATGAATTAAGCTTTCATTATGTTTAATGATGAATGATTTAACAATGTTATGATGTGAATAATTGAAATTTTTCTATACTTCTATCACTTTTCTTTATTTTAATTGTTGTCCCTTAACATCCTCCCCATCTTGAAAACTTGGGGGATAAAAGGAAATATTGGATCAAGGTTTGTGTGAGATCAAAGATGCAATTTTCTTTTATAATGACAACAACACAAGGAGTTATTTCTTGTTCTTGTAAACATATTACTCCACAAAATAAAAATTTGTTGTCTAACAAATGATTTCACCCTATGCCAAAAGGATGCATTCGAGATGGGAACAAATAGACAATTGGGTAGAAACAAAGAAAGAATGATGTGAAAACACCGAAAGCAAATTGGAAAATATAATGGTGAACAATCAATAGAAAACTAAAAATACATCCCAGTGAGAATGTAAATACAAGATGAAGAATCCAGTGATCTATTTACATCAAAAGTTAATGGAAGTTGGACCAGATTATAAGTATATCAATAACACTTCTCTGATAACACTTCTCCTTATGTCATACAACATAATATAAAGGTTTTTACCAACAATGAAAACATATAAAAATCATACTATCAAGGGTATAGGATTTTGTCCTTAGTAACAAAGATGTCCAGTGAATATTTTCAATAGTAACTTACATAGAAAATTGGTCCTAAATCTACAAATCAGGCCTAATCTTGCTCAATGTAGGTGAAGGGAGTTGGGAGAAAAACCAAATTCCCATTCTTTGATACTATTTCATAGCATGAAAAGATTTTCTAAATATGAAATTTAATTTGGGGGTCATTTAGGATTTGTAGGAGAAAAAACTCAAATACCTCATTAGGAGGGCTAATTTTATCATGTCTCTTTTAGCCCTTACTGCAGCAAATTGGATTGTGGATTTTTTCATGGACACGAACCAAAGTATCCATGGTTACATGTTGGATCTAAGTAACATATAAACACATTCATTCTCTATGAGAAATTCTAATTTGATTATATCTTAGTTAGTAAAGTGCTTGTCGAAAGGTAGTCCTTGGGAAGGAATAGGTTTCAAGGTTTGTTTGGTTGGAGAGTTTGTAACTCTACCAAGACTTGTTGGATTTTCTTGTTAGATACCTTAGGAATGTGGAGGACAAGTCCTAAGTGATTCTTTAGGAAGGCCACTAATGAGTAGACTAGTGGATGGTCTTTAAGACCTTGTTATGAAAAAATGTGTTTGGTTAGTTAAACCACAATCCCCTCTACATCATATTAGTATCAAATCCATTATTGTTGTGACCAGTTCAATATATGTTAGTCACCAAAGAATCATTATTTCTAGAAATATCAAAGGCCAATAAAATGACAAAATATCATAATGCAATACTCTTATTTCATTAGTTAGCCAATGGAGAAAGTGGTATCCCAAGGATTGAAAATGTCTAAATTATCATATGGAAAATAACATTTAAAGGGACTCTGACATTACATTAGAAGAAACATTGAACTATGAGGTTAGGAGGTTGAAACTCTTTTACTATCTAACATCTATGTTTTGCTAGGAAAAACTCCACTTTCCTTGTCTATAGGTATTTCTTATTATTTCAAACAATTTCTTAGCACCTCTTTAGGATTGTATCTAAACAAGTTGAACTTTGCATTATATTGACCAACTCTACATATTAGTGGATAATAAATACTAATTTCATATGTGCCATCTAACAGCATGTGCATTCAAGAAAGGAAAAGAACTATTAAATTTTTCACCTTTTTTGCAAATTGCACTAGACACTCGTCAATTGCAGCTTAAAAAGACTTGTTCCAGTTGTTCTTATCATCACTAAGATTGGAAGCTAGATCAAACATGGCACCAACCATTGCTACAAAAGCTTGTGATTTTGACTGTTATGCAAGGATAGCAAAAATTACTATGATATTGATATGCATTTGAGGTTGTTGCACCACATTCTTATGATCAAGATGTTTAATGAGCATGGACAATAGAAAATGACTACAATGGCCTACAAATTGACTAGCAAAAAAGCATGAAATATCATAAAATATCATGTGTTTCCACTATTCAAATTCTTCTTCGTGTCTCCCAATTTACAACAAAAGTTATCAAATGCAATTAAACATGATTTTAGATAAATAGAAACAATAGAATACCTTAGAGATGAATAATTTGAGGCAATCCCTATTAGAGTAAAGCATTAATTTAATTTCATTTATTAAATGTGCTTTACTCCCTTCTTAAGAGTTCACATTATGCACCTTTTGCATTCATATTTAATAATTAATTAGTAATTATTAAATAGCATTTACCTTTTAGGTTACCCTTTGTACCTTTTAGGTTACCCTTTTCAAGTTTTGATATACTTATATAAGGATAGATCATTTGTAAGTATCTTGTATCTTTTTCATTTCTGAGAATACAATTTGCATATTTTTAGAGCAAGCCCTTGCCTCCTCTTCTCTGTTTCTTCTCTGCGACAAGTTTTTACATGCAAGTATTTTTCGGGCTTTGTGGATTTGTATTGCTTATTGCTCAAATTCTTCATGGTATCAAAGCTAGATCTATTGTAGCTTGTTTGGTATTTGGAAGAAAAAGGAGAATGAGGGTTTCACAAACCAGATCTAGTGGTTTTCAAGTATTTTTTGTGAAAATAGGGGGTCTCTAAAATTCAGAGCTATTTGAGGCCAAACCAACCTCATGGTTGGATTTATAAGTCATCAAAACCCCTATTTCATATAAAGTTTGTCAATTTTGGACAACATTGATTCAAGAGGCAAAAAAAAATTGCCCAACAGGCCTTACGGCCTCCTACACATGTCTCAAGGCAAATTTTTCAAAAAAACAAAGGAAAATGGGCAGCAGGCTGTTTTCTGGCCTATAGAGCCATTTCCAACTTGGGTGCTATTTTGCAGGCATTGTTTTCTAGAAATTGAGCATGCACTTTTCTTTTTGGCCTTCGGCCATCATCTCGGCATCACCTACCCTTTCCGATCGCCATGAAATTTCCTTTAGCCATCGTTTGCCATGCCACTGCTCCGACAATGCCACCGCCTATGGCCACCCATCTCCACCGCTCAAGCAGCTTAGCCACCTGCGACTAGTAGCCAACACACACCGCACATGGTGCCTTTAGCACCTTCCATGTGGCACTAATGCCACATCAGCACCTACCATGTGTCAGGTGCCACATCAGCAGCAAGGTCCAGACTGCCAAGTGGTAATTTTTTTTGTTGCAATGGCCCCCAAGCTGTCAATTTTAATGTAGTTACCTATTGACATTAGCATGATGTCAGCACTACATCATCCCACTTACATGCCCTTTAGGCCTTTTTTGACCAGTTGTTAGTTTTTTGGTCGTATCTTGAGTATACAGACTTCATTTTTAGAAAACAAGATATCACTGGAAAGTTGGTTCCAAGGCTGTTCTTTTGGTGTAGGAAGTTTTGGGTTTTGATGCAGTTTGGTTTCCTATTTGGGTAGTCAAAGTTGGGTGTTCTATTTTTTACTCTAGAGGGCATGTCTTAAGCATCCCAACTCCATTTTTAAAAACATTATATTTTTTGAAAGCTTATTTAGTTCTCTTTCTAGAAATGTTAGTTTATCTTCCAGATTCTACTCCAAGATCTTTCTATTGTTGTTTTTTCTTTATTGGACTATGGTGGATATCTTGGGTGTTTCAAGTTCGAGGATCATTTTTGTGGCATCAGATTTCTACTTTTGGGTTGTACTATATGTTGTAATAGCTCTATGCCCTTTTTGATCATTGTTGATATCATTTGTAAGCATGTTTATGTAAAAGCACTAAGATAAAGTGTCATTCCTTGCATTTCGAGATCTTGCTCATCATTGTGACGTATTGTACTCGCACTACATTATAAAGTGCCTTGGGGGGGATTTAATGTGGGCACAATACCCACATTCCTTTGTCAAGTGAGTGTTCCTTCCACAACATTAGCCCCATGATGTGTCGATAACACATTCCTTTATAGGTGTCTATACCTCTTCCTCACTCTCAATGTTTTTGGTTCTTTCTTTTTTGCAGGAGATATTGGCCCACTTTCTGTGTTTCCTATCACCTCACCCTTGGTAGCATTCGAGGAGGATTTCACTATTGGTTTCTAATGCTTCCTTGGTTCGATGGAGTGAACCATGTATTTATTACTTGTTTCTATGTACTAAGCAGTTGCAGTGGCTGGGTACCTATGCACTCTAGTAAGATGGAACACTTACCATATGGACACTCTTATTTTCATTCCTATTTTGGATGCAACCTTCCATGTCCTATTGATCAACTCTTTAGGCTTTGGTATTTTATGTCATATGTATCTTCAAGTTTATTGTTTGCCTTTGTGTGCCTCCTAATTCGAGTAGTGTCATCAGAAAGCACTCATACAAATCACAATCTTCTCTACCTTGTCAAGTTTTATTACCATGGAGGATATTCACATCATTAGTTTCTTTATTGATAGATTTTTCAACTTCTTCATGCTTTGATGATGTTTCTTCATGATCGCTCTTTGTTCCTATTTTCTGGAACAATCCTCTAGTTGGAGACTTCTGCAGTCCTTCACTTGGTTTTTAGCTATCTCTTTTTAGAGTAGAATTTTTCCCACTTTTTTTTCTCTATTTCTCCATTTCATAAATATTTGGTTGTGATTGAGTACCTTATCAGGCCTCGTTGTTGAGACTCAAATTTGCTTTCAGCATTGCATTGTAGTTTCCTTGTTCTTTCTACATTGTTTGTAGTTGCATTGTTGCTCATCTTAAGGGGGGGCTATTAGAGTAAAGTGTTAATTTAATTTCATTTATTAAATGTGCTTTACTCCCTTCTTAAGATTTCACTTTATGCACCTTTTGCATTCATATTTAATAATTAATTAGTAATTATTAAATAGCAGTTACCTTTTAGGTTACCCTTTTTGGGTTTTGATCTCCTTCTATAAGGATAGATCATTTGTAAGTATCTTGTATCTTTTTCATTTCTAAGAATACAATTTGCATATTTTCAGAGAAAACCCTTGCCTCCTCTTGTCTTTTTCTTCTCTATGACAGGTTTTTAGATGCACATATTCATTAGGCTTTGTGGATTTGTATTGCTTATTGCTCAAATCCTTCAGTCCCATAGTAAGCCATTCTTTCAAATACTTCATACACTGCAACTAAATTTCATAAATATATGAGTTAGACTATGGCATCCTTCTACATTGTCTGAAAGCAAGAGATTCACATAGTTAGTTCTCATGCAATCATAGGTTAATGTTGAGCTTCACTTGGTTTCAAGAATAGTTTAATATTCTCTACTAATCAAGGCCAACCACATTAAGGTGGAAGCTCATTTGATCCCCTCCCCCTCCCCCCCCCCCCCCCCATATTTAAATTCCCCATCAACATCTAAAATTCATTCATTCTATTAATAAAATGTAACATTCATGAATTATCACATGATAACATTCATTAACACATTAGTTTCATTAGAACATTCACATTAACATTGAAACATAAGATTCATTGGAACATAAATAAAACATCTATACATAAACATCAATCATTATCAAATAAGTTACATAAGTTACATGAATCATTTTTTTTTTCTTTTTTTCTTTTTTTGTCCTTCCATATATTGTTACAAAGGCATATCTATGTCGTCATCGATATTTCTTCTCACCCGTGAATGTGCACTCATTTTCCTTTGCAAAGGAAGGTCCTTTGCAATAACAAATAAAAAAGGTTAAATTTTAAAAAATTGATACTTTAAAGATTTCAAAGAACATTGTAGTGCTCTTTACCTTGTCCAACCACATCATCTTGCCCATCGGCTTGGACCCCAACACACCCATCAGGAACAACCTTTGCATCCCTTGCAACTACAATACAAGATGTTTTCTTAATCCCAACACATATTATATTTAAATTTTTATTACTACACCAAATTCAATTTAAAATTTTTACTAGTATTAATAATTCATAAATCAAGTAGAAAATAGAAAATATATACCTTGAGTAGTAGGATCCACATTCGAATCACTGCCTCCATGGTGCTCAATTGATGTATCAGGATTTGCAGGGTACAATCCAATTTAAATAATTAGTGCATTTATCAGCAATATATACATATAAATACAAGAAAAATACTGAGAAATCTTAATCATTCATTTTAATACGTATAAATATATTCACTATAAAGTTTTAAACAAATATATAATCATTGTTTCCTTACTTCAAACAAATATAACGACTTATATTTTTGGAACTTAATATCAAATACAATAATTGCTAAAGTATTCAATTTGAAAAAAAAATCAATTGACATATTCACCTCATTGATAGATCCAACAGAAGAACCTTGCGCACTCATTGCTCAAAGTCATTCAACCACGATTGTATAGCCTAATTTATTTTCCTCTTCAGAGATTATTTTTTTAAACTCCATGACCTGCATTTTTACTTGGTATCATGAATTTTTTTTTGTAATCAATTTCATCAAGACCAAATTGTTTACAATTTATAAATATTTGCATATAATTTTTCATTTACTTACACTTAGAACTCATGCAGCAAGTTTTGAATATCCACCCGAGCCAAGCTTATGCTTCTTGTGCTTCTATTTTCTTGCTTCAGTTGCCTTTGATGTGTCAGGAAACCTATGTGAAGTTTGAAATATGTTAGATCACATAAGTATTAAGAGTAATTATTATATAATTTCATTCTTAATATTATGACATACCTTCTTTCCTCGGGTGGTATCGTTTCTCCATAATTTAATGCTTTTTTAACAGTGGCATCCTTTATAAGATTCTCCCACTCAATAATGGGAATATATGGGGGCCGCTAATAAAAAGGGGTTTTTTTTCATTTGGGTCCTATAGTTGAACCTAATATACTTCAAAGCTTGGCCTACTTTCTCAAGGAGCCTAAGTCTTTGAAAGATGTTGGATCCAAAATGTATTGTCATGGCATCAATGAGTTGGTCCTTTAACTCTTTTGCTTGCAAATTTCACCTTTTAAGAAAAGAAAAAAATGGTTAGACTCATAAATGAATTGAAGCTACATTTTAGTTTACTTGAAGAAATTGATCAAATTAAGGAAACATGATCTAGTGATGAAATCAAAATATGATACCCTGTGCATGTGGTCAACCCAAATATACACAAACATTCATCATTTAGTTTTTCATAAAATATATTATTCCCTACAAAATAATAATGTGATTAGTAGTTATTGCAAGAGACTACATGGGAAGTTAGTGCATTTGATTATGAGTTTAAGATTGTATAGTAAAAGAAATGATCAATCTTTAAAGTACCTAGAAGTTGGGGTACTTTCAAGGGAAGACCATCTTCATTGCTAACAAGCAATTAATCATAATTCTTTAATGTTCACGTACATTTAACATGGGAACACCCAGGAAGGTCCTCATCAACTCCTACATAAAATGAATCCAATATTACAAAATGCCCCCTAAGAAATAATAGTTCAAGTAAAATAAACACATGGAAAATGAGAGAGAAAGAGGAATCAACTTGCCAATAGGTGGTGCCACTGCATCTATCACCGAGCTATGTGTTGTCAAATTTACAGTCGGTAGTGCCTCTTTGGTTATGTTCCTTGTAGTAGGCAGTGTAGTGAATAAAGGATCAATGGTAGGAGCTGAAAAATGAGATTGTTAGAGCACAATAAAAACAAGATTTTTAGAGCTATTAAAAAACTATTGTTCGAGAAAAACACAAGTGTAGGATAGAATATGCGATGTACTTGAACCACCTAAAGTATTATCCTCTAGAGGATCACCCCTTAACATCCTTAGTATCCTCTAAAAAAATAACACATGCACTTTATTTAATGACATAAATAAAAGAGTATACTATAAAAATTGTTATTAAACTTTTGCCATAATTAAAAACTACATTAATACTTATTGTATATGTGTGTAGTAGGGTCACCAACCTATCAATCATATCTTGTGATGCAGGAGTCTGAGATTGAGTTAATGCCAATTGTGGTCATTTTTTTCCTGTATCATTAAGAAAATTTTTCAATGCAACCACAAGATCAAGGGTTGAATCAAAATCAATAATAAATTCAACCAGCTCATCATGCAGCTCCTCGTCCTCATGGACTACTTTTTCCTTTCCCTTATCCTAATCAGCACTCATTTGTGAGAGAAATATTATTAGCTGTATATTTAAAATCAATCCAAAATAGTAGTGAAGAATAAAACATAATAAAAAATATGCATTAACATATTTCTTGTATCTAATTTGTACAACAACAATGAGTTTTACCTGTCAGGAAGAAGAACCATCGCCATTGTGCCTACCCTATAATTGTTGATCCATACTGTAGCCCTGCATTTCAAAAACAAATCATTGAGACATGTTAAAACACATGTTATTATTCCAAGTTAGCAAAAAAATTATACAAATTAAATGGTGTGTTTATCTTCATTAATTGGAGTTGATTTTAAATGTGCATAGTACATACCACCTCACCCATAATAGTGGCTTTTTTTGTATCTATGTGATTCAAATTGTAATCAATAAGAAACTCTTCGCCTCCACATATTGATTTTATCGCACATACAAATACACAATTTCCCTTGTGCACCTCAATTATGCAATTGGGTCACTTCTTAGTTGATGTAGGTCATGTACTATTTGTAAAACCTACAATATTCTCTGATGCTTTTGTCCTTTTCTCAATGTATATAGCTACTGTTTTACTTTGTTCACTAACTTTTGTTGTATATAATTTTTCGCGAGTGTATACCTACACATGTTTTTTTATATCTAACAATCTGCATCCAACTACTGTAATCATTGAAAGGTTCAACATACTCCATCAATTCAAGAAGCTTGTTGTAAAAGACCTTTATGTCATCCATTGAAAATAGGCCCAAACCATGTAATGAGGATGGTGCTATGCAATATATCCTCTCTCCAACACAAAAATTAGTGTTTATTGGAGGAATTTCAATGGGGACCCATTGTTTATGTAGATTTTTGTACCTAAAGGACACATCAGAGTCACCTTTGCTCTCATCACCATAAGAACATGACCCCCCTTGAGCAAGGAAAAATTTCATGTGCTTATTGAATTTATTTCTGATATTTTGACCTCGAGTTGATCTCCTTGATTTAGACATACTAAATGTCTCACTTTCTTCTTCCATTCCTACATTTTCCTCGCTTGAGGAAGAAAAATATGACAAATACCTATTCATTGGTATCTACACTCCACAAAATAAGAGAGATAGGTGGCAATGAGAGAGATGCTCATGAAAGGGCTTCGTGTTTCTACAATAGTAAATCAATTGTCTTATGTTAGCTAAAAAAATCATGATACATATATTCAAAATTACATTGAATATTAGCATCACATATGAAATATAAATAGTAAAAGGTTATAATCATCATCATCATCATCACTAGCAACATCATTTGCATCATGAGCATCATTTGCGTAATGTTTATATCTCCACATATGGTTTTGAAAGAAAAATTTGGTGTAATTAATGTGTCTATCTGCAAAAATATTGGACATGTTGTACTTAATGTTTATATGTGCACATATGGTTTTGAAAGAAAAATTTGGTGCAATTAATGTGTATATCTGCAAAAATAGTGGACATGTTGTACTTGATGTTTATATCTACACATATGGTTTTGAAAGAAAAATTTGGTGTATTTATGCCTCTTCATTTTGATTTTGTTCAAGGGAATCCCATCACTGGTAATAGAAAACAAGAATGCATTTTCTAAGAGTTTACAATTGTTCAACAAAATTTATGTTTTACAAGAAAATGCACTTGAAGAATTCTTAGCTCAGAAGCAAGAACATGGTGTTGATATTAGATCTACCTTGCTAACTCCTAATGGGTTGGGCTATTACTATTGGTCCCCATCACATTCACTTTGATAGCCATGTTAGGGATGTAATCTCATCTAGTTCATCCTCATGACTTTGAAGTCCTTAATCATGATCTTGGGTGTTCAAATTGATGTCCAAGACATTTGTGCCTTAGGGCCCTATTTGATCATCATTTGAAAGGGCCTCAATGTCAACCACAAAATGCCTCTCAATATCTTTAGATGTTTAAACGTAAAGTCATTGTGGCAGAGGCTTCTGCAAGGGAATGCGCCTCGTGATTATGGTATTTACATAGAAGCAGAACTTGCTTCTTCAACTCCTTTCACTCAACTCTTCACTAAAGTTTTTCTTCAACATCCTTGGCTTCCATTTTTGGGCCAGTGTATGGAGCCTTTATATCCAATCATTCCTTATAAGTTGGGGAATGCACTTCATGCCTGGCATTAAAGTGATGCATCTGCATATGCAATTTTATCACCTTGAAAAACTTTATTTGATCCTACTAGCTAGGAACAACTGATTGTTCAAATTATTTTCAATTGAAAATTTATTTCTCCATATTCAACTAACCTAAATCCTTGCTTTTCCCAGTTGTATTGTTTCTCTATTGTTATATATTGTAGAATAAATTTTCAATTACTTTCTCCATGTTTTTATGGTGCATAGAAAAGCCCATATCATCTTCGGATAACACTAAGGAAAGTGGTTATAAATATATGAATAAAAAACTCAAAAAGGAGTTCAATTAAATAAATAATTTGTGTGTTCGGTGATATTTAATGAAATATTAAACTAGTTCAGCATCATATACTTATAACGATCAAAGTATGCACAAAGTAAGATCTTGGTACATAAAATTTCATCAAAAAATAGAGGGAACAAAATTCAAATAGGGAGTCATATAGTATCTCACTATAATAATGAATTAAACATAATATCAAAGATAGCCCTATTTACAATGTAATATCATTCTATGTATTTTGTTAGTCAATACCAAAATCAATAATAGGACAATGAGAAAGAGAATATCATACTAATAATTTTAAAGATTACATTAGTTTTATATGTATCTCATTCACTCAAAAGACTTACTTGGAAAACATATGTCCTGCATAAAGTTTTGAAAAAGGAAGGGTCCCAATAGGTCATATCCAAATACATAATGATATCCAATAACTCTCAAGATAAAGCCATGTATAAGAACTTTAAAAAAATAGTTGAACAAAGAGTACTCATGCTTACAAACCATTACCTTCAAACCACATTTCAATATGCAACCACCCATAGTTAAAATTGGAACTAGATACTTGGGATCCTTGCAAGGAGACTCCAATACATGCATGGTTACATCCTTGGCTTCCATTTTTGGGCCAATATATGGAGCCTTCATCTCCAACCATTCCTTATAAGTTGGGGAATGCACTTCATGCCTAGCATGCAAGTGATGCATTTTCATATGCAATTTTATCACCTTCAAAAACTGTATTTGATCCTGCTAGCTAGGAACAGTTGATTGTTCATTTTATTATACCTAATCTGATGACATTTCTACAAAAATTTGTAATCAACCTAGCTAATTAGAAACTAGACCAATTTAACTGGGCTATGACTTGTTTCTTTCTAAGAATATTTGCTATGATATGTTTTTGTAAAATTTCTTGTGAACTCTACCCATATTTCATGGTCTACATTATTTTTGTGTAGGTACAAGTTGCGTGAGTTGTATTGTTTAATTATTTAGATTCTAGAATATGTATGCAATTGGATCTTTTTTTTATTGTGAGATAATATGTAATAAGCACCTTAAAAGAGATCTCTCTGACTATATAAACAGATACATGTTTAGAAGGAAATATAAAGACATACATGTTTAAAAGAAAAAGAAAAAAATATTTACATGCATACCTCTTCTTGCCCCTTGAAAAAAATCATAGAGCAAGGGCACGTAGATCACAAGGGCATGACACGACAATGAAATCACAGAGCAAGGGCATGGCATGATAATGAAATCACAAAGCAAGGGCATGATAATGAAATGCAAAGATCATGAGGGCACATCAACCAAATGCACCAATCACAAGGGCACGACAATGTTCACAACTCTCCACCCTCCTTTCAACATTGGCCAGAGTTTCTAAAAACATTCATTAGTGTTACAACTTCACTGCAATCCCTACAAATATATGAGAATTTGAAGTTTCAACATTGGCTAGAGTTTCTAAAAACATTCATTAGAGTTACAACTTGTTAGAATTCTTTTAGAATAACTGAGAGGGGGGTTGAATTAGTTATTCAAGGTCCAGGAATGTCCAATACAAATTTTTTAATAAAACTAGGGTGAATCAAAAGTACTACCCTTTCACCTTTCTTGTCAAATCCTTGAAATTATCATGCATGCAATTAAACATTAAGCAATCATGAAAAGTAAGCATGCACCACCACATAACACAAAGGATTTTGATGACCCAAAAACCCTCCAAGAATAAGAAGGTAAAACTGGGGTGGGGATGACACCCACAAAATTGTGATATTGCTATCAAGATTTAACTATGTGATTTTTGAGTCAAACTCATTGACCCATATTTTATGAGTAGTGATTCAACATGAATCCATCTCTCATGAGAATAAATGGAACACTTACCACTCATTGGATCTAGGTGATGCTCATAGGGGTGAAGCACCGAGACTTCCCAGGAGGTCACCCATCCCAGTACTACTCCAGCCTAAGCACGCTTAACTACAGAGTTTTCTCCATGGTTAAACCCAAAGCTTGCAACCCCATTTGAAAAATGTTCACCAAGTGTTGTGCCTTATGAACCATTCATTCGAAAGCCCCTTAAGCTCATCAATTAATAAGCAGGAGATAATTTCCATAACAAGTCAAATTGTGATATTGCTATCAAGATTTACCTGTGTGATTTTTGAGTCAAATGCATTGATCCATATTTCATGAGTAGTGATTCAACATGAATCCATCTCTCATGAGAATGAATGGAACACTTAGCACTCATTAGATCTAGGTGATGCTCATAGGGGTGAAGCACTGGGACTTCTTGGGAGGTCACCCATCTCAGTACTACTCTAGCCTGAGCGTGCTTAACTACGAAGTTTCCTCCATGGTTAAACCCAAAGCTTGCAAACCCATTTGCAAAACCTTCACCAAGTGTTGTGCCTTATGAACCATTCATTAGAAAGCCCCTTAAGTTCATCAATTGATAAGTAGGAGATAATTTCCACAGCAAGTCAAATTGTGATATTGCTATCAAGATTTAACTGTGTGATTTTTGAGTCAAACTCATTGACCCATATTTAATGAATAGTGATTCAACATGAATCCATCTCTCATGAGAATAAATGGAACACTTAGCACTCATTGGATCTAGGTGATTCTCATAGGGGTGAAGCACTGAGACTTCCCGGGAGGTCACCCATCCCAGTACTACTCTAGCCTGAGCGCGCTTAACTACGAGATATTATGAATAATGGAGAATAATGGAGTTGGCATATGATTATAGAGATTAATTTCATGTGGGATGATGTTACAATGGGATAATTGATATGCTCATCGTATAATCAGAGATTCAGATCTTCCAAGGTGAGATACTATGAAAGTTGCATATTGTCGTAGCATCGGAGAAGCTAAAATGAATAGGTGAGATATTATTCATGTTAATCTTCCAAGGTGAGATACTATGAAAGTTGCATATTGCCGTAACATCGGAGAAGAGCTAAAATCAAGCAACAACTATGTGCAAGAAGAATCTAGTAGCAACAATATACACTTTGAGTTACCCCTAGAATTAGAGTAAGGGGAGAACCTGATGACAAGAAGAACATTGATCAAGGAGCCAATCAAAGAAGAACCAAGCCATAGAAGAGAACTCTTTAGAATCAAATTCAAAATCATGGGAAAGGTGTGTAGATTCATCATTGACTTGAGCTCAACTGACAACATAATCATTGAAGAGGTAGTCAAGAAGCTAAAGATAAAAAGAATCCCTTATGTTAATCCATATAAGGTTACATGGCTCAATAAAGGACAACACATTCTTGTTGGAGTGCAAGCATTTGGCCCCTACCCCCTAGGGAAAGGGGCCAGGGAAAGCGGTTCAAATGTAGGGTATGTATATTGCCAGTGCAGAGGGATGCCCTACCCCCTACCCGCCCCCTAGGGCCCCCTTTCAGATTATTGCTTGGAAGCCATATATAGATAGGGGCCATGCTAGGGCAGATTATTGGTCGGGATCCTGCTATAGAATAGTAGGCATTAAGGGGATCGCGACGGACATGACTATGCCCTACTATTCTATGGGGCAGTAGAGGAATAAAGACATTATAGACATAACATTCATAATCACCATAGTGTTGGTGAATCTGCCAGCAGGGTGGGAACTATAAGGCATGTTACCCCACATTATATAGGGAATCTAGATGGCCAGCCTAGGAAAATAAAAGTAGTGAACTCCCACCGGGCCTTTATAAACTATAGGCAGCCGCCTAACATTCTTGCATAGAATAATAGGGTGTGTCAGATTCCCTATATAATATGGGGTAACATTCATAATATAAGCCAGGGTAGGGTAGGCCCCTACTATTATAAAGGGCCCTACTGGTGAACCAATGGGTAAGTCCCCATAGAATATTAGGCACAGTCATATGAACCAAATGAATTCTCAGAGAATTAGGCCCTCACCTTCATGGAATAAAGGTAAGGGATAACCGAGATGTTGCCTAAGTGGGGAGAAAGGTCGAGGGCCCTACCATTCTATAGGCAGACAAGTCCCCATAGAATAGTAGGCACAATTATATGGACCGTGGGGCCCTATATTTTTCTAAGGCGACTAAGGGTTAGAAATGCGAATTGATCCTATCTTTCACAAAATGGTCGGGGCCCTATTATTTTAAGTTGCCTCCAGGAGTTGAAGTGTTAACTTCTCATTGAATTCTGCATGCATACCCCCAGCCTATTTCTCAGGGAAGGTAGGCAAGCCTAGATTTTTTAAGGCGCCCCTCCCCCCTACTATTCTATGGCCCCTACTATTCTAAAGGGGGCTTGTGCCTTTCGATCAAGATTGAGTTCGATGGAGATGGAGATAGGTCGAGTGCTATTAACCACCTTAAGGCTGGGACAACAGGTACTCGGGCCCCTTTTTTTCTACCCTAGAAACTGATCGACTATTCTAACAGCTATGACAAACAAACGGGTGCCTGTCGGTGGATAGGACAAGCAAGTCTTCTTATTGCCCAACCGCTGACCTTCTCCTTATCATATAGTAATAAGATTGGACCCTATCCCTATCATTTAGTTGGAAGATTTTCTTTGTATAGGAATTAGATAGTATTCATTAGTATTCGCAAGTAAATGGCCCGAGCAACCTCTAGCAGGCTTAAACATGGCAATGGGTGGAAAACTATAGCCCATAGAGCCACCTTAGAATAGTAGGCCCTCACATGTTGCCACATGTGCTCTGGCTGACTGTTGACCAGTATAGCATAGAGGTTGTGCCTTATAATAGTAGGGTCGGGAATACGGAATAATCTAAAGGCCCTACCTTTATAGTTTCTAAGGGACTGTGACTAGTTAGTAATGGCTGATCGGTGTGCTACCCACCATCATGTTGGGATATGTTGTAGAGTCTAGGGAATAGTGGTGAGGTGCTCAAGCTCTATAGAAAATTCACGTTCTATGGAATTGCAAAATTTAGCTGTATAGTCTAGGGCCAGTCCCATCAAAGAATGGTGCGGCTTCAATTCGACGTAGTTGGCGTATGTGCAAGTGATCTCAAGTTGAGTGTTGGAACTAGCTTCAGATGTGTTATCCTGCCCCTTCAAAGTCAGGTTGGATGTTCTCTACCCTGCTTGCGGTCACCTGATAAAGATCTTCAAAGACTTTATCCTCCCCCATATATAGATTGTACACTTTCTACAAAAGGTGTCCCATCAACGCGAAATTATGATAGTTCATATGTGCTTGTCCAACTATAGTTCTTGAAGCTGATGGCGTGCTACCTAAAACACATATCAGCTTTCTCCTAGAAACAAAATGGTTGTCCCATTATGAAGAGCAGGATTCCGATCAACATCGGCCATTTCAATCACGAACTACACCAAGAATGGGTGGGTGGGAAGATAGCTGGAACAAATAGTTGACTAAAGTTGCCCACAATAATCTATATCCTCCCACCTCTTCCCCCCCCCCCCAACCCATTCATCGGGATGGGTTGGGAATTCTAGTCGGTATATAGTTGGAGGTCCTTTATTAATCTACCTACTAGCCCATAGAATTGTAGGGGGCCCTCCTCCCAACCTTTTCCTTCTCCCACCCACCCTTAGCCTGTTAGAGGTCGCATATTCAATGCCAGGCAACTAATCTTCCTCCTAGGGGGGCTACCACCCTACCTTCTAAGGCATGTTACCCCACATTATATAGGGAATCAAGCCCTATTATTATATTATTCAACTCTAGTCCCACCCCGACTATGCCAACTATAGTTTAGTTTCCGTCACTCTAGCAACTAGAATTGCCCTTAGAATAGTAGGGCTAGCCTGGGGAGGCTATGGCCGGAGGGCCCTCGATCGAGTCGGCTGGCCCTACTATTCTAAGGGTAGCGATGCCCATAGAATATTAGGGAATAATCTATTTAGGGAGAATTGATAGGGCTTGCCAGATTCCCTATATAATGTGGGGTAACATGCCCACAACTATCTCCTCCCCCCAGGGGTTCTAGGCAAATCCCCAGAATAACCCACACATGCCCTTTGAAACTATAGGCCCCCTACTGAGCCTACTATTATATTTTGGAACAACAGGAATGCTAGCTGGGAAAGAAGCTAGGATAGGAAGGGATACTGAACAGGATGGTGGCTAAGGAGATGGAACAAGAAGGTATGTTGTGGGCTATGCCCCTAAACTAGTGTATTTGGAACTGCATCTTATAGAACTAGCTAGGGTACTCCCTATGCTTTTGCTTCTCTCGCGGGTGAACCTACACTCAATGATTGGCATGCCCCTACTAATAAAGAAGAATACAAAGCACCGATGGCTAGGCTTCTACCATAATTGGCTAATAGATGATTAGTGTTTAGAGCGCATGATCTTTGCTTTATATATGTTCTATTGATCGATAACGATTATTCTACCCTACCCTGCTATTTTATGGGGTTGGCAGCATCAAAGCCAACAACAGTAGCAGGGGTGGAGGCATCATAAGTGACAAGGGGCAAGTAGATCAGAGATAGTTGGTAGAGAACCAGCAGCCGATTCAATACTCCCAGGTGGAGAAACAACCGACCGTTTCGTCGCCAAGTCGCGAAAAAAAAGTAGGGCACCACCCGCATCTTCAGGAATCTCTAAAGGTCCATCACACATTGCATTTGATGGTGTTCTAAGAGGCTTTATTCCTACATACCCTGCCTTATAATAGTAGGGGCATCCGAGCCCATTCGTTCTCGAAACAGAGATAGCAAAGATGAGGGTAGTGGTTTAGGTTTACTTGGCCCCTCCCCTTACCCCCTTATAGTAAGTTGTAGGGCTATGGCCACCATAAGCAGTTTTCAGGAGAGTTCTTGAGAGGATCCCATGGAACTTTACTCAGCTTACCCACCACTAGTTCAAGTCCCAGCTTAGCTTCGCTCAGTTCCAAATCAAGTTCCATAGCTGGACATCCCTTTCAATTTAAGTGCCTAGGTTGCTACTCGCCCTGATGTTAGTCCCATCTGCACCTGCTTCCTATGATGCGGTCAACTGAATATGGGATTGGGAAGGCGACCCCCCGAGGGTGACTTGTTGAACCCCTGGAGGGCGCCTTGTTAGCAAAGAGAGAGAATGGCTCGAACCCTCAGAGGGTAATACCAAAACTCGGTGCCATCCCCAACCTAAACTAGCTTCACCAACCTTCCTGCTCTGTTACTGCTCCTGCCTTTCTTCTTTCAGAAGGATAAAGGCCAATGACGTCTCTTATTTCTACTTCACCTGATCTCAGGGGAGGGGCTTCACCTTTGCCCTTCCTTCATGAGAATGATCTCAGCGCCCCCCTACGGCAGGCTCCAACCTAAGGAGCAAACCGAGAGTTCTGTTGTTTTATCTAAGAGCTGGGTTAATGTTGGATCCTGCTCTCACTCTCCAAAATATGGGTCTCCTTGCAATGAGAGAAAGGCACTTATGGGGTCCCCTATAACTAAGACTGAGGGGGTGCTCTATAGTATAGTATAGTCAGTAGGGACCCTTATCAATTGATGAGCTTAAGGGGATTTCTAATGAATGGTTCATAAGGTACAACACTTGGTGAAGGTTTTGCAAATGGGGTTGCAAGCTTTGGGTTTAACCATGGAGGAAACTGCGTAGTTAAGTGCGCTCAAGCTGGAGTAGTACTAGGATGGGTGACCTCCCGGGAAGTCTCGGTGCTTTACCCCTATGAGCATCACCTAGATCCAATGAGTGCTAAGTGTTCCATTTATTCTCATGAGAGATGGATTCATGTTGAATCACTACTCGTGAAATATGGGTCAATGAGTTTGACTCAAAAATCACACAGTTAATCTTGACAGCAATATCACAATTTGACTTGCTGTGGAAATTATCTCCTACTTACCAATTGATGAGCTTAAGGGGCTTTCTAATGAATGGTTCATAAGGCACAACACTTGGTGAAGGTTTTACAAATGGGGTTGCAAGCTTTGGGTTTAACCATGGAGGAAACTCCATAGTTAAGCGCGCTCAGGCTGGAGTTGTACTGGGATGGGTGACCTCCTAGGAAGTCTCGGTGCTTCACCCCTATGAGCATCACCTAGATCCAATGAGTGTTAAGTGTTCTATTTATTCTCATGAATGGGGCTTTCTAAGGAATGGTTCATAAGGCAAACACTTGGTGAAGGTTTTGCAAATGGGGTTGCAAGCTTTGGGTTTAACCATGGAGGAAGCTCTGTAGTTAAGTGCGCTCAGGCTGGAGTAGTACTAGGATGGGTGACCTCCCGTGAAGTCCCTTTCGGGAAGTCTCGGTGCTTCACCCCTGTGAGCATCACCTAGATCCAATGAGTGCTAAGTGTTCTATTTGTTCTCATGAGAGATGGATTCATGTTGAATCACTACTCATGAAATATGGGTCAATGAGTTTGACTCAAAAATCACATAGTTAAATCTTGATAGCAATATCACAATTTGACTTGCTGTGGAAATTATCTCCTACTTATCAATTGATGAACTTAAGGGGATTTCTAATGAATGGTTCATAAGGCACAACACTTGGTGAAGGTTTTGCAAATGGGGTTGCAAGCTTTGGGTTTAACCATGGAGGAAACTTCGTAGTTAAGCGCGCTCAGGCTGGAGTAGTACTGGGATGGGTGACCTCCCGGGAAGTCTCCGTGCTTCACCCCTATGAGCATCACCTAGATCCAATGAGTGCTAAGTGTTTCATTTATTCTCATGAGATATGGATTTATGTTGAATCACTACTCGTGAATTATGGGTCAATGAGTTTGACTCAAAAATCACACAGTTAAATCTTGATAGCAATATCACAATTTGACTTGTTGTGGAAATTATCTCCTACTTATCAATTGATGAGCTTAAGGGGCTTTCTAATGAATGGTTCATAAGGCCTTATGAACCATTCATTAGAAAGCCCCTTAAGCTCATTAATTAATAGCAATATCACAATTTGACTTGCTATGAAAATTATCTCCTACTTATCAACCCAAAAAATTATTGTGCGATAGATTTCAACCACTTCTGATGGTTTTCCCTGTTAAAGGCTTTGCACACTGTCAAATGTGACCCTATTAAAGGATTTCTACACCTTGTTAGGAGTGTGCCCTATTATAGGACTTAAGAACATTCAACTTAGAATGTCACCCTGTTAAAGGATTTACATAGAGTTGTTCGGCCCACCCAAGTCCATGGGATTTACAGTCACCTTCTCAAAAGAATCTTTTATCCCTCTCTAAGAATCTCCTATCCTTCTCCCGAGGATCTCTTATCCTTCTCCTAGGGATCTTCTATCCTTTTCCTAAGGCTTATCCACCTAGCTATTAAGCTAACCTAGCAATGTAGGATTTCAATGTCTAATACAATAGTAAGAAAGTATTAGAAAGGTTTTGACCTGATAAAGATTGCAACTCTAACCTTGCAGATTTTAGATCACTCTTCAGTTCTTTTCTTTGCTTGGTTTTCTTCCTTGCAATGCTGACAACTTGTTCACCCTTCAAGATCTATCTCCTTGAGTTCTTCCTCTTGTTATGCCAATGCACTCTCTGGTCACTTGATCAACTCAAAGTCTTGATGCTTTGTGCTTACTCCTCAATGTGTCCTCTTCTTGACACTTTACACTAGCCTTCTCTTGGCTTCTTTGCACAATCACACTTATGACCAACTCCCTCACACTTGATCTCTGACCTGTAACTCCTTATAAAGAAGTTTTGTTCTTCATTTCCCGCTCAAATCTTCCCACTCATCAATTTGATTTGATTTGAGAGAACGATATTGTTTTCCTTCCAAATTGTTTCTTCTAGAAACTTCATGATAATTCCATCAATATTCGCTCAAAACTGGTTTGCATGGTTTACATGAAATTTTGTAACATCTACTCATCATCCTTATCATCTAACTAATTCACAAAATTCAATGTAACAAACTTATCATTACTGATCTGGCGAATGTTTATGTCTTATCAATAATGCAGCAACTCGGCATCATTGGTTTACTGATGCTCGGCACCTTCTATGTTACTTAGCTTCTACTACGTTTATTGATGCTTGACACCTTCTAGGTTACTCGGCTTCTACTATGTTTACTGATGCTCGACACCTTCTGTGTTACTTGGCTTCTACTATGTTTACTAATGCTCGGCACCTTCTATGTTACTCAGCTTCTACTATGTTTATTGATGCTCAGCACCTTCTATGTTACTTGACACTCGAAGAATTTCTCAGCATGCACTAAAGTTGAACTTGCTCGGCTTTAACTAGCTTACTCGGCACTCACAAATGAACTTGGTTAAACCTTACATCTTTGATGTGTCTTAGTGTGTTCATTCCCTGTGTCTTAGAGTATGTCATCAATACATTATTTCATCAATGGCTTAGTTGATCCTCATACTTCATTACAACATTATAACTTCAACCTTTCTCTAGGTGCTCTAGTTACATCTTATTAATTGCCTCCTCCTTGTCAATCAACCAATTGATAGTATTTGGATCACTTAAGCAATTGTCATTCCTACAAGTAGCAAGTTTGACATCAATGACAAAACAATGATTGAAAACATTCTTTACCAATTCCATCATTCTTCATCCATGATCTTTTCAATCATTTCCAACACAACTCACTGAAGAAGAGCATCATTTCATAGTCTTGGCGAAAGGGGAATTTGTAATCAACCCAACTAATCAACAACTAGACCAATTTAACTAGGTTATGGCTTGTTTCTTTCTAAAAATATCTTCTATGATATGTTTTTGTAAAATATCTTGCGAGCTCTGCCCATTTTTTGTGGTTTGCATTATTTTTGTGCATGATCTTGAGGTAAGTCACTTAACATGGGTTGAGTGAGTTTTATTGTTTCATTAATTGGATTCTGGAATATGTATGTAGCTGGATCATTTTTGGTAAAGTTGATTGTTCATTTTATTGTACCTAATCTGATGACAGTTCTACAAGAATTTGTAATCAACCGAACTAATCAACAACTAGACCAATTTAACTAGGTCATTGCTTGTTTTTTTCTTAAAAATATCTACTATGATATGTTTTTGTAAAAAAATTTGTGAACTCTGCCCATTTTTCATGGTCTGCATTATTTTTATGTAGGATCTTGAGGTAAGTCACTTAGCATAGGTTGAGTGAGTTTTATTGTTTTATTATTTAGATTCTAGAATATATATGCAATTGGATCATTTTTTCTATTGTGAGATAATATGTAATAAGCACCTTAAAAGAGATCTCTTTGACTATATAAATAAATACATTTTTAGAAGGAAATATAAAGACATACATGTTTACAAGGAAAATAAAAAAATATTTACATATGTACCTCTTCTCGCCCCTTGAAGAAAATTGTAGAGCAAGGGCACATAGATCACAAGGGCATGGCACGTCAATGAAATCGTAGAGCAAGGGCATGATGCGACAATGAAGTCACGGAGAATGGGAATGGAAACAACATATAGAGATCACAAGGGCACAACAACCAAATGCACTGATCATAAGGGCACAACAACGTTCACAACTCTCCACCCTTGTTGAGAGCTCTCCACCTCTTTCACGCACAACTCTCCACAATAAAAAAAATTGGAAAATGATTTATGTCATATTTTTTTATTTTGTTTATGCTCATGAGGGGCATCACTATTGTGACACCAATGTGGGTATTGCAATGACATAGGGGAGAATTGCAAAAAAGAAAACATTAAAATCATCACAAAATACATCATTGTTGCAAATTGTCATTGCAATTTGACCCCAAATATTATAGTGTAAGGTAGATAACTTGTTGGCTTGACAAGTGTTTCTTGGTAAGAAGGTGCTAGAACTTTATCAAAGGACAAATTTTTTTAAGACTCGATGCAAATCTAGAGTTAAATGTGTTGGGACTCAAAAATCCGCAAGGATTTTGAGTGCCATATTAGAAATCTTTGCAAAAGTACCCCATTATAAATGATTTTCATACATATGTACCTGGCTATCATTTTGAGGCCTATGATATGTTTCAAGTTCTCATTACCTTTCATTTAGTGTATGCATTCATCTTAGGTCCTTAGGTTGCAATTTTGAACCATTTTGTGAGATTTCATTTGGAGCATTTGAGAAATCTGTATTTTTTGCCCAATTGCCAGACAGTGTGTGGAAGCCTATTTTACATTTGAATATCTTGCACTTGGTTGAGTTTCATGACTAGCCACTTTAAGGATGTTTAGTATGAATATTATAGAACTAATGTTTTATATTGCGAGTAGTTTTGACATGTTTTGACAAGGTTTTGAGTTTCCCAAAGTTGGTTGCTTACCATCGTCATGTTGATGCACTTTGCACATTAATCCTAGTAGCCTCGTTTTATTTGACTATAACTTTGACCCAGTTGACCCTATGGAAGAAATGTTTTGTCTAGTCCATTCTAAAGGTCAAAGATAACTTATGCTCTAGATTTGAGCTTATGATGAATCCATTTGACTAGTTTTCAAACATGATTCCATTTGTAATTTTTAAAATTTTACTGATGATCATATCCGCAAAACAATCAGGAGGTTTGTTCGTGATGATATAACTTCAAGCCTATTATAGATGAAGTAAATGGATTGTTCCCTTATACTCTACTTGAAAAATACTTCAATTTTTCCAATTTGAAAGTTTTGACCAATCCATCTGCACACTTTTCAAATCTCATTTCGTATGCAAAAATCATTGATTTAGCAGTGTACCCAATTCTGCAAGTTTTAGAAGCCAACTTAAGAGGTTTGCCAAATGTGTTTTGCTATTCATCATGATCCCAAAATACACCTATATATTCTCCATATAAAGGATAACCAATGCCCCAGGTTTCAATCTCAAAAGTGATCATTTGATTGGTTTTTGAAGTCACATTCGATTGCAACTTTTGTGTTTTGACATGTTGTCTGCATGATCAGAATAAAATGAGCAAATTTGATGATTAAATATTTTTTGACCAAAAGACTTTTATAAGATGAGAATTTGTAGGATGAATGATTATGAATTAGAGAACATGTCTATCAAGTGGCAGGGCTTGGTTATTAGTTTTGGTCAGTTTTTAAAGCCTGCCAAGTGGCCATCTCCTTTCAATTTGGACATCAGTAAGCTTATTGAAATAAATATTTTAGATAACCAATTTATGCCCGATTTTGTTAAATTTAAATATGGTGATGGTTCAATGATTCCATATGTCAATTTGACATGCCATTTGTTTGAGTCTAGTTTTTTTAAGCCAAGTCCACTTGGGGCTTGGCTAATTTCATGGTCATCAAGTGATTTCACTAATAGATGAAAGGGGGATCTACATCATTTCTAATCAATACACTAATGAGATATTATTTGTGTTGATGTAAGATATGTTGGTGCACTCAAAATGATAGATTAACCTTAAAAATTAGAATGTTTCTCATGCTAGATTGTTATATAGCACCCATCAAGGCCATGCCTCAATTATCAAAGGTTTGTGGCTTCGATAATAATCAATTTGGTTTTTAGTTACATTTGAAGCTTAATTAAAAAAATGAAATTATATTTAAAAGGTGAATAGGGGTAACTTTTTGGATTGTTCTATTTCCATCAGTGGGATGAGGCACACTAGATTAAGTTCCATCTATTCTCTGAATCAAATAGGTGCCATGATAGCTTGGTGAGAGAAAAAGGTTTCAAAATGTTAGAATGCCAACAAGCATGGTGACAGGGGCCATTAGTTTTAACTAAAACATTAATTTGAACTAAGGAAGTCACATTGTTAGCAATAAATAAGGGAATTGAACATATTAGTGAGGTCCCAAGACTCACAATTGTTGAGGTCAACTTTTGCAATGATCTCCCAATGAAATTGCTGCCTAGATATTTCTCATTGAGATAATGTGTTAGGAGCTCTACATCAGTGGGATGGTACTTGAATCCACAAGGCTTAAGACTATAATAAAAATTGAGTGTTTCCATGTTTCTCATTAAAGCCAATTGAATGCACATAAGCCCTATCATGTGCATGGCCCTTCAACTAAGACAAGGAAGTTGTGATTAAGAAAGAATAGATTTTCCTTCCATTTTGAGCATTATTTTTCTAAGACACGAGGCTTAGCTTTTAAAAATGAATATACTCTATTATTAACCAGATCAAGTATGTTGTTTCCCATCTAGCAGGGGTTCCCCAAGTGAGGTATGATGCAAAGGCAATTGGTAGCTTAACATTGTTTCTCATAGATGAGATAAATAAGGTTCCCTTAGCCTAGTGTGTACACGTGTGAAGAAAACATTGTGTTTAATGAGATATATAATATGCATAAATGGTGCATGATTTTTTGGCATGTGCAATATGTAGGGTTCTTGTGCTTTGAAGAAAAGTTTGTTGTGTAAGGATCATTGTCTTTATTTGCAAAATAAAGAATACTCCAATTTTTTATCCCACTTTTGTTGTGTGGGTTGGTTATAATTATTTTAAGTAGAAGGGCACAACTTGCAAGTCTTTTAAGGCATATCCTTGGACAAGGAATGTTTGTACATGGTGGGGCCTTTAGCCAACTTGGTGGTCCATAGACTAATTTTGATTAACTAGATCGATAATATGTGTGATGACGTGAGTGGTCAACACAAGATAAGGATAGTGACATTGACCTTAGACCAACCAATGAGCAACCTCTACGCGGCCTAAATTTTGAGATGGGCTGACTAGAGATGATGGACAGTTGGTAGAAGATTGTGTTTTCAAAAGAAGAAAGTGTTAGAATACAAAAACATGATAGATGGACACATGGTGTGTGAGACCCACACGAGGTAGAAAAAGTAGAGTCAATACATGGCCCAATCATGTGTTATTACGACAGAGGTTGTTAGACATGTGAAAATATGAGAGGCCACCATGTGGCATGGTGAGCCTTGGGGCAGCCCAAGTAGACATGGTAAGTTGGAGGCCAACTTGCGATGATGTGGACGATCTGTCGCATAGAAACACAATGAGTGGCATGCGAGGTCTGAGAATGATGACATCAACAAGGTGATAGGTGGCATGATCTCATGTTTTTGGGAGAGTCTGACAACATCTCACAAAAACATGAGATGTTTCCATGTGGCAGGAATAGTTAGGTAGGGTTAGCCCCATGTAGAGATGATGAGGATGAAACAATAAATGAAACAATGCCATGTGGTGCTTACATGATAGACCCCTAGAACATGTGGACTAGGCACTGATATGGATGGATGGGCCAATCACATTGTGCCATGTGGCACTGTCAGGTTGACTACATAGACTAAGCATAAGGAGGGAAAGGTAAAATTTGAATAAAATATTAAAATGTAACCCTTAGACTTGAGTGCTCATGAAAAAAAGAGTGCAGATTAGATTTTTTTTAAATGAAAAGACAAAGTGGGGCCTACATCAGTTTATATTAAATAATAAGGTGAATTATTTATTCGTATAGTCTGACTATATAAATGATAATTTTTTTGATGAGAAAGAGACCTACACATTTTTCCTTCACTGCTATGTCTTCTAGGAGAGGGTTTTTGCTTCAACTATTGAGTAAATATATGAGTATCATACACCATTGGAAAGCTCTCGAGATGAAGATTCTGATTTTACAAGTGGAATGAGTGCAAGTCCAAGTGGTAAGAAGACATTTCAAGGTTTGTTCATAGGCCTTCTCAACCGATTTTCATAACTTCTTCTGGTAATTAAAGATGTATTTTTGCAAAAATGCCATCCAAGTTGTCTCTAAATTTGGAGAGGATCAAGGCTAGCACCAATATTTTGCTTTTGAAACTATTTGGTGAGAATTTTAGCAGTGATTTTGTCAACAATTTGGACTTTCCTTCAAAGAGGTTTTCTCATTATTTAGAGAGACATTTTGTAAGTTTGTTTCAAACAATTATGAGATTTGATCCATTTTTAGTTGAGGAGAGGGGAGAGGCTTTACTTCAACAGATGGAAGAGATTCAAGTAGAAAAATGGTAGCCATAGATCAGATCTACGATTTCTTCTTCTTCTACCTATTCTTCTCTTCTTTCTTTCTCTAGGATTAGTTCCATCTTGTTGGGAAATTTTCCATGGCTTTATTTCCACCATTTTCTTGTGTATGAACACCATGTTATATATTTCTTGGAGCAGATTTATGAATATGGTGTTGAATCTTTGGTAGTGTTTTGTTTTGTGAGTCATGTATGCATTGTAAATGATGAATAACAATATTTTAATGAAAATGATTTAAGATTTGGATCTCTCCATTTTTTTGAACGAGTTGGGTTTTGAAATGAAATAAATAAAAATTTCCTTTATTTTCATTGTCTTGTTATGAGATACACCTTCTTCTTTGATGCTTCAATCTAATGGATTGAGTAATTTTCTTGATAGAGATAGTGGATATGCTAGTATTAATGTGGATTTTGATAAGCATGCCAAGTGTGAATCACTATTATGAAGTATTGTAAGGCAACATTTTATAGATCAAGGTTATTTAATAAGTTTATATTACTTTGCTACATCTCTTATGACTATAATGCCCAATGGATTAAGCACTAATCTCAGCTGGAAGTATGTGTATTTTTGTTGTATCATTTAGGGATCTTGCTACAATATTTTATCAAAAATATATTTCCCTTTCTATTTAGGAGTTGAAAGGGAAACCCCTACTTAACGTATGGGTTTCTAGTTTGTGTGATTAGCTACTGCACATCTAGTTTCTTGCATAAGTGTAGAAGATTCAAGGGTCCTATCTGCTTTGTTTGGATTCTAAAATATGTTTTAGCACTGGTTATTGTTGTGGTATTCACAACACATGCCCCATTCCTCACCAGGAATAGGGACCCCCTAATTTTTTTTTACTCACGATTTGAGAGTTGCGAGAAGAAAAATTCGTTTGAAAGTTAGTCTTAGAGTTGAATTTTCAAAAAAAACCCAAATAAAATGAGAAAATTATTTATTAAAAAAAAAACACACACACACACACAAAACAAATAAATAAATATTTTATTTTTAAAAAAAAAACCCCCTCTCCCTCCCACATGTGCACCGAGGCACGACACACTTTACATTTTGTGCAAGAGGGAGAGAGGGCTATAAAACCCTCCCTCCCCCCTATTTTATTTTCATTTTTATGGGAGAACAAAGGAGGGAGCAGGTAAGAAGACCCCCCCCCCCCACCATGGCACTTGGTTCATGTTGTGCGCACAAAGTCCTTGGTGCTAGTGCTAGATGCCACATGCTCCCTCAGCGCGAGCATCGTGCACCGCATTGAGCACTGCACGTGTAGCATTGTATTGGGTGCCGCAACACCCTGGGTGCAAGTGTCACGCGTCGCGCACTTTGGTGTTGTGGGCTGAGCACAACACTCTCTCGCATGCATGTTCAGTATTGCATGCCTGGTGTCACACACCTTCGTGCGCCACGTGCTCGTGAGGATGATTTTTTTTTAATAAATTAAATTTTTTTGAAAAAAAATTAAAAAATTAAATTTTTTTTTTTTTTAAATAATAATAATAAATTTCAAATAAAAAATGAATAAGTCCCCAAGGGGGACTTTTTTTTCCTCACTTGCATTTTTCTTGCTATCTAATGACTGATTAGGTTTTATTTCTCGTGATGCATAGGTAACATAATCAGATGGCATCCACATCTGGATCAGCAATGAAACTAGTTGTTTACAAGTTCCAAGGCGTAACCCCAAAATCAAGGTTACTTGATGAGTACGTTGAGATTAAAGACACTGACCTTGAAAACATGGACTTGGGAGAATTCTTGAGAGTTTGCAACAGTTCGACGAAAAGGTCAACCTTGAGGTCCGCATTAATCCATTTCAAATTAGTCAATGCAGCATCACATCCAGGGGTTGTGCAATCAGCTGAGTTGATCATGACCTTATCTTGGCATTTTGTTCCTGATGAAAGGGTGGTTAAGAGCATCACCGGATAAGTGGTCTTAGATTTGTGACTCGACAACATTGAGAAGGTTTTCCATTTGCCCAAAGCCAATCAATTCATCAGACTTTCCTATGAAGCAGCTAAAAGATAGTATAAAGATCATCACTAAGAGGCCATCGACATCATACATTCCTTGTACTTCATTGAGAAGCCACCTCAGAGAAAGATAATCAACAAAGTTGATATGACTTGAGGATACATGAAGGATGACATCAGATACTCCATCATTCTTCTGAGCAGAGTCATGGGTTTACCTACAGCTGGTCATCTTGCTCCAATCATGGTCAACTTCATTGAGACCATCAGACACACAAAGATACCACTGGATTAGGCCACCACACTTAGTGAGAACTTGTGTGATCAGTTGAGGTGGGTAAAGGACAAGAAGAAGTTGTATATGACTTCTTACGTGGTATACCTACTTATAGCAAGGGCAACAAGCTATCCCAAGTTATACAAGAAAGGGAGTATGCAGGACCCCAATGCTTGGCCATACATAATCTATCCTCAGTTGGTGAAGAAGAAGCTCTCGCTATAGAGCAAAGAGTACAAGATTGTAAATGACACCTTCATCTTTTCCATCATTCAATTCATAGAGGGGGACTATGGCAAGAGATTGTTCGAGGAAGCCAAGGCACAGATCACATCTCTCGGAGCATATTTCATCCAATTCTTGACATTCACATACATTTGGGTAGGTGGTGCATCTATCAATCTGAAGAAACTCCCAAGGTACCCAGGTGACAAGTTGGTCCTAGTGGAAATATCCTGGCAAATTGAGTCAACTTATGAGAGGATTAAAAGATAATGGAGACCTTGTTGGGATTGGCCTTTTGTAGTAGGAGCATACCAGGTGAAGAGAAAGTAGGATATCCTGAATTTCGAGTGGGAATGGGAGAACTACCCTTTTGAAGAGTATAACTCTCCTCATCCATTCTTCGACAATGTTGGTAAAGTGAAAAACCTGGCAGGAAAGGAGTTTTATCATGAGGATGCCATTGAAGATCATTGGATGAATGCCACAAATGACTACGATGTCTGTATCAGAGACCATTTTAGGATGACTTTGTATCTAGCTTAAAAGGCTCTCCATTTGACCATCCCTGATGAGATAAGGCTACAAGACTCCAAGGAACTACTGGATCCCTTATTCAATACAGATAAAGTTGGTGAGAGACCCATTCTGAATGCAGAAGTTGATAGAGAGGAAGGAGATGATATTAATCATCAAGCGAGACATGTCATTTGAATGAAAAAGAATTCAATTAAGAAACCCTTTCCTCTTGATCTAATTCCTGATACTGTAATCTCCCATGCACATGCTCGCCCAAAAAGGGGTAAGGGAAGCAAAGTCATAGTTCCTATCTTTGTGCTCCAGGCTCCTATTAGGCCAGAGATAGTCTACCAACTTGATTGCCCAGTGGGATATTATCCCCCTCTTGAAAGAAAGGGAAAGAGGAAGAGAACCTCTCCTTAGAGGATTTAGATAAAATAGGTTACAGAACATGTGTTTTTTCGGTAGCATGAACAGAGCTCAAAAGAGCCTTAGGATGGTGGAGTTTCTCATATCCAAGATGAATTTCCATTGCCTCCTATTTTGTCAAATCAATGAAAAGACGGAAAAATTCTAGAGACCTCCATTCGTCCGGTGCATAAAGACCCAGCTTCTCTTATTGTTCTGCAAAAACAAAAGAGGATCGAGGTTAGAATGAACAAGAGGCAAAGAGTTCATAAAATATTAGTGCCTAATCCATCTATTCCTAAGACCATTCCAAAGGAAGAATCAGATGAGGAAGAAATGGAATCAGATGAGGAGGAGGAACAAGTGCCTCTACAAAGGAGAACATGATTGGCAAAAGCCACAAAATTGGAGAGAAGGAAGAGTGCCACGAATATTTCGCATTCACCCAAATGAAACCTGTAGAACTCTCTTCTTCAGAAGATGAAGTGTAGCGATGGGTGAATGAGAAAAGGGAGCAACGTGAAGATGTTTTCTCCATCCTAGATTTTGATTTCATGCCTATGGGTACTAAGTTAGTTGGGGATAAGATCAAAGACAACCCTATAGGTGAACTCCAACAGCAAGACTAAATGCAGATGCCACCAAAGACACAGGGTCCTCATCTCACTCCTCCATCTCCACCACAAGTCACGGTGGTAGATAAGGGTTCAGTAACTCCTCCACTTCCAAGTTCAAAAGAGGAACATGTTCAAAAGGAACTATCATTACAAGAGAAACTAGAACCAAGGGTTACTGATGAGCCATCAAAAGAGGCACAAATAGTAGAATGTGTACAATAACCTTCTCAGGAAGTTGAGGATCAAACTACAGGATCTACAGAGATCGAGACTATAGAAGAAGAGTCCTCATAGTAGGAGACTTCGAGCAAGAGTGATAAAGGGAAGGAGGTAATTGAGCACATCCCTTCATCATCTAAAGCCAAGGTTATAGAAAGACGTATCCCAAGATGGCTTTGGAAAGAAATAATGAGAAGTGCCAAGCATCAATTTCGTGCTTTAGAGGATGACATTTGTGATATTGCAGAGATCTTGAACAAGATTGAGTCTCCATTACATGATGCAATGCCATTTGTGTTCGTCACTATGACACGAAACTAGGACTTATTTGCACAAGTGGCTCACCCTCCTGAAGGTACATATGCAGAAGTTGTTAGTCTTGAGGACTATGAAGTGAAAGATATTATGTTGGGAAAGCCTACAAGGGATACATCTCGATAGATGATGACTATGGGAGTCAAAGAGGTTCTCAGCCACATGGAATAGGATGAGATTGAAATCAGAACACATCAAAGGCAAGTTGAGATCCTAAAGGGATATCTAGACAAATTTATTGGTCCTCTTGATCTTGAACGCCCTAAGGAGACTTTGAATACCATTCTTAGAGAAGGGGAAGGTGTACGGCTCAATCCATTTTTGAAAGCTTGTTAGGATTGGCAAGATAGTCTTGAGGATAAAGGTGTCACTATAATCACAGGAAGTTTGAAGTTGCTGCATGCTACATAAGAGAATGTGGATAAGATCGTGGCAATTTTGAGGTAGGACTTCAGTATCATGGATGAGGTACGAGCATGGAGCAAAGATTTAGAAACTCTGCAAGCCATAAAAGGGCAAAGGTATTGCATTCTGATTGATGTATATAGTGGAGAAGAGTTAGACATGATAGATGATTGGATAGAGAAGATTGTAGATGGGAATAAAGTGATGGAAACATTGCATGATGAGATACATAGGCTCAAGGACTAAGCCCAAGAGCAAATTTTGGAAGCAAAAAAGTTGTACAGTGATGCATGCTTGGACATCTTTGAAGATGAAGAATGAGAGAAGATGTTCCCAATTGAGGTAGTAGTGGAGACTGTCAAGAAGACTTTAGAGGAGGCATCCAATGATGAAGACATCATACAAGCCTTCAGGATAGAGGAAGCATTGTTAGAGTTGGACACCAAACTCAGAGATTTTGCAAAGACTCAAATCGAGGTGGATAACTACAAACAAAAGGTCAAGGATAAGTATGAGGCTTTAGATCTTCTAGATGCTGCTAAAATCACTGAGATGATAGAGAAATTCAAAGGCAAACATCCAAACATAGCTTTAGGATGAAGATGAACAAAACCCAGATGCCAGAATTTCAATTTGGACACTTAGTAAAATTTTGAGATTTTGACCCAGTCAAGGTCCTCAGGTCCACAGCTCTACACTTTCATGTAGCTCCGAAGCTCCACAATTCAATGGTGCACCGATAGTTGACTGCCAGTTCCAAAAATAGAATTTCCATGCATCAAGAACGTGTTTTGATGGCAAGTTAACTCTAACACATGCCTAGTGAAGGGCTAGCTTCTATTTTTGGCATCTCCATGCACTTCGACTTCCACTGATGGTTTCCTCCTACTTTCTCTCTCATGCTTTCTTGGTTTTTGACATGTAAAGGGCTCATGCATCCAACTAATGAATAAAATATGGATGGAGTCCCTCTAAGCACCAGTTAGATTGTTAGTTTGTATATATTTAGTTTGTTTTAATGTTTTAAAAGCATTTTACGGCATGAAGATATCTCTCACTCTCAACACAAATTAAGGAGACGATTTCTTATAAATTCCCCATTGTAAAATGTAACAGGGGTCACCGTTATTATGCAATAAAATTATGCTTTTGGTGCTCGCATTTGGAGTGTATTCATTCTTGCCTAAATGTGTCATTGTTTTGTGGATTTTATTCATGAGATTGTGATTGAGCCAAAGGTTTATTGTGTTGTTTCTGGTTGTTTGATCTTTTAGTTCTGGTGTTTGCTATAGCTATACAAATTCTGCTGACCAAACAAGCTTGAAAAGAGATCACCCAATTATGTCTATATAGCTTTTTGTCTTGCATGAGTGCACTTTCTATGGCCTTGCAATTTGATGAAGAGTGAAACATTATTTGATTTGTTAAAGATTCTCACTGACAATTGCGGTGGATTCTAGGAAGCACTGCTCCCGTTTGCATTGGTTTCCTACCGATTTCTTTGAAGGTTTAACTCATAGCCTGTTGTGTTCAATAGCTTATGTCCATTTAGGAATTTCAATTTCATGTTATTTGCTTTCAGTTTTGATATTTGTTTTACTAACCCCCTGTTAGAATAGGACCTCATAGTAGCTACATTGTTAGAGTTGCATTCATTGAAAAATAGAAAATACAAAAATATTGTTCTCTTTTGGTGTGATATTTTGAGACAGCAAAAAAATTTACTTCAATTCTGAGATAAAAGAGTTTTTAGAACCAGAAAAGGCCTCCTTGTGAAGACTCACATTTATCTTCTACTAAGCAGATTTTGGTACGTCGCAAGACAAATATTGAACCTTGGATAAGATCCTTAAAAAGATTTACTTTTCAAGAGAGGAATTATGCAATGGATTCTTGTCATTGACCTCATGCAAAATGAATGCCCAACAATTATGTTTGTAAGAATCCAAGGTCTACCTTCCTATGTCTTGCAATGTCTTAAGTGTAGAAGGAAATTTTGCCTTATTAGTTGGCCCAAGTTTTATTTGAGTGTGTTGATAATAGGAGTTAGTTTCCCTTAGGTATATTTAGTTTCAGCTTCCTAGTTATTTAAACAATGTTAAATCAAGAGCCAACAAAATGTTGGAATGTGATTGTGGATAATGTTAGTATTGATAACCTAGTTGCCAAGGAGATGGTTCAGAAACCTTGTTTGAAGAGAGTGAGAAATTCTTGTCCTTATAAGATCATTTGGTTACAAGATGAACATGCTTTGGAAGTGAGGAAGCAATGTCTTGTTGATGTTCAAATTGGGCAGTAAAAGGATTGAACATTGTGTGATATTGTGAACATGAGTAGTTGTCACATATTAATTGGTAGACATTTGCAGTATGGGTATAGGGAAGTGTGTGATTGTGTCAAGAATGTGTTTACTATTGAGAATGGTGGTAAGAATTTTTCCCCAATTCCTTTGTAGAATGTACAAATCAGTACAAGGACCTTGAGTTTCGATAGATGAGTTGAGCTAAAGGATTTCCAAGGGGTTAGAGATCAACATGGGAAACAGACCTATGGTACACCAAGGAAGGATGTGAAGAGGAGAAGTGTTAGTGCTCGATATGGTTACACTTTTAAAAACTTCAAGTGTAGAGTTTGAACCACTTTGAACTGAAGTTCGAATTAGTTCAAAGTAGTTCAATGGTTCAGGTAGCCCGTCCTACAGGTTCAATACAAGCGAAGTTCAGATTTTGGATTTGAAATGCAGATTTTTCAGTTCATAAAGCTCAGAGGCCATGTTCAGTTTAGTACCCAAATTCAATCTCAATTCATGTTTCAAGCTCAAACTTTGTCGGCTTAATCAGATTCCACCAGCTCAACAGTTTCAAAGATTTAATGAGTCCGATGATTCAAAGGCTCAATCAAAGTTTGAAATGCAAATCCATTAATTCAAGAAAAGTTCAGAATTCTGTCTCAATGCACTTGCCAGGTTCAGTTTTTTAGTCCCGTGACTTCAAGAAAGTGCAAGGGTGTAGATTAAGATGAAGTTCAGATGTAGTGTTTCGAAGTGTTCCAAAAGTTTGAAGTGGCTCATTGGTTCAATTTGCATATCTAGAGCCTAGCTTAAATTGTCAAGTTTGACCTTACAGTATAGAAATCCAGAGATCATGGCTTAAAAATGCTCCTCAACCAAAGAACAAAATATTATCCTAGTGGATCTTCAATTTTCCCTTTAGTGGTTTAGAATGGTTCAATTTGTTTGAAGTCACAGGTTTGAGTTCTTGCTTCAGAATTTTCATCATCCAAAATGTTCAAGTTAGAACTTGAAGTCCAAAGGTTGAAAATATGATTCAGTTTGAAGGCAAAGTTCAACAAGTTTGTGCAATATGACATGGGATATATATCTTCATGTTTTATCATTCCCCAAAGGGCTCGAAAATGTGAAACAAAGAATCCTCTGGTTTGATGCATGAAAGTAAAGTGTCAAGCTTGCAAGTAGCAAATCGAAGTGATGAAATTAGCACTAAAGAAATAAAGGCATTTTCTGATTAAAGTAGAAGTAGTAGAAAATGAAACCTTGGCTACTTTGATCTTAGATAAACTTCATGTAGATTCATAGTTGGGATACTCGTAGAGGTGTGAATTCCATGCAAATGTTGTGATCAGGCCAAACCTCACATCAGATAAATTGAAATTTTGACTTGCATATGTTATGTAGGTTTATCAGCTTAATGTTAAACAGTGGGAGATGATGAAATCCTTTAGAATGAAATGTTGAGAGATTCCCATATAAACATATTATGAATTGCAGAGGCACGAGTCATGAAATTTGCAAATAAAGCTAATGCCGAATCATACCCATGTTATCAAGACTTTAAACCTTCATGAGATGCGACAGTCATGTCCATATGGTAACGAAGGAGTGCCCGATTACAAGGAATTGCAAATGATGATCATGACATTTAGACATAAAGGTGCATTGTAATGGTTTAACAAAGTGATTGAAGGTAGCTCACGAATTCACATAAATATGCGAGGAGAAGAAGTCGACCACGTCCATCCTTATTTGCGAGCTCACATCAAAAATTAGGTGAACTACCAGACAGTTGGAAACCCATAGGCCAATTACATAGAGAATTTGATTTTGAGATCATGCAAATGGGGTGCCTTTCAAAATGCATGGGTCATGCCGTGGGTTTTTAAGAAAGGAGAAATGAGTAAAGTCTGTGACTAATTCAAAGTTTCCTGATCTGCAAGTTATTGAAAATTTAGTTCAAATGATTCCATTGATACCCAACGCCAAGGTAATTTTTGCAGTTATCGGATGTCGTGTTTGAGAAAACACTTCACGTAATGGTGATATTCAAAACTATTGTACAAGAATAGTCTTAGAGCTCGCAATTGATGTTATTGTGACTGGGAAACCTCATGAAAACTGTGGCCTAGATTCTGAGGCATAGATATCTAAAGTGACAGTACATGGTGCCTCCCCTATATCAATTGACAGAATGAATTTTTAATATCAACAGCATCATTTTTGATTCCTCACAACCTTACATAATGGTTCGACGTTAATCATGGGAGATGCAAGTTACCCAATGGTCAATACCACTCAAATATGACAAGGTAAGTTGGGTGACCAAATCCCATTGGAATATCTCCTCAAATGAAGATTATGCAACAGTTATCCTTCCTTAATGGGCTTTCTCAGTGAGGAAAATGTGCCAGACTTTCTTGAAGATCTCAACTTGGTTGACAAAATAACCATCGATGACAAGTGTCTCCTATTAAAAGAATTTCACTGCAAAGGTTCCCTAAGGAATAATAGGAAATGAATATATATATTACATATTTATATTTGAGAATATGAATATATTATATATTGCGCTAGGATATATTTCCACGTACCCTAGGCCTCCATTCAGAATAGAAAAAGAGAGAAGTTTAAAGGAGGAGTTTTTCTCCCAAGAATCGGTTACAAAAGACAAAAGGAGAACCGACATCAAAAAGGGGAAGAGAAGATCAAACGACAGTTCCAAGAATCAGTTATAGAAGCTGAATAGTTTGCCCACAAATTCTATATATGGTGAAAGCATCAAACAAAAAGGGGTTCACTTTTTCTTCCAGCAGCTACAGACTGTGTGTTGTTAGCAGGGGGAGATTTTTCAGTTCTGAGGGAAAAGAATGCAGACTTTGGACCTGTAGCAGAATAGAGCTTTACTTGCTAGACTTTGTGTTAGTGATTAAAGAGGAATTTGATTTTGAAATGTAATGTAAGGGAGATGGTTTTTATTTTTTGATGCATGTGTAATAGGATCTGTGTAGTTTTTTACATCTTAAAGAGGGGAGGTTTGAAAGATATCTACAAATTAGAACTTTGAGTCTATGTAGTTTTCTTTCCACTGATGGTTATGTTGTTGTAACCTTTAGTTTTCTTTAAGTGCATCAGATGTGCTATTTTTTTAATGCATTTGATATCGAGATCTTCTGGAAGCTTTGATTCATCTTTTCTCAGGAGAATGGAAGTTGTTCTTTGACCTTTGTCCTTTATAATGCAGCGTTCAGCGAATGAACTTTGTGTCATTTGCTGCTCCTTGCTTTTCTTTTCTTTAGGCTTTTAGGTTTCACATCTATTCTGTGTTTACGGGTAGATGTTTGTGGTCCTTTTATGCTTTCTAGTAAAAGCATTTACATTTAATTCATTGTATATTTTATACGGGGAGCTGTACTCGATAAAAATTCAAAGGAAGGTTATCAACCCCATGATAACCTCTCCAACTGTTGGTGTTAGTTTGTTCCTTTACTTGGGCATTTAGGGTCATATTTGCATGTATTTCTTCAAAGGACAATCTGTTCACTAACAAATTTTTGGCGACTCTACTGGGGACTTTTGAAGTGAAGATTTAAGTGCCTAACATTTGCTTCCTCAGTTTTATAATTATCTTCGTGTGCAGGAGATTGGCGACTCTATGCGAAGATCATGCTGGACATGGAAGTCATGAGAAAACAAAGGCCAAATCCTTCTCTCTTAGAGCTTTGTCAAATTGCAAAAAAAGTATTTCCAAAGGTATCCGAAAAAATTTGAGTTTTGAAGATGATGCAAGTTCTTGGCTGCTATGGAAAGGCCTTTGCGAAAGATTTCATAAGCTGAAACACTTGCAAAACCTCAAAGAAGAAGTGGCTCAGTTAAAGGAGCATTTGAAAGAAGATGATGATGGACCTCCCGTTATTTCAGTCTCACCCATGTATCTCAATCTCCTTGTCATGGGTGATCAAGAAGTACAGCTAGAGCTACTCCAACCTCATGCTGATCCAGTTTCAACAGATGAAAATATATGTGGAACAAGGGTAAGCAATAATGATGAAATCTTACCTCAAGATTTTTCTTCACCCCATGTAGAAAGTTTTTCAGTAAAAGAACACGGTGATCGTTCTTTGCTTCATGATTATGTTGGAATGTTGTCTAGTGATGCTTTACCTATAAATGAATCTTTTAATGTCATGAGAAATCATGAAAACATTAGCTCTTTGAATGAGAATGCTGGAAGAGATCATGTCCTTGAAACTTTTCCTTCTAAAGATTTTGCAGCAGTAAGCCCTGTAGATGATGCTGATTTTAATGGAGGTATATTCAAATCTTTTTCTCCACATCTTGAGAGTTTCAATTTTAACTATGTTGATAGTCTCTCTATTTCAGAAGTTCCTATTGATGAGGAACTAGACAACTTGCCTCCAGATTTTCAATCTTTCACCTTTGATATTGATCATCTTTCTTTGAAAAGTCTTCTTGATGAAAGAATCCAGAACAACATACAATCTGAAAATGAACTTCCTATCATTATAAAGAATGAAGATGATTCCTTGTGCTTGCAAACCAGTGACGAGTCCTTGCAAATATTTTTTCCATTTGATGATGAAATATGTAACTATGACAAGGTAAACGTGCATGAAGAGAAGTTTCTTTTCCATGATAAAGATACTAAAATTAATAATCAGTTTGACAACTGCCCAGCTGAAGCATGGAGAGGAATGTCACTTGATCGGCAAGAAGAAACCATTTCCAAATTCTTGTTATATCTTCAGCCGAAAGATTTCTCTCAAAATAGTCCTTTTGATGGTGACTCATCCTTTCATAGAGACAAGAAAAAGATACCTCTAGATGAAGACACCTTTGCTGAATTTCTTGTTGAGATAGAAAAATATGAAGCTGACCTTCAATCTAGCAGTGATTCAACATATGTGTTAAAGAATGCAATTCTTAATGAAGAAGAGGAGGTCATAAACACATTTTTGTCATCACTCAATCTGGGGTACTTCTTCAATAATATCTCAGGTACCTATTTTTATCAGTTTCAGAATGAAACATTTCTTGATATCTTTCCTCTTCATCCATCTATGCATAGTGTTACTGATTGGGATTGTGGAAGAAATGTTGAAAAGTTTGATGACATTTTGGGAAGAGAAAAGAATAGAATTCATGGCCTGTTTGATGATAGCTGGTTCCTTGAAAGAAATAGAGAAAAAATATATCCAAGGATTGATCCTATGTTGAAGGAGGCGTCATTATGGCTATGAGATGATCATGACCATACACTAGAGTTCAATTTGCATGACAATGTTCTTGAGGATTGCATATCATCTTTTGGTGAGGATTTTTCATATCATGTTTTTCAGCTTGAGGTGGAATCAAATTTTGCTAGCATGAAGGATCCATTTTTAGGTGAAGGAGAATACTATGATGAATTGTGGTTGTTCAAAAAAGAGGGTTGGATCAGCATATGCATGCACGCAATTAGTTTGAAGTTGGGCATTGAAAGAGTCATCAGCACGCTATGGTTTGGAGTTGTTCCAATGAGACATGACTTGTTGCTCCGGAAAGGATGCTACTTCTCCCAGCCAATAAATGGATTTGCATGATTCCTTTCCTTTCTTCTGGTTCTCATGGTAGGTTCTCTTCCTACCTTTGTATATATTTTGTAAATAAGTTTTGTGGTGTGTAGTGTAGTTGGAATAATGCGCAAGCTTCAGGCTTGCTGGTAGTTTTGGTTTGTGGTTGGTTTGAGTTTGCTAGTTTTTCCCTGCTCCCCTTTGCTCTCTCTGCAAGCAGCTCCCAATCTTCTCTTGCTGACTCTATTTTCCCAATGGATAAGGCACTGTTCTTTCCCAGAGATTGCTGAAGTTCTCTAATTTTGTATCAAAACCAGTCCTGTAGTTAGAGCCCCTATTAGTGCCCGATATGGTTACACTTTTAAAAACTTCAAGTGCAGAGTTTGAACCACTTCGAACTGAAGTTCGAAGTAGTTCAAAGCAGTTCAATGGTTCAGGTAGCCTGTCCTATAGGTTCAATACAAGCAAAGTTCAGATTCTGGATTTGAAATGCAAATTTTTCAGTTCATAAAGCTCAAAGCCCGTGTTCAGTTTAGTACCCAGAATCAATCTCAATTCATGTTTCAAGCTCAAACTTCATCAGCTTAATCAGATTCCACCAGCTCAACAGTTTCAAAGATTCAATGAGTCTGATGATTCAAAGGCTCAATCAAAGTTTGAAATGCAAATCCATTAATTCAAGAAAAGTTCAGAATTTTGTCTCAATGCACTTGCCAGGTTCAGTTTGTTAGTCCCGTGACTTCAAGAAAGTGCAAGGGTGCAGATTAATATGAAGTTTAGATGCAATGGTTCGAAGTGTTTCAAAAGTTTGAAGTGGCTCATTGGTTGAATTTGCAGATCTAGAGCCTGGCTCAAATTTTCAAGTTTGACCTTACAGTATAGAAATCTAGAGATCATCGCTTAAAAATGCTCCTCAGCCAAAGAACAAAATATTATCATAGTGGATCTTCAATTTTCTCTTCAGTGGTTTAGAATGGTTCAATTTGTTTAAAGTCACAATTTTGATTTCTTGCTTCAGAATTTTCATCATCCAAAATGTTCAAGTTAGAACTTGAAGTCCAAAGGTTGAAAATATGATTTAGTTTGAAGGTAAAGTTCAACAAGTTCGTGCAATATGACATGGGATATATATCTTCATGTTTTATCATTCCCAAAGGGCTCGAAAATATGAAACAAAGAATCTTTTGGTTTGATGCATGAAAGTAAAGTGTCAAGCTTGCAAATCGAAGTGATGAAATTAACACTAAAGAAATAAAGGCATTTTTTGATTAAGGTAGTAGTAGAAAATGAAACCTTGGCTACTTTGATCTTAGATAAACTTCATGCAGATTCGCATTTGGGATACTCGTAGAGGTGTGAATTCCATGCAAATGTGGTGATCAAGCCAAACCTCGCATCAGATAAATTGAAATTTTGACTTGCAGATGTTATGTAGGTTTATCAGCTTAATGTTAAACAGTGGGAGATGATGAAATCCTTTAGAATGAAATGTTGAGAGATTCCCATATGTACATATTATGAATTGCAGAGGCACAAGTCATGAACTTTGCAAATAAAGCAGATGCCGAATCACACCCATGTTATCAAGACTTTAAACCTTCATGAGATGTGATAGTCATGTCCATATTGTAACGAAGGAGTGCTCGATTACAAGGAATCACAAATGATGATCATGACATTTAGACATAAAGGTGCATTATAATGGTTTAACAAAGCGATTGAAGGTAGCTCACGATTTCACATAAATATGCGAGGAGAAGAAGTTGACCACATCCATCCTTATTTGCGGGCTCACATAAAAAATTAGGTGAACTGTCGAATAGTTGGAAACCCGTAGGCCAGTTACATAGAGAATTCGATTTTGAGATCATGCAAATGGGGTGCCTTTCAAAATGCATGGGCCATGCTGTGGGTTTGTAAGAAAGGAGAAATGAGTAAAGTCTATGACTAATTCAAAGTTTCCTGATCTACAAGTTATTGAAGATTTAGTTCAAATGATTCCATTGATACCCGACGCCAAGGTAATTTTTGCAGTTATCGGATGTCGTGTTTGAGAAAACACTTCACGTAATGGTGATATTCAAAACTATTGTACAAGAATAGTCTTAGAGCTCGCAGTTGATGTTAATGTGACTGGGAAACCTCATGAAAACTGCGGCCTAGATTCTAAGGCATAGATATCTAAAGTGACAGTACGTGGTGCCTCCTCTGTATCAATTGACAGTATGAATTGTTAATATCAATAGCACCATTTTTTATTCCTCGCAACCTTACATAATGGTTCGATGTTAATCATGTGAGATGCAAGTTACCCAATGGTCAATACCACTCAAATATGACAGGGTAAGTTGGGTGACCAAATCCCATTGGAATGTCTCCTCAAATGAAGATTACGCAAGAGTTATCCTTCCTTAATGGGCTTTCTCAGTGAGGAAAATGTGCCAGACTTTCTTGAAGATTTCAACTTGGTTGACAAAATAACCATCAATGACAAGTCTCTCCTATTAAAAGAATTTCACTGCAAAGGTTCCCTAAGGAATAATAGGAAATGAATAGATATATTACATATTTATATTTGAAAATATGAATATATTATATATTGCGCTAGGATATATTTCCATGTACCCCAGGCCTCCATTCACAATAGAAAAAGAGAGAAGTTTAAAGGAGGAGTTTTTCTCCCAAGAATCGGTTACAAAAGACAAAAGGAGAACCGACATCAAAAAGGGGAAGAGAAGATCAAACGACAGTTCCAAGAATCAGTTATAGAAGCTGAACAGTTTGCCCACAAATTCTATATATGGTGAAAGCATCAAACAAAAAGGGGTTCCACTTTTTCTTCCGATAGCTACAGACTGTGTGTTGTTAGTAGGGAGAGATTTTTCAATTCTGAGGGAAAAGAATGCAGACTTTGGAGCTGTAGCAGAACAGAGCTTTACTTGCTAGACTTTGTGTTAGTGATTAAAGAGGAATTTGATTTTGAAATGTAATGTAAGGGAGATGGTTTTTATTTTCTGATGCATGCGTAATAGGATCTGTGTAGTCTTTTACATCTTAAAGAGGGGAGGTTTGAAATATATCTACAAATTAGAACTTTGAGTCTATGTAGTTTTCTTTCCACTGATGGTTATGTTGCTAACCTTCAGTTTTCTTTAAGTGCATCAGATGTGCTATTTTTTGAACGCATTTGATATCGGGATCTTTTAGAAGCTTTGATTCGTCTTTTCTTAGGAGAATGGAAGTTGTTCTTTGACCTTTGTCCTTTATAATGCAGCGTTCAACGAATGAACTTTGTGTCATCTAGTGCTCCTTGCTTTTCTTTTCTTTAGGCTTTTAGGTTTCGCATCTATTCTGTGTTTACGGGTAGATGTCTGTGGTCCTTTTATGCTTTCTGGTAAAAGCATTTACATTTAATTCATTGTATATTTTATACGAGGAGCTGTACCTAATAAAAATTCAGAGGAAGGTTATCAACCCCATGATAACCTCTCCAACTGTTGGTGTTAGTTTGTTCCTTTACTTGGGCATTTAGGGTCATATTTGCATGTATTTCTTCAAAGGACAATTTGTTCACTAACGAGAAGTAAAAAATTGTTTGTTGTAGGAAAGGATTTGCATAAATGGAACATGAGGAAGAGTGTACAAGTTAAAGACTTGGAGGACATGTATGTAAAGAACTAGTTTAGGGTTTATGTGTTGAATCTTGGAAGATGTTCTTCTAGTTATTAAGAACATCTATTCGCACATGGGGTGTCTAATGTAGGAGCATCCTGAGGTAGTTGGCAATCATTTATGTTTGAGTGGTTTTGATCTTGGAGCTGGAGAACTCAATTGAAAGGAGATGATGCTCAGTTACTATTGAGGTAGTTCTTGGTTGTAGTTTTTCCCAAGGGACTCAGTGACTAATGGAGCTTGGTGATACTTATGGTGCTCGATTGATATTATGCTCGGTGGAACTAGTTCCTGGTGATGCTTGTAGGAGCTTGGTGGACGTGCTTTCTCAGTATGCTCAATGATACTTGGTGTGCTCAGTGGTTGCCAATGATGCTCAATAGTTTGGCTCATTGACTAGATATTCTTAGGGGATTTGATCAACTGATCTATGCATTTAATATTTGTAGTGTGTGATCATGATGTGGATCAATTGTGGGATGTATAAGGACCTATTTGTTGTCTTGTTTCTTTATCCTATGTTGATATAATGATTATTGTAAGATGAAAAAGATATTTTATGTTTATTTGGGTTCTAGATAATTCTATTTACAATAGGCTGAGTTGTGGTCATGCAAGTATAAAGGGAAGGACTGGGTAGAGTTGTAGGCATGCTTTAAAGAAGTAGAAATTTAGTTAGAAATTTAGTTAGAAATTTAGTTAGAAAGTAGAGTAGAGCTAGCAGCTGAGTGTGGGCTTAGGAAACAAGAAGATTTTTTGTGGTTTGTGAGCACAAGCTTAGGTATTTCTTGAGGTTTCTACTAGATTTTTGTGTTGCTACAGATTTGGGCTAGCTAGAGTTGGGAGTATTTGGATTTTACAAGGTTTTGCAGAACTGCTACTATGATTGCTATGTATTGGGCCACAATTATGAAGGCCTTATAGCTCGACACATTGCATGGAATCAATTATTTGATAAATAAAGATTTGGTTTTCTATTAGATCTTTTTATCTTGTATTGTGTTTATGTTGTGTTGTTGTTTTTTGGGAGCTTGGTCACCTCCATTAGAGGTTCACTCAGCCTTGCACTATGTCAAAAGTTACCAAGTTTCCTCATCTACACAATTAGCCCAAGAATTAACTAAAATACTTGTACTTTGGTAAAACCCCTTGGTCTAATTCAATTGGAGTCAAGTCATCTAATATAATCTCATAATTCCTTTTAAATTTCTCAAGAGACCTCCAATCGTCCATCCCCACCACTTTTACTAGCAGTGAGGAGTGTCTTTCTCAGAGATGACTACAATTTATTTTGTTTAGATGTCCATGTTGATACAATATTCCTCCTAGATGGAGAACTATAGCACAAGGGAAATTAATCAAACACATCAAAGACATTTTCACTTAATGAGTTTGGAATTAGGTTGCATGGGCATCACCTATAATATTATTACTAAATTTTTGTGTGGAGAGAGAAAGATAGAGGGAAGGAGATTGTGTGTGTATGTAAGAGAGATATAAAGGCATGGATAAATAGGTAGATAGAGAGCGTTAGAGTTAGAGATAAACATATAAATATAGTAGAAGGGGTTGAGATTAAAAAATATAGCACAATGTCATCATTTGATATATATTTTACTATCAACATAACCATTACATTCATTAGAGATACAAATGTTAGTAATAACAAAGAAGTTTTCTAACATTAAATAATAATTTATATACCATTTTTTTAAATTGTACATAGATATTTATATTTAATTTTTTAGTTTATCAATAAAATTCATTTTATGGGCAAGAGCCTACAACACAACGGTAGCTTGTGAGCCTCTCATGTGGGAGGTCTTGGGTTTGAATTCACTTAACACATAAATAATTAATTACAATAAATAACAATAATTAATCTAAGCTTTGACCAATTACCGATAATTTAAAAAAAATCATTTTATATAACAAAATTCTATATTATAAACTTTTTTTTTATCGGTAAACGACCAAAGCCTTTGTATTATATGGATAATATAGAACAAAATAGCAATGTTTAAGAATCTCTGTTCAAACAGGCACTAGTAGGAAAGAACAGAGAAGAAAACCTTAGAGTCTTTCCTAGGACTTTCATCCTATATAGTTTTACATTATAAAAGGGGCATACCCCAGTTTGTTTAGAATTGGATTTGAGTATGGGACCTTTGATCTGACCTTGATACATTTTTACATCTTAAAAGAGGCATTCCCCAATTTTTGTGTGAGCTCTACTTATTTAAATATGAATTTGAAGAAAACAAAATCCTCCTACTCAAAATTTTGGATGAATCTTAAAACAAAATAGTGCTAGAATGAAATGGTGTGCTAGGGTCAAGCAAAAATGTAAGAAAGGATAGACTCCTTCCCACCTAGCCTATTGATAATTTACAAGAAACTCATTTGAAATGTTAGCATAGTTAGAATAAATTAAGTACTCTTGTAAAGCTACCAAATTTAAGCCAAAATAGCATTACCAAAAGCTAGAATTTTAGCCACCGAGGTAAAGGATAAACAAATTAAGTGTTAGAGAAAGCTACGAAAAAGGAATAGGAAAAAATCCACTCTCTAGCAAACTTAGTAATAAATTTTCATTGTTTTTATTCTTAGTCTCTATTCTAAGTTTTTTTATCCTAATTAACATTGTGATAAAATGATGACAACTAAATTAAAGCATCCCAATGAGGAGAATGACAGAGAGGAGGCAACAAAGATAAATAACAAGACGAGCACAAAAGAACAGGTGCACATAACAACTAAACTTTAGTGCAGAGAGAATTGAATCCATAAAACTAGATATAGAATTAGATAGCTGAAGCAACCTGAAAAAAGATCCTTACATAGCCAGAACTATAGTTATGTACATAACAACAAGAAGAGTGACCAAAGGAACAGAAAAATAGGGAGCCCTAAAAACAAAAGAGAAGTGCTCAACCAGAGAGAGGAAGCAGAAAGAGGGAAAGGAACCAAAAGGGGCACAAAAGGAGGAGCAACCCAACTAGGGAAAATGACCAACCCACAACGAGGAACCCAAAACTGAGGGAGGAAGCTCCAACCAAGAGAACAACAAGAACAAGAGCTAATCAACTAGGATGTCTTCCATCTGACAATACCACTCCATGCCCCTCCAATCGACATAGATCTGCATGTTGGTGGTGGCAAGCAAAAATATCCAATTGCGAGTGTTTTACTCCATGCAAAGCATAAAGGTCCTCCTGTCTTTCACTATCAATATCATAGAGACACCCATCAGAGTGTCCTCAATGTAATACTCGCTCCTCTTGGGGATGTAGAGGTCATTGTCAATGTTACCTAAAACCTCATCTAGCTCACAAAGATAGGGACCCTTAAACATAGCTTTACAGAAATCCCTCAGCACTAGAGTATCCATGTCCACGTGTAGGATGGTGGCAACAAGCATAACCACAATGTCAGAATTATGCTTGGGCCTGTTAGCCAAAGCAAAGAACTCCTTGCCCAAGATAACTTAATAGCTTGATGAATCAGACTGTCCTTGGGTTTCACAATTTTGCAAATCGTAAGCAATGAAATCTCCCCCCAAAAGGCCATCTCTCTAAGACTTGACTTCATCCTAATAGACATATCCATTCTACATATCACTAGATAAAGACAACCTAAAGCTAAAGAACCCAAAGCCTACAGCTAACAACTGACTAAGTATATTATAAACTAAATTTATTTTTAATATACTTCATATATTTAATAAAATTATATGAATTAAAATTAAATAAATTTAATTCTTTAACATATGTTTGATTTTTTTAATTGTGGTTATATATCATAAAGGTACTAATAAAAAATAATTATAAAGTTAATACATTCTTTTAAATTATATATTACATTCTTTTAAAACTATATATGAAATATTTTAAATCATATATTAAAATAATTATAAAATTAAACTTTATATCTATTGTACTCAATATTTTTGCTTTTGATTTGGGAATTAATGTAGGTAGAATGTTAAAAAGGAGAAAAAGAGGAGAAGAAGAAGGAAAGGGAGAAGAAGAAGGTAAAGGTGAAGGAGAATAAGGAGGATGAGAAGGAGGAGGAAGATTAAAAAGGGATGAAGAATGTACCGAAGGAGAAGAAGACCAAAATGGAGGAGGAGAAGGGGAAGATGAAGTAAAAGGAGAAGGATGGAGGAGAAAATAAGAAGATGAAGAATAAAACACAAAATAAGAAATGGAGCAAGGAGAAGGAGAAGGTATTGGAAAAATAGAACAACACAAATAAAATAGAGAAAGAAAGAACTTCTAGCTTAATTTTATTGAATACTAGATGAAAATTTATACAATAACTTGACCCAACAACATTCCTAAATGACTATTGATTAGATTGAAAACAAACTACTTCATGATTGACAACACACACAAACTTGATAGCTAACTGAAACTTATGGACACCTAACTCAAACACACCTAACTCACACCTAAACCAAACTTGTATTGCCAACAACTCAACAAAGTTTGCCACATGTGCAACAATTATTATTGACTACTATTGGAACATTAACTCCAACACCCCCACTTAATGTGACAACTAAAGGAAACATTTTGTAGAAATTATACTTTGAAAATATGCCATAAAGGAGTAAGAATTTCTCATAGTTATGTAGCTATCATCCAGCTTTGAAACACCATTTGACACACCATCTCCACATGAAATGTCTCATAACCCTCATAAAGGTACAATACCAAGCTTCTAGACTTTCAGATCTCCTTGAACTATTGGACACACTATCTCCACATGGAATGTCTCATAACCTCCATAAAGGTATAGCTTCTCCGATCCTATAGCACCTCAAACTATTCGAGCATACATCTAGCCTCTACCACATATTTTCCTATTTTTTAAAGCATTGATCTCTTCAAATCAAACAAAATTTTCAATGAAAACATAACCATTTGGTGGTTCTTCTCCTAGCCTCATCTTCTTAACAATTTATTCTCTAACAGACAAAACTTAATAGGAAGATAGCTCTGATACCATATTGGAAAAATAGAACAACACAAATAGGACAGAGAAAGAAAGAACTTCCAGCTTAATTTTATTAAATACTAGATGCAAATTTATATAATAGCTTGACCCAACAACATTCCTAAATGACTGTTAATTAGATTGACAACAAACTACTTCATGATTGACAACACACACAAACTTGACAACTAACTGAAACTTATGGACACCTAACTCAAACACACCTATAATAAAAAATTGGTTCAAACTAGAACTCTTTTGACTCACACCTAAACTAAACTTGTGTTTCTAGCAACTCAACAAAGTTTTCCACATGTGCAACAATTATTATTGACTACTGTTGGAACATTAACTCTAACAGAAGGAGGAGAAGGAGAAGATGAAGAAGAAAGAGAATAAAGGAAAGGATAAGGTGGAAGAAAACTAAGATGAACAAGGAGAAGAAGGTGGAAAAAAAGAAGGAAAATGAGGAAAAACAAAAAGAAGGAGAATAAGAAAAAAGAGGAAAAAAAGGAAAAAAAGTACTACAGGAGATGACCCAGTAGCTGCCCAGCCTAACTTTGGACATCTAGAACTACTAATCTGTATGTCAAAGTTTGCAAAAATTTTTGGTGAACCTCCGTAGGTTAGTGAAGAGCTTACATCTAACTGTAGATGCCCAAAAATTGGCAAAGACTCAAACAACACAATTTCGATCAAACAACAAAAATTAAGGATTAAATCAGAAGAAAACAACAGACCTTTAAATCAATCATTACATAAAGTCATTAATCAATCAATCAAATATCAAATCAAAAGGACCTAAATCACTTTTAAAGAGGAAAAGCAATTCATAAATCATAAAAGGAATTTTTTTTTTTAAAAAGGAAAAAAAAAAAGACAAAAAGTTGAAAATAAATGGAACAATAAATAAATCAATAAAATCCATTTATCCTCTCAAAATTGAAAATCCTCCTTTTTACATTTAAAAGAATTGAAAAATCTTCTTTTATCCTCACAAACTAAGTCTGTTGGACTTTTCCCCTTGGTCCCTTATGAGATATTTTCAATTTCACCTCCATCCTCCAATCAAAGGTAAAATCTTGATTCTTACCCCAACCCCCTTCCAAAATCTTATAAATAGGAGGGAGATTCAAGAGCAGAGGGACCCAAGTTTTACGCATCTACACTATAGGCATATTTAAAGTTATTCATATTAGCATATTAGCATTGTCAGTATAGAAAATTCATGTCATTCTAGTGTCATTTTAGCATTGTTATGTTGTTCATTTGATATCATTCAACACTTATTTAGTCATTTGCATGTATATATCATAACATTGTAGGATCATTACACTCATATAATCTACATTTTCACTTAGATCTTGCATAACATTTGTAGATTTGCATTCATAGCATACTCCCATTCTAGAACTATCACTGAGATGTTGGTCTGAGAGAAATCTTAGTAGTTGTAGTTAGGAAAACATGGGATGTTCATGAAGTCTCTATTTGACAATAATTTCTTGGGTCTAGTTAGTTCATTGTCATTCTATTTGCACTCTGCATTAAAGTCTCATGAATACGTGATTCAACCGTGTACAAATTGGTGCCCACCATGGAGCTTGAAATTAAAGCCTCTCTATTCTTCAATCTTTCTTGCTAATATTATAGTTTTATTGTAGATCTGCATTTTTTATTCGTTTCTTGTGCATATCTGATTGGTTGTAGGTTCTACAACATTTTGGAAGCTTCATAACAACAACAATAAACTCTCAAAGACATTCCCAAGTTCATGAAGGTCGGATCTACAATTTTTTTAATGCTACAATGCTTCTAAACTCTATTTTAATGCTTCCACACAGTCTTTTAACACTTTTAAAGCTTTTTGTAGTGCATTTAAATCTTTCTATAGTGCTTTTAAAGCTTTCTGTAGCACATTTGCAACTTTCTATAGCACATTTACTAGTTTAAATAATGCATCTGATAAATTATGTAATGCAAATGCTAATCTCTGAAGCACATTTAATCAAAGTTATAAATTGTTGAATCTAACTTGTAGATTTGATTTTTGGTTGCTTATAGGTCTCTTATAAGCTGGCAGGAACTTCCAGGTCTCTAACAACACGTTACAGGAATGAAGACCCTCAGAAATGTGCCTAGCCTTTGCTAACATCAAATTAGGTAAGTGGACCTCAACCCTTTTCAATTAAAGTGCAACATTTCTAAGTTCAAAACCTATTTTAATAGAACATTTGATCTTGCTAACCTAAACAAAAGTAGGCCTATGCTCTCGAGTTGACTAGAATGCTAGACCTTCTATAAAGATCAGTTACGATCAAGCTAGAAATAAACCAACACATAGCTTAACTAGGAGCCCCTTGTCTTCTATAGTTAAAGGGCTTGTAATTGAATTGCTTTGTTTGTTGTATTTGAGAGGTTGAAATAGTAGGGATATGCTCTCACTCTTCTAGAGTGATCAAAATCCCAAACCTATTTCTAATTTCTACTTTATCTACTTTCTATTAGCTAGATTTATTCAGCCATAGAAAGGCTACCTCCTGAGATTTGCCTTAGTAGGGTCGATGAGAGGGAACACCTTCCAATCTTGCATTCCTAATCGAATGCAAGCCAACCATGTTCGAAATATAGCCTTCCTCTAGTAGTCCCACAAGGGATTGCACCAAACCTCCTTAGCATTAGTGAGAAGCTCTCTGTCACAAGAGAGGTAAATTTGAACATTGTTGGTTAAACACTAAAACCTAGTAGTCACTAGCTCTAGACAACCTTGTTAGGAAGCCCTTTCTTCCATTTTTTTTAGATGTGCGTAGTTTTATTTCATTTCAATTTCTACTACTACTATGCTTGGACGTGTTTTAAATCTTAATAATAAATTTTAGTTCAGATCATAGTCCATCCAAAAAGACGCAACTACAAATCAATATGAAAACCAAGCTCAAAACAAGAACATTGTTGAATACCCTAAAATAGCACATTTACTGCTTAAAACAATGCATTTGACTCATTCTATGACGCATTTGATCTCTATTATAGCACATCTGACTGAAAAATGGTGCATTTGAAGATTTAAATAGCACATTTGCTCTGTAGAACAATGCCTAGTGAACAATAAAATAGCACATATAACCACCGAAATAGCGCATTAAGGCTTTCTATAGCTCATTTAAGAGAAAACCTAAAAAAAGGCTATTTGCATACACAACATTTGCAAACAAACAATAGATTCAGATGCTCTTATTCCTCATTGACATTTTCCAAGACTAAGAGATTTTGAAATTGACTGTAACCATTTTTGAAACAAGCAATGTTACAAGTTCCATCCCGAGATTCTTAATCCAATAGTTATTATTGCTTCACCTCGCATATTAAGCCAGAAATGATCGGAGACACACATCTATTCCCTACCTAACTTCACAAAAGTGAGCTTATCGTTATCAATAGTACCAAACACCTTTTCACACTTAGCTTGTTACTTCAAATGAACCACAATCTATAGAAACCCTCATATTGTAAAAATGCATAAGAGTTAGAGGAATCCTATGCACATCTCATGCCACTACCTAAAACTAGTGTAGTTGCAAAGGAGAAAGAATCAAAATGATCACCTATACGAGTGAGTGCTAGGATAACCAAGTGAACCATCAAACGCATGCAATCTCTGGATCTTATTGAACTTGTCACACTAGTGGATTGTTCATCAAACACAGTCACCCATGAATCACCCCTATTCAATTATATTCAGAACTCTTTACCAAAATGGGTTCATCTAATGTGTGGGATGAAAAGAGCATCAAGACCAAAATTGAGGATTTTCAGGAAAATCCTAAGCTTGTCGATATCATGGACAAGATACTCGAAAGATATAAAGAATGGTACATACTAGCATTAACACAGCAAGGTGCAAAAATGTCATTTGACTTTGATGTAACCAACCTTAAACGAGATGAAGAAGAGTCACTTTTAGATGTTGTTACACAAAAACTACAAGATCTATAATTAGAAATGGAAAGGATGAAGCAAGAAAAAATTCAGCCTACAGAATTTAGCCTTGAAAAAGTATGTCCTCTTCCATTCAATAAAAGCATCACCTTCACACCTTTCCCACAGAACGTGCAAATACCAAAATATTCAAATTTTTTGGTACATCAGATCTCTAAGATCATCGTAGACAATTTTATACTCTAAGTATGGAGTTTTTCCATGACACAACTTACTTAATGCATCTATTTCCTATAAGCCTAGGAGGGCAAGCCATGGAGTGGTTCTCCAAGCTACCCTCTAACATTAAGTCCTTTGATCAGTTGGCTTTCATTTTTATTGCCCAATACTCTTATAATATCAAAAGGGAAGTAATGATTATTGATTTTTGTAACACAAAACAACTTCCAAAGAATCATTCAAAGTATTCCTACAAAGGTGGAGACACACATTTGCCAAATACCACAAAGACATCCTAGACAAGGAGAAGACTGATATCTTCATCAATAGTCTCCCAAAACCCATGAACTATTGGCTCTAGCCCCAAGGGCCTAAAGACCTAAAGACTTTAAGACTACCTTAGAGAATGTTGCTAAGGTAGAAGAAACCTTGATAAATGACAACATCATCAAGCTATCAAAGGATGGTAAAGGTTTCTCAAACAACTCCTCATAGACACACAATTCATCTAATCGGTCTGCTAATAAGAAAAAGTCATGGTGGAGAAATAACAACAAAGACATAGCCAATGATGGGGTAGTTGAAGCTAATCACGTTAAGTCACACACTCAATCCCATCTGAACTAGTAGTATCCTATCATCAACAACACCAATATAAAACACTGGACAAAACCCAAATAGACAAGATAATGTTCATCCATTTTATAGATGTAACACCAATACTCCCTCAACATCCAATCAAAAAGTAGCTTATAATCAAGCTCCTCCCCCAAGGTTGTACCAATCTTTTGACATACCCAAGGAATACACTCCCATTGGTGTGTCTTGTGAGAATGCATTACAAACACTCTTAGTAGATGACCTTATTGTACTCCCCAAGGCCAAGCCCTATGAACTGCAAGCTAAACCAAAATGATGGAGTGACAAACACTTTTGTGCCTACCACCGAAATAGGGGGCACTTAACCTACAACTGTCGTGCCCTTAAAAGGGCTATACGAAAATTAATCAACAAAAGAACTATTGAGGCGAATAACCTCCGTAACAATGAAGACTAGACGACCTTCAAGAACCCTTTTGTGAACCATGAGAAAGGAGAATCCTCTAGAGCAAACCAAAAAATATCTTCATAGGATAAAGTTAATTATGCCCATCATTACGATAACACTATCAATATGATCTCCAGATTTGACAATGTCATTAACGTTATCGTAATTAAAGACAAACACAAGAAACAACCAATAAATGTTGTTAGTTGAGGTCAAGCCTCCAAAATTGTTCTACTAGGACCCATGACCAGTTCAAATCAGGCCATACTAGTTCCACTATATCCAAGTACAATTTAGTTAACCAATTATTGAGAACTCCTGCCCACATCTCCATCTTTGAACTACTGCAAATCTCGCTAGAACACATAAATCCTCACCAAAGCATTAGGACCAAATGACCTGGATGTTAGTAGACTCCAAAACATGGCAAGTAATATTTTTTCTCCTCATTGTGTCTCTTTCACAGCCGAAGATGACATGTCCATCATTCACCCATGAAACTCTTTGTTACACATAGAGGTGTTCATACATAGAAATAGAGTGAAAAGAGCCTTGGTTGATAGAGGAGATAGCCTAAATATCTTTACTTTAAATATGGTAAAAGCATTAGGTTACATTGAGGATGCAATTGACCCTAAAAAGAAGATCACAATCAAATCTTACGATGATGTGGAGAGAACCTCCAAGGGCATGGTCATTTTACCAATAAGGGTTGGTCTTGTTGTAAAGGAAATTGTTTATCAAGTCCTAGACTTAAAATTAACCTACAACATCTTGTTAGGAATACCATGGATTCATGACATGCAAGTTGTTCCGTCCGCATACCATCAATGCTTAAAATTTCCTTACATGAGACAAGAGGTGACCATACTAGGAGATTAAAACTATGCTTAGTATTGTAATGCTCTCATCCCTCACAATCAAGAATTATTAGACATCCCACATTAGTAGACAACTCCACATTCATAGGTCAAGACAACAACCAATCATCTACATTGACTAAGGGAAAATAGAAGATAGGTTGTTCTAGTTCTTCCACTCCTTCACCATCATCATCCAGAGATTATAAATAGTCAAATTATGAAAGAATGGATTTCTTGATGAAAGAATTTGATCATAAGTGCAAATTACAACGAAGGAGTGTAGATGAATATTCAATTTCCCTATTTGATCCCCCACTCTCTCTAAGATCTCATGGCAAACCACCAAAACCCTATCATGAACACTTCGTCTGAGAAACTGGTACATCATCAAGTCTCTCAAAGGACACAAGTGAACAAATATAACATGTTGACATTTCACCCCATTTTTTTGGCAAGGGTTTATATCTCATGAAAAAGATGGGATACATGGGTGATGGTCCTTTAGGAAAGGAAAGGGTATTGTTGAACCCTTAGCAACATAGTTTAGACCTAACAAGTTGAAGATAGGGGTAGGGTATTTGGAACAAAAGCATGACAAGAATATGTCCCATCCTAAATCCAATTCCAAATAAGGAAAATCATCTTCTCCTACATTGATATGGATATTGAAAGACAAGGATTGCAATAACCAATAAGAACCCAATGAAATGAATGTGAACTTATCCTCCACAAATTTGCATCACACAAAAGAGTTAATCACAAACACCACTAATGATGAAGACGATGATGATTACACCAAGTGGGAATTCGAATCATTATCTGAAGGGTCTATTCGCAACAAAGAATGTGATGTTTTTCACATGCCAACACCTAACAATTTTACAACACAAGGACCCACTTCACATTCATACCACACTTCACAACCAATAGTCAATGCAAATCAGAATGGTTTAGGAGAGGACACATAATAGACACTTGACACCATGTCATGATAGGATGATGAACCTAGTAATGGGTTCCAATTTTAGACTTTGTTTCCAAACTTCTTCCTAGTAGAAGTCAAAGATGACTATTATGAGCAACTCGCAAGCTTTTATTTCCCAGACACACTAGAAGAAGGTCATGTCATATATCTCACCGATGTAGGGTATGAGTCACCAAATGAGGTCATGTACCTAAACCCTACTACCTCTCATCCATATTACAAGCCACTATCACTAATCCATCCCAAGCTCATCAGCTACCACACAACTTCCCCACCTTTGACATTGACCAAGACATTTTTTGTATACCTTAATGCAGTTGAACCATCTCATTTGCAAAGAACACACATTCTTAAACTCTCTCATCTTGATGATGGATCATGGAGTATGATCCAAAACATTGATGATAAAAAACTTCTTACACAATCTTGGCCCAGAAAAATAGTTGCATAATTCATGGATTGTGGAAATCTCCTAACTACAACATATGAATGGGTATGATATCAATCATCTTAGTCATACTAGAAAGGGTCGAACACATCAAAGATCCAATGACCTGAACCACATTGTGGCTGGTCTTGAGAAAAAAGTTGAAATCAAGAGAAATGATGCATCCAATGGTGAAAACCCAACTATGGCACCCATAGATGAGATGATTGATACCCTACCTGAACATTCAGAGGAAAGGTCATCTATCCTAATCGAGCCTACATAAAAAGTTAATATCGACACAGAATAAGATCCCAAAATAATCCATTTGGCACAATCTTTAGCTATAGAGGAAAGAAGTGAATTCATTCACTTCTTCACAGAAAGGCAGATAAATTTTGCATGGTCCTACGCTGACATACCAAGGCTAGATCTAAATCTAATCCTTCACTACCTAAACATTTCACCAGATGCCAAGCCCATTAAATAGAAACTTAGGAAGATGCATCCCCACATAGCATTATTGGTCAAAGCCAAATTAGAGAAATTGCTTACCACCAACTTCATCAGGTCATTGGCCTATGCCTCCTGGATATCAAATATTGTACCTATCTCAAAGAAGGATGGAAACATACAGATCTATATTGATTTCAGAGATGTCAATAAAGCATGCACTAAGGATGACTTTCCCCTCCCAAGTGTTGACACAAAGGTAGACCTGACAGCGGAGCATACTATGTTCTCACTCATGGATGGTTTTTTGGGATACAACCAGATCATGATAGTAGCAACATACCAAGAGAAAATAGCTTTTACTTGTGCATGGGGCACATTTTGTTGGAACGTCATGCCTTTTGGGCTAAAGAATGCAGGAGCTACCTATCAGCTAGCCATGACCACCATCTTCCATGACATGATGCACACCATCATGGAAGACTATGTAGATGATCTTCTTGCAAAGATCCATACCTACCAAGACCATTTGCCAATCTTAGACAAGATATTCACACCACTGGAAGCCTTCAAAGTTAGGTTAAATCCTAAGAAATGTGCATTTGGCATATAGTCAAGAAAGCTTCTAGGATACATTGTCCCGGCCAAAGGAATCGAGGTTGACCTTGAGAAAGTACAAGTTATTATTAATATGCAACCACCCAAGAACCTGAGTTAGCTATGCTCCCTATAGAGGAGACTTCAATCAGTTTGTCGCTTCATATCCTAGCTAGTAGAGAAATGTGTACCTTTCACCCATCTACTTCACAAGGATATAGTCTTCAAATGGGATGACCAGTGTTAGACAACCTTTGAACTTCTTAAGAGTTACCTGGTAAATCTACCCATGTTGGTGCCTCCAGTACCACACAAACCTTTGTTTCTCTATATCTCCCTAACCAAGAAATCAATAGGAGCCTTCTTGGCACAAAAAAAATGATCAGGGAAAAGAAAGAACCATTTATTACATCAACCAAACCCTGGTCAATCATGAGCTCAATTACATCTTTATTGAAAAGGCTTGCTTGGGCATAGTTTTTGCTTCCCAAAAGCTGCATCACTACCTGTTGACACACAAAGTTAAGCTCATTTCCAAAATTGATCCCCTCAAGTACCTTCTCAACAAAACAACATTAACTGGTAGATTGGCCAAATGCGTAATGATCCTGAGTGAGTTTGACATTGACTACATTAACATAAAGGCTATAAAAGGACAAACCATTGTCAATCAATTGGTAGATGCACCACTAGAAAGCTTAAATCCTATCCTAGAAGACTTTCCAGACATACACATTCTTTATACATAATCGATCATGTGTAAATTCTACTTTGATGGTTCCTACACACATCATTTTTTAGGTCCAGGAATATTGTTCATCACACCTCTAGGCGTCACCATCCCCAAGTCTTACAAACTACTCTTCCCATGCACCAACAATATGGTGGAATATGAGGCATTAGTTTTGGGTATCAAGCTTGCTTTAGAATGGAAGTTGATAGCATTAGAAGTTTATGGGGATTCATAACTAGTCATCAATCAGGTCATAGATATGTATCAAACCAAAGATGAAATTTTTTTACCTTACAAACATATGGTTGATACACTTAAGGCACTCTTTGTTCGCATCACTTTTGAGCAAATTCCTAGAGACAAGAATAGGGAAACCAATACCATGGCTACTTTGGCATCCCTACTTCAGCTACCAGAGCAGTATGAACGATATGAGTTCCTAGTAGAAGAGGTGGTTCAACCCGCGTTTACTCAACTTGATTCCTATACCATTTTCCATTTTAACACCCCTGACTCCCCTTGGTATGACTCCATTACCACTTACCTCCGTGATAACACTATCCCTTCTAATCTCTCACAAAACCAAAAAATGTAACTTCATTTAACATACCTCATGTTACACTTTGGTGGCTGATACGTTATATAAGAAAGGTACTTTATTTAGGTGTCTTGAAAAAGATGAGTCTAGGTTGCTCTGCAAGAGGTTCACATAGGTATGTTTGGGTCACATTCCAGTGGGTTTACACTAGCAAAGAACATTCTTAGAATAGGTTATTTCTGGCCAACCATGGAAAAGGATTCTATCAACTATGTAAAAACTTGTAAAAAATGTCAAATCCATGGTAATCTTATTCATGCACCAACACAAGAACTTAATCCATTAGCCACACTATGGCCTTTCTATCAGTGGGGTTTTGATTTAATTGGTGCAATCCACCCACCTTCCTCCAGCGAACATAAATGGATCATCACCACAACTGAATATTTCACCAAGTGGGTTGAATCAACACCACTTGCAGACTCCACCAAAAAGCATATCTCCTCATTCATACTAAACCATGTCATTTGTCGGTTTGGCATACCTCATGTCATCCTCACAGATAATGCCTTGTATTCAAGAATCAAATAGTTGACGAATTATGTGATAAGTTTCACATTATACACCATTCATTGTCAATCTACTACCCTCAAGGAAATGGCCAAGCAAAGGCCACCAACAAAAACATCATCAACATTCTCAACAGAACCATCAATGATACCAGTAGGGATTGGCACTTACAATTGAATCCTACCCTCTAGGCCTATAGGACTAGTGTTCGCATACCTACAGGTGCAACACTCTTTTCCTTTGTCTACGACAACAAAGCTATTATTCCTTTAGAAGTTGAAATCCCATCCCTTAGAGTCACCCTCTGTGACATCCTATCAAACAAAGACTATAGAGTCACCCATCTAGAACAACTAGAATTCCTAGATGAACATCAACGAACAACACATGAGCATTTCAAAATGTATCAGAACATATTATGTAGACATTACAACAAAAAGGTCAAACCCTATGTCTTTCAAATAGGATACTTAGTTCTCCAAGAAAACCCCAAAAATCAATCAATGAGGGAAAAGAAAGGAAAATGGGAAGCCAATTGGATTGGTCCCTACATCATCACAAAGTCCTTTGGAACCAGTACTTATAGACTCTTAGACTATGACGGTGAGGAACTAGTAGAACCTATCAACAACATCCATCTCAAACAATTCTATGTCTAAAGCTTTGAGGAAGCACCTTGTTGCTAAAAAATCCAAAAATCCAAAAAAAAAAAAAAAAACACCAGAAAACATTCAATTTTTTTTTTTTAAAATCTCGTATAAAAGGAGTCAGGAATAACACCTTTAGGTTTCCTAAAACAACACAAGTCTTTCAATGTTGAAATCAACAAGTCCAAGGTCCAATTTCAACTTAGGCACAAATTTTGCTCGTTTGTGGCCTTTTTCATCACTATATCTATCATAGTTGATAAAAAAATGGAATCAAGGGGTACAAAATGCCACACTTGAGTCAATCTTGCACATATCCAATTCAGAGATACTTGTGGGTCATAGTTCAATGGTTTCTTAGTAGTAGCAATAGTTCACAGTAAATAGGGGGCAACGTAGAGGAAATATGGAGTCTGATTATGTTTTGAGATACTATAGGCATGAATTGTAGGAAAATCAATGTACATCTCATCTATCCACCACCACCAGTTACTCCTACTCTCATAAATCTATGAGTGACCTCGCAAATCCTATTTTTATCCTTATGAGTCCATGTTTGGTTCCTAAAAATCCAATTTTCACCCTCATAACCCATATGTGTTCCAAATAATCCCTTTTGGCCCTTAAGTTTGCCTCAGTGATCCCTATGTTCGAACAAATCTCACTCACATCCTTTTTCACTACTTACCAGATCCAAAATGAGCAAAAACATTCAAACATTATCAAAACTATTCAAAAACATTAAGAAATAGTAAAAAATATTCAAAAATAGTAAAAAATTGTTAAAAAATATCAAAAATAGTAAAAAATTGTTTCATAAATTATAAAAAATCCTCAAAAACATTTAAAAAATCCCAACATACCAAAAATAGCCCAAACAATAATAAATACATCTCTAAGAGGCTTATTTAAATTATACAAATGAGGATTTCCTTGTCCTCCACTTTTCCACAAGAGATTAAGAAGTAGCCTAGTTATGTCTTGAAACATTACCTCAGGCTTGGAAAATCTGACACAACATAGATAGCTAAAGAGATACTGCTTGTGTCTCTTACACAAGAAAAACAACTCTCTATGGATTCCCATAGTTATTTATGTTGTAGGGACCATGATTGATCCCTTAGCCTTCAAAAAATATATCAATGATATCCTAAAATGCCCAAATATCCATTGGACTCTTTCATCGCCATCCACCAGGAGCCTAGAATAGGTAAGCATACATTTGAGAGAACACAGGGCCCCCAAGCACCCTTTTTAGGCCCTCAAGTGCCTTTTAGGGCTCTAGTGCCTTTTTCAAGGGCCAATCGCCTTTTTGGGCCCCCAATCACCTTTTTAGACCCCTAGTGCCTTTTTTAAGGCCTAGGCGTCCCTTTTGGGCCCCTAGCGCATTTTTAGGCCCTCTAGCAACTTTTCAAGACCCAAGTGCCCTTTTTGGCCCCCTAAGTGCCTTTCCAGGCTACTCTAGCGCCTTGTATAGGCCCAAATGCCTTTTTCAAGGCCCCACACACCTTTTTCAAGCTATCCAATGCCTTTTCAGGTCTCATAATGTCTTCCGAGCCCCAACACTTTTCATGGACCCCATAACCAATCTGTCTCAATGAACACCTAGAGAAACATCATGGCCTCGGTCCTCACTTGTCCACAAAGGCTATCAATATATACAAAATTTCCCAATTGAGCCTTGCTAGCCTTTCATGAGTTAACACTTCCTGCTTTTTCCACCTCATCCACTTTCACTCCCCAAATGTTGCACAAGTTCATGTTCATCTTTCATTGAAAGCCCACTGTTGATCTCCTCATCATAAGTGAAGTTTAATATTCCTCTCACTTAACACTATTTGTGGGCCTTGTCAAATGTTCAAATATCTATCAAAAATTCCAAAAACATTCAAATATCTTTCAAAAATTCCAAAAACATTCAAATATCCTTCAAAAATTCCAAAAACATTCATATATTCTTCAAAAATTCCAAAAACATCCAAATATTCTCCAAAAACATAAAAAACATCCAAAACATTACAAAAGGCCGCAACATGGACACACACACAAGCCTATAAAAAACACTCAGCCATGTTTATCAAACATCCTTTTGCCACAAAACAAACCATGCTTTTATTTATTGTAATGGCAAAAATACACATTACAACGACTATCTTTATTCTGGCCTTCCTCGTGGAGGTGGTATGCTAGGTCCTTTGTCTAGGCACATTCCCCTTGGCAAAGTCCTAGAAGATGAAGCTTTTGTTGAGGATCCTCTTGGCAACCAAATAACATCCATGGGTATCAGGAATCTCCTGCTACGCAATTGCATAGTCAACAATTGTGTAAACTCCTTATCTACAAATTGTGTCTCTCGTTGACGCTCTGTTGGGGTTGACAAATAATAAAGCCCCATGTAATAAGCACACTCCTAGTGTACCTTCGTCATCTTTTTCATATCTATGAATAGATTATCCACCAGCTTGTTGATACCTGGATCTGTAATCGCTTGTTGTGTCACATCTCATTCTTGTTGCATCTGATTAGTCACCATTTTCCAATGCTCCACCTCTGCTTTCACCTCACCCAGTCACTGTTGCAACTGTCTTACCTGTCCCTCACTAGCCGTTAATTGCTCTTGCCACTGCAAAGTTTTCGTGTTCATCTTTGCCACCGCATCCTTAAAAGACTCTGATTGCACTTGTAGTAACACCACCTCGTTCCGCACGCTCTCTAAACCAGCCTATGCTATCCTCAAAAAATCTTGTAGCCTTTGCACTCATGCTCGCTCTACCCAAAGCCCCGCATAATTTCCCTCTGCTTGTGAACTCTCCACTCACAATTCTACTTCCAACAATTGTGCTCGCGCTTGTTTTGGATCCAACATGCCTCAGAGTCTTTTGGCTTCTATTTGTGCTCCATCCTCCTAGGCCTTATCTATCAAACCTAACAAAAATGTGGCTTCTTGCTCCACATTCTTTGCTTGAATTCTTTTTGTGGCCAACACTTTCCATAACTCCTCCACTTCACGTGTCACTTCCGCCAACCTTTGATTTTGACTCAGACATGCCTACAACTCTTGTCTTCGCTTGTTGACCCGTGTATTGGGATCACGAAAATAATTAATTGATTCACAACACTTGTCACCTCAATGCCATTGACATCATCTATTGACTTACCCTCCTTTCCAATCATCTTCCCCGAAGAGCTCATTTTTCCCACACTAATTGACCCCTCGGGCATGCTTTTTGCTTCCCTGTGCAGGCTGTCCTCCACTTTCGTCACCAAATTGTCCCTCGTTTCTTCATGCTACGTTGCACTCCCTAACACCATTAACAATGCCACAAAAGGAGGCTCCTCCTCCCCAACTTTTGAGCCTCTAGGTTGCATCTACCTTGGCTCTATTTGACTTGCCTCACTACGTTCTTCCACCAACGCTTGTAGTTCAGATTGATACACAAGTCTTCTTGATGTCCATTGGGCATGTTTTGCCCTTCATCCTTGTCTCACCTAGCTTCCCTGAGCAACATCCCTTGCCTCTGCCTCTTGCTTCGACTGATCTAGTGAGCCTGATATATTGACAACCTAACACTTCTTCCAATCCGATCATCGGGAAATCTCTATGCAATATAACTCCTTATCACTTCACCATATCTCACTTCATGACCACCTACACATATCCTTATAAACATCTCTTCATTCACTTTACACTTCATCATCCTTGTCACGTACTCGTCCCCTGCAACTTGCTACACCAGTACTCAGTACACTTATTGCTCTACCTATAATAACGACGCCTTGCTTCCCTACTGACATATAGCTTCCAACACATCTGCCATACATTCTGTTGCATGCTTGCCACTAGTACACTACACATCCTGCTACAACATCACCCAACAACTTTGATCCAATAAGAATTGAACAAATTTGACACTATTGCACACAACTATCAGCACTGCTGGTCCACAAATAAGGGCTTTTCTCCGGTCATGAGCTTCTATTACCTCTATGATGCATTTGACTATAGATACTGGGATGAAGCCATGACCTTTTACTTGCTTTTGATTTTTACTATTCTACTCCAGTGATCCTTGGGTTGTGTGCCTTACTAGTATCCACTTGTAAGCGCCTCCTCTCATTTGGCAAGTCATGTGTACCTTAGCCAGTTTTGCATGACATCTCAGGTGAGGCTCATTTTTTAATCTGTGACTGTTTACGCATGTGTTTTCACTTTTTATAGCAAAAATTCTATTCCTGTTAGTTATCTTATCTTTCATGTATAGTATTCTTGTTTTGTTTGCAATAAAAGATTGACGTGATTAAGTATTCATATCACCATAGCCGAGCTAGTGGTGGTTGTACTATATCACTTGTTATTTCAAAGCTCAATGATGACATTTAATGTGCATCTCATTTTCAAAAGTGACGGTTAGTTGCATTCACTGCATTCATCTAGATTGCATTATCATATGGGTTCCTTTCACACACAGTTGATAAACACAAGGGGAATAATTTGGATATCATCTGAGGGATTAAGCACAACATCAACACATGGTAGTCAACAACCAAGGACAATGTCAATATTACAATGAACTTTCAGATCTGTTGTATCATGGATTCCACTTTTCATTACCACGTTTGATCATCTTTCACTCACTCATTGTCTCATCCATTACATGCCATCCCTTGCATTGTGTGACCTTTGTATCTCAAATAATTTTGGTCACCATTTCCTCATTAGTCAATATCCTTCATATCATCCATTGCATCACGTGACCTTCGAATCTCAAACAATTCTAGTCACTCTATCACACATCAATCAATATCAACCATCAAGTTATCCAACAAAATGATTCTATCGTACACCTATTATCGGTCCTACTCTGCATCCTAAGATAGACATGTTAGATTTCCCTACTTTGTATCTTGAGGGGGCACTTCTGTGCTATCTATCCAATATCGCCTAATTAATTTTACACATCACTTTGTGATTTTCCATTCAACTACAGACCATCTACCTATCGACTCTAATGGCCACAGATACAATATCTGAACCATGTGCTTTCACCCACGTACCTATTTCATCAAACAATCAAACAAAGACATAACTTTTCATTAGAGGTGATTATCACACATCAATCAACTATCAACATCAAGCTATCTAACTAATGGTTCTATCTTGAGCCTATTATTTATCCTACTATGTATCCGAAGATGAACATGCTAGTTTTCCCTACTCTGTATCTCAAGGGGGGTACTTTTGTTCTATCTATCCAACATCACCTGATTGATTATACACCTCACTTTGTTATCAATAGTCACTATTGTTTGATTCATTATGTGAACAAGTATTATCCAAACATCACTTATGTGACCTACATCCACTTAAATTTCTTATTAGATGTTTCAAAAATAAAATTGGAATACCCATTTTTTTTGCACATTACTTTTTTCAATTTTATTTCTGAGGGAGCAATATATAAACATCACATTAGGGCATCAAATTTTTTTGCAATATCAAAAATGCCATACCTTGGCTAAAATTTTAAACTTTAAATCACACAAAATCGGGGCATCCAAGCAAAACATCGCAATATCAAAACATTAAATAAGCAAAATCAACATCAAAACATAAAAAAATCATCAATCAGACATTCAATCATCAAAATTTGACCTAAAATTAGAGAATCAAGATAGTCTTTGAACAAATATGCTTCACATATTAGCTTAAAGAGGGGCATTTGTAGACCCCCAAAAATTGGCAAAGATCTAAACAACACAATTTTGATTAAACAACACAAATTAAGGATTAAATTAGAAGAAAACAATAGACCTTCAAATCAATTGTTACATCAAGTCATTAATCAATCAATCAAATATCAAATCAAAAGGACTTAAATCACTTTACAAAGAGGAAAAGCAATTCATAAATCATAAAATGAAATAAAAAAAAGGAAAAAGGAAAAGACAAAAAGTTAAAAATAAATAGAACAATAAATAAATCAATAAAATCCATTTATCCTCTCAAAACTGAAAATCCTCCTTTTTATGTTCAAAAGGATTGAAAAATCCTCTTTTATCCTCACAAACTAATTTTGTTGAACTTTTCCCCTTGGTCCCTTATGAGATATTTTCAGTTTCATCTCCATCCTCTAGTCAAAGGTAAAATTCTGATTCTTACCCCAACCCCCTCCTGAAATCCTATAAATAGGAGGGAGATTCAAGAGGAAAGGGACCCAAGTTTTATGCATCTACACTATAGGCATATTTAGAGTTATTCATGTTAGCATATTAACATTTTCATTATAACAAATTCATGTCATTCTAGTGTCATTTTAGCATTGTTATGTTGTTCATTTGATATCATTTAGCACTTATTTAGTCATTTGCATGCATATATCATAGCATTGTAGCATCATTATACTCATATAATCTGCATTTTCACTTAGATCTTGCATAACATTTGTAGATCTGCATTCATAACATACTCCTGTTTTAGAACTGCCACTGAGATGTTGGTCTGAGAGCAATCTTAGCTGTTGTAGTTAGGGAAACATGAGATGTTTGTGGAGTCTCTACTTGACAATGATTTCTTGGGTCTAGTTAGTTCGTTGTTATTCTATTTGCACTCTTCATTAAAGTCTCATGAATACGTGATTTAACCATGTACACTAACTTTTCCACTTTTTCGCATTTACAGAGATTTTTGTAGAACTCATAGAGTGAAAGGTGGTCTAAAAGTGTCATTTTCAAACATTCACTCGAAACTTGTTATGTTCACCCCCAAATAGCTGCTCATCAAAAAAATGGTATTCTTTGCACAAATGGACCAATCAACAATCAATGAAGTTAAAAAATGATTAACTATTAGTACATGTGTGATCGACTATTAGTGCATGTGCTATCATTTTTTGGACCTTTTTATTAGTGATAATTAAGAAAATCTATAATCATAGACGTAGCGATGGGATCGTGGGAGCTATTGGATCTCCAAAAAAACAACAAACAAGAAGGAAAAATAGGAATGATAAAATGCAAGTTATATGTCTTTCTATTATTAGCATATCCTTTAGATACAAGTGCTAATAAATATTTTTAGTTCTTGCCATGGTAGGAAACTTATGCATTCGTTAAAAGTGAATGATCTTATTAGTTTGTCCAATCAGAAGCTTTTATTTATTTATATCCACTTTCCACTATAGGCATATCTTTTTTTTGACATTTTTGCAAATTTAGTGTAATTTATTTTCATGCAATTTGATTGGTCTATGTGTGCTACAGTCATGAGTTTGCAAGTTTTTTATTTTTATTTTTTGCACATAAAATAATTTATTTTTCTCTTTTGTCAAACTTTAGATATTATTACTAAGAATAATAAATAATAATAGTACAGTCATGAGTTTGAAATTTTTTCATTTTTGTTGAGAGATGACATATGGGTCAACATTTGTCCTGTGAGCATTGATTATGGATGTCATTATATTCCATTTCTAACAAACCAACACAAACAAACAACACACTACAACATGATAAGCAATTTGAGAGATGACATATGGGTCAACATTTGTCCTGTGAGCATTGATTATGGATGCCATTATGGATGCCACAGAATATTTTTCTTTATCGTTGTGACTTATAAATTATTTTTAGGTCAACATTTGTCCTGTGTGAGCATTAATTATGAAATTCTCTAAAATTATTATTTCCTTATTTATAGTATTGGTTGATTATTTTTAATTCACATTTCTAAAAGCTTTCGTCTCTTGCTATTGGAGTACACGATATGTAGAGATTTCTCTATTCTTTTTATTTGAGATTATATTGTGTTCTAATTGTATTGTTTTTTATGATGATCATATTTACATGGAATCTTTTTGAAATGTATTGTTTAGAATATATTGTGTTGTAGTTGCATTGTTTTTTGTGATAATCATATTAACATGAAATTTATCTATGGAAGCTTGTCCAAATCTATTGTTTATAATCAATTTTTTGTAAAAGAGTTGAGTTTTTTGTTTGAAAATTTGAGATACATTTGTCAAAATTTGAGATCTATGATCTATTGTGTAGAATCAAGTTCTTGTAAAAGAATTGAATTTTTTTGCCAAGATTTGTGTAGATATTTTAGATCATAATAATTTAATGCACAAAATGGTTCAGAAGTTTGCCAAAACACAAGCAAACATGAATATGGTGAAGTTGTTGAGAAAACTCCCTTGAGAAAGGTTGAAAAGCCATTTAATGTACAAAATGGTTCAGAAGTTTACCAAAACACAATCAAACATGGATCTGGTGAAGTTGTTGGGAAAACTCCTTTGAGAAAGGTTGAAAAGCCAAACTCAATGAACTAACATAGCATCACTAGTAGCATATTGTGATTCCAGTGTGTTTGTGATTGTTGCCACTGGAACATTATGGTTCACAAATGTTTGTCATTAGAAATATCTCCAAGTTTTACGGAGATAAGGGTTGAATGAAAGAGTAGATCATTTTGTAGCGAATACAGAAGTGATACAGAAGCAGGCCTATGGAGTTTTCTACTCAAATAAATATGAAATACATGATTTTTCATATAAAATACATAAATAAATGAAAAATGAGGAATATAACTGAAATTAGAAATGAATTTTAGAGCCTTCAAACATAAAATGGTCTAAATATAACATAATTTTCTATTTGTTTAAGAAAGAATTTGGATTATGTATTTTGAAGTATTAGTTTTTATTTTGATTGAAATAAGAGATTTTCAAATAAAAAGGTGATAATAATATAGTATATTATTTAATATATTATTACTTTGAATTACTCATTAAGATTTTGCAATGTTTTATTAAATTCATATATTTAATCTACTATTGTTGTGAATTAATCATCAAGATTGATATTGTGCTATTGAAATACTAATATAAAAATTAATGTTTTAGACATATATTTGATGACATGAGAATTGTAGCAAAAGAACCAAGCTATGACTTACCAATAGTTAGATTCTACATTCCACTACTTAATATTTGTTCCATTAAAATATGTTGACTTGAGAATAGTCAGATTTTACATTCCACTAGTAGTATAGCAAACAAGATGAGAACCAATGGTTGTGAATACATCATGAATAGAGAATAGTGGAGCATCTTAAGTTTGACCTATAATGAAGATCATTTTTAAAAAAGGGCTTTATGCAATTGAAAACCTTATACGTTATTTATTGACTCCTTCTCAACAAATGGAGATTGAACAATTTCTCACAATAAAAGGTAAATATGACTAGTCACAAATTAACATTTATTTAAAATATGAAAAGCAAGTTATTATGAGACAATTACAATATACTAACATGCACAAAATGGAATTTGCAAGTATCCTGAACAACTATAAAGACATATCAAGCTATAAATAATGACAGTTACAAAAGATACTAGTGAATATAAAATAAAGTGTGTAAGCAAACAATGTATATGCACGAGTCTCATATCCAAGTACACTCTGTGTGTCATATATGTATAATGAAATAATGTATATCCATTTATATGCTATAAGACATACTTTTGCTCTATCAAATTGTATAATATGATTGAGTAGATGCTTTGCTAATATAAACTATTATTGAAATACAATGAAAAAGTGCACAATATATTTTATCTTATTGTATATCCAATATATAAAACACTATCTAAATTGTTATTTATCATATGCAAAAACTATATTTAGACATAAACTTTGACGCTTTGCGTCCTTTGTTTATTATTACTTTCCATTCGAAATCTTGAAAGCAAGCCATGATTTTTGCCCAAGATATTTCTCAAATCTAATCGAGACGACCAAAAAACGTCGTTGAGTCTAAATAGAAAATTCCGTACACGCCATTTTGTTTAATATCGTAGTTGTTGTCATCGATTGTCCTAAAAATAACATAGAGTTTATAGCTGTATTTTTGTAGTTTCGCGTGGTGTTGTTTCCAATTAAAAGTCTCCTGGTTTAGTCATATCCTGTGGCTGGCTGGTCTTGACTGCCTAGAAATCGCGACCTCATGCTGTCCTTTCAAAAGCCAGTAGGCTTAGATTCACATCATTCTTTCTCGACATTTGATCGACTTTGATCATAACCAAATTGCTAATCATGAAGGGATTTCAAAGAATTAATTTGGGTTTCCTTGTTTTCGTACTGTTCTGGTTATCTTTTTGGGATTCTTCGGCTGCATCTCAGTCTGCAAGTGTAAATGCTTCTTCATCCGACGTGAAGTTTTGGATCGTAAATGGCAAGCGGAGTTCTGAATACTTGCAGATGTTTGTGGAAGAGACAGATTGGTATAATAGCTTGGTGCTGGACTCACTTGTTCCAAGGTACATTTGGTCGCCATGGCCTAAAGTTTTACAAACATGGTTGCGCAATTACATTGCCGGGATTATTGTTTATTTCGCAAGCGGAGGCCTCTGGTGCTTTTATATATATTACTGGAATCGCAATGCTTATTTCACCGCAGGTATGCTATTTTTAAAAATCATCCTTTGAAAAATACATATTTCATTAGCCTAGTATCTGAATAGCAGGGTTTATTCAAGTTTGATCTCTAGGAAATAAGAATGGATCTCAGAAAGTGGGGAGTTTTTATTTTGAATTGTTTCTTTGCGTTTGTCATAGTAGGCCTGCTCGTCCACATGGCAAATACGATGCATTTTTTTGGCTTGTTTTATAAATGTTATTCATTCCAGCGAAATAGATGGGCATGATTTGGGTTTTGTTCGGGACAAAATTCATTGCATTGTAGGGTTGAATTTGCAGATTTTGTTTTGTGTGAGAAGATGAATTGGCCCTTTCAAAAGACTTTGTTAATTGACTAATGAGAGGGCTCAATTCTTATTAGGTCGCACATCCACATGACCAGTTAGGTGAATTATTGATCAATTCTGTTAACCTTCCAACTATATTTGAACAGTGTGAGTGTTATGTTGTTAAGTTGGATTGCTTTTTTAACCCGGTTGAGTATATAGTATATATATTCATATGCATCATTTTCAAGTCAATCTGCATTACTATCTTTCATGACTAACGGTTCGCAAGAATCCATCTCCCATTGATCCTAAATAGTCTACTTAACGTCATTGCATCTATGTGGTTCTCGCTCAGGAGATCATCCATCCCTGGCTCAATACACTTAAACATAGAGTTTCCTCCAAAATCAAGCCTACATACAACTAATTTTTTTTTCCAATTCTTGGGCTTGGGGAAAAGTTCTCTGTAGCTACATATCAAGATTCCATATACTGGAGCAAGCTCACAGTAACTATCAAAATTGCTAGCCAACCCTCCCTATTTTGATTACCACTTTATACTCTATCTATAATGTTTATGCTATGTATCACTAGAAGCAGGAATCTACAAGACACTTTTCATTGCCAGAGGTCCTCCATGAGGAACACCTAGGGCCACAATGACAATGCATATCTCCATTGCAGCCACCAAGATCTCCTTGATAATTCCGTCGGAGGCAGACTCATCCTCCTTGTCACTGTCAATCCCTTCATTTGCGTTGGTCAGCTTGACAGTGTTGTATGATGCATCTGGACATGCCAGTAGTTTGAACTCCACATGTTTCATAATTCACACCTCAGGAATAGATATGTTGTCCATAGCATAGAATTTCCCATATGTGGTGTCAACACTCATTTCAAGCTCTCTCATGACATCTGCTGGCATAATGTTCACTGCAGCCCCTGAGTCATTCATACAATTCTTGAACAACTTGTTATTTATTAACAATGTCAAATAAAAGGGATCCACTTGAGATGGGTTTTTAGTTACAGATGTCTCTATATACACTACAAGTGGTTCCTCAACAGTTTGTTTATGATCAGGGCCTTCTTTAATTGTTTCTCCCACACCAGATAATATCTTTAATGTTTCTTCTCTGTAATCGGGAAATTTCATAATTTCAAGTAAACCAAACAGCTTCTTCAGGAAAATGATGATGCAGCCAATGGACGGTTTACTTTCCTTATAATTTTCATGCTCCAGGGAAGAAGTTAATGGAAACATCTTTAACTCCCTGCCATGGAGCCACACCAATAGTAGCCTTATGGCAGCGGAATCCTTTTTATCCTTGTCCACATTCTCAATCCAAATGCATTATAGCTTACATATTAGTCCCCAAATCTTTTTACATCTGCACAATAACAAGGTCAATAAAGTACAAATGCAAATAGCACCGTGAATCTATCCATTTAGCCAAGGGACATATTCTGAGATTGGCTGTTAAGATGAATAATTTGTGCAGCAGAGTTAAGCATGTAGAGCTTGAAAGGAAATCCTTCTTGGACATTTTCCATGGAAGAAGGGCCTGTTAACCTAAATGGATACTCAAATCCAGTTTGGAATTATTTAGATATCAGAGAATGATGGTAGTCTTTAAATTAGGTTAGTGCCTTTTACTTGTCACTGGAAACAAGAGCCTACATGTAGCAGGAACATGTCCATCCAACATGGGGTGGTCTACTGAGAAGGGCAATCCATATCTGCCCCCTACTCGTGTCTCTTTATTAACCCACATGTGATTGTTTCCATCCTTTAGCTCACTTTTTAACCAACGAATGTATAGATTGGAGAGGAAGCACAATAGGACGCCTGATATCCATGTCACATAGATGAACATAATATATCAATGTGCAGATGCAGTGTGCAAATTCCCTTGCAATGTTTCTTAGTACATTGTCATTGCAGTTTCCATTTCTTACTTGTAACTGTAATTATCAAAATTGCTAGCCACCACTCCCTATTTTGATTACCACTGGATACTCTATCTATAATGCTAATGCTATGCATCACTAGAAGCAGGGACCCACCAGACACTGTTCATTTTCCAGAGGTCCTCCTGGTTGAGGACCATTCCTAGGAGGAACACCTACGGTGACAATGACGATGCACATTCTCATTGCAAGCACATCATCAGCCACTAAAATCTCCTTGATAATTCTGTTGGAGGTGGACTCGTCCTCCTCATCACTGTCAGTCCCTTCATTGCGTAGGGAACTTTTGATCTGCCCATCACCCTCATTCAGCGCAAAGCTAAACAGCTTCTTCAGGAAAATGATGATGGGCAATTTGCTTTCCTGATACTTTTCATGCTCCAGTGAAGAAGGTAATGGACCCATCTTTAACTCCCTGCCATCGCGTCGCACCAACAGTAGTCTTGCGGCAGTGGAATCTTCTTCTCCTTGTCCACATTCTAAATCTAAATGCATTATTAGCTTACATATTAGTCCCCAAAACTTTTGACATCTGCACAATAACATGGTCAATAAAACACAATTGCAAATAGCTTTGTGAATCTATCCATTTAGCTAAGGGACATATTCTGGGATCTACTATTAAGATGGATTGTTTGTGCAGCAGGGTTGAGCACGTAGAGCTTGAAAGGGAATCCTTCTTGGACATTTTCTGTGGAAGAAGAGCTTGTTAACCCAAATAGATACTCAAATCTATTTAGGCATTATTTAGATTGTAGAGAATGATGGTAGTCTTTAAATTAGGTTAGTGCCTTTTTACTTGTCACTGGACACAAGAGCCCACAAGTAGCAGGAACATTTCCAACCAACATGTGGTGGTGTACTGAGAAAGGGAATCCATATCTGCCCCCCTACTCATGTCTCCTTATTTACCCATATGTGACTCTTTCCATTCTTCAGTTCACTTTTTAGTTAATCATTGTAGAGATTGGAGAGGAAGCACAATAGGGTGCCCAATATCTATGTTACATAGATGAATAGAAATATATTGATATGCATGTGTGGTGTGCAAGTTCCCCAGCAATATTTCTTAGTACTTTGGCATTACAGTTGCCATCTCTTACTTATGACTATCCTCATTCCTTATTCATTACTCTTGTAACCTGATTTGTAATGGCATCTCCATTCCTGTACCAATACCCTCACATCTCCAGATGACTATGATCCTCAAATAACTGTACATATGGCTTCTTGATAATATTATTAGGGAATGTGCTCTGACGTTTATGTCTAAGAACTTGTCCAACATGTTATTCAGAATTTCAACTGAAGTTGGTCATTCACTTCCCATAAATTACTAACATTATTGCCATTTTTTTATCTGCACTTATGATTAAAGGTATGTGATATTTGTTTTATTTATTTGGTTGATGGGAGAATATTGAGTCTAATTGAATATTAATTATTTTACAGAGGATATACCTTCAAAAGAACCCATCTTCTTGCAGATAATGGTCTCTATGAAGGCCATGCCTTTGTATACTGCTCTTCCTACATTGTCAGAATATATGATTGAACATGGTTGGACAAAGTGTTATGCTCGTGTAAGTGATGCTGGCTGGCCTGCTTATATTGCATTGACTGCTTTATACTCAATAATGGTGGAGTTTGGGATTTACTGGATGCACAGAGAGTTGCATGACATAAAACCTTTGTACAAGCATCTTCATGCAACTCATCACATCTACAACAAGCAAAATACTTTATCACCTTTTGCAGGTATGCAGAATAATAATTTTCATTCTTTGTTTTATGAGAGTTTATGTGAACATATTATTTTTCTTATTTGAGCACTACAATGACTAGGTTGTTTCTTGATTTTCGAAGAAGAGCTGCATTTGTTTCCAAAATGCAATATTTTTGACACCTAGTTTAACATTACTTGTCTACAAGGATGTAGTAGAATGAATATGTGGTACATTGTGTTATTACTTTCAAGTGATCCTGTGTTCTGAGCTAGGATAATTAGATTTAGAGACATTAGTACAATGTTGCTACTAAGTTGAATTGAAGGGATATGCAAAATGACAATTTACCCTTACAGTTGACTGTCATATAAAAAAGGTGCTTCGTGATGAGGATGATAGCAGATAGACTTAAAAATAATCTTGCTGGACCTAAAACTTAAGGCTATAATGGATTAAAGTACTTGATAATGACACATGAATTATAACAGATTAACCTGTTGTTTTATGTGAAATGGATGGGCAAATTAATCAAGTAATATGATAGCCACTTTTCTGCTCCTTTCTGTATTCCGAGCCTGTTTTGATAGGATGTTGTGTTTGTTCCTTTTAGTGATTTTAGTAGGGTCACAACTCCCAGAAAATGGGTTGCGGTTATTCTTTAGGGTTTTGCATTTGTCATAACCTGCCAAAATTACTGTAAATAAGTTCTTTCCTATGCTAGTGGATTTGATCTGGATCTTTGTCTCTTATTTTCAGAAGTGGTAAAATTATTTGCAAACCGAACCCAATGAATGAGGAAACATAGAATATAGTCCTGTTCAGTAAGTAAGATCAAGCGAGGAATACCCAGTCAGAGAATTGACACTTAGCTATTTTAGTATGGCTTAGACCTAGATTTATAAAATTCAAAGAATTGTTTTTAAAGGACATGCCTTTTTAATATTCCTACATGAGAGATGGATAATCCATTATGTTTGTGGGCATGTGAACATCCCATTCAAACGGTGCCGTTTTGGCTCAACGCTTGGGTTTGTGGGAGATCAACGATTGGAAAAGCACTGAAGGTATATATAAAGAAGGGGATTTACAATTTTTATTACTGGCTAGGGCTGCTATGAACTTATCAACAGCCAAATGTATGCTCATTTGTTAGTATCCCATATCTATAAGTCATGTTTTAACCTCCTGCTATATGTTGAGTCCTTGTCAAGCATGGCTTTATCTGTATTCTAGTGGGACAATTATCATTTCTCAGATTACTGAGATGTGAAAAGCTATTATGAAACAAAAATTGGTACTGTGATGCATAATGGAGTCATGGATTAGAAACTAGAAATGGTGACTTTGGGATGTTTCAGTTTGGTGGTGTTGATGTAGAGTTCATAACTTTATACGCATCACAGTAAAAAGAAATAGTTCCTCTTGTTTTAGGAATCCTAGTTTACAGTGAGTTGCTGGATCACCACCCTGGACTCATTTACTTAAACAGAAGAAGATCCAGAACCTAAAAGATACTAAAACGAACAAAATGCCAATACATGATAATACATTTTCATACTGATTTAAAAATTGAATTGAAAAAAGAGTAGGGATAAGGAATAAAGATTCAATCAATGGATAATTTCCTTAATAATGGGATTTCCTTTCAGATCTCCTGAACCATAACTGGCATAAGTATTAGAAATCAAATAGAAGAAATGATGCTAAGTCTAATTGAATATTAGATCAATTACTCTTAAATGGTATTAAAAATTTAAACTAATATGAAACTGATTTTTTCAGCACTTTCTGTAGTATAAACTTGATAAACATGCAAAAGCTCATCTATTTCAGAGTTCAAACTAAACATGTAATAACCCTGTTAGGTTGTAGCTAAATCAAGCATCATTTTCTTTCACATTTCAATGGTTTGTCATTTGTCAAACACTTGGCAAGCAACCCAATTACCACTGAATATACGATGTCTTAAATTTTCAAACACAATATCAATATGTACAACAAACTGATTGTAAATTTATTTAATTTTGTCCTTATAAGTTTTGCATAAATAAATACCAAATGCCAATAAACAATTCTGAAATGAGTCACACCAGCATTTGAATTCATTCATTGACAAACCATACAACAATATAATGAAAAGAGAATTTAATTGTTGATTGATTGCTATAAATCAGAATTTGAAGCCAGCCTGTTATACTTTCAAACTATGTAATATAAACTGAATTTTACAAACTAAGAGCCTGGTCTTTGCTATAGAATGTAATTGCAAAGTCAAACTGAAAGCCGCTTGGTCCAATTTCAATCTGGTGTTCATAGTCTACCCTTACAAATACTGCCCAAAACTGATATAGAAATCACGCCAAATACAAGAACCCTTGGCATTCAAGCCGTAAATCCACCATACTAATTCTGATGCAAATCGAACAAACTGGGATATCCAGAATTACCAGACTTCAATTTGCAGATAAACCCTTGCCCATCAATAGAGATAATTGAAAATGAATTAAAACTAAATTCTTTAGCAAGCCAGTCACTTCTCAGCCATAGTAGACACAGTATGAGAAGTCTCTTCAATTTAGATTGAAAATTAAATCAATACCACTTTACCTCAGCAATGGATTGATGCACAATCTCAGTCTCAAACCCTTATACTTCAGCAAGGGCACATAAAATCAGAACTTTAGGAAACATCACAAAGACGTCAAAGCAAAATAAGATAATCAAATGATCAGATGCTTTTCTCGTCAAATGTCTTCATATTTATAATCTCCAAATGGCACTAGTTTCCCAAAAGAGCTCCACTTAAGAAGCTTCCTCTACACAACATTAAAATATAATAAAGTGCCATTAATATAATTTATTAATTGCTTTTGGCTCCAAAAAATGACCTTTTCCACCATAACTTAATATTCTGACATGCAAGACCACTGTTTCTTGTTCCCACGATTTAAAACTTTTCGTCCGGGTTCCAACGAGCTATGATACTGAGGTGACCAACATACAACACCAACAAAAATAGCAACCTTAGCGTATTTAGATGAATAATAATAATAATTCCCCCATCTTGCGAAAACAATTGAAGAAGCATCAAAATCAAAATCTGACAACACCAAAGTGATCTTGATGATGAAAGACGATGAATGAACCTGATGGGGTGACTTACTATAGAGAGACACTCCCTCCAAGATTCTTGGAGCCCAAACCAGAAGCCTGAAATAAAAACTAAGAGCATCACTCAACTCTTCTAACTCAATTGAGCTAATCAGAACCAACAAATTGACCTACTATAAATAGTAAGTCCCTCAAACGGAGCCAAAAGACACCATAGGCTACTAGAAAGCCTATAACCACACAATTGAGACCCTCAAATCCCACTCTTAGCTCATGAGGGTCACGATGGTGAACTGACCTAGCCAACTATAGGAACCTGCTAAAAATGGGTACATTACAGTGCTCCCTCCTAAGATTGCTCGTCTCCAAGCAATCTCGGAGCAAAATGAACATCACAGTCCACTTGGATCCCATGGGTAGAATTGCGTACTATCCCTGCTGTGTACAAGCAACTCCTGTAGCAACGTCACCCAAATAACTGATATCAATGATATAATCATCTGAAAATTGACCAATTCATCAGAACTGAGCCCCAATTGAAATACCAACTTTGTACACACCTGGATCCCCACCAAATTGATACTCACACCCAACTGTACTGTGGAGATAACAATGACCATATGAACTTGAATTACTATCACCAACTCCAACTTCTGATAAGCTGTCCTAGGTGTGTGGGTACATCAAGTGGTCTAACTTGCAACTGTCAATTCAATTTGAGAAAGATGGTGCTAACCCACATCGACGGGAAAACAAATCCTCTACTTGTGGGCCAAAAAAGAAGTGATGAGCACTCATAGTGTAATGCCAATAAAAACACCCAATCTCTGTCAAGGGCTCATCAACATCAATCTGGGAATCAAAAGATGACTTCAACTCCGACTCTGAATTGCTGGTTTGGTAGGATCCTAGGCAACTGTCTCAACATATCGAATCTCAAAATCCCTGTGGGGAAGCATAGTAGACAAAGTCTCTACAATCCTTCCCACCAACCTCTGAATGACATGAGAGCCTCGAATGAGAGTACCATCAGACACTCTGTATGAATCCTCCCGCACATCCGAACTCTCCAAAAGATACTCCATAAAAGACTGTGCAGTAGAAATTATATGTGGAAGCATCATCCTGCTCCCCTGCGACCCACAACTGATCCCTCTGAAAATGTGGCACCGCAAACTGTCCAATGCTATCAGCGGTATGAAATGAAGAAATAGATTCGCTTTTAGCAAAAGAAAGCTAATCAACATGAGAGCTCGATTCCACTAATACTCTTACCTCATCCATACCTATTGCACCCATATCTTGGACGAATGTGTCTACCACATCATCACGTCCTTCATCCCCAATCGTGGAAGCAAACTCACCACTAGCCACAATATGTAACTGTACAGGGCCTGGGGTTGGTGTTAACTATACCCGCTTTAACTCATGGTAACCTCATCCAATAGTGACTGTGAACTTTGTGAGCCAATTGAGTACATTGAAGAGAGTCCACCTCAAGGTTCTGGGTGAGCTCGACCACCTCCTCCTCTTTCCCTAACAACGTCTCATAATAGGTGCTACCCCACTCCAGAAGGTAATCCCTCTCAGCAACTAAGAGTAACTATGCTTCAAGATCCTGACAACCTCTCGAAGTGCATGAACCTCTGCTAGGGAAAGGCTACTATCACCATGCTTATCTGACATAGGAGTACCCCAACCAGATGTAGCTAGCATTTGATGGGTAGCAGCATAATTCTCAAGAGCTGAAGAAATGTCACTATCACTCCCCTTCAGTTGACTGGGCACATGATGCCTCTATAACCCCTACCTTATATGCAAACTCTCTATCTCACTAATTGCACTATGATAAGAAACTGAATCAAGACTACCTACCACAAGATTAGTCACTGCATGTGTGCAACTGACCTCACACACATCTGCAATCGAGGTACAACTACTCAACACCTCAACCAACATAGAGGCTCTCACAGTATCAATCTCCTTGCATGTCTCAGCTTCTGCCTTAATAGTAAAATCCTGTAAATACCGATCTTGGGACCCATCCAAAACTTCCTCTAAGTCATCAGCTGATACTTGGCAAGGGATATCATACCCGGTGCAACTCATAGAATCATCAAATGGATCATCAAATGTGTTCATACTATCTGCATCCACATCTCCTGACTTTGTTGTAACACCCATATCACCAACATCACAGTTGGTTGACTCCATACGTGCCTCAGTCCCACCTAAGGAAGCAACTGCCTCTTGCATTGGAACAACACTACGATAGCTGACATATAAGTTTCCAATAACAACTCCCTCCTCGGGAGAGTCTGAAAAGTCAGTGACAACTACATCATTAGCCGCCTTTGAACTAACTGTAGTGACTACTCTGGGAGGCTCAACTTGTTGAAGCTTAGTGCTGCTGTCCATTTAGGGCATTGACACATCCACAAGTTCTTGTGAAATAAGTCGATTATCAATACTGCAAATAGGACTAGCAGGTGTCGTACTAAATATACGTACATCTGCATCATGGACACCTGTTGGAAAAAACTCAAGCTTCCTTCCCTACAATCTCGATATTGGCCTTCTAAATGCTGCCCTCTCAATTGTCTCTGGATTTGACAAGCTATTCGCTAACCTCTGTTGACGAAACTTAAGTTTCTCCATACTCTCTTGCAAAGCATTCATTTTCATGCTAACTTCATCATCATTCCATTGACTTCTAGAACTACTAGTCCTCCCTATGTTTGTCCATGGCTAGAAAATGCTTGAGTGTTGGTCACTCCAAATGCAACAACAAATCTGAAAATAAAATAACTTTCCTACCCCACAGGATGGTAGGAAACTGCTTTGATACCACTGCAATAACCCTGCTGGTTATAGCTAAATCAAGCATCAATTTTTTTCACATTTCAATGGTTTGACATTTTGTCAAACACTTGGCAAACAACCCAATTACCACTGAATATATGCTGTCATAAATTTTCAAACATAATATTAGGATGTACAACAAGCTGATCACAAATTTATTTAATTTTGGCCTTATAAGTTTTGCATAAATAAATACCAAACGCCAATAAACAATTCTGAAATGATTCACACCAGCATTTGAATTCATTCATTGACAAACCATACAACAATATAATGAAAAGGGAATTTAATTGTTGATTGATTGCTATAAATCAGAATTTGAAGCTAGCCTGTTATACTTTCAAACTATGTAATATAAACTGAATTTTACAAATTAAAAACCTAGTCTTTGCTGTAGAATGTAAATGCAAAGTCAAATTGAAAGCTGCCTGGTCCAATTTCAATCTGGCGTTCACAGTCTACCCTTACAAATGCTGCCCAAAACTGATATAGAAATTGCGCCAAATACAAGAACCCTTGGCATTCAAGCTGTAAATCCAACACACTAATTTTGAATCAAATCGAATAAATTGGGATATCTAGAATTACCAAACTCCAATTAGTAGACTAAACCCTCGCCCATCAATAGAGATAATTGAAAATGAATTAAAACTAAATTCCTCAGCGAGCTAGTCGATTCTCAGCCACAGTAGACACAGTATGAGAAGTCTCTTCAATTTAGATTGAAAATTAAATCAATATCACTTTACCTCAACAGTGGATTGATGCACAAACTCAGTCAAAAACCCTTATACTTCAGCAAGGGCACATAAAATCAAAACTTTAGGAAATGTCACAGGCGGCAAAGCAAAATAAGATAATCAAATGATCGGATGTTTTTCTCATCAAATGTCCTCATTTATAAAATCCAAATGGCACCAGTTTCCCAAAAGAACTCCACTTAAGAAGTTTCCTCTACACAACATTAAGATATAATAAAGTGCCATTAATATAATTTATTAATTGCTTTTGGCTCCAAAAAATGACCTTTTCCACCATAACTTAATATTTTGACATGTAAGACTACTATTTCTTATTCTCACGATTTAAAACTTTTTGTTCCGATTCCAACAAGCTATGATACTGAGGTGACCAACATACAACACCAACAAAAATAGCAACCTCAGTGTATTTAGATGAATAATAATAATAATTCACCTATCTTGTGAAAACAACTGAAGAAGCATCGGAATCAAAATCTGACAACACCAAAGTGATCCTGATGATGAAAAACGATGAATGAATCTGATGGGGTGACTTATTATAAATAGACGCTCCCTCTAAGATTCTTGGAGCCCAAACTAGAAGCCTGAAATAAAAACTGAGATCATCACTCAACTCTTTTAACTCAACTAAGCTCATCGAAACCAACAGATTGACCTACTATAAATAGTACGTCCCTCAAATGGAGCCAAAACACACCATAGGCTGCTGGAAAGCCTATAACCACACAACTGAGACCCTCGAATCTCACTGTCAGCTCACGAGGGTCATGATGGTCAACTGACCTAGCCAACTGTAGGAACTTGCTAAAAATGGGGACATTACAAAACAATAGTAAAAATTCAGTGAATCTTTGAGGCTGGAAAGCATTGTCATGCACATTTTTTCAATTTACCAAGTCCACAGTGAAATCCAAAAGTTCACATTTCAAGTAACTTTTTTTGATATTGAAATAGTTTAGAGTCTACACAATTCAGTACAACATAGTCGGCTGAACAGGATTCAGCCAAAGAGAGTTATCAACAGCCATATACCAGTGTTGAAGTCAACCAAAAACTAGAACTTAGTGCCAAACAGCTAGAGAGAATTAGTGATAACGCCCAGAACAGTTTACAAAATGGGGGGAAAAGAGCAGCCTAAACTAAAGATAAGCACTAAACTTCAGACTGAGATCAACAAAATTTAACATGAATATTTTGCAACCATTCAGGGGATTGTTTTAAATGCCCCAGCCATCATTTGCCTTAAGGTCTTCAAGTTCTTTCGCTGAGAGTAATTCTCCATTACATCCAGCAATATCATAGTCCTGTTCACCTAATTCTGGAGCAGAGAAAACACTATGAACAGGCTGAGATTCAAGTGTTCCAGAAGCACAGTCTATAGGAGAGGCCTTTTCCAAGTTGTCATTCTGAGAGATTTTAAGCTCCTTCATCATCTTTTCCAACTGCATCAGTTCATTTTCATCCAGTGTGGATTTATATTGGTCCAGGTAGCAAACTGCTCTTAAGTCATCTTTATATATAAGAGTAGATCCTTCTCGAACTAAAATCATAAACAGGCTAAGTGGTATTTCCAAGGAGAGAGAAACCTGTGATATAATAAAGAAATGTGTGAGTTTAAAGTTAAAGTCGGTAAGTCTTTGATCCTTCTTTTGAAAGACTTCCTCATTTCTCGCTTTCCATAAGAACCAACACACTTCACATGGTAGAATGTGTTGGTTCCCGAAACCGCAGATTGGAATCCTACAAGCCCTTCGTGCTCGATGTTGGGATATCCAACCGATTAAGGCCAACTTGGCGAGATTGATCGATGCGATCCAAATCCCCTGTGCTTCCGGCTTTGCAAAACCGAGGCAGGTGTACCTGATCTTGGACAACAACCTTAAATCCAAGATGCTTAAAGCAGATTGGTTAGAACACGAATACAATGAAAGTTTTCTTAATGGCAAGAATTATAGAAAACTTCAAATTTGTGAATTACGAATTAAGAATAATAAAAGAATATATGAATGTTTTAAATAAAAGTACTTATTATAGATGATTACAACAAATGAATATATTATTTCTTCAAAGGAAAGATATGAAGTAATTGCCAGCGTATGGATTGTGAATTATGAAAAAATATAAAGATCAGTGCCGAAGGGCAATAGAGTAAGAATTATAAGTTTAAAACGTACAACTTTATAAAATTCTACGCGCATTAATTACAAACCATTTAATAATCAAGATGCGACAGATCAAATATATGGATGCAATTTTAAAACAGTCTGGAATGTATTTTAAATCCTGTGGTTTGGAGACAAACTAGACACAGATTCAGAAACAATTAAATATTTCTCAATATCTATGTTGTTCGATTTTAAAATGCTATAATTGATCTTGTCCACTTATCTATCATATAAATTATTTATAAAATTAAAATAATAACTATAAAGGATGAAACTATATAATATTTTGACTCTAAAGCTTCAAGCAAATAAAATAAATATTTTTTATTGATCATGCCGGAAATAAAATTGCATTGAAGACACTCCTTACGGATGATCCATCCGATGCAATTTTAACTCCAGAATCTCATAAGAATTTATTCAATAACCCACAATCCATAGACTTAGTTCAAAACTTCATTTCTCTGCCAATAAAAGAATATAATCTATCATAGTGCATCATAATATATAAAACTTTAGAATATCAATATGAATTGTCCATTGTGTTTTACATCTCATATATTTATAAATGCGAAAGGGTGCGTGGGTGAATAGACACACCCATTCGGCTCCTAATCTTTTCAAAATGATGTAACTCTTCATGACTAATAACTGACCAATATTAAGTGTTTGATATGATTTTAATTATATCCAAAGATAATTGCTGGTTTAATTATTCCTGTCCAGTATTCTTCATCGCCGTGTATTCATGCCCTTGCTAGAAACTCATTTGGTGCCTTTCCTTTGCCTTCGTATCCACCTGTTTGGGTGTTATATTGGTGGTTTGTATGACCCAAGCCTTTATCTCCAGGGAGTCGGGTGCATCTTTTCAATTCCCGCGTGCATCTTCAGACCTGACGGCACCATAAAGCGAAAATGTCACCTAACGCATCATTCTTTCTCCTGTGCCTGGGTTCGCAAATAATCTTCAACGGTATGTTCAAGTTCTCCATCCTCTGCTCGAGTGCCTGAAGACAACAATCTGTCCATACTTGCTCAATTCACCTCTTCCTTATCTGCTACAAATACAAAGCAACGTCAGATATAAATTTATCATGGAGTCACAAGTATGTTCCTCTTTTTCATACGGCTTTGGACTAAAATCCCAATGCTCGCAGAATGAAGAGCATAGACGGAGTCACACCAAAACACTTAAAAATCTCTTGGAAGACCATTCTTCAGCAACCGAGGCTCATGCTTACTTTCATATCCACATCCATGTTTACTTTGTATGCAGATTGCTTTGGGTGCTTTTTAATCCACGTGATAGAGATCCCATATTTGCTCCACAAATTCTAGTTACTCCATTTTGCACATGGTTACATACAGCAAATGCAAATAATGTATGGTTTGACACCACATGCCCAACCAATGCTATTACAGAACAAAAAGTCTGATGATTTTCCCATAAATATACTAGAAAATACTTTGATCACTTCTGAATTTCACATGCCTCACGAAAGTTTATTCCAGATATTTAAAACACAAAGTGCCTTGCCTTCAAGTCAGGCAGAGGGATGCAGATACTTTTGTTCAAACATCTCAGATTAATAATGCACAGGATGTTTATAACTGCCAGCACAAGCTTATAACAATTGTGACTCATACCCTGCCCCAAGTGTAGTATTTCCTGTAGCAGGAGGATCATATAAAAGAGCAGTTTTCCAGGGCTTCCATATTTTTGCCTGTTAGGTGATTCACTCTAAGTTTTTAACAATTCATGCAATTTGTGCTTTTACATCCTTACACAAGGAGGATGCTGATAAAGATTGCAGAAAATCTCTCTATGTTTGTTGAGTGCGTTTGTCTGAAAGCTTTTCATCATATGTATTTTATGTACTCCTCAAAATCAATTCTCTTACATTCTGCTGCTTTCTTCTAAACAGATTGAATAGAACTGCATTGTAATAGATACCGCCTGCTAAACATTGACAAGAAAGGCACATGCTAATACTGTAATCAGAGATTTTAGCTACTCTTGTATGAAAATTCTTCAGTAGACGTCATTATATAGAAACCAAACGACTCCCATCAATTGTTTTATTTTCAGCATCAATCTCTAGGCTTTAGTTATCTATTTGGCTGCCAAAGCTACAATGATGAAATATAAGAGAAATAAGACCATTGCTGTAAAAATAAGCCTGATCCAAAGGACGCAAATGGAGGCTAAAATTCTAAATTTTGGGCTCCATCAGAATGGACCAAAATTTATTAAGTCTATAATGAAAAGGTTCCACATAACCAGCAAGAACTTCACTCTAGGACAGACCAGGCAATTTCCCAATAATATAGACCAAATTTTATTGGCAAAGACACATTAGAAAAAACATGCTCAAAGGATTCGGGAACATTACACAATTTATAATAAACAGAGTTGACTCCAAGGGAATCCAAATTAGAACCAATAGCTATTTTTTTTAATAGCAGGAGTCATCTAAAACAGAGCTTCTTGGGTTTCGCACCCGGTTGCCAAACATAATGAAAAAAGAAAGACCAACCAGAAAAAGGACAATGAAAACCCCAAGCCTGGTTACTCTTTGGATGATGTCTGAATCTGAAACTAGCAATCTTATAGATCTGCTTTGTTGACACTTCACTGAGATTAGAACCATCAATCCATTTTATTTGATGCAAATAAGAAGTTGAGTCATACATCTTAGAAAGAGAAGAATTTCCCACAGCTTTCAAGATAAGAGAGTATGCCTTTTTTTGAGTTCGGGGAATACCAAATTTACTCCCGATTTCCTCCCAAGATCACAACCTATTATGAATAAATAAATCACTGATCAAAAGGATACCAAGACTGTTCCAATGCTTAGCTAAGCAGCTCTGAGTCAGAGGCAATGGTTTATCATTAAGATATAATCCCCACCAAATAAACCTATCCACCACTGCATAAGAAGGGTGGGAGCCAATTGCAACTCTGTCTAACAGGAGCAGTTTAACATGAGACCACACCTTCCATAATGACTTAAATGCTGTAGACCCAAAACGTTAATCTTAAAATCACCCAGTAGAATATCACTGAAAGGAACATTTTCCCATTTTTAACCTTTAGAAATGAAGTGCCTTTCTACATTGTTCCTATTTGGAACCTTCAAAGTTTATTTCCATCAATTGCTTTTAGAATCCATTTTGAGGCCAGAGCTATTCCATGTAAGTTGATATCCTTTAATCCTAGTCCACCATACTGTTTAGGGTTACAACACCAATTCCAATTCATACAGTGCCTCTTTTTATTGCCAACATCATCAGACCATTAAAATTCCCTAAGAATGTGTTCAATCTTATCCATATGATAATTAGCAAATAGCCAAGCAGAAGCAAAATAAATATGATGTGAAGCAAGCACTTTTTGAATCAGTTGTAGTCTATTAGCCAGAGAAAGATGATGTGTTTGTCATTTGATATATTTATGTTGAATCTTTTAATAAAGCTACTCCCACATAGCTTTAGCAGATGGCTCAATAGAAAAAGGGATGCCTAGGTATCTCACAATAGAATTAGGGCCTTTCCACTGCCATCCATGGTTTGTTAACCAACTAGGAGGGGACTCCGACCGCCCTAAACTAAGGACTTATTGGAGACAACTTTGGCTTCATAGGCTTTACAAAAGAACCTAAGTCTATCCATAGCATTGCTAAAATTAGCTTCCAACAATTCCAAAAACAATGAGGTATCATCAGCGAACTGAGAATTAATGCGTTCTTCACCATTTGGTAGAGAGAAACCTGTAAGAGGGCGGCCTAGAAAAGGAGTCCTAAGAATATAGAACAGAGCATCAACAACAATGAGAAGAGGGAAGGGGCTATAGGACAGCCTTGACCGATAGATCTCTGAAGGGGGATAGGGTCAGATAAACTACTATTAACATCAATAACTGTAGAAGAGTCCTGAAAGAGTACTTGAATCCATTTACAAAAATAATCAGGAAATCCAAATGCCTTCAACATTCCAATAATAAATGGCCACTCAATCTTGTCATATGCTTTTTCAAAATCTAACAATACCATAGCAACATTTTGATCTTGTACTTTAGCCCAATGCATGGCTTCCAATCCTATTATCTGGTTTCTAAAATATATCTGCCTTTTATAATTCCTGTCTGAGTCACAGAGATGAATTTGTCTAATATGTCTGAAATTCTCTTTGCCAACAATTTGGAGAAAATTTTATAGGAAATATTTAGTAAAGTAATTGGCCTCCAATTCTTGACTAAAGTTTTGTCTCCAATATTAGGAATTAGTTTGATTAACCCCATATTAATAGTAGGACCCGAAGATCCTCTAGAAAAGGCATCTTCATACAAAGCTAAGAGATCCTCACAGATCCAGTCCATGTTGATTCTATAGAATTCAGCAGTAAAGCCATCTTGGCCAAGGAACTAATGGCGCTAAATGAAAATGAAATCTGGGCAAGGATATAGGCCTTAAACCCATTTAAATCCCAAATTTTTAAAGAAATCAAGTTCAAGCTAGGAGATTAAGGCCATTTTGTAAAAAAAATTCAGAATTCCAAGATCTTGAAGTTGTCCAATTTAACTAAGTCATCTTTTAAGAAAAGACTTTGGCGACCTCATTATCGTGCTAAGCAAGGTCATGGGAGAGCCATAGGGATCCATTTTTGAACCTTGGATGTTCTACTCCATGGACAAGATATCTGCATGAGAGGTTATGATTGAATGTGCTAAGATAATTTGTAACAACCTTGATCTCCAATTGAGGATGATAAAGAACACATAGACATTTCACACAACTTCCTATTTCGGCCATGGTATCTAAGTTTCTAGGTTTGACTAGCTTGGGACAATGTGGAGCTGCAATAGGTGAACTCCATGTACATGAGTGCTATCCATAGCTACTCCTTCATAACAACAAGCACTTCAAGATCTTCAACGATGCATTTGCTATGAGTTGTAAGAAGACTACATGAGGCTCCACATAGAAGATTATCCGAGGAGGCGGAGAAGCTAATCAAGAAGCAAGGATCATGATAATCCAATATCCCAAATTCACATACATTCAAGTGTTGGGAAATACTTGTCCTAGGAAGCTACCAAGGTACCCTACCAACAAAATTGGTGATCATGGAACTGGCAATGCAACTAATTGCCTATGATAAGTTTCAAAAGCACAAACACAAGCTAGGGGTTGGATTTCAATTTAATCTTGGAAGTGATTTGCTTGTCCTAAGTAGTAAGTAAAGCTGTAGAGAAAGAGTTTGAATTCTAAGGCTTGTGTTATTATGAGACGAAAGAAAAATTTGATCCTGAAAAGAAAATCAAGAGAACATATGGAAACAAATACCTTCACATCCCACACATAGAAGATTATTGGGCAGATGCAAACGATAATTTGGAGATCAGGGAGAGAATGTTCTCAAGGCTAACATTGGATATGATCAGAAATTACAAATGGAAGCAAATCCAATTCCTTGATTAAATGGAGGAAGATGATAGAGTTACTAGGAGTGGTTTTGGAACAACTACAAATTAGGAGTTGGAAGTTATCAATTGGCTTGATGATAAGAAGATCAACCTAGACGCCTTAATGATCCCAATTACTCTTTTCCCCTAGGAATGGCGAGATACAAAGATGACAAGTTCGGAAAGGAGGGTAATCCCATTGACATATGAGAAGATGAAGGAGGTAGAGGAAGTTGAAGAAGAATCATCTGGGCAGCCCCGAGCATCAAGTGAAAGGCAACAAGGTGAGGTTAGCTAAAAGAGAAGGAATCTTGGTAAGGCCCTGCCCATAAGGATTCAAGACATAAAGATATTAGGATTGAGTAGCCACAAGCTAAGAAGCAAAGATCAAATGCTCCCCCATCAAAGGAAAGCGCTACTTCTAAACAAGAAAAGACTATTCCAACAGAGGGAGAAGAAGTGAATCAAGTGTTTACTTCTGAATTAGCGGACAATGTTAGCTGAAGTTCATCCGAATATTCTCCTCTAAGTGTAATTGAGATAGTAGGAAACCTTCCTCTACAAGGTAAGATGGCAATGGAATCATAGATATTGAGGATTCTCTTGAAGAAGGTGAAATCCCAGCTTCAAACGAAGGTCCAAGCGAAGATATAGCCATCATACCAATTGAAGAGAATGCACAAAACCTACCTGGTTGAGAGGAATATTGCATGAGAAGGAGATCATAGATCTAGACCCAATTGAAAATATTGAAGACATCGTGCAAAATCTTAAGAAGGAAAAGGAAAGTCATCTTGCAAGGAGGTTAGTCAAAGTCATTAGAGAAGATTTAGGAATTTGCAGGGTCTAAATTGCCATTCCAAAAGTAGATAAAGAAAGGGGTAACATTGTTCTACAAGATTATGAGATCATTGAACATGATTTGTGAGTTACTACAATGAAGCAAGAGTTCGAGGATGCCCATGGTGCCATTCACATATTATAGGAAAGAGTGAACAAAGAGGTAGGGAAGAAGAAGAAATACAAGGAAGAAAGTGGAGGATTTAGGGAACACCTCAAGCACATCTTCAATCCTATCCAATAGAGAAATCATACATTTGCACCACCTCTCACCCTTGAGAGAGAATTGGTAGACAATTTGGAGAACTTTAAGATGTTATTCTAAGAATCAAAAGCGCAAATGGAAGTTGTTGTGCAAGAAGTAATTACCTTCCTTTTGGAATTCTTGAAACAATATCATTCATTTACATCAATTAGAGCAAGACTCCAAACCTTGGATACACTTTGTGAAGGATTTCTTTCTATTAGAGAGAAAACCATCCTTCAATTGCAAACAATGAGAAAAATTCTTGAACAACAGTTGGAGAATAGCAAGGTGATAAAAGCAAGCGGGATGCAAGATGTTAATGAATGGTACTTTGCTTTGGTCTTTAGGCAGGATAGTTCAGAGAAGACAAGGAATGGTTGTTACCACCTCAAATCCACCATGCAAGCAATTTGTGATGAGGCTGAGGAAGAAGTGGCAATAGCATTTTCTCTTTTGATGAGAAAAGAGAAGAAATCATGAATTTGTAAACATTGAAGGAAAGCTTGAGAGCTCTCAACTTTGAAGATTATAACTCCATCAGGAGGGAGCAATTGAGAAATTTTGCAGCGTTCACAACTTTCAGGGCTTCAAGACAAGAAATCATGCTAGATTGGGAGTAGACTATTTCCACAAGTACAAATGAGTTAAACATGGTTGATTGGAATTTGCAAAGACCACCTATGCCTCCAATGGATGAACTTAACTATGTTTTGTCGAGGTTGGTTGAGTTAGTAAATAGAGAAAAGAACAAAGTAAATTATCTTCTAAAGGAAGATTTGATATAAGCCTAAGTGGCAATTAATTTTCTCATTGAAATGATTGGCCCATTGTTTGGTGCCTTTTGATTAGTTGATAAAACTTTGTAATTTTCCTATTGGCCCGTTTGAAGGTGCTTTAACTTCGTTGGATAATGGGGTGGAAACCCTAATTAGGGTTTGCATTTTCTTAATGTTGGCTATTCATTGTAAGTAAGCCCCTTATGTATGTAAGGCTTGCACTCCTCATTTGTAAGAAAGAATTGTTGCTAAAATACTGCCAAATTTGCTCCACTATTCATTGTTATGTCTTACATGGTGAATTAGGTGATTAAATTGGGAGTATTACATGGTGATTTACATTCCTCACTTAGAATAGATTTGATTTCAAGTTGTTAAGTTAGAATTTGCTTTAAGTAATTTAGTTGGATAAAAGCAACTATGAATGCATACTTGCTAGAGTCAATCATGGACAAAACCACTAACTACTTAGTGATTGCGAGTCTTGCCTTGTGTGGACGAACGACATTTGAATGCATTCAATTCATTTGTATTTGATCTTTAATTTGCATCTATTGATGGGATTGAAGAAAGTGCATTGATATGAAAATCATTTGGACAAACCCTAGAAACTTGCCCTAGGTGAGTGAAGTCGATGAAAAGACTGCATCTAGTAGATTCCAAGTATATTTTCTCTTCCCTGTATCCTTGGATAGGAGTAGAATTAGTTAGATTCCCAAGTTTAAGCCAACCTCCATAAGTTGAAGATCAAAATATATGTTCACTGCACATCATGGAGCCAAATCTTTAGAATCAGTTGACAAGCCTTAGAAAACAGCATAAGTCCCCTTAGTGATCTAGTAAATTACATCATTTCAACTGAGCAAATGTCCACATTAATAAGGAACCTCAAAGTCACCTTATGATATTTCATTGCAGTCTTAGCATAAGAAGTATCTTTATGCAAGAGAGAATTGGATAGTTGGCGTTTCACCTTGAAACATGAAGTGTTTGATTCTGTACTCAACAGAACCAAGAGTGGATATCATCCCTCGTCGTCATCACGTGGCTCTTGCTATCCATATGAGGGGGTGTACCTAGTGAGGAGTCCATATTTGGTCAATCCTCTACCCTAGGCCCAAGATTAGATATCACTTCTCTTGGCCATCATGTGGCACTTTAACATCCATATGAGGTGGTGTACGTAGTGAGGAATTTCATAGCATTCCCCCTATCATTGCCACCCTTATCGTTCTCCTTATGATTAGAAGTTTCTTTCATGAGTTTTAGCTACTTTGTGTGCTAGTATTTTTTGAATTATTGATTGATTGACACACTCAAATTCACACTCATTGAAGAATTACATACCCATGGCCTATATACTGATAATGATGTGCTATGCAGAGCAGCGATTTTTAACTTTAATGTATATTTCTTGAGTTTTGTCCCTTGGGTCAATATTCTTGTGGGGGAAATTCTGTCATATCAAGACTATTATTTCCTTTGAATTAGTTGTGGCTTATTTTGCTTTGATTTTTCAGGTTACTTTCTAATCAGATTTTGCTTGACTGCATTCTTTTTTGGTGTTTATCTTATCATGTTAGAATATATATTCTTTGTTTGAATGAGCATTGCAAGTGCTGCAAAGATTACATGATAGATAGATATATTCTTCTGAGGTTCGAAATAGCCAATCCTGTTTTCTGGTGGAATTTCTTTTGTCTGATTGTTGAATATTGGAAATAGTAAATGCTTTCTTGTTTCTGTTGTTTTATCATTTTGTGTCCATGTTCATCACAGTTACCCTGGCCAGCTTATTTTGTTTTAAGTGCAGTCTCAAAATATGATGAATGTATGAACTGACTTGAGCGATATTTAAAAGGAATGCTTTTCTAACTGCTAATAGTCTTCTCCAGGATTGGCTTTCCATCCTCTTGATGGGATTTTGCAGGCTATTCCCCATGTGATCGCTTTGTTTATAATTCCAGTACACTTTTTTTCTCACGAGTTTCTTCTATTTTGTGAGGGAGTTTGGACAACTAACATTCATGACTGCATACATGGTAAGGTCTGGCCAATTATGGGGGCTGGTTATCACACTATCCATCATACAACATATCGACACAATTATGGTCACTACACAATTTGGATGGACTGGATGTTTGGAACACTTCGTGATCCAGTTCTTGATGCAAAGAACTTGAAGGAAATGTAATGCCTGACAATCCTATATATAATGGGGATTGATTGTGTCTCACTTGGCTGTGTTGTTTTCAGTATTACACATTTATTTATCAGATTTATGTTTAAATTTGGAATTAATTTGATCATTTTACTATAATATGTATATATGATTTTTAAAACATCTGCATGGTTGCATATGTGAGGCTGCATAATGCATGTTGCCACTTCTCATGTTTTTGGCAATGACTCCTTGTGGGATGATTAATTTTAAATTTTCAAATGTCTGTAGATGTTTGAAAGAAGGTAGCTGGAAACTTGAAAGCATAACAATTAATATATATCAAGCATATAAAGAAAAGTTACATGAGCTTGGCTTAAAAATTCATAGAATTTTATGTAGCTATTTTATAATACCTCCAAATTTGGTCTAATGACAGACATTTTTCTCTGTCACAGCAATGTATAAAATAGCTATCTGAATCATTCATCTAGAACAGTAGTATATCTCTCAACAGGTTTTGGTAGTGAATAGTAGCTGCCAAGAGTGTGCTTATGAGGTTGCAAGTAGAGTGGGTTTTACTATGGAGGAAACTCCGTAGTTAAGCGCGCTGGAGCTGGATTAGTATTGGGATGGGTGACCTCCCGGGAAGTCCTGGTGCTTTACCTCTGTGAACATCACCTACATCCAATGAGTATTAAGTATTCTATTTATTCTCACGAGAGATGGGTTCATGTGAGCCAGTACTCATGAAACGTGGATCAATGAGTTTGACTCAAAAATTATATAGTTGAATCCTGATAGCAATATCACAATGTACCTTATCCTGTCTTTTTTGTTCACAAGTTAGTTTCAATTGGTGAGAATGCCAGCTTCTTTGGGGCATGATTTCTATTTAGTAATGTCCAATTGATCTACCTTCTTCATAAATTGGTTTGTTCTTGTTGTCTATCATACCTTCAAAGTTGGTCTCATCAAAGTAAGTAAACATTTTTCTTTGGCATAGTCAAACCAAAAAGCCATCCAACTCATTATCTAAAACAGTGGCACATTCCTAACACCTTGTTGGCAGGGAACTGTAGCTGCCACTAAAACAGTGGCACATTCCTATCAGTTTGTTGGTAGGGAACTGTATCTGCCAAAAGTGGATACAGTGATACTTAGCTGTAGCTTCTGCTGTTCTTTTTCCTGGCATAAGATAGTTTCATTTAGTGAGGATGCCAACTTTGTTGGGGTCATCTTTTCTACTTGGTAATATTTGATTGATCTATCATCTTGGTAATATTTGCCTGAATCAGTGCAATAACAAATCTATAAACTTTTCCAGTGGCCTTCCACAATACCAAACATGCAATGAAAATTGAAGCATAGAAGTAAAGTAAATAAAGCATACACACATGCAACAAGAGAACACCAATATTTTTCACGTTGAACCCTTGGTCAAAGAGGAAAACCATGGTGGGAATTAGTACCTACAAATCTCAGTACTGCAGTAATAAGTTTTCCCTGTTAGGAGCATTACATTCACACTGTTAGGGGCATACCCTGTTAAGAGTATCTTTAGCTCAGTTAAAAGCTTTCAATTAGACCTGTTAGGACCTACCAGGTTAAGGGATTTGAAAACTTCTTTTGAGAGTCACTTTGTTAGTGGATTTGTTCTTCAAACTTGTTAGGATCTTGCTCACCCTATTAGTAGTGACCCAAATAAGGGATTTAGCTTGCCTATTTCTTAGAATCAACTAGTGAAAGTAACCTGATAATAGCACTCTATTGCTTGACAGATCCATTGCACTTCTGCTCAATTGCTTTTTTTTGAATTGCTCAAACAACACTTCTGCACTAGTTCAAGCATCACTGCTGCAGCATCAATGACAGTATTGCAACCCAATCTTACAACTCCATTTATACTTGTTTTAAGGTGGTGGAAAAACTCTAAAACGTATTACCATGGGTTGGCTACACAAGCAATTCAAATTTCATGAGTGGGTGCCTATCCATAGACTTAAATGCCTTGATGTCTGCCCAAAACAGTTCCCCAGAAATCTAATCCAGCCTTTGACTTTGACTCTATGAGATTACCTATTCAACACAACTAACTCTGTCAGTTGCTCTATTCTATCTGCTGACACCGGTTCAAGTCATCAACTCTCTGTTTGTACTTTACTCCGGAGGGTGAGATTCAAATCATAGACTTATATGACTTTGATGATGCTTCCACATCAACTGCACACCCTGAAACATCAAACTACTCATCGAACATCACAAAAACTATAACCGACTATCCAGTTGCAAATAACTATACCTGCAAATAAAGTGCAAACTTGATAGTAACCTGTGATTAAAATTAAAAGAAACATACAGTCTGGTAGAAACTTAATTCATTTACAATGGCTATGATGATTATTGACATTCTAGCATTCTAGGTATAGGTCTATTTTTTCTTCAGGATGTAATGATATTTTTGATCTAGAGACTATCCTATTATTATTTCTCTAGGCATAGTCTTATTTTGTTTTAGGTGTCTAAGATAGCTTCAGCAGATGTATTTATTCTTATTTTTTCTTTTGTGCTTACGGGGTTTTAGAAAGAGCTTGTTTAAAGGGAAGTGCATAGAATCAATGCCCCTATTTGTATCTTTTCTAAGTCTTTGAATATTTATTGACCGTGTTTTATTTCAACACACATCTTCACAATTGTTACGTCCAACTCAAATTGGGAGCAAAATATAAAGGGGAAAGTTGTAGACATTGCAGTTTTCCCCATTCCTTTTGGGTTCATTTTTGATAGTGTCATTCACAATGTAATTATTAATGTGCAATACAATGTATTTTTGCATGGAGGTGGACAGATGATTTAACTCTAACATCATCGTAATTTAACTCTAACTTCATCTTATCACACCCCCAGAGACTGGCCTTGATTCTGCGTTATGCATTCCTTATCTTTGTGGGTTAGTTTCTTATGGTCATGATTGACCCCCAGAATCTTAGATTTTCAATATAAAATTGGGTTTATTTTACAACTAGTTGTTATGAGCCAATTAAGGCACAAAACATTTGAGATGTTATGCTAGGGTTTTGTATAGGAGGGCAAAATCCAAATTCATTTGATTAGTCAGAATCTTGTACACGAGCACCATTACACACTGTGTTACTTTTAGAGAATGACATTAATATGACTCAATATGCTAGTCTACTTGACTGCTTATTTGTTTTGAGTCATTTTGTATTGTTGACTAGATAATAGGGGTTTAATGGAATGAGAATAATCCTAGCCTTCCAAAGACAGGTTCTAAATATCAAGGCAATCAGTTCCAGCACAGTTAGATCCAAAGCAAGGTGTAGCACTATAGGTGCGAGGTTGATTTTGTATGTGAAAAATGGGGTCAAATTTATAGACATCTACTTTTCAACTCTTAAAGCAATCATCCATTTTGTTAATGTTGTTTGCCACATTTTACAAATCAATTAACGACATCTATCTTGAGTTAAGTAGTATTATTTCATTAAACTCTATGCATCGACTAGTCCAACTGCTTACCTTAAATTAGATTGTCATTTATTATGAATTGATTAGTTTGATTACAATGTTTATAAAATATATATCCTTCTCAGTACTCATCTTCTTCTTCATTCTGACATTTATTTTCTTGTTGGAGTTTACAAATTTTTAATGCTTGACTGTAATTTTTGCTTCATTCTTGTGAAATCATTTTTCATCACTAAGTTTGAATTCATACTCGCAATAAGTACAAAAAATTGTCTGTATTGCAAACCCACAGATGAAGGTGAGAATATTTATATTTTGATATATCTTTTTATGTATTTTGTAGCTCGTAATGTTTGTCATGATTCATTTTACTAGCCCAAGTCAAGGAGCATATAACATTTCTTGCATTCTTGGCGTGCTTCATTCAAACTGAATTTGTTAATATATTCCTAACATATAGTTTCAGTTTGAATGAAGCATATGTGTTAGACACTTGCAAGGTAAACATGTTAACAAATTAACAAACTATATGTCAGGAATATATTAACAAATTACTAACATATGTGTTAGACACTTGCAAAGTAAACATGTTAGTATGTAATAGCATGTACAAGAACATATGAATGAAAACACAAAGTAGACACATTAATGCATGAAGACGCGATGCAAACATGAGGTAGACACATGAATGCATGAAGACACAAAGAAGACACAAAATAGACATATTAATGTATGAAGACACGATGTAGACACATAGTATACATGTTATAAACTTGCGTACAATTTGAAATAAGAAAAAAGGTAAGGAAATGTTTTATCACTTTGATCTTAAATGTTGTGCTCTTTTCCCTTGTCTCGAAATCAAAAGTTTTTGAAGATGCATATTTTTAAAAACTTTTCTATAGCTTGTACTATAATAGGGTGTATAATTCCATAGTGGATGGTGTTGTGAGGTTTTCACATCATCACCCCAAAATTTTTTGGGGACCCCCTTTTTCAGTTGCTTTAGTAAATTTTTTTCGAGTTGTCCAAAGATTTTCTATTGAAAATTTTACATCTTGGATACCTTCGGGTCAGGAGGGATTTGATTTGGTTTGTTTTTCACTCGGTGCGAAAGCTTGATTTTTTGAAGCATGTAATTTCATCCCATAGGCTAAATAGAATTCAAAGAACAACATTTTTTGATGGTTAAAACAATATTTGGCAGGATAAAATTGCGAATTTTTGGACTTAGATGGATTTTGAAAATTTGATATAATTGTATAAACTTGAGCATTTTCAAAAATGAAATTGTTAGATTTAATCATTTTGGAAAATTTTGAATTTTTTCGGTGAAAAAGGAAATTTTTGATAGTGAAATTGCAATTGGAATTTGAATTTTGATTGCTAGGAAAAGGATTAATTTTGTTAAAAAAAGAGGGGAAAAATTAAAATTGTATTGCAAAATTGAAATTGGATTAAATTGCAAAATTGCATTAATTTGGTGGAAATATTGCTGATAAAGGAAATTGGTAAATTGGAATTGAAAATTGATTTTAGCTTGCTAAATTCAATTTTAATGATATTTTAATTGCCAAAATATTAAATAAAATTTTTGACATCTCCTAGGCTTACCTTATTTCTATTTTGCAAATTTTGATCAAAACTAGCAATTAAATAAGCCAATTTCACTATGGGCTAAGTAATTTTAACATTGCATGTAAATCTGGGCCATTAATTAAGGGGCTAATTTAATTTTGTATTCCCTCCAGGTAGGTCAGCCCACTTGGAGAGGCAAAAAGTGTCGTATAAGAGGGGCTTCCTCTCTTTTTATTTTCTCATTATTTTTCCCTTCTCCTCCTTCAGTGAGTGATTTTCTTTCTAAGAGAAGTGATTTCCAGCTTGGGCGATTTTGGGGTAGAATTTTTCCTTTTTTCAGTGACTTTTTTCTCCTTGCTTGGGTGAATTTTTGCCTTAAGGCAATTTTTGGAGTAGATTTGATTTTTTTTTAGCTAGGGCGATTTTTTGTGAAGTCTGATTTTCCATTTCTTGGCAGCGATTTCTCCTTCCAGAATTGGGCGATTTTATTTGGTGAAGAGGCAATATGATTTGAGGTTTAATTTTGGCAAGCGTGGGCATCATTATTTGCAAGGAGGATTGAAATTTTTGAGATATGATCCGAACGTGAAGAGGACCCGGTTATTGGTAAAGACAGATTTAAGGTAAAATTCTATTCATTTTTGGAGGTGAAGATTGGTTTAAAGGTGGATTCTATTCCTTGTTCTTGCTTGGTTCGTTTCTCTTATTTTCTTCTTGCACTCATCATCCACCACTTCATCATTCTATTGATAGATTGAAGTTGAGAGATATAAGTGTAGATTTCATGATAGGACATTTGGAAAGACAGAACAAGTTATACCACCCTAGGATTGAAGTTGGGAGATATAAGTGTAGTCCATCTTAAGGTAACGAAAAGGTAGAAATAAGTGGTAGTCCTATCCCTAAGAAAGAAGGTTGGAGATTGATAAGTGTAGAGATATGATTTGGAGAGGCAGAAATAAGTTAGATTCCATCGATAGAAAGAAAGTTAGAGATCAATAAGTGTAGTGCATATTAGTTAGAACGAAAGAACAGAAATAAGTGTTTAGAATGGTAGATGTTAGTGCAAGCAAGAACCTAAAGAGAACAAATGCCAAAAAAGACAAGGAAGACATGATGCCTAAGACCACCTTCTTCTCGAAAGTGAGGCGAATAAGTAATACCAATATCAACATGGTGAACATGGTACAGTTGAAGGATAGATTGAAGGAAGGACAATCCACTATGGTGAAGAAGATCTACAAGAGCAGAATTGGTTACACGAAGGCAAGAAGGGAGTTACGAGGTCATCAAAGCTCACCAGGTCAAATTTCAAATCAGAGTATGACGATCTAATTATGCTTCTTAGTCGAATCATGGGCGTGACTCAAGGTATGCAATTCGAGAATTGGATGTACTTCTGTATTGATGAAATTGAAAATGGAAAGAGAACGGGGCATATCTTAGAGCTTGTGTGAAATATGAATGTGATTCTAGGTCCTCTAGGACCATGTTATGGAGACCTAAAATAACCTCTCTCACTTTTTGGAGATCTTACTCTGTTTTGATTTTGCAATGCTATCTCGAGTGATGTTGAAACTCGTAGTGTTGGTTAGTACAAAGTTGCCAACTATCAAATCTCCCTCACCATTCGTCATGTGATTAAACTATTTATTTTGTTAGCTCCAGATGGTCGAGTAAACCTTAGCCCTAAGCTCATCTCATCCCGTTGAGCACTCGAATGTTCTCGGGCATGTTAAACAAAAATGTCCCTAAGGGTCACTAAATGCTATAGGGTAGCAATCTTTGACGGGGCATATCTCGAAGCTCATGTGAGGTATTGATACGATTCTAGGTCCTATAAGACTGTGTTGTAAATACCTACAATAACCTCTCACTTTTTGGAGATCTTACTCTATTTTGATTTTGTGATGCCATCTCAGGTGATGCTGAAACTCGTAATGTGTGCTAGTACAAAGTTGCCAACTGCCAAATTTTCCTCACCATTTGTCATGGGATCGAACTATTTGTTTTTTTAGCTTTGAGTGGCCAGGTAAACCCTAGCCCCAAGCTTGTCCCATCCTGTTGAGCACTCAAACGTTCTCGAGCACGCCGAACTTAAATGTCCCTAAGGGTCACTAAATGCCATAGGGCAACGATCTTTGACGAGGTATATCTCGGACCTCATGCGAGGTATGGATGTGATTTTAGGTCCTATAGGACCGTGTTGTGGAGACCTACAATAACCTCTCTCACTTTTTGGATATCTTAATCCATTTTGATTTTGCGATGCCATCTCAGGTGATGCTGAAACTCGTAGTGTTGGCCAGTGCAAAGTTGCCAACTGCCAAATCTCCCTCATCGTTCATCATGGGAACGAATTGTCTATTCTGTTAGTTTCGGGTGGATTGGTAAACACTATCCCCAAGCTCATCCCATCCTGTTAAGCGCTCGAATGTTCTTGGGCATGTCAAACTGAAACGTCCCTAAGGGTCACTAAATGCCATAGGGCAGTGATCTTTGACGGGGCATATCTCAGAGCTCATGTGAGATATGGATGCGATTCTAGGTCCTAAAGGACTATGTTGCAGAGACCTACAAGAACCCTTCTCACTTTTTGGAAATCTTACTTTGTTTTGATTTTGTGACACCATCTTGGGTGATGCTGAAACTCATAGTGTTGGCTAGTACAAAGTTGCCAACTGCCAAATCTCCTTCACAATTCATCGTGGGATCAAACTATCTATTCCATTAGCTTTGAGTGGTTGAGTAAACCCTAGCCCCAAACTTGTCCCGTCCCATTGAGTGCTCGAACGTTCTCGGGCACGCCGAACCGAAATGTCCTTAAGGGTCACTAAATGCCACAGGGCAACGATCTTTGATAGGGCATATCTCGAAGCTCGTACGAGGTATGAATGCGATTCTAGGTCCTATAGGACCACGTTGCAAAGACCTACAATAACTTCTCTCTCTTTTTGGAGATCTTACTCTGTTTTGATTTTGCGATGCCATCTCGAGTGATGCTGAAACTTGTAGTGTTGGCCAATACAAAGTTGCCAACTGTCAAATCTCTCTCACCTTTTGTCGTCGGATTGAATTGTTTATTCCATTAGCTCTAGGTGGCTAGGTAAAAACTAGCCCCAAGCTCATCCTATCTTGTTGAGTGCTTGAACGTTCTCAGGCATGCCGAACCAAAACGTCCCTAAGGGTCACTAAATGCCATAGGGCAGCGATCTTTGACTGTGGCAACTAGATATGTCATCTCATCCAATGATGGAGACTCATGATAGAAGGTAAAGAGGTGATCATACACATCATTTTGAACATGTTTTTTTTTATGGTAATAAGGTAATCCTCAAATCTTTCTACTTAATCCCATGCCCTATTTTGATACTTTTTCAACCTTGGGTTTTTCACATTTAATATTCCCCTAACATGAAGGCTCGACAATTCCTACCAACAAGGCCTCATACTCCATTGTTGTATTTGTGTTGTTTTATTCTAATTTAAAAGAATAAGAAAATTTATCACCTTGTGGTGATATCAACACTACACCAACTCCTATACTATTGGATGAACATATACAAGGTAACCCAATATCCTATAGGGAATCCTTATTATTAAGTTTAGATTCAACAACCTCTTCTCCTCCTAAAATAATGTAGTTAGAAATTTAACACCTAGTGCATAGACGGGGATCTTCTGATGAAAGGAATGTACATAGACTTTCCATTTGGTTGGAGTGTCACAATTTCATTACCCACTAGTATAGTATCTTGGGACCAATCCAATTTAACTTTTCCTCCTAGGTCCCTACAAAAACTCTTTCTCGACATGTCATTACTAACTAGGATATTAGGAACCAAAATAGTTATCTTTATTGTCTTGCCTAGATGAATGGCTAATGCAAATTGAGCATTTTTTATTTGTTGTACTAGGGGGGCCTTCTTATAATCCATAAAAGACCATTTACCAAAGATTTTAGTTAGGGGGGAGGGGGGTGGATCTAAGGATTTTAGAACATACAAGGCATTGTGTTGTCAGAGGCCCTAGAGTCAATTATACAATTATTGATCTTATGGTTGTGTGTGAACATAGAAATATAGAATGGTTTGAGCTTCATATTTAACAAGACATATTTGTCATATGAACCAACTTTAGCCTCAAATTTAAAAATAGACGAATGAATTGCATAATTTTGACCAATTTCTAAAGATAAAACATTAGTTAATTATTTATCAACAACTTTAGGCACAAATTGATGACCTATGACATATTCAATCAACTTATCCAATTTGTTAGGGTTTGATCTAAGGTACTCATAGGGGGGAGATTTTAACTTTTGGATGACTTACAAAAGTATGGGATTTTTTAGCAAATGAGATTTTGGAGTCATTGAACTTTGAAATTTTGAACCAAAGGTTTGACGAAAGTGATGTTTACCTTTGTTCAACTACTTTGGGCACAATGTATTGCCCTGAGTCTTAAGGATCTGTTGGCTTCTTGTTGGAATAGTGCATGACGGATATTCTGACGTTACAAGGATATTGCCCTATTCTTTTACATCAAATTTATATTCAAGATGACAATTTATAGAGTCGACAAACATTTAAGGATTTCCTACATTTTCAACCATCTCTTGATAGGAATTACCATTGAACTTGGGCAAGATTTCCTTAGCTCCTTTGGGTAGGTTGTTTAGATTAGCACTTAAGAGGCGGAAGCTCTCCATAGTTGAGCCATTGTAGCAATTAGAGTTGAGATAATGACTTTAGGGGGAAGATTTGTCCCATGTAAAGTTTAAGTTTTCCAAATAGTAGGGTGGGAGTTGATTGGGTTTCCTTCAAAGGAGATGAAGGTCTACTTTTTGCTTTTCTCCTAGACCCTATAAGGTTTGGTGAGAAGTTAAGGTCTTGTAATTATTGAAATATAGAATTAGGGATACCTTCCCTTTTTTGAGATCTACTGTATTGTCTAGAGAATACAAACTCCAATTTTCCCAACAATGGTTCATAGACTAAGATATTTGGGATTTTGGGTTTCTAGAGGTTATTTGGTTTTGTCTTTGTCTTTGTTGTTGTAGTTGTCTAAGAATATCATCTATATCTTCTTCCTCCTTAAGAACTCTACTATCTCTATGCTAATCTTCTCGAGTTCTCGTAGACTGCAAAGCAAAAATATTTAACTAACTAAGAATATCTTCTTTCTTGTTGTGAAAATCAATATTGGGTTCTAACATAGGTATAATATTTTCATGTACTTTGTAAAGAAGCTTTGAAAAAGCCCTAAAACCTATCTCTAACCTGAGGAGCAACCTATTTATGCTTGGAGGAACCCTAGTCAAGGGTTGGCGACTCATTTCTTGTACGAATCCATACTGTTGGAATGTATGCAACAGATTGTGACTGTTTTAGCGCAGATTTTGCTGGTTTTTAATCTTGTTTGGAAGCAAATCACGTGGCTATTATCATTTTGTTGCATGTTGTAGTTTTCTTATTGTTTTTTTTTTTTTTTTTTTTCATTTTTCATGCATTAGTTATAGTTTGTGACCAAGTTTTGAAAGGTTTTGTAAATTTCTTCAAGGATACCTGTCTGCTGCCAGTTTTGGAGTTGTATATCATGAAAGGGCTATAAGTCTTGTCTCCACCGTGGAAATTCCATGGTCTTTTGGATTTCAAGGCTACAAAACCTAATGTATTATATTATGCATGCAAGGGCCCTGAAAGTGAGTGCAAATAATTCTTTGACCAAGCCCTAGGTGAGCTAGGCAATGCCCAGCTAGGGATTGTCAGCAAAGGAAAAGTTATCGAGAGTAAAGCTTGAAGAATGAAGACTTGTCCTTCTAAGGGATTGAAGAGGGGTATGAGGAGGTTCTAACTTGTGGAGGAGTCTTGATGAAGTTTGGAAAGTTTCTTAAAAGTGGGGACAATAGGCAGCCAAGAAAACCCTACCAAACCCTCAATTTTGCTATTTTTGTTGTACAACCTATACGCACCCTGAGACCCTAAAAATCCTTGAGCATGGGTCCTATGTATCAATTTTTCTTAAGGTTAGAGGTGTTGAAACTCTAAGACAAAGGAGCTATTGGCCCTAGAAATTCGTGTGGAGGCCTAATTAGGGGCTCTCCTTGTAGCCCTTTTGTGAAGAAATCTTGAAATTGAGTACAAACCCATTGTTGTTATCCATTCAAGCATAATACAAGTGTTCCAATAACACCTTAGGATATCATCATGGAAACCTTGGTTGGATTGGGAAGTGCTATGGTACCCTAGTAGACCTATAAAACCTTTAGAGGGATATTGTTCCTAGAAGAGTAAGGGAGTGGTGTTGCAAGTTTGGATCAGTTAACTTGGTGAGGAGGTTGGGCAAGTTTATGGGATGTTCTAAGTAGCAAGAGATCCTATAGATCACATAGGTGTAGAGAAAACACTAAGATCCACATATAATATTACAAGGTTGTACAGGAACGGGGTTACTTGGGGTACTTAGGGTACGAGTATGGGTATGGGTATAGGTACAACTATTTTTTATAATAGGGGAAGGGGGTACTTGGGTATGTCAAACTTTATTTTTGATTATACTTTTATATTTATAGAAAACCTAAATTTATGAATCATGATAATGATTTTTCAAATCAAGAATGGTGATAAAGTTTGCAAATGTAATGTATTGTTTTCAGTTTCAGATTTGTTATATGTTTGTAATAATAATTTATGATAAATGTTTAGATGCATAACATAGAAGGTAGACTTTATACATGAACAAGAAGATCATAAATCATATGACAATGACATATTGCAAATGATAAATTTTTAGCTTTAACACTCATAAAGTTTATTGTTGATCAATATTGTATTAAAGTTTCAAATTGATTAGGTATTGAATTAAAAACCAAAAAAAATAATCTGAAATCTCAATCAAGGTCCTTAGCTATGATGCTCTCCAACGAGTACTTGGTACTTGGGATATGTGTACTTGGTACTTGGGTACATGGGTACAAGTACCAGGGGTGTGGGTACAAGTACCCATGCAACCTCATAATATATTATGATAACCACTAATGTCATACATGAACAAACATATAATATATTATGATAACCAGTAATGTCATACATGAATGAAAATATAATATATTATGATAACCAATAATGTCATACAAGAACAAACATATAATATAAAATGATAACTTATGGTTATACATTAACAAACACATAATATATTATGATAACCAATAATGTCATACATGAACAAACATATCATATATTAACCAATAATGTCATAAGTCTAATAGTGTCATGCATCAAATAAATGTCATACATCAAATATAAAATGTCATATATACATCAAATGTATATCGAATATGTCCACTGACATAAAATCCAACATATATGTCCACTGATGCCTATATATGCGTGTCTATCAACTATATCTTCTCCTTCCCATGAGGGGAAGGAAACAAATCTCTAGAGGTCTTTGGTCGTCGTATGGAGGGAGACGATGGGGATGATGGGGTCTTCCTCACATGCTTGCTCATTCTCTTGTTGAGGCTCTTCTCTAACTCGAGCTGATACAAACAAAGTAGATATGAATCCATAATTATTATACATGGAAATCAATATCTGTACACACAAAATTAATGATTTTCTTACTGCCATCAAATAGTCGCTTTCCAAGTCCACCTCAAAGGCTCATGGACGATCAGGTGTAACAAGACCCTACAACAATTCAATCAATATAATCACTTATAAATAACATTAGAAATTTCGATACTAACTATTATAAACAACAACTAAAACCAAGAAAATTCTTCCATACCTTAGTCAATGACTCTGAACTAGCCATAGATGCAAGCCACTCCACGATCAATGGACTACCGAAGATGAGGAGGAGTCTCAGATGTCAAGAGTTGCATGTCATACAATACATGTTACATGTAACATGAAACATGAAACAAATATAATCAAATGAATTAAATTAACATGAAACAAATGTACTTCTATGAAGCTCATTTCGCATCTAGGCTCAGAGTCCCTAGTGAATGTCAACAGTCTTGTAGAGAATTGATGCACATGCATAAATTTTTTTGTCGATCATTCATATGATTACTTAATAAAAATATATATTAATTTAAATGATTAAATTGATGCATACCTCTAGACTCGTCGATGGGACTAAAAATGGGGTTGGAGAATTGCTACTAGGGCTGCCAACACTCTGACCCTGAATTTTGAACAATGTCAATACATGCTAATTAATTAGTCATTCACTATACATATGAAATGTGATCAAATTAGTTTATTATAATTGTAATTTACCTATGTGTCAATGCCAAATGTCTCATTTAGGAATTAATCTGTGACTAGCCCATCATCTGCACCATCTCTAGCATGGCTGCCAAATGTGCATAAGGATCCGCATGATGTGCACATGTGACCACGATGCATAGAAAGCTCCTCCTCAACTAATGGATTCGTGCAATGAATGAGGGTCTGCGTCAAAGCATTAATAGTCCCTAGAGTGCTGGCCTCTACATGTTCCTTCACAACTAAAGGAATAGTCACATGTTCACCACGTAGCTTGGCCATAGGTGTTCGAACTACATTAGGGTCATGACATGCCCTCGGCCTCTCAAATGATGACCCCCCACCTCTACCTTGAGATTCTAATATGTTGAAATTGTGGAAGGATAATGTGGGAAAATAGAGATATAATCTTTCCAAAGAAGGTATTTTGATTGCTTATGTGGAAGATTTTACTCGATGTCTTACAAATGATAAAGAAGTAAAATAAACTTCAAGCCTTGATGCCCATATGCGTTTATTTGAGGAACCTATAGAGAAATGCATCTGCCTACAACTAGTAAATGGAAGGATGCAACATTCAATTAAAATGTGATTTCTAGCTCTAAGAGATGTTAATAACCAGCTAGTAGAATGACATGAATACAAGTGCCCTAATTACCCAAGGATGACGTACAAAATAGAGTGATGAGAATAGAATAGTTCTAAGATTTTAGTTTTAAATTTTCTTTAATTTAATGATTCAACGAACATGGTTTGGCTAAAAAATTGCCATTTTGAAATATTGAAAATTTAGGCTAGTTTAAATGCAATCAATAATTAATGGAAATGACTTGATTTGCGAGCACTTTAGATGCACTAGAATCTAGGAATAAATTAACATCTTAAAAAAAATAAGATTATTTATTTATTATTATTCATGTTTTATAAATCTAAGATTTTATTTAAAATAAAAATACTTCTTATATTTATTTGAGGTTAAATTTTAAATTTGCTAATGAAAAAGAGACATGTAAAAAATAATTGAACTGATTTATGAAATATTTTTCAGATAGAATATAGATCAGAATTTGTTTTAATAAGAGAAAAATTATTTGATATTTATAATATTTTCTATGCACTTAAACATTTTTAGATTATATTTTGTTAACTAAGATTTTAAAAAATATATATTTAATTTTTAAAATTGATTATTTAAAAAACTATAAAAGATTAAATCGAATAACCATAATTATACATTAGTTTATGTGAAATATAAAAAAATTAACAAAAGAGTGTTTTTGTCTAAGTTAGAAAATTCCAATCACAAGCGAGGTATACATATAGAACTCAACATGATGAGGAATATAATAATAATTATTAGTTCATTGAAACCTAATTGAACTATAGTTGTTAGAAGCTTTCATGTAGGTAAGATAAATATATGACAAAATAATTGAAATCAAGCTATGAGACATGTGGATAATTATTGCAATTAGCTCTATTGAGATGAGCATTGCATTCCTTTTGAACATGGACCTTTAGCTAGAAATCAAAATTCATTCATTGTTTGATATACTATTAAAAAATAAATTTAAATTTTAGGAAAATGAAATTGGTAGGCATAAATCCAAAATTTCAAGTGTTCTCAGAGCCTTGTACCACAATATGAGCTTTTGAAATTGCTTATGGATATTGATAGTATAATTTTTTTTGTAGTTGCTACCAATTTGGACCATATTGTAGTAACAACTACTTCTCCCCCAAAAACTATTTGGAAGACTTTTGGTCTCCAACATGCTTTGGGTCATTTTCACAATGGTACAATTCTTTCTTTCAATAATGCCTTTTTGTTGAGGTGTATATGTAGCAGTGAGTTGTCTTTGTATGCCATGTTGAAGACAGAAAAAAAAAACTTAATAGAAGTAAAATCTACCCTTCTATCAGTTCTGAGTATCTTGATAGAGTACATGCTTTGTTGTTCAACCACTGCCTTAAAATTCTTGAAGCATGCAAAGGCTTTAGATTTTTGCTTCAAAAAATAAACCCATGTGTGGCGTGAATACTCATTAATGAAGGTCAAAAAATAAAGGTTCTTACCTAATGAAAACTCTACCATGTCACCACATATGTGATAATGTACAAGCTCTATAGGAGATTTGGCTCTCCAATATTTGATTTTCTTTGTTTCTTGGTATGCAGTTTGTAGAGTCTCCCATGCATCTTTTAATTTTGTTAAACTAGAAATTCAGGTAAAATTTGAAACATCCAAGGAAGATTAAATGGTGAAAAGACCTGTGTTATCCTTCTTTTTATCTTCTTTTAGTTGAGTTTTATGTTGTGGTGTCGATGTATTGAATACATTATGATCTATAGGTTTTGTGTATCCTCCTTCAACAAATTCCCAAAGATCTTGGGTTAAAAGTAGGATCTTCATTTTGATACTCCAATAATCATAGTTTTCTCCAATAAATAATGGAAGCTAAAATGATATATACTTTCCATTAGCCATCTAGCTCGACAACTATTGTCTACACAATCAAAACATATTGCAACTTACTTCGATACCAAATGAAAGATTATATAATAAAAAATATAAAATTTCTAAAAGACTGCAATTAAATTTTAGAACTACAATTTTGATATGAAAAGTTTTTAAAGAACAATTACACAATCTCTAATATAAAGAGATCTGATTCCCAAAACTAAAATAATAAAGAAAATATTCATAAAAAAAAAGTAAAAATATTATTTTAGAACTTACTAAAAGAAGAAAAAAAACTAAAACAACTTCCTTCACTGCCTAAATAGTAGTTGTTACAAAGCATATAAAAGAAAGACAAGAAATTGTTTTAAAAACATCCAACTCAACTCCAACACATCAAGCATACCTGCAATGTATGCAAAATGTGGACATGTTGAAAGTGTGAATACGATATTAATTGGAATATCTACATGCAATGTGATCCTTTGATATATAACTATTTTAGTGTATAGACTCATGTTATTTCTTATATAGGTAATTAAAACTTTGTATGGTAGCCCTTGTCGAAACTAAATTGTGTACCTCCTTCGAACAACCCTACTCCAAATGCTAGGATTTCTCAATGGGCTTAAGGAATAGTTGAATATATTCTAAATAATTAAATAAATGTTAACCTTGATCTCATTTTTGAAGTTGGATACTTGTTCTACTTTAAAATTAACCTTTTCCTTCTTGTCAATATGAAATATAATTTTTAATGGATGGTTATTAAATTTATTAGAGTTATTTTGTTGAGTCATTATCCAGACAATTGTGTTGAGTTTCAAGTTGTAGAAAATATATATATTCACCATAAAATGCCTACTTTAACTGACATTGGGTGTAAAGGTTGTTTTCATAATCTTGAATTTAAGCATGCTTGCTAACACTGACTATAGTCTAACGCAATCCAAGGTGTTCTATAATTATTTTTCTTGTCAATATATTTCATTTCGTAAAGGCATTGATTTGAAAAGACTAATATTTAAACTATGTTATATATGGAGGTTACTTTTGACCAATTGACAAGACTGATATTTAAAATATGTTATATATGGAGGTTACATTTGACCACTCTCTTTAACTAGCAGCTGAAAACACTTAGATTTAGTATTATGTTATATACAGAGGTTACATTTAACCAACTGAGAAGACTAATAATTAAATTATGTTATATATGGAGGTTACATTTTGCCAGCTAAAAACACTTAGATTTAGTATACCACATAATAGATAATGTATAAAGGCTTACTGGTGACAAACTAAGATATTATGAAATATTTATTTAATTTTTTAATCATCACATGAAATAACATTACATGAGTTGTTTTTAATCAAATTTTATTCTCTTTAAATAAACATGTTTTCATATCCTCTTTCAATATTTCTTACTTCTCATTCCTTGCACATGGTAGGGACTTGAGCTCTGTAGAGCCCTTGCTATACAAATGTTCTTACCTAGCATCCTAGGCATGACAAATGGTGTCATTCTTTTGCATGAGATGATTTTTTAATTTTTTTTGCATGTGTGAGGGGATTTTATTATTACAATTACTAGGAAACCTTTTTGTTTTCTCTTTTGTATGAAAAATCGATTAGTATTTGCATGCAAATTGTTTTTATCTTCTTAAAAAGTAACTACTAAACTTGTAATACTGTGCGCATACATTAATTTTCTAAATAATAAAAAATAAATTGAAAGTTCAAATCAATAGGGTGATGTTACAAGTTTATGCACTCAAAGCTTATAAAGTGTCAATTTAGGTGGTTTTGTTCTTATGAACATTATTTTCCCCAAACCATCTTGGCCAACTTCACAATAAATGTATTAATCTTACATTATTGTCTCTCCAACAACCCAACTCTATTTTTTACATATTTTATACTCCATCTCTCTATCCAATATCGCTAGAACCCTAATAGTTGGTTGCAAGTTAATTATTTTTGGATAAGGGACAATCAAAATTGATACTACTTATTTTGAAATCTTCTTATACATTCTTGGCTTGAGACAAAATATCATGTTTTTTTATCAACTTACTGATCAAGTACTATAGGGTAGTTCAAAAATACTTTAGCCATCATTAAAGACTTTCTCACTCAAGAAATTATTAATTTCAAAGAGCTTGATAATAGTTTGAGAGTCTACACATTCTTTAATTTTATGCTTGCTAATTCAAAAGCACTAGTTAATTCTTCTCAATCTACTATAAAATTTATCTACTTGATGCTACTTCATAATATCATGATGCTACTAGTAGAGCCTTTGTTGACTCCATATGAAAAATCATCAATGTGTGCATTATTGGAACTAAGTTCTTTCAAATTTCATTTCCTATTTTTTAAATTGTATTGTTCCTTTATTTTCTAGATTCTATTGCCACGTCTTTTGTATTACTTCATCAAAATTTTGAGGCACTTCTCTTGGAGCATCCAATGAAATATGCTTATTATTTTTATTAGCTTATTATTTTTCAATTGTTGAAGGCATGACATTTTAGTTTTGAAACTTGTTTTTCTTCCAAGGATTATTTTTAGCTAGACAAAGCTTGAGCTTTGGATCAACGTCAATTTAAAAATAATCTTTTAGCTTGGCACCAAAAGTTCCTACTTTTCATTTATTTGGAAGATTTTTTATTCACTCGGTTTTCTTCCTTTCCCCACTTCATAATAGTTTTCCTTTAGTATCACCTAAGGGGTAAGTGCACAAAGATGTGGTGACAAAAGGGAGGCTTAAGTTGCAGCTATTTTTTTTTTCTAAATTAGTAATTTCTGAAATTTGACTAGAAATTGAAGATAGTCAAAGTCAAAATTTCAAGATGAAATATTTAAAAAACTAGTACTCCTCGAAATCTATTTTGTAAACTACTATTCTTTTTGTTAAATGGTGGAGCTTAAGGTCTTGAAAAAGATGGACCAGACAAAGTGGTACTATTTTTTAGTAAAAACATAACATAGGGTCAAGTGTGGCCCACCTAAAATGTAATTAAAAATAAAATAAATCTTTGGCCTAAAGTCACATAACACCATATAGTTTATCCCATATTTTTAAACTAATTTTTTAATGTACATTGTTTAATTTTTATAGTTTTTTTTCAGTGGACACATCTCGAAAATGTGAAATATCTTTGTACACCCCTAGAAATCACTAAAAAGTTATCAAATATTTTTTTTTCTAAAGTGTGTAGAATGTAGTCTAGTACTAAAAAACCAACTTATTGCAAAATTTAATGAATGAGGCAAAATATGACTCCCAAATACTACACATAGATTTTTGACAAAAAATGGACATACATTCAAAATAAAATATAGTTGAAAGGCGTGAAATATTATAAATGCAAACTAAATTAAATGGTAAGATAGCTAACAAAACTACAACATAATGTAACCCAATTTTCTCAATAATGATGATCGAGGAAACTTAATGAAAGGCACAAACAAAAAGTTAAGCATTTTTGGATGTTTGTTAGAAAACACATCTTAGACCTGTTTAAGACCACCAAGCCTTAGGCTTCATGAATTCCAATGAGTTATCAAGTTTGTTCACTCTATAGGATGATTTCACTATAATGTGTTCATGCTATGTAAATATAAGCACACACACTATAGAGATATCACATTATATAGTGTACACACTAATTATGAAATCTACAAAGATGTGTGTGTGTGTGTGTGTGTGTGTGTGAGAGAGAGAGAGAGAGAGAGAGAGAGAGAGAGAGAGAGAGAGAGAGAGAGATGGATCTTTAATATGACTATAGTATTGCACTTAATAGAAAATATTGTGTGTGAGATTGGATTTCCTTTTTAATGCAAGATATTTTTTGGAATCTTTTAAATCTGAGAGGAGAGGGTTATTTGATATCTCTCTTGAATGTTGTTTTCCTATCTTTATTGATTTTGTATGTCAATTTGATGTTTTGTTGTGGAAGTATTACTATGATATTTGGTGGGAGCCCAAACTGTGTAATCAAGGTCAATGAAGGGTGGATTGTTCAATATTTTAACCTATATTTTAGTTATGGGATTTCATTTGGATATTGTATCGTGTATAATTAGAGTGTGTTGATTTAAGTCAGGTATCCTGTAATTCAAGTCAAAGGTGGATCTATATTTATTTGTGGATTTTATTTCATTATGGTTGAATTTGTTTCACAATGTCTTGTTGATGAATACACTATGCTATTAAATGTTTGGATCCAAAGGAAGGGGGGCTATGCATGACTTATTTGGTACCTAGTTTATTATTTATGAATTGGGAACTTAGTGATGTTCCTTTGAGATGCTCAGTATACAACATTTATGAAAAGGATTATGACTCCCCTTCTACTTTGATGACATAGTTTGAATCTTAGTGACGATTTTGAACTATGCTCCAAGATCTTCTAAGTGATTATCTTGACTATGAAGAGTTATGAATATCTTTTGTTGGTTATTTGATAGCGAAAATTTATTTTAATTTTAGTTTGGAGGATAGGAGGGTCTTGCTAGGACCATATTGTGAAGGGTGGCTCACAATAGGGGTTGGGGCCCAAAGTGGTCAATCTAGGTTTACCCCTTGTGGAGTTTAACCAAGGGTTAACTTAATAAAAATTAATGGGATTATTATTTTACACTGATAAAAGATAAACGTGCCTCATCCATTCCTAGAGTATGGATGCATTCTTTTGTGACGATGGGTTGAGAAGGCTTGGCCATTTAAGGGGTGTGGAATTCATAGTACGAAACCTCAGAGAAATGAAGTGGTTGTTTCCACATGTGATACACACTTAGGCACCAAGTATGTAAAGGCTATAGGGTGGCATTGGATTGGAACCATGTGATGACACTCTCTCATTTGTATTGTAGGATTCCATCATGTTTGTTTTAGATTTTCCCCTAGTATAGTACATGTGAACATCTTTGTGTTCTTTCTATGATCTTTTTGTTTACCCTTGTAATTCCCATGTTACTGGATATTTCATGGTTTATGACTTTCTTGTGAGTTTTTTCTTGGTGTGGGGCCTTTTGTTATCTCCTAGCTCTACGGAATGGGTCCTAGGGCCCAAGGTGGTCTATCCATCAAATATATTTTGGAGATTTTCAAGAGCCTTGGACGATCATTCTATGATACATATTTTTCCTCATGCAACTTCTTGATCATGTGGCCAGATATCTTCGATCAGTCATCATGTCTTATTATGTGAATTTTTATGGATGTATCATGATTTTATCATCACATTGATGTATTGATGATGTACTGTGATCTCCTTCTAGAGAAACAATGCAAAATATGTGTAATTACTTGTAACTTGTGATGGAAATGTGTGCCTATGATTTCGCATGATGAATGAAAGAAGTGGTTAAGATTTATAACCTAGATTTTTTCTTATGACCATTTGTACTTGGCTTGCATCATGCTTATGCAAGTGTCCCTTTTGTATTAATGATCCTAGTTGCATGGTGATCTAAGAGGAACAAGCTTGCATTTTATGTGTTGCTAGTAGCAATATTGGTGAACCTTAGAAGACCATGTATGTGACTATTTCTCAATATTCATGTTTGTAAAATTAATGTAATGCATTATTGATGAGTTTTTATTTTATTTTAAAGAGGGGTAAACGCTTTGACCTGGAGCTATGAACCAGTGAGGCCACAAACGGGGGACCTCATCCCCATGAGATTTGAACCTTGATGGCAAGGATAACAATACAACAACTTAACCATCACAACATGCCACTATTGGCAAAGGATTTTTGGTAAACCTAGTGTGACTCGAACCGGAGTTGATGCGTAGCACCGGGATCATTAGCCTAACACTACGCCTCACGACTCGCCTTCACACCAACTCGGCTACTCACTCACCCTTCATTATTGATGAGTTAAGGTTATATGCAAATTGTAATTGTGTTACCCTTGTTCAAAAAAAAAATATGTGCATCTTTACATTATGATTTGTGTTGTCCTTTTGGGTTCTTACTAGGGAATTACAACATAGGTAAAAGTGTTTGGTTGTGTCTCATGGAAAAATAGATGTATTGCAATAGGTATGCCCTCACTATGGTCACAAATGTTATGGTTAGAAGCATGCAAGCCAAATATTGAAGCATAGACAAGGAAAACAAATTCGTTGACATATTCTTAATTTTGTAGAATTCAAATGATCATTGGATTTGCAGAAAACCAAGGGCCTTTAAAGCTTCCACAAATATATCATGACTTATATGAGTTCTTTGTCATAATCCACAAATAATTTCATTTAAAACATTAGCAACAACTTATTTGATAAAAAAATCACAAAACATTAAGATGATTTTATAAATAAATGTAAATATAGAATAAACATTGAAAATCTTGATTTGGGAGTTTGGATATGCTAGTGTAACCCATAAATACTTACTATTTATATAAAACTTATGATAAACGTAGTATATTTATATCTTCATATTCTCTAACTAAGTGACAGAAATAATAAATTGAATGACTTATAAATGACTGAAAGGTCACTAAGTTCTGGAGAAAGGGATGTATTCATACTGATAGCTGCACTTATATCTATATATCGACACTGTATAGAAATCATAAGAGTTTGAGCATTTCAGTTTCTATAACAACTTGAACTTTGAAAATGTAGATGATACATATATAAATAGAGTCTATTATCTCAGTCCAGCTTTCAAGCTCCTTATATCAGCGTTGCTTTTTCTGTGTGTTTTTTTTCTCCAGCATTTCAAACAAACTGCCATCAAACATTGCCCTCACTTGTTCTTTTTCAATGAAGCCTCTCTTGTTCCTTATCAGAATATAGATGAACACCCATTCAAGCTCCGCTGCAAGCCTGTGTTAGACATATTATTTGACGTAGTAAGTATATGTGAGAAACTGGAAAAACATTAAACAAAATCTAATTGTTTAGAGTGTTCTAATATTATTGTAACTCACCATCCAAAAAAATCATTTAAATTTCTATTTCCTCTCAGCATGGACTGCATCTCCCAGAATGAGAGCATATCTGGATGTTTATGGGCATATTTAGTGAAAATTGCATCAAACTTGGCTGGATCGAATCTTCCTTCAGTGTCATAAGTCTCTGAGTCACTTCCATGCTTTGCTTTGTGAATGTTACTTACATAAATTGGCAACAACAATGAAGGTATCCATCCCTGTATGTGAATGTTAGTTATAAGAATCATTTAACTGTCTACTTTTAATTTTAACTGTTACATTCAGATGGTGTCTCTAGAGTTGAAAATTCGATATTTAGGAGAGGTCACTCATCTTATTAATACTTTAATTTAGTTAAGTTTAGTCATGGAGTTTCTACCAAGGTACTATATTATGGTACTATATCATGAAATTTTATTAGAGATGAGCTCTTGTCAACATCTATTTATGAAACAGGGATCGATAAATTTAACTTAAAATTACATAATTGAATTTTGATAGTAATATCACAATTTGTATTTCTTAAAAAAATAAAAATCAGCTGTAACAAGTACTAAAAGACTTAAGACTGCATATAATAGAGTCATAGGCCAAATATATATATATATTAAAAAGAAAACAGCAAAGCAAAGCAATCAAATCAACAATACATGAAAATAGAATGTGAGTCAAAAACACTTAAGACTTGGTATAATGGCTTCATATGCAAAGGGAATTATTAAAAGAGATATTTAAAGCAACTACATTGAAGTAATAAAATATAAGAATAAATATACATCAAAATAATATGATTATTTGGATTTAGAAAGTTCCTAATCAACTAAAATTGTAATACGTTGTGACAAATATTTAGCATAGTAATATAAATGTTTAAAAGTGTTGTATGTATTTATTAAGTTGTTACAATTTGTTATTAATAATACTAATATTACTAATAATAATAATAATAATAAATTGTCATAGTATATATCAAAAGATTTTAAATAAGAAAAGAATTGTAGAGTTTTGTTTCTAATTTTAAATACATAATTTATTTTACTACAATATATGAATTTGTCTATATGTATAGGTATGTGTACACATATATATACACATACACACGCATATAGACATGCATACATATAGTCTTAATTTGTCTTAAAAAGATCATAATATAATATTTTAATAATATGTAGAATATCATATCTAATTTGATATCATAATTTAATAAATAAAAATATTAATCAAAAAATTATTCACACATTATTTCTAAATAATAGTTGATTTCAATAACTATAAATAATATTATATATATATATATATATATATATATATATATATATATATATAATATACTTTCCACAAAAACATTCATTAACAACTTAGCAATACCATTATTCATCTCAATAAAAGTAGAGTTCATCAATGATTTCCATCATGTATTTAGCTTTTTTAGAGAGAAGATAATAAATATTTTAAATAATTAGAAAGGAGATAATATGGAAAAATGTGATGTAGTTGATTGTAAGAAAGTTAGTCACATTTTTAATTGAAAATGATGAAAATGAATTGTTAATTGTATATCATAAAAAAATAGTATTATCTTATTAATAAAGACAAACTATATGTAGGTGTATTTTTATTATTCTATAAAAGATAATATTGTTGATCTTTTATTTACATTTAAAAAATATGATCATATTTGTCTTCTATATACTTCGTATAGCTGTAATTATAGTAAATATAATATAAACAAATGTAATGCATTATTTTAGTACAAATATAATCTTAACAAATGCAATTTACTCACAGGTTGAGTGGCAAAGCTAAATCCCACGTGGATAATTATTGCAGAAAGGATTGAAAGAAAAACATTAAATCCTATTACATGAAAACCTGCATAACACCACATAGAAACTAATAATTGATTAGTTATATTTAACTAAAATAAAATGTAATCATCAAATAATTTTTGGCTCTAGTGCACTCCATAAAAGATTAAGGTTTCAAGTGCTTATGTAACCTAATTGATACGACTAGAAGTTAGAATTTAAAATTCTATTGTCACCTAATAAAGATAGACAAGAAATCATGGAATATGATGGACAAGATAAATAAAATATTGAAGGTCAAGTAATATTCCTCTATTCTGTATTTTAAGTATCATTTGGTTATTTATAAATTTTAAAATCGGACATAAAAATAAATGATCAAATTGTGTAAATATGAATACTTCTAATTTTTTTCATAAAATAAATTATAACAATATCTTGATGATTTCTAATCAAAATGTACATGCAAAAAATGAATAGGGATGACCATATCTATGTAATCTGATTGACACCATTATATGTTAATTGTGAAAATACATGTAGGAACTTTAAGTCAAGTTAAAAGTCTATCCACTTCTAACATTAGCTTTTTCCTATTTATGAAATCTAAAAGTTAAAAACTTAAATATAACAATAAATAATGTGTGTGTGTGTGTGTGTAATAATCTTATAGTGTGAAAACATATGTTGGACCTTTAGGTCAAGTTTAATGTCTACCCACTTCTTGCATTAGCTTTTTCCTTATTAAATCTAAAAGTTAAAACACACACACATAATATCATAATAATCTTATAGTGTGAAAACAAATATAGGAACTTCAAGTCAAGTTAAAAGTCTACCTAATTCTTACATTAGCTTTTTCCTATTTATGGAATCTAAAAGTTAAAACTTAAATATAATAATAAAAAATTGATAATCTTATACTGTGGAAACAATGTAGTGACTTTAAGTCAAGTTAAAAGTCTACCCACTTCTTACATTAGCTTTTTCCTATTGATGAAATCTAAAAATTAAAACTTAAATATAACAACAAATTATGTGTGTTTGTGTATATCTATTTATATACATATAGATATGTGTATACATATCTAAAATATAACAACAAATTATATGTATGTATGTATGTATGTATGTATGTATGTATACACACACACACACACACACACACACACACACACACACACACACACACACACACACATATATATCTATATCTATATATCTATGTATAAATATATGTGTTTGTGTGTGTGTGTGTGTGTGTATGTGTATACATATATATATGTGTATGCACACACACACACACATTATTATAATCTTATACTATGAAAACAAATGTAGGAACTTTAAGTCAAGTTAAAAGTCTACCCACTTCTTACATTAGTTTTTTCCTATTTATGAAATCTAAAAGTTAAAACATTTTTTTCCATACATTAAATTATAGTACTAAAATATCCATATTTAAGCTATAAATCATCTTTTGACTATTTTGATGCAATGAAATTATTTATTAAGATCATACAAAAGTTAACTTTATTTAATCACGTCTTTCAAAGATTTCAATTCTATTGAATGATATAATCTAGAAACATATTAAATCCTATCAAATCACCTTAATTATATTACAAGATTTTAGACAAGAGCCATATTAAATCCTATCAAATCACCTTAATTATATTACAAGATTTTAAACAAGAGCCTTTATATGGAAGAGGTCTGAACTCAATTTTTTTTTCCTAAATTGTTAAATATAATAAAAATATTACATTAATAAACTGATTTTTAGTATATAAAAATAAAGAGAGAGGAGTTGAGACCTTTGTAAGTATCAATGGGGTAGATAATCCCATCCTTGTTTTTATCAAAGAAAGCAACATGTTGTTGAAGGACGCTCATGTTGTTGTCTTGGTGGTCAGGAGATCCATTTATGTACTTTGGATCAACTGCTGCTAATGCCCTTGCAAGATCTAATGAGAAAAAGAGAAAACCAACATCAATATATATATATATGATTTTACTGAATCATAAAATATGAAAAAACAGATTGTTGGGAAATGTATAGTATAGAAACATACATGGTTTTGGCATTTGCTCATCCAGATGGGTATTCAGTTTTCTCTCAGCAGTAATGGGGGCAAGCAATGCTACTGTTTCCAACGATCTCTCTGATGGTGCCGGTGGCTCCATTTTGCAGCTCACTCTTTTCTTCTCAACAAAGAAATATATAACCAGTGTGAGAAAATTCATAAACAAAGCGGGACTATATATCAAAACAAAATGGGATTATATAGAAAAACCAAAATATTCAGGTGCAACTTATTTTACGAAATCCTGTGAGAAAGTGATTACGTGTAGGCAAGGATTGTTTTCTCATTAATTTTCTCTGAGGATTTGGTGGTTTGAAACAAATCTTATTTACTGCCTGCTTTCCTGTCTTTTTGGTTACGTTATTTGTTTGAAAAGATGTTTAAAACGAGGGTACAAATAAATTTGTAAATACTTAGCTAATGGCTGCAGGTTGCGTCTATTAAAGTATTGAAAAGAGTGAGTGAATTTGAGAAAATAGAAACAAGAAGAACTGTTCAATACAGGAATAGTCTGGCATTATATGCAGGCAGCAAAAGAGTTTCGTGCAAGAAATGAAGTATGATTGGAAGAAGCTAGAGATGAAGATGATTAGATTTGAATAGACAAAAGGAAAGAGAAAACACAAGGTGAGTCGATGATATAACAGAGTTCCTTGCATGACATCATTGATGATTGAAAGGGGAGAAAAATAGGCATAGCGGTTGAGAGGAGTATCATCTATATTTTAGTTCTGGTAAATTAGATTTTGTAAATAGATTTACCTATTAGAAAATTATCTATAAATTATTAGTTATTAGGTTTTTTAAGGAAAAAGTTAATAGTGAAATAAATTGTGTAAATTTATTGGTATAATCTTTCAGATTGTTATGGGTATTAAGTTAGCTATGACCCATTCTAATTGGCTTCTCTTATTACTAATAAGTTTGATGCGAGATAATTGATATATGGTAAGTGTGTTTGATTTTCCTTTATATTAAAAAAACAATTTGACATTATCATCATATATGTACTTAATTTGATTTATTTTTAGTCTTGGTTGAGCATGGATCTATTTAAGCACATAACATATGAGTACATTGATCCATCAATGTTTTCAAGTATGAAGTCAATGATGATTAGACTATGTTGGATGACAAATTTTAATTTCTCTTTTCAATGACTTTAATTTTTTATAACTAAAAGACTAATGTTGTAATGTGTGTGTGTGTGCACGCACGTGTAGATAGATATACACATAGTATATAAGCTTATATAAAAGTCTATGGGAAACGCCATTGCATTAAAAATCTGAAATAAAACTATAATGTCAAAACAAAGAGCTATATCTATGACCTATGTTAAACTTCAGATTTGAATTCTAAAACCATAGGAGTTGAGGAGGAGAGACTAGCCTCTCCTATATCATTTTCTTCCTCTTCGACATCGATCTCCAACTTCCTTCTTTTACCTCTACATAAGAATCCACCATCCTCTATAAGTAGCCAGTTGACACAGTTCTCCATGCTTGAATTTGTGAGATTCTTGTGGAGACAACATTACCACATGCATTTCTCACCATTCTAGATCCCATTGTTTAATGTCTTGCAAAGGAGGGCCTTGGGTATAAAAAATTGTCAATAGCCCAATTTCCATATCACTTAATCTCTAAGCACCTTCATTTGCTATAGCTAAGTTGTGGAATATGAGGAAGTTCGTAACCCAAGTAAGTCATTCGTTGTAATGAATCTTATGTAATTTCATCAGGATATCAATCTCATATATGATGTGTAGCCTCATGTATCTGAAGATCCTTTGGTCATTTAAGATTGAATATCTCACTAGTGCTTGCACCAAGAGTGGGTGCCAGGGTATAGTAGATAGTTATATGAGGTAAATCATTTGAAGAATGTATAATCATTTTAATAATGTATAATCATTTGATAGATTATCCTATTTTTGTCCATCGCTAGCTCATTGTGAACTTGGGTGGACTCAGATCATGGTCTTCAATGGCTTGAAGACCTCTCATCTTCACTTTACCTATCAGGAACAGGGAATTGAGATTGTCTCATCATACACTTACCTTGGGGTTAAGTTCTTCGGTTCCACATTCAACATGAGGCCAGCTTGCCTAACTAGGGTTTCCAAGGGGATGGGATCCCTTGCCCTATTGGAGAGACAATGCTTCTGGCATCACTTTCAGGACACCGAGTCCAAGTTATCACTTATGGACTCTCCGGTCAGACCGACAACTCTTTATGGCTTTGTGGTTTGGGGACCTTCACTTCTAAATTCTAACTAGGCATTAGTTGAGTAGGTCCATACCCTTCTCCTTTGTCGGATCACCAAATGTCATTGGTACACCTAACATAATGTTATCTTGGTTGAGTTTGGGCCCCATCCCTTCAAACTTAGTGTTATCTTCAACTTGATTTGGTTTCTCCACCGCCTTAGGGGCTTTTCTAACTTCATGAGCAATTGCCACATATACTCCTACCTCACCTATTACTCCTTCATTGATATCACCAGCTTTGATTTGAGATCCAGAGCTCATGGCTGGTATGCCCATGCCATTGCCTTACTTAGCTCGATAGGGATTGATATCAATTATCTCCCTCCTTATCATTTCTCATTAGATGTTAGTTTGTGGTGACTAACCAGGGAAGTACTATACATACTTCATAACTTAAAAAAAATTTGGGCCATGGCCGACGTTGTGGCTGACATATGGCCAACATATGGTTGACATGTTGTAACCCTAAAGTGGCATAAAAATACTTGTATAAAAGGGATTATGGTTAGGGATTGTTTTATTGTGGTGATCTGAAATTGGTTCTTGGAGTGGTATTGAGCTATAAGGGATTACAGATTGTAATCAAGTTGTAATCATTGGATCATAATAATATCAAACTTGTTGTTTGGTGGACGTAGCTTAGGGATTGGGTGAACCACATTAAATCTTGGTGTCTTGTGTTCTTTTCTATGTGTTCTATTATTTTCTATTATTGGTTATATTTGCATGTAATTGTCAAATGTGTTTGTGGTTTAATCCTAACAAGTGGTATTAGAGTGAGGTTGTTCTTTCAGTTATTCTCTGCAGGAAAGTCTCATAGTTGAGTGGGATTCTCACGATTGAGTGGGAGCAATGGTAGACAAAGGTAAGATGAGGGTTGATAGGTTTAATGGGAAAAAATTTTAGTTATGGAAGATGCAAATGGAATACTATCTTTATTAGAAGGATTTATGGAAGCCATTGGAAGGTAAAACCAAGAATCAGGGATCTATGTCAAATGACTAATGGGATCTTTTAGATAGAAAGGCACTTGGAAGCATTCGATTATGCTTGGCATCATCAGTGGCATTTAATATTAAAAAAATGAAGACAACAAAAGAGTTGATGAAAGCCCTAGCGACACTGTATGAAAACCCCTTCGCTTCAAACAAGGTATTTCTCATGAAGCGTTTATTTAATATGAAAATGGCAGAAGGTGGATCTATTACAAATCATTTAAATGAATTTAATACTATTACTAGTTAGTTATCTTCTATGGGTGTCAATTTTGATGAAGAAGTTAGGGCTCTCTTGATTTTGTGTTCTTTGCCTAAAAGCTAGAATGGCTTTGTAATGGTTTTGAGTAATTCAGTTCCTAGATCTAGTACCCTAAAATATGATGATGTGCTCAGTGTTATTTTGAGTGAGGAAACTTGTAGGAAATCCTCAGGTGGATCTACATTAGGAAGTTCTTTGAATGCACAAAGTCGAGGTAGAACGATTGAGGAAATAATTTTGGAAATCATGAGAAATCAAGAGAAAAGTCAAAGGGGAGGAGGTCTCAATCGAGAGGACCAAACGACTGCTCTTACTATGGGAAACCAGGGCATAAAAAGAAAGATTGTTGGACTTGAAAGAAAAATGAAGGAGATAAACCAGATGGAGAAAATGAGGCAAATGTGGTAAGTAACAAATCCGAAGAGGATGCTTTGCTTCTATCTTTAGAAAGTGTTGATGATTCATGGGTTTTAGATTTTGGTGCTTCATTTCATGCTACGCTTCATAGAGGTTATTTCATTGATTATGTCCAAGAGGATTTTGGGCTTATTTATTTGGGGGATAATAAACCCTATCAAATTGTTGGAAAGGGAAAAGTTAAGATCAAGTTGTTGAATGGGAATCATTGGCTACTACATGAGGTGCGACATGTTCCAAGGCTGAGTAGGAATTTAATTTCAGCAGGGCAACTAAGTGATGAGGGTTGTGTAGTTACTTTTAATGATTAAAATTGGAAGGTTACAAAAGGTTCCCTTGTAGTAGCAAAAGGTGTGAAAGTAGGCACCTTATATCTTTGTACATGACATATTGTTTCTTCTACTTTAATTGTTTTAGAGAAAAATGAATGTTCAGGAATAGTTGTTGTAGATGATCAAGAAGAACAAATAGCTATTGTAAATTCTGATACAGTGTTGTGGCACAATAGACTTGGGCACATGACTGGGAAAGGTATGAAAGTACTTCAATCAAAGAATGTTTTACCAGGTTTGAAATGTGTTGATATGGATTTCTGTGAAAGTTGTGTGTATGGAAAACAAAAGAGAGTGAGTTTTGTGAAGAGTGGGAAGGAAAAAAAAAATGAGAAATTAGAGCTTGTGCATATCAATGTATGGGGATTGGCTCAGGTATCTTTCTTTGGAGGCTCTCATTATTATGTTACATTTATTGATGATGCAACTAGAAAGGTATGGATTTATTTCCTTAGACATAAATATGATGTATTTTAAACTTTTAAGAAATGGAAATGCTTGGTTGAAAATGAGACTGGTAAGAAATTAAAATATCTCAGATATGATAATGATGGTGAGTATTGTAGTCATGAATTCAAAGATTATTGCTCCACTAATGGTATTCGTAGATAGAAAACTATTCCAAGGACTCCACAAGAAAATGGAGTGGCTGAATGTATGAACATGACTATAATGGAGTATGCAAGGAGCATGAGGTTGCATGCTGGGTTACCCTTGCACATGTGGGTAGAGGCTATCAATACTGTAGTATATTTGATTAATAGAGGTCCCTCTACTCCTTTAGGTTGTGGTATTCTAGAGGAAGCATGGATTGGTAAGAAGGTGAGTTATTCTTTTCTCAAGACCTTCAGTTGTGAAGCATTTGCTCACATAGATTCTAAAAATAGAACCAAGTTCGAAGCTAAGTCAAAGAAATGTGTATTTTTTGGATATGGCATTAATGAATTTGGTTATAGGCTTCGGGATTTTGAAAATCATAAAATTATAAGAAGCAGGGGTGTCATATTCAATGAGAAAGTGTTGTACAAAGATTTGTTGTAGCAACATGAGAAGAAAAAAGATGATTATGTAGTGCAAGATGATGTTCCAGCAATTCCCCATGATGTGCAACAACCACAACAACAAATACCACACACACCAGTGAATGTTAGATGGTCAATAAGGAAAATTAGACCTCCAGAAAGATTTTCTCCCTCTTTGTATTCAATTTTACTTACTGATGCTGGTAAACCTAAATGTTATGATGAAGTTGTGCAGGTGGATACTAAGATTTAGTGGGAGTTTGCAATGAAAGATGAAATGGACTCTTTGCTAAAGAATAAGACATGAGATTTATGCAAGTTGCCTACATGTAAAAAGGCTTTACAAAATAAGCGGGTTTAAAAGTTGAAAGAAGAGGAAGGAGGTAAGAAAAGATTTAAAGCCAGGTTAGCTATAAAAGGATTTGCACAGAAAAAAAGAATCAATTTTGATGAGATATTTTCTCCTATTGTTAAGATGACTTCTATCTGTACTGTTTTAAGTATTGTGGCTACCGAGGATTTGCATTTAGAGAAACTTGATGTTAAAACAACCTTTCTTCATGCTGATTTGGATGAAGAGATATATATAGCTCAGCCACAGGGATTTGAGGTCAAAGGTAAGGAGAACTTAGTGTGCAAATTGAAGAAAAGTTTATATGGCTTGAAGCAAGCACCTCGGCAATGGTATCTAAAATTTGACAGTTTATGCATGAGCATGGGTACAATAGGTGTCATTTAGATCATTGTGTTTACATTAAGAGGTTGGGTGATGACAGGTACGGTATTTTATATTTATATGTTGATGATATGCTTGTAGCTAGGTCTAACATGGATCACATTAAGGGGCTAAAACGCCAATTAGCACATGCATTTGCTATGAAGGATTTGTGGGTAACCAAACAAATCCTTGGTATGAAGATTTGTAGAGATAGGAAGAATAGGAAATTGATGCTATCTCAGGCTTACTATACATACCTCATAAATTCTTTTGGGTTCAGGACAACACGTCAAATTTTTTTTTGGGCCATGGTTGACATATGGCCAATATATGGCTGACATGTTCTAAGCCTAAAGTGGCATAAAAATACTTGTATAAAAGGGATTAGGGTTAGGGATTGTTTTATTATGTTGATCCGAAATTGGTTCTTGCGATGGTATTGAGCTGTAAGGGATTACAGATTGTAATCAGGTTGTAATCACTGGATCGTAATAATATCAGACTTGTTGTTTGGTGGAGGTAGTCTAGGGATTGGGTGAACCACATTAAATCTTGGTGTCTAGTGTTCTTTTCTGTGTGTTCTATTATTTTTTGTTATTGGTTATATTTGCATGTAATTGTTATTTCTGTTCGTGGTTTAATCCTGACATTGGATGCTCCCATTCATCTACTTCCCTCACAGGGTGAGTTGAATGGGCATGTTAGACTCAAAATTTGCAGATAGTACATCACCACAACCTGGGTTAACCCACACAGAGTTCTGCGCTTGCAGATGGCCTTCTACTTAGAACATTTTCTTGAGATCCATGAGGGGAGTATTGTGCACCCTTTCTACTTGAGTCGATATTGAAGCCATGTCCTTCGTACCTCCTTGGAGTCCTTTAGAGTGGGTTCACATAGACAGTGTTGCTAGATCGATCACCACTTGGTCAGAGACAATCAGAACTTCAAATGTCCCATCTACTATGAGATCAAAGGCAGGTTTCACTGCCTATTCAAAAATTGTAGATCTTTATCAGTGTTCTTCAGCTACCAAGACCAACAGTGTTTAGCCCTCTACCTACATGAGACTTTGCAGCTCTATGACCACACTTTACTGCCCACATTTCCTTAGAGTCAGGCTCTGACCACCTTCTTCCCCCACCTTTTCACCCTCTAGGGGCAAGAAATGACCATTGAATACACTTGCACTGGGACACACTAGATCGGTTAGATCACGTCACGAATTCATCAAGCAATGACATTCTACTCTCAGGGCTACTCAGGTTCGGGCGCAGGCTCCTAGTCTCCCTGGACCTTATCCCTCGATGATGGATTTCTTTGTATCGAGAAAGGGTATCTAGTCCTCTCATTTGTTCATTCTCATTTCCTCTCTTCACTTTGTTTTGTTGCTCATCCTTTTTTAGACAGTGTTTGGTGCTCCCATTGGGTTATTTGTTTTCCTTATTGTATCTTCTAGTCCCTTAGACCCTTCGTTGATCTTTTGTCAGACATTAATATCATTATCTTATCTTATACTAGTTTCAATAGCCTAATCTTCTATTAGCTGCATCATAGTTTATATTTAACTAAACCATTCCCCATCAACTCGATTTCCTACTCTCAAATATAAATTTTACTCAATCTAATTGCCTGCAAATTTAATGACCTAATAGTAGTTAACTACAATGATAGTAGTCTTGTAATTACCTGCAACATTAAATTTCATATTCTTGCATTTCTAATTTCAAAAGACTTAAAAGGAAAAGTAAGTCACATTATACACCAAATAAGGTACGGGAAGTGTTTGTTGTGTGAAGGGAAGATATAACCAAATATTTTGTAAGAGGTGGTTGAGATTTTCAAATATGTGAAGAGGCCTTGAAATGCATGTACACTGCCCTTTTCAATATGTTTGGCATAAATTTGACTAATTTTTTTTCAATTCTTGCACACATACATGTGTGTGCATGTATCTATGTAAATAAATATAGAAGTAGAAAGTACATATGCATTATATATACAGTCTCAACATCAATGCCTATACACAACATAGTAATCATAGTGGTGCAAGATCAAGTACATTGTTTACTTGGGTGAAACTGCATACATGTTAGAGAACTCTCTTATTCAACATTTTTATATTATTCATTTTGATTAGGAAGATTTTCTTGAACGAAGATGAAAGAGAGATACATTTATTAAGCTTGTTAGCAGACATCACATACCCCCATTTTGTCAATATTTGATCATACATTGGCCTTTTTCCAAAAGTTTTTATATTAATGCATGCAATGCAAATATGCAATGGCACCTTAATTTGAGATGCATTTGCTTCTTATTGTAGAAAATACACTCATCTCTTGTTCATGAATAAAAATAGGATGCACCATTGTGTTGAATTGAATAGTGAAAGCAATTTAAAATTGCAGTCCTCCACATGAATATAAAGTAGAAAATAATTTAGCATTTAAATAGTTGTCAAAGGCATAGAAGATAAAGAGGATAAAACGATTGATATAAATGGTCTAAATCCAAACAATGAGACTTGTGCAAGCTTAATCTCCTTTGACTACTTTTTTTTCTTCATTGCTTTCCAAGGTTTGTAGTATTAATTGAGTTCTTAAAAAAATACACTAGTCTTGTAAAAAGTCTATTTGTAGAGCTATTTCTTTGATATATCTTTAAATGGTTTCCCTTAAACATTTCAGAAATTAGGAATACAAGATCTTGGCTTAAATACTAATTGCTTTGATGACAATGATGGGTTGCCCATGCTTATTGCAGCATTGCTATACAATTGCAAGAATCGTAAGAAATGTAGACATCCATTGCACAAATGTTGTAAAAACAAGTCATTTTAGTTATATTTAGATCACCTATATTTTTAGTGAGAAGTTTTGTTAGACATTTGTAAAAACAAGTCTTGTTAGCCACATTTAGATCACCTATATTTTTATTGAGAAGTTTTCTTGGACATTTAATGTTAGAATTTGTATTGCAAAAGCCCTTATTTAGGTAAGAAGATTGTGATGGAGAGACTAAGACAAATTTAGAATCTCATCCATACTATCCCCGCACTCCTCTTATAAGGAATGATGCATAAGTGATTTCAAGTATGGAGTTTTAACTAGTGTATCATTCAAGCATGCCATCATATTCAAACCCAAGACTATGGGGAACTACCTACAACTTTAAGCCTCTTATATTAACGAGGCAAACTTATCTTTATTGTTAAAATTTGTTTGTGTCAATAGACTTGATAGAGTTTATTATGCTAGATGTAAAAGGTGAATCATTCACTTCCTTTTATCATATTCTCACAACACAAATAATTTAATTTAATAATTTTGAATTTTTTAAAAGATATTAAAAATAAAATAAATATCTATATATATTTTTATAAAAAACATTGATATCCATAAAATTCTTATTATCTAAAATGCCAATTCTCAAAGAAAATCAAATTTATTAAACTTACACTTTCTCTAATTTACAATCTAAATTATATTTTAGAATAAAGATTTAATAAAAGATCTTATTTGTAAAAATTAAGAAACTATTAGAATCGATTTTAAATTTAAATTTAAAATTGAATGTCATAAAATATAAAAATATCAAATATAATTATTATATAAATTCAAAAAAAAATTTAAATCTAACACTGACATAGTGATCCCTACACAAAAATCTAAAATTATATCTTCATAAATTCTAAGGTTACATCTTTACACAAAAATCTAACACTAACATAATAATCCCTATATTAAATGCAAAATAAATTCAATAGTTCCATAAATAGTAGTAAAAAGCGATAGCGTGCATTTTCAACCCTTATGAGTGGACATTTGAACACCCAAAATTGAAATCACGAAAATTTTCTGAGAAAACTAGGTAGATTATTATTAAGTCTTCCGTAACACCTTAAAAATATTATTATTTAAAAAAAAAAGGCAAATGTAGTTGATCAAATTAGGTCTTGAAGAGATGGGAAGGACTTCGCTATTTCCATAGCAGACACGTCACCGACATTTGAAAACGATGTGCATTTGGGTATTAGTACGTCTTATGAAGAAGAATTTGAGATAACTTTGAAGCAAAGGATTGTGGATTCCACTATTTCTCGTCTTAATCATCAACCAAACTATTTGATATGATAGGTATGATTGTGGTCTCCACTTTTAGTGGTATGAGAGTTTATCAATTTTATTGTTTGATGCTTTTAATAATGATTAATGTTTGAACTATTTTGAACATGGTGTTTCATTGTTTTATAATCATAGATATTCTATTAGGAGAGGTAGGGGAAGATATTGGTGAGAGAGTTTATGATCTGTCTTATGTTCAATGTAATAAGAAAGAGAAATTGGGAAATATATAAAATTGAGGAATAAATTTTAAGGATATAATAGTCAATCATTGTCATCTAAGGGTCTGTTTGGTTCGTAGAATTAAAAAAAACCTGGATTTCTGCAAACCTTGGTTTAGCCAAATCAAGGTTTTGTATATCTTCATTCTAATTTTTGGGATTTTACTGAAACCGTTTGTTTCACTCGGAAGATCCGTGTGAAGACACATTTTTATGTGTAATCTTGGAGTTGAAGGCAAATTTCAAAAAGTAGTCCAATCTATTGTTTTTACACTCCTTAAAAAACAAAACCAGGTGTTGATTTTCAATTCCTACTATTTTTAAGAAGTTGGAAAACCTGGTTTTGAGGTAAAATTGGAAGTCCCGAATGCTAATTCCATTTTGCAAATTTTGAAACAAATACACAAATTTTCAAAACCGGGTTTTGAAAAAGCCAATTCCTGTCATCTTCCAGGAACCAAATGGACCCTTAGAGTCTATGGTTCATTATGGGGTTTGATATGGTTACATTTAATTTTGAAATTTCATGAGTGAACTTTTTAAAATTTCATGTTGGAATAATGAAACAAAAGCTTTCTTATGAGAACATTTTGAGACTAAAATGTATGCTAACTTGATAACAACGACAAACTATTATAATAAAAAAATCTGAATTTGATATGTAAATTTAAAATTAAGTATTCATGTGTGAAAAGACTATACAATTAAATGTGTTTGATTGTAGAACACCATTAAGAATTTTTGAAATTAAAATTAGTAACATGTATGTAATTTTTAAGTCCTATGAAAAAATCATAAATTATGCAATAGTTACACAAATAAGAACCCCTTAAGAGGTGCACCCTAACTTGAAGTCTACAAATAAATTTAATAAGGTTATTTTTCTTATGGCCAAATACCATTGGTTTGAGTGCCAACATTGAATGTACGTAAATAAAAATTAAATAAAATGTTTGAGTTTGTTCTCCACCACCATCATGGAGGGTTTTATCAATTGGGTGGAGGGGTGCACTTCTATGTGTAAAAGCAATTCCATTTGGATTTTATTTGAACACACATTCATTGATATCACAAGTAATTTGAATAACCTTACAATCAAAACCAATACTTGTACACAACCTTTGTTAGAAAATGACTCCATAGGGAGTCTAGATTGAATGAACAAAGGTGAAATAGCACTCTGTAAGTAAGTTTTACAAATAAGCTTGAGAATAACTCCCTTAAACATGTGAGCAATCTTTTGACTGATAGAAGGGAGGCTATCCTCCTTTACCCTTATCAAAGTGTTTTATTTGGGAAAGGAGGGGATAGTTTTATGGGAGATGGAACTCATTAATCAAGCATTAGGCCCTTTGAGGAACACACTCCCATTGGAGAAGTGGAAAATAAATCTTTCAAGGCAATGGTGGTTGGAGGAGATAGCATGCCCATCGACACCAAGTTTGTGGCTAGACATTTTCTAGAAGTAGAGTCATTCAAAAATGATGGATGCAAAAGAAGTAAGGGTTCCCTTGTTTCCTCCTTCGTTGTCAGACTTAGTGTTCATATGTTTAAGACAATTAAGAAAAAGAAAGATTAAAAAATATTTGCATCTTGTTAGTAACTCAAGATATTGCTAGATTACTATCTTGTAAATTTATGAATAAATCGATATACAATACATGTGGATTAATGTATATTATGGATCCAATATGCATACTACAAAATGATTTTAAAATGTTTGTAACTTTTTGAAAACCACTCATTATTAGGAAGACACATTAAGATATGAGTTTTAAAATTTTGGTTCTTATATTTTTACCTAGGGCTATATCCTAGTTTGTGAAATCTAATCAAGATGAAGTGATGTCCCTATCATGTCCTAGATAGGTCTCAATAAAAATATTCATTTTTTATGAAATCTATTGCTTACAACTTCGGAATCCATGGGTAGGGTTATTTGGTGTAGGAGCACCTTTCGAACCTAATATGCCTCCAACAACCAAAGTTGGATCTGGTTTCATCTTGTATTGTTTCATATTATTAAGGGCATTTCAAACCATGAATAGTCATTTGGGGTCATTTGTGAAGGATTTAAGTCATTAGCACTAAATTTGCAAAAGTTTCTTGTCTAATGTCAATATTGCTTATGAAAACTTTTCATTTTTGTAATAACAACTTTTAAAAGTTGATAATTTTTTTTTATTAGTAAGAGGCCAAAGCCAAGATTAACTATCATGTGTTGTGATTAATTATTATTATTTATTAAGCATGTGTAGATTCGAACCCAATACCTCTTTGATAAGAGGCTCACAATTTACCGTTGTGTTGTAGGCTCTTGCCTAAAAGTTGATAAATATTAGTTGTGGATTGGTTGGGAGGAATTAGTTGGTTTGAATTCACATAAATATACTTTGTACCCTCAACCTAAGGGAGGGAGATTAAAATTTTGGTGTTAGAATAATATATCATTTCCTTCAATTTTCTAAATATTATGTTTGCAAAATTTATTTGTACAATCTATACTGGTAGGCTTGAAGTATGAGACTAGTTGAGAATGAAAGAGGAGTAAATCTACTTTCCTTTTTGTTTCACTAAATTTCATTTAGTAAATAAATTGATGAGTTTAAATTAATTTTTTGCTCCAAACTAGTATATGTGAATTTCTTTTACTACAAGATTGTTTCTCTAGTGTGTTGTATAGATGTGTATAGTACTATGCTAATCTAAGATTTATTTTTGTTTCAATGGAGGATTGTGTTACCTTTCTTTTGAATTTGGTTTTCTATAATTTCACCATGTATCAAAGGGTTATTTTTTATAGTGTCAATCCAACTTCATGAAGCCAAAATCACTTGCATGCAAAGATAACCCGTCACTAAGAAATATGGAATAAAAAAGAAAGGGGTTGGACTCTCAAAATATGAAAGATTATATTACTAGATCAAACAAATCTTTAAAGAATACAATGATCAATCCTTATAAAGGAGATCTAGTAACCTAAACTAGGAAACCTTAAAAAGAAATCATTTAATAATTAATATAATTATTTAATGTCACTAATGCATAAAGTGTTATCTTAAGAGAGAAGTAAATGTAACTTAACAATCAAGTCAAGATGACTTAATAATTAAGTTATTTCTTTATTCTAATTGTTAGAATCTGAAAAGATTAATAACCCAGAAAACTAGTGCAAAGAGTAAATATCTAAACTATGAATGCAAATGATACAAAATCAAAATAGCATCATAGAGTTAGTCTCCAAGAGAGTAATGCAAATGCTGGAAGCAAAATAGCATTAAGAGGATGCAAAAATAAGAGATGCAAATACAAGCCAGGTAGCATGCTTATATAGGCTCGGAAGAGGGAGGAGGTGGCAATACCAACCAATGAGGAGCAACTATCTATCAGACTAAAGATAGCAAAGTATCTTCCCATGATAGCTAATGGATGCTCACATGTAGGAAGGTGACACCTCACAACCATTCACCTAATAAGACATGCTTTATTAACCTAAGCGAGATTATTAAAAGTGTAGGAAAAACCTAGCAAAATAGTAAAAATAAAAAACTACACTAACACCCCCCCATAAGCGAAGCTTAGGTGGATGCTAACCTAGCAAAGCTATGAAAGCAAGAAAATGGGTCCCGGCAACAAGGCCTGATTAGGTACCCAATACAAGAAAAAGAACTAGATGAAGGAAACTAAGCCTCCAATCTAGGAAATGTCCCAAAGAGAGGAACAAAAAAGAGCATGAAGCATCTCCGAAGCATGAAGCTGCAAACTCTATCAAAATGCTGATCTGTAGAACCTCCATGGAAATAGAAGGCATGAACGATCAACCAAAGAAGCATAGAACAACAAGTGAACCCTCCCATAATGCTGAATAGGGAGAGGGGTGACAGGAACACTGAAATGCAATGCCAAAAACATCTGCAAGAAGAAGAATCAGGAACACCAATAGTGCAATAGAAGTACAAGCACAGGATAAAGGGTGGTGTCACCGACACACTGCATGGGCTAATGTCGTGGAAGAAAAATTCACTTGACAAAGGTGGATGATCACAAAATGGCAAAACATCATGACCCCCCATGGCACTTTATAACTGAGTGCGAGTACAAACAAACACAAGGTGTACAAGATCCCAGATATGCAAAAGCAGGCACTTTATCTCAGTGCGTTTACAAAAAAAAGAATGCAACAGAATAGAAGCATACAATGCTCAGAAGTCAGAAAGAAGAGTGAGCCAAAAGAACAGAAGAAGAGATTCCAGGACCTGTAGAATCCAAGTAATCCGCCAGAGTGTGAAAGTGCAAAACTTGAAGGAGAGGGAACTTGGAGTAGAATCTGGATAAAAAACCTCTGCAACTGAATAAATCATAGAACCATCTTTCCAACGATATTTGGTGAGCCCAAAAAAGAGTCTAAATGAGCGAGATATGGCTCTCAGAAGGCAAAATAGAACATCTGGCTTTGACTGCCAAAATAGGCAACCAGACTGTAGCAAAAAAAAAAAATAAAATGTACCATCATCTCCGTCTTAGAACCAGCTTTTCGATTCATTTTTCGGATTGAAAAAATACGTCCGTATGCTCAAGTTACGGAAGAAAAACTGATAGGGCCTCCTCATGAAGAGCATATGCTAAAAGTGAAACTTGGGCACAATAATCAAGGAAAAAAATAACACCACTGCGATCTACTCGAAAAATCATGCACTTTCAAAAAAAGAATCACCTCGATATGAGGTCGTATGAGAAAGTTATGATCCTCCGAAGTTTCCAAAATGAGAATTGTGCACAGTCACGGCTGAGAATCTGCAATTTCTGAAGAATTCATGCATGAAAATAAAAAATAACTCCACTAGTGGATAGAGAAAAAAAAAAAGCCAAGTTCATAACAAGAATCATCAAAATCAGAGTCCGTATGAGCAAGAACGAGACATTTGAAAACTGCATTCAAATCTGCGATTGCCAACGGAGAGGGGTATGGCTATAGCTTTGCATGCTCAATTCTGCAAAATATACAGCTTGCATGCAAAATCTAAAAGATACCCAAATGGTTTTTCAGGGCTGCGAACAAAACCCAGAAAGCATTTTTCTTTTTAATGTACAAAAGATGTTGTTGTAGTGTAAATTGGATGCCTTTAACAGTAAAAAATGACTCCAAAAATCAAAAAATGACCCCAGCAACCAGAATATGACATGCAAATGTTGTATCAGCTTCCTAAGTCTATCAATGGCATGCTGGAACCTGCAATACTGATTGAAAACTCTAAATATGCAAGTTGGTTGTCAGATTTGAGATTGAAACCCCAGAGAAAAACCGTTTTTGTCAAAACTTTTCTAATTCTCAGGATCATCCAAAGATGCAAGAGAAGAGCATACTTTGTTTTTCAAAAAACTACAATAAAGTTTATTAGCCCCCCCCCCCCCGAATCTCTCAAATAAGGAAACTAAAATCTACTCTTGCACATAGAAAAGCTTTGATACCATGTTAGAATCTGAAAAGATTAATAACCCAGAAAACTAGTGCAAAGAGTAAATATCTAAACTATGAATGCAAATGATACAAAATCAAAATAGCATCATAGAGTTAGTCTCTAAGAGAGTAATGCAAATGCTGGAAGCAAAATAGCATTAAGAGGATGTAAAAATAAGAGATGCAAATACAAGCCAGGTAGCATGCTTATATAGGCTCAGAAGAGGGAGGAGGTGGCAATACCAACCAATGAGGAGAAACCATCTATCAGACTAAAGATAGCAAAGTATCTTCCCAAGATAGCTAATGGATGCTCACATGTAGGAAGGTGACACCTCACAACCATTCACCTAATAAGACATGCTATATTAACCTAAGCGAGATTATTAAAAGTGTAGGAAAAACCTAGCAAAATAGGAAAAATAAAAAACTACTCTAACACTAATACCCCCGTAACATGAGTGATAATGCAACTACAAACAATGCATGAAAAAAAGAAGGAAACTACAATACAAAAAGAAAACATGGGCCCCAACAACATGGCTTGATGAGGTACCCAATCACTTACAAAATATATGAAAAAGGAAGAACATAGAAAACCTTGTGTGAAAAGATCTACTCGAAGAAGAGATGGAAAAAATGTTGAAAACTAGTGAAGGACCGGAGAAGCCTCGAGACTAGAGAATGCCCCAAACAAAAAGAACAATATAATGACCCCTCTACCCCCAAAAAGATAATAGGGGTAGAGGAGTCATTCTTTTGGGGCATTCCAACAAATGTTTTTAAAGAATACAATGACCAACCCTTATAAGGGAGCTCTGGTAGCCTAAAATAGGAAACCCTAAAAAGTAATCATTTAATAATTAGTATAATTATTAAATTTCACTAATGTATAAAGTTCTATCTTAAGAGAGAAGTAAATATAACTTAATGATCATGTGAGTATGACTTAATAATTAAGCTATTGCTTTATTTTAACAATTTGTACAAAAGACATACATTGTTAATAAATTTAGAAGTGGTCTATATAGTTTTTTTTTCATTATATATGTGATTAGTTTGATAATATTATGTAACAACATGATGTGATGTGGAACCATAGATAAAAGTATTTCCTTTTTTTTTGAATATTTGATCTCTAATACAAAGAATAGCTACTTAGAGACATGGGGAGAATCTATATTGTCTAGTTCAGCGGTGGATAAATATAATGTATCCTGCCTTTGACTCATCCAACTCACTTCTCCTCCAAATGATGTAAAATACTCACTAGTAAACCTCGATGTTTCAACTGGTGTTCCTAATTTGAATTATAACAAATCAAATTCTTGAATCTTGTATCCATAGTTTTAGTTCAAAAAAATTCTAAATAGTAAATAGAAGTTCATTGCAAATATCTACACGTGCCTTTTCAACATAATTTTAGTTATCTCTACTAGGATTATGCATACCCTTGCTTGAAACTTTGAGTACTTATAGTGAAATATCTCATGTAGTGAAAATTAATGTATTTGACTAACTTTATATGATACAAGAATAAGGAACATCAACCATATCCTCTATATCGTCATCATTCTTAAAGCATATATATCTAACAATTTCTTAACTTTCTAACCTATAAACCAATTCTTACTATTTTACAATCCTACATACTAAATATGTGCCAAATAGTGAAAACATAATTACTATACGACAGCCATAATTTTTTTGATCTACTATCATTTAAATTATTTCTATACCATGCATACCTTCAAGCTCCCAATTTTTTCATATAACATGTTCCTAAAATTGGAGATTTTAGCACATTAACGATTTCCTTACAATTATTGATAAGTAGCATATCATTCACATGCAATGATCTTATTCACTTCTAACAAATCCCACTTTCATGAAAAATGAGTCAATTTTTTGATACTTCATTCTGAGAGACTATTTTAAACCATAAAGAGGCCATTTTAATTTGTGAACCAAGTGTTCTATCCCTTCTACCTCAAATACTTTAGACTATTTTTATATAAAATTATTCTTCAAAGTGTCAATACAAAAAAAAAAAATTACAATTCACTTTCTTAATATCAAAACTTCTAGTTCTGTATAAATGAATAAAAAATTTATAATAGAGGAAATATTAGAAATGAGAGAGATTATATCACCAAAATAAACTCCCTATTTCTAGGAGTAGCCTTCAACTGTTAGTCTAGTTTTGTACATTTCCAATGAACTGTCCACTCCAAATTTATTTTTTAGGCCCATTTGAACATAATGAATTTTCTTTACTTGTAAACATGAAAAATATCCTAGGTATCACATGATTTTAATTTTAAATCATTTTCTTTAACATGGGATTTTGTTGAAAACCATAATCATCAGGATAGCCTCCCTCTAGGATCTAGGCTCATCATCAAGATTTAATAACAAAAAATATATGATAATAGAAGTTTGATGGATTATACCTATCACGTAAACTTTTTTATGTTGTAGATCTTCTAAGAATAGGAGTATGGACTCTTCAATTTATAAATATTTCTCAATTGCCTCATGATCATCATTTTGATTAGTGAGTTTATATGAACCCTTATCTTTGTCTTCCTTATCCTCATCCTTGTCTCTATTTTTATATTTTTTCCTAAGGTACACTTGCCTACTTCATTTCAAAATGCATTATCTTTTCTTCATATTTTTCTTTCATTCATTTCTAGGATTTAAAAATAATCCAAAGTTCCCTACAAATAATATCTCTAGGTTTATTTTGGTTGGCAGATTTCATAATCATATCCTTTTGAATTATCATCATATCCAATAAAAATACATTTTTCAACTTTTATATCTAATTTAGTTTATTTTTCTTTAGGTACATGAACACAAGCCTCAATTAAAATATTGTTAAATGTTAAGAGAATAATTTCTCATCTATAAACACATAAGACGGTGTTGTTTCACTTGATCCTTACAAGGAGATATATTTAGTAATAACAAAAAATACTTAAAACTTCTATCTAAAAGAATCTATCAAATTGTGAACCAATTAACTTATTTCTACCCCATTTTTGATGAATAGTACCATCTCTATTAATTAAATATTAAAGTTATATATTCACACAAAAAAGGGGTCAAGGGATACAAGAGCACCCTATCAAAGTAGGCATGGCAGCAAGGCCAAACAACTTATAAACTATTCATTAAAAAAATTTAGTATAAGAAATCTCAGGCTGGAAGACTACTCCTAATTGAGGGAGGAAGATGCTAGCGATCATCAGAACCCCATACATCAACACAATTACCCATCTTCAATAGCATCTTTCTATTTTTTTCCTCCTCATTCCTCAGAGGTGAAATTGCCAAGCCTAGTTGAGGAAAGGACCATTTGGAAGAAGTGGCATGTGGCCACATAAAATCAACACTAGGGATGGGCCAATTAAAAGCAATAAGAGCATCAATACCTAGGGACTAGTCAAATCCATTCTATGATGGAGAGGCTGAGTAACGATGCTAGCCATCATTCCCACCATGAGGAGAGCATAGGGGAGCCTATGATCTAGGTCTCTAGAAACAATAAGTGAAAGAATTGCAGCACCAACACTAGCCATGGGGTAGAGTAGGATTAGAAGAATCATAAGCTGGCAACACTCTAGCAACTATACAAGGGGCACTACCCTAGTGATTCAGTAGCTCTTGCGGGTGGGCCACCTTATTATCATGTACTTATATCCAACATGTCAATAATTCCACATGCTCTCCAATGCTTAGGATACTCCCCCAAAGGAATACCATCAACATTCATGCTAATAGATATATGTTTCTAGGGGTCTTGGGACCCCTAAGAACATATTTTCTCATTTAATGGGTCAAAAGGGGTCATAGGGTACCCTATGACCCAATTTGACCCATTCCAACACATGATGTATGTCCCTATGGGTCCTAGGACTCCTATGAACATATGTTGTAATATAATGGGTTGAGAGGGATTGTAGCATACCATATGACCCCTTTCAATCCATTCAAACACATAATGTAGAGTCCCTAGGAACATATGTTGTCATATAATGGGTCGAAAGGGGTCCTAAGGTACTCTATGACCCCTTTTGGCTCATTTGAACACATGATATATACCCTTAGGAGCATATGTCCTCATTTAATGGAGGAAAAGGGTTCATAGGTTATCCTATGGCCCTTTTCAACACATTCAAACACATAATGTATGTCCTTAGGGGCCCTAGGACCCATAGAAACATATGTTGTCATATAATGGATCAAGAGGGTTCATAGCATGCCCTATGACCCATTTTAATCTATTCAAACACATGATGTATGTCCCTAGGGGTCTTAGTACCACTAGGAACATATGTTGTCATATAATGGGTCGAAAGGGGTCCTAGAGTACTTTATGACCCCTTTCGACTCATTTTAATACATGATATATGCTCCTAAAACATATGCTCTCATTTAATGGGTCGAAAGGGTCCATAGGGCACCGTATCACCCCATTTAACATGTTCAAACACATGATGTATGTCCCTAGGGGTCCTAGGAACCCTAGGAATATATGTTGTCATATAATGGGTTGAAAGGAGTTAAAGGGTACCCTATGACCCCTTTCAATCCATTCAAACACTTGATAGATGTCCCTAGGGGATCTAGTACCCCTAGGAACATATGGTGTGATATAATGGGTCAAAAGGGCTTGTAGGGTTCTTTATGGCCCCTTTCACCTCATTCAAACACATGATATATGTCCCCAGGGGTCTTTGAACATATGTTCTCATTGAATGGGTGAAAAGGGGTAATAGGGCACCCTATTACCCCATTTAACTCCTACAAATACATTATGTATGTCCTTAGGGGTTCTAGACACCTAGGAACATATATTGTAATTTAACAGGTTGAGACATATCATAATGTACCTCGTGATCCCTTTTGATCCATTCAAACACATGATGTATGTATGGGTCCTAGGGACCCTAGTAACATATGTTATCATATAATGGACTAAAAGGGGTCATAGGGTACCCTATGACCCTTTTCGATCCATTCAAACAATCAATAAATGTCCATATGTGTCCTAGTACCCCTAGGAACATATGTTGTCATATAATAGGTCGAAAGGGGTCACAAGGTACTTTATCACCCCTTTTGATGCATTTCATGACATCATATGTATCTTATTTTTTCATATAAGACGAAAGGGGTTATATGATAACCTATGACCCCTCTCAATGATTTTAATGGTATCGTATGTCCCTAGGACCTAATTTATTTGTTCTAATGGGTCAAAAGGGGTTATAGGAAAACCTATGACCCCTTTTGACACATTTCATGACAACATATAGGACCTATTTCATTCATTCGAATGGGTTGATAGGGTTCATAGGATAAACTATGACCCCTTTCAACATATTTCATAACAACATATGTCCCCAGGGGTTTTAGGACCCCTAAGGTGCTATTTCATGTGTTTGATTGGGTCGAAAGGGGTCATAGGATAACCTTTGATTCCTTTCAACGCATATCATGATAACATATGTCTCTATGTGTCCTAGGACCCCTAAGGACCTATTAAATTTGTTTGAATGGATCAAAAGGAATCATAGGATAACATATGATCCCTTTCAACCCATTTCATGACAACATATGTCCCTAGGGGTCCTAGGATCATTAGGGACCTATTTCATTTGTTTGAATTGATCGAAAGGTGTCATAGGATGACTTATGAACCCTTTCAATGCATTTCATGACAACATATGTTGATAGGGGTCCTTGGACCAAAAGCGACCTATTTCATTTATTCAAATGGGTAGAAAGGGGTCATAGGATATACTATGACCCCTTTCAACCCATTTCATGATAACACATATATTTTTATGAAATACATCGAAAGTGGTCATAGGTTATCCTATGAACCCTTTTGACCCATATGAATAATTGTAACATGTTCCAAGGAGTCCTAGGATCCCTAGCAACATATGTTGCTATGAAATACATTCAAAGGGGTTATATGTTACCCTAGGAATCCTTTCAACCCATTCAAACAATTGAAATAGGTCCCTAGGGGTTGTAAGAAACCTGTTGTCACAAAAGTTTGCACCCTTGTCCAAAGTTTTTACCTAAGGACAACCTTGTGAAACATATAAACAACCTCCAAGCTGTGGGACTTGAACTATGAGGTTGAGTCTCCGGAGAAGGTTGGCTTCCTTTATTATCAGGGTGCACCTAACTACTCTTGGAGAGGAAAAGGGAGAAGGAATGCATGAAAGCAAATTTACCTACTCTAACCTAAGGGGGTGATGCACCAAAATAGAGTGTTCAAACCAATCTCTGCCCATACATGCACTATTGAACCATCATGACACCGAAAGATATACACATCCAGACTTGCTTTAATCTAACAATCACATGCAGATCAAAAAACCCAAATGAATGACATAAGGAAAGAGGGGATTCACTTATATACCATTCATAGGCCAAAAGAGATATAGTCACACAAGATTGCAGATCTCTATAATACACCAATGAGAGGCAAATAGTTCTTGCACATTACATCAATGGCTGGAGGAGATAAGGAAGAATGTCATACAGTTCAGAGGCAAAGGGGATTTATACTTAAGTTGCAAGGCAATATCAGAGAAGTCAGAGAAGAGTCAAAAGACCTGACAAAATTTACAAAAATTGCCTTTATAGCTCAGGCATAACTGAGATATTTTTCTCTAAAGTTATTCCACAACCACTGCCATTAAGTCTTGATAAAGATTTGGAGAAAATTTTATCTGGGCACAGGTTCAGATACAATGAAACCTGATATTTTGTTGAAATAGGGCTCTGACAGGAACAACACCATTAAACCATTCTGACCAAGTAGATAGATAAACTGGGGTGATGGAGTGTTCTCCTTTGTTCACTGAGTTCAACATTCATTCAGGAGTGGTTGGCATTGATCATAAGGATCAGATCACTCAAGAAAATTTGATCTCCTTCATTTTTGGCTCATCAGCCAGAAAAAAATTAGCAGGTCAAAGAAAATGCTGCAACCAGAATGGGCCACGTGGACCAATTATTTTATTTCATTTTTCCACTCGCAAGGTCTTCCCAAGTTTGACCACATCTAACTGACTAACCGAGCCACCTTCAAAACCCTAACCGTGATATCACATAACAGTCAGCCTTAACTATTAATGCCTTAGCTGGGCCCGCTGGGACACGTGTCCTTCAAGTGCTTCCCCACAATGTTTAATTTCCTCCTATCTTCATATTGCGGGAAAGCACCAATCGTTGATCTCTATAAGATCAACAATCATGAAAGATCCTCCATATACTATGCCTGCCCCTCAAAATTCCTGGGCCCATGAACACTCAGCATGACCTGGCACCAGCCTGGCATCCAACTGCAGCGTAAGGAACATACCTGACCCCACAAGGACATGCAGCAGCGAGGCGCATGTCCGCATTCCTTAAAACTCATGCAACTTCTTATTGTGGGTATGCGCCAACCATTGATCTAATTGCATTGGACGGTGCACATAACTCGTACCCTCTGAACCCGTGTGAATATCCTCTATGACGTCACTAGGACATGTGTCACTAGGGCGCTTGCCTGCATTGTCAAAAAGTCTGACGAAAGACAAAATGCGAGAAAGCAGGCACCAATCAAATTGCTAGCTTACCTAAGACATATTCCCTCTATGGCCCACAAAAGAACATAGACCCACTTGCCAGCATCACAAAGGGGCTTCCCTACATTATGTAAAGGTCGTTTGTTTTGAAAATGCGAGAAAGCGCCCACCGTAGATCACCAAAGATCTGATGGCGCGAAAAGTTGCGAAAAAAGAGAAGGTTTGATCATTTTATTTTTTGTATTTCTCAGGCATTAAAATAATATTAAAAATGGTAAGTGGCTGTTGGGTGGGTTTACAGTATTCACATTCAAATTTTTGGTAGGGAGCAAAAATAGGTAACAAAACCCTAGGGACATATGTTGTCATGTAATGCATCAAAAGGGGTCATAAGTTATCTTATGACCCCTTTTGACCCATTTGAAAAAATGAAATAGGTCCCTAGGGGTCCATATGTTGTCATGAAATGTGTTGGAAGGGGTCATAGGTTATCCTTTGACCCCTTTTGATCCATTTGAATAAATAAAATAGGTCCCTATGTGTCTTAAGACCACTAGGGACATATCTTGTCATGAAATGTGTCAAAATAGGTCAAAGCTTACCTTATGACCCCTTTTGACCCATATGAACAATAATAATATGTCCATAGGGGTCCTAAGACCTCTAGGGACATTTATTGTCATGAAATGTGTGAAAAGAGGTGATAGGTTATCCTATGACCCCTTTTGACCCATTCGAGAAAATAAAATAGGCTCCTAGGACACCTAAGGACATATGTTGTTATACAATATGTCAAAAGGGGTTGTAGGTTATCCTATGAACTCTTTCAACCCATTTGAACAAATAAAATAGGTCCCTAGGGGTCCTAGGATACCTAGGGACATCTATTATCATGAAATGTGTTGAAAGGTGTCATAGGTTATCGGATAACCCCTTTTAACCCATTCAAACAAATTAATTAGGTCCTTAAGGGTTTGAGGACCCCTACGGACATGTTTTCATGAAAAGTGTCAAAAGTGGTCATATGTTATCTTATGACCCTTTTTGACCCATAAAATTATAATAAGTCCCTAGATGGTCCTAGGACCCCTAGGGACATATGTGTTGAAAACAATTGGTTAATTGTGTATTGTCTTTGATGTTACACAAAATGTCATATCTTTATCAGACAGTGTATGTGGAGCTCACTCAGGTGATGAAGACAGTTTCCTATGTCTGCTGAGCATTCTACTATTTGCCAAGTTTAGAAGTTAGTGTCTACCGAGTTAACTCGGGCATCGAAGAAAAGTTCATCGAAGTTGAGTGTTAAACGAGCTCACTCGGGTAACAAATGAAATGTTGGATGGAACTAGTGTTAACTGAGCTCACTCGGATACCAAAGGAACTTTGTGAAGATGTCACTTCTTTAACATGGGAAAATCATTTCTAAGTTAGTATCTACCAAGCAAGGTCAACTAACGAATGATTTTCTTGTTTTGACATATTGAGTTCAATGAATTTGTTTGTTGGTTCTAGCCGACTGAGGAAATGAATATTAATCATTCTAAGTTATATTCAAGCTGACTTGACAATGGATATGACATAAGGTCAAGTTAAGAATTGAATGTGTTCAAGAGTATGGAAGAATAGAAGATGCTTAGAGGAAGCGAATCAGAAGGATAAGCAGAATATCCTTGAGGAGCTGCAAAGATACATTCGATCAAGAACGATCAAGTATTCAAGCTAGAATTGAGATCTGTAATAAAAAATTTAGTTGCATTAAAAATCAGGTCATCTCACTGTTACTATCAAACCATTGTAGCAATGATCTAAATCTCTTAACAGAGTTGGCTTAATAACTATTTGTAAATCCTCTAACAAGGTGGCATTTCTAGATTGAAGTGTCTAAAGACCTTTAACAAGGCTACTTCTAACAGGATGATTAAATCCTCTAATAGGGTCACACCTAATAGTGTGTTTTTTAACCTTCAACAAGGTTGGCTCCTAACAAGGCTCACTTTAGAAGAGTAAAAATCATTAACTAGTTGCAATTGGTGGCTTTTTCCAAATTGGGTTTCAACGTTAAATCTTGGTATCGCTTGTGTTCATGCTATTTCTTTCATGTGTATGTAACTAAGTTAATTAAGATCAATCAAAAAAAATATCTTAATATTTTCATGATAATCATTTATTGAGTTATAGTTTTTATTTCAGTGGTTACCGTGTTACATCATATTGTCAGTATTAATCGAGTGCCTGTGTGTTTGCTGAGCATCAGTATTTTCAATAGTGTTTATGTTTTGTGTTGAAATCTAAGGGATCTGGGATTTATTTTAGTGGTAACTGATTCACCCCTCCCCTCTTAGTTACTCCTCTTATATTTCCAACAATTGGTATCAGAGCTTTTGGTGCTTGTAGAGAAGGTTTTAAGGACCTAAGATAAAGATCAAGATGTCTTTTAGAAGGGAGATCCCTAACCTAAACATATATAACTTTAAGGCATGGAAAGAACTCATGAGACTACAATTGGCAACCATTGGAGATTGAGACCTAAATCACCTAGACACCAAATATATGACACCTACTAGAACTATGACTATTGAAGAAATTGTAGAGAAGAAGAGTCATAACATTATGATGATTGATATTGCTTCATCTCTCAACTATGTTGAATTTGATATAGTCAAAGATTGTGGAACTTCTTATGAGATATTGATCAAGCTAAAAGTCATCTATGGAGGAGATGATAGTGTAAGAAGAGCTAAAGTTGAAAGTCTCAGAGGATAATTTGATCAAATAAAGATGAGAGAAGATTAGAACATTGCAAAGTATAGTGACAAAATCAAAGCCAGTGCTTGTGCAATCAAAGCTTCGAGAGGAAAGATTGAAGATGAGATAGTGGTAAGTAAATTCATCAGAACACTTCTTCCTATATATGCAATCAGAGTATCAACAATTCAAGAAATGAGATGCAATCCAAAGAATTATATAACATTGGATGCAATAGTTGGAAGATTGACATCATTTGAGCTAGATAACTATGATAATTATGTTCCTAGTTCTAGCAATCTTGAGTCTGCATTTGAAGCTAAGTTGCCACTCAAGAAGAAAGCTAAAAGGTCAAAAGGAAGTCTGAAAGTGAAGAAGACAGTTCTGACAGTGATCTTGAAAATATTGAAGCAATACTTGCAAAAAGGTATCCCAAAGGCAAAGGACAATATAAAGGTAAAATTCTTTTAATTTTCTTTTCTCGTGAAGAATTTGGTCACATGGTTGCAAGGTGTCCAAATAGAGAAGACAAAGATGAAAAGAAACACAAAAAATGAAAAAGAAAGGAGGATTTCAAAAACTTCAAGGACTACAAGGATAAAGGTAAGAAATATTGTTTTATGGCTAAAGATTCATATAGTAGTGATGATGATGAGATGGTTTATATTGCTGTAAAACATGAATCTGATGATGAAGAAGATAAAATGACACTTATCTCTCATGTTAGCAAAAATGATACATGGATTATTGATAGTGGTTGTTCACATCATATGATTGGTGATGTAAAACAAAGTTTGAATATATGGAACACTATGATAGTGGAAGTGTGAGATTTGGAAACAATGAACCATGTTGCATAAAGGGAAGAGGTTGTATCTCACTAACCAATGAACTTAGATGTGATAATGCTTATTGGGTTGAAGGACTAAAGAATAATCTACTGAGTGTGGCATAGTTGAAAATCATTGGATTCAAGGTAGAATTCATGAATGGGAAGGCCAAGCTGCTAGATGGAAAAAGGGAATTTAGTTGGGTCTGGAAGCCAAACAAAAAGTAACTTATTCCACCTAGATCTTAGTGAAAGTTCATGTTTCATTGCTCAAGTAGAAGAAAGATGGTTGTGGCATAAAATGTTATGTCATGTGAACTTTGATAATTTGATCAAGATAAGAAAAAACAAAAGAGTGAGAGGTATTCCTAGTTTGAGAAAACTTGATATGGGCCTATGCAAAAAAATGTCAAATTGGTAAGATGGGCAAGATAAGTTTCAAAAGTAAAAACTATCATTTTGAAGAGGTCTTGGACTTGGTTCATATAGAATTATGTGGACCTATTGGAATTGAGAGCTATAGTGGAGACAAGTATTTTATTCTATTTTTTGGTGATTATTCTAAAATGATAACTATAATGTATCTGAAAGATAAGTCAGAAGCATTTCAAAAGTTTAAGTGGTATTCGGCAAGAGTAGAAAAGGAAACTTGAAAGACACCGAAGTGTTTGAGATTAGATAGAGGTGGTGAATCCATCTCTAATGAATTCAATGAATTATGCATTGAGAGAGGAATTAAAAGACAAGTATCAGCCTTGGTACACCACAACAAAATAGTATAGCTGAAAGAAGGAACAAATCCATCATGGATTGTGCAAGAACTTTGATGATAGAAAAGAATGTTACAATCAAATATTGGAAGGAAGCAATCAATACTGTAGTGCATACATTGAAAAAAGTATAGCTAAAGAAAGACTCAAATCAAATTCCTTATGAACTATGGTGTGGCTACAAACCTAATGTAAGTTACTTAAAAGTATTTGGTAGAAAATATTATATCTTGAAGGAATCTAGAAAAGGCAAATTTGATGCCAGAGGTGATGAAAGTATATTCCTAGGATATTCTTGAAGAAGTAAAGCATATAAGTGGTTGAATTTATCCACTCATAAGATCATAGAAAGTGCACATGTGAGAATTGATGAGTTTGCAAAAAAGAGTGAAGAAGAGAGCAGTAAAGAACCTGAGGATTATAGAAAGTTTATCTACTATGAACCTGATAAATTGTCAAATCTAATTGGAAGTCAGCAAACTTCACCTCCTGAGTCCCCAAAATCTCCAGAAGCTACCAAGTTGCATCTAGTGCAACCTGAGTCATAGTCTGAAGGACCCGAGTCATAGTTAGAAGGTATTGAGTTGTAGCTAGAGCAAACCAAGTTTGAAGGACTCGAGTCATAGACAATGGGACCCGAGCTTAATACAAAAGATCATGGGGAGGCTAGTGGAACAAGTTCTAGATCTAAAATACCTGTGTTGGAAAGATATTTCAGAAGGCACCATGCACCTTATTAAATCATTGGAGACAAGTCAGATGGTACCATGACAAGGAAAAAATTGAAAGATACATGATTGCTTATTGAATTTGAACCTAGATTAGTTAAAGATGCTTTGGATAATGAAAGTTGGATTCAAGAAATGGATGAAGAGATAGAGAAAATAATAAGGAATAAGACTTGGACTCTCATTCCTAGACCAAAGGATAAAAATGTAATTGGAACAAAGTGCATTTTTAGAAATAAGCTGAATGAAGAGTGAAGAAGTTTCCACAAACAAAGAATGGTTAGTATGCAAAGGCTATTCTCAAGAAGAAGGTATTGATTATGGGGAAACTTTTTTTCCTATTGCAAGATTAGAATGTGTTAGGACCTTACTTGCTTATGTTGTGTATAAAGGATTTAAAGTTTATCAAATGGATGTGAAATCTGCATTCTTGAATAGAATTCTTGAAGAGGAAGTTTACATAGAACAACTAGAAGGTTTTGCAGATCTTGGGAAAAAGGATATGGTTTCTAAACTACACAAGGCATTGAATGGCCTCAAGCAAGCTCCTAGAGCTTGGTATGAAAGACTTCATAACTACTTGATGAAGATTGGTCTTCAAAGGACTAACGATAAAAACAACCTATATATCAAAGAAGGACCAGACAAGAAGTTGTGTTGGCATAAATCTTTGTGGATGACATATTATTTACTGGAAATTATGATTTATGCAAAGCATTTTCAAAAGAGATGAGTAAAGAATTTGAGATGTCCATGTTTGGAGAGATAAAATTCTTTGTTAGATTATAGATTCAATAGAAGAAAGATGGTATCTACATTACTCAATCAAAGTTTATCAAGGAGATACTAAAGACATTTGGAATAGAAGATTCAAGACCAGTTAGAACACCTATGTCTATTGGACATAAGCTTTCCAAGAATGATGATTCCAAGGAAGTAGATCATACCACATACAGATCAATGATTGGTATGGTGGAAAGATTCTCATCAAATCCTAAAGAAAACTGTATGATTGAAATCAAGAGAATCATGAGGTATCTGAAGGGTATTAAAGACTATGGATTATGGTATAATAAAGGAGGAAATTTGGATTTAGAGGCCTTCACAGATGTTGATTGGGCAGGAAGTGTTAATGACAGGAATAACACTAGTAGTGGAGCATTCTTTCTTGGTAAAATACTAGTGTCTTGGACAAGCAAGAACCAAAACTATATTTTTGAGTCTACAACAGAAGCAAAGTATATTGCACCAGTAGCTAATTGTTTCAATGATGTTTGGTTCAAGCAATTGTTGGCAAGTATGAAGGTAGAAATCAAGGATCCAGTGGTTATCTTCTGCGATAAGATCAGTGCAATTAATATGTCAAAGAATCCTATGATGCATATCAAAACCAAACACATTGCAATAAAATATCATTTTTCTGAGAGAATTGGTGTAAGATAAAGAGGTAAGATTGGAATATGTAAATACTAAAGAACAAATTTGAGACATATTCACTAAGCCATTACCTAAGGATGCATTTTTGTATCTAAGAGGTAAGCTAGGGGTTATTCCCCTATTTGAAGCACACTAAATGAGGTTTAGTGATGCATCAACCAGTGTATGTTGAAGATCAGTCAAATTGATGCAATATGGGAAAGGGTAGATTGCATATGAATCAATACATAAGGTACATTTGTATTCACTTAATATTGTCTTTGGCATGAGATGTCAAAGAGGGAGAGTTTGATGTCATATTCACAAAAAAATTATAAAGGAGGAGAGTTATGTGAAGAGGGAGAATTTTCAAAGATGTCAAAGTGGAAGAACTTGGTTTGATATCAAAAAAGGAGAATTTGCTAACAGAGGGAGAAACTGAAGGCTAAGGGAGTTCACACTGATAGAGGGAACTCTCAAGGATGAGAATCAAAATGAAACTAAGGATATTTTCCTTACATTATTTTTCTCTAAAATTTCATTGTATTATGACATGTTGTGTTGCCATCAATGTCAAAGAGAGAGATTGTTGAAAATAATTGATTAATTGTGTATTGTCTTTGATGTTACACAAAATGTCATATCTATACCAGACAGTGTATGTCAAGCTCACTTGAGCAATGAAGATAGTTTCTTATATCTACTGAGCATTCTAATGTTTGCCAAGTTTAGAAGTTAGTGTCTACCGAGTTCACTTGGGTGTCGAAGAAAAGTTTGCAAAAGTTGAGTGTTAACCAAACTCACTTGGGTAATAAATGAAATGTTGAATGGAACTAGTGTTAACCAAGCTCACTTAGTTACCAAAGAAACTTTGTGAAGATGTAGTGTTAACTAAGTTCACTTGGTTAACACAAGAAAATCATTTCTGAGTTAGTATCTACCGAGCAGGGTCAGCTAATGAAGACTTTTCTTGTTTTGGCATATTGAGTTTAATGAATTTTTTTGTTGGTTCTAGCCAACTAAGGATATGAATATTAATTATTATAAGTTATATTCAAGACAATTTGACATTGGATATGATATAATTATAAGGTCAAGTTAAGGATTGAATATGTGCAAATGTATGGAAGAATAAAAGATGCTTAGAGGAAGCAAATTAGAAGGATAAGCAGAAAATCCTTGAGGACCTGCAAAGATAAATTCCATCATGAAGGATCAAGTATTCAAGCTAGAATTGAGATTTGTATTTAGTAATTCAATTGCATCAAAAATCAGGTTGTCTCATTGTCACGCTCTAACCATTGTGACAGTGATCTAAATCTTTTAATAGAGTTGGCTTAACAACTATTTGTAAATCCTCTAACAAGGTGGCATTTCTAGATTGAAGTGTCTAAAGACCTCTAAAAAGGCCACTCCTAATAGGGTGATTAAATCCTCTAATAGGGTCACACGTAACAGTGTGTTTTGTAACCTTTAACGAGGTTGGTTCCTAATAGGGCTCACTTCAAAAGAGTGAAAATTAGTAACTAGTTGCAATTTGTGGGTTTCCCAAATTGGGTTTCCATGTTAAATCTTGGTGTCATTTGTGTTCATGTTATTTCTTTCATGTGTATGCAAGTAAGTTAATAAAGGTCAATCACATAAAATATCTTAAGATTTTCATGTTAAGCATTTATCAAGTTACAACTGTTATTTTAGTGGTTATCGAGTTACAACATATTATTAGTATTAACCGAGTGCCTGTGTGTTTGTTGAACATCATTATTTTTAGTAGTGTTTATGTTTTGTGCTGACATCTAAGAGATGTAAGATTTATTTTAGTGGTAACTGATTCATCCCTCCCCTCTTAATTACTCCTCTTATATTTACAACAATATGTTGTCATGAAATATTTTGAAAGGGATCATAGGTTATCCTATTACCCTTTTCAACCCATTTGAACAAATAAAATAGGTCCCTAGGGGTCCTATGACCCTTAAGGACATGTCATGAAATGCATCTGTTTGACCCATTTGAACAAAATAAATAGATTCTTGGGGGTCCTAGGACCCCTTTGGAGATACATTGTCATGAAATGTGTTGAAAGGGGTGATAGGTTATCCTATGACCCCTTTAAATCCATACAAACTATTTTAATATGTCTCTAGGGGTCATAAGACCCCTACAGACATATCTTATCATGAAATCTATTGAAAGTGGTCAAGGGTTATCCTATGACCCCTTTCAACCCATTTGAACAAATAAAATAGGTCTTGAGGGGTCCTAGGACCCCTAGTGATTTGGGGAATAAAAATTAGTGAAAAATAAAATGTCTCCAATTCTCCAAGAATCAACATCATTACAAAGTGTTCACAATTCTGACTCCAACGCAACTTGAATGGGCAAAATTGGAGTTCAGATGCAAAAGTTATGCACCGTCAAAGTTTAGTCAAACTAGGACCAAACGTCGTAAAAATGTGAAAAAATCATCTCCAAAGGGGTCAACAATGGATTTCAAATTAAAGAAATCACCGATAACTTTCCAACAATGTCCGTTTCGTCAAAATCAGAGTTCGTATGTGAAAGTTGAGACAGTTTGAATTTGTTGAAAAAAAAGGGACCCTAATGATGTTGGCATGACATCATGATGCTGATGTGAAAGTTGGATGTCAGTTGGCAAAAGAGACTCCTGTGATATTTGAACTAATGACCAAACAACTCCAACAATATTGCTTTATGAAATGTTTTGGAGGAGATTTATTTTTAAACATTACAAAAACCGCCCAAAGGAAACCTTAAAGCCGATGGGGGTGGATCCCATGACCACTAGCACCCCAAAATGGATTGCAGCCATTGTGTTATTAGTAACACTTAGAGCTAATATTGGAGTTGTTTTATTTAAACAATAGCAACCCGCCTAACCTCACACAAATAAGGTTAATTATTAAAAACAAACCCCTTATTTTAGCATGAAATCATAACAAAAATTCATAAAGGGATAAATATGAAGATAAGGATGGTTTAAGGGATTATTTTTGCAATTAGTGGTTATAACCCATTTTTGGCTAATTTTATGTATAAAAAGAGGCATTAGTGCTTTGAAAACCATCCAAGTGATGAGAAATAGACTATGTTTCTTGAAGGCTTGATGATTATTCTTACACATTGAAGAAGAATGTTGCCATTGTGCTTGAAGGGAAGATCTTGAACACTTGTAATTGATTTTGGAGCTAATCAGATCGGTCCCTCTATTGGAGCAGGACTCGGAGATGTAGTCCGACCCATGGACGAACTCCGTTATCAATTGTGTTTTGTCTTCTATCTATCTTCTCTCTTTCTTTCAATCATTACCTTATTATACTTTATTCATTTGAGCATTTAATTTATGTTAATTCGCTAAACAATGCTTTGAATTAACTTTAGGCAATTATGTAAATCATTCCTTTGTACTAGTTGTAGATCCTAATCAGATCACTTAGGGATATATGTTGTCATGAAATGTGTCGAAAGGGGTCATAGTATCCTACGACCCCTTTCAACCCATTCAAATAAATGAATTAGGTCCCCATGGATCTTAAGAATCCTAGGGACACATGTTGTCATAAAATGTGTCAAAAGTGATCATAGGTTATCCTATAACCCCTTTTGACCCATATGAACAATTATAATGTCCCTATGGGTCCTAGGACCCTTAGAGACATATGTTGTCATGTAATATGCCAAAAGGCGTCATAGGTTATCCTATGACCCCTTTCAACCCAATCGAACAAATGAAATAGATCTCTAGAAGTCATAGGACCCCTAAGGACATATGTTGTCATAAAATGTGTCGAAAGGGGTCATAGAATAACCTATGACCACTTTCAAACCATATGAACAATTATAGTATGTCCGTAGGGATCCTAGGACCCCTACGAACATATGTTGTCATTAAATGTGTTGAAAGGGACCATAGGTTATCCTATGACCCCTTTTCACTTATTTGAACAAATAAAATAGGACCCCTAGGGACATGTGTTATTTATATATGTGTCAAAAGTAGTTACATGTTATCCTATAACCTCTTTGGACCCATTCGAACAAATGAAATAGGCCCCTAGGGTACCAAGTGATCACAAATGTTAGATGGAAAAAAATTGTAAATGATATATAAGCTATTAGAGGTACTAAGTGACCAACTAATAGAGAAGTTTATGTCTGAGAAGTAGTTGGTGAAATCAAGGCCTTGCCCATAGGAAGTAACTAGAAGATAACTAATGAATATAGATAAAGACAATATAGAGGAAGAATAGGAATCATATCAAGGTATCTTACCTTTCCATTTACTTGTTGTGGATACACCTACACTACAAACAAAGATTGTACCTAAACATGAAGATGCTAGCTGTCAAATTTTGAGCTACTTCCCAAATCAGTCTAATTGCAGAGAATATTTGTAAAACAATTTGTTCTTCTTCTTTGTAACTTGTTTTTTAGTCATGTAATGACACATGTCTTCCCATAACTGAAGCTTTTTGCAACCCTTATTCTATAAAAGGATTTCCAAGATTGGGAAGAATGGTCTGAATTCTAACTATGTGATGAATATTATCATTTGAGTCGGTCCAATATTTTGTGTTAAGCCTTGAAGTGTTTAAACTTGTTTTATTTGGAAGTTTTGGAGTTAATGAAAAGTAGATTTTAGTCTCACATTTTGTCAGAAGTCTCATATCATAGATATGCAGAGTTCAAGGAAATTAATACAACGAATGTTGTAGAGTATTTGTGTCTCAAAATTCTATCTCCATTTTCATGTTTTTAATGATGTTAAGATTGAATGAACAAGTTTCAATTCATTCAAATGCAATTTAAATGAGTTGTATATAATTTCATTGTTGGTTTTAATTCAAGGAATCAATTAAATGCTTTTTTGGAATTATAGGATCATTTGAGGTATGAGAGGGATATTGAAAGTAGAGAATTTGGAGATCAATAGTTGGTACCTTAATTGCAATCCAATTAAATAGATATATTAATATTGACAGATATGACTCTATTGTGGCAATGGATTAAGACATTGGTCATTTAGTTGAAGAATCAAGCAAAATAGTCTTAGCTTTACATTGATCAAATTTTTAAAAATCAAAATCATTAATTACTGTTGTCAGAATGGGATATAAAGTTGGTCATCACTTGTTGAAATAATTTATCAATTTTATTATTGGCTATATTGATTTGTCGTTAAAATTTCAATTTAAAAAAGTTTCAAGACCAAAATCTATTGTAGGAAATTAGTGAGATAAGGTATTATTCATAAATTGTCCAATCCTTAGGTTGACCCACTTTGGTTTAGCAGAGCCTAAAGAGTAGAAAGCATAAGTGCTTTGTTAAGTTGGTCCGGGCTCAAATAGAATATACCAAGCATGAGAAGTAGCTAAACCCTAGGTATTATTTTATTTGTTGTTCCTTGGGATAAATTTTTTAATCTATTGAATAAAAAACCAACACATATAAAGAGGGAGAATATGTATAGTTACCATTCATATCCAAGTGAAGATTATGTATTGAGATACAAGAAGAGATATGATAGAGGGAGTCAATACAATTGGTGTCAGGATTGAAGAATATAAAATTGGTATCATAGAGGTAGACGTGCAAGTGAGTGCAAGATGAAAATCGTAGTGAAACCAAGGATATTAATGAAGATCTCTATCAAATCATAGGGAATTGTTAATGATAAATCAAGTGAAGTCTTTTGCATTTGCATAGTAACTAGAGGTGTTGCCATAAATGCCAAAGAGGAGATTGTTGAAAATACAATTGAATTGATTGTTATGATATCATTAATGTCAAACCTTACTGATCAAACATTTACTAACACTGTAGAGTGGAGGATTTGAAAAGAGAGATAACTAGATGAATTAGTGAAGTTGTTGAGTAAAGAGGAGCAAGTATGTTGGAATTAAAATGGGCACATGATCAATTAGTCTTTGACAAGATCATGTATTGTTTAATCATTATATGAAGTGAAGAAGACAATTGTGTTAATGTGTAGAAGAGAAGAGAAGAAGTTCAGTAAAACACTAAGCTTGATTGAGTGATAGTTTCACTAGGTCAATGAAGGAGTTGACGTAAAAGATTAAGGAACTTAAAAGTTAGCCAAGAAAACTATATTAGCCAAGTGTTAGCTATGGCCGAGCAAGACAATGAAGAAAGTGTAATAGTGACCGAGCATAGTGAAGATCAAGTGAACTAGTGAAAGCTGAGTGAGACATAACAGTAGAGACCAAGCTCTACAATGATAACCATAAGAACATAGTGATGACCGAGTGCCAAAAAATTAATAGTTTGTGAAAGAATCAAGTTTAAGGGCAACATAGTTAAATTTTTGGATTAGTCAAAACATGAAGATGAAAAGGATTGATGAGTTGGCATATTAAATGCACAAATTGAGTTTATTATGCAATTAAAGGCAAGGATTTAAGGAGAAGTTTCTAGATGTTTCAAAAAAAGAGTAGAAGGAAAAGATGATGGGTAGATTCATTGAATCTAATCAAACCCTAAGATTTGTAGTGATGTTTAAGCGGCAAAAGATTATAGCTACCTATTTAAGGAGGCATAAGAGATGTTTTCTTGGGTTGGTTCATTGTTGATTGCCAATTTTGTGGAGAACCTGTGAAGAATAGAGTAGCAGAGGAAATGTGAGAAGATTGATGAAATGTGATTACTTGAAGTGTTTCCAAGTAGATTAGAGATATAGAGTATAATGAAATCTAGTCAATGAACTAGCAAATGAGCCAAATAAAGATTTGAATTTTCAAAGTGAGTTGTATCTTGATAGATCAAACCTAGCTATTAGTTTCTAACCATTGTGGCAGTCAAAATCCTTTAATCAAGGTGACATTGTAATGAAATGATCTAAAGTCCTCTAACCAGGCTACTCTTAACATGATGATTATATCCTTTAACAAAGTCATACCCAACAATGTGTTTTATAACCTTTAACATGGTTGGCTCTTAACCAGGCTCACTTCAGAAGAATGAAAAGTGGTAGCATGTTACTTGGTGGTTTTTCCCAAATTGGGTTTCTACGTCAAATCATGATGTCATATATGTGTGAATGTTGTATGTGTAATGCATGCTATTAATTATTGTTTATTTTCTGTTAGTCGACATATATTGAATATAGAAGTAAGTGATGCATGAATATGTTAAGTGATTGATGAGTTTCTATATGGACTGAGTGGTTCTATGAGTTTGAATAAGTTGTTTGGAGTTGGTGAAAGTTAAATTGGTACATCTAGGCTTGAGGATAATTGATTCAACCCCCACCCTCTTATTTATTCTATCATTCTAAGAGAGAAAGAAGTCTTTAAAGTGGTTTGTTACTTCTTTAGAATGTGCATCCTCTGTTTGGTAAGATTAATTACATGTATATTTCTCTTACAACCAAGAAGGAAGACCCAAAATTGATGAGTGACTTCTGGCCCATTATCTTGTGTAACACAATGTACAAACTTATTTCTAAAGTTATGGTTAATAGGATGAAGAACATTCTTGAGAAATAGCTACATACAAACAAAAAGGTTTTGTGGAGGAAGAAACATTATGGATGGTGTTATCACCATAGATGAGATGATCCACTCTATGTGATCAAAACATGGTTCATGGTGATCCAGAGGAGGCTTGCAAAACTATAAATGAGAAAATATCAAAATCTAACTTTTCAGTATCATCTTTGTCAACATTACATCCTTCTCCAAAGGAATTATGTTCCCTAGGCTTCTCAACTTAAGAATAAAACTGAATTAGAATGTTAACCAAAGCCTCATTAATTTGAACTGGAACAATATTTGGAGAAGAATGTTAACTAAGTGGCAACCACTAGAAATGAAGTAGGTGAAATGCAATGTGGACGAGTGTTCTAAAGGCAATCTAGGGATCATTGGAGCTAGAAGTTTGATTAATTAGAGACTAAGAGGAAAAGTGGATTGCAGGCTTTTCCAAAGGCCTTGAAATCAATTCTAACAATTATGCTGAAGGGGTGGCAATGTGGTATGGGATTAAGATTCTTGAGGATTGCAGAGCTACCAATATTATTTTAGGAGTACACTCTTAAGCTTATAATTGATATCCAAAAAACAAGGCATAATGCCCTAGAGACTTTACATTTATTGGAAGAATGCAATATAATTCTCTCTACTTTCCATAATGTCAAAATCCAACACACATTGAGAGAAGGAAATAAAGTGGCAAACTATCTGACTAGTTGGGGGCTGAATTTCAATGAGTGGAAACATGTGAATGTTGGATATTACACCTAGGAGCTACATAATATTTTTTTTGATGACCCAAAATTAATGAGGGACTTCCAACCCATAATCTTGTGTGGCACAATGCAAAAAATTATTTCTAAAGTTATGGTTGATAGGATGAAGAACATTCTTGAGAAACTGCTACATACAAACAAAAAGGTTTTATGGAGGAAGAAACATTATGGATGGTGTTATCACCATACATGAGATGATCCACTCTATGTGATCAAAACATGGTTCATGGAGATCTAGAGGAGGCTTGCAAAACTATAAATGAGAAAATATTGAAATCTAACTTTTTAGTATTACGTTTGTCAACATTACATCCTTCTCCAGAGGAACTATGTTCCCTAGCCTTCTCAACTTAAGAATAAAATTGAATTGGAATGTTAACCAAAGCCTCATTAATTTGAACTGGAACAATATTTGGAGAAGAATCTTAACTAAGTGGCAACCAATAGAAATGAAGCAGGTGAAATGCAATGTGGACAAGTGCTCTAAAGGCAATCTAGGGATCATTGGAGCTAGAGGTTTGATTAATTAGAGACTGAGAGGGAAAGTGGATTGTGGGCTTTTCCAAAGGCCCAGGAATCAATTCTAACAATTATGCTGAAGGGGTGGCAATGTGGTATGGGATTAAGACTCTCAAGGATTGTAGAGCTACCAATATTATTTTAGAAAGACACTCTAAGCTTATAATTGATATCCACAAAACAAGACATGATGCCCTGGAGACTTTTACATTTATTGGAAGAATGCAATAGAATTCTCTCTACTTTCCATAATATTAAAATCCAACATACATTGAGAGAAGGAAATAAAGTGACAAACTATCTACCTTGTTGGGGGTTGAATTTCAATGAGTGGAAACAGGTGAATGTTGGATATTACACCTAGGAGCTACATAATATTTTTTTTAATCACAAAACAAATCAAACAAATATTTAATTTTAGTAGAAGCTTGAGAAATCCTTCAATAGTTTTTAAGTTCCTTGTTTACCTTAACTAGCATCTAGTGTTTATAGAGCAATAGAAATGATAACATAGTTTTTAAAGACATTCAGTTTTTAAAAAAAAGTCAATGATAAAGGATTTTTTTATTTAAAGCCTTTTTCATCTTTTTTAAAGAGTTGATAGTTTGATGGATAAATTTATGATTGAGTTAGCACCTTCCACTTTTTGCTATTTTCTTTATCACCATCATGCTACATTAATTAGAAATGATGTGAGTTAAGCCCGATCTTACACAAGGGGTATTAAAAGATTGTACAATCACACAAAAGTACACAAATCTATTACCTTCTTTTAAAAAGGGGATCTCTAGACAAAATGCACTAAAGACAAAAGAAAGTCACACTTTTTTTTTTTTTTTTTTCCAGATTCACAAAAATATAGTGATTTTTTTCCAATTTTGTTGTTGTTTTCTACTACGAACTATGCAGATCATGAAGATCAAATGCTGAAATTTTTATAAATATCCATAAGGTTTTCCTTTTTTGAAAATTGGTCAACTGTATAGTTTGTAGGGAGGATACCAACATGCATTAAAAAGACTAATTACCAAACAATGTTGGAGCAAGGCCAATAAGGATGGTGCGGGCTATACCCACATGAATTTAGCATTTTGTATGAGATGTTTTACAACTTTTGAGAAAAATAAACTAAGTGTCTCCTTTGTATGCCCAATGAAATTGGTACATGCACAACCGATGCCAATAAGGATAGGTGTCTTATCAGAAGGCACGATGAAATCATTTCTTTTTTAGTTGGCTAGTCATTTCTACTATTATTCTGACAATTATTATCTCACACTTTAAACACATCGACGATGCTAATTACGTCAATTGGTGTTTACTGGGATGGTGTTGTATGATTGCAAAAGTGCAGTGAGGATTATCATGCACATTAAATCTATAAGGGTCCATTTGGTTCGTGGAATTTAAAACATCGAGATTTCTACAAACCTTGGTTTAGTCATATCAAGGTTTTTAATCTTCATTCTGATTTTTGGAATTTTACTTGATCCATTTCTTTCACTCGGAAGATGCGTGTGAAGACACATTTTTATGCATAAGCTTGGAGTTGAAGGCAATTTTCAAAAAGTACTCCAATCTTTTGCTTTTACACTCCTTAAAAAAACATAACCAAGTTTTGATTTTCAATTCCTACTTGCTAGTAGCAAGTTGAAAAACTTGGTTTTGAGGCAAAATTGGAAGTCCAATATGCTAATTCCATTTTGCTAATTTTGAAACAAACGCAAAAATTTTCAAATCCAGCTTTTGAAAAAGCCAATTCCTGTCATCTTCTAGAAACCAAAGAGACCCTATAAAGGTGATATCTTTTCAAGGAAAAGGTTAACATTTCTAGTAAAGTGGACAATTTGACAATTTGGTTACGATGAATGAAATAGGTGACTCTCCTAAGAAGGATGACCCAAAAAGTGTAGGGAGTTGGTACATAATGAGGAAATATGAGAGTACTTCAAGACGACATAACTAGACAAGTAATATTCTGGCTATGAGAGTTTTCAATATTCCTTACTCTCACTCCCGTGGCATTGCAACATAGCATAGTCGAAGAAAATAATTTGAAAATCGAAGGTGAAAAGTTCCCTTTTTAAGGGAACATCGTTTTCCACCTGTGAACAAAAACATTTCGTCATTTATACGAAAATAATTTGTCCGCTCAACCATCTGGCTGCGCTACTCAACAAAAATAAAAAGTTTCTTGCAAATTGTGGCGACTCTGGAGCTCATCGATGAAATGTTGGGTTTGAAATGCAATTGGGAGTGTGTGGAAAGAAAAGGTGTCGAGATTACAATAAGTTTAAAAAGACATTCTTTGAATATATGGAGTAGTCAGTCGAGGTTGAATCTAAAAATGGATGTGAACGCCTTCGTTACCTCCCTCTTCTGCTATTATTTGTCTGGGGGTTATGAATTATTTTTTTTAGTTTGGAAGGTCATTTCACTACCATGGCCACCACTTCCCCTTACTACTAATAGTATTGCTAATGGGGACAACCCTCCCCATCTCGAGAGCCTAATTTTTATCCTCTATCAATATGTTTTCTCTCACTCCTTAGGTTCCATAGGATTGCCTCAGAAAAGCCTAGTTCTTTTATGAGAATTGAACCGCTGCATGAGAATTTCCCTTCTAATTCAGTGAAGAAAGATACGAAGGAGACTCTGATTATGAGGCGGAAGATGTAGAGGACACAAAAGAGGAGACAGAGGACATTTAAAAGGCTTCAGATTGAGGCGGAGGACGTTCAAGAGGCTGAAATCGAGGTGGATTTGGGGTTAGAGGAAGAGATTCGGGGGAAGAATGAAACAAAGGAAGAGCAAGATGAAGAAAGTTGGGAAGATTAAGGAAGACAAACTGGAGGACGAGCATGGTACTGGTAGGCAATGCCTAACTAACTATTTAGGTTGTGTTTTCTTTCATGTTAGATTATGTGGTTTTGAATACCTGCTACTTTATCGAGAGGACTTAGGTTAATTTTAGTGTTTCCTTTACTGTTAAGGAAAAGATGGGTTGTTACTAGTTAGTTAGCTGTTTGGATTTAATCACCAATAATATGTTAAAATCGTGTTATATATGGTATTATGGTATTATGTTAGTAGTTTTAGTAGTTTAAACACTTTGAACATGACAGTTAATGATAATTTTGCTAGATAGATGGTTTTGCTTTAGGCTATAATGGCCAATTGCCAATGTTGTGCTAGCTTACTAATCGGCTGTAATGGCCCTTAGCGTTATTACTTTGTTGTTCTGTGGGTTCATGACCCTTTCCATGCTTTCTTAATAAAAACCAAATTGGCTATTTCCCTGCCTTCTAAATAAAAACCAAATCTGATAGTTACAAGTGTGGAACAAATTTGCTATTTACAACTGTAGAATAAATTTGCTATTTACAACTGTAGAATAAATTTGCTATTTACAACTGTGGAATAAATTTGGGAAAATAAAAAAAATCTGCTATTTACAAGTGTGGAACAAATTTGCTATTTACAGGTGTGGAAATCTAGTAAACGGTGGGAAATTGAAATTGAATTTTTAGGAGATTCAGAAAAAACAAGTTTTCTATTACATGCAATTGGACATGCTCCAATACTGAACATGGTACTGAACATGGGTAATTTGTGAACAAATCTACTATTTGTAAGTGTGGAACAAATTTGCTATTTACAAGTGAAGAAATCTAGTAAAGAGTGGAAAATCAAATTTTTGGGCGGTATAGGAAAGGGCCGTCTCTTAAAGGATGTGCTCCAATACTATAATTTGTGGACAAATTTGCTATTTACGAGTATAGACACTAAATTTTCATTCTGTTCTGAAGCTTCTTCAAGTCTCAAGAACCTACGTAGAACTGCAAGGTGGTTCTCTGTCCTAAAGGTCCTTCATGTCTCGATACCCTATGTGGGTAGAATTGCCTTATTCAATTTTGGTCTTTAGATCCCTTTTGAGGGAAATGTTGCTCACTTGGGAGGAGTTATCTAGTTTAAGAACAATTCTAATAAGCACCCAAGAGTTTATGTTGAGATGGACTTATAAACTTTCAGCTACTTGAAGATATAAGCCCATCGGGCCTCAATTTGAGATTATTCAGGGTTCAGTTTACACCTTCATTACGTATTTTAAAATATGTAAAATCTGATACCCCAATGACCTATTAACTTATTCTATTGACCTAGCCTAAGAATTTAAGCACACATGGCCTCCATTCCAACCTTCAAACAAAAAATGTGAAATGCCTGGCACCTTCAAACAACAAGCACTCTTTCTTCTCGTTGTCATCTGTTTTAATTGAGATTTATACTCATGAAGATGCTGGTAACACACATTACTATTGATACCAAAAGCGTCCATCATCATTTTTTGCTTTTATCTAATTAAGCTTTTCATCTAACATGACAAGGAAAAAAATCTCAGATAGGGTCCTTAATGCCCATATGACACCATAATATTGAACGATATAATTGCATTAGAGTAGGCTTCCTTGTGAGATATACTGGTCAAGCAACTTAATTATATCAAAATGTCATTGTTATTATAGTATCTTTTTATTGTATTTAAATACATATTATGTGCAACTCCAATTTAAATGAAAAGTCAATCCAAATGTTTGATTTTTATCGCCCAGCTTCTCCAAGTATTATATTCAGTAAGCAACACCTTAACATATGGCTTGAAAATCAAGTTAAGAAGATTTCTCAGTGATATTTCTTTGACATGCGTTGCCGTTCACAGAATTCAAACAAGCTCCCATCATACACACCTCTCACTGCTTCCTTGGGCAGAAAACCTAACTCGTCCTTTGCAAGAATATAAAGCAATGTCCACTCTACCTTAGCTGCAATCCTGCACATACACAAACAAAATGACACAACTTCTAAGGAGAAATTACCTTTATACAGCTAACACATTGTGATCGGTAGCTAGTGCATACTATTTATGTGGATCCATTGATCACATTATTCCATATTTAATTTTAGTACTGAGAAGGGAAAACAACTACATTATTGTTATCATTGCTTTTGGTTTAGATTGTTTATTTCTTTTCATCAATATTGGGAGGATCATATTCTAAAGTCCATCTTTGCATTATTCTGAGGATCTTACTCTGGAATGCAAAAACTCTGGAATCCATCTTTGCATCAGTGTTTTGGATCACACTCTAAGATCACTGTTTCGATTTACAGTTCACTCTCTAGGATCAATGTTTCTATACAAAGATGATTTTTATTCTAAAGATCAATATTTTGAATTACGAATCACACTCTAGGATCGATGTTACGAATTACACTCATAAGATCATTTTTTCTATACAAAGGATGATCTTTATTGAGGATCAATGTTTCGTATTATGGATCACACTCTAGGATCAATGAATATTTCAAATTAACTCACGGGATCATTTTTCTATGCAAAGGATGATCTTTATTCTGAGGATCAATGTTTTGAGTTATGGATCACACTCTAGGAACAATGTTTCGAATTACCTTTATGAGATCATTTTTTCTATACAAAGGATGATCTTTATTCTGAGGATCGTACTCTGGAATCCATCTTTAAATCAACATAGATCAATGTTTCAAATCGCACCCTAATTTTTTTTTTTCTATATGAAAGATGATCTTCATCTTTGAATCAACATGGATCAATGTTTCAACATCGATCAACAAAGGATGATCTTTATCCTGAGGATCTAGAATCCATCTTTAGATCAAGATAGATCAAGATAGATCAATGTTTCAAATCACAGTCTAGGATCACTCTTCTATATGAAAGATGGTCTTCATCTTTGAATCAACATGGAGCAATGTTTCAAGATGGAGGATGATTTTACTACATGAAAAGTTTTGTATTCTCATGACGATGGACCATAGAATAGAAATATCAAAACTGATCTTTACTACATAAAAAAATAAAATGTGTATAAGGAGTGTGATTGAAAACATTGATACAAATTCCTTAAATGCAAATTAAAACAGCAATAACTAAACAAAAAGCATCAATAACTGTCATTGATCTCCTTAAATACAAATTAACACACAATGTAAACCAGAAACAACAACAATAATTGTCATAGATCTCCTTAAATGCAAATTAACACGCAATCTATACAAGAAACAACAATTAACTTTCATAGATTGTGGACAATTATTATCCTTGAATGCATTGCTGACAATTGTTTATGCGAATCCATTGATCTATACACATCACTGTTCGACATTATAAGAAATGATCTTACTACAAAAGTTCTTTATAGCACTCAGATGTGATAAATTTATAAAAGAGTATAGGAAAATCTCATACCATCCAAAAGGATCGTTGGCATTTCTATTCCCTTCTGTCATTGCCCATACCTCAGAGTAGCTCATCCTATCTGGACTAGCGTGTGCATATTTGCTAAAGATTTCTTCAAAGTTTGATGGAACAAACCTGCACTCTTATTCCATAGTAAATTAGATAATCACCCAACACAAATCAATGGTGATTTTATAATCCCATGTAAGATGTTTACCTTCCTTCAGTGTCATAAACATCTGAATCACTTCCATGCTTTGACCGATGAATCCTGTCTATGTATATTGGAAGGAAGGGTGAAGGAATCCATCCCTATATTCATATATACACAGGGTAGCAAAGGTTGTACCATATAAAATCACTCGTTCATAAGAACCACAAAACTTTAACATGGCAATATATCTATACTTACATGCAGGGTGGAATAGCTTAAGCCTAAATTGATAAAAAAAGCTGCCACCAAGGAAATTATGAAGTTAAACCCCACAGCACGCAGTCCTGCACATAGGCACATAGGCATGCAAACTGGTCAGCTTACAATCTACATCAATAATGGGCGTGGGAAAAATTAGCCTTCAAAAAGGAATTACAAAGGAGAGAAAAAAATCAAAATCAAAACCACATTCTTTTTGAAATCCAGGTCAGCAGACCTAGGTCGAAGCTAGGATCCTAAACAAGTGGGAAAAGATGGGATAGTGTGGCCAAGTGAGATATGCAGAGTGTTACAATCCTAAGCATATGTAGCATGGCTCAAAGTGGGTTATTGTGACCCAAAGTGGTATGGGATAGTGTGGGTAGTGGGGAATGTAGAAAAGTGCTTATTGAAAAAAGCGGCACATGTCTTCACCACATTGTTTTCATCCCCTTTTTATTTACCTATACTTTAATTTTCAGAATTATAGAGAAATGATTAAAAATTGATTTAAAAATAATTTTTAGAACACTGTTTCAAATTATGCCACAAATTGTGCCACAAAAAATTGATTTAAAAATAATTTTTAGAACACTGTTTAAAATTATTCAGTAAATATTTTGATTCATGGAGCCACAAGCTCCACAAATCGTGCCACAAAACAATAAGCAGCTGCTGCTAGCAAAACAATAAGCAGCAAATTGTGCCACAAAACAATAAGCAGCTGCTGCTAGCAAAACAATAAGCAGCTGCTGCTAGCAAAAATAAACTAAGCAGCCGCATGGGGACATGCTCTAAGTGGTGAGGGTGGAGAGTTGTAACTGAAGGAACTAGTTGCGGTTAGTTGGGGTGTTGCAATCCGAAATATGTTGTGTGGCTCTAAGTGGCCCAAGTGGGATATTTTGCTAGTCTTGGGTGGGGTGTTGTGTCTAAGTGTGATGTTGAGAATGTTGTAGTTTGAAAGAGGTATTGAAAAAATGGCATAGGGGTGGGATGTTGAATAAATGGGATAGAATGTTGTGGCTCTAAGTTGGCTGAATGGGTGACTATTTTAACACTTTTAGTTGAGTAATCAAACTTAATATAACTTAATATAAGTTAATATGTGATGTTTAAGCCATTCCTTGGAATGAAGTGGTGTGTAGTTTGATTATAACTTAATATGTGATGTTTAAGCCATTCCTTGGAATGAAGTGGTGTGTTGAACAAGGGTATTGCGGCTCAAAGTGAGGTGTTTGAACAATTGGGCCGATGAAGTGGTGTGTTGAACAAGGGTAGCGTGGCTCAAGTGAGGTGTTTGAACAATTGGGCTAAGATGTTGAACAAAAGGGGATATAATGTTGTGGTTCAACTAGGGGCCTAAAGAACAAATGGGGTAGGATGTTGGGGGCTTAAGAATAAATAGGATGCTTTGTTGATCAATTGGGGATAAAAGTGAGGCTCAAGAGGGTGTTGTGAATCAACTGGGGATCGATCAAGGACGAAAGGGATAGGATGTTGTGGCTCTTGAGTGGGTGGGGAGAGAGGCTCAAAAACAATTGAGATAGAATGCTGTGTCTCACGTGGGGCTCAAGAACAAATGGGAAAGGATGATAGACTGCAACTGAATTAACGTCCTGACCCGAAGACTGATCAGTCACAAGAAGGATCAGTTACTTGTAGCAAGTTAACAAATGGGAGGACCAGAAACACACATAATTTCTTCAACCGAGGGCATGATCCACTTTAATACTTATTGACATCTTGGGCTTAGAGTACACGAACCTTACAAGGTTTAAGATTGAGAATATGATCCCACCTCATTAATTATAGTTTCAACATACAATTGTTTCTTGAAATGAAGCAATCTCATACACCAGTCAATTAACATGCACTTCAAACTATATCATATCTTGATCAATAACTATTAGAAAATCAAAATCTAATTGTGAGTTGTTTGATCAAACCTATGTAAGTCTCCCAAGGATAGATAATCCCATCATCGTTACGGTCAAAAAAGGCAACGTGCTGCTGAAGAACACTCATATTGTTGTGGTCATGTCCGGGAGTTCCATTTATGTTTTCTGAATCCACAGCCACCAGTGCCCTTGGAAGATCTTTAACAACACAAAATACACAATTAAAACATTAAAAGCTCTGTTACTCATCAAAATATATATCTAACAAATTTAGAATCTTTTAACTGTGATATATAATCATCATGTGAAACAGAAATCTACTAAATATATGGGAAAAAATGGCTGATTACATGGTTTTGGGATTTGATCATCTAAATGGGGACTGACTTTGTGCTCAACAGTAACAGGTGCTTTGGGAGCAACTGTCTTTAAAGATTCAGCGGAGGCCATTATAGGAATATGAAATGATCTTTCTCAGAGAATGCAAAGAAAAGGATGAAGGTTTATAAGCAGATATATGAAATGCATTGTGCATGGCAAAGAGGGATGAAGTGAATGGAGACTGTGCCAGGTGGGTGTGAAAAGCAGCACCATCAGTGTAGGTGGAGAAAAAGGTTGAAGAGGACAAAGGAGACGGGTGCATTACACTCCACGACTCTCTTTTTGATAACCATCACATTCTCCGGTAATAAATTTCTCCCGGAAAATGTGAAACTGAACAGAAAAGATGGCCAGCACATATCCATTCTACTAGAGTTTTCTACCGACATTTGTCAGCTGAAAATATCCACTTTCCAAGTGTAATGATGCACTTAGGGAAATCTTGGTTAGTTGGTTGGATAATTAGAGGTAAAATAATATTAAACGATAACACAAAATAGTACTCTTATACAAGTTCATACGAAAATACGACTTCACTCAATTTTCGTCCACTTCAATGTAAATAAATGATGAAAGTATGATCAATCTTAAACATTTTACATCAAAGAAGAAATTAAGTTTGGAAAATAAGTAATTTGGCTCTTTAATACTTTTATTAGCATGGAAATCAAACCTTAGTGTGTGATGTTTAAGCCATCTCTCAAAATACATTAATAATTATCTTAAACAATTTTAAGATTGTCATATTCAATTTGAATCACGGAGATTTGGATAAATTCATAATTATCATTGAGGTCTCTTAAAACTTTCTTAATATGATAATTTAGGAGATTTTTTTAGATTAATTAACAAAAAAAGACAAATTAGAGCATTTCACATAATTACTAATTACTAATGATGATGGTTATTACCAAAGATATCATGAGTATCACAACCAACATGAATTATGATAACTCTTATAGATTTTAAGTAATTGACACTTTTATATAATTTACTTATATCAATGACTAGTTTTTAATATTCGATGATTGTCACAATCAATATTAATCATGAGAATCTTGATCAATTTATAATTCATTTTTTTATGTTAAAAGACTTTCTTAAAATGATAATTGAAGAGACTTTCTCTTGATTAATTTATCAAATACACTATTTCAAATATTTTACCTAACTATTCATATTGATGATTATCACCAATGTTATCCAATTGTGTGGCAATTATTATAAACATAAAAACTTAAGATATTTTGAATTAATTTATTAAAGAAAAGTGATTAGAAGGTTTGGCATGATTTATTTATTAATAGTGATGAGTATTTCCAAAGATATTCAATATTGTCACAATCAATATGAGTCATAAGAATTTAGATAATATATAATTTTATTTGTCATGTTTTAAAACTTTTTTAACATGGCAATTTAAGAGATTTCTATATAAATTCATAGAAAGACAAATTCAATGTTTTACATAATCACTAATATTAATGACTATTACCAAAGATATCCAAGAGTGTCATTCAACTTGAATTATGAGAAGTTGAATACATATAAAAGTAAAATAATTAGAAGGTTTTACTTAATTTACTATTATTAGACACCATATGATAAGTTAAGATATTTTCTAGATTGAATTATTAAAACATTATTTTGAAAATTTTACAAAATTACTAGTACCAATTATTATTACCAAAGATATCCAAGAGTATCACAATATCTATGAATCGTAAGAATTTTGACAAATTTATAATTATTCTTTTAGTGTCTTAGAACATTTTTAATAGTATAAGTGAAGAAATTTTCAAGATTACTAAGGAAAGGGGTCAATTTTGAATGTTATACATAATTTGTTAGCTCCAACTAATTAGATTAAAGATAAGGGAGATCATAACTAAAATCTATGTGGAATAGCTAGATCAATTGCTTTGTTGGCATTCGTGTCAAGTTAGAAAAGGTAAAACATTAAGCTAATTCAATAAGGTGCCAAATCATCCGAAGGATGTAATGTTGATTGATGAAGAATTTGGTGTACAAGTAATGATGATTGAATGATAATAAAGAAAATGGAATGGAATACAATATTTATAAGTATGTGAATTTCAATGGGCACTTGATCAGTAGATAGTTATGGTAAGATAATATTGAAATGATTGTTTTACATGATTTGATTAAGTGTTGAGATGATACACAAGCAAGTTACTTTGGTTGGTGAATGAGGGATTGAGTAGTCACTGCGTAATCACAGTAGTCACAAAGCACATGTTAAGTAAGTAAAGAATGAATAGTATTGACTAAGAAAGTATAGTGTTAACTGAGCTTAACATTGATAGAGTGAGCACAATATTAATTGGGAAAGGAAATATACACAATTTCTAGAAGAATCAATTGAAGCTCAACATTTAGTGAAAGTGTGGATTGATCAAGAAGTTTCTAATATAAGGATGGACTAAATGAGATAAATTAATAAAGGGATTGAATTAGTTATGACTCGACGGTGGAGATTTAATGATCAAAAGAGTAGTTCAAAGTTTGCAAACAAATGACATTGACCGAGTTTCTAGATTCAATGTATCCAAGTTGAAAGATGATCAGATGGTTATGATTAAGTGGTAAAACATTGGAGAACTTGATTAAGCGGCAATAATTTTTCTATATAAGGGGTGAATGAGATGATTACAAATGTTGATCAAAGTCATTTATAAAGGTGAAGATAAAAGAAGATAATGAGGATAACTATATTGCGAGACAAATGTGAAGTGTGAAGTTGATGTGTGTGAGTGGATAAGCCAAAGAGGAATCATCCAAAGAGGAATAAATTGGGACAAAGGATGAGAAAAATGGAGATTTGAAAAAAGAAGGTAGTTGCATTATTTATTAGACCATTTCATTATTACTCTCTAACAATTGTAACATAAAATCTCTTAATTGACTAGACTTAACAACCTTATTTGTAAATCCTTTTTGAGGTGACATTCCATTGAATGTTTGTAAGTCCTTTAAAGAAGGCCACTCAATTGAGGAGTGATAAGGTCTAGATGATTTATGGTGCAAAGCCCCTAACACATTAATAATGCACATGTAACCTTTAATAGGGTTGGCTCATAACTAAGTTCACCTCAAAAGACATAGTACATTTTAGCTTGAATTGCGACGGTAGGCCATCACAATTGTGATGGCCACTTGTTGCCTAAGCGACACCATTATGATTTGGCTCCCATCAGACGGGCATCAACCTTTTGCTATCTCAAATTGTGACGACAAGGGACTTCGTCACAATTGCAACAGCTAGTCGTCACATGTGCGACAGAAAGCGACAACAATGTTGTGGGAGCGATGGCTAGCCATCAGCACATGCCATCACAATAGCGACGGGTATGTGAGAACAATTCAGTGGGAGCAATAACTAGCCATCTGAAGAAGCCATTGTAATTGTGATGGCTTGCTGTATTAATAAAAAAAAAAATTGATTCAAAGTTAGCTATGATGCACTCATAGCTCACAATAGATTCACATAGTTAGTTGTCATGCAATCATAGGTTAATATTGAACTTCACTTGATTTTGAGAATAGTTTAATATTCTCTACTAATCAGGGCCAACAACATGAAGGTGGAAGCTCATTTGCCCCCTGCCCCCTCCCCAATCCAAATTCCCCATTAACATTTAAAATCTTTAAGAAAAGATCAATTTTTAAATTACAAAAAAAAGGTTCCATACCTACAAAAGTGACATCATTTTCCCATCTTCTGGTGCATGTTATATTTTTGTCACATCCAAAATAAGATTATGCCACTTTGAATCAAGAATGCATGTGCAACTGCATTCTATATGCATCGACAATAGGAGTTGAAAAAACCCACCATGTTTTCATTTGTTTAATAGATCTATGCAAACCTCTAACAAAAATGCAAACTTGTTGGGGTTTTTTTAGCTCCACTTGATGCCATATGCATATGAATTGAGATTGCATATTGAACTATGGCATCTTGGATTGCTTGAAAGCAATAGATTCACATAGTTAGTTGTCATACAATCATAGGTTAATGTTGAGCTTCACTTGGTTTCGAGAATAGTTTAATATTCTCTACTAATCATGTCCAACCATGTAAAGGTGGAAGCTTATTCGGCCGACCCCCACCCCCCCACCTCCAACATCCCATTAACATCTAAAATCTTTAAGAAATGATCAATCTTTAAAGTACAAAAAAGGTTCCAGACCTGCAAAATACCTAATTAAAGACCTTTAAGAAAAAATGCAAACCTGTTGTGTTTTTCAGCTACACCTAATGTCGTATGCATATGAATTGAGATTGCATATTGAACTATGGCCTCCTGCATTGCCTGAAACCAAGAGATTCACATAGTTAGTTGTCATGCAATCGTATAAGGTTAATGTTGAGCTTCACTTGGTTTCAAGAATAGTTTAATATTCTCTACTAAGGAAGGCTAACCACATGAAGGTGGAAGCTCATTTGCCCCCCACCCCTAACATCTAAATTCCCTTTTAACATCTAAAATCTTTAAGAAAGAATCAATCTTTAAAGTACCTGGAATGTCCTCGCCACCTCCTGCTACTCTCAGGGGAAGTTCATCTTCATTTCTCACAAGAAATTCATCACATTTCTTTACTGATTTTCATACATATAACACAGATACATCCAAGAATGTCCTCATCGCCTCCTGCATAAAATGAATTCAATATTACAAAATGCCCCTTAAGAAACAATAGTTTAACTGAAATAAACACATGAAAAATGAGAGAGAGAAATAGGATATACTTACCAATAGACATTGTCATCGCATTTGTGACCATGCTGCATGTTGAGTGAGTTTTATTGTTTTTCTATTGTGCCAAGATCTCTTTGTATATATACATACATATACAAAAATCACAAGGGCACGACAAGATGATGCAAAGATCACAAGGGTACGGTAACTAAATGCAACAATCACAAGGGCATATACATACATACATACATACATACATACATATGTATGTATGTATACATAGAGATCCTTTTTAAGGTGTTAAGTAACTTACCTCAAGATCCTCCACAATAATAATGCAGACCAGAAAAAATGAGCAGAGTTTGTAAGAAATTTTATAAAAACATATCATAGCAGATATTTTTAGAAAGAAACAACCCATAATCCAGTTAAATGGGTCTAGTTGCTGATTAGTTGGGTTGATTACAAATTTTTATACAACTATCATCAGGTTAGGTACAATAAAACAAACGAGATGCACAAATCACAAGGGCATGACAATGAGATGCAGAGATCACAAGTGCATGACAACAAAATGCAGTGATCACAAGGGCACAACAATGAAATCCTAGATCTCCACTGATATATACATGTATGTATGTATGTATGTATGTATGTATGCATGTATGTATGTAACTATACAGAGAGATATTTTTTAAAGTGCTTATTGTATGCATGAATATGCGGCCTATGCTAACACACACACACTTCAACACGGTCTTTATTTGCGGATTCATCTCGGAATGAACATTGGATTGTTCATCCAAAAATCAGCCAGTAAGGCGACCTGTTGCCTTCTATCTAAAGGGAATTGCTTGTTAGATATCCTCAGATTTGAGGTGTTAAGCAACCAGACCCTCTAAGAATGAAGGATTTAAGAAATGAAATTAATCTATATGATTATGTAGATTAATCTAGAATGAGAAATGAATTCTAATCTAAGAACAAGTAAAGGAAACTAGAGTAATCATATGCATATTATGCTAAATGAAATTAAGCTAAGGATGCAAATGTATGTAAAATATGAGCAAATGGGAGCAAATGTGAGTATGAATTCTAGCAACAATTTGATGCAAATTCCAAATTCATCCTCTCTCAAAATGAAAAGATGAGGGTCTCTTAAATATACTTTCCTGGAATCCATCAACGGTTGAGATCGATTTCAATCAATGGTCAGGATTAAAGGTGAAGTTCAGTCATAAAAGAAGATTCCCAAATTAAAGGGAGTTAACTGATTTAATTTGAATAGAAAAAGGAGTTAACTGATTTAGTTTGAGTAGAATAAGGAGTTAACTGATTTAATTTGAGTAGAATAAGGAGTTAACTGATTCAATTTGAGTAGAATAAGGAGTTAACTGATTTAATTCCTTTTTGATCAACAGTGAACTGAGAATTTCCCTTTTTGAACTGAAGAAAGATTTTGGAGAGATATTTAATTTAATAAAATGAGATATGCTCTCACAAATATATTTCCTATTTAATTAAATAATTTCATTTAATTAATTAGAGACACTTTCTTATTTAATTAAATAACTATATTTAATTAATTAGGAATTACTCCTATTTAATTAAATAACTTTGTTTAATTAATTAAAGAATAGCCTTCCATTTAATTAAATAATTTTTTTAAATTAATTAGAAATACCTTTCCCATTTAATTAAATAATTACATTTAATTAATCAAGATAGGCGTATTTATTAAATTAAATAAATTTAATCCCATAGTGCATTAGCCATAGGAGATAATTTAATTTAATAAAGTATAAATACTTTTAAATTAAATTAAAATTAAATCAAGTAGGTTTAATGTGACTAATATGAGTACGTACTATAGGAATTAAATAAGAAATGTGATGAATGCAAATGAGGGTCTTCTGCATCTGACAATTAAGTCAAGTAGCGAGTTAGATCAAGAATGTGTCTAATGAAATAGGACTTTAGCAATGATCAAAATAGACCAGAATTGGTATCATGGCAATGAGCCAATTTTGAGGTATTACATTTTGCCCCTCTTTGAATGAATGTGCAAGTAGCACGTTCAATTCAAAGAAAATCAGAAAGTATGATACACAGATAAAAAAAAGAGATTGGTTCTGAAATTGATTCTACGGAGACCAATTGATGAGCTTTTAAGGACTATCTCTAGAACAAAGCTTAATCCCAAGGAATCCAAGCAGAATACCTAGATACCTGAATTGAAACAGATAAGCTTTTAAGGATCATCTCTAGCACGAAGCTTAATCCTAAGGAATCCAGGTAGAACACCTAGACACCTAAGTTGAAACAGATAAGCTTTTAAGGATCATCTCCAGCACGAAGCTTAATCCTAAGGGATCCAGGTAGAACACCTAGATACCTAAGTTGCTAAGATCTAATTATGAGTCACAAAATCATCCCCAAAACGAGGCTTGATCCTCAGGAGTCAGGGTTTAGACTGTCCCGATACCTGTCCATCAGACTTAGATCAGAAATGTTATAAGATGTGATCAAATGATGAAAATATGAAGTAGATGACAAGGACGCCAGAAAGAGGAGGACAAGATGCCCCGAGTAATGAGATGCCCCAAGTGAGAAGGACATAAAATGGGACCCAGATGCCCCAAGCAATGAGACTCAAAATGAGTTGAGATTTAGTTCAATGATGTAATCATCCTGTCCCTTCGGGAGCGAAATCAAAAGATGACACACCAGAAGTATGATGTAAGGAGAGTGATGAAAGATACAGAAGAAATCCAAGGTTTAGTAGAATATAGAAGAGATTAGAATGATCAGAAGAGATATAAAGAGATTAGAACGATCAGAAGAAATATAAAGTTTTCTAGAACGATCTTGAAGAAATATGAAGAGATCAGAATGGTCTGAAGAAATTTGGAGAGATCAGAATGATCTGAAGAAATATGAAGAGATCAGAATGATCTGAAGAAATATAAAGAGATCAGAACAATCTGAAGAAATATGAAGAGATTAGAATGATCAAAAGAAATTTGGAGGTTGGTCCGAAGTGATTTCGAGATCCAAAAGACCAAGTTTGAGTTGAAAAGATTCCAAGAATTGCAAAGTATCAGAAAGATTTGGATTGCACAAATTTTTTTAAAATGCATTTTGAGCCACTTAAGTGTGTCAGATTTCGAATTTGATCCCGAAAAATGGGTTAAGAGCAACCAAAGTAGCCAAGAGGGTGATTAATCAATCATTTGTGCAGTTCATGAAAGAACATGATACTTTGAAGAGATCAACAATCCCTCATCAGAGAAGGTGAAAGTAGATTTGCAATTGAATCACATGCTTATGCAAGTGAAGTATGCAATGCAAGACTATGTTAAATGCAACCCTAGGTCTGGTTACCACCTCCATAATTAATCATCACCGGATATAGAACAAAGCTCATAGGTCATACAATTCCCATTGACATTGCAATCATGGAAATATGAATATAACATACATTATTGGTTTTTCGGGATTAAATGTAAGCATTCGAGGCACAAGAAGCCAGAATAACCAGAACATTTGTCCCTTTTAATGTAGCAAGTTAACATAAGCATCAAAGCATAGACGCTAGGATGACCTGAATGTTGCTTGCATAATAGATACACCAAACACACGAGAGATCCATCTTATGCTAAGTACTCAATATTTATACTGTCCGCAATGACCCTTGTGTTCATAACCTGAGATAGAAGTGTGCTAGATATATTCGCAGTGACCCATACGTTCACTTAATAGGACGAGTATCATTATGTACTATAGCATGAAGATTTTACTCCAACAAACAAGGAGAAGAACCAATGTTATTGGCGTATTCGTATAAAAGGAGTCGAGGTACACACGACCATCCAATACCAGATGGAGGCTCTTATAGTGGATACCACTCTTATAGGAATAAATCAACTTATTGGAACTAAACCGCAAACAAAAAGCAAAGAAAAGATCATGCCTCTAGTCATTACTTCTCTAGTCGAAGATGACATCATTGAGTTGCTTGAGGAGATATGATAAAGCAAAAAAAAAAAAGAAAACAAAGAAAAAGCCCAGCATATCCAAACAAGTATATCATTTTTGAGTTCATTTTTTGGATTGATGTCAAGTGTCAGTGTCTAGAACATGTTTGAAAGAAATCTCTTCAGTAAGGTAATGACAGTAGGCAGACACAGTCAGAACGATTGGTGACTGAGGTCAAAGAGGAATCTTCATGATGAAGAACCTAAGAAGGACTGAGCAACAGTAGGTAGACACAGCCAGGACGATTGGTGACTGATGCAAGAGAGATCTTCCATAAAGGAATCTGGAGACATAACCTGAGCAACAGTAGGCAGACACAGCTGAAACAACTGGTGACCGTTGTGAAAGAGATTCTATGAGGAGAATCTTGAAAAAGTGACACTTGTGACAGTAGGCAGACGCAGTGAGGACCACTGGTGACTATCGCAAAGGAGATTGTATGAGGAGAATCTCAAAAAGAGAGTGGCAGTAGCGACAGTAGGCAGACGCAGTGAGGACCACTGGTGACTGTCGCGAAGAAGATTCTATAAGGAGAATCTCGAAAAGAGAGTGACACTAGCGACAATAGGCAGACGCAGTGAGGACCACTGGTGACTATCGCGAAGGAGATTCTATGAGGAGAATCTCAAAAAGAGTGACACTAGCGACAGTAGGCAGACGGAGTGAGAACCACTGGTGACTGTCGCGAAGGAGATTCTATGAGGAGAATCTCAAAAATAGTGACACAAAGGGGGAATGCCCCTGAGCTGTGACAAGACTCAATCCATGGATACATGAGCAGGAAAAGCAGGAAAGCGAAAGCACAAAAGCGACTGTATAGAATAGCCAGAAGATATGTTGCAAGATGAGGCATTGGGAACAAGAGGCACCTATTTACTAGGTTTTCACCTTCTTGGCAAGTTTTTTTTTTTTTTTTAAAGGTTTTACCAAGGTGCCTATTTGCTAGGTTTCCACTAGGGTAACAATTTTTTCAAGACTTTTTCTGATTTTTAGATTTTTTTCAGGACATATAGACATGTACAGAGAGCTTGCTGAGATTAAATCAACTATAAAACCGCTTCAGGTGGAGAGTGTTGACAGGCTCTTTAAGCACTTCTCCTTCGGTCGTGGAAAGCTGATAAGCGCTAGATCCATATACTGCAGTGATGATGTACGAACCTAGCCAGTTTGGTTCGAACTTTCCCTTTTGCACTCGTTGTTGTTGATTCTTAGGGTTCTCTCTTAGGATTAGGTCACCTAGCTGGAAGTCACGTGGCCTGATTCTCCGATTGTACCTTCGTGCCATTCTTTTTTGATATGCTCGTAGATGATCACATGCCACTTGTCGTCGTTCATCTAGTAACACAAGCTCTTGAAGCCGAGCTATCCTGTAGTCATCATCAGTGATAAGGCCTTTCATGGAGATTCTCAAGGTAGGGATCTCGACCTCTGTTGGAAGCATAGCATCTACCCCATACACCAACGCAAAAGGAGTCATGCCCGTTGGAGTTCTAATGCTTGTCCTATATGCCCACAAGGCTGGGTTGATCTAGAGATGCCAGTCTCTCCTTGACTTATTGACTGTGCGATGAAGAATTTTGAGGATCGCCTTATTGGATGCCTCAGCTTGGCCATTACCCTAGGGGTAATAAATGGAAGACCAATGTTGTGTGATCTTGAATTTCTTGCACAGTTCCTTGAGGTCTTTATTCTTGAACTGTCCTCCATTGTCATTAATGATTGAGGATGGTATACCATATCTACAGATGATGTAGTTTGTGATGAAAAGCGCTACGGTTTTGCCATCAGCAATTGTGAGAGGGATTGCCTCTACCCATTTCGTGAAATAATCTGTAGCCGTGATAATGAACTTATGTCCATTGGAAGAGGTTGGGTGAATCTGCCCCACCAAGTTGAAGGCCCATTGTTGAAATGGCCATGTTGTAGTAGAGGGAATCAACTCTCTGGCTAGAGCGTGAATGAGATTCTCGTGTAGCTAACACTGCTTGCAGGACCTAGCATACTTAATAGCTTCTTGCTCCATTTTAGGTTAGTAGTAACCAGCATGAAGGAGTTTGTGAGCTAGTGTCAAGCCATTGGAATGAGATTCGCAAATGCCTTTGTGAACGTCAATTAATGCGCGTTTGGACTTGTCGGATTCTAAACACCTAAGGAGTGTTCCGTCAAGACCTCTCCTATACAGATCATCAGCAATAATGACATAATGTGAAGCATTACGGATTAGGTAACGTTTCTCGTTTTGGGTCAGACCTTCCAGAATGGTTTGATTACAAAGGTAGGAATAGATGTGATGGTAGCAGGATGATTCTTGCCCTATAATAGAACAGATCATCCTGGAATCAGGTGTGTCATAGGATGGGTAGTGTAACGCTTCCACCAAGAACTCATGTCGAAGATCATTTTCTGGCATTTGTAGCAAGGAGGCCAGAGTGGCCATGGCATCAGCCGCTTTATTATCTGCGTGTAGAACTTCCTGGAAGGTGATGTGTGCAAAATACTTCGTCAAGTCATCAACCATGCGTTTGTAAGGAATTAGTTTCTCATCCTTTGTTTGATACACATCATTTACTTGGTTGATAACAAGCTGAGAGTCACCAAAGATGTCTAACTGATCTACTCTCCATTCAGCTACAGTTTTCATACCATTGATCAAAGCTTCATATTCAGCAATGTTATTTGTACAAGGAAACATAATCTTGTACGCTTTGGGCAATGAGTATCTCTGTGGCGTAATGAAGAGTAATCCAACACCTGATCCTTGTCGTGTGAAGGACCCATCAAAGAACATAACCCATGTATGGTGAGTGTAAGAATTGACTCATCTGGGAAATCAATGTTCATTGGTAGAAGACTTTGTATGGGTGCCTCGGCCAGCTGGTCTGCAATTGCCTGTCGCTTTATAGCTTTGCATTCAACATATTGGATGTCAAAATAACTTAGTATCATGACCCATTTAGCCAATCTTCTTGTTAGAGCTGCCTTACTGAGCAAGTACTTTAATGGATCTATTTTAGCCACAAGCCGTGTAGTGTGGGCAAGCATGCAGTGTCTCAACTTCTGGGAAGCAAAGACAACTCCCAAGCAAGCTTTCTCAATAATACTGTAGTTTTTCTCATAAGAGACCAATGTTCGGCTCAAGTAATAAATAGCTCTTTCTTTGTTGTCATTGTCTTCCTGAGCCAACAGGATTCCCAAAGATGTTTCAGTGGTTGAAATGTATAAAAGAAAAGCCTTCCCATGCATAGGAGGCATCAGGATTGGTGGATTGACAAGATATTGTTTGATCTCTGTTAAGCTTTGCTCACAATCCTGGCTCCAATTGAATTTCACACCCTTCTGTAAGGTCTTTGTGAAGGGTTGTGATTTATTCGCCAATTGAGAAATAAACCTGCAAATAGATTGAAGCCTTCCCTGTAGTCCTCTCATTTGATTGATGTTCCGAGGTGGTGGCATGTCCCTTATTGCTTGTACTTTTTCTGGATCTACTTCAATTCCCTTTGCAGAAACAATATATCCCAACAATTTCTTCGATGTGACACCAAATGCGCATTTCTTAGGATTGAGCCGAAGACTGAACTTTTCCATACGATCTAGGATGGGACCCAAATCTTGTAGATGAGTAATGCGTTTAGCACTTTTGACCAAGGTATCATCAACGTAGTCCTCCATGGTTCTATGCATCATGTCATGGAAAATTGTAGTAACAGCCCGTTGATATGTAGCACCAGCATTCTTTAAACCAAATGGCATCACATTCCAACAAAAGGTTCCCCATGCACATGTGAAAGCTATTTTCTCTTGGTCTTCTGGCACAATTTTTATCTGATTGTATCTAGAAAAACCATCCATAAGTGAGTACATCTCATAGCTAGTCGTCATGTCTACGATCATATCAATATTAGGGAGCGAAAAGTTATCTTTAGAACATGCCAAGTTAAGATCATGGAAGTCTGTACAAACTCTAATAGATTTATCGTGCTTGGAAACATGAACAATATTGGATATCCATTCAGCATAATCAATTGCACGGATGAAACCAACTTTTAGAAGTTTCTCCAATTCAGCTTTGACGAGCAATGCAACGTGAGGGTGCATTTTCCGAAGCTTCTGTTTAACTGGTTTGATGCCTGGTGCTATGGACAAGTGATGCATGATAAGATCAGGATCCAATCCTGGCATGTCAGAATATGTCTAGGCAAAATTTATTTTCTTTTCCTTGAAAAAAGCAATGAACTGTTCCTTCTCTTCAGGTGACAGTGACTGCGCCGGATGTATCACATGAGGATGTTCTTCTATGCCCAAGTTAATTGGCTGCGTTGGCTCTATTAACAATGACGATCTCTCCTAAAAGTGATTGGGAAGGACATCAAATATCTCATCCATGGGCACCTCAGAGAGGTTTTCACCCTTGTATACGTCTTTTGTTTTTACTTTTTTGGGATCCGACATTGCCACAATGTGGTTTTCACCATCGAACCTCTTGCATTTTTTCCTTTTAATTGTGTGACTGAGATATTTGATGTCAGCCTCAGTCATGTTGATACTCTGCTCTTTGGTGGAAGACGTTACAGGTTCGATAGCATTTAGGTAACAGGCGAGAGCATAGTCATTCTAGAACATGGGGACTTCATTAGATGCATTGGTGTTCCAGTCTATAAGATCGAGATGTGTGAGTGAGAGAGTATTGGCTGGTTCAATTGCGTTCACAGTATAGTCATTAAGTGCATGGACCAACAATTCGAGAACTACGGTGACCTCATCCATAGGTGTATTCAAACGCCTCAGAATACTAACGTCAAGAATTGATGACTCTAGGACACTAGTTGGATTAGACCCCCATGACCTAACCCTAGACGTTTCACCCACTTTGATTCAATCTTCATAGACATGCACTTGGTCAATGTCTTTATCAGTAGTCACTTTTGAAAGATTGTCAAACTCATATTCATGAGAATCAGTGCTATATGGTGAAAGACTATAGACATACTCTCCTTCAACCTCTGAATTCTTACACAAATACTCAATACGACATGACTGACTAGATTTTCCCTTTTCTCAATGATATTTGAGTTGCTTAGTATTGTCTTCAGAAGAATCACTAGTATCATTCACAGTGCTAACACATAGCACAAAGTCATTTGGCTCAACAAAGAATTTAGCGAGATCATAAGGAATAGGATGAGGGTAGGAATCGTCATCATCAGATTCTTGCTCTTGAGTATCTGACTCAGCTTGTGACTCATTTTCAGATGAACTCTCAGGTTTGGGGATGAATTGATTTGATCCCAGATTGAAAGGGACCTTCTTAAACCCTAGGCCAATTGTATCACTGTTGCTTCAAGCTTTTGCTTTGATAGGATCAATTAGGCTATTGTTATTGCACCCAATAGGGCCAGTTCCCTTGTAACCAAAACACTTCATAAGCTTAAGACCAGGTCCATATTTCTTAGGAGTGATTTCTCGAGCTTGTTATGTTAGGTCCATTGGAGCCTCTTCTTTGTAAAGCCATGTAGCAATGACTCTATTTTCACTTTCATCTTCTAAGGGAACTGTAGCCTTGACAAAAGAGCCATTAAACTTGGTCTGAGGTGTCAGCACAAACAACTTCTTTGCCTCTGAGGGTCTCCAAAAATGTTGAAGGGACTCTGGGAGAGACGTTAATGATAGCACTGGTTCAATGTGGTACTCTCCCATACTAGTTTCTTTCAATTTGAATGACTGCTCAATTTGTTTCAGCTTATTGTCGTGACAATCGATAGACTCACGGTTAGCAAGGACGAAAGTTTCAGCAGCTTTGAGCATATTGCAGGTGTAGCTAGTAGTGGCAAGAATAGTGACTTCGAAACCATGAAATGAGAATTTGATGCATTGGTGGTATGTGGATGGCACAACGCGCATCTCATGTATCCATGGCCGTCCCAACAGAATGTTGTAGGCTAAGGGAATGTCAAGCACCTGACAGGTGACATCCCTTTCGACAGTTTCGAGGCGAATTGGTAAAACCACAAGACCTAGTGACTTTCGTTCCACTTCATCATATGCTTTAATAGTGATCTTTCGTCGAGGATCAACAGAGTCCTCAGAATAATCCAATTGTCTAAGTAGAGCAAAAGAGACAATATTTAGGCCAATGCCATTGTCAATGAGTACTCGACGAACACGTGTCTGGTGGATCATAACCTCAATGTGTAGAGGCTGATTGTGTGGGTGATTCAGCAAGTTATCATCCTCCTCGGAGAAGGTCATAAGATAAGGTGAGGCCAGGTGACCTACCATGGATTGAAATTGCTCAAGATCAAGATCTTGAGGAACGTTTGCCTCAGTGAGGGCTTTGTCCAAAATTTGCCTGTGAGCAGGCGAGATTTTAAGCAGCTTAAAGATGAAAATTTGAGCATTAGTTCGTTTCAACTGATCGAGAACACTATAATTGGTTGTAGTCAAGTTCGTTGTGTGTTTGGCACCTTTACCGGATGGACCAACAAGGGCTTTGTCTTTGTGTTGTTCAAGTTTTGAAATAGGAGGTGCAGGGCCTTTGAGTACCAACTTCGCATGAGAGCGAGTAACAACGTTAGCACAGTGTTGCGAAGATGCATTATCCATCTTATTGGAAGTAGGGCCTCTCAAGACAAATGGTGTCTTGGGTTTGTCGTTATCTTGCTTGCCCTTTATGGTAATAACGTCGTAGTATTCAGAATCTATAGGTTCAACCATGTGAATGACATTGTCATCATTGGAATATGTATAGTTGACCTTATTGTAGGGTTTTGGTTTCGAAGTCTCTCCTTTTTCATAAGCTGGGAAAGGCTCTTTGAACTCCTTGTGGTTTGAGTTTTTGTTATGTCCATCTACCACAAGATCACCAGCATCAAGCATGTCCTGGACTTTATGACGCAAGTTTATACAGTTGCTGGTTTTGTGTAACTTGTTTTGGTGATACTCACAAAATGAGGTCTCATTCCACCATGGTGGACGGGGTTGTGGATCATAGGGACGAGGGTTATCCATTGGTGAGATAAGCTTGTGTTGTAGCAATGTTTTGTAAACCACATCCAAAGGTTCCCCCAAAGGCATATACTCTCGCTTGGGTTGTGTTGTCCATGAGTTTCTCGGTTTGTTCCTAGATGCCTTATTGTCAAGGGGATGCTTCTCAACATTTTTGGTCGCTTTGAGGCAGTCTGTGAGATTAAATGCCATTTTAGCAGGTTTGGGTGTGACATTGTCAACAACCCCATCATGTACAATTTCTCGGTTCTTGTTGACATGTTTGGTTTTATCCCTGTTGGAAGTGGAACCTTGTTTTGTGTCTCTCTAAAGAGTGAGCTCACCTTTCTTGACCATAAATTCTTCGATACGGATAGCCTTTGTAATCATGTCTTCAAAGGTACGTGGACCTTTTAGTTGGACTCTATACCCAAAATCAGGTAAGTGGTTATCAGTGAAAATGTCAAGCTTCTCCGTTTCTGGGATTTTACGGGAATACTTAGTGTATAGTTGTCTCCACCGTTGGAGCAAAGTGAGAAAAGGCTCACCAATCTTCTATTTAAGGTTGCATAGATCTCAAATATTGACAGGGTGTTGAATATTATGAGAATATTGCTGAACAAATGAATTGGCAATTTCGTCAAATGTCTTGATACCAGGAGGTAAATGTGAGAACCACTCCAAAGCCTGACCGCCCAGGCTTCTAGGGAATAAACGCATGAGGTATGTTTGATTGTGTATAAACTCCATAGACAAAGCACCAAATTCCCGCAAGTGATCTTGGGGATCAGTAGTACCAAAGTACTTGTCATATTTGGGTAGTTCTACGCCTTGTGGGAAAGACGACATGTTTATGCTTTTGTCAAAAGGAAATGAACAAAGAGCGTCCAATGTGTATGTCTTTGTAGGTTTCTCCTCCTCATGCATCATTTGAGCCAACTGGTCTTGCATAATTTTCAATTGTTTTTGGAGTTTGGAGGTCTCAGTTTCTTCTTTAGTTTTGACAATGGTTTCTACATTGAAATGAGAAGGTAACTTTGCTCCCTCTTGGGCAAGTTTGAGAAAGTATTTTTCTTTCTCTTCATTGATTAGGATTCCCATGACCTTCTGAAAGTTTTTGTCTCTTCGACATTTTTCTATGTGTTCAAGGAGAATTTACACCTCTTCCTATTCCTCATCAGTGTCATATTCTTTCTCTTTCTCTTTGTCATCCCTAGGTGGTTCTTGATATCAACTATGACTACCATGTTCAGGTTCACGATTAGTCATTATAGGAACGTGTTCAGTTTCTGTATGTTGTGTTTCAAAAGGGTCTATGGAGAAAGGATCATACATGGTATTTGGGAATGCAGGACCTCTACCTGTCTCAATATTCTCTTGGTAAAAAGGATTCCTAATTTGTTGCAAATTGGAAAATGTTCGTTGAACTCGAGATGACCTGGCAGGTGAGGAAGACCGTGAAGATGCCTCACTAGCCAAACTGGATACAAATTGCGTAACGAAAGGTAAGCGACCTCTGTCGCGATTACGACCCCTAGTACAACCACGTCTAAGGTTATCGGGATAAAACATGTTGCCGCTTCTGGTTGTGACAGTCATAGGCAAGGATAAGAAGCTAGAACCTTGACAAGGACTACACTAAGACTGAGTCTCAAAAAGGACAAGATAATAGTAAGAATGTTGTTCGCTAAGGCACAAATGGTCTAATTTAAAAGCTAGAACAGCCAAAGATTATAACCAATGCGACACAAAGTATGACAAGTATTAAGACAAAGACCAAACAAATTACTTATGAGACGAGACTAGTCAAGGTGTAAGACACAAGTCTTCAGCTAAGCGAAGTGTCACTGTTTCAAGACTGTTTGCAAATAGAGAAATAGTAAACCAATGTAGGAAACAAACTTGGTACAGAGCGCAGATAGCTCTAACAAACTAACTTGACAGTTCAGACTCAAGATCTCACATGAAGATCCTCTGAAAGGTGCATGAGAAAGTACACAGGGCCATGCAAAGACTCAGGATAGCATAAAGATTTCACATGAGGATGTGCTGTAGGCCATGCAAAGTAGTGCCACTAATACATTAGGGGTCAATTTGTGACAGCAAGAAAAGGTAATGTGGTTTTGGCTTTTTTTTTTTCAATTTTAGCCTAATGCCGTCGCAATTGCGACACCAACGAGATACAAGAGAAAAAAAAAGCCAAAAACCCTTATTTGAATGAAATTGCGCGACACAGGGTTCTTCTGAAAGGAAAGGCGCACGCGCGGGAGATCACTTCAGCAAGGTGTAAGACGAACTCAAGGCATTCAGAGGGTCTGGCAGAGACGCGCATCGGCAAGGTGTAAGACAAATAAACCCATTATTTTTTAGAGACGCTCATCGGCAGAGACGTTCTCCATGTTTTTCAGTGTTTCCATGTCTTAGTCGCTTAACATCATATTTCTTTTGCCTACTCTTTTGCTATTATTTTTGTGTTCAATGTCTGGCTTTCCAAAAGGTTTCAGGGCCCCTTGAAAACATATTTTACCCATAAAATCAAAAACTTTCATTTCCTCGTCCTCTTTATTATGGAAATTGCTAGCCTCAAAGAATGGAGAGGGAATCTCCTTCAATAGGAAGGCCTTTCATTCTTTAGCCTCACATTTCTGTGAACCTATATTAAGAGGCTTCCACAATCATTTTAGTGTGGATCACTTGGCAAAAGGTTACCACAACTCATTCAAAGCGACCTCCTATGGTGTTCATTATTCTTGCCCACCCTGAATTACTTTTGGACACTCCATTAATATTGAGCTTGTAAAAGCCTAAGGGAGGTGGATCCTAGTTTGTATATTTGCAAAAGGACAAATAATGCTATGGGCAGTAGAAAGGGATGTCATGGTGTTGGCCCTTGGAGAAATGGGATCTAATTATTTTGAGTAATTAGTAGTTACTTTACAGATTTACAGATTCCCAACATCATTGTCTCAGTAAAAGGGAGAAAGAAAATGTCTTTTCCAAAAAATATATGTAAGAAACTTGCAGTTTGAATAAAATTGTTAATTTTTATTTTTATACTCAAAAACCAAAACGTGTCTCATAGCCTTTAAAGCAATATGGAAAATCCATAAACAAGATAACATGGCATTATTAAGATATTATTCAAACTGTACAATGTTACAAACACCTCAACCCAGCACTGACTTGAATAGACAAATTTTGTCACTATTTTTAATATGACAAACTATTGCTCTCTTCCCTCAGTCATGAATATTGTTGATTTTGACACTTCGCACTTCAATATTTCAGTGTGTCATCACCATTCATTATTGCTTTCACGTGCTACTAATTTCAGGCTGTAGAAAAGTGCCATCACATCTCAATATATTGCCATGAACTTTGGTGTGCAAGTTAAAAATTAGACCTGTACAAGAAGCCCTCTAATTGCCGACATTTAAGATGCAATCATACAATAATATCCACTGCACAACTTTGTTTAAAACATGAATCTGCATGTCGGTTAAAGTATATATTCTGCAGAATTGATATCTAATGAGATATATCAGACCTACGAGATTATACCAATAACGAATTCTAAAAATAATAATTGAGAAATTTTCATTCCAAGAGGACCTACATTATGTAAAAAGCTACATGACATCAGGCATACAACAGATTTAAACATCAAATACTTACAGAATGGCATACAACAAATTTAAACATCAAATACTTACAGAATGGCCTCAACCAAGAGACAATCTTCCAACTCAGACCCTAAATGAAATTTTCATTTCAATGTGGGACTGTATGGACTGGGACATGGAGCTACAGCAAGATCGGGTAATCGATCAATAATTTCATTAACTGCTTCTAGGCACGTGTTAAGCATTTTTTTCTCTATTTGTACCAACCGTGTTGCCACCTGCCTTTTGGGGTCCGTACTTGGGTCTGCAAGCTGATGCAGTGCAAATATGTTGTAAAAAATCACTTTGAAACATATGTTGGTTGAAAAAGTATAAGGATATAGTTATCCCCAACATGAAGGGAACAAATTCTTACCACTCTTTCATCTTCACTAGCAGTTGATGGATAGCCTGCAAGTCGTTCTCTGAAGTAACTAGATAATTGATCTAGAACTGCTCTTTCTGTACATGGACTCACTTGCACTCATATTCTAATTGGTTAAATTGACTTTTCATAATAAAGGCAATATATAACCAGTAAGAATAATGAAACACATAAATTATTAATACAACGAGGTATGAACAAAGAGGTGGGTGATAACAAAGAGCTCATCAATTTTCACTGTGTTATCTTCTGGCTACAAGTCTACACCATTCTTCACTGTTTTTTATTTATACCTAATACAATTTTATTTTTCAAAATGTTTATCACTGCCACAGTTTTTGACAGTTGGCTTCTTTGTATTAATGCCTATAAGGAGCCATTGGATATTGGAAGATAAAGGTTATAAATCTCAGGTAGTTTGTCTGCGAGATTTCTTTTGGATTTCGTTGTGTTACATGAAATGCTGAAGTAAGATGCACTGATTTCAACCCATTTTGATTGATTTGTACAGATTCTTATAACCAGTTCCATATATTTAATTACATTTAGACACTATCTTTTAATGCTTTATTTCAGTGTGCTACATATTCTATTTCATATTTGTGATATATGATGAAAGTATTATAACATATGGAGGAACAGTCCATGAGTGGCGTGGCCAGTTGAAATGGTTTTAGTTTCAATTTTACACCATTTGATACAAATAATCAGTTTACCAATCGACCCCTAGGTTCATTCCATTTGCAGTAAAATCTTCATTACATAGAAAATGTTCACAAAATCTATGTCAATGCTCACACATCTTCTTGGACTTACGCAAATCTATGTCAATCCTCACACATTTTCTTGGACTTACGCAAGAACTATGCTGCCCTGCAGCTCTTGTTAAATATGTTATCAACTTGACTTTTCTATTAAAGGCTCTAATGCTGAATTGAAAGCCAGGTAAAGAAAAAGATATTATACACTATTTTGTTGGTACCCTGTGCAGCACAACAAACTTGTTCTTACTATAAGAAAATTTTCTTTTCTTTTGTTTCATTGCAGATCTTCTGCTTGCACAGAGGTCTCTCCCCATCATTGGACACACTTGATAACATTCGAACTTTGGATCGCATACAGGAAGTGCGTCTATACACATAAGTATAAACTTCTTCTTTTCCCGCAACACATATAACAACAATTTTAAGTGCTTGCAAGGTATATACTTATGAATAAATATTAAATCTTGATTTAAATGTATGAAAACAATTTCCATTCCTTTTAAGCTTCATTCATCTCGAGGTGCAATTCACAAACTCAAGAATAGTGGGTTTTTTTCTTCAGGATACCTTTAGGGGAAGAGTATGTGAATGCCCCCTCGTGTCTGGAGTCTAGTTTAGAGGAGATGGCTATTTACACTGCTAAGGTTTGTTGAATCTAATTCTGAATAACATTGCTTGCTATTGTTGAATCTAATCTAATGTATATTTTAACTAGACTTGTAGCTTATATGTTTTGAAATTTTTGTTAAGCCTTGTAGTTTGTATAATTTGATTGCTGGAGAGCTTCTACAGCTAAGCAAGAAGGCCGTTGCACAAGTTATAGCTGCGCGCTCAGGTATGAAAATTGTTTTTTATTTATTCTAATGTATATTTTAACTAGACTTTTAGCTTATATGTTTTGAAATTGCTTTTAGTGGCTTAATGTTGTAAGGTCTCTTGAAATAAGACATTCAGGCAGTTGGTCAAAGTTTTACAAATAATCTTAGGAATAAAGTCAAAGAAAGTATTTTTAAAATATTAAAGTATTTAGCTAGGTCTAAGAAGATTTGTGTACTTTCGATAGTTTTTCTTAGTTTGTGAAAGTTGTAGATCGAAGTTTTCATGGCCCAATTTTTGCTTCCTGCAAAGAACGATCATGTCAGATAATATAAGTGAAGAACAAAACAGGGAGACAATCGCTAGATTGTGGTCTAACTTGAAAAGAAAAGGTGATGGAAAATGTTATTGTCCTTGCAATATTTGTAAGGGCTTAAACCATAGAAGACTGCTAATCAAAACAGTTAAGAGACATTGTAGGGAGAATGGTCACATTGAAGGGGGGCATGACTATCATCCACTGGTAAGTTGTTCATTATATCATTTTAACAATTTATATACATATGAAATCACTTGATGATGAGTTGATGATCATGGTTTATTTATGTTAATTAATTTTATATAGGTTGATCTTCCCAGGGAAGTACATGATATGAACCACAACAATCCGAAGAATATGGTTTTCGAAGTGGAGGAACATGGAGGTGCAAATATCCAAGGTGAAGATAATGATCCCATGGAAGATGACGATCATGCACCAGAAAACACAATTGAAGAGGATGGTATAAATACATTGATCCATGACACATCTAGTCCAAGCGTATCTGATCATGATGATGATGATAGCCTCGATGTACCTCTACTTCAGAAGGCATACGAGCCCCTATACAAAGACTCCCAAACAACTCTTCTCTCTGCTGTATTGTTGTTGTTGAACTTGAAGGTTATGAATAGTTTATCCAACATAACAATGTCACGTATGTTAAGGTATGTCATATATGTCTTTATAGTTAACAAAGGGTGAATAATGTACCACTAATATTGTTTAGATTAACAACTTATATTTTTTGCTGTAGATTGATAGGCGAGTTTCTGTTACCATCATCAAATATTCTACCTCGCTCATATTGATAATTAACTGTTGTTATGAAAGATATTGGAATGGAGTATGAAGCAATACATGCTTGTCCCAATGATCATATTATATATTATAAAGAACATGAATTTGCAACACAATGCCCTGTATGTCATACGAGTAGATATTGAACAGATCGACTAACAAAAAAGGTGCCTCAAAAGGTTCTTCGTTACATCCCCATTATTCCACGGATGCGACAATTATTTAGGTGTAGTTGCTTGGCTCAATTTATGGATTATCATGCACGCAATAGAAGTCGAGATGACATTATTCGAATCCCTGCGGATGGTTCGACATTTATGCACATAGAGGAAAAGTGGCAACACTTCAAAGAAGAACCTCGTAATCTCAAGCTTTTATTGGCAGCGGATGGTGTCAATCCATTTGGAGAGGTGAGATCTGTTTACTCGGCGTGGCTTGTTTTTGTTATCAACAATAACATTCTTCCATGGATGTCAATAAAGAGGGAGCACATTATGTTGGAAATGATTGTTCCAAGTATCTTATCATTTGATAGTTATTAATTTACATGTACTTACAAATCTTGCAGTAAAACGGTCACAATAATTATGTAATGTTACTATTCATTCAAGTAGGTAAATATCAAGTAAAAGATATGAATGTATATATTGAGCCTCTTATCGATGAGTTGGTGGAGTTATGGAACGGTGTCACTATGTATGACATGTCTAGACCAATAGGACAAAGACAATTTCAATTCCATGCAATACTTGCATGGACAATACATGATGCCCCAGGGCTAACACATTTTTGTGGTATGTTATAGTGAATTCAAGCTGCGCACAATAATTCTAATTATAAAAATCAACATATTTAATAATCCAATTACATCATTATCTTGTAGGTCTTCAAACAAAGGGAAAATTTGCATGTCCAGTTTGTGGTCCAAAGATAAAATCTCGTCATTCAAAAAGTTTAGGAAAGCAGGTGTTTGATGAGTGTAGACACTTCCTCCATAGGAATCATAAGTATCGAAGTACGAAAAAACCTCTTTTCAATGGGAAAGAAGAGACTACATCAAAGCCACAAAACATGACACCTCGCCTATGGAAGTTGGAATATAATAGAATTAATCATCGAGGTAATGCCGTTCCACCTAATGGTTTATGTTTGTAATTTATATATTTCTATTGTGATTTTTGTTGACTGGTTGTGTAATTGATGATCGTGAAGGTTGTCAAGGCAATACTGACAACCTTCCAAAGGGACTAAAAAGCTATCCCAGACAATTTAGTAGGTTGCCCTACTACGAGCACTTACAAATTGTGCATTTGTTTGATACTATGCATATTGGAAAGAATATAACAGAGACATTGTGGAAAATATTGGATGGAAGGCGTGACAAAGAAAAAATTGTCAAAATTTGTAATGACATACATGAATCCAATCATGCATTGAAAAATTTCATTCACTCAAATAGCAACAAAGATCAGATTAATATAAGTGCCCTTCCATGGTTATTAACGGAGCAGCAAAGTGATGCCATAAAAGAAGTCATACGAAAAATTCGATTTCCGACAGGATTTGCTGCGAACATAAACAATCTCATATAAAAAAAAAGTGAATTTGGGCTAGGGCTCAAAACGCATGATTGGCATACTTTCGTCAAGGTAACTTATGTTCTTCTGTATTTACAATATATTCATAAACTACGTGTACTATTCATTATGTTATGTTAGAAAACAATGAAATGATTGGTTTATAATTACTGCAGTATGTGCTTCCTCTATCTCTCCCAGAGCACTTCAACAATAACATCAAACAAGTGATATACGATCTTTGAAAATATATGAGGTAAGCAGTAATATCTGTTCAATTTGTTGTATATATTTATTATATTCGCGATTTTTTTTTCTTGTTATGTAATCTATTGTATATTATTTTGTAAAGTCTCATATCTATATATTTTTTGTGACTTGAATCTCTTAATGTAGGTGGTTGTCATCTAAAGAAATCCATAAAGAAGATATAAACTATTGGAAGAGAAGAATTCCTCATTTACTGTGTGAAATGCAAAAGTGTCTACCTCCAACTTTTTTCAATGCACAGGAACACTACCTCATACACCTAGTTGAGGAGATTGAATTGTGTGGACCTGTACACACTAGGTCAATGTGGATGGTTGAGAGGCATTTGAAATCTTTGAAGGCTTTGGTTCGAAAAAGAGCACATCTTGAGGGTTCTATGGTAGAGGGATATATGGTATACCAGACTATGGTGTACATTACTGAATATCTTCCTAAGTTTGCATCAAATATCCATGTAGATCGCATTTGGGATCTCGAGCCTTTTAAAAAATTAGAAGGGGAGTACTTGATGGGGAAAGGTACATTGAGGAAAGTGAGAGGTAATAAATTATAAGATGTTATTGTAATAAATTATTTCTTAATCTTCAAAATAAATCGGTTGTAAGTTGTTTATTTTTTTTTTGAACAGGTGCTCGAGAGTGGGATGCACTACATTTGTATATTGCAAACAATCTTGATTGGATGACGGTATGGATTGAACGATGTCAACATTCTGGTTGCACATTAACATGGGAAGGTGTATCTTCATTGGTTAAAGAAGCTCATCGTAATGGAGATTCCAATGTTACGCAAAGGGAAATAGATTTAGCACGTGGTTCAAGAGATTTTCAGGTACGTACAAATTTATTAATCACCCGTATGTTTATCAACTCACGATACAATAATTTTGATATTTTTCACATATTATTGCAGGTTAAACACCACAAGGCTATGTTCTATAATGGTCAGAAATTTCGCATCAAAGTGTTGGATTACATGAAGAAAACTTGTGATTCAGGAATAACTACAGTCTTTCAAGTGACTAATATTTCATCTAGAAATGACTTACATCCTCAAGAGTCTGAAAATCGATACTATGGCATTTTGGATGAGATACTTGAGTTTGACTTTAGTTCCTTCAAATTAGTACTCTTCGTTGTCAAATGGTACAGGCTACGACTTAATCCAGATGATCCTGATAGAACTGTTATTGAACATGATAATGGATTTACAATGGTTAATACAAGGTTGTTTGAGCCAGTTGGGGATGAGCCTTATATTCTTCCAAGCTAATGTGAGCAGGTATTTTACTCAGAGGTTCCACATAAACCGGGTTGGTCATTTGTTGTTAGACATGAACCGAGAGGAAGGCCAATAAAGTATAATGCGATGGAAGAAGAAGATACTGAAGAAGTAGAAGATGATGTAGATGGTGATCACAATCGACAGTTATTGGATGATGTTCCTGAAAAAAAATTTCATGAAGAAGAAGAAGAAGATGATGACGATGATGCTGCTACTGATGATGATGATGAAGATGATGTTGATGTTGATGATGATGTTGATGATGAAGATGACGATGACGACGACAACGACGACGACGATGATGGCGAGGATGATGATGACGACGACGGTGATGATGATGATGAAGACGACGATGACGACGACGATGATGATGATGATGACGACGACGAGGATGATGATGATGGAATTTAGAGGTATGCCATCAATCCTTAATCTATTTAATATTCATTTCTTGATAGAAATATATTTGTCTTATATATATGGTTACATAGTTTATTCATTATCTATTTAAAATCTACAAGTTTCAACTACAAATAGAATACTGCTAATCTAAATTAACTATTAATCTAAATTAATTAAATAAAACTATTTAAAACACATATTGATGCGTGAATGTATTGAGCCTTATTTTCTTTCAGGTCAAAAGCATTTGTAAGTGTTTAGTTTAGAAAAGGGAATTCATTAAATATCTATAAAAGGGAGTTGTACCTAGAATATCATAGGGAAAACATAATATAAGTGGTTACCCAATTTGTTGGTTAATAATTCTGCCTCTGTAGGTGATGCAGAGACCCTAGGTGGTCTTGCAATCATTCATAACAAGAGGGACTTCCATAGTGTTCTCACAACACCAACCAAACATCTTCATAAGATCCCTCTCCTTGATCCAAGCCAACTCCATAACCTATCAGAGTGCACACCAAATCCTTATGCCACCTTAGGTTCTACATCTTTGGAATAATCCCATGAATGTCCCTCAATCCATCTAATAGATCCATCCAAGCAATCTAATCAACAAACTATCAAATGCTCACAATGCCTTAATAGGCGCCAAACTTGACTTCACCTTAACTAGGTGTTTCCTCCACCTCCACACACATCAAACAACTTCAAATAGCATGTCCCCAAGGTGACTAAGCCCTCAACTCATTAGCTAATACAAAAACCCAGTTTTAGCCCTTCACTAGGCCTACTTCCCTAGTAGGCTTATAATGTGAGCCTGATTTAAGTGTTTTATTGTGTAGCTTTTAATATTTTTAAATTTTATGTGATTCTAATGATGGATGTGATTATGATTATGATGTGATTATGCTCATGATAATTGAATTACATTTGCAGGAAACTGAACCCCTTTCAAGAGCATCCCGCACAGTCTCATGGATCGACAGGTATAAGTCAATACTCCTTATAGACAGTCTATTTAATACACTTATCAATAGTAAGATTGATGTCTTCTAAGATCTCTCCCATTTGCAGGTACCAATGAATAGGTATTTCTTAGAAGTGTCTTCCTCGAGTGAGGGAAATATAGGAATAGAAGAGGAAAGTGGGACATGCAGTTTATCTAGAACAGGGAGATTAACTAGAGGTCAAAGAACTAGAAGGAAATTCAATAAACGCATGAAATTTTTTCTTGCTCAAGGGGGGTCATGTTCTTATGATGATGAGACGAAAGATGACATCGAGGTGCCCTTGAGGTACCAACATCTACAGAAACATTGGGTACCCAAGGAACTTCCTCCAATAAACACTGATTTTTGTGTTAACGAGAGGATATATCGCATAGCACCATCATCACTACATGGTTTGGGCCTATTTTCTATGGACGGCATAAAGGTGTCTTACAACAAAGTTTATGAATTGATGGAGTATGTTGGACCATGTTATGATTAGAAATGTTGGATGCATATTGTTAAATATAAAAAAAGTATGCGTAGGTATGCCCTCTGGGAAAATTATATACAACAGCAAGACAATAATCAAAGTAAAAGTGTGGCTATATACATTGATGGAAGGCCAAAAGCAATAGGGAATATTGCGGGTTTTATAAATAGTACACGACCTGGGTCAACTATAAAGCAACCCAATTGCATATTTGAGGCGCGCGAGGGAAATCGTGTATTCATCTGTGCGATAAAATCAATACGTGCAGGGGAAGACCTTCTTATTGATTACAATTTGAACCGCATAGATACAAACGAGGCTACTATCATGGGGGTGGTACATACTATTAAACCAACTTCTAATCAATGACTCCAACATACCATTTAGTCAATAAATTTTTCGCTAACATTTTTATACTTGATCTTTGACACAGGGGCACAATATGGAGCAACTGCCCAGAGGGGATGCTGGCGATGTTCCCGACTCATCTACACACGAGCAGGTAAAACTCATTGTAATTGTGCAAACTAGATAGAAGCAAAATGTTATTTTTTTAATGTTGTTTTCTTCATTGTTTCGGAGTAATTTTGATAATACTAATACTATTGTTGTCACAGAGAGCCAGTGGTTGGAGGGAGGGAAAGGAACCTGCAGTTCCTGATCAGCAGCCCCCCCCCGAGGAGGACCCTTTTTATATTGATTTAGTAGACACCGATGACCCGATCGGTTTGACTAAAAAGTTCCTAAAGAAAATTGGCAAAGAAATTTTACGTTTGGCAACCATAAAGTCTACTACTCAGGAAATAAGAGAAAGGGGAGCTAAATTGATGCACACCTCTGAAACCTTAAAAGTAATTATTAATGAAATTTTTAATTATAACAAGAGTTCAATAATGGTTTTTATGTTATGCTCTTTTATGGCATTAATTAAAATATGGATGCGTTGTCTTTACAGAGTTTTTTGCATGATTTCGAGCCCCGTTCCCATGATGAGGGTGCTGCAGGTGGTTCAGGTAGATCGCATGTTCCATTCCCCACTTCTGTTTTCCACTGAATATATATAGGAATGATCATAATCATTGACAATACATGCTCGAACAATCCTTTTTTTAATGCTCTAACAATCTTGTCCATGCTAGTCCACGCATTCTATATTTATGCATGCTCTAACAATTTTATTCTTTAGCTTCACATCAATTGAATCCTATGATGACGCCGCCTCCATCTAGGACAACCACAAATCTCTTTTCGACTGCTGAGTCAGCAACACGCAGCTTACATGCATCGACTGTTGCACCATCGGCTGGTACACAATTCCCTCTTTTTCTCTCTTATGACAGCAACAAACAATTTGTTTTTTACAACTTTTTAACATCAATTATCATTTGTTCTTTTATACTTCGTGACAAAGACTTATGAAATTTTTTGCAATAGGAGCTGCAACATCATTTCCTGGATGTTCCTATGTTCCTAGTACGAGAATGGTGAAGGATGTCACATTGATCATCAGTGATGATGAAGGCATTCCATTAAAAGTAGCCAAAGTTCCAGGTACTTTAAAGTTATTATTATTCTATAGTGATATAATAGTAATTTAGTTTTTGATCACTCTTCATCGACTAATGATCCCATCATTGTTTTGTAGGGAATGATCTTTTTTGGAGAAAATTTGGTGATGAGTGTTTGCAAATATTCGGGCCCACCATGCGTACCTGGTGGAACATCATATCCTAACTAAAACCCCAAACCACTATTTTGATTTCATATCATTGCTATAATAGTTTTCCTTTTCATCCATTTCTTGAACTATATATATATATATTAAAGGTAGCTTCACTTCATTTATGAGTCTAACATGTTTTTTTTTACTTAAAAGGTGGAATAACCAACGCAAACCGTTGAAGGATGATCTTATAGAGAGCACGACCCAACTCTTTGGACCTCGTGCATTCGAGAGAAACAAGCTCCTTGAAAAAGCTGGTTATGTTTGAAGTATATTAGGGACCAGTACAGAAAAAATTTACGGGATAACCCTAGGTACGAGCGTCCGCCCTATGTTCCTGAGGCTGAGTGGCAGGCTCTGATTTTGGATGGAAAGTATAAAGCTGACAAGAAAAATAATATTACACCAGTGGAGAGTACATCAAGGTATGTGATATTGTCGAGAATCTAATTATGTACTAATTAACCTCTATATTTATACTATCTAACATATTTCAAACTTTTCATAGATTGCCTGACACATCAAAGGCAACAAAGGCAAGACTAGAAAAGCACGGGAGACACAAGCTCGGCTCTGGTGGTTTTTCGAAACTTCAAGCAAGAGTTGTAAGTATTAGTAAATGAAAAATTGTATCAAATTTTTTATATAATGTGATGGGAAATGCTAGGACTCCCTTATTTAGCTCATCAATTATAAATAGGTCAATAGAATATAATAACAATAGTGGATTTTCATATTCAATATAAACAATTCAATAATTGAAGTCAGACTCTGCAATTTAGATTAGTGAAGATTCCTTCATTTACTAATATGACATAATTTACAGCTGCAAGAGCAACAAAGCGACCAAATATAATCAGTGGCTCCAATCACTAATATTTTACTTTTCTCTTTGTTCACAAAATCCTCATATGAAGAAATCTCACAAATGGAGGCCATGGTTGAGACTGAATTTTCCTCCAATAGTTGAGAATAAAGGCAGTGATTGAAAGAATGAGGGAATGCAGTAGCACTTGCAGCCATTTTTATTTCCAAAGAGTTGAACTAACTCTTACCCAACTTAAGAATTTGGAGAAAATATGTTGGTACAAGCAAAGCATACAAACACGCAACATTTATATAGTAGATTACTCCATCAAAACTGCTCGATTTTTCTCCTATTATATTGTAATGGATATAGATGATTTTCTGTTGATATTTTAACTACCCTCCATTGGTTGATGAAACAATGCAAGTAAAATTCACCATACCACGCAAAAATGCAGGGCTCAGAGTTCAAGAGATGCCTCACAGAAGAGGATAAGAGAATTGGCTTCCAATAAGGCTATAGAGCCGTGGCTGAATGGCTACGAGCTGAAATCAGTGTGGAAGGTTCTAATAATGATGCATCTGAGCCACAGGTAAATAAGCTAAATTAAATTTATTTCAAATTGAATACTTTACCAATTAGTCTATTTGATGTTAAGTTCCAATATAAAGTGAGTATATTTGTTTTAAGCAAGCAATGATAACAATGCGTAGGATGTTGGAATGCAGTCTGACAATCCTTCTACACAATCTGTGGATGCCGAAGGTTCACATGATGTGCATCCCAGTGGTGGAGGTATACATTTGCTATTAAATTTTTTATATGTAATTGCAATTGGTGTTTGGATTAAAGTAACATTTTGTATAGCAACTGTAGAGGATTGAGGGGTCGATGTTCATGACCGTGTTGACGTTGAGTCCAGACAAAATGATGTGGTCAGATCAGGTAAAGAGCGCCACAGTTATGTTATTTAAAATAATTAAATACTTGTAACAATTATAATAAATTATTTTTAATTTAACTCTTTTATTTGTTATTGCAAAGGACCCCCCTTTGCAACATCATAGGAATTTGAGATCATCAAGAACAGAGAACAGAACAACTGATGAGGGGGGAATTGATGATGACATTGATGCTCCTCTTAGAGCTTACATAGAAAAAAGAAATAGAAACAAAAAAAAGAAATGATTGTCGTCTACATACCTTAATTGATAATGAATGAATTTTATGTCTCAATGAATTTAATTATGTGCTAATGAATGTTCATGAATTATGTGTTAATGCAGAATATTGATGAATGCTGCATGTTAACGAATCTAATGTGTTACTGAATGTTATCATGTGATATTGATTGAATGTTATCATGTGATATTGATTGAATGTTACATTTTATTAATGGTTGAAAGAATGAATGAATGTTAGATGTTAATGGGGAATGTAGAGTGATGTTAGGGGGAGGGGGGTGGGGCCAAATGAGCTTCCACCTTCACGTGGTTGGCCCTGTTTAGTAGAGAATATTAAACTATTCTCGAAACAAAGTGAAGCTCAATAAGATACTAACAATAGGTAGAAACACGAAGCAATAACAAGCTCCTTCTAGAACATAACTCTTACCAATTATTGCTATCTTCCCCACACTAGGAATCTCCATCATATTCTCATATGCCTACAAAAAAATTCTTTTTATGTCTTCATCAGCATCCTTTCTCTTTACCTCTGCTACAACCTTTTCAACCTTTTTGGTGTTAGGTTCTCCTTGCTCTTCAACACTTGATTGCTGCTCATTTGTTATTTGTCCTTCAAATGGACAACTTGTCTTCATATCATCCTTTTCTAGGTTCTTTTCCTCAACCTCATTCTCATTAGCTGTTTGCTTCAAAGCATCATCCTTTTTGATCAAAACATCTTCCATTGCTTCACCATGTTCCTCTTTTCTTAGGAACCTTTCCCTCTCAAAGATGCCAATGCTCGTTGACACCTTCGAAGTTGTCTTGCGCTCCTCCAATGGTGTTAATACCATCTTCTCTCCATTATTTGTGAAAGTGTAGGTGTTCTTTCTGACATCATGTAGGGATCTCTTCTCAACCTGCCAAGCCCTTCCTAAAATTATATGACAACCACTCAAAGGTACAATGTCACACAGCACAACATCATTATACGATCCAATGGTGAAGGGAACATAAGCTTGCTCCATCACATCAACACAACATCCAACATCCAATCCTTGTGCTTTGCAAGGCCTAACATGTGCTATTCTTGGTAGATTCAATTTGTTAACCATCTCAAATGAAACAAGATTTGTAAATGAACCACTTGAAACAATAACCTTTTAAAATTTCACAGATTGGAACATGAGATTGGATGGCTTGAAGCTGGGAAGCCTTTCTATCCAACAATGTTTGATCCTGTAATTCAGATTTTTAGTCATGACCAACCACTTAGTTGTTTGGGAAGACCTAGGTATGTAATTGCATTGTATTAGATATGGTTTACGTTTTTGTCGAGATTCTATTACTAAAAAAATGTTGTACAGTTTGTAACTTCTAATTGTATGGTGTTTTAACATAATTTTTGTTTTAATTTGATTTAGTTAGATTGAAAAATGTCTACACAGTTACTGCTAGAAGCTCTTTCAATTTTCACCTGATGGAATGTAGAAATCTCATGTCTTGAAATGTTTACTAGAATATGTATATGAATTTTGCTCACTTTCTTTTATTGCAGGTCAATTATTCAACTAATTTTTTAGGATCGACATTTGAACTTCCATTTTTAGAGGTTAGAAAGTTAGGCTTAGAAACTCAAGTTATGCTGAACCATGCCTGGACATCAATGTCTAGTTCAAATAATAGTAAATCTACATAGGAATCTCAATCTAAGAGAAGCTCTAAGGTATTCTTTTGGTCAATAAATAAGTTTTATTCTTGAATTGTGTTCATCGTTGAGGTTGTATTGAGATTTGAAATGATCTATTGTTGAAAGCATTATCCCATTACACGACAGTGGAGCAGTTAGATGGGGGTGTGAAAAGAGATAAATGTGAACAATGCAAAGTAAAAGTGAAGGCTCTAGAACAACTCAAAATTGATAAAGCACCACATGTTCTTGCAATTCATCTCAAGCGCTTCAGTGTAGTTGGATCTGGAGGAAAAATTGACAAAAAAAGTAGACTTTGGTTGTACGTTGGATCTCAAACCATTTGTTAGCAGTTCACATGTAAGTAGCACTTACAATATTATTTGCCAGTGGATCACATTTTCAGTGGAATCTAATAATATAGTTTTTGTAATATCTACTGGTTTTTTAATAAATATTGCACATTTGAATGATATTCTAGTTTCTCTGTCTATTGATCAATCACAGGAGGGCAATTTTAAGAACACTCTTTATGGTGTTCTTGTTCATGATGGCTGAAGCACACATTCTGGTCATTATTTCTGCTTTTTTCGTTCATCCACAGGCATTTGGCATGCTTTAGATGATAATCGGGTATACATTTGCTACAGTTGTGAAGACATGTTTAATTTGCAAAGTGCTTGGAGCTAATTCTTTCAGACTAAGGTATTTGGATGGAACCAAAATACTTGTCTTACAATGGACAGGATTTGAAGCTTTATCAGTTATGATTGTTTTCCAGGTTGGGTTTTGTTGTGTCTTGGCTTAGTCTTTTCCTTTTTGTTTTTTCTCAGCTCAGTTTTTAGTCTAGTCTATTAACTACATTTAGTCAAATAATGCAATTAGGTTTGAAAATATGGCTTGATATACAACTCTTACGATTAAAATAAACCTCAATGAGTGGAGCTAAAACTGCGATGGCAGGCTGGGATCAAGCTATCTCCTTGAGTCTAATGCCTGTGATCGAATTCGGATTGTTAAGAAGTGGCCCCTCTAATTCGAAACTGAGGTCTTCAGAAAAGGTTGATATCAGACTTGCAATCAGATTTAATTTACTGGTTAAGGCCTCATTGTAATCTAAAATCAGAATTTGACAATGGTGTTAGTCTAAAGTCAAAGCCTATTTAATTTTAATTGATTTGGGATATAATCTTCTTGACAATACCAGCTTGAGGATGGATTATCATGATTGATACAGGCACCAGAATAGTCTTAATTTGCAAATGCAGGTCATAATGATGGATCAGACCTTTGCTACTCTCAACAGTCTCAGTAAAATGAAACAACTTTATTCAAATCTACCTCTGAAAGTTCGAAATTTTTGCCCTTGTCTTGCAATTAAAATCAAGAGATCTTCAAAATAGAGCACTGCTACCCTGCCTTCATAGCAAATGTCTGGGTATATGGGGCAATTATCAGTGCAACTTAATCTTAAATGCTTGCAAATTTTCATTAAATGAAGATTGCCTCGAGTTCTGAGGGTGAGAGACATGGCATTTAATTCATTTCCCTTTGAAATTTGAAATTCAAGATTGTGCATCGGGTAGAACCTGATAAAAGATATTAAATTTAATGCCTCGATTCACAAAGGTTAAGGTAAGACAGTGATAGCAAGGGCTGCCATTGACTTTTGGGCCCAGATTTGCATGTATTTAATTCAATTAATCCTCCATACCCCTACTCGAGTTTAATACCCAAGATCCAGTTGTTTGGATTGAACTAGGGCCTAAGCGACTTAAATTTAAATCCTTAAGGCCAGATGCTACATCTTTAGGGCCTAATTTAGCTCATTGATGTTACATTCTAGGCATAAGGGTTCATTTCATTGGTCTTTGAGCACAGATCTGGGCTTAATTCACCCTAAGTTAGCCATAGGGCAGACCCCATTTCAAATTACTAACACATTTTGATGCTCGCAGCCCATACATTTTATCTAGGATAGGGCTTAGCTGATTGAACTCTCTGATTTGATCATAATTTGGGCCTATATTAGGCCACACGTCTTATACATGGGTCTTAATTAAAAGCCTTACATCCACACACCTGAAATAGGGGCAAGTTTCAACTCATTTCAAGTATAACCCCACTGTCTTAGGGCTTGATCCACCTTGAAATTGGGCCCAGATTTGGTATACATTCAATTATTTGTTCTTATAGTAAGGCCTTAGATCCCCCCCATACTTCATATAGGGCTACACTTTGCACAAGATGCAAATTTAAAATCCACTGTTATCAGATTTAGATCTGGCCTTTTGTAGTAAAGGGCAGATCTAAGTTGTAATTACTTTCAGATTGCAAAGTTCAAGGCCATTTGGAGCTTATTAAACTCGAATCTTGGCTTAAGCAGGCTTTTAAGGTCACAACATTTCATTGCCAGGCCCTGATTATTAAGTTTTAGGCATTCTCAAGCCCATTCACCAACCATAGTGCCCAATTTTAAGCCCCATTCTTATGGAATTGTGGCTTGGTGTTATTAGACCCGGCCCCCACGTTTTACCCCCAAGGGCTGTCTATATGCATTAGATGTTGCTCACAAGCCTAAGTTTACATTCTCAGCTGTAGGGCATTATTACTAATACTAAGAGTTTTGAGCCATGTGGGATTGAATTTTGGGCCCATAGGATCAATCTCGAGCCTTATCCGCTTCTCCCTTCACATCTCCATTTTCTATGAATGAACAAGATTCTTAGCTCTATTTGCTAGGAACGAAGAAGACTCTTAGTTCTATTTTCAAGGAATGAAGAGGAATCTCATTTGCTAGGAATGAAGACTAGTCTCATCTCCATTTGCTAGGAATGAATTGGAGTCTCATTTCCATTTGCTAGGAACAAAGAGGAGTCTCAGCTCCATTTACTACTTCAGCGAATTTTACATTTCCTTAGCTCAATTTCTATCTTTACTCCCCCTTTTAGAGTTAGCCAAATTTTCTCAATTTTCATACTCTATCCAAACAAAGCCTTTTGCACCCCAGATTGTTGCCAATCTACTCAACTAGCCATGCTCATCAGAAAAAGAGGAGGGGGGGTCACTATTTGTAATGGGGTGATGTTGTGAAAACTGCTCAACAAGTAGTACATCTAAAACTAGACTAATACATAAACCTAACTAGGTACCTTTCTCTAAGTTTTTCTACATATAGTGATGCACCCCCCTTATCTCAAGAAATCAACCGATAAAGTGCTTCATTATCTATGCATCCAAGAGAGAAAGTACGCCATCCCCTATCTCTTTGAGGAATATGATGATTTATCTCAACGTGTACCTTTTGAGAATAAATATTTAGATGCTTTCTCTCCCACTGTTTGATGTCTTTTTATAGTTTTATTATTGGTATCCCTTTCTACAATCTTTTGATAAGAACACCATATTTAGTTTTGAAAGTGTAATTTTAATCTTATAATTCATTTCGAATTCACAATATCCTTTTCACCAGATGTGACAAAAAACATGCATTCTTTCCAAACGACAACAATCTCTTTTAGTGTTGCAGGTGTAAACAAGATATCCCAACAGGTAGAAAATTTGTCAAATGTCAATTTCATTTCAGAAAGTCTAGAAAAGAACACAAGTTCTGGCCAGTCATGCAGTAAATCTAGATCATCAGCAGATCATGAAGCATCATGATCTGCTGATGATCTAGATTTACTGCATGACTGGCCAGAACTTGTGTTCTTTTCTAGACTTTCTGAAATGAAATTGACATTTGACAAATTTTCTACCTGTTGGGATATCTTGTTTACACCTGCAACACTAAAAGAGATTGCTGTTGTTTGGAAAGAATGTATGTTTTCTGTCACCTGGGGGGCATATGAATTCATATGCCCCATGATGCATCATGCTTGTTGCGGGGCCATTGTGGCGGTGATGGCAGTTGGCATCGCCGCCATCGCAGCCCTGCCATATTGCTAACCACGGACGTCGTAATTGCGACGTCCGCCCACACATTGCGACGAAATGTGCGTCGCATTCTTAGCGACGCCGTCGCAATTCCTGAATATGCGTCGCAATTGCGACACATTTGGAAACATTGCAATGGCCAGTGACGTCGACACTAGCGCTACCGCGCCGCTAGCACCATCGCGTCCTCGTCACAATTTTCCAAGACCGTCGCAAGTGCGACGCCAAAGGAAGAACTGGAAAGGCTCTCGCCTCAGCGAACCTGTGGGAAAATGCCGATGTAACCCCGTGGCAATGCGTGGGGAAGACGTCGGAATTGTGACAGGATCCGCATGCATTGCGACGGGAGCCGTGCCGGTTTAGAATGGTGAGATTGCGACAACTAGGTGTCGAAATTGTGACGTCTAAGGATAGATGTCGCAATTTTTGACTAAAAAACAACGATGTCTATTGCCGTCGCAGTGGCGACACATTGCCGTCACAATGGCGACACTTAGCCGTCACAAATCGATGCCAAATTTATTAGTGTGCAAGGTTAACTTGGATAGCATAAAGATCTTGCATGGAGATGTGCAACTGTTTGCACGAGAACTTGGACAAAGCTGCGTGAAGAAGTAGTAGGACAACAAGTATTCGCGCAAAAGTTTGCAAACTGTGTGCGAAAATGGAAACTAGACTGACAACTGAACTGGATTTTGAAAAGACTTTGAAGATTTCAGATAGTTTTGGACAGATTGTTGATTCGTTTCAGTAACCAGGCAGATAAACAGGCACATAGAACAGCAAGCAGGTGATTTCAAGCACTTCTGAAAACAATGAGCAAGGGAAAAAGTAACCTTGCACATGAACAATCAAGTGACTTAGTTTGTGCTAATTCCTAGGAGAGCTATTTGTGTATGTTTTCAAAGAGTTTTGCAATCATTGCACACATTCCTAGAAAGTGAAAAGTTTGGCCTCTCTAAGGTTTTTAGTAATGTTTTGACTCTGCAACTTTTATGACTCACAGGGGTGACCTCCAATCCCGACACATCGAGGTTTCAACACAGTCTGAGAACTTAATCTTCAAGAGCTACTGGGGAGATCTAACAACCCACAATGAACCACACCCGTGGAGATTTCTTCCACAAGGACATTTATATAGCAGTTGTCACTACCACGTCAAAAATGGCTATTACTGCTCAAGGTTCCGTCAATGCAGTTTGCCTTGTAGAGGGATTGTCTACTACCGTTAACCCTCTCTAAAGGTGACCGACTCACAATAGTGTACCACAAGGGGACTTAGCTTTCAGATTCAAGGTCTTGACACCTTTTCACTTTTAGCCCAATCAAAGCAGACAGATTAATCTGACATGCTAAACTAAGAGTATCTCTTAAAGATCTATGATATCAACTCCCAATGATCTATCAACCTCTCCGAAGAAAGGATGCCTCAATCAACAAGTTGAAGACTCATTTATCTGTGAGATGCTCAAAGTATTCTCCCCACCTACAAAGAATCTGTCTTAGAGAGGAGTTTCACTAGGAACCCCCTCCCTCAAGATCCATGAATAGTGTTCATGGGGGCCTAATTACTGTGTGTGTACAGATGTTAATTCTCGAAAGCAAATCTATCCAAAAAAAATCAAAAAGCACAAGGTGGTACACTTAACGCTTTAACTATTGTGAGGTGAGTCCAAAGATGTGGAACATTTAACCCCTCACACAAGCCAAAACGAGTCCACAACTCAGAAACTAGTGAGTTCTAGAAAGCACAAAAAGGTTGCCTTGTGGAGCATTTAACACTTATTTCCTGTAGACCCCTCCCCTTTAACGTGGTGCTGATCTTGCAACCACAGGGTGGAACGAGGGGCCAATGGATTAGCGAGTCCAATAACCCAAGATAGCTAATTAGATCTATCACTAGTAACTAAGCCTGCTAGATTAAACTAATAGAGATCACAACCTAGTATCAAATTATGCATGTGTTGTAAAATGAGAACATGGAAGGAAATACACACAAGCTTGACACAAAAGATATTCATTTTAGCTCCAAATGAATTTTTATCAGCTGAGGAAGGTTACCTGGTGATCCTCACAACGTGCTTAGTAGATTTTACCTGATTTTTAACAATTCTTGTGTTGTTTTCGAAGCTAGCAAAAGCGAGATGCATTTTTATTTTTATTTTTGCTTTCTTTTGTCATATTTGGATGGCCTTTCTTTCTTCCTTGTTGTTTTCCAAAAAAAAACCTGCAATAAAAATTATTGATTAAAATTCCAAGATTTGCATCATGAGTTAATAATTTTTTTTTTATGAAAACACATAATTTTTTTATTAAAAATAGAATTATGATCCAAAAAAATCTGAAATTTTTATTTTAGTCTACAGAAAGTGTCCCAAATTGGCAATAAAATTTTTAGATCAAAATGTTGAGATTTATCTGATAAATTAATTTTTTATGAAAAACCATAAAAGAATTAATAAAAATATATTTTAAATCTGAACACTTTGAATTTTTTATTACGATATCTGGACATCATTCTAAACTTTCAGTAAAAATTTTAGATTTTAATTCGATGATTTGCTATGTAAATTAATTTTTCAATGAAAAAATCATTAACGAATTACTAAAAATCCAATTTTGATCCAAAATTTTTGCAATTTTTACTGTACACGTCAAAGATTGTTGCAAATCTGCAGGAAAAAAATCAGATCAAAACGTATTATTTTACTAGCTCAAATAATTTGCATATGACAAAATCATTAAAAAATATATAAAATAAAGCTTTAATCAGAAAAGTCTGAAATTTTGCATGTGATTTTTCCCTATTGTTTAGAACTTTCAGTAAAAATTTCAGACCAAAATTCATCAAGTTGGTCTACTTTTTATGATTTTTATGAAAAATCATAAAAAGGATTAAAAAAAGAATTTAGATGAATTTTTTTAATTTAAAACTTTAGAACATGAGAAGGAAGAAAAAGAAGAAGAAGAAGAGAAATAGAAGAAGATTAAGAGGAGAAGAGGAAGAGGTTTCTCAAATGCTCATTTTCTCATCATTGTTGGATGCCTTCTCGAAATGTCTTTAAACCTGCAACAAGTCAAATCTACAAAACAAGATATAAACAAAAAACTAAAATGCAAAACAAAAAGAATGAGGCCAGAAAATTGATTTCTTAGCCCCATGGTGGGCGCCAGAAATGTATGTGTGAATATGCGGCCTCTGCTAACACACACACTTCAACACGGTCTTTATTTGCGGATTCATCCCGGAATGAACATTGGATTGTTCATCCGAAAATCAGCCGGCAAGGTGACCTATTGCCTTCTATCTAAAGGGAATTACTTGTTAGATATCCTCAAATTTGAGGTGTTAAGCAACCAGACCCTCTAAGAATGAAGGATCTAAGAAATGAAATTAATCTATATGATTATGCAGATTAATCTAGAATGAGAAATACATTCTAATCTAAGAACAAGTAAAGGAAACTAGATTAATCATATGCATATTATGCTAAATGAAATTAAGCTAAGGATGCAAATGTATTTAAAATATGAGCAAATGTGAGCAAATGTGAGTATGAATTCTAGCAGCAATTTAATGCAAATTCCAAATTCATCCTCTCTCAAAATGAAGAGATGAGGGTCTCTTAAATAGACTTTCCTGGAATCCATCAACGGTTGAGATCAATTTCAATCAACGGTCAGGATTAAAGGTGAAGTTCAGTCATAAAGGAAGATTCCCAAATTAAAGGGAGTTAACTGATTTAATTTGAATAGAAAAAGGAGTTAATTGATTTAATTTGAGTAGAATAAGGAGTTAACTGATTTAATTTGAGTAGAATAAGGAGTTAACTGATTCAATTTGAGTAGAATAAGGAGTTAACTGATTTAATTCCTTTTTGATCAACAGTGAACTGAGAATTTCCTTTTTTGAACTGAAGAAAGATTTTGGAGAGATATTTAATTTAATAAAATGAGATATGCTCTCACAAATATATTTCCTATTTAATTAAATAATTTCATTTAATTAATTAGAGACACTTTCTTATTTAATTAAATAACTATATTTAATTAATTAGGAAATACTCCTATTTAATTAAATAACTTTGTTTAATTAATTAAAGAATAGCCTTCCATTTAATTAAATAATTTTCTTTAATTAATTAGAAATACCTTTCCCATTTAATTAAATAATTACATTTAATTAATCAAGATAGGTGTATTTATTAAATTAAATAAATTTAATCCCATAGTACATTAGCCTTAGGAGATAATTTAATTTAATAAAGTATAAATATTTTTAAATTAAATTATAATTAAATCAAGTAGGTTTAATGCGACTAATATGAGTATGTACTATAGGAATTAAATAAGAAATGTGATGAATGCAGATTAGGGTCTTCTGCATCTGACAATTAAGTCAAGTAGCGAGTTAGATCAAGAATGTGTCTAATGAAATAGAACTTTAGCAATGATCAAAATAGACCAGAATTGGTATCATGGCAATGAGCCAATTTTGGGGTATTACACTTATTACATCTTGACACAATAGAAAATTTGATCCAGCTGCATACATATTTCATAATCCAAATAATAAAACAATAAAACTCACTCAACTCGTGCTAAGTTACTTACCTTAAAATCTTGCACACAAATAATGTAGAGTTAATGGGCTATATATATATATATATAATGTATGTAGGGGAAATAAAATGCCCATTAACAATGACATTAACTCAACCCTTTTTTCCTAGTCTATACATATACATACATACATACATACATATACATATATATGTACATATACACAAACACACACACAAACATATATATATCCTTTGCATGGTTTAGAGGTAATGCCATTGTGGCAGAGGCTTCTACAAGGGAATGAGCTTCCTGATTATGGCATTTACACAAAACAAATGGGGATTGATTAATGTCATGTTTTCTTTTCTTTTTTGTTTATTTTACATAGTTCTCCATATGGCCTATAGTAATATATGTATTGCATCTACATTTGCTTTGCCATTGCAGCAACAACAATAGATACTTGGGATCCTCATAGGGAGAGTGTGCCAATACATGGATGGTTACATCCTTGGCTTCCATTGTTGGGCCAACGTATGGAGCCTTTATATCAAACCATTTCAGGAATGCGCTTCATGCCTAGCATTCAAGTGGTGCATATGCATATGCAATTTTATCACCTTGGAAAACTATATTTGATCCTGCTAGTTGAGAACAATTGATTGTTCATTTTAATGTGCCCAATTTGATGATAGTTCTATAGAAATTTGTAATCAACCCAACTAATCAGAAAGTAGACCCATTTAAGTAGGTTATGGCTTGTATAAATACATACATACATACATATACATAAATAATAGTAATATATGTATTGCTCTGCATTTGCTTTGCCATTGCTTATAAGAGTGTTTCAAGGTTGCGAACCACTTCAACACCATTTGCATGGTTTAGAGGTAATGTCATTGTGGTAGAGGCTTCTGCAAGAGAATGAGCCTCGTGATTATGACATTTACATAGAAGTAGAACTTGCTTCTTCAACTCCTTACACTCAACTCTTCACCGAAGTTATTCTTCCAATAGTGAGAATATCTGCTACAAATTCCTAGGAGCTAAGAGACCCTGAACCTATGCTACATTTTCTAGAGACATGGAAGGAGTTTTCATAACATTCTAGATCATATAGTGATGCCAAATTAACAACAATAGTAGATACTTTGGATTGTCGCAGGGAGAGTGTGCCAATACGTGCGTGGTTACATCCTTGGCTTCCATTGTTGGGCCAACATATGGAGTCTTTATATCAAACCATTCATTATAAGTTGGAGAATGTGCTTCATGCCCGGCATTCAAGTGATGCATCTGCATATGCAATTTTATTACCTTGGAAAATTGTATTTGATCCTACTAGCTAGGAACAACTGATTGTTCATTTTATTGTACCTAATCTGATGACGATTCTACATGAATTTGTAATCAACCCAGCTAATCAGAAAGTAGACGCATTTAACTAGGTTATGGCTTGTATATATACATACATACATACATACATACATATACATAAATAATGGTAATATATGTATTGCATCTGCATTTGATTTTCTATTTCTTATAAGAGTGCTTCAAGGTTGGGAACCACTTCAACATCCTTTGCATGGTTTAGAGGTAATGTCATTGTGGCAGAGGCTTCTACAAGGGAACGAACCTTATGATTATGACATTTACATAGAAGCAAAACTTGCTTCTTCAACTCCCTTCACTCAACTCTTCACTGAAGTTATTTTTCCAATAGTGAGAATAGATGCTACAAATCCCTAGGAGCCAAGGGACCCTCAACCTATGCTACATTTTCTAGAGATGTGGGAGGAGTTTTCATAACATTTTGGATCATATAGTGATGCTAAAATTAACAACAACAATAGATACTTGGCATCCTCACAGGGGGAGCATGCCAATACATGCATGGTTACATCCTTGGCTTCCATTTTTGGGCCAGCGTATGGAGCCTTTATATCAAACCATTTGTTATAAATTGGGGAATGTGCTTCATGCCCAACATTCAAGTGATGTATATGCATATGTAATTTTATCACCTTGGAAAACTATATTTGATCCTGCTAGCTGGGAACAACTGATTGTTTGTTTTATTGTACCTAATCTGATGACAGTTCTACAGGACTTTGTAATCAACCCAACTAATCATCAACTAGACCCATTTAACTCGGTTATGGCTTGTATACATACATACATACATACATACATACATACTATTACATAAATAATAGTAATACATGTATTGCATCTGCATTTGCTTTGCCATTGCTTATACAAGTGTTTCGAGGTTGGGAACTGCTTCAACATCCTTTGCATGGTTTAGAGGTAATGTCATTGTGGAAGAGGCTTTTTCAAGGGAATGAGCCTTGTGAGTTAACATATAATGTCTTAAAATAGTTAAGTGCTACCTAACTATGTCCAAGGCGTCTACACACTGGAGGCATACTCCACCTGCCAGGTTGCCTACATACCCCTATCCATGGGATCAAGACCCTTGAACTACTCACACTAGCAAATATGTAGTTCTAGTTTCTAATTGTTTTGATGTAGCTATATTCCTATAACCATTGGTGAGCTTTACTCACCTAATACAACTCTTCTCCATCATACACTAACTCGGCCGAATCAAGTGGTTCTCTATAATGACAATAATGTAATACCCTGGTGTAACCTTTGTGTTGTAGTTTACAGTTAATGTAAGGTTAACCTATATACATCCTAACTCACTCCTTATACAGTTATGTTTAAACGCTTGTGAAAATAATCAATGGTCTAAATAGACCAGTCAAGTTAATGTTGAAACTCAAAGTTTAGCCTTCTATTTTCAAAAGCTAGGTAGACTAGGTTGCATCTACTGAAATGTCTTATGATAGACCACAAGTATGGATTCTTCATTCTATAAGGGGACCCTTTATTCAAATGTAAAATTGGTTAAGTGTATAAATTCAGTGAAGAGTTGAGTGTAAGGAGTTACTACCCTAAACCTATGCTACAAATTCCTGGGAGCCAAGGGACCCTAAACCTATGCTACATTTTTTGGAGACATGGGAGAAGTTACTACCACCTTTAGTAGTTCATAACATTCTGGATCATATAGTGATGCCCAAATTAACAAGAGCAGTAGATAATTGGGATTCTCCAAGCGAAATCATACCAATACATGCATGATTATATCCTTGGCTTCCATTTTTGGGACACACACATGAGGATCTTTAGGTTTATGGCTTTGGAACTCCTGGTACCTATCTAGATTCTATAAAATAACAAGTGCTTGCATAATTTGGAGATAGATGGGTGATTGCCTCATTGGAGCATCTAGTTGAGATGCATTGTGATCGAATTGGAGGAAATCATTGATAAACCAAACATATAATGAAGAGGAAACTTGAAAATTTGAATGCTGAAATGCTGAAATGAGAGCTATCAAGGATCAAACACCTATGCCAAAGTTACAATGCAATGTGAAGTTGATTTTAGATATGAACAAAAAGGAAAAGAAAATATGACTTAAATCATTCCCCATTTTTTTTTATTGTGGAGAGCTACACACGAAAGAGGTTGGAGAGCTCTAAACGTTGGTGGAGGGCTCTAAGCTCAAAATGTTGGTGGAGATTTCATTGCCGTTCCCTTGTGATCACTACATTTTGTTGTCATGCCCATATGTTCTCTGCACTTTGTTGTCGTGCCCTTGCTGGAGAACAATGAATATCTATGATTTCATTATTGTGACCTTCATGAGATTGTTGCATTTCATTGTCATGCCCTTATGATTTTTGCATTTCATTGTTGTGCCCTTGTGATCTCTGTGCCCCTTGCACTACAACATTTGGGGTCAAATTGCGATGACAATGTAATTTGTGGTGATTTTCATGTTTGTTTTTTGCAATTTATGGTGTAGTTTGGGCCCAAATGCAGTAGTGCTTACTCTGCGATTTTCTTTAAGCGGAGAAGAGGTGCCTATGTAAATGTTCTTTTCTTTTCCTTCTAAACATGTATCTCTTTATATTCGCCCTAGCAGGTGATTAGAGAAGCTTCTCTTTATGTATACGTATATATACTTACATACACACATATATGTGTGTCTATGTATGTATGTATGTATGTATAGACATATATATACATACACATATGTATATATATGTATATATATACATACATACATACATATACAAAGATCATAAGGGTATGACAATGAAATATATATATATATATATATATATATGTATATATGTATATATATATATATGTATGTATGTATATATGCATGCATACATACATCTACATATGCAATCTTATCACCTTGCAAAACTATACTTGATCTTTGCTCAATCACCAAGAGATAATTAAGTGGAGAGGCTTTCTATAGTGGAAGCATTCATCGATGTAAACTTTTTAGCATTTAAAAAAATTGAAGGTCATTTCAGTGTCATCTATATTAAAATGACAGATAAATCATATTAATAATATTGAACATTAACATAATTCAATTTAATTAATTTTGTAATTGAAACAAGAACTAGCCATTTTTATCATTGTTGTCAGCTATCATTGTGTTCCTAATTACAAAACGGTGATCCAAACAATCATATTGAATATTTTGAAATATTTCATAATAAAGCTATTATCAAAAAGAAAGAATCACAGTTGAAATATATTTAATAATAATACACCTGTTACAATACAATTCTTATTTTATAATATTTTTGGAGGAAAAATAGACCAAGGAAGCTTTATTGAATTCACCATTGCTGAGTTTGATATTTGCATGGACAGTTACATGCTAGGTAGTTGGGTGTGAAAGAAATTGAAGCACCTCCACAATGGTAATTGAAGGGACAAATGCATGACGATTCAATAGCTTGCTTGACTTATTTTATTGTATATTTCAAGCAAAATTTCAAAGTGCAAATGCAAGCATGGTAATGAAATCACCTACCATAAATCTTGACCAGGCTTGCTATGTAATTTTTTTCTTAATTTAAATCATCCATGCATATGAAAATTCCTCTAAAAAAGGTAATGATTTCGTTTGCAATATTTAACTTAAGTTGAAGATTGCTTTGATTTTGTGCCAAATATGAGTATTGTAGAGTTTCATTGAAATAGACTATTTGCATAAAGCATGTTAGTTTTTAATCATGCTGCTTTGAGAGACAAAACTTCATTTACATAATGATAGTGAAGGATTTTTAAAGCATAATGCCATTAATTTTGGTTCTGTAGTTTATTCTGTGTATCTAGCTCTATCTCTTTGCCCCTTTTGATTTACTTTTGATTGAAATATGAATGTACTTTTTTTTACCAATTACAATTTCCCAACATTGTGTAAATATCAACATTATTTCACATTTTTTTTCTAGATTTGTAAATCAACATTTTTTTATCAATGCAAAAGTCATATCCTAAGATTACTTTATTTATTTATATATGTGCAATATTTAAAGAAAGTAAACATGAACATATTTCTACATACATAGATTGGTATGAATAGTTCCGATTGAATGCAAGGATAATTGCTTGTATGAATTCAAGACATGAATGATTAATTTAATTTAGCACAAGCACTATGCAAGTGTGTATGTATGCATGTAAAGTAGTTCACATAGTGAACTGATATACTTACATACATGCACATATGCATAAAATCATCATAATTAGTTATCCTTGAATCTGATCAAAGCAATTATATATGAACAAGAGATACAAGTTCAGAAGGGAAAAAAGAAGAACATTTACATAGGTACCTCTTCTCCCCTTTAACAAAATCGCAGAGCAAGGGCACGGAGATCACAAGGGCATGACATAGAAAGAAAATGTAGTAATCACAAAGGAATGACAACAAAATCCTAGGTCTCCATGATCTCTATCAACGTTCAGAGCTCTCTAACCTCATTGGGAGCTCTCGACCCTCTTTCACACATAACTCTCCACAATCAATCAAAACAAATGGGTAATGATTAATGGTGTATTGTAATGCCTACCCCTAATTGACTTTTCATATTGGATTGTTAGATTCTTTTAGGCCAGTTTGATAGTTATGTCTTATGATTAACGGTACTTGGTTACCATATTTGACTAGATGTATTTCATATTCAGTTGATATATGTGTTGAGTTACTTAGTTATTTCATGTGTTCAAGACTATTTCAATGATGATATATGTATGTTCATATAGTGATTTCATTTATCTCATGGTGATAGTTAGATGTGTGATTTATATATAGTTCTATGGTTACTCCATACTTGCATATGTATGGTGTATGTGTATATTTTATTTTATAATTGACATTTTTGATGTGGTTGAGGGAGGGAGTCGTAGTCACCTGCTAGTCGGGATCTACACAATGCACCACTCCCTGCCATTTCATGTTTAGTTTAGATTGTATGTGTATGTACATGCTCAAATTTTGTGCAAATTGCAGGTACAGGGTATCGACTTCCTTAAATTGCCAAGATGAGCGTACCTTATTGTAGTATCTCAATGGTAAAAGAGGGGAGATAATCCTTGAGTCAGAATCTTAAACCCTAAGCCAATCGTCCTAGAAATTAGGACAAGTATATGAGTTGTTTACTCATCTGAATTCATCAAGTGACGTGAATTTGTTATTTTGACCCTAGAGTTCGACTTTGTGTTTTGTCTTTCAGTTGTGGGTCTGTGGTGATTTTTCAATTATTATTAAATTAAATTAAAAGGTAACTTAATGATCTAATTTAATGGAAATTTTATAAAGGAAATTTGATATTTAATTATATTTAATTAATTGAAAAATTAATTAAATAAAATAATTAAATTTAAAAGATTTGATTAAAGTTCTAATTTTGGCAATAATCATATTTATTTAATTTAATAATTTAACTTAGGAGTTTCATTGTTATACTAAACTCTAAATAATATTATTAGTTGAATTAATGAATATATTATTAAAAACGTCTCGTGAATAAATAAAAGAGAGAAAAGAATTGATTTAATAAAATTATTTTAATTAAACTACAAAAGGTTGCACATGAAATTAAAATATAATAGAACAATAAAGGAAAAAAGGGTTTCACGTGATTACACAATCAAAACCTTAAATTAGGAAAAAACTCTTTATTAGGAAATTAGAGTTTATTTCTCCATACGCATGTTTGGAGGAGCCAATTTTCGAGAAGAGGGCTTTCGAAAGAAAAGGAAAAGTCTTGCATAATTTGTATGTTCATTGTTTAACATCAAATCTAGGTAGGATCTCATGAGTTTTGTGTAGTAGTTCATTTGTGAAACTATTTATCTTCTCTGTGTCTAATTGAAATTGTTTTCGAAAGAAAAGAAAAATTCTTGCATGTTTTGTGTGTTTGTTGTTTAGCATTAGATCCAAGTAGGATCTTCTGAGTTTAATGCAGTAGTTCATCTATGAAATTATCCATCTTCTTTGTGTTTGATTGAAATCGTTTTAGATTATATTCGGGTTAAAACCCTTGTTTGTGTCATTATTGTTCTTCGTTTTCAAAAGCATCTATAATGAATGGAGGAATTGAAACCCTTGTTTGTTAATTTGAGGATTTATATATGGATTGTTAAAAATTGAGTTATGGGGTTAGAAAAGAAAACCTAGAATTGTTAATTTATTTTGATTGTCCATCTCGGGTTTCTATATTAGATCTTATTGAGAGGATTTTAAAAAAATACATATATAATATAGTTTCCGAGTAATTTATAATTACTATGATAACTATAAAATATAATATAAATTTGTGAAAATTCTGTTTTTGAGGGGTGGCATTTTTGTGCGTATGTTTCTACAAAACATATTTAAAAAAATAAAATATTATATTTTAGTGGGGACTGGGGTCACCACTTCCTCGTCCCCCTTCCTCCTAGGCTGCAATTGCAACCAAGGTTGTCGTGAGTAGCTTGAGCTACAGTGAGCAGTAGGCCAACGAGATTTTATAAATGCTTTTCTTTAAAAAAAATATTTTGTTAATACTTCTTAAAAGTATTTTAAAATTGATTAAAATTTTTTAAACTAATAAATATTTTTAAATTGTTATATTAATTAATTTAATTAAAAATGTTTTAATTGTTATTAATTAATTAAATTAATATTAGATTTAAGGTTTAATAATATTAATTAATTAATTTTGTTATTATGAAATTAGATTATATGTTAGTTTTAAATGGGGACAGTTTTCTGTTTTAAACGAATAAGATTATTTTTGAATTATTCATTTTAAATCTAGTGTCGATTTAATTAAATAATTATTATTTTGTATAAATGGAAAAATTGTAAACTTTATCAAGTTGGAAAAACTTATAATGAAATGTAAACTTGAACCTTATTGTTAAACCAAAACCATATGTTTTCAAAACCAAACAAAAACTATGAAACTAAACTATCAGTTGTATGATATCTTGTGTGTTGGGTTTGGTGTTGACTTAGTGTATTGACCAGTTTTGAGATGTCTACCAAAGGCCAGGAGTTATTGATTTTGGTGATGTCATGTGATGTCATGATGATGTTTGTATACAATCTTTTATACCCAACCATGGTGATGTGTCATGCGTTTTCTATGTTGAGTTATGATCAATGTTTGTTAGTGCTTTCCAATTCTTGTGTAGAATTGAGGTCAATGGTGTGTCTTTCCTAGTGTAACCTTTGAGGCTTTGATCAATTATCTTTTGATGCTTTCTAGTTTCTTGTATAGGATTGAGCTAACTATTGTGTTTTATCTTTTGGTGCTTTCTAGTTGCTTGTATAGAACTGAGGTGATATTGAAATTTGATCTTTAGGTGCTTTCTAGTTGCTTGCATATGACTGAGGTGATTGTTATGATTGGTTTGTAGGTGCTTTCTAGTTTCTTATATAGGACTAAGGTGAATATTGTGATTGGTTTATAGGTGTTTTCTAGTCATTTGTAAAGGGTTGAGGTGAAAACTATGATTTTATGAGTTGTACTTTTTATGAGCCTAGGGTAGGTCGGAGCCCAGAGTGGCTACCTAGGTAACCCATTGTAAGTTTTTTTAATAAGTGATAACATTTCATCAAATGAGTTTTAAAATAAATTAATAAGAGTCATTATTTTCCTCACCCATGCCTCGAGTGCTAGTATAGGCTAGGATCAGAGTAGAGAGTTTCCTTGGTTGCAACCTTGATTTGTTAGTATGCCTTGTTTGTACAAGAGGATATTAGTGCTGCATAGAGACACTAGGGGGTTGGAGTCCAAAGAGGCTGCTAGGGTAACCTTAGAGTTGGCTCATGCGATGGCACTTGCCCATTTACATAGTAGATTTTCTATGTATCTGTGTTGCCTCTGAGTTTAGATGTCATTTGTATCTTGGTACCTCTAAGATAGATTGCTTAGAGGTTTTCCTTGACCTAGAGATTGGATTTGATTTGTGGTTTGATATTCATATAAACTTGAGTTTATCTCCTTAGCATGATGGGAGGGGGCCATTTAGGTTCCACGAGGTCAGGTGATTGTGCATTTTTCTTATACCATTGAGATCCAACCATTAGATGTCATTTTTGGATGTACCTATGGAGTTGTACCTTTCTTTCTGAACTTGTATTTTTGTTGGATGGTTATACTTTGTTATATTGTATTTGATTTAGAGATCTTATGAGATGACGTAATTTATTTTATAATGTATATACTTTGAGCTTTTCATACGCCGTGACTTGTAGAGTGGATGATTATGTGTTTTATTTGTGCCAAGTGGCATTCAATATAATTGTATATTATTTAAATGGTTTTGTACTTGTAATACTTCTATGAGGTGAATTTTTTGTGTATTGGATTTTGTATTAATTAAACTTAAATGTAATTCAATGTCATGGGACCCTTAAGAGATGTAATCTATTTTTATGGGTTGTGTTTATGTATGTGATTATTGCTTCCACTATATTATATATGTTGTTGTGTAATTGTTATCTTAAAAAAAAAAAAAGTTTGGCAAACTAAGTGAAACTTTAGGCTAATTTATTTTGGGTTCCATGGTGAGGCGTTACATATGTTTTCTTTTTCTTTTTGTTTATAATCCACAATCCACAAGATCTATCTGTATACATACATACATACATACATACATATATATATATATACATGTATACACACACACACACACATATATACATACATATATATACACATACATACATATATACATACATACATGAAAACAACAATGCACTTTCTAAGAGTTTACAATTGTTCAACAAAATTAATATTTTACAAGAAAATACACCAATGCTAGAGTTACAACACACTGTGAAGTTGATTTTAGATAAGGTAGAGGCAAATATTCAGAAGTTTGATATTCAAAATTCAAGGCATGAGAGAAAAGGAGGAGTGACTTTAGAAAGAGGAGGAGGAGCGGCTTTAGAAAGAGGTTGCATGACAAAAACAACATCTAAACAATATAGAGGATATTATGGAAGTCATTGGATAGAATCTAGGAAAGTGTTGTAGTAGGTACTATGACATTGGAAACACCAGTTAAATTGGTGTAGTTGTTGATCAGCTAGGTTGATTACTTCATTATTATATGATCCAATGGTAATGCTAATTTTTAATTCTGACATACATGAAAATATTATTATTATTCATTATTATATATACATACATACATGAAAACAACAATGCACTTTCTAAGAGTTTACAATTGTTCACAAAAATTAATGTTTTACAAGAAAATGCACATGAAGAATTGTTACCTTAGAAGGAAGAATATGGTGTTGAAATAGTACAAAAAGTGCTTGACATGAGAGGTCCACAAGTGAGGATGTTGACCAATCTTGAAAACTTGAATTCTGAAATGAAAGCTATCAATGATTGAACACCTATGCGAAAGTTACAACACAATGTGAAGTTGATTTTATATAAGGTAGAGGAAGATACTCAAAAGTTTGATAATCAAAATTTAAGGCACGAGAGTGAAGGAGGAGCGACTTTAGAAAGAGAAGGAGAAGGAGTGGCTTTAGAAAGAGATTACATGACAGAAACAATAGCTAGACAACACAAAGGATATTATGGGAGCCACTAGATAGAATCTAGGAAAGTGTTGTGGTAGGTATTATGATATTGGAATCAATTGCAACTGTCTTCAAGAATTTATAGTCAAAATATCAAATGCTTATAAGAGTGTTTTAAGTATTGTCACAATGTCCCTATGATGATCCAAAGTATCAAATGCTTATAAGAGTGTTTCAAGTTTGGGAACCACTTCAACATCCTATGCATGGTTTATATGTAATGTCATTGTGGCAGAAGATTTTGCAAGAGAATGAGCCTTGTGATTATCACATTTATAAAGAAGTAGAACTTGCTTCTTCAACTCCTTACACTCAACTCTTCATTGAATTCATTCTTCAATTCCTTGCATATGCAATTTTATCACCTTGGAAAATTGTATTTGATCCTATTAGCTAGGAACAATTGATTGTTTGTTTTACTATACCTAATCTGATGACAGTTCTATAAGAATTTTTAATCAACCCAACTAATCAACAACTAGAGCCATTTAACTAGGTTATGGCTAGTTTCTTTCTAAAATATATACTATGGTATGTTTTTATGAAATTTATTGCAAACTTTGCCCATTTTTTCTGGTCTACATTATTTTTGTGGAGGATCTTGAGGTAAGTCACTTAGCATAAGTTGAGTGAGTTTTATTGTTTTATTATTTGGACTGTAGAATATGTATGCAGTTGGATCAATTTTTTTGTTGTGCTAAGATATAATATACACCTTAAAAAAGATCTTTAAATATACAGGTTTAAAAGGAAATACAAAGAGATACCTATTTGGAAGGAAAAGAAGTGAAATTTTCATAGCTCCCTTGAAGAAAATCATTGAGCTAGGGCATGGCAATGACATCATATAGCAAGGGCACCACACAACAATGAAGTCGTAGAGTAAGGGTACATAGATCACAAGGGTGCAACAACAAAATCCTAAAGCAAAGGCATGGAAACAAAATGCAAAGATCACAAGGGTACAAAAACCAAATCATAGAGTAAGGGCACGACAATGAAATGTAGAGATACACAACAACAAAATTGCAGAACAAAGGAACGACAACAAAATGCAGAGTCACAACAATGAAATGCACCAATGATAAGGGCACAACAACTTTCAAAGCTCTCCACCCTCTTTTAGAGCTCTCCACCGTCTTTCCTATGCAATCAAAATAAATGGAGAATGATTTACACCAACGTTGATATTGCGACAATCTCAAGGACAATTGCAAAATAAAAACATGAAAATGACCACAAACTACACCGTTGTCACAAATTTTCATCACAATTTGACCCCAAATGTTGTAGTGAGAGTGAAATTTTTTGGAGGTCCCAGGTGATTTTTCCCTTAATAAGGTTTCTACATTAAAAATATTTTTATCAAAAAGTGTGGATGATTGTGTTATGTGTTATTTTGTATTTATTTGATGTTTACAACATGATAATTAAAGTCTATATTAAATAATTAATTATTCTGATACTCTACATAAGCTAACTGGTTACTAGTAAAGATTGAATTGGATATTATTGTGTGTTGGAATTCTAATGGGAAAGTGAGATGCTAAGGCAGGGGTGGGGGGGGGGGGAGTTGGGGTGAATCAGGATCTCCCAAAAACTTTTACCACTTTACACATTCATGATACACCTCATTAACCTTAACCTTATATGCAATCAAACATGAATTTTTGGAAATATAAGAGGATTAAATGAGAGGGGAGGGGTAAATTAGTTACCAAAAAACAAATCCAAGTCCCTTAGATGTCAACACAAAATTTTACTCCTCAAACTAATACTTGTACTGCTTGGTTAGAACTGAATATTCACTATAACTTGGTTAAAAAAGCAGTCTTAAGATATTAATGTATATTAGCCTTTAGTAACTTAGTTGCTAAAATTTAGTAACTTATTTGCTAAAACATTAAGAAAATAACATGAACACATGAGACACTAGGATTTTATGTGGAAACCCAATTTGGGAAAAACCACCAATGCAACTAGTTACAAATTTTCAATTACAACTCATATGTCAATACTAGATTACTTGACAACTGAATGTTCTAATGCTCGGTCATAACTAACATTCATGTTGTCACTCAACCTCAACATATAGTCTTCACTCGACAGTAACTAACAAACTAATTTCTTAGTCTTAATTGAATTACTCGACTTTTATGCTTTCTCGTTCAACTAGGGTGCTCGATAACCTTTGACTTGCTTGGCATGTGTTAACAAATAAAAAAGTCCTTTCATATCTTGGCCTTCTCTAGATGGCTCAGTTGCAGCGATGACTGCCCAACGCTGCCTTGGAAATGACTAAGTGTTAGATACTAATAGGCAACTTAGGCTTAGAGATCAACAGTCATATGAATTTGATATCCCAAAAATGGAGAATGTTGTCAACTATACATAAAAGATTTTGTAAACATGAATTTGCTAAAGCCAAAAAAATTAGTCATGTTGTGGGGGGCATAAATTTTAATCCCATTATTGGATCTAGCTAAATTTTGGATATGATTGGGAAAACCTAATTATGTTAAAATTACCCAAAGCATTTTGTAGAATTCATTATAAACAAGACAATCATAAGATGATGACAAAACTTCTTCACTGACAAGCGTTACTTGTCAGGTTGTGATACTGTATTTAACTTAATTTCAAACATTTTAATAAAGAGAGAATCAAGCCTCTTTTTGTTATGTTTTTGTCTATTAAATATGAGGCTTTGTTAATGTAACTAGGAAAGGGAAAGAAGAAAGAAGTATGCTCATAAGACATGCTCATAAGACATATATTATCCTATCAAATTCAAGACAAATTTTCAACATTCAAATTGATATCCCCATTTTTATAGAGTTGTATTCATAAGTTTTTGGCAAGGAAACATTTATAGAAAGGATATAATAAAGTCAGAATGATTGGAGAAAGAAAGCCATCCAAAATAGTGGTCAAGGAAAAGTTTGATTTAATTGATAATCTTTTACAAGATTTAGTTATGAAACTAAATGAGGTTCCCATAGAATCTATTTAGTGTAAGAATTTTTTGAGAGTAGGGGTTCTTTCTAGCAGCTAGGGTGCTATAGGCAACGAGAAGTAAGTAATTTTCCATGTTTATGATCAATAAAGGGAGGAGTAGTTTTGATTTGAAGGGGATAATCTTTTTGTTGTGTTGGGCCTTTTGGAGTCTTTGTACTCATTCTATATTAGGAAATAAAGGTTGATCCAATTTTTCTTTGTATTAATTATATTATCTTTAGATTATAAATTATTATTTTTTATAATCTTTATCAATATATATTTTCTTATGACAAACATAAAGATTGTATTTTTAGGTTTGTGAATTTGGGATTTACAATCCATTAAAGACTAATTGCTCTTTTTCTTTATAACCCATTTTCTAATAATATGAGAGGTTGAATGAATTGTATGTGTGTTATTTTTTCATTGTAAATCTTCAAGAGGTGGTTGTACCTCACAATTTAGAGGAGGTTATCAATTCAATGATAACCTATTAACATATTAGTTATATTTGTACTCCAATATGAGCATCACGAGTCATTTTGTGTTGATATTTTTGAAGTACAAATATGGTAACTAATAGATTTTTGGTGACTATGCTGAGGAAACATAGGTGAAGATCTGTGCCAAAATTGTTTCCTCAGTCATTCTATTATCTCTCTATGTAGGAGATTGGAGACTCTATAGAATCATGATTCCAGTTATAAAGGTCATTAGAAAGGAAGAGCCTGATCCCACAATCATTGAAATATATTAATTGCATGATAATATGATGCACAATTTCTAGTGTAGTTTCTAAAAAAGAATATCTTGGGCTGAAATGAATAACATCAATTTCAAAGATGATCACATATCTACTCTCTCATGGAGAATTCTCTAATCAAAATTTCACAAATTGAAAGATATATAAGAGTATGAAACAAAAGGAGCAAGGTTGAAAGAAGAACTAATAGTTGATGATGAAGAGCCTCCAATCATATCATCTTGCTTCATCTCTCACATTTATTTAGTCTTTGATGATCAAAGAAGTACCCAAGAATCCATGGGTAGAGATCGCAAAGGTTTTCCTAAACCTTTTTTTTTTCTTATAATATAGAAAGTCCCATGTTTAAAAATGATGACAACTATTTTCTTTGGAGTATTCTATTGGAATTTTTTTTTAGAATGATGTGTAATTAGAAGTTGAGGCTTGGGTTACTGTTGAAAAGATAACTAAAGACAATTCTTCATGTGTATAAATTTGTAACAATCTGTAGAAGAACCTTGCAGTTGAATAATGAAGTTGATGGTGGAGACAAGGTAAAATTGCACCTTGGCAAGGTTTCTCCTCATTTTGAAACTCTATCTAAAGAAATAAATTGTGAAGTTAACATTCATTCCATGGATGACTCAGTGGGAATGTTAAATCATACTCTCCTTGGCGAAGAAGAAGAAGAAATTATGTACAAATTCTTATTGTCCCTCAAACCAAATAACTTCTCTTTAATTGATTCATGTATTAATCCAAACCAAGCTGAAAGTTAGGTGTTGACTAATGAATCCTCATTTCATCCTTATATATATATATATATATATATATATATATATATATATATATATATATATATATAATGTTCTGGTTTAAACTGTGAAAATATTAGTGAAAGATATGATGATACAGTGGGTAAAGAAAAGATGGGACACATTGCATAGTTGATAATAGGTTAATTCTTGATAGAAATGAGGGAAACATCTTTTCAAGAATTAAATGTATGCTAGATAAAATTTATTTCTCTCCTAAAGAAATTCATGTTGTGAAAGATGATAGTGATGGTGATAGTGGTTTTGAAAAATCACACATCTTTCACCCATTCTTATTTTTCATTTCAGACTAGAAACCTTCTTGGAGGTTGCTACAGAAAGACCTCAGGGGATACAAATATTCATAATAAATAATAGATTTTCAAGCAAGAATGGATATTCTATCAAATTTCATGTGCTACTAAAATGTTTTATAAAATTAATGGAGCCATTAGATGACAATTCTTAGGGGTTACACCAAGAGGGCAAAATTAGTCTCTACAAAAAAGGCTCCTACTTCTCTTAGCCAATGGATGCTTTGTAGTAAGTGCTCCTTATTTCTAGTTCTTATGGTGGATTTTTTCCTTCTCATGTATATACTTGTAAATATGTCCTTGGTTTGAAAGCTTTTGTTTTGCATAGACTACTCTTTGTTTCAGCTTGTTTTGTCTTTCTATTAGTCTAGGTGTATGGCTTGTTGTTTCCTTTGTCCCATCTACCCTCTTTGCAAGAAGCTCCATGTTCTCCACTTTATGACATTATTTCCCAATGGATTTAGACACATATCCTTTAACGTGAGATTGTTAGTAGTTCTCTAATTTTGCAAGAAAAGAAGCCCCCAATTAGAGCCAATGTTGGCCTGTATATGGGTCTCAATTATTTTTTTCAAATTAGACTCCCCCATGGGCATGTTTTATTTGATGAACATTTCATATCTAATTTGCATGTTATGTTTTGATAAGCGAGTGAGCCTTAAACCCCTTTTGGACTAGATGTTAGGTTCATATAGGTTTGAACTAGTTCAAACCAATTCATAAAGTTTCAAATGGTTCAAACCAGTTGAAACTAGTTCACGAAAGTTCAAATGGTTCAAACTAGTTCACAAAGGTTCAATAGTTCAAATTGGTTTATAATGGTTCATCTAGGTACAATATGTTTCAAACAAGTTCATCCAAGATGGTTCATAAAAATTTGTCAGAGGGTTTAGATTACATTATAAGTGTTCAATGTCACACTCATACTTATTTTGTAAATGGATTTTTGTGAACATCATTTAAATAAATCATTGAACAAGTTGACTTTTTTGACATGGATATAAAGGTGAGAAGCACAATGCAGCCCCTGCTAGAATGTTGAGTTGGGCCTTCAATGCATAATGCATCTATAATGAATTTGCAATAGTTGAATTCGGTCTCAAGAACTAGTTGCATAGTTTGAAGCTTGTTGAACTTGGTAGAGCTTTCTAATTAGAACCTTATGTCTTCTTTCATTGAATTTGAACCATCATAAAATTTAAGAGCAACCCATCCACCTAAAATGGAAAGAACAAAAATAACTCTTCTTCATCACATGTAAATAGATAATATCAAAAACACTTTTATGAGAAGAATATCGTCAAACCATCTACAACATATGGAAAGTGTAATGCCTGCCCCTACTTGACTTTTTTGATCATATTGTTGGAATTTTTTAAGGCCAGTTTTTGATTGTGTTTTTATGAATATCAGTATTTGGTTACCGCATTGTTTAGATGCTATTTCATACTTAGTTGATTAATGTGATGAGTTATTCAATGATTTCAATTATCTCATGATGATTAGTAGATGGATTATTTATATGTAGTTCTATGGTTACTTATCCCATACTATGGTGTACGTGTTTGTTTTATTTTATGTATGACATTTTTGATGTGGTTGAGGAAGGGAGTCATAGTCACTTGCTAGTGGGGATCTACATGATGTACCACTTCCTGCCATTTCTTGTTTAGTTTAGAATATATATGTATGTACATACGTGGATTTTATGTAGATTGCAGGTACCAAAAATGGACTTCCCTAAATTGCTAGGATGAGCGTACCCTATCACAGTATCTCACTGGTATAAGTGGGGAGATAACTCTTGAGTCCAAATTCTAACCTAAGCCAAATTTTCCTTTAAAATAGGACAAGTATCCGAGTTAGTTTCATCTTTCCGAATTCGTCAAGTGACATGAATTCGTGACTTTGACCTAGAGTTTGATTTAGTTTTATGTTCTTTATGATGGGTTTTCATATTTTGTCTTGTGGGTATGTGATGATGTCCTATTTTAATTAAATCAAGTTAAAAGATATTTAATGGAGAATTTATAAAGAAAATTTGATATTGAATTATATTTAATTAATTAAATAAAAAATTATATTTAAAAGATTATATTTAATTTCTAATTTAGGTGTATTTATAAATATTTAATTTAATAATTATAATTTAGGATTTTTATTTTTAATAATAAACTCTAACTAATATTTTTAGTTGAATTAATAAATATATTATTAAAATGTCTTGTAATTAACTAGAGAGAGAAAACATAAATTTAATAAAGTTTATTTTAATTAAATTGCATAAAGTGTATGCATGAAAATTAAAATATAATAAATTAATTAAATAGAGAAAATTAATTATTTAAATAAAGATATTTTGTAATTAAATATCTAAAAGAGTTGTGCATGAAAATGTAAAAGATAATAAAATATTAAAAGAAATTAATCAGCGAGTTCCCTCGCATGATTGCACAATCAGAGCCCCAAATTAGGGGAGAACTCTATATCAAAGATCTAGAGCTCATTTTGCAAGAACCAAGTTTTGGAGGAGCAATTTTCCAAGAGGAAGGGTTTCAGAAAAAAAGGATTGTTTGTGTGCTCCGTGCGATTGTTGTCTTAGTGTTAGATCCAAATAAGATCTCGTGGTTTATTTGTACAGTCATTTTGGTTCTTCAAACTTCTATCTTGCCCGTGTCTGTTGCGTGTTCTGGTTTCAGAATATTATTACGTTGAAACCCTTGTATGTGAGTTGACTATTCTTTGATTGAGAAATATTTGTTTATGCTTTAAAAATTTGAAAACCCTTGTATTGAGATTATCGCTTTTCATTTCTTAAGAACATCTATGAATGGTTATAGTTTTGAAACCCTTGTTCGATGGATTTGAAGGGTTGTTTTGGATTGTTAAATCAAGTTGTGTGTTTTGTAAAGAAAATGAATTTTGTTTTACGGATTTCGATTGTTTAATTTGGGTTTCTCTAGCAGGTTCTTATTTGGAAATTTATTGAAAAATAAATATTAAATAATGCAATTACATAGTAATTTTGTAATTACTATGCAATTATATTATTAAAAGCGAATTTAATGGTGGGCGGCTTGTTTTGTTTTTAAAATATTTTTTAAAAAAAATTATAATTTATTAATAAATGGTGGACGGGGCCACCAAACCCCCACCCACCCTTGGCTCTCATGAAGGGCCTGCATGTCAGCTATGGCTACTGTTGTAGTAGCAGACTGCTACTGTTGTAGCAGTGGCATTGCCATGGTAGCTTTGCCATAAATGGTCAATGAGCCTTAAATGCTTTTAAATTTAATTTAATTTAAATGTATTTAAATTTTAATTAATTAAAATATTAATTTAATTAGAATTTGATTTAAATTTATATTAATTAAAATTTAATTATTAATATATTCTATTAATAGTTTTTTTTAGTTATTAAAGTATGCTAATTTATTAAGTATTGCTTGAAAAATTTATGTTATAAGCAATTAATTTAATTAATTTGTTAATAAGACATCAAAAGGAAATTATTTAATAAAATTCTTTTTATTATTTATTATTGTTAAATAATTAATGGTTAATTATTTAATAATTTATTATTTAATATATGATCCTATAGAGATGATAATTTTGCAAATTAGTGGTAATTGGGTGATCAAATTTAAAAGTAGAAATGGGTTCTATTATAGGGGAAATTTATAGACTTTATAAAGTCAAAAACTTAGAAATGAAAACCCGAACTCTTATGTTTTGATAATAGATTGAACTATGAAACAATGTTTAAACTACTTTATATGAGTTATTGAATCACTAGGGATTCTATTGAACTCAGAAAGCATAGTGAATTTGGTAATTGGAGAAATAGAAACTGAAACCATGTTTGGAATTGAAAACTCTATAAACAATAATGCTTGGAAATAAAAACTAAAACCCTTGTTTTGAACATTGAATCTTTGTGTTTGAAAATGAAAGTGTAAACTTGAAAACCTATAGTGAACATTGAACTTATGTGTTTTCAAAACAAAATGAATTATGCAAGTTACTTTTGTATGTACCTTATGTGACGTGTGATTTACTGGGGTTGGGTTTTTGGGGTTCGAATTAGCTTTGACTAGTCAAGTTGTATTACCAAAGGCTTGGAAGTTTTGTTTTGCGATGTCATGATGATGTTTTGGTTACGATCTTTTATATCCAACCATGGTGATGTGTCATGTGTGTACTATGATGAGTTTGATAAGATGTTTTGATGTGCTTTCTAGTTAATCTTGTGTAGAACTGAGATGGATGGCATGAATTCCTAATAGAACCTTTGAGTCTTCGATTAGTTATCTTTGTTATTGCTTTCCAATTGCTTGTATAGGACAGAGGTGATTAAGTGATTTATTTTTGGTAATTTCATGTTATGACACATATTTGCTATCTGTTTAATTGATTGTGGATCAATCCTATTAGGATGATCATATTGGTGGAATCTATGATTATGATCGGTAATATTTAAGTGTTTTCTAGTTCCTTGTTTAAGAACTAATGTGTGATTTATAGTCATTTGAGATCTTTTGCTTTTGCTAAGCTTAGGGTAGGTTTTCTATATGTCATGTTGGGAAGTGGCTTGCAATGGAGGCTGAGACCCTAAAGAGGCTCGTGGGTAACCCATTGTAGGTTATTTTAATAAGTGATAACATTTCATTAAATGGGTTTAAAATGAATTAATAAAATATTGGTACCACATAAAGTCACCAAGGGGTCCTGAGTATTAAAAGACTACCGTGGTAACCTTAGAGCTAACTTGTTAGTATGCCTTGTCTGTATGAAAGGATACCAATGCTACATAGAGTCACTAGGGGGCCGGAGTATTAAAAGACTAGATTGGGTAACCTTAAAGTTGGCTCATGCGATGACACTTTTCCACTTGCATAATAGATTTCCTACGTGTTTGTGTTGCCTCTAGGATTAGTTGATACTTGTGTCTTGGTACCCTTTGAGATAGTTTTCTTTCAGGTGATTCCTTGAACCTAGATGTTGGTTTTGACCTTTTAGTTTGTTACTCATTTGGGACTTGAGACTATCTCCTCAGTGCGTGTCATGCCCAAAATACAAGGGGCAAAAACACCCGTAATTTTTTTTATAAAATTTAAATCCGCCTTTTTTTAAAAGTTAGTCACACTACTAAGTTCGATATGCTTATATGTACATGTTAAAGTATAGGCATAATGAGAACAGATACGTGATCTCCTAAAGATGTCCTATCATCTCCATTTAAGATTATAATCAATGAGAAGGAAAGATCGCTAAAATCATAACATTTGTTATCACATTGACTTCGACAACTGTTTTGTTATTACTTTACTTTTAAAGTATTCTATTATAATTAAAATAAATAATTAAAATTATCTTAAATTCACAATACTACACAACTATCTACATGTATATTCAACACTTAAAAACTAATTGATCTAATAATCTAACTTAATTTAAAATGACATATTACATCAATGATGATATTATCTTTTTTAAATATAATCTATCGTAAGGACATTCTAACTGAAATATACTAAAATGAATAACACCAAAAATTTAACCTATACTGTAATTAACTTACTTTAGAACTTTATTAAAACTAATCCTAGTTAATAGATGTTAACTAACACTTTATTGATACCAATTTATCATTTCATGAACAGATTCAAAATTAAACATTAGAACAAGTCAACATACTAACCATTCTCACATAGATTATAATTAATTTTATAAGACTAAACTTTTCTAACTCTAAAATAAAATACACCAACTAATTAATAAAAAAAAAAAAAAGATTAAATGACTTAACATAACATCTATCAAATTTTAAACTTTATTTATTACTGAATTTTGGAAAATTCAATCTTATCCACAACTTTGTAAATTTTCTAACAACTAACATACCATAACGCTAATACTAAACGTTAAGACAAACTCATACTTAATTCAAATAGTGACTAACAAAACTAATTCTAGCTTCACTTTATTAATCTTACTATCTCAAGGTCGAATATAATTTAAACACTAACACATAATAAAATAACTTTAACATTACAACAAAGAAACTATCTATTAATCCAATACTACTCATTAACAACTTAAGTTAACCTCTCACTCTAATTACTAAAATTATCTAATAATGAATGTGAATCTATCTAAACTTACACTTTCTAACAAGTAATCATTATCTAATATTAACATCTACATGCTACTTTACTAACACAAAAAAAATGTTAATTATGTAACTTCAAATTTAAACTAATTAAAACTCAATTTGAACATCTCTAATCTATCATACCCTAGATCTTAAAAATTGTAACACCAATCTACTAAGTTTACCTATATAAGCAAAATGATTTAAAACTGACACACATCAATCTTTTAACAACTAGCCTCTAACTTTACTATCTAACACTAAATGTAATTTAGCTTTAATTTACAAAAAGAATCCCAACTCTATACTAACATTTAACCTAACTACCTACTAACTAACGCAAAACCTGCCCATCCTACACTTTGCAAAAGGGACAAGTGGCTGTCCCATCCACTTTCTCCATCCTCCATGCCCAAACACGCCTACCCAAGTGTAGGGTACGATGGAGATCCCAACAAGGGAGGCACTGACAGTTTGTTTGGGTTTAAAAGGGTGAGTTTAAAAAAAGGGAACATTGAGTTGCATTAAAGTTTTGTATAAACCACTATACTCTCACCTACCCTCACGCCTACCAAGGAGATATGACTTTGTCTACACTCCCAAAATTTGCATACATGCTTCCCACAGGCTGGCCAGCCCCAATACTCTCCTTCCCACATGACCCTAGGCAGCATAGGAGAGGTAGATGCTCCAACCAATGACATTAAGGAGGGCTACTAAGTCAGAGCCTTTATAAACTTATTTAGCTCAACCTCCACTTAATATCTTGGTATGTTGCGCCTGAATTTGGAGAAAGAAAAGACTAGGTGATGTCAGCATCATGATGGCCCTTACACATCCAACCCCTAGGTAGATTTATGAGAGGGGTGTAGTTTGAAGTGCTAGGATAGGTGAGAGGGGGGGGGGGGGGGGGGAGGTGCAATAACTTTTAAAAGTTTATTAGGTTGATAGGACCTTAGGATATTTGTTTAACATATATGTTTCCCTCTTTCTTTCTTTCTTTTCTTTTAATTTATATATTTAAAAATAGAATATTTAATAAGTTAGAAAGGATATTTGAGAGAATCTTTTTAAGATTCATTGTTTCCAAAGAGCAGATTAAATTTTCTCCATACAAACTCCAGAGAGTGTTTTTTTTGCTCCTGGGTTTTTTTTTCTAAGTGTTATGTTTGTTTTTTTTCTTTTGCAAGCTATATATATATATATATATATATATATATATTTTGTCAAACACTTTAATCACAAGGGGGATGTTTATATTTAATTTTATGTTTTTCAATTAATCTTAAAACAAGGGTCTATGTTCTCTCCCAAATTGAATTTTAAAATCACATGGTTGGCACAAGGAGAATTGAATTATTTGTATCTATCAACAAGGTAAAATTATTTGTTCCCAATTACCAAAATAGGAATCGAATTTCCAACATAACATGCATTCTTCCGCCACATATTTGAACCTGGAAGCTTCCATAATTGATCAACCCCCATTAATTTATTTTTCCACACACATATGCATGAATTGAAATAACATAAGATACAATGCAAGAAGGTTTCTCAATCTTTTCTCCTCTATTAATCAACCTGGTTCAAAGCTCCATCGAGAAAGAACTAGTAAGAAAACCCAACATTCTTGCCAATACATCAAAATCTAAATACATTTTTACATAATTGTTACAATTCAAATGAATTCTCTTCTAGGTCCTTCACAAGAGATCCTTTCCAAAATCTTCAATGCATCAAGGGAATCATGGGAAGACAAGAACTAACCTGGAGGTAAAACAACATATATGATGAACAATTCAAACATGCATTCCCAACCCGATTTTTTTCACACAATAGGTTCATCATTGAACCAAAATAGGGGGGAGGTGGATTTTTTCAATAGGAGATGTCAATCACCATACCATAACATAGCCCTTTCGGGGAAAAAATTTAAGAACTTCTGTTCTTTTACAAATGCCCTTTCGAGGCCAATATAACAAGGGTTTTCATTCCTTCCCTTCTTTGAGAATTCAAATTTTCATACAAGGTATGTGATGAAAAGTAGGGGCCCATACACCCTACCCTCTTTCCCTCTTCTCACTATGAGAGGAGACTTTACACTATTGAGGTCCAACTAAGGCCCTTCCCCCGTACTTGGCCACTTCTTCCTTATCCAAGGGTGAGTAATGCCAAAACAATCCCTATGAAATCCCCTCAAAATTTCAAAGCAAAGCATAAGAATGACATCCAAGAACAAGTTAAGATCCCTCCCCAAAAAACCTCAACACACATGCAAGCAATATATGAACAAAACAATGCCTTATGCATGAATCAAAGTATGAACAATATGAAGAACATGATCAAAGGAGTGAAGAACCCTACCTTCACAAAAGAAAGTTATGGTAAAATGACAAGTTTAGAAGAGCTTATCTTTCCTTTCCTTCAATCTTCAACTTCTCTCCAAAAACTAGAGATTGGGTAGAAACCCCAAAACTTCTCCAAAATGCCTCTAAATATGATCCTAACTCAACTAGACTTTAGGTAACCCCAAGGTGGATTTTGAGTCACCAACTTATGGAGGAGATAAATCAATTTTCATAATCAACCAAAAGTAGGGTTTTTGAGTGACCCTAAAAGCCAACCAAAGAGGCTAATTTTGTGGAAAGTACTCCCAACCCATACTCTTACCCATAGGGTACTTAAATTTAATGATTTTAGGCCTTAAAGACTTAATAGAACCCAAACCAAAAGCTAGGAGAATTTTAAGACTATATAACAACCTTCAAATAAAGACAATGCAAATTAGCACAATAGCAAGGGGTTCAGTTTTGTCTTTCCATTAGATTTTTCGGTTAAATATCTTGCACACTAATTGCACACATTAGTAGCTCAAGAAATCAAATGCATATATTCAAAACCTATTTGGATAGTTACGTAAATCTAAATATGAATCTTTCATGTAATTAACTTATTTAATTCATTTCGACTCACATTTAATCATCAGAAATCATATAGTCTATATAACATAACATATTCATTAATTCAAATTGAAATGTTAAAACAATCATCGAGGTATCAAATCAACATCCTTATCATCAAGTGAAAATGTGTCGTATCATTGTTAGTGAAATTTTAATGTTTATCAATTGAGATAATTTAGTAGTTCTTGAATCACTAAGTATTAAAACATGGCTATACCAACTACTCTAAATTTCATTAGGACATTCACAACATACACAATACTCCATATCCAATTAAATCTTCTATAACGGTTTTAGTAGAGAATTCATATTTTATAATAACATACGAGGAGGGTCCTTACAGTGTGGTGGGAGTGAGCCATTTAGGTTCCATGAGGTTAGGTGGTAGTGCTTTTACTTATACCATTGAGATCCGACCGTTGGATGCCATTGTTGGGTGTGTTTGTGTAGATGTTCCTTTTTATTTGATCTTGTATTTCTATGATGGATGGTTGTACTGTATTGTATTGTATTTTATTCCATGGATCTTATGAGATGATGTAATCTATTTTATGATGTATATTATTTCAGCCTTTCATGCCCTGTGACCTGTACAATGGATGATTGTGCATTCTGCTTATTACCATGTGGCATTTGAGATAATTGCATATTGTTTAAATGGAATTTGTACTTTTAGTTATTCTTTAATATGGATGTGTTATATGTTAGATTTAATAGTAATTAAATTTAGATGTGATTCAATGTCACAGAACCCTTAGAAATGTAATCTGTCTATGATGGTTGTTATATATGTGAGTTAATGCTTCAACTATTATTTTATCTCTTGAAGTCATTGTTTCTATTGTATTATATGTTGTTCTTTATTATCTTAAAAAATAAATGTTTGAAAAACTTAGTGAAACTTTACATTAATTTGTTTTGCATTCCCTAGAAGGGCATTACAGAAAGGGAACATACATTTCAGTTATAAATAATAGAGGCGTAGAAAAGAACTAGTCATGTGACTTTGACATCCAAACAATGGAGAATGTTGTGAACTATAAATGAAAGATTTTGTAAACACACATTTGCTAAAGCCAGAAAAAATAGTCATATTGCAGGGGGCATAACATTTAATCCCAATGTTTGGTTAAATTTGGATATGATTGGGAAAACTTAAATATCAAAATTCTCTTCAAAGAATTTTGCAAGATTAATTACAGATCAAAACTTATGAATGTCTAAGTGGAGTACTATTGAAATTGTCAACGATAATCATAAGATGATGACATCACTTCATCACCATCAAGTGCCACTTGTCAAGTTGTGAAACTTTATTTAACTTACTTTCAAACTTTATAACAAAGAGAGAAGTAGGTTTCTTTATGTAATGTTTTGATCTATTAAGGACAAAGCTTTATCAATGTGTCCAAAAAAGGGAAAGAAGAAAGAGGTATGTTGCAAAAACATACTTTAGCCTATCAAATTAAAGACACAATCTCAACATGAAAATTGATATCCCCCTTTTTATAAAGTTGTATTTATAAGGTTTTAGTGAGGAAACATTTACATAAGGCATGATAACAAAGTGAGAATCATTGGAAAAAAAAAGCCACCAAGAATAATGATCAAGGGAAAGTTAGATTTAATCAAAATATTTTCCAATATTTAGTTATGAAACTAAATGAGGTCCTATAGAGTCCATTTAGTGAGGGAAACTTTGAAGACTAGGGGTGGTTCTTTATGGAATTCAGGATGCTACATGCAAGGAGAAGTAAGTTTCCATATTTATGATCAATAAATGGAAGAGTGGTTTTGATTTGAAGGGGATTTTTTTTGTTGTATTGGGTCTTTTGGAGTCTTTGTACTGATTATGTATTAGAAATAAAGTCTGACACAATTTTTAATTTTATGAATTGTATTCTCTTTAGATTTTAAATGTTCGAGTAAAAGGTTTAACTTTATTTTTTTATTAAAATTATCTTTTATTCTCTCTTAAAATTTCACCTTTAGCATAGCTAACATTTAATAAATGTTTTAATTTATTAAATAGCTTTATCTCTTTAGGGAATCCATTATAGGATACATGGTCCCCTTATCTCTTTATGAGTGGATGACAAGGATTCCCTTATCACCTTATCCTCCTTAAAGATTGCATGATCTCCTTTATATGGAGATAATCTCTCTTGTATTTTAAATATTAAGAACTCATTTCTCATTCACGAGAACACTTTTCATTTTCACATGAATATATTATTTATGTTTTGAGAGCAATATTTTCTTCTTTGCTTTATCTTCCTTATAATAGGCATTTGCTTGCAGGTTATTTCTAGTATTTGTAAAGTTGTCTTCTTATCAACTTATATATGGTATCAAAGCCCCAAATCTATAGCCTCCTATTCCTATTTGAAGATTTTTGAAGCTTATGTAGTTTTGAACAATCAATCTAGAAAATTTAGTCATTTTAGCACTTTTATGCTCTATTTTAGCTCATTTAAATAATTGTGCAGTGCATCCACACAATGATTTGGCACTGTAAATTATGTTTTAGTGCATCTAATATATTTCATACCACATATGAGGTATTCTGTAGTGCTTTTGATATATTATGTAGCACATATGCCTCTTAAAATAATGCTTTTGAATTTTGATTTGCAGTCAAACTTCAAAAGGCCATAACTTGGTCATCCAGACTCCAAATTGCATGAATTGTTTTTTAATTTTGGGTAGGAAATCCCAAATTATTTAATGGTGAAATTAGTTTTTCAATATGATGCACAGATTTTGAGATATTAACAATTTTTTTTTATAATGATTGTACCTACTTAATCCTCTGTTTTACAACTTCAAAAGCTCAATACAGGCTCATATAGACACATTTTTAACTTTCATTTTTTTTTGAAAGAGCCTATTTTTTTAGATCCATCTAGATCCAATATCAAAAGATAGTCTTCTTCTAGAAAAAAAATCACTTTCAAATAGTGACCTTATTTGGCCTCTTTGGTACTTATCCTCCATTAGATCCTTTTGTGATCTATAAGTTTATTCGTATGAATGTGATTTTACTTCAAATTGGAAGTTGTAATAATTTAAATAGCTTTTGATATATTTTGTAGCACATATGCCTCTTAAAATAATGCTTTTGAATTTTGATTTGGTAGTCAAACTTTAGAAGGTCATAACTTGGTCGTTTAGAATCCAAATCACGTGATTTTTGTTTTGATTTGGGGGTAGGAAATCCCAAAAAATTTAATGGTGAAATTATTTTTTCAATATTATGCATGGATTTTGAGATATTAACAATTTTTATTATTATTGTTCTTGCTTAATCCTCTTTTTTGCAATTTCCAAAGCTTTGTACGGGCTCATATGAGCACATTTTAAAGTTCCATTTTTTTTTTGAAGTGCCTAATTTTTTGAGATCTATCCAAATACACTATCAAAGGATAGTCTTCTTTGAGAAAAAAATTCACTTTCAGAAAGCAACCTTATTTGGCCTCTTTAGTACTTATCCTCCATTAGTTCATTTTGTGATCTACATGTTTATTTGTATGAATCTGATTTTACTTCAAATTGGAAGTTGTAATTTTTTTTTAAAACACCTACTCTTTTTTTTCAATTAGAAATTGTATGTGCACTCTATTTTAAAGTGCCAAAACTTTACACAACTTTTTTTTTTTTTTTTGTCAAGGGGGGGGGGGGGCGCGCTAACTTCTGATTTAGTAAATTTTTTTTGGGGCGCATGATCTTTTGTTGTGCTGACAACATGATGTTAGTATTGCATCACCATCTTGCATGCCTTTTGGGCCTTTCCTCTAACCCTCAGATTTTTTGGGCTTATCTTGGGCATACAAACTTTGTTGGTCACAAATAAGATATTATCAAAAAGCTAGGTCCAAGCCCATGACAATGGTTGTTTGGCATTTTGATGTAATTTGGTTGCCTATTTTTGGCAATCAAAGTTTGAGGTTCTATTTTACACTTTGAGAGATATATCTTGAGCATCCGACCTCTTTTTTTTAAAGATATTATGTCACTAGAAAGCTTGTTATGTTCTTTTTCTAATGATGTGGGCTTTTCTTTGAGATTTTGCTCCATGGTTGTCCTATTCAGTTTTTTGCATTTTTTTAATCTACTAGATAACTTAGTTGTTTCAGGTCAAGGGATCATTTTTGTCACATGGGATGACTCATCTTGGGCTATACTATCTATTATATCATCCTTATGTCTCTTCTAATCTTTGTTGACCCATTGTATAAGCATGTTTATGTAAACACACTAAGATAAAGTATCACTTCTCTATTTTTTTGGGATCTATAGCATCTTGTTTTTGGAAATGAAGAGAGTAACTAAGAAGGGAGGGGTGAATCAGTTGCCACAAAACAATTCCAGCCCCTAGATGTCAAAACAAACTTTTTTTGCTGATAATGCAATACTATCCATCTTGGTTAAAACTAAGTTAATATCATAACTTGGTTAACAAAGTAGTCTTATGAATATTAATCTATTTTAACTTTTAGTAACTTAGTTGTAGAAATATAAAGCATAAAGCAAATAACGTGAACACATATGACACCAAGGTTTAACATGTAAACTAAAATTTGGAAAACCACCATACAACTAGTTAAAATAATTTTCACTCTTATGAAGTGAACCATGTTAGAAGCCAACCCTATTAAATGTTACAATACATACTGTTAAGTATGATCTTGTTAGAGGATTTAGATACCTTGTTAGGAGTGGCCTAGTTAGAGGTCTTCAAACACTTCAATCTTAAAATGTTATCTTGCTAGAGGATTTACAATATGGCTAGTAAGTCAATTTTGTTAAGAGATTTCTTCACTACTACAATGGTTAGAAGGAAACAATAATTTGACTTGATTTATGAAGCAAATTCCTTTGTATTTCTAGATTCAGATCTTTGTACTGGCTTGACCATTGGATCCATAGTGATTAAAATATTATTTGCAACTTATCTTTCACACTTTCCTTCTTTACCTTTTCCCTTTCTCATATATCCATCTTATTCCATCTATTCACTTACACACTATCCTCACTACTTGACCTTTCTTATATATCATAATCTTTGATAAGTTAGCTTAAATACCCTTTCAAATAAGCATTAAACATTCAAATTGTCAACCTCAACCAGTTAATTATTTGAGAAGTGTATTTTGTTGTCACTTAGTCAATATTGAGATTGAATGCTCGGTTAACATGGGAGGTCCTTTGATGCCCAACCACTCAGTTAACACTTCAAGTTGGATATCCTTCATTGCCCAACTACTCGATTAATATTGAATGCCCTTCATTACCCGACTGCTCTGTCAACACTGAATATGCTTGGTTAATATTGAAAGTCCTCCATTGCTTGGTTAATATGAACACTTTTGTCATTTTCTCCCTCTTTGACATAAATTTCATCATCCGAGTACTTTCCTTCTAAGATACAAAACTCTCCCTCTTTGATATCACATTCCAAAGGACACATGTTGAAGTTATTATGTACCTTTTCTATTGATTCATATAAAATATGCTCTGCATTTCACGCCTAAAGTGTGACGATCTATGTAAACTTGATAGATCTTCAATGGAACTTAGTTGATGCATCACTATTTTGTGCTTTAGTGAGCATTAGATAGTGGAATAACACTAGTTTACATCTTAGATACATAAATTCATCCTTTGGTAAAGCCTTAGAAAGTATGTCTGATATCTACTCCTTGGTGTTAATATATTCCAATCTCACCTCTTTGTCTTGAACCAATTCCCTTAGGTAATGATACTTGATTGCAATGTATTTTGTCTTTGTTTGCATCATAGGATTTTTGGATATATTGATTGCACTTGTGTTATCACACTAGATAACCATTGGTTCCCTAATTTCCTCCTTCATTCTTGATAGTAATTACTTGGTTCATATTATGTTAGAACAATTGACTGCTACAACAACATACTATGCCTCAGTTTTTAATTGAGAAATATAATTAGGCTTCTTGCTTGTCCAAGATACTAATCTATTTCCAATAAATAATGCTCCTCCATTGGTGTTTTTTTGTCATCAATGCTTCTTGCCCAATCTGCATCAATAATGGTTCTTAAATCAAGATTCCCCCCTTTCTTATACCATAAACCATATACTTCAGTTCCTTTTAGGTACCTTAGAATCCTTTTTACTGTCATCATGTGATTTTCTTTAGGATTTGCAAAAACCCTTGCAACTATGACAACTGCCAATGCAATTTAAGGTCTGGTGTATACCACATATTGAAGTTTCCCAACCATTGATCTATAGATAGTCTGATTTACCATTGTTTAATCATCATTCTTTGAGATTTTATGTCTAGTAGACATAGATGTTCCAAATGGTTTGGAATCTTCCATTCTAAATGCTTTCAAATTTTTCCTTATGTATTTTGAGCGGGTGATGAACATGCCATCCTTCATTTGATGAACTCTTAGACCAACAAAAATTTGTATCTCTCCAAACATAGAAATTTTAAATTATTTCCACATTTCTTCAACAAATGATTTGCATACTATCTCATGTCCTGCAAATATGATATCATCCACAAATATTTTCTCTAGCAATATCTTGTTCCATGGTCCTTCCTTTATATACAAGTTACTATTATCATTTGTCTTTTCAAAACCAATTCTTACTAGATACCCATGCAACCTTTCATACCATGCTCTAGGAGCTTACTTCAATCCATATAGATCTTTGTGAAGTTTACATACCATGTCTCTTTCATTTGGATCGAACCCTTTAAGTTTTTCAATGCAAACTTATTCTTCTAGGATTCCATTTCAGAAAGATGATTTTACATCCATTTGATATACTTTGATTCCCTTTTGTGAAACATTTTCTAGTAGTACTCTAACTCCTTCAAGTCTCGCAACAAGGGAAAATGTTTCTCCATAGTCAATATCTTCTTCTTGTGCATAACCTTTGTATACTAACCTTGCCTTTTTCCTTGTTACTACTCCTTACTCATTTAACTTATTTATGAATATCTATTTTGTACCAATCACATTATTATCCTTAGGTATAGGTATAGAGACCTTGTATTATTCTTTTCTCTTTGTTCAATTTCTTCATTCATTGCCTTTATCCAACCTTCATTTTCTAAAGCAACTTTTACAAATCTAGGTTCAAATTCACTAAGAAAATATGTACCATTTAATTTGTTCATTGTCAGTATGCCATCTGTCTCTCCTCCAATTATTTGTTAAAGTGCATGATGTATTTTGATATATATTGCAAGTCTTGGTTCTTTCTTTCTTAATTTTGAACTAGGTTCACTCGGTTCTCCATGATCTTCTGCCTTTTGCCTAGGCTCCTCTGGCTGATTTGTCTATAACTTAGGTTGCGTTGTCTATGACCCGAGTTGTACTACCTATGACTTGGATTCCTTTGATTGATTAGGCTATGCAACTCAAGTTGTATATCCTATGTCTTGGGTTGAAGTTTTAGTGATTTTCTAGGTTCACTTTGTTGTTTCTCAACTGCAATTGATTGTGTTAAAGTCTCGAGTTTCTCCTCATAGTAAATTTTTTTATATGTAATCTTTAGACTGCTTTCTACTTTTTTCTTCACTTCTTTATGCAAACTCATCAATCTTTGCATGTGCACTTTCTATGACTTTGTGAGTATCAAGATTCAAACATTTGTATGCTTAACTTTTATTAGAGTAACCTAGGAATATACCTTCATCAATTTTAGCATCAAGTTTTTCTTTCCTCACATCATTCAAGATGTAGCATTTTCTTCCAAATAGTCTGAGATAACAAACATTAGGCTTGTGCCCATATCATAATTCATAAGGTGTTTTATTTATACCTATCTTTAGTTGAACTCGGTTTAGTATATGAACTATTGTGTTGATTGCTTCTCTCTAGTATTTTGGTGTAACATTCTTCTTGTAGACATCTAAATTTGATTATACCATTAGGTAATCTTATGTAGTTATCTCCTAAGGCATTATTGATTAAATATTTATTATTTAATTAATTAATCATTGTCCCCTAGTTAATTAATTAATTTGATTAATTGTAGTCCAATTGGTAAAATCGAATGATAACCCAAAATCAATTTATCAATTAAATCCCTATTCCTCTATTAAACTAAATAAATGCCAAAATCTATTTAATTTAATCCCACATCCCCCATTTATTAAATAAATCATCCTAAACCTCTAAAACATCCTTAAAGGCTATCTTTGCCCCTAACCCAACCCATGCACCCATACTAACCTCACTTAGCCACCTAACTAACTCATCCCATCAAAGCTAAGCCACTTACCTCCTAACCCCCTTTCTAAGCTAAGCCTAATCCCCTTTCTAAACATGTGCACAACTTTAAGCAAGGGTTAAGACTTGCTAATCCAAGCCAAAGTCAATGGTCTCCCCTCACCTCTTCTATCCCTATCCAAGAGCATTGATGGCTCTTACATGCCATTAATGCCTCTTACATCCCTTTTACACACTCTTCCTCCCTCATTACTCCCCTTGACCTTCCATTTTGACCACCCAATCCCCTTATGACACCTATCACAAGGCTAGAGCTTTGAAGAAGCACAATCCATGTGCTCTTCTCTCATTGCATCCTAGCCCTTCCTCGCCCTCTCTCCATCCTCATATCTTCGCCTTCCATCTCACTACCCCTTAGCCTATAAATTGAGCCCTTCCCCTCTCACAATCCATCATCTACCAATGCAAACTTATTATGCCTTGCTAACCACTATAGCATATCTAAGTAAACCATTGCCATGTTAAAATCCACCTACACATCCATTATTGAATCCTCCACTCATCTCTATGCTTGATAACAAACCCACTACATGAAGCTTCAACACAACCAAACACACCTCCCCTATCTATTTGGACACATCTACATCATCATAGGTCACACCCAAGGAGCTTACAATTTTTTGGTTTGCCTTCCTTCATGGTGTCCACCTTGTCTTATCATAAGTGTTTCTTTTGTTTAGTTTTGTGAATGTTAAATTTGTTGTTAGTGTTCTTAGCATACTAGGTTTTTAGCATTACACTTTTCAGCCATTAGTATTCGTACACACTCCATGATGGATCTATTCCTTCTTTTTTTTATATTATTTTGATCTAGAGTCCTAGGTGTTGATACCTATCTTTTGATTCCTCTTTCATTGCAGAACTCATTGAATTCAATTTATATAAATTCACCTCCTCTATATGATTTCAGGCATTTCAAATTTTTCCCTCTTTCTTTCTCAACTCTAGCCAAATACCATTTGAACTTTTGAAAAGCATTAGATTTTTTTTTTAGGAACATTATAGTCATCGTCCTAGAATAGCCATCAACAGATAGAATGAAGTAAATATCTCCATAGTAGCTTTCTATGCCAATTGGTCCACAAAGATTGGTATGAACTAGTTCCAAAACTTCTTTAGAATTAAAATACCGACTTTTGAAACTTCTTTTACTCATCTTTCAAATTTGACATTGTTTACACATGCTCATCTCAAGTTTCTTCATATTTAGTATGCCTCTTACTCTTTTGTTCTTTATTATGGTAACTAGGTTATCAAAGTCAACATGACACATTATTTTATGCCATAGCCACCTTTCCTCTATCTATGCTAACACACATGTATTTTTAGTAAAATCTAGGTAGAATAAGTTTCCTTTTTCTAATTTCTAGTCCCAAGCAGGTTTCCTGTACCATCTAAAAGCTTAGCTTTTCCATTCATGAATTCTACCTTATATCCTATATTGTTTAGTTGTGCCACATTGAGTAGATTATGTCTTAATCTTTCAACTCAGTAGGCATTTTTACATTTGATACCTTCAGTGTTATAAATCCTTTTCCTTTAAAATAACATGGTCCACTATTTCTAAACCTAACACTTCCACCATAATAGTGTTTTGAGTGTTCATACTTAGTTTTTTTGCTAGTCATGTGACGAGGACAACCACTATCTATGATCCATGTGTCATTTTTGCTAGCATGAGAAATAAGTGCCATCTTCTCATTTTCCTCATTATTAGATTCATCCTTAGTAGCAAATATAAACTACTTCTTCATTATCATCATATCAGAATCTTTAGCAATGTAACACGATTTCTTACCTTTGTGTTTGAAGTCCGTATAGTTCTTGAAGTCTTTGTTTCCTTTGAACCTATTATTTCATTTCTCATCTTTATCTTATTTATCTAGACATCTTGCAGCAATATGACCAACCTCTTCACATGAGAAACAAATCAATGTAATCTTGCCTATGAATTTTCCTTTCCCTTTTGATACTCTTTTAGCAACTAGGGCTTCAATGACTTCAAGGGATTCATCTCATTCATCTTATTCTTCATTATCAACCTATTTTCCTTTTGAGTCTCCACCTTTTCTGCCAAAAGTTAGTTTGGCTTTGAATGCAGATTCAAGGTTGCTTAAAGCAAGATCGTAGTTATCAAATTTATCCAATTCAAAAGCAGTCAATCTTCCCACAAGTGCATCCAAGGTTATATTATTTTAGGATTGCATCTCATCTCTTAAATTTTTGAAAATCTAATTGCATAAAGAGGAAGGAGAGTTCTTAGTACCTTGTTGGCCATTGTTTCATCAGTTATTATTCCTCTCGTAGCTTTGATTGCACTCACACTTTCTTTGATTCTTTCACTGTATTGGACAATTTTCTCACCTTCTTTCATTTTTATTCGATCAAACTTGCCTCTTAAAATTTCTACCTTGGATCTTTGCACATTTTTATCACCTCCATAGACTTTCTAAAACTTTTCCCACATTTCAAATTTGTAGTAGGAAAATCTTTAACCTCATCAAATTCAAAATAGTTGAGAGAGGAAGCTATATTAATCATCATTATATTTTGATCCTTTGCCTCTTTCATCTATTCCATAATCATAGGTTTAGATGGTGACACATTTTTTTTCCAAGTGAAATAGGCCAGTATCTCCAATGCTTGAAAGATGTAGCTTCATCAATCCTTGGCATGTTGAAGTTTTCTTTGTTAAGCTTGGGAATCTCCCTTCTGTATGACATCTTGATCTTTAGCTTAGGTCTTTGAAACCTTTCCTGCAAGCACCAAATACTCAGGTACCAATTGTTGGAAATGAAGAGAGTAACTGAGAGGGGATGGGTGAATCAGTTACCATAAAATAATTATAGCCCCTAGATGTCAAAACATACTTTTCACTGATATTGCAATGCTATCTAGCTTGATTAAAACTAAGTTTATATTGTAACTTAATTAACAAATTAGTCTTATGAATATTAAACTATTTTAACCTTTAGCGACTTAGTTGCAAAAATATAAAGTATAAAGAAAATAACATGAACACAGATGTCACCAAGATTTAATGTCGAATTATCCAATTTAGGAAAACCACTATGCAACTAGTTACAATATTTTTCACTCTTCTAAAATGAGTCCTATTAAGAGCCAACCATGTTAAAGGTTACAATACATATTGTTAAGTATGACCTTGTTAGAGGATTTAGATCACCCTATTAGGAGTGGCTTGGTTAGAGGTCTTCAAACACTTCAATCTTGAAATGTTACCTTGCTAGAGGATTTACAATATGAATGTTAAGTGAACTCTATTTTAAGATATTTCTTCACTGCTGTAATGGTTAGAAGGTAACAATAATTTGACTTGATTTATGGAGAAATTTTCTTTATAGATTTAGATCTTTGTTTTGGCATGACTATTGGATCCTTGTTCTGGCATGACTACTAGATCCTTACTGATCAAAATATTTATTATAGCTTATCTTTCACACTTTCCTTCTTTGCCTTTTCCTTTGCTCATATATCCATCTTATTACATCTATTCACTTAAACATTATCCTCACTACTTGACCTTTCTTATATATCATAAGCTTTGATAAGTTGGCTTGAATATCCTTTCAAATAAACATTAAAAATATAAATAGTCTACCTCAATCAGTTAATTATGTGACAAGTGTATTCTATTGTGACCACTTTGTCAATACTAAGATTGAACGCTCGCTTAATACTAGAGGTCATTTGATGTCCGACCACTCAATTACCACTACAAGATTAATATCCTTCATTGCCAGACTGATCGGTTAACACCAAATGCTCTTCATTACCTAACTGCTTGGTCAACACTGGATATGCTTAGTTAATATTGCTAGTTCTCTATTGCTTGGTTAATATTGGCATTTATGTAACATCAATGAAAACATACAATTTGAAGAATTGTTTCCAACACTTGTGCCTTATTGCATATGCACTATTGATGAAGGGTAATGTGGGGTTGATGTTTTCATTTGAGTGTCATCTACTTTTGTCAAGTGAGTGTTCCTTCCATTTATCCTCATGTTTCATGTCCAAAGCATGACCACCTCTCAACACTATTATGTATGTTATGTGTATCTTGTTAGTCCTGACTCCTTAATCCATAGTTCTAGGTGATTCATTTTCTCAATTGCCTATCACCTCTCCCTTGTCTACATTAAGATTCAATTCAACCAGTTGGTTCTTCTACTTCCTTGAATTGATTGAGTGAGCTATGTATACATCATGTGTTCCTATGTACTAGGCAGATGTAGTGGTTGGATAGCTATTCATTTAAGTGAGATGGATTATTTACCATATGGATACTCTTCTCTTTGTTCCTATTTTGGAGGAATCCTTCCCTCTTTGATTGACCAACTCTTTAGGCTTTGGTGTTTTATGCTATATGTATCATCAGCATTAGTTTTTTACCATTATTTACCTCATGATTTGAGTGGTGTCATTTTGAAGGTAGTCATGTAGATTATAGTCTTCTCTACCTAGTCATGTTCTATTTCAGTGGATGTTCTTTAGATTAATAGTTACTTTTGATAAAGTTTTCATCTTCATCATGCTTTAGTGTTTTTCGTGATGATCAATATTTTTTATTCCTATCTTCTATGACATTCACTAGTTTGGAGGCCTCTATAGTCCACTAGTTTTTTCTTGATCTCTTTTTGGACTAGAGTTTTTCCCATGTGGTTTTCCTCTATTTCTCTAGTTCATAGAGATTTGATTGTGATTGGGTACCTCATCAAGCCTTAATTTTAGGACCTAAATTTTCTTTATAGTTTCCTTCACATTTTCATTCATTGTTTGTAGATGTATTATTGCTCATCTTAAGGGGGCATGTTAGAGTAAAAGGATTAACTTGAATTATTTCATTAACATTGTCTTTTATCCTCTATTAAGGTTTTACCTTTATGCATAGTTGAAATTTAATTAAAAAACTCATTTATTAAATGGCTTTATCTCTTTAGGAATCCATTATAGGATTACATGGTCCCCTTATCTCTTTAGGAGTGGATGACAAGGATTCCTTTGTCACTTTATCTTCCTTAGAGATTGCATGATCTCCTTTATATAGACATCATCTCTCTTGTATTTTGAATCTTGAGGACTCATTTCTCATTCATGAGAACACTTTTTATTTTCACATGAACATATTATTTCTATTTTGAGAGATATCTTTCCTTCTTTGGTTCACCTTATTTGTAATAGGTATTTTCTTGCAGGTTATTTCTAGGATCTGTGAAGTTTTGTTTTTATCAACTTCTACAATAATTTTTTATGTTTTTATAATCTTCATCAATACATATTTAACTATGACAAACATAAAGATTGTACTTTCAAGTCTGTGAATTTGAGATTTACAATCCATTAAAGAATAATTTCTCTTTCTATGTATAATCCATTTTCTAAGAATATGAGAGGTTAAATTCTATGTGTTATTTGTTCATTTCTCTTTCATTTATTTAAATCCAAAAATTTGATACATGGTATGTTGATGGGTGAATGATGTTGAACCTTTGTGTCTTTTGGTGAAAGATGGATCTAGTATTTTCATTAATTACAAATATTCAAGAGGGAGATGTACCTTAGAATTTAGAGGAAGGCTACTAATTTAATGATAACCTATCCAACTATTAGTGACATTTATACTTCAATTTGGGTCTCGTGAGCATTCTTTTGTTGATATTTCTAAAGTGTGAATCTATTTACTAACACAAAGATAATGGAATGATGTTTCAAGACTAATTTAAATAAGTTGTTCAACATGAGAAACAAGAAAAGTGCAAATAGAGTAGATCCAACTAACCATTTTGTGATTGAATATGAAAGATCCAAGGAACATTTGAAAATTGATGCATAAAAACTACACATCCACTGATGCAAAATCCATGAAAAAGAGATCTAGCTAAGAAGATCTGAATACTGCTAATGTAAACAAGACTATATAAAGTAGATATATATGCATGTAAAGAAGTAATCTAACTCCAAAATAAAATAAAGGAGGGTAAGTATCAGGTTCACCAAAATGTTTTGGAGAAGAATGGAGGCCAATGAATTTACACAATGTAACCTAGATAAGATAAGTTCATTAAGAAACCACTTTCTCACACTAAGCCATTCAATACAAGAGTAAGAGGAACTTCCAAATATAACTAGATCAATAACTGAATTTAGATTAGAAAAATCCAAATAGGATAAAGTAACATCAATAGTAAACCCAAATTATATCTTAGAAGTTTGCAAGAAAGCCCCCTTTCATGCATTGTTATTTAATTTTAATATGTACAATGTGAATGTAAATTGTGCCAATTGGTTTATTGACAAGATTAAAATAGATCCATATACTAAATGTATGCAATTAACCCAAAGGAAATAGGTCTATGATAAAATTTAAATGATAGGATGTATAATTTATCTTGAAATATGTAAGAGAAGATTCAAATTTTCTCTATAAATCGTAGATCTGAAACAACTAAGATTTTGATTGAGGATCTACAATTAGGGACAAAACTCAGGAAACCATATTTTTCCCAGATATCTAGGAAAAGGTCAATCTAAATAAAACCTTCTAGAAAGTTTATGAGAATTTGGACATGTTCTAAAAGAACTATAGAAAAATTGACTGATGTTCTCTTGAAATAGTTTGGAAAGTAGTTTTCAAATCCAAAGTCATAATTATCCTCTTGCACATGTACAAAAAAATAATTTTATTTTGGTGGATGAGGACTTTCCTTGGTCAAGCCCTAGGTTGAGGAATCAACCTTTATATTGAGATGAAAAATACTAACAGGGGAAATGCTAGCATGTAGTAGACCTGAATATATCAATGAAAAACACAATCACCTTTGTTGATATAATTGAATTTGATATGTGATCGAGTATGCAAATGTAATACCCTTGACTAAAAGAAACAAAATGGAAGCATATAAGTCAAAACCTTATAAATAGGAATGCATGTGACATGCCATGATGAAAAATGAATTATCTTGAATGTTTTGGATGACAGATCTCTCCTCAGAAGCAAAACTCCACTACTACCTTCAAGGAATAAGCTTGATGCAATAAGGAAATGCTCAATCTTAATGAATACTTGAAGAACTCTTGAAATTTTTTTAATTTCCTTAGATGTTTCCTAGTACTCAATCATGTGTGTGTATGATATCTTGATAGATAATGAAATTCACAAGTCTCCTTATATACTAGCTTTCAAGAAAAAAATAAGGCAGGTCAATTTGAGAAAAAAGATCAATCAATTAAAACACTCGACACACTTCGGGCCCCAAGACCAAAATCTCTCAAGGAATAGATTGACGTAGGATGACTTTTCCTAGTATAGGTTAACCTAAGTTGACCTATTCCTAAGAGGGGTGCCTAAGGCCTCAAAGAGTGTGCTTGAATATTTAGGAAATATTGAAACTACCAAAAAATATGATAAAAAAAAGGAGATAAAATGGCACTTAAAAGACCATACTAAAAAAAGATAAATGATCTAGAAATTTGGGAAATATTGGAAAAAGAGAGAGACCAAAACAAAACTAAGGAGGGAAAAAAATTCCAAAATAATCTCCTTCCATTTTAAGAAAATACATGTTGAAAGGAACATGATATGTTTTTGTTGGAGCATAAATAGATTCATCTTAGTTCGTCCATAATCTACCAAGGTCTTTCTCTGTGTATTATCTCACTTGCATGGGGATGCCTACTCCAAATTATTATTTTTGTGACATAGAATTACCAAGCATCTCATCATTTGGTTTTGCCCTCAATTTTGTGAAGCTTTAAATCTGATCCATGGCTTTTCCAAGTCTACACCTTTCTCATGGCACTTGATTTTTCTAAGAGATCAACCTAACCCAACTGTAGTGCTTGCCCCTAGTTTACATTTTCGAGCTACATTTCTGATATTATTGCCAAACTCTTTTAGGCCAATTTATGTTTAATGATTAGTATTATTATTTTAGAGATTATTAGATGATGTTTACACTCAGTTTATTATATGATGAGATTACTTGGTACTCTATATTTCATGCATGTATGATGATTATTCAATGGTTTCAATTATCGATGATGATTAGTTAGATGGTTTATTATTCCAGGTGCTTCTTATGGATACTTACCCCATACTGCATGTGTATGGTGTGCATGTTGTTTTATTTATGTATGGTGTTTCTGATATGGTTAAGGAAGGGAGTCGTAGTCACCTGCTAGTCGGGGTCTACACGATGCACCACTTCCTGCCATTGTCTGTTTAGCTTAGAATATTGTGTTTGTACATGCGTGGATTTTATGCAGGTTGCAGGTACCGGGTATCGACTTCCCTGAATTGTCAGGATGAGCGTACCCTATCGCACTGTCTCAATGGTAAGAGAGGGGAGATAAACTCTTAAGTCCAAATCCTAAACCCTTTAGCCAATTGTCCTAATTGATAATTAGGACAAGTGTCTGAGTTAAGTACCCTCCAAATGCATCAAATGATGTAATTTCATGATTATAACCCTTTTTGTTGTTTTGGTATGTATTTCTCTATGATGGGTTTTCGTATGTTGCTTTATGAGTCCTTGGTGTATTTTCTATTAATTAAGTCTAATTTAAAAAAAAAGATTAATTAATGATTTAATTTAATAGAGAATTATTATGATATCTTTATATTTAATTAATTAATTAATTAATTAAAAGAATTAAATTTGAAGATTAAAATTCAAAGATAAAATTAGAACAAGATAATATTTATTTAATTTAATAATAATATATTTGGAGTTCATTTTTAAATAAATGCTAAATATTATTGTTATTTAAATTAATTAAATATGTTATCAATTAAATTCTAAAATAAATTAAAAGTTGAAAGATATTAAATTATTAAGAATTATAGATCGCATGATCTAAGCATGAGTTTAAATATGAGAATTAAATTAAAAGATTAAATTATAGAAATTAATAATATTATTTTAATTTCTTAAAAGTGCACATAAGATTAAAGTAATAAATTAATTTAAAATAGAAGTCAAGTGGAATATTAAATAAAGTTATTTAATAATTCAACTTAATGTGCATGAAAGTTGAATGCAAAAGAATAAGAAAAGATAATAAAGGTTAATTTAGAGTTAATTGAGTTGTGCAAAGAGTCTTCTTGGGTAAATGCACAATTAGTGCCCCGAATTGAGGAGAAATTGCTTATCACAACTTTGGGGGTTCATTTTTGAGATAGACGAATTTGGACGGGAATTTTTGGGAGACAATTTTTGGAAGCAAATTTCAGAAGGCTGATACCAAGAAAGTTTTCCAAAAGAAGGTTATTGAGAGGAGCGAATTCGCATACAGTTCCTGGAGATTGCATAATAGCATCAGGATCAGGTAGGGTCTTGTGTTTTTGATTATCCATTAAATATGCAATTATCCCTTCCTGCCTTCTTCGTGTCTGGGGTTTGTAGATCTGAATTCTCTGTGATGAAATTTTTAAGCTATCAATATTGTGAAGTTATTAATTGTTCGTCAATAATTTCTGTATCCATGGAGACTGGATGAATTAATTAGAACCCTTGTTTTCTTGATTTAGAAATTAAGATTTAATTTAGTAAGGGTTTTGTTTTAATGAAATTGAAAGTTTTAGATATAAAAAATTAATATATATATATATCATATATATATATTCTTTAAAAAAAAATTTTTTTTATTGAAAATTAAACAAAACTAATTTTTAAAATAAAACTGGATTTGTTTTATTTATATTGAAAAATATATATATATATATAAAATATATATATATAATAATATATATAGTGGGGGGGGAGGGAATCACCCCGTACCCGCCCCCCACTTTTGGAGGCCGACAATACCTATGTCGCAGGTACTGCGACGACAGGTACAGAGTACCTGCCGCCGCAGGCCCTGCGATCGCAGGCTTGCGGCCAAGCCGACGGGCTATAAACGTTTGTTTTAATTAAAAAAAAAATAAAAACAAAACAACTTTGTTTAATTCGCTTTTTTATATATATATATATATAATTTTAATTTTTAATTTTTGTAAAAACAAATTTTATTATTTAAAATTTTTAATTAATAAAATTATAATATATTTTAAATTAATAATAGTTTAAACTTTATTAATATTTAATAAATAAATATTAAATGCATAAACATAGTTGTAAATATTAATTTATTAATTTTGGTATAAAATTAATAAATTAACAATTAGTGATTAGATTAAGATAAGTAAGTAGAACAGGCAATTATTGATTAATTTAATTAGTTTAATTAAGTTAATTAATAATGAATATTATTTGACTAAATTATAGATTTGGATTATGGATTTAATGAAAGTTATTATAGAAATGGGTTATTCGTAAAGGGTAGTTGTGAAAACTTTGTTACTTGATTTCGACATTAAACTGAAACATAAACCTTACCTTAACTCAAATAATATACTTTCAGATCCAATCTCTGAGACTTTGATGTTGTCTTTGTACTTTGAATGTTTTGGGGTTGGTTTAGCGTTGACCAGTTTAGGTTGTTACCAAAGGCTCGGGGGTTGTGAATGTGATGTCATGATGAATTGGTCTCGATCTTTCTTAACCCGACCATGGTAATGTGATGAAGTGCTCTATGACATGATTTTGTTTACTGTTTGTTATTGCTTTCCAGTTTCCTTGTGTGAAGCTGAGGTGTATGTATTTGAGAATACCTAACTTAACCATTTCTGAGTCTCGATCAGTTATACTTGTATTACTTTCTGGTTGCTCATTGGAGAACCATTGGATTTTGTGACTTATCATTGATGCCTTCAGTTGCTGATAGAGAACTGATTACTATTTGATGTTATCTGTTGCTCATGAAGAACTGATGTAATTTTGTGGATTATCTTTTTATGATGTTTTTCAGTTGCTTGTATAGGACTGAGGTGGTTTTATTATGATTCTTTGATTTACGAGTTCATGAGCTAGGGTAGGTTATCTATGTGTAGAGTCGGGAAGTGGCTTGCAATGGGGGTCGGAGCCCTAAGAGGCTGCCTTGAGAAACCCATTGTAAGTCATTTTTAATAAGTGAAAACATTTACACTAAATGAGAGAAAATGAACCTAACAAGATAATTGTATGTTCTCTCCCATGCCATGAGTGCTAGTACAGACTAGGATGGGGTAGAGAGAACGCTTGGTTACGGCCTTGCATTCCATAGTAGGCCTCGTCAGTACGAGAGGATACTAGTGGCCGCAGGATCAGTAGGGACTCGGGATTCCTAAGGGATTGCTCGGGTAACTTCTACATGAATTTTGCGATGAAACTTTCCCGCTTGCATATTAGGTTTCCTACATGTCTTGTGGTACCTCTGGGATTTAGATGTCGATCTTTTTAGTAACCCTTGAGTTAGCATACTTATAGGATTTCCTGGACTTAGAGAGTAGTTATGATTATAAGTTTTGTTATCCTATTTGGGACTTGAGACTATCTCCTCAGCGCGGTGGGAGTGGACCATTTAGGTTCCACGCGGTCGGGTGGTAGTGCTTTTACTCTTACCATTAAGATCCGTTCTGTGATCACCGTGGCTGGAGTTTTCATGATTGGCATTTACCTTCACTTTGTTCTAGGATTATTATGATGGATGGTTAGATTTTATGATAGATGTTTTATCATTATGGATGTATCATGTATGGTGAATAGTTTCATATATTTCACTTTACTTTGCATCATGGATTTGAGGATTTTGTATCTTGATCTTTACATATGTATATTCTTTTAAGCCTTTCATACCCTGTGACTTGTACAGTGGATGATTGAGCATTCCGAATTAATTTGCCAAGGAGCATTCGGGACAAATGTATATTATGGACATTGGAGTTTCTAATTATTCTTTCATATGTATGTGATAGTTGTTAGACTTAGAATTAATTAAATTTAAATGTGACCCAACGTCTTGGGATCTTTAAGAAATGTAACTTACAATGTATGTTTGTCGATGATTACATGTTATTGCTTCCGCTACTATGTGTTTGATGTGTATGTTATACTTTCTTACTTTTAAAAAAAAAATGTTTAGCAAACTTAGTGAAACTTTAGGTTAATTCTTTTGGATCCCTTAGCGGGGCGTTACATCTGGTATCAGAGCCCGAGTTTCTACATTGGGAGCTCTGGGTATATTGGAATGCCACTAGTGTTAACTAGTTGAATAAAAATGCAAACCTTAAACCGAAACTTGAAACTAGTTGAACTAAAACAATATGTAAAGTATTCGTTACCTATTTTTCATACTTCAACACTCAAAACTTCAAAACTGAAATTATACTTAAACTGAAATTATAGGTAAATTGAAAATTGAAAATATGTTGTTTGCAAAACATGTGTCTTCTATCTATGTGTTTCACTAGTATGTTTCATGGTTATTTTAGCATCTTGTGTCTTGGATATTATTGTAGGATGGTATCTGGGATGAGATCTTTCGTTAGAGGCCATAGTCTTGGCCGTGGCAGAGGCAGAGATATTAGTGTTCATGAGTCTATCCATGAGAGCCCCATTCAGGAAGAGAATAGGGAAGAGCATGTCAGTGAGCATCAGGAAGAGAACCACGAAGAGGGACATGCCGACTCTGAGGAGGTTGATCTGAGGCAAATGATGCGAACCCTTATTGATCGCTTACCTCTTGTTCTTGAGTAGGATAGAGCACACCAGGTTGGGCATGAGCATAGACGCAGATCTAGGAGTCCTCAGAGGGATCGACATAGATCCATAGTATCTTCTCAGATGAAGGATCTTCAGAGGTCCAAGATCAAGCCCTTTAATGGGCAAGGTTCTGGGTATGTAGCTGAGCAGTGGCTTATTGCCCTTGACAGGATTTTTGCTATGCAGGACTTTGACAGTAATGTCAAAGTGAGGTTTGCCATTACCAATCTAGAGTTATTTGGAGCCACCTGGTGGACTATTGAGGAGAAGAAGTTGGGCATTGACATGGGTAGTGTCACTTGGGAGGTTTTCTTGGAGAGTTTTCATGAGCGATTCCTACCAGAGGAATGGAAGCAGCACAGAGCAGATAAGTTCCATAACCTGAGACAATTCACTATGACCGTTGTAGAGTATGAGTGCAAGTTCTATGAGCTCATGCCTTTTTCGGGATTCAGTAACAACCTAGCACAGTTGGCACAACATTTCATTCAAGGCTTGAACAACCGTTTTATTGGGGGTGTTAAGGTATTTGAGCCTAAGACCCTCAAGGATGCGGTACATCGAGCTATCCTGGTAGAGCAGAGTGTCAACTTTGGGCAAGGAAAATTTGTGGAAGCGCCTACTATAGCAGGATCTAAGGGCAACCACAACTCCAATGGAATCAGGAAGCCTCCCTTCCCTAGGAGGAATCAGTATTCTTAGTATCATAAGGGATTTTACCCTCAGGCACAGAGTGGTGGCGGTGGATCCAACTCTAGGATCAATCGCAATGCTCAACGTAATAGACAAAATCAGCAATCTCGGCCTGCACAGAGCAGCCAGTCTTTTGCTAACAGGGGTAGCCACTAGCGGTCAAATGCACCACCTATAGGGAGAGGATCTGGTAGAGGCACGGGATGTTTTTCATGTGGACAGATTGGTCATATTGCAGCATACTGCCCACAGCGAGCATATTAGTATGCAAGACCCAGGCTAGCAGCATCCGAGCCTACAGTCAAAAATACAGGTGGATCTCATAGAGTATTTGCAGCGGTGGATCAGCGTCAGGCAGACCATCAGGGGACAGTAGTTGAGACTACAGGAGCTATCCGAGGTACACCTCTCTCTGTATTATTTGATTCAGGTGCTACAGATTCTTTCATTTCTCCATCTCTAGTTGACAAGTGTAAGCTGGAGTCGGTTAAGCAAGATCATGGTTAGCAAGTGGAACTAGCCTCAGGCGCTAAAGTTTCCACAGATTTTGTAGTTCATAAGTGTGGACTTAGCATAGGAGGGTTTGAGACTTCAGTCGATTTTCGAGTTATTCCTCTTGGCTCCTACAATGTGGTCTTAGGTATGGATTGGCTTGGCTCTCATAGGGCTAGTATAGACTATAGAAAGAAGACCATTATGTGTCAGGATGACCAAGGGAAGGATGTTGAAATTGTGGGGATACCGAGACCTATATCCCTACGAATGATCTCCGCTATGCAACTAAAGCGAAGCTTTCATAAGGGATGTCAGGTATTTGCCGTTACGGTAAATGAGCTAGATGAGGAAGAATCTGCGAGGAGGACCCTAGATCACCCTATTTTATAGGAGTATGCTGATGTCTTTCCGAGTGAGATTCCAGGCATGCCTCCGAAGAGAGACATTGATTTTAGCATTGAGCTCACTCCAGGAGCGAAACCTATCTCTAGAGCTCCTTACCGTATGACCACTCAAGAGCTGAGTGAGTTGCGGTTGCAGTTAGAGGAACTTTTGGCCAAGGGTAGTATTCGACCTAGTGTATCACCATGGGGAGCTCCAGTGCTCTTTGTGAAGAAGAAGGATGGTTCTCTGCGCCTTTGCATTGATTACAGACAGTTGAATAAGGTGACAATAAAGAACAGGTATCCTTTACCAAGGATTGATGATTTATTTGATTAGATCAAGGGGCCTACAGTGTTCTCTAAAATTGATCTTAAGTCAGGATACCATCAACTTCGCATCAAGGAGGCTGATATTCATAAGACCACCTTTCGAACTCGCTACGGGCATTATGAGTTCATAGTGGTACCCTTTGGACTGACGAACGCTCCATCAGTTTTCATGTGCTTAATGAATGGAGTGTTCCATTCCTATCTTGATAGATTTGTTCTTGTGTTCCTCGATGATATTCTAATATATTCTAGGTCCCAAAAGGAACATGAGGAACATTTGAGTTTAGTTTTGCAGTGCTTGAGAGATAATCAACTTTATGCCAATGCGGCAAAGTGTGATTTCTTTCAATCAGAGATACAGTATTTGGGACACGTTATTTCAGGCGAAGGTATCTCTGTAGACCCTGCAAAGATCCAGGCAATAGTAGATTGGCCTACACCCACTACTGTGTCGGAGATTCGTAGTTTCATGGGTCTAGCTGGGTATTATCGCAGATTTCAAAACTTCTCCAGAATAGCACACCCTATTACCTCCCTTCAGAGGAAAGGAAAGAAGTTTCTTTGGACAGAAAAGTGTGTAGAAGCATTTCAGAAACTCAAAGAGCTTCTGACCAGTGCACCGATCTTAGCAGTACCTGATCCAGAAGGTGATTTCATGGTGTGTACAGATGCTTCCCTTGAGGGTATTGGAGCAGTTCTAATGCAGAATGGTCGAGTGATTGCATATGAATCATGCAAACTCAAGGATCATGAGTTGAATTATCCTACACATGACCTTGAGTTAGCCGCAGTAGTTCATGCCTTAGTGAGATGGAGACATTTCTTGTTGGGACACAGATTTGAACTACATAGCGATCATCGTAGCCTTCAGTACATATTCACGCAGCCTAATCTGAATGCTAGGCAAAGACGTTGGATGGAGTTTTTGTGCGAGTATGACTTTGAGGTAAAGTATATCCAGGGGAAGGAGAATGTTGTAGCTGATGCTTTGAGTCGCAGGAAACATGCGATATCATCTATGACTCTTAGTATCGATTTGAGGTGTCAGATACTTCAGGCACTCCCCACTGATTCATGGTATCTGGAGGTGTATAGTGAGATCAATTCCGGGAGACCCTTGGAGGGTAAGTTTTCAGGCTATGTCCTAGAGTCAGATGGCCTTTTGAGACATTTAGGAAGGATCTATGTGCCGCTACTGGATGAGCTTCGCATATTGATCCTATCAGAGGCCAATCGTGCACCTTACTCGGCACATCCAATTGTCAAGAAGATGCATGCAGATTTGCGACATTTATTCTTTTGGTCCAGGATGAAGCACAACATTGTTGATTTTGTGGCTAGATGTCTTGAGTGTCAGAGAGTCAAGGCAGAACACCAGCATCCGGCAGGACTTTTGCAACCGAATCTCGTTCCTTCATGGAAGTGGGATATCATCTCTATGGATTTCATAGTAGGATTACCTATGACTCTTCGTCGTCATGATGCTATCATGGTCACCGTTGACCAGTTGACCAAGGTGGAACATTTTGCACCAATCAGGTCTTCCTACACTGCAACTTCTGTAGCTAATGTTTTCATGCGTGACATTGTGAGACTACATGGTATTCCTTGAAAGATCATTTCGGATAGGGATCATGTTTTCACTTCCGCATTTTGGACATCACTACAGCATGATCTTGGAGCACAGCTAAATTTCAGTTCAGCATATCACCCAGAGACAGATGGGCAGACGGAGAGAGTAAATCAGGTTCTCGAAGATATGTTGAGGATGTACGTGATGGATAGGCAAACTCATTGGGAGGACTATCTCTACCTAGTGGAGTTTGCTTACAAAAACGGGTATCATAGTTCTATTGGCATGGCACCTTTCCAAGCCTTATATGGACGCCCTTGTCGTACACCTTTGAGTTGGGATAGTCTTGAGGATCGCATCCTGTTGGGTCCAAAAATGCTTCGTGACATGGAGCAACAGGTGGTGCGTATCCGAGAGCACTTAACAACGGCACAGGATAGGTAGAAGAAGTATGCTGATGCACATAGGTCAGATAAGCAGTTTGCTATGGGAGAGAAGGTTTTCTTGAGAGTGCATCCGCGAAAGAGTTCGATCCGTTATGGAAAGGGCTCAAAGCTAGCACCTCGCTTTGTGGGACCATTCGATATTCTTGAGAGGATTGGTCCAGTTGCCTATCGTCTTGCTTTACCGCCCAGCCTTGCTCGCATTCACGATGTTTTCCATGCTTCAGTACTTAGACAGTATATTCCTGATGTTGTACATATTCTTGATTGGAATGCATTGCAGGTAGAGGACGGGCAGCTGGCTTTGGAGCCAATACGTATTCTGGAGCAGCGGGAGTTGACCCTCAGGGGTCAAACCATAGAGCAGGTAAGGGTCCAATGGGACCCTATTGATGACTCTTCAGCTACATGGGAGGATGCATCTAGATTACAGGATTTATATCCCTATTCGTTTATAGGCTTCCAGGAGTAAGCCTAAGTCTAGGGGGGGTGGATGTAGTGCTTGCCCCTAGTTTACATTTTCGAGCTACATTTCTGATATTATTGCCAAACTCTTTTAGGCCAATTTATGTTTAATGATTAGTATTATTATTTTAGAGATTATCAGATGATGTTTACACTCAGTTTATTATATGATGAGATTACTTGGTACTCTATATTTCATGCATGTATAATGATTATTCAATGGTTTCAGTTATCGATGATGATTAGTTAGATGGTTTATTATTCCAGGTGCTTCTTATGGATACTTACCCCATATTGCATGTGTATGGTGTGCGTGTTGTTTTATTTATGTATGGTGTTGCTGATATGGTTAAGGAAGGGAGTCGTAGTCACCTGCTAGTCGGGATCTACACGATGCACCACTTCCTGCCATTGTCTGTTTAGCTTAGAATATTGTGTTTGTACATGCGTAGATTTTATGCAGGTTGCAGGTACCGGGTATCGACTTCCTTGAATTGTCAGGATGAGCGTACCCTATCGCACTGTCTCAATGGTAAGAGAGGGGAGATAAACTCTTAAGTCCAAATCCTAAACCCTTTAGCCAATTGTCCTAATTGATAATTAGGACAAGTGTCTGAGTTAAGTACCCTCCGAATGTATCAAATGATGTAATTTCGTGATTATAACCCTTTTTGTTGTTTTGGTATGTATTTCTCTATGATGGGTTTTCGTATGTTGCTTTATGAGTCCTTGGTGTATTTTCTATTAATTAAGTCTAATTAAGAAAAAAAGATTAATTAATGATTTAATTTAATAGAGAATTATTATGATATCTTTATATTTAATTAATTAATTAATTAATTAAAAGAATTAAATTCGGAGATTAAAATTCAAAGATAAATTTAGAACAGGATAATATTTATTTAATTTAATAATAATATATTTGGAGTTCATTTTTAAATAAATGCTAAATATTATTGTTATTTAAATTAATTAAATATGTTATCAATTAAATTCTAAAATAAATTAAAAGTTGAAAGATATTAAATTATTAAGAATTATAGATCGCATGATCTAAGCATGAGTTTAAATATGAGAATTAAATTAAAAGATTAAATTATAGAAATTAATAATATTATTTTAATTTCTTAAAAGTGCACATAAGATTAAAGTAATAAATTAATTTAAAATAGAAGTCAAGTGGAATATTAAATAAAGTTATTTAATAATTCAACTTAATGTGCATGAAAGTTGAATGCAAAAGAATAAGAAAAGATAATAAAGGTTAATTTAGAGTTAATTGAGTTGTGCAAAGAGTCTTCTCGGGTAAACGCACAATTAGTGCCCCGAATTGAGGAGAAATTGCTTATCACAACTTTGGGGGTTCATTTTTGAGATAGACGAATTTGGACGGGAATTTTTGGGAGACAATTTTTGGAAGTAAATTTCAGAAGGCTGATACCAAGAAAGTTTTCCAGAAGAAGGTTATTGAAAGGAGCGAATTTGCATACAGTTCTTGGAGATTGCATAATAGCATCAGGATCAGGTAGGGTCTTGTGTTTTTGATTATCCATTAAATATGCAATTATCCCTTCCTGCCTTCTTCGTGTCTGGGGTTTGTAGATCTGAATTCTCTGTGATGAAAGTTTTAAGCTTTCAATATTGTGAAGTTATTAATTGTTCGTCAATAATTTCTGTATCCATGGAGACTGGATGAATTAATTAGAACCCTTGTTTTCTTGATTTAGAAATTAAGATTTAATTTAGTAAGGGTTTTGTTTTAATGAAATTGAAAGTTTTAGATATAAAAAATTAATATATATATATATCATATATATATATATATTCTTTAAAAAAAAAATTGTTTTATTGAAAATTAAACAAAACTAATTTTTAAAATAAAACTGGATTTGTTTTATTTATATTGAAAAAAAAATTAAAAAATAAAAAAAAAAATATATATATATATATAAATATATATGATAATATATATAGTGGGGGGGGAGGGAATCACCCCGTACCCGCCCCCCACTTTCGGAGGCCGATAGTACCTACGTCGCAGGTACTACGACGACAGGTACAGAGTACCTGCCGCCACAGGCCCTGCGACCGCAGGCTTGCGGCCAAGCTGACGGGCTATAAACGTTTGTTTTAATTTAAAAAAAAAATAAAAACAAAACAACTTTGTTTAATTCGCTTTTATATATATATATATATAATTTTAATTTTTAATTTTTGTAAAAACAAATTTTATTATTTAAAATTTTTAATTAATAAAATTATAATATATTTTAAATTAATAATAGTTTAAACTTTATTAATATTTAATAAATAAGTATTAAATGCATAAACATAGTTGTAAATATTAATTTATTAATTTTGGTATAAAATTAATAAATTAACAATTAGTGCTTAGATTAAGATAAGTAAGTAGAACAGGCAATTATTGATTAATTTAATTAGTTTAATTAAGTTAATTAATAATGAATATTATTTGACTAAATTATAGATTTGGATTATGGATTTAATGAAAGTTATTATAGAAATGGGTTATTCGTAAAGGGTAGTTGTGAAAACTTTGTTACTTGATTTCGACATTAAACTGTAACATAAACCTTACCTTAACTCAAATAATATACTTTCAGATCCAATCTCTGAGACTTTGATGTTGTCTTTGTACTTTGAATGTTTTGGGGTTGGTTTAGCGTTGACCAGTTTAGGTTGTTACCAGAGGCTCGGGGGTTGTGAATGTGATGTCATGATGAATTGGTCTCGATCTTTCTTAACCCAACCATGGTAATGTGATGAAGTGCTCTATGACATGATTGTGTTTACTGTTTGTTATTGCTTTCCAGTTTCCTTGTGTGAAGCTGAGGTGTATGTATTTGAGAATACCTAACTTAACCATTTCTGAGTCTTGATCAGTTATACTTGTATTACTTTCTGGTTGCTCATTGTAGAACCATTGGATTTTGTGACTTATCATTGATGCCTTCAGTTGCTGATAGAGAACTGTCGTGATTACATGATTACTATTTGATGTTATCTGTTGCTCATGAAGAACTGATGTAATTTTGTGGATTATCTTTTTATGATTTTTTTCAGTTGCTCGTATAGGACTGAGGTGGTTTTATTATGATTCTTTGATTTACGAGTTCATGAGCTAGGGTAGGTTATCTATGTGTAGAGTCGGGAAGTGGCTTGCAATGGGGGTCGAAAACCTAAGAGGCTACCTTGAGAAACCCATTGTAAGTCATTTTTAATAAGTGAAAACATTTACACTAAATGAGAGAAAATGAACCTAACAAGATAATTATATGTTCTCTCCCATGCCATGAGTGCTAGTACAGACTAGGATGGGGTAGAGAGGACGCTTGGTTACGACCTTGCATTCCATAGTAGGCCTCGTCAGTACGAGAGGATACTAGTGGCCACAGGATCAGTAGGGGCCCGGGATTCCTAAGGGATTGCTCAAGTAACTTCTACATGACTTTTGCGATGACACTTTCCCGCTTGCATATTAGGTTTCTTACATGTCTTGTGGTACCTTTGGAATTTAGATGTCGATCTTTTTAGTAACCCTTGAGTTAGCATACTTATAGGATTTCCTGGACTTAGAGAGTAGTTATGATTATAGGTTTTGTTATCCTATTTGGGACTTGCGACTATCTCCTTAGCGCGGTGGGAGTGGACCATTTAGGTTCCACGCGATCGGGTGGTAGTGCTTTTACTCTTACCATTGAGATCCGTTCTGTGGTCAACGTGGCTGGAGTTTTCGTGATTGCATTTACCTTCACTTTGTTCTAGGATTATTATGATGGATGGTTAGATTTTATGATAGATGTTTTATCATTATGGATGTATCATGTATGGTGAATAGTTTCATATATTTCACTTTACTTTGTATCATGGATTTGAGGATGTTGTATCTTGATCTTTACATATGTATATTCTTTTAAGCCTTTCATACCCTGTGACTTGTACAGTGGATGATTGAGCATTCCGAATTAATTTGCCAAGGAGCATTTGGAACAAATGTATATTATGGACATTGGAGTTTCTGATTATTCTTTCATATGTATGTGATAGTTGTTAGACTTAGAATTAATTAAATTTAAACGTGACTCAACGTCTTGGGATCTTTAAGAAATGTAACTTACAATGTATGTTTGTCGATGATTACATGTTATTGCTTCCGCTACTATGTGTTTGATGTGTATGTTATACTTTCTTACTTTAAAAAAAAAATGTTTAGCAAACTTAGTGAAACTTTAGGTTAATTCTTCTGGATCCCTTGGCGGGGCATTACACCAACTTCATAATTTTTACCTAGGTATGATAAATATTGTTCAACATTAGGAAATTAAAAAAAAGGATACTTAATTTAATTGAAGTTTTATTGATAAATGTTCATCTTTAAATTCTAAAAGTATGATTTTCTCTAATGTGTGTATGGATATTTGGGAAAAAAACTAGCAAAGTTGCTCTTGAAGTAATGCATCTTTAGGAGTTGTTGGACGATTAAGAAATCAATCCTTGTATTGTTACTTAGGACTCCTCCCCTTATTGTAAATGTTGGGGTGGATGCAACCACATTTTTAGATCTACCTTTTCAAAGGGACATTGGCTAGCTAATAGTAGCAATTTTTTTCATGTCCCACTTGTTATTTTCCTTAGGAGAATGTTAAAACATTACACTCACTAAGGGAGCTTGAATGATAATGACTCTCCCCAACTAACATGACCAAGACAACTTTTAATTTTTTTGTTGGTTATCTCATTTTTATTTATTTTTAATTTCAAAACTAACCTTTATATTAACACTCCTAAATGTATTATTTATCACCACCTTTTTAATAAATATTACTCCATCTTTAATTTAATACAAAATTATATAAATCTTAAACAAATAACCATTTTTTCATGAAGTTTTAACTTAATTTATAAAATATTACAATAATCAACACAAAATATTTTTAAAAATGAACTAAAACATTAATGATATTTCAAATACTACAAATAAAAGAAAAATGATGATGATGATGATGATGATGATATATATATATATATATATATATATATATATATATATATATATATATATATATATATATATATATATATATATATATATAATGTGTAAGATTATATTCTTTATATTTCTAACTAATCTTTTCTGCTTATTAATTGAGAAACCAATTCATTTCTAATAAACAAGGAGAGATTGACTCTTCCACTTGTGACATGCAAAGCCATGACTACACTCTATTTAAGTCCTTCATCGTCATCCATTGTGAGCATGAGCTTTTTTCCCTTCATTTTGATTTGGTACTAGTTATTTCATTTGGATTATTTTTTGCTACTATTGAAATATATGGATGCAATTGGGGTGGGTGTTGTGGCCACACTTTACATATGACAGGCACAAGTTTATTAATTTGTAGGGTGGCAATAATTGTGTTATTGCATACTATATATATGCAATGTGTATTTCTGGTTTTTATTTTATTGAATTCAGTTTGGAATTGGGTTTACGGTTTAGATATTGCATTTTTATTTTGAACTGTAGTGGCTTTTCCTCAACTATGAGTTTTGCATCGCGTGGGGGTGTATTTGGTGTTGAAGCTTGAGTTGTGGATTTGTGGTTTGTTTTGCAATTAAAGATTCAATTCTTTGAGTTTTCAGTGTGTATTTGTTTATTTATTTGAATATTAGTTGGTCTTTTGTGATGTAGTAGTATGGTATAGTTGTTTGTCAATTTTTGTATTTAGGGACAAGAACTTTAGTAAACTATTGGATATATGTAGATTATGGAGCACTGGGGTGACATTTTTGAGGATATTTTGTTGAGTGTATTTTACTCGTGGGTTTTGGCATCTGTGGGTTTGTGCTTCTTTGCATGAAAGGGTGACAATTCTAAGGTTTGAACATGGAGCTTTTGTTTTGGAAGTTGCGGTCAAAATATTCAAATCTTTAGCCTTGATAAGTTTTTGATGTGGGAGCCCAGAGATGAAATTTTTTAGGATTTGTGGCATTTATTGATGAAGATATAGATGAAATTTATTTTCTATGGAATGGTTAAAGTTAATCTTGGTTCATGTTGTTTTGGTAATTTACTTTCTAATATTTTGTTTTTGCCCAAGATTTGGACATATTGAGGTTTACAAATTCATTTAAGATATTTTTAACTCATGGAGTTGTGGAATAATGCTAGAGGGACTAGGGATGCTTTGAATGACCAAAATGTATGGAATTGTATGAAGTTGTCCCCACATAGATTAGATCTATAATCATGTTTCCTTGATACACAATACTAAAATAAATAAATGAATAATGTAGATAACAAGTCTTTCAAAAATATTAAGGAGAAAATAGATAATATTTCATGAAATATAAATTTTGAATTTCTGATGCTTCATTTTAAGGTATATTAATCTTTTAGTTTTAATTTAATAGTCCTAATGAAAAGTTTGTGTTTTAAATTAATAGTTATGGAAAGATTCTATTTTAATTTTATAGAAATGTGATTCAATTTCAATTTCATACACAATTGATTTGGTTTTTAACAAATTCAATAGAAAGTTTCCCTTTTTTAATTCATAGATCTTGATTTTAAATTTATTTTAATCTCATAGAAATTTGGTTTTGTATTTTGGACTTGATATAATATTGAAGTGTTGTTTAATTCTACCTTAAGTGAAACTTGCTTCATTTAACTTAAATTGTGAATCATGTGTTTCTAATATGCATAAAATATGCTTTTCAATTTAACCACCAACCTTGTGTTCTCATGTGGCTGCTTAAGTGCATTTGGTGCTTATATTTAAGCAGTTTAGTGTTCTCATGGAAACTTAAACGTGTCTATAAAGGATAATTTAGAAACTCTAGCTATTTTAGTGGAGCAACCATTATTTAGCAATTGAAAATAAGCTAAGCGAAAAGAAGAGGGGCTGAAAATAAGCAGTTGCTGCTTATTGCCAAAAACACCACGTGGCTCCACAAACTTTTTTCCCCTCTTTAAAAAAAATAATTTATTTCTAATTTCATCTTTGTAAAAATATTATCTAATTAATTAATTCAGACTTTAAATTTCCTACTTAAAAATAAACAGCAAAATATATGTTCATGGGTCCACAAGCTCCACAATTATTTCTTATAATTGTTGAGCAGCCACTGCTAATCAAAATAAGCTAAGTAGTGGCATGGGAACATGCTCTAATGCAACTAAATTTTCAAACAAAACACATAAGAGCTGAAAACAAGACCAAAAATATGATATTAGATATAATTTCATTTCAATATTGCCAAACAATAGGAGCAATCTTTAAAGGTTCAAAGTTTATAAAATAATTGTTAAATGTGAAATTCATCCTTCATTTCTTTCTCCATGACAAGTCTAGATTAATTATTATTATTTATTACAATTTATTATTTGTATGTGTTCACTTTGAGAAGACTCAAACTCAAGACCTCCCACATACTAGATTATTTATTATTATTTACTACAATTTATTATTTGTATGTGCTCACTTTGAAAAGACTCAAACCCAAGACCTCCCACACGAGAGGCTCACAAGTTCCCATTATATTGTAGGCTCTAGCCTTTTTCAACTAAAATTTATTAATAATATATTTAATGATTGGGGACTTAGATCTAATGCACCTTGTTGGGGTGTGATAAAAGCTACCCTATGTTTTGTAAAGGTGGATAATTTGTATTATGTAGCTTGCCCCTTAAAATTTGAAGATAGACAATGCAAAAGAAGGTGAGTAATGATGGAAATGGTAAATGGTATTGTCAAAGATGTGATAAGAGCTTTTCTAACTGTGATCACACATACATGCTTGAATGTATAGTGCAAGATCACACAAGTTTCACTTGGGTTACTATTTTTGGAAAAGTAGGAGAAGAGATTATCGGTATTACAACAAAGGAATTAAAGATATTGAAGAATGAAGAACAAGATGATGTCAAGCTAGGAGAAATCATACACACAAGTTCATTTTCAATAGATTCATATTTAAAGTTCACATGAAAGAAGAGACTTACAATGACGAACAAAGGATTAAGTGTTATGTCATCAAAGCATAAAAGTTTGACTATGCATCCGAAAGAAAAGTATTATTAGATTCAATTAATGATTCCTAGTTTGTACTATGTTTATTCTCTTCTATGTATTTGCTTCTTGCTAAATTTATTTTCAAATATTTCAAATAAACTACTTGTATATGTGCAAGTTAGCACATCCAAATTTTGAGCAATGGAGCCTTCATATGAGAAACAAATGTTAGAGCATATGAACTTGAAATATATTGTAGATATAAAATTGTATAATTGATCATTTTGGTAACTTTTTTTTGCAAACTTCTTTATTTTCTTAATACATAATTTGATGAATTATTTATATTTGTCACAAGTCTTGGAAAAAGAGGGGTAAAAATTTATTAAGACGGAAAGGAATACAACAAGGAGAGCTCAACAAGAAGCTTGATCTTGAGCAACAAGATCATCAAATTCTTGCACCATTTGAAAGGAAAGTTGCCTCCTATCCATAATATTCCAACCCAGATCATGACTAGAAGCCCATTTGGCTAAACAATCAGCAGCTCCGTTCCATTCACAAGGAATATACTTGAACCTAATGAATTGAAAAGAGGTAGAGAAGAGAATAACCTAATGAACAACAGTGGCTAGCTGCCAAGTAACATCCTCAAGCTCTTGCGAAGAAAGCAAGTTCACCACCACCTGGGAATCAGACTCACAGATAATCTTACTCCATCCCTGCAAACAACACTGTTCCACAACATATAAAATAGCCTGAGCTTCCATGAGATTGTTAGTGAAATCACCCTTCCTTTGAGCTGCAACCCCATCTTGAAGATGAAAATTAAGGCGATTGCATATAGCAAGATCAACCGGATCCATACCCCCATCTAGCTCACACTTCACATGAATAGTTTCCTGAAGAGAATGTGAGATCTTCCACCAAAGATGCAAAACACCTAGCCGAATGTCTTGGAATATTCGATGATTCCTCTCCAACTAGATATGCCAAAGCATGAATGATGGGCTAGCAATCCAAGCAGCATGGAGAGGAGAAGACTTGGAGGGAGAACTTCCCAAGTGGACCCAAAACTCAAGCAAAGAGGAAGCATGCCTACAAGAGCAACCCCAAGCACTCCACCAAAGGTGCCATAGATGAATAGAATAGGAGCAATGGAAGAACAGATGGGAGACAGACTCCTCCCCATTACCACACAAAACACAATAAGAGGGGCCCTGAAATCTACGTTTACAAAAATTATCCCATGTAAGACAGCAGTTGTGAGCCACTAGCCACATGAAAAAATTGCACTTGGACCAAGAAACTTTATTCCAAACTTGCTTCCACCAAGGGACCTCATCATCCCCAAATAATTATCTAGTTATCTCCTGATACCTAGCAGAGACATGATATTTACCAGACAAGGTACCTCCCCAAGCCAAAACATCAGGACCTAGCAAAGAGGAACACTCTCTAGAGGTCAGAATCTGAGAAAGCTCCTGACGATCCACGTCTGTACCTTCAGGAGGCCAATCAGAAGAATGCTTCCATCTATAACCAACAACAAGTCCCAATTGATAAGGAGTCTTGTAATGAGCCACTTTATCCCATCCAATGGCATGAAAAGAGTCACAAAGAGACTGAAGATGGGGGTACATGGATAAAATAGAAGGGAGTCTATCCCAAGCATTAGACCAAAACAAAGCCTGAGAACCACCTTTACATATCTAGAACAGACCCCTCTTGACTAATACTGCACCTGTCTTCAAAGTATGCCAGACCATTGAGCCATGACCTTCAAGAGGAAGTGTAGAAACAAAGCAAGGATCAACACCATGAAAATATTTATGAGTAATAATACGAGCCCAAAGTTGATGTTGTCCAGAGCACCATCGCCAGTAAAGTTTAGCAGCCAAAGCTTGACTACTCAAGAGATCTGATCGAAGACCAAGACCACCCTCCTTTTTAGGCCTACAAACAGTTGCCCAACTAATCAAGATCCATTTAGTAATACACAAATTAGCACTCCAAAGGAATTGCTGAGAAAGAGCATCAAACTCCTTGAGAAAGTAAATAGGAGCAACTTGAACCATGCTTCTATAAGTAGGAAGAGCTTGGATAACAACTTGAAGAAGAGTAACCTGGGCAGCAGTAGAAAGCCATCTATGAGTCTAATGATTAACCTTATCCTGAAGCTTGGTAATCAAATTTTGCCAGAAGAGGTGTGGCTGCCTAGAAACAACAATAGGAATGCCAAGATAAGTCAAAGGAAGTGACCCAACCTGAAACCGCAGGATATCAACAATCCTGTGTTGAATAGAATCAGGAGTGTTAAAAAAGTAAATGAAATATTTGTGCTCATTAACTTTTTGGCCTAAAGCTACCAAATAAATGTCCAAAGCATGTCGAAAGGCTTTAGCTTCCTTGATCCTAGCAAGACCCGCAAGAGCAAAATCATCAACAAATTGAAGATGGGAAAGAGAAGGTAAACCATTATTCTGGGACACCTGATACTTAATGAATCTGCCCAAGCCTTCAACCATGATGATGAATAGATATGGGGCGGAGGCTTCTAGAGGCACCAAATAGCTGAGAAGGTTGACCATTAATAAGAATAGAAAAAGAGGCAGAAGTAACACAACTCATAGTCCAACTCACCCAGTCAGAGCTAAATCCAAAAGAAGGAAGAATACTCCTTAGGAAACTCCATTTAACTCTATCATAGGCCTTAGCCATATCCAACTTAACAAACATTGCTCTCTCCCTTGAAGTAGCCATAGAGTGAATAGCCTCCGTAGCAATAACCACCCCATCCAAAATTTGTCTTGCAGTAACAAAACCACCTTGTTCTTCTGAGATAATAATGGAAAGCCACTTTTTAATTCTCTCAGAAATCAACTTAGTAATAACTTTATAAACCACATTACATAAGGCAATTGGTCTAAAAAACTCCAATTGATTAGCACCCTCTCTCTTAGGAATAAGAGTGAAGAATGTAGAATTCAAAGCCCGAAGCATCTGCTTGCTAGAATAGGATTCCTTAACCACCTCCAACAAATCATGATTAATGATGTCCCAAAATTCCTGAAAGAACTCAACAGGAAAGCCATCAGGACCAGAAGCCTTCCCCTTAGGCATGCCAAAGACCACCTCCTCCAGCTCTTCCAAAGATATTGGACGCATGAGATAATCATTCATTTCCTAAGTGATAAGGGAAGGAATACAAGACAAAATAATATTTTCTTCATTATCAGCAAGAGGAGAGTCCTCAGAGAAGAGGGTAGAAAAGTACCGAGTAGCCTTCTGGAACAAAGCTGGCAAGGAATTCAATTGGATACCTTGAGAATTAACCAAAGAAGAGATATTGCCCTGATTCTGGCGAGATTGCACTATTTTATGGAAAAAGGCAGTGTTCCGATCACCTGCCTGGAGCCAATCAACTCTAGCCTTTTGTTTCCAAAAAATTTCCTCTCGAAGTTCCCATTCTTCTAGAGCTCTAGAAGCAAGGGATTCAGCCCTTCCAAGATCCTCTGAGAAACCTCGATCTCTAATCTCTCTTGTGATGACATCAAGATCTTCTTGAGCAAGCCTCTTCATAGAGTGAAGGTTCCCAAAACATTGCCTATTCCATATCCTGAGCTGCCTTTTAACATATTGAAGCCTTTTAGAAAATGAGTACATTGCAGTACCATATGTAGGAGCACCATCTTTCCACCAACATAAAACAAAGTCATGAAGAGAGGAGTCATGAAGCCACATCAACCGGAACTTAAAAGGAGGATGCTTTGGAACACAAGCCCTAATAGCAAAAAAATTGATTGGCCAATGATCAGAACCCCTCCAATCAAGGATTTCCGAAAAGAGAGTAAAATTGCCACTAACCCAGAAGCAAGAAACAAGAAATCTGTCCAGATGTTCTGAGATAGTAGCAACTCCAGTCCTTTGATTATTCCAAGTATATAGACCATTAGAAGGCTTAACATCAGAGAGATGCAAAAGAGATATGTGCTGCCGAAGAAGAGCAAAAGAAGGCCCCAGTCTAGCCAAACCACCTTGCTTCTCCTCCAAACTTAAAACTGAATTGAAGTCCCCTGCTAACACCCAGGGATGATAAGGGTGAAAATTTCTAACATATTGAATATGGTTCCAAAGTTCCTCCTTTCCCACAAGATCAACAGGTGCATACACATTAGTAACCATGATTACCTCTCCTAAGTCTAGAGAAAAAGCTACCATAGAGAGAGCTGAGCGAGAAGACACCCAGCCAAGGGGAGAAATTTTTTGTTGATCTCAAAATATAGCTAAACCACCAGCACTTCCTATTGCCCCAACACACTGGCATTGGCCACAAGACCAAATACTAGAGGCATGTTGGACCATAGACTCCACAGAGAGCTTAGTCTCTTGGATACAAAAAACATCATGACTATGATCAACCACCAAGTTATGAATAGCCTTTTGTCTAGGGATGCTATTCAACCCCCTAACATTCCATGAGAGAATAATCATCATTGGGTGGAATTGGGAAAATGAGCATCCAAAGGTTTCACTGAACCAGACTCAATCAATATATCTCCGTGAGTTTAATCTTCTATTGGTCTGTTTTGCGCCCACTTCTTAGAGGGGGAGTAAAAGAAACCCGCTTAAAGGGTCTATGCATCATCCCCAAGGGGAGAGGAGATCCCTTGCCCTTACCTGATGGTAGCACATCCTTAACTAGATCAGCTAGAACAATATCATTATCCTCCAACACCGTAGAAGTCACCAGAGCCTCTGTCACAGGAGCTACAGGGACCTCACAATTCTGGTATACTACAACTTGGGATGCCCCACAAGTGTCATTAGGAACAAATCCCTCATTTGGGTAAACTGGATCAGAAGGGATAGGAGAAGGAATACCCTCCTCTAGAACCATACTATCTGGCACCTCAAAGCGATTAAAAACTGAATCAGATAATCTTTCTTTCAAAGGCCTCTTCTGACCATGCCCCTTAGCTCGTGGGCGAGCAAGGGTAAATCCATCCTTATCCTGCATTTGAGCCTTACCCTTGCTTGTAGCATCTTGCGGATTCATCCCCTTGGTAGTATTAGCCATCTGAGATTGTCCTTTCCCTGTAGTATTTGCCAAACCACCATTGCCAGCTGTAGAACCATCCACTCCTTTGGAAGTCGAGTTACAGGGGCACTGATGCTGTAAATGACCATACTCATGACAAATCTGACAGCGGAAAGGGAGGAATTCATAATCTAACTGCTGCACCCAGGAAGAAGCCCCAAGACAAATTTCCAAAAAATCTGGTAATGGGTTATTCAAATTAATTTCAACACAAATTCTAGCATAAGAAATAACCTTTTTATCGAGGGATTGATGTGCGATCGTAGTCGGCTTCCCCAACAAAGCAGCAATTTGTCGGAGGATGTCTTCACGCCAAAATTCCAAGGGAAGGTGAGGCAAGCGAACCCAAACTGGCACTGTTGAAGGGAGATCCTCAGCAGAATTAAATCCTGAATGCCAAGGTTTGACAAATAACCCCACATGGTTGTAGAAATAAGGGCCTCCTTCAAAAACACGATCATGACCAGACATGGAACAAAATACAACAAAAAAGTAGTTATTCCCTGCCAACATAATCTCCATATCGCCTTCCACCTGCCATGAGCGGCGGATCCATGCCTCAAGAGCGGATAGGAAAATTTGGATTCCAAAAAATTTGCATATCAACGCATGCTTGGTCCAATATTCAACGTCCTCAATTACAGTCATTGGAGGAATAACTAGAACATGGCGATCATGGCTACGCGGAAAACAACCATTAACTTTTTTCAACTTGGAACTCTCCCCTGAATAAAATGATTCAGATCTCATTGCAGGCACAGTTGGAGAAGAACCATTTGTTCTCACCAATGCAGAAGAAATCCCAGGCCCTGCCATGCAAACAATAAAAACTCCAATCTAAAATTGACTGCAGAAGATTACCAAAAACACCCACGCGAACTATGTCCAGTAGCCGGCAATCCAAAAAGAACAGAAAAAAAAATAGTAGAGATCAAACATCAATAACAGGCTAGGGAAAGAGCCCTAGCCCAGCGAGCAGCCAACGCTTCTCATTTCTTCTCACCAATTTTATGTCACAAGTCTTGAAATTAGATATCTCTCGACTTAATTTACAAAAAAAATAAAATAAAATTTTTAGATACATACTACTTTTAAATTTATTTATTTAAAGAAGTCAGAAAAAAATAATATATCTTTTACAAAAGGCAAATTTGTTACACTTAATGATCTACATTATTATATGTTACAGCCAGGAGCACTTTCTTTTCCTTTCTAGTCTTTCTTTTCCTTTTTATTATTGTTATTAACAATTTATTAAAGTATCTCTTTCGGACCGCTGTATATAATCTTATATAATTTGTCTTAACAGCTTTCTTCAATAAAATAAGTAATTTAGTGTATATGGGTATTTATAAATACTCTGCCTGCAATTGATTTTTTAAGTCACATCAATGAGGGAGGACACCTTGCGCCGCTAAAATTGACAAAACCTGAGCCGGATATTGTGTACTAAAGTTTATAATTTATTAAATGCATAGTTTCTCACTTTCTCATCTTAAAGTCAATTTATTTCTATTTACTGTGGAAAACTTACGAGTGCTTTTAAAAGTTTTCCTTTCAAAAAAAAAAGGAACTGACAATTTTCTTGGAGGCACCTGATTTTTTGAAAGCATAAAGCGGCCAATAGATGTGACTGCTGTTGGCTTTTTTGTTTATCAACAAGGGTGACTTTTTTAATGGTATCACTGTAATTTCAAACATAAAATGAGGGAGATATTTTTATGTTTCCCACGTCTTCTGATAATATTTATTTTTGTGGTGAATGTAACATTCCTTCTAGATATAAAAGAAGGCTTATCTATACTTTCTTCAATAAAAGATGGAGTCATCTAAACTATTTACAAAATATAAATGATTCTAATTAAACAATAAATTCATTTAAGTAAAAATAAAATATTTTAAATGTGTTGAATATATCAGTTCGTAAGGGTGATTACACTAATAATTTCATGGAACAGTGGAACAGTGTTCCTTGCAGGGATGGAGTAAGATTATCTATGAGTCTGATTCTCAGGTGGTGGTGAACATGCTTTCTTCGCAGGAGCTTGAGGATGTTAGTTGGCAGCTGGCCAGTGTTAAGCAGATTATTCTCTTCTCTACCTCTTTTCAGTTCATTAGGTTCACGTATATTCCTCGTGAATGGAACATGCTTTCTTCGCAGGAGCTTGAGGATGTTAGTTGGCAGCTGGCCACTGTTGTTAAGCAAATTATTCTCTTCTCTACCTCTTTTCAGTTCATTAGGTTCACGTATATTCTTCGTGAATGGAACAAAGTTGCTGATTGTTTAGCCAAATGGGCTTCTAGTCATGATCCGGGTTGGAATATTAGGGATAGGAGGCAACTGTCCTTTGAGAAGGTGCAAGAATTTGATGATCTTGTTGCTCAAGATCGAGCTCCTTGTTGAGCTCTCCTTGTTGTATTCCTTTCTGTCTTAATAAATTTTTACCCCTCTTTTCTCAATATATCAGTCATTCTAATAGATATGAATCAATCATTTTATACATAATACATAAATTATTTATTCTAATAAAATTTAACTTGAAAATTAAACAGTTGAATCTTAATAACAATATTCATCAAATTGAATCCTGATCAATATTCATCAATTCAAATTCATATTTCCATAACAATATTTTATTTATTTGCATTTCTCAAATTTAGATACAAATATGATCTATGTTCATACATATAGATATGTAAAATAAAATATGGATCAATGAATTTGATTCAAAAACTTCATAGTTTAATCTCGAGAATAATATAAAAACAATAATAATAAAGGATGGGGCTATCCTCCCTACAAACTGTAAGTCGACCAATTTTCAAAAATTGAAAACATGATGGATTAATTTCACATAAATCACTAGATTTTTGTGAATATGAAAAAAAAGGAAAAAAAATTTGACTTTGTTTTGCCTTTAATGCATTTCATCCAGAGATTAGCCTGTCCCACTAATAATAATGATAATGATGATGATAATAATATTGATCAAACCTATGCCCACCTTGTCACAACATTGCTATCACCATTTAACTTTTTTGAATAAACAAGTACATTTTAGAGTACAACTGAAAAAAACATTATTATAAAATTATAACTGACGAAAACATTATTATAAAAGTAAAATTTGATTTAAAGTATTGTTATCAGAATTCAAGTGCTTAATTTTTTCAAGTCAAATTTTGTAACACTTCTAAAACAATACTTTCTTGCACATCTGCACATGATCCATGTTGATATTAATTACACCATTCCACAAATATTTCAGAATTATAAATGTTTCACAATTTAAAATGTTGATTCAACCAAATCTTACACAAATTTAATCTTACGAAGTAAATTTCAGATCAGATCTCATTCTGAAAAATTGAAGTCTGATAGTCTTCATAATGCAAAAATGTTCCAGCATCAATTAACAAAATAAGTTCAAAGAAATCTTATATTCTACATAGATGTAGAGCAAAAGAATTCCTAACGTGTCTTGCGAGATGCAATCTGCTTTTCAAAGTATTCAAAAAGGCTCCCATCATACAGACCTCTCAGGGCCTCCTTCTCAATAAAACCTTCCTCATTCTTAGCCAGTTTGTACAGAAATGTCCATTCTCCCTGTGCTGCCAACCTAAATAAAAACAAGCCCAAATGACCAATTTAATCTGACATAGAAACTAGGAACAACTACAAAACAAGTGATATAAAACCAATATATGAACTTACCATCCAAAGAGGTCATTCATATTCCTATTGCCTTTCAGCATGCTCTCCAGCTCTGACTTTGTGAGTTTGTCTGGATGAGTGACCGCATATTTGCTGAAGATAGCATCAAACTTTGCAGGATCAAACCTCCCTTCAGTGTCATAAACCTCTGAATCACTTCCATGCTTTGCCTTGTGAATGTTTGCAACATATATTGGCAACAATGGTGATGGTATCCACCTCTGCTTCAGGTTTGGGATTGGTCAGAATGAATACATTGTAGCTTAACATGTGAAGAAAAACAAAGGTAGTGATTTGTACTCACAAAAGAAGTAACATAGCTCAGGTTTACATTGATAAGGAATGCTGCTATAATGGAAATGAAAACCCCAAACCCTATAGCCCGGAAACCTGGGTATAGTCAAATCCAACAAAATACCCATATTAGTTAAAACAAATTTGGGGACTCAAGCAAAAATTATATAATGTTCTATCTATTTTACAGTTTTATAGTAATATTCTATCCATTTTACAGTTTTAAAGTAATAGCTAGTATTAATTTGTAATGTGATGTAAATTTTCTGTTTATACTTTGTTATTTAAACAGTCAAAATTAAGGAACTGGTCCATAAATACAGAATAAGGAAAATCTAACAGCAAATTTACAGTCCCACAGTCACTATAAAAAATCCAACAAATGTTGTGTAATGTTTTTGAAATATAAAGCGACCAAAACAAGGGGGTCGGCCCTTACAGACAAAAAGTTGGTAATCAGCACACTACCAGCAAAAACCAATGTTGTGTAATGTTACTTTAAGATTTGTTTTCTATTATATTTGTCACCAAATTTTCATATCACACCTTACAATTCTTTCTCATAAAAGATATACCAAGAAAGGAAAAAATGTTATGCTCACTCCACAGTTGTCAATTACCCAGGGATCTGCCTTGCAAAACCCTCTTTTGATTATTTATTTATGTTTATATTACATTCTTTTTCAAGAGTTGCCTAAAAATAGAACTCAAAATTTTAATGTTTGGTAAAGTGGGTTGTTCACAGTTGTTTTCCCTTTTTAGTCAAGACAACTTGCCTAATGTTCGTCTGTTTCCTTTGCAGTCAATAAAACTTGTTTATCCTTTCAAGTTAGACATAAAAATTAGAATTTTAAAATGCATGTTCAATTGCAGTGAATAAATATTGAAGAACAGGAAGCGTGCTTTCTCTGCAATCACTAAAATAATGTCTAATTTCTGCGATCCATAAAACTTGCCTTTTCTTTCAAGTTACACATAAAAATACTTGAATTTCAAATATAAGAATATAAATGTGAAATCATTTAATGCATTTAGGAATCCTTTAGTTAGATCCATGGAGTTTAACCTCCATGTTTCCAGATTTTGTCTAAATCTGTTTTCAGTTCATAAATTTCATCAAAACTAAAACAATTGTATTAAGAAACTTATCAGAAAGATCAACTTTAGTGATAATTTTTTAAAACGCGAAAATTTAAACTACATGTTAGAATTGGGAAGGATGTTCCTCACCTTGGTAAGTTTCCCATGGATAAATAATCCCATCTTTGTTTCTGTCAAAGAAAGATACATGCTGCTGAAGAACAGTCATGTTATTGTGCTGATGATCTTTGGATCCATTTTTACTGGCCGGATCCACCGCAACCAATGCTCTTGCCAGATCTACATTAACACAAACAAGCACTGATCACATCTAATACTCAAATCTTTAAACACACATGTAATAAAAAACAAATCTTTAAACACAAATGTAATAAAATTCAAATCTGTAAACACAAGAACTGAGTCTGCCATTAAAGCATAGAGATATGAGTACCACAAATGTAATAAAAATCAAATCTTTAAACACAAGAACTCATTCTGCCATTAAAGAATACAGCAATGAGTACCAGTAAAGTAATAAAATTCAAATCTTTAAACACAGGAATTCAGTCCGCCAATTAAAGTTCATACATGGTTTGGGCATATGATCATCCAAATCTGGGTTCAACCTGCGGAGAGCAGTCACTGGTGCATTTGGAGCAATGGTTTGCAGTGACTCGTCTGAACAATCCATTTTTTCTTCTTCTTGTGAAAATCTACAATGGCTTTTTCCTTCTTTAATAGCTGTCTGATAAACACCTCCAACAAGCGCAAGCGATTCCCTGAGAAGAATAAATGTTTAACTTGCTTTGTTCAGCAGAGAATCAATCCTACATGGTAGTTTTATAATCACTTTTCTGCATTTTTTCCAAAGGATGGATTCGAGAATAAAGCTTATCAGCACGCAACGCTTGCTGATTTGAGGGAAATTTGAAGAGTTGTCATTGAAAAGTCAGATTAACTTTGTCTGCTAAATGAAATTGGTGATGTGATAAATCAGATGATTTTTAATATGAACAGAACTGCCTTGGCCTTTCTAAATTCAAATCTATATAGCTCCTGAAAAACAGTAACACCGACAACAATTTTATTGTGACTCTTGATCTTCTTCATAAGAGTTAGTTCACACCAAAAACGATTGGGAAGTGGGATCTTAAAATACTGATAACAATAAATTTTGGAAAAAAAATAGATTATGATAAATTTTTACAACATTTAATAATAAAGATTTTTATAAAATCAAAACCAATTAACTTGCCAATACATTTTTAAAATTTCAAAAGGATACAATTTGAGATTAAATGCGTACAAACGATAAAGTTTCCCAAACCATTAGGAAAGTGGTGGGAAGACTTTTGCCCATTTGTGGCCGAGCATGATTGGATAGGCCATTTCAAGTACACCTCCTTCTCAATGATAGAATACTAGTAAGAATAACGTGGCATGAAATTTCTCAACTCTTCTATATTTTATCATTTGTTTTCACATTTAATTAATTAAGTCTTATAGCTTGGTTATTTTAATAATTTCTTATTTTAGTTTAGTTCTCATTGGTTAAAATGATCACAAGATATGAACAACAAAGTAGAGTATATATATCTTTTGAAGTAATGGAAACAATGTTAGTTTTACATATTTATTTGTTTTATAAAAAATAAAAATTTAATATTTTTTTGATATTAATGAGGAGAAAAAATTACAATATTGACCTTTATAAGACTATTATTTGAGGGCATATAGATGCAACATATTAATAGCAGTTAAACATCAAAAGCACCTTTGAAACAAAACTTATAAAATACAAAAACAAAAGCTATAGTTTAACAACTTGTAACCATGAAAGTTACTACCACTTGGGACAAGGTAGTACCAATCATGAGAGAACACGTTAAAACCTTAAACAATAGTCCTAGTAGTGTAGTAGAAGTCATAGCACAACCATCTAGAGTAAGCCATGCAGGCTAAAACTAAAATACACATAAAAGCCCCAGATGACCTTGCTAAACCTTAATATTACAACCCAATTGATATAGTCAACTAGACTAATCACCAGTGAGGAATTTAAACAAGTCATTGCAATTTTTATTATCCTATTTCTTTTCAATTAGAATCTTGCAATGCAACACATATGGAGAGGTTGAAGTGCTTTGCATCAATTGAAGATTGAATCTAGAAAAGCTTCCTAGTTTTCATTCTACTTCACTCAATTTTTTATGAACTATTCACATTGTTATACATGATACCCAAATCTAATGCCGAAGTCATGTATAACCTAGACAAAAATTGGTTCTTCTTAGTTGGTGATATGTTAATACTAGGATTGACAAGCCCCTCCTTCACTTTATTATAAGTATAGGTTGACATGTTGGAGGGAGATTTATTCAAGCTACCAATATCATTATCCTCCAAATCATCACCTTCTAAGTTCTTTTTTTCTCACTCCCATTTTTATTTGCCTAGTTTCCTTGTTTTGTGTCCTCTTCAAAATCATAGTCTATAAGTAGTTTTCTCTTTTTTTAAAACGATCTATGGGCCAATTTTTTGGATGTTTGAGGAGTACATTGTATCCTCCTTCACCTTCTCTTCAATGTCACTATTTACCTCTTGAACAAAGAATTTGATGTTTTGCAAGAGGAGAAGTATTTTTGCCTTTTCTCTTGGAGATAGATGAAAAAGAGACTTGTTGGCCTGTCTTTATCACACACTACACAAATAACATTAATAAGTTGTCATCGAGCATTAATGTGTCAAACCACTTTGCGTAAAAGGATCTTACAAGAGAACGAGTTCTCCTAGCTCCTAAGCACCTTGTAATTGGGCCTTGACTGTGTGTGGCTTTGATGAGTTGGACAAGTGATTGTTAATAATTAAGGGGTCTTCTTGTTGTGTTTCTCTAATGCTAGTGACCAAAGCTTATAATGTTCCAAGAGTAACTATTTACCATTAACAAAGAAAACTCAAAAAGACTAGACGTGGCACAAATTTTAATCTATCTATAGTTCATTTTAGTTGCATTTTTATCAATAATACATGCTCAAATAACTAGTAACCTACTTTACATATGCAAGATTTTCAACCAATAACACATTAAAGTGTATCACCTAATCTAGTTAGTGTAAAAGAAATACTAATCTAATAAGATCATTCACACAACTAAGCAAGCTAACACTTAAGATAGGACCAAGGTTATCACCCCAAAAGGAAGCAAACCAAGAATGGTAGGCTCCTTATGATATAACCTGTGATGAAGTGGATATGTCCCTGATGGGAGGGGATGTATGCTCACGTGGTGCTCAAGTTTCAAGTGGATGGGTGATGATCAAGTATGGAGGTGGATGAGGGTTTCAACAATGGAGCTATGGAAGGATTTCAATATTATGATAGTATTTTGGTAGTTTTTAGGCTCTCAAAATAGCATTATAACTTTGCATGAAAAGTGGATGATTTTTATCAAGGGAGAGGGTTTCATTTATAGGCCAAGGGGTAGGAAAATGGATGGTCAGGATGCAAGGATAGAAGGATGGTGAGGGAGGGCTGAGATGCACTCAAAGGGAAGCACATGGATTGTGCTTGTTTCGAGCCAATAGGAAAGTGACACTTGTCACAAGGAGGATGAGTGTGAGAGGATAGGTTAAGGGTTGGTCAAGGGAGTAATGAGGGAGGTTGAGTATTTAAGAGGGATGTAAGAGTCATAAAGGGGGATGTAAGAGTCATAAATGTTGGAGGGTGAGGGTGAGGATGAGTTTGTTGACTTTAGCTTGGGTTAGCAAGTCTTAACCCTTACTTAAAGTTGTGCACATGTTTAGGAGGGGGATTGGGATTAGCTTAGAAAGGGGGTTAGGGGCCAAGTAGTTTAGCTTTGATGGGATGGGTTAGTTAGGTGGCTAAATGAGTTTAGTATGGGTGGATGGGTTAGATTAGGGGTTAGGATAGGGTTTAGGGATGTATTTAGGGTTTTAGATATTTTATTAAATGATTTATTTAATAAAATGGGGATATGGGATTAAATTAAATAGATTTGAGGATTTACTTAATTTAATAGAGAAACAAGGATTTTAATTGATAAATTGATTTTGGGTTATCATTTGATTTTATCAATTGGACTATAGTTAATTAAATAAATAAATAAACTTGGTGATGATGCTTAATTAATTAAATAGTAAATATTTAATCAATAATGCCCTAGGAGATGACTAAATACGATTACCTATTTGTGTAATCAAATTTGGGTGTCTACACAAAGAAATAATGAAAAACATTCCATTAACAATAATACTTCATTCTTACACCACTTGAGTCAATTGGGATGGAAATGCAATCAAATAAATAGATATCACTAAATTCGAAGATAAAGAAGGAAAATTATGAACCACAAGTTGAATCATTTATTCCAAAAGCAAATTAGTTAGGGCCAACATCAATAGTGAATTCATACACCATGGTTCCAAGGGAACATTAACATAGATTGCAAGTAAATTGTTACAAGAAAATATTTGAAAATAATTAGAGAAATAACTAATAGCCTATGGACAAAAAAATCATTAATTTTCTTCACCCTTGAATGGTAAGGGAAACTCTTAATTATGAAAGAAATATCCTATTTTTACAATAGGATTTACAAATCCTATTTTTACAATAGGATTTACAAATCCTATTTATATCTATTTATATTATTTAAAAGTAGGTACTACTTGTACAAGTGTACAACCTTTTTATATTTACATCATCAAATGGGACAAGAGAGGAGAGAGGAAAGAGGATGAAATGAGAGACTTTAGGGACTCAATCTTTGAGGAGGATCACCATATGTGTGGATGACTTCCTTGTCGGGTTTGTTGTTCCATAAGCCACCCACTCCCTAATAATACAACTAAATCAATGTCTTCAACTCCTACTCCATACCATCAACCTTATATGCATGATCAATGCCTTAAGAAATTAGAAGACATCAATGCCACATAAGTGTCACACTATACCAACCAACTTTGACATGAAACCTAGATGATAGTCCTTTATCAAGGTCAATGTATAGTTGACTCTTGGGAATCAATAATATCTACCAAAATAATGGAAGCATCAACAAATGATTGGTTCTGAGATATGAAATTATGGGCTTTGTAGAAAAATGAAAAAATAATAAGGGGTAAGTGCACAAAGATGTGGTATAAAAGAAGTGTCACTTTTTTTCTCCTATGCAAGGCATAGTGCAATCACCTAATAGAACAATCATAGTCTAGGGGCATTGTACAATGGATTGGATAGCACAAGCTATAGGCTCATCAAGTTCAAAACATAACATAATCGCATTATAGAGTGATCATAATATAGTGCAATCGCGTTGTAAAACAAATGATAAAAATTGAAACCCATGATTATTTTTTCAATTTATGGAGGTGATAAATGGGTATGAAGAAAATTGTTCCCTACCGTTTGTCAATTCTTGGGAGGATCAAAGAGTCACAATTAATGGCATCTCATTTTATATCTTTGAGGAAGTCATCTCTCTGGAGACGTGTTTGCTACGAGGGGAAGGAAATGGCAAAACGTGACAAGGGTGGCAGACGAAGTGAGTCTAGAGTGCTTCTTCTTGGAAGGTGAGAAACCTATTCGTCATAAAGGAGGATTTATGTGGGAGAAGCTCCCCAAGCCATGGAATGACGTATGTCTAATGTTGATGAAGTACCTAACTCTAGAAGGGAGGTATGGAGTCTGTTAGTACTATCACTTTCCTCTCCTAAACCATTTTCACCACCGTGACTTTATTTCCATTTCATTCTTTCTGTTGCATGATTTAGTGGATACGATTACTAATTTTAAAGTAAAAATGAGGAAGGGTGTTAATTTTACCATTTTGCATCAAGGGTTGATGTTTTGATTGTATCAATTTCACCTTGCTTTGGTCCCCCTTAGGATCATTGAGATTCACATTCCTGCCCATCCCAACCCCCAACCCCAATAGGTCCCCCTTAGGATCATGAGTCCTAGAGCCCCTACGCCATAGCCTTCGCCTGGCAGGTCCCTTGTTGAGTTGAAGCCCACACCTTGGGAAAAAATAGAAGTTGGAAAAAGGGAAAGAGAAGGTACCAGAGGTGTTAGAGGATGAGGGGAGAAGTGGTTGGAGGAGGTTGGGGAGGACTGCAAAATCCAATGCTAAAAGGAAACTGAGATCTAGGGCCTTGCAAGAGGAGGAGTCAAATTCAAAGGGTATGGGTCATCCTAAAAAAAGGATGAAAGAGAAGGCTTCAAATTTTGGTGAGGGGAACATGGAGGAGGAGGAAGTGGAGGTTTTAGATTCCTCATGGTCTGGCTAGGGAGGTGGGATTAAGGAGAAGAAGGAGATGACACATGTTTTGGCCACCATTAGGTTGGGGTATGTGGACTTAACCTGAGACCAGTTCCTTGAAACTCTGGACAGAGTGCCCTCCCCTATAATGATATCCTCTCCTATTAAGGTTTCTTCAAAGGACATTTCTAACCCCTTGATTGTGCAAGATATTACTAACGTGTGGGCAGGTGACTATCTTTGCGATAGGTAGGAGGTCATCGTGGAGATCAAGAATATAGCTAGAAATAAAGTGTGGGAAAGAATCCATGCTCTAGAAGAAAGAATGCGCCTTTTGACAAAATTAACTATCAAGGTAACACATGCAGCTGCAACCACACTACACCTACTTAAAGACCAAGAGGGTGATCTACCAAAGGAGAACTCCAAAAATGCTATTTGACTTCCTTGCGAAATATTGGGCTAATATCCTTCTTGGGAGGAAAGAGGCCAAGAAGCGTTAAGGGCTCTCTCCTTCTGGTATTTTATGTTGTTTTATTGCTGGTTGTTGAACTTGACTGGGTTTAAGGCTATTATGCCTTTGTTTTCTCTTTTTATTAGCTTGTTTTTTTTTTTTCAATACAGGTAGTATCTATGTTATGCATGTTGATACTCTTTCAGTTAAGTTCCCAAACTATGTTTTTGTGTTTTAATTGGTAGGGGGTAGTTTTTTGGATGGTGGTAATTTGCTGGTTGTTCACCAATTTGACTGTTTAATGAGTCAGCCCCTAGTTTTGGTTGCTTTTAATTCAAAAACATTACAAATATATTTTGTGCTTCCTTCTTTTCTTCCAATACTACAAACATAAAATTTCCTTAAAATTTCTTGATCTAATTACTTCAAAATACCTCCCCATCAACACCAATCAAACTATTTTGGAATAAGTATTTTTTTTAACTACTATTTTTGGTAAAATTTAAGTTTTTCATTTTTTTTTCAATCAATTTTAATTTATCTTTTATTAGGTTTTTAAAATATAATTTTTATTTTTTAGGAACAAGTTATCTATGAAACCCTCTAAATGAAGAACAATAACCTCAATGACTTCCACCAATCCAAAAACCTCTTGTTAGGACATAAGAAAACTTATAACATAAAATGAAAAGAGGTGAAACTAAATTTGAAACATTGGCTAGGAGGCTCAAAAACTTGGTTTAAACAAATGCTTGTTGGGCACAAATTAAACAATCACTTGAGTCCATTATGACCCATGTAGGCTCACTTAGTGGGTAACTTAAGATATTGTATAATAAGAAAGAAGAGAAAACAAGTTATTTTAAAAATAAATTATTATATGAAGATTTGAAAAGTGAAATTATTATAAATTATGACAAATCTAACTTGTTGAAAAATCCAAGAGAAAATGACATCTTAGAACTATAACAAAGAGGTGCCGTATTCATTAGTGCATTAATGGGGGATATAAGAAATAAATTTTGGGATAAATGGTGGATGGTATTTGATGCCTCTCTCTATACCAATCATGAGGTTCTTATATATTTCTCAAGGCAATTATATTTTAAGTTTATCCTCAAAGAGGGCCCAAATTATTTTGATATGCTATATTCTTAGAGTAGAGGTGGTAGGTCATGTTTTGAAAGGAAGGGGGAATATCATGACCCTAATACACCTAGGGCTCATATTGGAAAACCCTAGGTGAAGCATGTTAGTGTTCCTTCCTCTATGAAGGAACATGTAGAGGTTGACACAATTGAGGTTGCTAGTTCTCTAACTTAGAGTCTTGTTCATTGTATCATTCCTTTACTTGAGGATGAGCCTCATTAATCTAGACAAGGCTATATGTGCCAGTCATGTAGATATTTATGCTCATTTGACACTATTGGTAGAGATGAAGATGATGATGATGGATTGATGACCAATGAGTACTTCAATGCAACATTTGGCATTAATACACAAGTACATATTTACAATTATATTAAACTTACTTGATGACATATTATATATATAGTGTTAATTGTGTTCAAAATTTAGGTCCAGACTATTGGTGGTATTGGTGATGATACTTTGACCCCATTTTACTCTATGCCAATGATTCCGCAAGTATGTATCATTTGAATTAATACATATAACTATTATGTAATCATATGAATGCTTGAGTCGCAACTTATTATTCATGTTCATTAGTTCTTCATTGGACCATCAATGTTCACATTGGATATTAATTGTGTGCATGATACTATTAGAATGATCAAAGTAAGCGGGGGGGGGAGGTGTGAATTAGTTATCCTTACGAGTAGATGTACCAATTCATCTTTTAACAACTTCAAATAGCTCATTCAAACTCATAAATCCACTCGGCCAATATAGAAACTCATCAAAATCATAACTTATTCATTCATCACTTAGTCTCTTTCTAGTATATGTCAAATAACATAGATAAATAATAGTAAATAAAATGAATCATGAAAACAACATTCACACATATAAGACACTAGAATTTAACATGTAAACCCAATTTGGGAAAACAAGTAACTTGCCACCACTTTTCACTCTTCTGAAGTGAGCCTGGTTAGGATCCAACCATGTTAAAGGTTACAAAACATAGAGTTATGTGTAACCTTATTAAATGAGTTAATCACCCTATTAGGAGTGGCATGGTTAGAGGTTTTTAGATCATTCCATTAAAATGCCATATTTATTAAAGGGTTTATAATATGACTATTAAGTCAACCTTGATTAAAAGATTTTACTGCCATAATGGTTAGGAAGTAATAGCTAGGTTTCATCTGATAAAATACAACTCACTTTGCTTGTTCAGTTATAAAATTTTGATGATGCTATGGATCTAACATCAACATCTTGTGCAATTACACATGGTGAGTGTACATTAGAAATATTTATTTATACACGGGAATTATAAAATTATGCTTTTACTAACATTTCAACAAATTCATTTAAAAAAAATTCTAGATAGCCCCATTTGAACAAATGTGTTCATCCAATTTTGTATTTGAATTGAAACATGTTGTAAACATTTAAAAACATGAGTTCAATTCTATATATGTCCTTCATATTGTTTAAAATATACGAGTTCACCCATTTTAATATATGAGTTTACTTGTTTTGAATATATGAGTTCATTTGTTTTTGAAATATATGAGTTCAACTGTTTAAAATATATGAGTTGACTTCTATTTGAAAGTTATGTTGAAATTTATGAAAGATCAACCCTACAACTCCCAAGAATCACTTGCTTGCAAACACCTGTCACAGAAATAGAGAAGCAAAAGCTATGGAGGCTAGAATTTTCAAATCCATAGATGAGACATTCTTGATGAGAAAAAAGAGAAATTGCTATTATCAAGAATGAATTGGTTAATAATTACAAAGAGAGATCATCCTTATAAAGGAGATCGACAGCTCAAAAAGGTCTAACCTATGTTGCACCATAATAATTAATAAAAGAATTAATTATTAGATGCCTAAAGTTTAGCTTAAGAAAACTAGAGTTAATTAGGAAATATCTAATTACTCTAACACCCACCCTTAAGATAAACTTAGGGAGTAGTGCCTAAAAACTTAGAAACTACTACAAAAAGTAGATTTGGGTCTTGACAACAAAGCATGATGAGGTACCCAAGCACAACCAAATCTTCGAAAAGAGGAGAAATAAAGAACACCGCATGGGAAAAACCCTACTCCAAAAGAGATGGAAATAATATTGAAAAGAACTAGAGAAGGAATGAAGAAGCCTCCAAACTAGGGAATGTTCTAGAAGATAGGAGCAAAAGATGATCATAAAGAAAACCATTGAAGCATGTAGAAGTTGCAAAGCTCTATCAAAAGTAATTGTTGATCTAAAGAACCTCCATTGAAATAGAAATTGACTAGGTAGAGAAGACTATGATCTGCATTGAACTGGGAGGCACACAAAGGAAAACAACTAAACTCAAAGATGCAGATGGCACAAAACACCAAAGTTTGAAGAGATGATCAATCAAACATGGAAGGCTACATCCAAACTAGAAATGAAAAGAAGAGTGTCTATATGGTAAATGGTCCATCTCACAAAAATACATAGGTACCTAGCCACTACACATCCACCTAGTACATAGGAACAAAAATTGAATACATAGCTCATTCCATAAAACCAAGGAAGCATGAGAAACAACAAAAGAACCCCTCCCCCCTAACGTAGACAAGGGTGAGGTGAAAGGCAACTGGTAAAGTGGACCAAAAGAATTGAAAGTGAAGGAACCACAATCAAGATGGAAAAAATAGTACATATGTGTGTACTAAGATGATAGTCTCATACATGTCATGAGGCTAATGTCACTGGAAGAGAAGCTCATTAGACAAAGCAAGACAAAAAACAAAGGAAAAACATCAACCCCCCATGGAACTTTAATCATGAGTAGAGCATGTACAATAAGGCACAATATATAATGAATTCCAAGAATATAATAATCTACATGAGTGCCATCAGATGGCACTACTCGAATCAGAAGGCAAAACAAGGCAAAACAACTGAATGAAAAATACAAATGTAGTATGACACTTTATCTTAGTGCATTTACAAGAATACATACAATGATGTCTAAATAGACTAGAAGAGGCATAAGACTAATATAATGGATAGTACAAGTTGTGAAAAATCATCTAAAGCAACAAAATCAATCCTTAGACCTAAAACAACCAAGATATCTACCAGAATGAAAAAAATTGCAAAAGATTGAATATAATGTTTCTGGAGTAGAATCTGGAAAAGAAACCAGCATCACTAAAAATAGGTCAAAAAATCCTTTCCAATGATATAAAGAATTTTCAAATCAGAGATTAGATGCTCAAGATATGTCTCCCAGAGTGTAAATATGTACCCTTGACTTTGACAGAAGAAAAATCCATCAAAAGGCATCAAACCTGAAAACTAGCTATAACATTATGATGGGCTCGAAACCACCTTTCTAGCAATATCTTGTTTTTAGAAAATGGGCTATGTATGCCTGCGATATGACAAAAAAATGTGAAGGTAGGTCCAAATAGAGCCTAAGGAGGTGACAAAAGTGTTGATTCAAAGATGACATCAACAAGTGACAAAAATAAATTTGACAGTCAAATGACCGTTAAGGCAAAAAAATACCATTAAATGACCCATATTGAATAAAATCTGATCATTGAAAACACTATGCTAGATCAAAGAGATGTTGCTAGAAGAGAAATCTAGTGGCCAATAATAACATGCATTTTTAAAAATACCAAAACGAAAAATCTCCTCCAAAAATGAACGTGGCTTCAAGGACAAGGGAGTGAGTCACAGGTAAAAACCACTTAAAATTTGGAAGGAACCTTGAGTTTTGCACCACAAACCTTTCACACCAAGTTCAAGTAGGCCACATGGTGCAGAGAAGAGTGGGCACAAAAAAAAATGAAGGGTCCCATAAAAAAGCATGTCCTCTCTTATGAGTGCATCCCTAGGACATATGTAGAAGTTGAAACAATCACTGATTAAAAAAGCCAAACTATTGCTTAGAAAATATCTCCAGAAAGATTTTGGATCTAAGCTGAAGTTGATATCAAAGGGCATAACCAAAAAAACACATGCTCAATAAAAACATGAGCATAAAAAACACTATGTGATTCCTAAAAAAATAGCGCAAACTCCAAGCTTGAGACTCACAATGTCCATGGTGGTAGGGGCCTACATGTGAGCCAAAAAAATGTGCACCAAAATCCAAAAAAGTACATAAGATTGTGCCTCATCACCCATGCGAGGATCGAGAAACTTGTCCTCCTCTAAAAATGTCACATGTCATCAAATCCCAATAAGGATGGGCCCGTGATAAGTGTCTGTGCATGAAAAAAAGTTCATGCATAACACCAACCTCATAACATGTCATCAAATGGCATTGTCATAGTGCATGATATTGGCCAAAAAATTTGCTTGCATGCAAAGGATTTCATACTCAATGGTGGGTTGCACTCAAAGGGAATAGTGAGCGACACTAATGGTGTAGTAGGGAATCAGATTTGTAATGATTGTGCTCAAGCAGATCCCTGATCAAGAGTCCACAATTGAAAAAAACTATACACTCAAATCAAAGCGCATCTCCCAAACAAAAAATATGCCATCTCCAAAAAAAATTTGCTCCAAGTATTGACTTTACCAAAGTGAATACCCAATAGGCACTACTGACTGGGACAAAGGACAGAGTTGGTGGCCACTCTCTAATGCAAACCAAGCACAAAGAGAGAGCGAGAGTGTCAAGGGGCCTTGCTGGCCCTTAAAAAATGTATCCCAAGACAAGGCATGGGTTAGTTGGAGAGTTGTGTAGGTCCACATAAGCCAAAATATCCATCCTTTGAAAAAATTACATGCAAGAGTCTCTAGAGGAGCCCATCAAAGGCACTGAAGTAACCTCCACATGGGAGAAGGAAAAATTGTGCAAAATCCAAGGAGCTAGGGAAAGGCACAAAGCAAGAGTATTTCCCCAAAAAACTGTCAACCTCCAAATATGCATGATCTCCAAAACTAGGTGTGGCCTTGACAAAAAATACTAGAGAAAAACCATGCCAACCATAAAAGTAAAAGGCCTTGACATGTCAACAAGGATTGCTCATAGGTACAAAAGGCCTACCCAGGAAAAATCCACCAGCTTTTCTTTTAAATTAAAGCTTACACACATTTTTCCTCATGCATGTTTGCAAAAAGATGTTCAATAAACCTTTTTTTAACCCTAAAAAAAATACCTCACCTCAATTTTGCATGCCCAGGTCAAAATGGCTTGGGTACAAATTTTTTTTGACTCAAATTTCAATAGCATCCAAACTGGACATATTTATATGGAAATGGGGGTTTTTGAGTGCTTTGAGCTCAACAATGATGTCTATTTGGGCTCAAAGTGCTCTAAAAAATAGGACCTCCCTAGATCCAATAAAATATCCTCTAATAGCACAAATTTGAAAACTGATGCCAAAAACCCTCAAGAATAGAATAGGGGCATGAAGATCTACAACTCTAATACCATGTTGAAGTTGATAAAATATAAACCCCACAACTCCCAAGAATCACATGCATGCAAACACCTATCACATAAATAGCAAAGCAAAAGCTATAGAGGTTGGAATTGTAGATCCATAGATGGGATCACATTCTTGATGAGAAAAAAGAGAAATTGCTATTATAAACAATGAATTGGTTAATAATTACAAAGAGAGATCATCCTTATAAAGGAGATCGAAACCCTAAAAAGGTCAACCTAGGTTGCATCATAATAATTAATAAAATAATTAATTATTAGATGCCTAAAGTTTAGCTTAAGAAAACTAGAGTTAATTAGGAAATATCTAATTACTCTAACAAGTTATTAGTGTGCATTTGATATTAAAATATTGGTCAATTTTTAATGATCTTCTATATGTTTCTAGTAAGTGCACCAAGATGGTGTACAAAAAGAGGGGTATAAGTGGACACCTTTTTTTTGAAATTAGGTAAACCTAAACTTGGACAAGACATTTGAGGGTCATCCACTAAAAATGATAAGATATGTAAAATATATAAATTGTAGTACTATGAACCTACTATCTAAACTACTAGAGTTTTTACAAAATGGATAGGATTAGGTCATTCAAACCTTGCGCACACAAAAACCAGTGCTTTTTTTAAAAATTTTTATAGAAAACATAACATAGTTGTTTTCATGTGCAACACAAAAGACATAGTTATCCTTAGTATTTTTTATATCCCTTTGGTAGGATAATAGTTAAGATTCATATCTAGAAGTTGTATTTTTTATTTTAATTTTATAATGAGTATTTTTTTTGTTATGAATTATTGAATAGACTACATCTTGAAATTTTGGCACCTATTCATGTGCATCAAAATAATTGAAAGTGGAAACTTTTTTTTAAAATGTGTATATAATCAAGTGTAGAACAGTAATATGTAATTTATTTTGAATTTGGTTAAGTATATCAGAAGTTATTAAAAAATGGTAGACATATGTCTGTGAGGAATGTCAAGGCATTAGTAAAAGTAATTAAAGTTTACAATGTTAATGTTGTCCAAAAAAAGAAAAAAATTATATGTTTCGAAAGCTAAGAAGACGTGTAAGATTATGGTGGTGATTTTAGAGATACCCACTTCACCATTAGCATACCTGATGAAGAAAAAGATGATAATTCATCTTAGAAGATGGAAAACATCTAAAGAAAAAAATGAAGGGAAAGCAATCTCTCAAGCCTTTGTGTCATTTTCCTAGGCTATCACCAAGCCATAACTTGATCTAGTTTTTTGGATTCAAATAACCTAATTGGGTTATGAAAATAAAAAATGCATTCAAAACTCGATCGGGTTTTGTATTACTACTGCACAAGGTTAGATAGATAGATAGAGAGAGAGAGAGATAGGGTTATGTATTATACTAAATAGGTGTTTATCATATCCCCCAATCCTTGCCTCCATCCCATCCTCTCTCTCTCTCTCTCTCTCTCTCTCTATTGGGTTATGTATTATACTAAACAAGTGTCTATCATATCCCCCAATCCTTGTCTCCATCTCTCTCTCTGTGTGTGTCACACACACACACACACACACACACACATTTTCACTCTTTATCCTATCCCTATCTCTCTTTCTCCTATTCCCACACCTCTATATTTATTATATCCCCTAATCTCTCTCTCTCTCTCTCTCTCTCTCTCTCTCTCTCTCTCTCTCTCTCGCTCTACTATCCCCTTCTCTCTCTCTCTCTCACTCTTTCTATCCTTTCACCAAATCTCTGTCTCTCTCTCTCTCTCTCTCTCTCTCTCTCTCTCTCTCTCTCACACACACACACACACACACACACACACACACACACACACACACACATCCCCTCTCTCTCTTTCTCATATCCCCCCCTCTCTCTCCTATCCCACTCTCTCTTTCTCCTATCCTCTTCTCTCTCTCACTCTTTCTATCATATCCTCTAATTCTTCTCTCCATCCCATCCTCTCTCTCATTCTCTCTTTGTCCTATCCCCTCCCTCTCTTTGTCCTATCCCCTTCTCTATCTCATTATCTCCATTTATCTCTCTCTCTCTCTCTCTCTCTCTCTCTCTCTCTCTCTCTCTCTCTCTCTCTGTCCCCTATCCCCTTCTCTCTATCACTCTTTCTATCATATCCTCTAATTCTTCTCCCCATCCCATCCTCTCTTGATATTATTATATATTTTTCCTATACCCCCCTCTCTCTCACTCTTTCAATGATATCCCTAATCTCTCTCTCTCTCTCTCTCTCTCTCTCACACACACACACACACACACACACACACACACACACACAGAGAGAGAGAGAGAGAGAGAGAGAGAGAGAGAGAGATCTCCCCCCCACACACTCTCATCCCCTCCTCTCTCACTCATTCTCTCCACCTCTCTCTCACTCTTTCTATCATATCCCCTAATATCCCCTAATCTCCCTCCCTTTCATATCCCCCCTCTATCTTTCTCCTATCCCCTCTCTCTCTTTCTCTTTTCCCCTAATTGTTTCTCCATCCTATGTCTCTCTCTCTCTCTCTCATTCCCTCTCCCTCTCTCTCATTCCCTCTCCCTCTTCATATCCCCTTCTCTCTCTTTACCTTATCCTCACCCTCTCTCTCATATTCACTCCATCACTCCCCCCCTCCTTAAATCTACCTTTGTTTAGTAGTAATACAAAACTCGATCAGGTTATGCAAAACTCAATTGGGTTATACAAAACCTGATCGGGTTATGCAAAACTTGATCGAGTTATTTGTCCATATGGATAATGCAGTTAGAACTCAATAACTTGATCAAGTTATACAAAACCCAATCGGGTTATTGAAAACTATAAATATAACATGTCAATAGTTATTATGTTGTTTCAATGTGGCCTACTAGATTCTACTATTATTTCATATGTATCTATATACCAGGTATGAAAGTGTAATGTTTATTGTGCTTGGAAATGCTAAATTTTATATTTTTCAAATGCCAACATCTTATTTTATGTTAGTATCTTGTGATTGAGCATAAAATAATCATGTAAGTTTGTTTAGTTTAGTATTTTATTGTTTATTTTTATTCATGTTATTTTTTGTAGGGTAATTTGTATCTATAATCATTAGAAAGAACAAGAGAGGAGTGATTGAGAAATGAGAGGCAACAAAGGCAAAAACAAGGGAGTGTATGAGGAGATTATGTGAAGCTACAAGACAAAATTCCTCCAATGTAAGTGATGAAAATATACCTATTGATATTGATGTGGCAAACACACCTAATTTGACAAACAAAAATCTTCAACATACCTCAATTGACATGGTTATGAAAAATACACTTTTGTCACATGATGCCCCTAATGTGACATCTCAAGTTGAAATGATAAATGCACATGATGTAAGTAATGAAAATATAGAGCATGCATGTACATCAACATCTCCTTGAATAATTTGTAGAAAATCAAAGTTTCTAATAGACATTGATGAAAATATTTTGAAGCCAATGCATGATAAAATGTTAGAAATAAATTTTAGGAGAATTGTTTAAGAGATTTGGAATAACTATTTTGAAAATTTAAATCAAAGTGGAAGATGTGAAATTTTTGTTGAAATGCATAAAAATCTAAAATTTAGAGAGACTAAGAATTTTGGGGTTAAGAACATCTGAAAGTAGTAGTGAAAGAAGCATTGTTAGAAATATCTTTGGTGCATATCAATCCATTGGTTAAAAGACACATACTAAAGATGCTAATACAAGTCAATGGGTTCTCACATCAACCATAATGGGAAAGGAAATGGGAAAAACTCATATGGTAAGAAAAATAAGTAAATCATTAAGGATAAGTAGAAAAACATTACTCAAAGCCTTAGTGAGGTGAGAGAAAATTGAGAATTCTAATGAGACTTCTTTTTGGTCATTCCAAGGTAGACTCCCACATAAGGATAAATTTATCGTTGATGCACTAAGAATATTAATATAAAACTTTTGGCATGACAACGTAGGGGCTTCACCAAACCAAAAAAATGTTGTCAAAAGATGAATTGGAAAAACAAACCATGAGCCACATGCAAAATATTTTTTGGATATGACTCAAACATAATTTTATGAAATGTTTCTTCAAAGATTTCCTCAAATTACAATCAGCCAAAGGTTTTTTTAGATGAAAAAACCATTCTATGTTAAGATAAGTCATACACGCACTACATGTTCTTATACGGTTCATGTTGAGTTTTCTATGCATTATGATGTTTATTGTTATATATGTTGTACTTTGTGTACTAACAAAATATTGTAGGAATTTGGTCTATAATTACCTCCTAAGTTACCAAGAGAATTTATTGCAAGTTACTATGTAAATGAGATGATGGGTGCATTTATTATAAGACCATGTGTTTTAAAGGTTTTTTCCTTCAATGTGGTGGTTTGCAAAAGTTGCATAGATGCCTACATCTCGATAGCACACATGAAATTAGTAAGACACTAGTTTCTTTTGGAAAGTACAAGTTAGTTATAGATGGTGTTAAAGATGGAAAAGAATTAAAGAGGTGTGAATTAGTGAAAAGTGATATATGTGTAGTTGATTTTATGAAATTTTTTCAAGAGAAAATAGTTTATAACTATATAGGTTATACACATAAAGTTAGATGACTAGATGAGCAATTCAAGTTGTGTAAGGACACTTTTCCCTTGGGTATGATTGTGCCAGTTTTTGACTTCACTAAAAATTATACACTAAAACTTCAAAATGAAGTGCAACCAATGTATTACAACTCTATAAAAGTATCAATTTTTGTACACATAGAATTTATTCATGCACATGATAGCACAAATGGTGACACAAAAGTATTAAGAGAGTATCACTTCTATATCAGTGATGATTGAACTCATTCATTAGAGTTTGTGCAAGGATGATTTAGATTTTTCTATGACAATTTGAGGAAAAGATATGAAAGATACAATCAACACATTATATGGTTAGACAATTGCACCATAGAATTGAAGAATGCAAGGATGTTCTATTGGTTGAGTAGGATGCTTGTGACAATTGGAGTGCAACATTTTTGGAATTTCATTGAGGTAGGAAATGGAAAGAGAGAGAATGATGGCATTGGAGAATGTGTGAAAAGAGCCCTTAGTAGAGGGAAATTAAAGTACGAAGTTGGTACGATATTAGAAAATGGTGAAACAAAATTGTCCAATGGTACAATTCTACAATGGGACTGGGTAATACATGTAAGTCTATGGTTTATAGATTATTTTGGTTGATACATGAACCTAACATTGAAAATTTGCAAGATTGTTGTACACTTACAGGATCAAGCGAGATGGATTCATTTCTAAGTTCAAATGCAATGTCACTAGCTATCCATACTAGAAAGCTTGCATGCTTTTTCTCTTCATGTATGCATCATTTATGGGGTGAATGTGAATAAAAAGAGTGGTTTGACCAATGATCTTGTAGATCTTTGCATCCAATTGATTCATATCAACTTCCTACAACACTACAACTCAACCAAGTTGAAGCATCAACATATTTTGAGCATGTACCTAACCTAGTTGAACTAGGTACTAAGTTATCAATTTAATACTTGGTTAAAATAAATTTACTTTCAATTTTTCCATTAACTTATTCTTATATACAATGTAGATCATGTATGTGTAGTTATTGCATATCAAAATAATGATGAAGGAGCACATTTCTATGTTGGTGTATTGAGCCCAAAAAGAAACTGGTAACTACAGTTATTGATGATGAGGATATTGAGTACCTAATAGGATTCATCATTGTGACAAGCACATGGCTTAGATGGTAGTATATTTTTTCCCACTGCCATGAAAATCTCTTTAAGTCAATTTGTCATGTATATGTATCAATTTTGACTTTAAATTATTTTTACAATTAAATGTAGGTACCCTGTCAAGAATTCTACCACGTGGTTATTTGAGGATTTTGAGACACACATACATATTCTTCATTACTCTAACCTTATTTTTGCAATAAATATTCAATTGATACCGTATCGTGGTAGGCCTCTCAACAAGAAGTTGTGGAAAGTATGTGAATATAATCACGAGGCAATACTTGATACAATAAGGGTTAGAGCTGATCTAGAAGGTTCCCTTGATTGATTGTATTCTACATAGATGAATCATTCTACATATTGTAGAATAATTTTGAAATTTTTTTATATATGTTATGTGAAATTTTGTAACTTTTTAGTGATGTGCATATGTAGATGCCAAATTTTGTATATAAAAAAGAGAAGACATTTAATACATGTGCATATTTATATGCCATATTTTGTATAAAAATTTGATAAGAGATGTCACATGTGCATATTTAGATGTTAAAATTGTATATAAAACTGATAAGACATGTAACATGTTCATATTTAGATGCCATATTTTGTATAAAAATCCGATAAGAGATGTCACATGTGCATATTTAGATGCCATATTTTGTATATAAAACTGATACGAAATGTAAATATTGTACACTATTGTTATAATTTGTTTATAAATTTGTCTCTTGAACTCTTTTTTGTGGGTTTGATGATATCCTTAAAAAAAATTCAATTATCTTCAACTTATATAGATTTAGATGGTTGTCCTCTTGCATTTTCCTCTTAAATCTCCCAAAACATCAAGAAAATAAATTATAGATTTGGATACCCGATTGGCTTCTCTACAATATATGCAAATATTGGATGGGTTGTTTTGGACCGTATCCTTGTTGTCACACTATGTCACCTATTTTTAGGCTTAAAATAGCCCTTGATTGGCACAAGGTATGATGATGATGTCATCATGAGGTCAATAGTGTCTATGAAGAGTTAGGTTGAGGTTTTTACTAAAGGTAAGGTTTGTGGTTAAGTTTGAGATGATAGGAAGGTCATTTGACCAAATTCGTGAAAAGTTGCAAAAAAAATGTAAAAGTTGCACTATGCAAGTTTGCATCTTTCAAAAGTTGCAAAGCATTTAAGAGGAGTCCTAAAGGGTGACTAACCACCCAACCACCTAGTATAAAGCATTAGAAGATAAAAATTTCATAATAGTGCAAAATGTTGTTAAAAATTTGCAAAGTGCACATTTTGTAATTTCCTTGAAAAGTTGTTAAGAATGCACAACCAAGTGTAAAAGTTGATTGGGAAACAACCAAATGACCTGGAGGAGTGTATGTGTTGGAGATCATGATGCAAAGGCTAATGAAGTACTTTCAAAATCTTCTTAGGAAAATGTTAATATTTTCTTTTGTTTTGTAACAACACCTTACTCTTCCTTCCAAAAGAATAAAAAAATAGGCCCTCAACCAACACTATAGAACTATTAGTGGTAAATTTCATCATTTCATATCCCCAATAGGCTCCACAACCTCAATCCTCTTCCTCATCTCCATGTCCATGTATTCAATTGTGCCCCATGCTTTAAGGTTGCCTTGAAACCCACCAAGCCAACACTCCTAAATCTCTCAAGTAGGTATTCCTATCTTCTAGATGTCCTCAATAACTTCCAAATAACATATCCACTAGTTCACAAGTGATAGTTTTCAATGGTTAATCACCCACAACCATACTGACCTCTTCAAGGACTATCCTACTAGCCCTACCCAACAAGAAATTTGTAGATTTCCCAAATTTTCCCAAAATTCTTTCCAAAAAATTTATATATTTAAATACCCTAATCCAAGTTATTAAACATATGTATAAATAAACCCCACTTTTTTTTCAAAATCCCTTTCAAAAATTCCTAGTTTACTTTTGGATTCTAGTCCGAATACCTCACATTTTCAAAGCAACCCTATCATGGGTGTACTTCCAGAACTTGCCACTTTTAAAACTATCATGAAATGGATCTAATTAGAGGAATATGCATCCAATTTGAGTCTATGAAACCTCTATTGGAATTAACAAGTGGGAACATTTACTTCTAAGTTGGGGGGGGAGTGAATCAGAAGTAACTAACCTTAACCCTTTTAAATTCTTTTAACTAAAACCATTCACATGCATTCAATCTATCTACTGAACTTAAAAGTAAAGACATGCATGAAAATAAACAACACACAAATTTGGTAACCTAGAAACCCTCCAAAATGAGAAGGTAAAATTGGGGTGGGGATGACACCCACAAAATATCACTACAGTAATGTGTAACTATTCAAGGTTACAATGTTTGACCACTTCCAATGGTCTACCGTGTGAAAGGCTTGTCTTGTTAAAGAGTTTACACCCTATTAAAAGTGACCTGGTTAAAGGATTTCACTACCCTGCTAAAAGTAGGCCTGGTTAAAGGACTTTAGTACATTCACTTGGAATGCCACCATGTTAAAGGATTTACAAGTGGCTACTAGGACAACCTAAGTCCATAGGATTTCCATTATCTAATACAATTGCTAGAGAGTATTAGAAAGTCTTGACTTGATAACTTTGCAATCTCCAATTGCTGATTCCAGATCCTTGTTCTGTTTTGATTGACCTGATCCTCACTTGATTTGATATGTCACTCTTCATTATTTTGATACTTAGTTCTTTATCGACTAAATACTGCAATGTAGCTCTATTCTTATAAGTCTTTTCACACTTCCCTCTGAATTTTTCTATAGTTCACCCATACACTTCATTCATCCATTCATACAATGGGGTTTCATCCTCCTTTTAAAGATTTTGAAGACTTAGGGTTAGGTATGAATCTACAATCCATATTAAATCTTTATTTCCTGCTCATTCCTTGCACTTTTCTTATTGGTTGCATGCCTTCTCCATTTTTCTTATTAGCTGCATGCTGATTGCATAAGTAATGCAAAATATTTGATCTTATCATTAATATCCTTTGAGATTCTTCTATGTTGGCTCAAAAAATGCTTTACATAGGTGTTTGTGCAATTTCAGACAACTATGTCCAATTTGTGTTACTCGACACTTGTTACCTCTGATTCTTGGCTCATATAGAATGATTGGCTCACTTGACTCCTATAGCAATTTTGTTCCACTCAGTTTCTATAGCGACTTGACACCTATACTTTGCTTGGCACTTGATCTTCACTTGGCACTTGAAGATTACTTAGCACATGAAGTTTACTCAGCACCTGAAGATTGCTTGACACTTGAACTTACTCAGCATCAACTATTTACTTGATATCTCTACATATTTCACTTGGCATGTGTTACTAGATTGACATGAATGTAGTAAAAATCTTAAGTGTGTTGACACGAAATAGTCAAAACCAATCTTAGATTCAACAGCCTCTAGATATGAAAGCCCCGATTTGAACCCCAAAATCCAAAAGATCCGAGGCTTGCTCAATGTATGACCTCCCAACATCATGCCTACAAAATGAAAGTAGTTACACCATCCTTAGACTATTCTAAGATGGAATCCATAATAAAAAGACCCCCTCCAATGGCTAGATCTTTTGCTAATACACCTATGGCTCCATTTCATGACCCTAAAAGCACTCCAAAACACCATAAAAATCCTCCAAACACTCTCCACCAGAAAAATATAATTCTTTCTTGCATTAAAATTGTTATAGTTTTATAATACAATGTTAGGATGCATCCCCAAGTGATAGAAATTACAAAAAGGGGATGAATCATTCAATTTACATCTTGAACCATTACAAAACACTTGCATTATTTCAAAATAGTCAATATAAAATGCACAAAACCAATGAAATGAATACAATATTGATTCAAAATAGATATTTTCAATATGTTTCAACCATCCAAGTTAGTGGATCTAAAAGTCTCATTCAAAAACTCTAAGGAAATGCAATAAAACTGATTTTTTTTTGTGCTTTCCTAGTAACTAGGGTTTTGAAGCTTCTAATGCATTCCTAGCAATACAAAACTACTTTGTTAGCTCAGGTTGGTTGGTTTTAGGCTAGGATGGTTGGTTTTAGGCTAGGACCAAACTCATTTCAGCCACAACATCCCTTCAACGGTATTGACCACACTGAATGGAAGCATCCCTAAGGGTCTCTAAGCACCATCAAGTTACGATATTTGATTGGACATGTCTCTAAGCTCCTACATGGTATTGAAAAAATATTAGGTGACATAGGATTGTGTTATCTAGGCATACAACATCCTATCTTAGTTTTTAGAAATTCAACTTAGTTTGGATTTGACATCTGTATCTCGTCTATTGCCAAAAGTTGTAATGTTGCTTAGTTAAAATGAGCAAGGTTGTGTATATTTCAAACCATGGGTCCTATTATTGAATCATCTAATCCATTAGTGCTAGTTGGTTGGGCTTAGGCTAGGACCAACCTCATTTCAGCCACAACGTCCATCCAACGGTAACGACCACACTAAACAGAAGCATCCCTAAGGGTCTCTAAGCACCATTAGGCTACGATCTTCAATCAGGAATTTCTCTGAGCTCGTGCAAGGTATCAAAAAATTGTTAGGTGCTATAGGATCACATTATCTAGGCCTACAAAAAAGTATATCATTTTTTAGAGATTTAACTTTGTTTGAATTTGGCATCCATATCTCACCTATTACTAAAAGTTGCAATGTTGCTTAGTTAAAATGAGCAAGGTTGTGTATATTTCAAACGTTTGGTCCTAGGATTGAATTGTCTACTCTATTAGCTCCAGTTGGTTGAGTTTAGGCTAGGACCAACCTTGTTTCAGCCACAATGTCCCTCTAATGGTATTGACCACACTAAATGAAAGCTCCCTAAGGGTCTCTATGCACCATTGGGCTACAAACTTTGATCAAACATTTATATGAGCTCATGCGAGGTATTGGTGAATTCTTATATGCTATAGGATCATGCTATCTAGGCCTACAAAAAACTATCTCAAGTTTTAGATATTCAACTTATTTTTTATTTGGCATCCGTATCTCACCTATTGCTAAAAGTTGCAATGTTGCTTAGTTAAAATGAGCAAGGTTGTGCATATTTCAAACCATTGGTCCTAGGATTGAATCATCAACTTCATTAGCTATGATTGGTTAGGTTTAGGCTAGGACCAACCTCATTTCAGCCATGATGTCCCTCAGACAGTATCGACCACATTAAATGGAAGTGTCCCTAAGGGTCTCTAAGCACTATCGGGCTACAATATTTGACACAAATACAAAAACCATGACATATTTTAAGTTTTCATGTCTTATTACATCAAAGTAAGTAACATATGATTACATGTTATAATGAATTTGATAAATATGTTACATTTTCTATATAAAATAATGAACATTCATGTGTTTGATTAATTGCAAGAAAGTAAGCTAAAATACAAGTTTGTATGCACACATTGAATAAGTTGGATGGAACTCCAAGTTTAATGTTGTAAGAAATGATAATATTGAGCAAGGAACGAGAAACAATCCAAGTAAGTTAAGTGTGAAACAATGTTACCATAAGATAAGCAAAATCCAAGAGCATACACCAAGATGGTTCAACAATGGAGACAAGGATTTATAAGGGGAAAGCAAAGAAAACCCATTGTGAGTATTATGAATGAAGGCAAATGCCTAGAGAAGAGAGAGAGAGAGTGTTGGAGCAAAATAGCTCAATACAATAACATCAAAGTGATAAGTGTGTAGAAGAAAGAAGGAGGAGCATCTCTTATATAGAGATGAGAAAGGAGTTGCATTTGTAACTCCCATTTCTATGAATGCCACATTCATAATAGGTGTGTGCAAAGTGTCGTAATCCTCTTAAGGAGGATAAACTAAATAAAGAAATAAACAAGAGTTGTCCTTACATGTGAAATAAAGGACAAACAATGACATGTCTTCCACATGTGTACAAGAGGACAAACTACATTTAGGGACCCTTGGAATATCCCAATTAATACATCCAAGGAAATATTAACCTTTCTAACACCCCCCCTTAATCTTTACTTGGGGAGTTTACATCAATGGGTTGTAAACCCAAATTTTTACAATGGAACTGAAATCTCTCTTTAGAAAGTGGTTTGGTTAAAATATCAGCCACTTGATCTTCTCCTTTACAATAAAGAAGAGTAATTTTCTTGTCTTCAACTTGTTCTCGAATGAAGTGATGTTGAAGTGAAATATGTTTGGTTCGTGCATGAAAAAATAGATTCTTTGCCAAGGCAATAGCACTTTGATTGTCACAATGTATAGGGGTAGGTAATTGTTGAGGTAGACCCAAATCTTCAAGAAGTCTTCTAATCCATAAAGCTTCCTTAGCTGCATTGGTACAACCTTTGTATTTAGCTTCAGTTGAGAAAAGGGAAATAGAGTGTTCTTTTTTGCTTTTCCAAGAAATTGCACCTGAACCAACAAAGAAACAATAACCACAAGTGGATTTCCCATCATTGGGATCTCCACCTAGATCGGAATCAGTATAGCCATGCAAAATAAATTCAGAATTTGCATCATAAAATAATCCCATATTAATAGCTCCTTTAATGTACCGTAAGATTCGTTTAGCAACTTTAAAATGAGTTTGTTGAGGTTTAGACATAAATCGAGAAACTAAACCAACACTATAAGCAATATCAAGTCTAGTAAGAGTTAAATAATTTAAACTTCCTACCAACTATCTATACAAAGTTTCATCAATAAAAGGAGTATTCATATCAGTCATTAATTTAGTTCCTAATTCACATGGAATTGAAACATGGTTAGAGTCATTCATCTTAAATTTTTCTAAAAGATCATAAGCATACTTGCTTTGAGAAAGAAAGACACCCTTAGGAGTTTGGCAAATTTGCATACCTAAGAAGTAATGTAAGATACCTAAATCAGTCATCTAAATTTTTTGTTTAAGTTGAAACTTGATATCAGAAATCAAAGTGTCTGAACTAGAAGTGAGTATTAGATCATGTACATAAACAATAACAATGATAATATCATAATTAGTATGTTTAATATAAAAATTAGGATCATTCTTACTTTTAGCAAAACCTTGAGAAATAGAGAAAGAATTAATTTTAGAATACCATTCTCTAGGTGATTGTTTAAGACCATAAATAGATTTGTTTTAAGACCATAAATAGATTTGTTCAATTTGCAAACCAAATTTTCACTACCTTTCTTAACAAATCCAGGAGGTTGAGCCATATAGATTTCTTCATGTAAATCACCATTTAAGAAGGCACTTTTAACATCCATTTGATGAATGGGCCAATTCATTTTAGATGCTAAAGCAAGAACTAATTTGATAGTAGGCATTTTAGCAACAGGAGCAAAAGTTTCATTATAGTCTAATCCTTCAATTTGTGAAAAACCTCTAGCAACTAGTCTAGCCTTAAATTTACTAATTTCATTATTAGTATTCAATTTTGTTTTGTATAACCATTTACATGAAACTATATTATTTCCATGAGGTAACTTGACTAAGTCCCAAGTTTGATTAGCTATTAAAGAATCATATTCCTCTTGCATGGCTTTCTGCCAATGAGGTTGAGAGTTAGCTTGATCAAAGGACTTAGGATCATTAGAATTCATAATAGTAGTCATCAAAGCATAATTACAATAATTAATACTTCTATGTTTAATTCCACCAAATCTAGAAATGTAATCATCACCTTCATTTATTAAGTTTTGAGCCCATTTAGGTTTACGTTTAGTTGCAATGGAATTATCACTAGAGGAAGAATCATTAGCAATAAAAGCATCATTAGTGGCTGCTTGAATATCATTACTTGTAGGAGCAAAAATAATAGGTGGTACTTGATTTGAAGGGTTAAGAGGAGGAGTAGGGTTAAGAGAAGGAGGTTGGTCCTCCACTAGCACAATTTTAGTGCCACTAAATTCTGCATCATGTGTAGTAGAGCAATCATGGACTCCATTTTCTGCAATACAAACATCTCTAGCAACTTGAAATTTGTTAGTAGTGGAATCATAAACACGATAACCCTTAGTGTTTTCATCATAACCAACAAACATATAAGGAGATGACTTAGCATCTAATTTATGCCTTTTCTGCTTAGGAGTATGAACATAAGCAATAGAGCCAAAAATCTGCAAATGATGTAAATTAGGTTTCCTACCAGACCAAGCCTCTTTTGGAGTAATAACCTTGAGAGCTTTGGTAGGAGTCCTATTAAGAATATAAGTTGCACAAAACATGGCTTCAGCCCAAAATTTATAATGTAGATTCTTAGCATGCAACATGCTTCTAGCCATTTCAACAATGGTCTGATGCTTTCTTTTCGCCACACCATTTTGTTGTGGTGTATAAGGAATAGTAAGCTCGTGTTTAATTCCACATGATTTCAAATAAGAGTGAAAAGCATTATTCACATATTCCTTTCCATTATCAGTTCAGAGAATTTTAAGTTTAAAACCAGATTGCCTTTCAACATATAATTGAAATTCAATGAATATATCAAGAACTTGATCCTTGCTATGCAAAAAATAGATCCAAGTTCGTCTAGAAAAATCATCAACAAAGGTAAGTGCATACCGAGAACCTTGGATGGAGTTATTCTCCATGGGGCCCAATAGGTCACTATGGACAAGATGCAACTTATGAGTTGCCTGCCATGATTTTCCACTTGGAAAGGGCTCCCTATGCATCTTACCACTCATACAACCTGTACAGGCAATCTTAGAAGGAATAATGTGAGGCAAGCCATCAACCATATTGTGCTTTTGCATGAAAGTAATATAATCTGAATTTAAATGGCCAAGTCTTTCATGCCATATATTGAAATCAATAGAAGTATGTAATGAATAACGTGAACTAGCAAATTCATGGAATTTAAACAAATTGTCATTATCCATTTTAGCATGAGCAATCACTTTTTGAATTTGACGATCTATGATATAACATGTATCTTTGTAGAATTCAACTTTATAGTCCTGACATAACTGTGAAACAGAAAGTAGATTAGTTTTCAAGTCAGGTGCATACAATACATCATGCAATTTACCATTAGGAATAGTAACATCACCTAATCGTTCAACTTTACAGGTCTGATTATTAGCTAACTGAATAGGAATGTTAGCAATATCAGGTTGTAAAGAATCAAAAATTTCTTTATGAGAAGTTACATGTTGTGATGCACCACTGTCAACAATCCATTCTAAAGGTCTACAAAGATTCAAGCTACAAGTAAAAGCATGACAAGAATTAGAACCAGTAGAGTTACCTTTTTTATGATTTGATTTTTTATTATTGTTACTATTATTCATAGGTTTTTTATCATTTTGCTTTTAAAAACAGGTATTGACAATATGACCATCTTTGCCACAATAAGAACAATGAGGTTTGGAATTGGAATGATTGCTTTGATTATTAGTATTACGAGTGTTATTATGATGATTGTTATTATTATTATATTTCGCATGAAATTTATTGTTGGAATTATTTGAATTAGTATTATATTGTTTGTGGTTATTATTATAATTATTGGAATGAAAATTATTATTTGAATTTCTAGACACAAATGCATGTTCAGTTGATTTAAGGGTACCAAACTGAATTAGCTTAGCTTCTTCCTATCTTAATAAAGTTTGAAAAATAACATAAGTTAACTGAGAAGTTAAAGTAGGAATAGAAAGTTGTGCATGAATATTAGTTATAAATTGTTGAAACTGTCTAGGAAGACACTTTTTAAGAATAAGATGAATTAAGCGAATGTCCTCTAATTGAATACCTAAGGCAATAATTTGGATTTTAAGAGAGTCAAATTTTAATAGAAATTCATCCATACTCTTAAAATCTGCATACCTGAGATCTTCAAGTTGATCTTGCAACTTTATTTTGCAGTATTCATCTCCACTGTCATACTTGGTTTGCAAAATTGACTAGGCATGAGCTTTAGAATAGTGAGCAATTAACACATATAAATCTGGAATAATGGAAATACCAATTAAACCTAAAGCTTCTTCATTTTTAGATTTCCAAGTATCTTTCTCATCTTGGGTAGCCGCTGAACCAGGTTCAAGAGAAGGATCAGTGGCTATTTCGAAGAGGTGTTTAAAACGAAAAATGAATGAGATATGAGTTTTCTAGGAATGATAATTAGAATAACTAAGTTTTATTTCTAGAATTAAGGTTGACTTTTTTATGAACAAAAAATGCCCCCCCTAATAGAAATATGATGATGGAACTGAAAAAAAAATAAATTTTGCAACAAAACGTTAGTACAAGGATAAATCTAGAAAAGAATCCTGCAGAAGTGTTATTAGGATGATAATAGCCTAAAAAAGGACAATGAATCTAATTCGCTATATTTAGGATGCCTATATTAATAATATGCCCAATAAAAACAATGATGGAATGCAACAGAATTGCATGCAAGAAGGAAACAAAATTTCAAACGCTTCTAATGATAAAAATAGCGCCCAAAATGTTTAAGATGCAACACTTGGAACAAAGTTAAAATGAATCTTCAGAAAAAATAATAATGAAAGTGACACATATCAAAAAGTGTCACATGCAACAACTCAGGATTTCAATTAAGATTCAGGCCACAAACCTGACCTAGAGGGTTTCAATCAAGGCGGAAAACCCTACCCTGAGGGTTTCAATCAAGATTTAGGTAGAAATCTGTGTCGATCAAAGCATTTCTCCTTTAGATCGGCAGGCCTCTGGCTTTCCTCCTTTTGAGGTTCAATTGGATTTATGAAGAGCTTTTGTCTGTAAAGTAGGGCCCTTCCCAGCCAGCACACAGATCCCTACCCCGAGCAATCACTTAGATGGTTCTTAATGCTATTAAATTGAACAATTTAAATGCTGAGATGAAACAAATCAAAAATGCACTGCCGAATGTGCGTCCCCAGCAAAAATCAATATCAAATTCAGATCTATATGAAGCTTTTGGCCAAATGTGATGATGATTGGACCAGCACTAAGTGCATGGGTGCATTATTAGGAGGACGCTGCAAGCACAATGGGAACAGACCCGTAAGCATAATAGGTCAAAGGTCGCATTATCCAAATCCTAAACTGTCCGATAAAGTATTGAAGTAGAGCGGTGGATGCTCGTAAGGAAGAAATAAGTTGAACTAGATGTGTTTCTAACAGACAATTCTCCCGAGTCAGCAATGCTCACATTTAAAGGCACCAGCAAGCTAAGGCTTGCAATGACCATAAGCAACACTAGTGGAGTCAAATCCCCTACATTGTCTATGGTCAGAAATGTCTGGTTATATACCAGAAATGGCTGGGTGTTCTTGAAAAAAAAAACTCATGCAATAATGTTGAGCTAGGGTTTCTATGGAGAGTTTCTTTTAAAACTTAAAAAATGAGAAACTTATGGCAGAATAAAGGAAAGTTTCTAAAGGAAACTTTAGGAAAGTTCCTAAAGTTAAAGATCTGAGCAATCTTTAAGATCTCTAAAAAGGTAAGAAACAATGATATGCATATGGATAAGAGAGTTTTCAAAAAAAACCAAATAGATATAGATTATAATATATTAGAATTTTTTTTAAAAGTAGGAAATTTTTTTTTTTTTTTTAATTAAATTTTTTTTTTAAAGGATGCAAATATATTATTTCCTTCAATTATATAAAGGAAATATTTTTTAATTAAATGATAAGAAGAATTATTAGAGCAAATGTATACAATATTTATAAAAAATTGCACAATTTAATATAAATAAGTGGACTGAAGTAATACTTCTTGTTTTGGCGGCACGCCTTCCAAAACAAGGAAAAAAAAATTGAAATTTTTATAAGAGAACCCTTTGGCGGCAAGCCTTCCAAAGAGGGTTAGTAAGCAATGATAAAAATGATACTCTAAAAACCTGCACACAAAAGATGTTAGAATGAGCAAAAAATTGCAACACAAACTTCTTCTCTCAATGACGTCTCCAAATAAGGTGTGCTCCAATGAATGGCAACCTTCAACACAAAACTTAAAACAAGGATTAGATAACCAAGCTCTAATACCATGTAAGAAATGATAATATTGAGCAAGGAACGAGAAACAATCCAAGTAAGTTAAGTGTGAAACAATGTTACCATAAGATAAGCAAAATCCAAGCGCATACACCAAGATGGTTCAACAATGGAGACAAGGATTTATAAGGGGAAAGCAAAGAAAACCCCTTGTGAGTATTATGAATGAAGGCAAATGCCTAGAGAAGAGAGAGAGAGAGTGTTGGAGAAAAATAGCTCAATACAATAACATCAAAGTGATAAGTGTGTAGAAGAAAGAAGGAGGAGCATCTCTTATATAGAGATGAGAAAGGAGTTGCATTTGCAACTCCCATTTCTATGAATGCCACATTCATAATAGGTGTGTGCAAAGTGTCACAATCCTCTTAAGGAGGATAAACTAAATAAAGAAATAAACAAGAGTTGTCCTTACATGTGGAATGAAGGACAAACAATGACATGTCTTCCACATGTGTACAAGAGGACAAACTAAATTTAGGGACCCTTGGAATATCCCAATTAATACATCCAAGGAAAGATTAACCTTTCTAACAAATGTATATCAAATGAATAATATATTCATATCAATCATATAGTTACAAATAGATGTTGTGTCTCATTCATACAATACAAATGTTGAATACCTAATAAATGTTGAATATGTACAATAGAAATGTTGAATATGCACAATACAAATCTCAAATATATACAATACAAAAGTTGAATACCTGACAAATGTTGAATGTCTACAATATAAATGTTGAATGTGCACAATAAAAATCTTGAATATATACAATACAAAAGTCAAATATATGTCAATGTCATGTGATGACCATAACTACATATGTATATCACTATCAATATCTATGATTGTGCAGGATCATCAAAATTGAGCCTCTCTAATGTAGTTTGTGTCTCACCATGTGTCTACCAAAGACAAATTAAAACACTCTATCAAATATCGTATCTATAAGTAATATGAAAATAAGTAGAAATTGGGTTCTAAATTGTGGATAGTTGAGTTATTCATTACCTCATCCCTTTGTCCCACAATTGGATTGAATGATAATAGTAATGGGCTCCTAACAAAAAGATGAGGTAGAGTGACGATGGGAGATGCAACTACCGATGAATCAATGCTCATGGGAGGCACAACCATCGATGAATCGGTGCTAGTATGAAGAAAAACCTGTATGGTAAGTGATAAAATGTTAGCATTATAGAGTGGCATCTATGAATCAATGCTAGTATGAAGAACAACTTGTATGGTAAGCGATAAAATGTTAGCATTATAGAGTGGCATTAGGGATTTCAAACAGAGTAAAAAACATAAAATGTATTATAGCCTAAGCTAAATCTCCCATGCTAGTAGGAGTTACAACCACTAATGAATCAATGTTGGTATGAGGCACAACCTATATGGTAAGTGATAAAATGTTAGCATTATAGAGTGGTATTAGGGATTTCAAACAGAGTAAAAAACATAAAATGTATTATAGCCTAAGCTAAATCTCCCATGCTAGTAGGAGTTACAACCACTAATGAATCAATGTTGGTATGAGGCACAACCTATATGGTAAGTGATAAAATGTTAGCATTATAGAGTGGCATTAGCGATTTCAAATAGAGTTTGAAAAAAAAAAACATACTACAACTTGAGCTAGATCTCATATGCTAGTAGGAGGTACAACCACTAATTAATCAATGCTAGTATGCGGCACAACCTATATGGTAAGCAATAAAATGTTAGAATTGTAGAGTAGGCATTGGGGATTCTAAATAGAGTAAAAAATAAAAAATGTAGTACACCCTAAGCTAGATCTTCCATGCTGCCAAGAGGCACAACCACTAATGAATCAATGTTGGTATGAGGCACAAGCTATATAGTATGTGATAAAATGTTAGAATTGTAGAGTAGGCATTAGGGATTTCTATCTCACACACACAAGAAATCCAAATTGAGATCACAAGAGGGCTTCAACTAAGACTTTACATACATACCTTTGGCCTCTATTGTGATTGACCCCATCTTTGATGCTTGGGACTCATAACAAAATGAGATGGGGAAAGATTTGCATAAAGTCTCAAAGAGTGTTGTAATAGGTAAAAGATAAATAACACATGTTAATAAGAAACAATGTTGATAATTACTATAAAAATGAAAAAAAAAACATGTACTCATTTGTAAATGCAACTATTTAATATGTATATAGAATAAATGCATACTATAACCTAAAATTTATGAGAAGGAAAATATGAAATTTTACCTCTTCCATTGTCTCAACATCAATAGTCTAAGGTGCATTCATCACCTCTACAAAACTAAATTGTTTCTACATATATACAACAAAAAAGTCAACATGTATTCATCAATATTGAGTACATGTATATATATCCATTCATAATAAATTTATATAAACTTGACTTGTATTTAATACCTTTTTGTTTTGATGTTCTTGTTGTTTTCCTTCCCTTTCCTCTAGACCACGAGTTATGTGGAGTACCCCAAAGAAGAAACACATATAACATAAAAGGAATCAATAAGACACATCATGTGTTCAACTCAAATCATAAACTTGATAGGTGTGCAAGCTATGATGTTGCATAGCTCTCAAGGCCAAAGTTAATGAAAAAAAGTGTGGCATCATCAATTTGAGAAATTTCAGCCCCCGACAAGCCCTATAAAATAGTAAAGAGTATTTTTATAAATATGAGATAATTTTGTAAATAGAAAGAAGGCACACTAAAAACAAGATCATAGAAGGGCAAGAAGATACAAGAAGGATGATATTGGAAGTATAGTTGAAAGATAGGAAAAATTGGGTCTCAAAAAGACTACAAGGCCTAAATTGAAAACAAAGAGACCAAAAAGGAAAAGAGAGATGTGAAAGAACTTTTGGCACCTTGTATAGAAGTAAAAGTGGAAATCCATGATCTCTACACTCTTGCAAGACACCCTATGTGATATGGAGGTTCTTCAATGTAAATGGGTATATGGAGGATGAACTCATGAGGTTCAATAGATGGAGTTCAAGTATGCTACAAGCAAGACATGTGGATGTGAATTTGATGAATTTGATGAATTGAGATATTGTACTTTTAAGAATACCAATTAAGAAACAATATTTCAAAGCCAATGTATTATTGTACCTTTAAGAATATTTAAAAAACTTTAGCTCGGGTGTTCTTGCTCCTAGCTTCACACCTCTAGAAAAATTAGTACTTTATGGTCATCATATACCACTTGTTGCACCCTACATTGCATATTGTTTGAACATATCAATCTAAATTTCTCTATAAAATAAAAAAGTATTTACTTTTACAATATTTAGGTGATTAAATAATATCATGTCAAAACTCATGAGGTTCACTAGATGGGGTTTGGGTAATGCTAGGAGCAAGAGATGTGGATAGGAATCAGATGGATTTGATGAATGGGAGGGTTTCAATGATGGTAGGAGATGTGATGTAACCCAAATCCTTCAAAGAATAAATTAGAAAATGACACAACATAGAAGTTTCAAAATAAATTAGAAAATGACACAACATAGAAGTTTCAAAATAACTTAGAAAATGACACAACATAGAAGTTTCAAAACACCATAATTCTTCATTAAACTTTCAAAACTCTACCCTGCCTCTACAATGAAAGGAAACAACTACTTAATACAATTCCAAAAATTACCATATTTGGCAGGTTTTTAGGAAAAATGGATTTTTCCATTTTTATTTTGGCAGATTTTTAGGAGAAAACCCATCATACAAATCCCAAATTTTCCCATGAAAAGCCCCCAACAAAGGCAAGATGAATTTCCAACTAATCAACGAAACCAAAAATATTATTTTAGATTTATTACAAAAATAACTTTTTAAAAAACTAGAAAAAACACAAAAGACCAATTTTAGAGGCCAAGATGATATTTCAGGCTCTTGAAAAATGTTGAAATAACCACATATCGAGCTGAGCTCCATTGATAATCCAATAAATCCTCCTCATGTAACTTCATGTAAAATTTCAGCCAATACCCACATCCGAGTCAAAAGTTATGACCCCCGAAAGTAAATCTCAACTAAAGCCCACATTTGAGTCAACAATATTGACCCTTGGATGCCCCTGCATCAAGATGGAAGATGATCTATAGGCAGGTTGTTAGTGTCATACCAATTAAGAAACAATATTTTAAATCCAATATATTATTGTACTTTTAAGAATATTTAATTTTTTTTTAATCTCGGGTGTTCTTGCTCCTAGCCTCTCACCTCTAGCAAAATGAGTACTCTATGCTGTTCTCGTTCTGCTTACTGCACCTTGCATTGCATATTATTCACATGTCAATCTAGAGTGATCTATAAAACAATTATTTTTTAACTACAATATTTAGGTTGTTAAATAATATCATGTCAAACCTCAAACAAACAAACCTGTATATCCTATCCACCAAAGACCATCACCATCAAATAATCCGTGAGTGTGGAATCCCCACCTCCATATCAATAGAAATTATGCCCACAATGTACACATGGATGAGATGATACTACATCTTGAGATGCCTCCATATCTATCCCATCACAGATGTGCTAACATCTAAAACAAAAATATTGATTGGGCTCCAAAGACTCTAATGATGCATGTGATGATGATGTAGGTGGCACAAGTGAGGATAACACTAGTGTTCTAGGTGACACAAGCAGAGATGACACTAGTGGTGTAAGTGACACAAGCATAGATGATACTAGTGGTACAAGTGATGCTGATGGAGCTATCATAGGTTGTGATTATCAAGGTGCCATAGGTGATGATGGTGGAGCTATCGCATGTTGTGATGACCCTAGTGCCATAGGTGATGATGATGGAGCTATCACATGCTATGATGAGCCTAAAGGTGCATTTGATGATGTTTGAGGTGCCATAGGTGAAGGAAAACCACCTAACTATGAGCCACGTTCAATGATACACCTGTCAATGATGCAACCGCATAAAGAGTCTAAAAATCAATAGACTCCTTTACAATTTATGGAAGCACAACATGAGGCATGGTTTTTCATGCTGTACATCTCCTCTCATGTTGTGGTACCACTCTACAAGCCCCATGTATCATGCGCAAAGCCTCTCCCTCTACCTTGGAACTGACGAATGTCAAAGTAATTTGGCTTCTCTCCAAGGATGAACTCACAATATAGCTTTCCCAAAAAATATAGAGGCACCTCATAATTATTACATGGTGGTAGGTCAAATACCATATACCACATATCCTAAAAATATGATATCATCCTAGTGTGAGAGAACCAATGAATAGGAAAAGTTTTGGTTGTGTGTAATAGGGAGTTGCCAGATATAGGATCGATGAAAAGAGAACATATAGTACCTTTATTTATGTCTTTATCTTTCACTTGTTGATCTGATAACACATCATCACCTATCCCTCCATATATCCCATTTTGTAACCTCCCTAGATACCTCATTTGCATTTTGGGCCATTTGTTCAAGTCTATTCGCTAAGGTTGAGTGGTGAGAAAGTGTAGATGACTGTAACCTATTGACCATTTGGGTAATGTTGGCACTATTTTGTGTAAGGTGGTTTATGAGGTCCTCTTGTGTAGAAGTGAAATGATGTAATTGTATGTGTGAAGGGTTTATAGGAGGTGGTGGTTGTTGGAATGGAACATTGATTGGAGGGTTTTGTGGTTGTGTCACTATGGGTGGAGGGTTTCATGGTTGTGTCACAACGAGTGGAGTGTTTTGTGAATGTGTCATGATGGGTGGAGGGTTTGATTTTAGATTCCTTGATGCATCAATATTAAAAAAATTAAAAACTTATAAATTAAAAAACCACATTACAAAATTTGATAAAAAAATACATAAATGATGAATATAATGAAGACCTACCTCTTTTGGGGGGGCACCATGGATGGAAATACAATAAAATTTTGATTTTTATGCTAAACCCAATTAGGTTTTGATGTTCTCCTCCACACCCCTTGCTGTTGTTGTTGTTTGAGGGTATAAAAATGCCCTCAAATGCGAACAACAGATAAAATATATACTTTACAAAACCCAATCAGGTTTTTAAAACTCTAATGGTCAGGCTTGGATACCAAGCTTGGCTAACATTTCACTTTTAAATAACTTGATTAGGTTTTGAAAAACTTGATTGGGTTATTGAGTTGTTTTTTTGGGTCCCCACTTTTTTGTACACCAACTTGGTGCACTCACCCTTTCCATTAATTTTAAATTCAAAGATGTAAAAATTATTATACCTAAATTTAATTAAATATAAGTGTACATTAGATATGCTTGTACAAATATGTCAATTAAAAAATGAGAACCAAATATATGAAATCTAAAAGTTCAGCACATTATTTATTAAATGTCTTGTACAAATATAATATAGCATGGTCTAATGTATGATAACGTAAAGATAAGATGATAACATAAGAACATACCATATATTTAACAAAATGTGTCATAATAAATAAAATGTGTCATAATAAAAAAAGAGAGTCATAGTACCACAATAACATAAGAAGATACCATATACTAGCATGATAAAATGTAATAGATATAAGTGTCCTAATATAAAGTGTATCATAATAAGAAAATGTATCCTAGAAATACAATGTAAAGGTGCCCTCGTAACAAATGCTAAAATTAAAATCTAAGACCTAATCTATCTGATCTACAATCATCTTCACTCCACAGAAGAGGAATCAAGTCGATCATCCTATGTAACATCATGTGTGTCATCATGTGTGATCCAGTGGATAATTTCAGTGAAAATTGAAGTGTCTTCAAATCTCCAAATTTTTGCACCATGAAAAAGATCTCAGCGTCCTAATTCCAACGCAACTTAAATGGACAAAAATGGAGTTCAAATGAAGAAGTTACGCTCGGTCAAAGTTTTGGTCAATAGGTAGACCAGAGGGTTAGATAAGAGGAAAAATCAGACCATTTTGAAATTCATCAACAATGGATGTCAAATCAAAGATCTTGTCACAAGCTTTCCAACGACGTTCGTTTCGTTGAAAACAGACTTCATATGTGAAAGTTATGTTTGTTTGAAGTTGGAGGCAAAATTTTTTTTAAATGGTGACATCAGCATTGTGATGTGGCAATTTTGAAATTTGGGCAGCAAAAATTTTGGTTATGAGATTCGAAATTATAACTGCTCTCTCATTACTTTCCTTCTTTAGTGCTACACCACTCATGCACATTTACATAAATAGTTGGTGATTTTTGATAAACAACTACCTGCGCTAAATGGTTATAAAAAGCCAACGGTGGGCTTTGAACCTGCAACCACCAGCCCTCCAATTTTTTTTGCCACCGATGTGTTATTGATGTTGCAAATATATGATTGGCGCTTGTTTAATTTAACCATTAGCTTAACCGACAACCTTATTAAAATAAGGTTTATTTGTTGTATGACCCCTAACCAACTAACTAAAGGGGGGAAAATGATAAAATCTATCATATCCGAATTGTTGAAAGAGGGTTATACATTTAATATTTTGTTAAGCCTATTTAGGCTAATTTTTATGTATAAAAGGGGGATATTAGGCCTTTTTGGAGGGGCATTCAGGTGGTGAGAACAAGAGAATGTTCAGGAGATTTTTGAAGACTATTCTACATGTCGAGGGCATGTTATGCTGATGTGTTTAAGGACATAAGTCTTGGTGCATTTGTAATTTTTTTTGGAGAATAATTGGATCGATTGTACTCTATTGGAGCCAACCCAGAGACATAGTCACGTTTGTGGCCAACTTCGAAATCAAACTTTGTTTGCACTCTCTATCTTCTTCTCTCTCAATTCTCTTTATTTCACCTTAAATTCTTAAGTTTTGATGCATAATTTCATTTATGTGTAAAGGTATTAAGACTTTCGCTAATTTGGTTTTATTTAAACATTCAATATTGCAATTAGTCTAGATCCATCAATCAAATCAATGTGGGGCATCCCGCATGACAATGTTTGTGGCATCCTATATGACATCATGTGTGGCATCCTAAGAATACAACATGAACATGTACATTCTTAATTGAACTAGTTTTTATAATCTAGTTCAAAAATAAAATAAAATAATGAGCTTTTATAAAATTTTACCATGTAATCATGACATCCCTCTATGAATAGAGGAGTTACACTCTCATAGACACTAAGTGAAGCAATGGTCAATTATTGCAAGAAAATATGTAAAGTTTAAAAAGTTGATAAAGATCATACTAACCTAAATAAATATAAATACTGATCTCAAAGGATGATGTGTGTACCTCCATCTGGCTTAGTCCTATACTCCTACCAACACTCATGGTTACATCCTCCTAAAATCATAAATACATAAACCTTGAGTCATATACATGAATTATAAAGTACATAATTTATGCTACAAAAATTTATGAAATAAAATCAGATACACACACACACACACACACACACACACACACACACACACACACACACACACACACAATGTGTGTAACTCCATCTGGCTTAGTCCTATACTCCTACCAACACTCATGGTTACATCCTCGTAAAGTCGTGAATACATAAAGCTTGATTCATATACATGAATTATAAAGTACATAATTTATGCTACAAAAATTTATGAAATAAAATCATATATATATATATATATATATATATATATATATATATATATATATCAATCATACATGAGTATTGGCTAGTGTCATAGATGGATCTAGAGATATGATTTAACAAAAAAATCTTGAAAAAGTACATACAATAGGTATTTGAGGCTGATCCTCAGTAGCGAATGCACCAACACATATAAAATTTCCAAAAGGTAGTCTCAAGAAAAAACTATATTGAGGCCAAGAATACATTCCATGTTCATAAAATCAACACATTATTATCCAAAAATTAAATTTGAATATAAGTTAATAATCATGTACCTAAAAACAGAAAAAAGTAACTTTTTTGAAAAGTTCATACTGTAGGTTTTTGAGGCTGCACCTCACTAGTGGATGGATTGAGACATGTACAAGTACCTAACTGTGTAACAAATGGAAATCCCTACAAAATAAGAAAAAAATAATGCATTAACACATGTTATTAAGTTTGACTACCAAAGCACATTTTTTTAAGTGTAATTCAAACTGCATACCGTATGATAGATGCTAATAGTTGAAGGTCTCGAAAAAGGGCTATACTGTCTCTCCTAGGAAGAACATTATCATTCATCCTCTCTTCATTGAAAATAAATTTATATTATGGCTTAGAAAATTGTGTCAATATATATATATATATATATATATATATATATATATATATATATATATATATATATATATATATATATATATATATATATATATATATATAGTTACTTTAGAAATTATAATAAAATTTGTACCTTTTGCTCTTGATTGTCTTCCTCTGCACAAAGAAGGTCAACATATGATGACACATCATAATCATCACCACCACCACCATGAGTAGCATACACCTCATCATCAAAATCACCACTCTAGGAATCCTAGGTAGCTTATTCTATATCTAGATTTCTCTATGGGCCTCTACATATGTCCTAACAACAGGTACAAATGTGTCCAATGCTAGGAACAAACCTCATCTACATCTATTGTTGTACTAAAATGCTTGAAAGTGAACTTAATGAACTAAGAGAAGATGAAAATTCTTGATGATGCAGAGGAAATGGAACAACCAATTTAGGATGAGGAACAAAAGGTTGAGTGCATCAATAATTCTTGGAATTATGACTAAGCTTTTCCCCAGGCCTATCCCGAGGCATCCCTGTACTAATCTCCTAAAATTATTTTTTGAATAACTAGAAACATTCCCCTTTGGGATTCATGGCATGGATTATTGGCTCCTATGTTTTATAAGTCTAGTAGTTGTATTAGGCATTCACATGTTGATCTTTTGGTGCAACGAAAACCCTAGCTTGTAACAAGTGGTATCAGAGCTTGGTCATAGATTTGAATCTTCTTAGGCAATGATAGGGGGGATTGTTAGACTAACCACCAATGTTCCCCTTTGGAATTCATGACATGGCCTAACCACCTCATATATTCTATAAGTCTAGTGGTTGTATTAGGTATTGACAGGTCAATCTTTTAGTGCAACAAAAATCCTAGCTTGTAACAATGCTTTCATATCAAAATAATTAGGTTTTAAACTCTATTCAAACTCTTCCCATAATTTGGTAAGAAAGTACATGGGAACCTTATTATTAGTGTGTGGTGGAAGGTTAAATACTATTTACCACTATTAGGATTAACCACCGATAGAAATAATAGTCACATGAAAATATAACCAATATATGAGAATAATAAATTGCATTGAAGAGAACACAAGATACAAGGATTTCATGCGGTTCACCCAATCCTTGGGCTATGTCCATCAAGATCAACTCTGATATTATTATTATCCAGTTATTACAATTCACAACCCTTCCAACTCAATAATGCTGCAAGAAGCTAAAATATAACCATACATTATGAAATCCCTAACCCTAAGCCATTTTATAGAAGCTTTTGCACTTACAAAATTAGGTCCATAGAATAAGTCATCCAATAAAAAAATAATAGCTAATGCCTTTTATAATATAAGGTCATTTTTGGCTTTAGGGGGGCTACCATAGGACCCCACAAGAAGCACTTCCCCCAAACCCACGTATAAATACTATAAGGAGAAACCACATCAAATAAACCTTTGAATTTGATTAGGCTCCATATCAAAATAATATTCCACTTGGAGACTAATCAAAATCTACAACAATAACCTCACACTTGGAGACTAATCATAGCACTACTAAACTTGTAGCTCCCACTGGAATATCAAACCACCCTGGACTCTGATGTTTTTTTATCTTGTTCAGTCTAGGAGACCAATCAAAGCTAAAGAGGATTTCAAATTCTCCCTTGTGACTGCCTTTGTAAATATATCTGTTGGATTATCATTTGTATGTATCTTCTCTAGCTTTAATTGTTCATCATCCAAAACTAATCGATGGTACCATAATTGTATGTGTTTTGTCTTTGAATGTAGAGAAGAATTCTTTGTAAGATGAATGGCACTTTGGTTATCTGTGAACAAATAATTATCCCTTTGTAGGTGTTCCAATTCCTCCTTGAAGAACTAGAGCCTTATCATTTCCTTGGCTACCCCTTTAGTAGCAACATACTTTACCTCTATAGTGGATAAAGAATTAACCTTTTGCAATTGAGAAATCCAAATCACTACTATGTCACCAATAGTAAATATGTAACATGTAGTACTCGACCTAGTATCAATATGCCCCACCAAATCTAAGTCAATGTAGCCCTCTAAATCAGTAGTAGAGCCCCCAAAATGTAAACACTTACTGTATGTTCCTCTCAAATATTTGAGAATCCATTTGATTGCATTACAATACTCAATCCTTGGATTAATCATATACCTGCTAACAACTCCCACTGCATGTGCAGTATTTGGCCTAGTATGTACCATAGCATATATTAAGCTTCCTATAGTTGAAGCATAAGGTACATTGGACATCTTATCCTCCTCTTCTTGTGTCTTTGGATCTGTAGTCAATTTCAAATTACTAGGTAAAGGTGTGTTGATAGCTTTAACATTCTTTGTAGAGAAATATTGCAACACATTCTCAATATAATCAACCTAAGATAATGTCAATTTTCTATTCTTCCTATCTCTGCAAATTTTTATACAAAATATTTTCTTTGCTGGCCCCAAATCCTTCATAGAAAATGAATGTGCTAACTGTTAGATTTTAACACCTTAATGTGATCAATGTTAGACTAAGCTACAAGCATATCATCAACATATAGACACAAAATATCATAGCTATTATCATCTAACCTCTTAAAATAGACACAATAATTTGAATGACGCCTATTGTATCCATGTACATGCATAAAACCATCAAATTGTAGATACCATTGTGAGGTGCTTACTTCAAGCCATATAAACTTTTCTACAATATGCACACTAATTTCTCCTTACCTTTGACCATAAATCCCTATGGTTATACCATATGTATCTCTTCATCCAAATCACCATGAATAAAATTTGTTTTAACGTCAACCTACTCCAAATGCAAATCTTCAGTAGCTACAATACTTAAAATAATACAAATAGAAGTCATTTTAACACAAAGTGAAAATATCTCATCAAAATAAATGCCCTTTTTTTGTACAAATCCTGTTACAACTAAATTGAGTTTAAATGTTTTCTTACCTCCATCCTCTTCTTTCAAGCTGTAATGTCATTTATTCTATAAAGCCCTTTTACCTATAGGAAAATTGCATAAACCCCTTATCTTGTTTTTTAGCAATAAGTCCATTTTTCTTTCATTGTAGACTCCCACTGAATCTTTGCATCCACCTGCACATTTTCATCATAACATTTAGGTTCACTAGCATCAGTAAGTAAAATAGAATATAAAGAAGGAAAAAATCTTTTGGAGGTCTACATAGCCTTATTAACCATCTAACATTCACTTGGTGTGTGTTATTTGTTGTTTTGGTTGTTGTAGACTATGAGGGACTGCAAAAGCATCATCTTTTGGAGTATCATCCAACACTACATAATCATTTTCTTTCTTCTCATATTGCTGCAATAGATTTTTGTACAACACTTTCTCATTGAATATGACATCTCTACTTCTTAAAATTTTACAGTTTTCAAAATCCCAAAGACTATAACCAAATTCATCAATGCCATATCCAAAAAATACACATTTTTTGACTTATCTTCCATCTTGGTTCTATTTTCAAAATCTATATGTGCAAATGCTTTACAACCGAAGGTTTTGAGAAAAGAATAACTCACCTTCTTACCAGTCCATGCTTCCTCTAGAATACCACAACCCAAAGGAGTAGAGGGACCTCTATTAATCAAATATATAGCCATATTGACAACCTTCACTCATATGTTTAAGGGAAGCCCAACATGCAGCCTCATGCTTATTGCACGCTCCATTACTCTCTCATTCATGCATTCAACCACTCCATTTTCCTGTGGAGTCCTTGGAATATTTTTTTGTCTGGGAATACCATTAGTGGAGAAATAATCTTCAAATTCATAATTGCTATACTCACCACCATTATCAGATCTAAGACATTTTAGCTTTTTACTAGTGTCATTCTCAACCAAGCATTTCCATTTCTTAAAAGTTACAAATGCCTCAAATTTCTATCTAAGGAAATAAACCCATACTTTTCTAGTTGCATTATCAATAAATGTAACATAACTATGAGAGCCACCAAGGGAAGATACTTGAGCTAGTCCCCATACATCGATATTCACAAGCTGTAATTTCTCATTTTTCTTTTCCTTCCCACTCTTCACAAAACTAAATCTCTTTTGTTTTCCATACACACAACTTTCATGGAAATCCATATTGACACATTTCAAACCTGGTTTAAGACTTTCTTTGAATGAAGTAATTTCACACCCTTCTCACTTATCTACCCAAGTTTGTAGTACTATAGCATTGTATTAGAATCTATAAGAACTATTTGTTCTCCCCACTCAACTACAACAAATATTCTTGAACATCTAGTTTTTTTTGAAACAATTAAAGTAGAAGGAACAATATGACTTATACAAAAACATAAGGTTCCTACTTTCACACCTTTTACTGCTACAAGGGAACCTTTTGTAACCTTCCAATTTTTATCATTAAAAGTAACTGTGCAACCCTCATCACCTAGTTGCCCTACTTAAGTTAAATTCCTACTCATCCTTGGAACATGTCTTACCTCATGTACTAGCCAATGATTCTCATTTTGCAACTTAATCTTAAGTTTTTCCTTTCCAACAATCTGATAGGGTTCATTATCCCCCAAATAAATAAGCCCAAAATTCCCTTGGACATAATTAATAAAATAACCTCTATGGGGTGTAGCATGAAATGAAGCCCCAAAATCTAAAACCCAAGAATTATCAACATTTTCTAAAGAAAGAAGGAAAGAATCTTTTTCGATTTTTTTACTTACCTCATTTGCCTCCATGTTCCCTTTTTTTTTATTTCCTTCATTGTTCTTTCAAGTCCAACAATCTTTCTTCTTATGCCCTAGTTTCCCATAGTACCATCAATCTCTTGGTCCTCTAGATTGAGATGTCTTTCCCTTTGACTTTCCTGTTGATTTCCCACAATTTCCAAAATTGTTTCCTCCCTCTACTTTGTGTGTTAAAAGAAATTCCTAATTTAATGTAGATCCACCTAAGGTTTTCCTACGAGTTTCCTTACTTAGAATAACACCAATCACATCAAAAAATTTTAGGATATTAGATCTAGAAACAAAATTACTCATAGTCATTATCAAATCATTCTAACTTTTAGGAAAAGAACACAAAATCAAGAGAGCCCTAATTTCTTCATCAAAATTGACATTCATAGAAGATAAATGACTAGTAACCATATTAAACTAATTTAAATGATTTGCAACAAATCCACCTTCTGCCATCTTCATATTAAATAAATGCTTCACAAGAAATACACTGTTTGAAGCAAAGGGCTTTTCATACAGTTTCGCTATGGTTTGCATCAAATATTCCATCATCTTCACTTTTGTAATGTTAATTATTTATGGTTCTAAGCATAATGAAATACTTCCAAGTGCCTTTTTGTCTAGAATCTCCCAGTCCTCATCTATCATAGTTTCCTATTTCTTTATTTTCCCTTCCAATGGCTTCCACAAATCCTTTTGATAAAGATAGTCTTCCATTTACATTTTCCACAACTAAAATTTTTACCCATTCAAGTTCTCAACCTTTATCTTACCCTCGCTTGCCATTGCTCCCACTCAACCATGAGACCTACCTCCAGAGGATAGCTAAAAAAATGATAATAGTTTGGGCTAAAAATAAATGATGATAGTCTTGCTTTGATATCACTTATTAGGATTAACCACAGACATAAATAACAGTTACATGCAAATATAACCAATCTTAGAGAATAATATATCACACATAAGAGAACACAAGACAAAAGGATTTAATGTGATTCACCCAATCCTTGGGCTATGTCCACTAATAGCAAGTCCAATATTATTATTATCTAGTGATTACAATCCACAATCTCTTACAACTCAATACCACTACAAGAAGCTATAATATCACCATACATTATGAAATACCTAATCTGAAGCCATTATATACAAGCTTTTGTCAGTAGAAAATTAGAGCTAGAATAAGTTGTTGTTGGAAATATTCAGGATATGACATGTTACTAAGAGGGGAGGGGTGAATCAATAACCTTAAATTTTTTTATTAATTTAGCACACATCCATCTATACTGCTGCATGCATAAATTTTGAAACATAAAACAATCATTACACAAGTGAACACAATATTTGGTGACCCAGAAACCTTCCAAATAGAAAGTAAATTGGGGTGGGGATGATACCCACAAAACTTAAATATTGTAGTATAAAGTTGGCTGGTTAAGGCTTACATTGACCACTTCTAGTGATCTGCCCTGTTAGGAGCACAAAGGACTGCTAGGTCCACCTTGCTACAGGATTTGCAAACATACAATGAAGTATGCACTCTGTTAGGAGATTTGTACAAAGACTATTAAGTCTACCTTGTTAGAGGATTTGAAAAATTTGATTCACCTATTAGGATGAAGCAGAGGATCTACTTGCAACTGATTGCTGATAAGATCCCTTATGCATTGATCACCTCATGTGATGGATGTAACTTTTCAGTCTCTAAATTGACCTTGTTGTGTACCTTGAACTACTGTTGATAATCTTTCGCATATACTCTTCATTACTTTGCTATTCTTTCATCATGTCATTCATATATGATATCTTACAATACATCTTACATATATACCTTTCAAACTTACAAAATTACAAGGTCAGCCAAAATACAAGTAAACAAATACATTATAGAGTCAACCTAATAGTAAATAACTCGGGTTCACTGAACTGACTCGGTGACCTTCTGATACTCAGTGTCTACTGCATTACTTTGCATCGTCATACACTCGGTAGAAGTGAAGGCTTGGTCCATACTAATCACTTGATGTAGTTCTAAACTCGATAACCATTGGTGACTCGGTAGATGTAGTGTCACTCGGTAGATACTATATACTGAGTTTACCTTGCTTCACTCAGTAAACACTAAATCTTTCATCACTCGATTTGCACTAAATCTTTCATCGCTCAATTTGCACTGAATCTTTCATTACACAAATTATCTACTCAGTAGACACTGTGAAGCACGATAGATACTAAGAAGCTTGTTGGACATTGCTAGACTTCACATTGTTTGAATTTGGTCAATAGCCATTGTCTACTTGGTGTAAACTGCTAAACTGTGAATGCTTACAAGGTAACCACTTGGATGCTTGGTAAGCATATAGAATTGAGTAAGTGTTGCCACTAATGACAAAATAATCATAATGCCAACAATCTCCCCCTTTGGCATTAGTGACAAAAACACTTATGAAAAATTGACATTTTGATTTACCAAAATTGATCTTTGTAAATCTACTATATACATATCTTTACATATCTCACATATCTCACATATCTCCCCCATACATATGGTATGCATAGCTTTCATCTATACAATGTCTTTCTTATTCCTTATTCATCTCATATTCCCAATGTCAACAATCTTATCCTGCCAACAATCTCATCTCCCCCTTTTTGACAATAATGCCAAAGAATGTATATACAATAAATTTAAATTGAGACACCAAAACATGAGAGAAAATTTGAGTGTACCTTGAGAATAAGAGATAATGAATTATCCCAATTGTCTTGCAAAATCTTACAGGTGGAGAGAGCCACTTGAACTTTTGCAAAAAATTCGATCATATGATCTGCTATTGAAAAGTTACTATTATGAATCAATGCTTTTGAGTAGGCAATGTGTTTCTGCATTTGATCCATGACGGGGAGAATCATATTTTGAATGTCAATTAGTGTAGACTAGATTCTAGCTTCTTCTTTGAGTAACTCTGCCTGCATTTCGAACAAAAATTTCACCTTTGTGTGATTGGATGAGCTTGAACTATGGTCAAGCTGCAACTTTTGAGCACTATCCTTCATTTCCACATCTATCTTATTTAATTTTTCTTTGACTTCCTTAGTGCACTTGGTAACATCACAGAGCGTTCCAAAAAGTGATGTTACATTAGTAAATGCTTGTTGAAGATTTCTCAAAATTGAAGATAGTTCAACCTGCCTTATTGCAATGTGATGAGCAATGTGCTCAAGAACTTTATTATCAAATTTCTTTTCTACCTTTTCAATGAGCTTCTCTTGCCCAGAGGTGTCCTCATTAAACTTATTCATAGCCTCTTCTAATTGCAACAAAATGTCTTGAGATGAATCAAAATCAACACCAATAGTTTCAATAATTATGTTTTTGGCATTTTCAATTATAGTATATTCTTTATCTCTTTCTTCTATGAGTTTCTTCTACCTTGCCTTCTGCTCTAGAAGCTAACCGACCATTCTCATCTCACTGGCTGAGGAATTGTCCAAGTCTATCTTTGGAATAACAATTTCTGTATCCAAGTCTATGTATTCATCAAATTGTTTTCTAGTAAGCAGAAGTTTTAGAGGAGTTTTTGATTTTACTTCTGTGCTTACATGCTTGGATTTGGAATCAGAGACAATAGTTGACATAGATGGATTGGAAGAAAATACTTGAATTGGTGCAACTAGAGGAAAACTGATAGAAGTACCGACTGAATCCAAAATTGGTGTGCTTCCCAAAAATGATGTACATACAGGTACTATATAGATTGGAATATTCACAATTGGAGTAGAAAAAATTGTAGAAAGAACTATAGAACTTACTATACATGTAATAGAGGAGGTAGACACAGTTGATTCTATAGTGACTGATTGCTTGGGTGCTGATGAAGAAGGTTGTAGCTTGGTAGATGAAGTAATGGTTACTTCCATAGAAGATGCTTGGAGCTGTAGGGTAGCAAGAGTAGATGATGTTTCTGATGTGGATGTAGTCAATCCTACTAAAGCTGTCTCCAACCTTGATGATGTTATAGTCTTAGCTGGAGAGTGAGGAAGTGAAGAAATGACTTGTGCTGCAATCTTCATTGGATCATCTTCTTCATCCTCTTTCTCCTTGTCTTCCTCATCAACCTCTTCCCCTTTTTCTTCATCATTAGACCTTAGTGCCTGAACATCACTAGCACTTGGAATGCTGTCATCTCCTTCATCACTACTGGTGCCATCATCATCCTTGATTATCACTAGATCATTGCTGGGCTTTTGCAGATGATAGATGTTCTTCCACATTCTTGTTGCATCTCTTACAACATGCTCAATATCCTTAATTAGAATCAAACATGTATGAAATCTAATCATCATTTTACCTTCATTGTTCTTCATTGTTGCCTTTATTTTTTCCTCAGTAAGACTCGGTAGAAGATTCTTCAATGATTGCTCATATATGTCCTTGGCTGTTTGGGTGGCTAACTCCCACCTTGGTTGCAATCTTACCAATAGCTCTTTGGAGATTTGAGGGGCAAGCTGGTCTGGGGAGTATTTCCATTTTCCCATCTTATTAATTACCAGTTCCTCAATTTTCGTTTTCTCTACATCAGTCCTTGTTTCAAATTTCAATGCTTTGAAATTTGTGATGCTAGCTCCCTCTTCCATTTGTTACAATCTTTCTTGGAAGGTAAGTTGGGGTTTGCTAAACATTATTTCATCCTTATTCTTTCCTTTGCCTCTTCTAGTGAAAAAAATTGTGGAGGCTTTGGGTGGCTTGGTAATCATTACCTTGCCCTTCTTTTTGACTGCCTCAGCCTCTTCCTCTAATTCTTCCTCAATATCTTCCAGTTCCTACTCCTCTTCTTCATCCTCACCTTTTTCCTCGGTAATCATTAAGGGCTCGGTAGTAGTTTTCAATTTAACAACCTTCCTTTTACCTTTGATGATTGTTTGGAGAAGTTTGATTTCCAATTCTATTCTGGCTTTTGCCTCATCATAAGTTCCAAAAATTGGTTTCTTGGGATCTACTAGTTCATTTACTAGTGCTTCAATAATACCCTTGGTTTCATCGATGTTTACCTCATAAGGTAGAGGTTTCACCCATGCAACTTGGGGCCTGACTGCCTGAATATATACTCTATCGCAATCAACCATAAAAAAAACATCATCTTTGTAATCTTCAACAAGTTTAGGAGGGATCCTGAACCTTTTGTTCATCCTCTCCTTGAAGTCCTCAAAATAGTTGTCCATTATTCTGTCAAAATTGACACCCATTTTTTCTATAAACTCATTAATCTGATATAAAATGGGGACATCCTTTCTCCATATAATAGAACCTTTAGAGGGAAATAATTTTTGTACATAGAAGAATAAACATGTCAACAATGATCCTAATTTACAAGGGTTATTCTTTGACAATCTGATACTGTCCATGTTTTTTTTCAGTTGTCTTAACATTAGGTCAGACAAGTCATACTCCAAATTCTTCTTCACAACCTTGAATGCTAGGTCTAGGGCCTCACATGGCACACTGTTCAATCGACTTGAACTATATATATTGTGAGCTATCACATGAATTCCATATCTAAGTTCTACATTGGTAATGGTGCTAACCTTTAAGCCTCTACCGTCCCATTCGGCTAGGGTTTTCTTCTGAAGTTCATCTTAACCTATGGTTTTTGTAGATTTGGCTTTGCTAAGTATGGGAAGGCCAGTAATCTTATGAATCATTTTCTTAGTGATCAGTATGGGTTGCTCTAGCCATAGCTGACCATTGTGAACATAGCTAAGGATATATCTGATCCATTTTATTTGGAAGCTTCTTGGCATATGGGAGATGTGTGACAACCCTTTTGTCTCTAGATGTTTATGTTCGGGTTTCAGAGAGCCACTAACACACATTTCTTCTAATGTGCTATCCATTTCTAGGGTTCCTATTTCTTGAATAGAACATTTGAAATGAGTTCGGATATCATTGATTAAAAGTACCTTTGGTGGTATCTGCGATTGTGCGCCATTAGGGTCTAGCGCCTCTGCAACTGTGGGAAACAACTTAAAGTTTGATGCTTTCCATTCTGTGCCCTTGACCAACATTTCTAATCAGCCATTATTTCTTGGTAAGTAATAAAAATCTTTGAAAAAACTTCTTTATCTAAAAATTTGCTTGAAATTGCTTTGAAATTGCTTGAATGCACGTGGAAATATTTTAGCTCGGAGAATATGATGAAAATGTGGTTGAATTTTGCCCATTTGGATGAAAAGTTTGCCATTAATGCTAGGTACCATGTTGTCATGGTGCATGACAAACTATCATCCACTAACCTAACTCGGCATGAGTATCAACTCGGTAGAAAAACAAAATTTCTTCTACTTCCAACCTTGCTCGGTAAGGTCTTTAACCACTTTGCTCGGTAGAGTCTAATGCACTTGGTGAAAGATAACTTTTCTGTGATCCTGATGTATCTGCAATACTGATTGGATCATTTCCTCTCTTTCATTCGGAACTGCTCTAGATATAGCTTGATGATACAGTTCTAGATCTTCCTTCATGAATCTAATTGGAAATGGTGGAGTCACCCACTTCTTGAGTGATGTGGTCATCATTTGAACTGTTCTACTCGATAGATTTAGGAATCCACTATTGTCTCATCTGCTTTCAAATTTTATTAGCTTTAGCTTTCTTTTCATCTTCAATTTTTCCTATATTCATGCAATTTTTGGCTATATGTCTGAGTTCAGTGCATGTATAACATCTTACTATTGTATCTCTTTTTCTCAAGTGTTGCCTTGAGCAGTCTTTACCAATCTGTCCATATTCTCCATAATAATGACATTTGCACCTTGTATTGTAATCCCATCCAAATATTGCCTTAACAAGTTGTTCAGCAGGATTGAATGATTTGGATCTACATTGGAATGCCTTGTGACCATGCTTCTTGCATTTGTGACATTTACCTTCAAATTTTGGTTTTTCTTTGCATTCATTATCTTTGTGACCATGCTGATTGTAGTTGTAGCATTTTCCATTGAATTTTGTTTTTCCATTACTCCAACATTTGTTTGATGTATGACCTAACTTACCACAGTGATTGCAAGTAGGTCTTTGATTCTTTTGGGCACCTTGTTTGGAAGATTCACCTTCTTCATTATATCCAAGTCTTGCTTTACCTTTTTGTCTATGATGATTCTACTCATTTTGTTGTATTAGTTGATTCATGTCTTCTTGTGACTTTATTATTCTTTCATTGATTTGTTTTTCAGCATTTAGGTCATTTTCCAAACTTTCACTGATTTGTCTTTTAGTGATTAAATCAATCCTTAGGCTTTCATTTTTAGATCTCAAATTCATGATTTCTTCATTTGCATTGGATAGTTGATTGATAAGACTTTGATTTGCATTGATCCTTTCATTTTTCTCATTTTCCAATTTGTTTCTTTGTTCCAAGACTTCACATAGCCTAATTGATTGGATTTCTTGTTGTCTTTTAAGTTTTCTTACTTCTTCCTACAGAGAGCCATTCTTTGCTAGGAGTTCCTTGATTGCCTCATTAGCTTCATCAGAGCTACTTGATGCTAAAAGATCTTCAATCTTTTCTTCAACATACTAATGATCATTCATTTTCCTTGCAAGTTCCTTCCTTCTTTTTAGGGATTGAGAAATATGCTCCTTTGCTTCTTTGAGTTGATCCATGGCCATTTCTAGATCTAGCTTTTCATTTTCAATTGCCTTGTCAAGTCTAAATATCTCCATCTATCCTTAGATCTTTGCTCAAGCTGTTAAACTTGTATCCTAAGAACCACAAAGCTCTGATACCAATTGTTGGAAATATTCAAGATATGACAGGTTACTAAGAGGGGAGGGGTGAATCAGTAACCTTAAAACTTTTTATTAATTTACCACACATCCATCTAGACTACTACATGCATAAATTCTAAAACATAAAACAATCATTACACAAGTGAACACAAGATTTGGTGATCCAGAAACCTTCCAAATAAAAAATAAAATTGGGGTGGGGATGATACCCACAAAACTTCAATACTGCAGTATAAAGTTGGCCAGTTAAGGCTTACATTGACCACTTCTAGTGATCTACCCTGTTAGGAGCATAAAGGACTACTAGGTCCACCTTGTTCGAGGATTTGCAAACATACAATGAAGTATGCACTTTGTTAGGAGATTTGTACAAAGATTATTAAGTCTACCTTGTTAGAGGATTTGAAAAATTTGATTCACCTATTAGGATGAAGTAGAGGATCTGCTTGTAACTAATTGTTGATAAGATCCCTCATGCATTGATGACCTCATGTGATGGATGTAACTTTTTAGTCTCTGAATTGACCTTTCTGTGTACCTTGAACTACTGTTGATAATCTTTCACATATACTCTCCATTACTTTGCTATTCTTTCATCATGTCATTCATATATCATATCTTACAATACATCTTACAAAATTACAAGGTCGGCTAAAATAAAAGTAAACAAATACATTACATAGTTAGCCCAATAGTAAATAACTCGAGTTCACTAAATTGACTTGGTGACCTTCTGATACTCGACATCCACTACATTACTCGGCATCATCATGCAATTGGTAGAAGTCAAGGCTCAATCCATACTAATCACTCGATGTAGTTTTGAACTCGGTAACCATTGGTAACTCAGTAGATATAGTGTCACTCGGTAGATACTGTATGTTGAGTTTACCTTGCTTCACTTGGTAAACAGTGAATCTTTCATCCCTTAGTTGAGTTTACCTTGCTTCACTTGGTAAACATTGAATCTTTCATCCCTTAGTTTGCACTGAATCTTTCATTGCTCGGTTTGCACTGAATCTTTCATTACACAAACTATCTGCTCGATAGACACTATGAAGCATGGTAGATACTAAGAAGCTCAGTAGACACTGCTAGACTTCACATTGTCTAAATTTTCTTGGTAGCCACTGTTTGCTTGGTGTGAACTGCTGAACTACAAATGCTTACAAGGTAACCACTTAGATGCTCGGTAAGGATACAAAATTGAGTAAGTGTTGTCACTAATGACAAAATAATCATAATTCCAACAGTCGTCCCATAGAAAAATAGTAGCCAACATCTTTTACAATATAAGGTCATTTTTGGCTTTGAGAGTGCTTCCTTGGGACATTGCAATGGGTGTTGCCCCTTGATCTTGTCTTAGGGGCACTATCCCTGAACCCCCGTAGAAATAATCTAAGGAGAAATTGTGTCAAATAAACCTTAGAGTATAATTAGGCTCCAAATCACAACAACCACCACTCTCAAAAATGCTCTAGCATCTGAGGGTGTGTACACCATCTAATAGAAATACGAGGCTTCTTGTCACTTATCTCTTCACCCATCTTCGGGTTCTTAGAATATCTTCTTAAGTTAACTTTTGATATTTTTTAATAATGTACCTATTTATAAGACATATCATAAAAATAAAATATGTGCATGGATTCCCTCCATGGTCAAAAGCTATAGATCTTAGCATCTAAGGTTTGAATTGAGTCTATAATGCCTGACATGCTATCTGCAAGGTGAAGAAGCTAAGGGGGGGTCATGTCTCGTGCCTAATAGCATCAATATATCACATGAGGTTGTATATGTTGCACCTCATGCTCTCTCTTAACACCTCAGGGGTAGGTGGTGGAGGAGAACTAGGTGGTCATGGAGGAGGGGGTGAGGTGGGATGTTGTGGAGATTGAGGGGGCGAGTTGGGTCCTTACCGAATATATTGTCCAAGATATATAATCTGCACGTATATATAGAACATAAAAATTCACAAAATTTCTATTTAGTTAAAAAATATAAAACATAAATCAAAGTACATGTCTTTAAAACGATGTAAATATCTTAATACATGTATTTAACTACGAGTAAAACTTTAATATTAGGGAATTGATATGCATTTAAATAGTTCATGATTATTATTTACATTTAGAATTCAACATCTATGACATGGTTAAGAAAATAAAGTTTTAAATTTAAGTTATTATCTAGTTAGGCATTTGAGGTTTAGGGTTAGTTTTAGAATTAGGGTAAGGGTTTGGGATTACACATTAGTTAGGGTTCAAATTAGTAATGAGACTATAGTTAGGATTGAATTATGGTTAGGGTTCAAACTAGGATAAATTTATATGCAATTTATCTTTAAATCTAAAACATAAATATAATTACTTCTTTAAAACCATCTAAAAATTGAGTACATCTGTAATTATAATTATACCAAAAAAGAGATGAGAGAGATTAAGCTATAATTAAATGAACATCTAAAAAATAAATTTAAATGAACATCTACAAAATAAAAATTTAAATGCACATGACTAAATATCAAATAGGGGAGGAGAAAGAGAGGAAAGAGAAAGATGATGGTAGGAGAGAAATAGAGGAGTGGGAAAGAGGATGAGAGGAGAGAGAAAGATGATGGTATGAGAGAAAGACAATTGTAGGAGAGAGTATTATAGGAGAGAGAAATAGAGGAGAGAGAAAGGGAGGAGAGAGATAAATGATGGTAAGAGAGAGAAAGATGAAGGAAGGATCTAGAGCATATAAAGTTCATTTATCATCTAGGTTGGTACTAATTAAAAAAATGAAACCTCTTTTATATTCAAAACAAAGAGATTAGGTACTTGTTATGAGTTACATAGACCTAGATCTTTTAGTTAATAAAAGATAAAAGTGAATAAATTTAAGTCATAACCATTCATTACATAGGTCACTTTATATCCAAATATACAAAATGTTATCTCTTTACACCTATCGTTGCTAATATAAGTACATCTCTAGAATTTTAGGCATGATTAGATTTTTCTTAATATTTAAGGCATATATGTACATATGAAATCATGTGAACTTATCCACCAACATGAACTAATCCTTATTGAGTTTTAGTGAATGCTAATATGAAACATCTTGAAAATTTTATGCATCATCACCAAATTGAAGAACCATATCATATTGTTATACTCCATAGTTTATGTAATTTTACAGCTTTCACTTAGTTGACTTACAAATATATGTCAATCTTATATGCTTATTTATATATTGTTTAAAAATAAACATTAATGTATAGTTTAATTTAAAATCTAAGAGATTGTAAAATAGATTTATCTTAATGAATAATTATGAAAAGTGAAATTACCATTTCTATATCTTTATATGAGAAGTTCATCTCTAATATAGGTCTTAGGGAGGAGAGAGAAAGAGAGAAAAAGGAGGGAGATAGAGAGGAGAGGGGAAATGAGAGGGAGGAGAGAGAAAAAGACAGGGAGGAGAGAGAAAAAGAGAGGGAGTAGAGAGAAAGGGAGGAGATGGGAAAAAAGAGAGGGAGGATAGAGAAACAAGAGAGGGAGGAAAGAGAAACAAGAGAGGGAGGTGAGAGGAAGGGAGGATAGAGAAATTTGAGACGGAGGAGAGAGAAACAAGAGAGGGAGGGGAGAGAAAGAGAGGAAGGAGAAATTTGAGATAGAGGAGAGAGTAAAAGAGAGGGGGGAGAGAGGCAAAAGAGAGGGAGGAGAGAGAAAGGGAGGAGAGAGGGAAAAGGGAGAGAGGAGAGAGAAAAATAGAGGGAGTCCATAGAGAAAAAAAGAGGGAGGAGAGAAAAAAGGAGGGCATCCCTCTCTTTTTCTCTCTCCTCTCTCTCTTTTTCTTCTCTCCATCCTTTCTCTCTCCTCCCTCTCTTTTTTGAAAATGATGAAAGGACATGCATAGAAAGAGAAAGAGAGGAGCTCAAGGACAATAGAATATGAATGCAAATTTTTATTTATTTTTGGTTTTCTAAGTTTAGAATTTTCAAATTTTAGATTTTTTTGCGCCATGAATTTTATTTTTATTATTTTAACTAATGTTAATGTGTTTTATTTTTAATATTTGACCTAACACTGATGTTTTTGTTTTTCACTTAAAATTTATGTTTTTGAATTGAAATTGAACCAATAGTTTATGCTTTTAGTATCAAGTGAACCTATGATTTATGCTTATATTTATAGTTTACCTATTCTACATTTTATACTTGGTTAAAATAAACAATTTTTAAAGTAAATACAATGAAAATCTAAATACTCATATAAACTTAATAATGATGAAGAAAAATAATAAAATAGACATAAGTTTTAAGGAAAAAATACAAAATAATGATTTATAAAATAATAGAAGAGAAATAAAAATACCTAGAATAGTAAAAAAAATCAAATTGAGAGGTGGTGGTGTGGGTGGTAGGGCTCTCAAAATTGGGCTCCTATCTCTCAAATATCATTATCCCAAAATTGAAATAGTTAAAATGAAAAAGAAATTGCTCAAAAATATATTTATAAGATTTTAGAAATTTAGCACTCGATTCATTTGAATTTGAGCACCCAATTAGGTTTAGTTACTTGATACATTTTCAAAAATTGAGCCCTTGCTTTTTTAATATGAATCAGCCTACCAAACCTGATCGGGTGTCTGGTTCTTACAAACTAGGTACTTAATTCTTAAGATGTCTCTGATCCAGTGCAACGTAGGAGATGTCCTAGCCCTCAACAAATAACTACACAATGGAAGATAAACAACAATGCAAGATTTCAAGTCAAATCACAATAATTTCTTCATAGATATAACTTATGACATGCAATGTGTCAGGCTGTAAGGTCTTCCTAGTTATGACCAAATACAAAGCAAGTAATAGTTGTGCAAGATCCCTCAAGATCCAATCCAAACCCTAGCTAGTCTAGATCCACACACAAGTAGAAACCTCCAAGAAAGATCCAATTGGTACTCGCAAGCCTACAAAGCAATCTCCTTGTTTCCCAAGCCTTAGCTACTAGCCCTTTTTTAAATTCACTCCTTTCCCACCTCCTCTTCTCCAAGATGGATGAATAATGACTAAAGACTTCACCACAACCCCTTCTTATACCAATCTAAGCGACAAGTCAGCCCAATAAGCTAATTAAATATTCCTTACATTAACTACTTGAAGAGCAACAAGTTGGCCTCCAATAGAAATTAAACACCAAATTCCTTAAGATGCTTACAATACTTATTAAATCAATTAAAATTAATTACCCAAGACCCAAATAAGTCCACAAAACTCACAAAAATCCCCTAATCATGCAAGATAGCTAACTACCCTAGGATGCTCCTGCATCAAACTCCCCAGGTGCAAAAAGATGTTCTCAGTAGCTAGAAGAAAATCTTCTGGGATTCAACACATAATCCCAAACTGGTTCTTCACATACATGTCCTCCAAGTCTTCAACTTGTACACTCTTTTCCTTGCTCTTCATCTACTTCTTCACCTCTATCCTTGGTGTTCCACAGGTTTTTTGTCCACAATAATCGCTAACCCCTTCAGAATCTACCTACTCAACTCAACTGCCAATTTTCAACTTCCTTCTACCTATCTCTTCATTCTATAAAGGAATCAAGAAATGATTCTTGCCACTTTTCTCAATTGTAAACACATTCTTGACACAATCATGCACAACCTTGCAATCATACTACCAAGGTCTACCAAGAAACACATGACAATTGTTCATGTCCATAATATCACATAACACTTGATCCTTATACTACCCAATCTGGAAATCAACAAGGCACTACTCCCTCACCTCCAAAGCATGCTCACCTCACAACCAGCCAATCCTACAAGGGTAATGATGTTTCACTCTGTCTAAACTAGGTTTCTAAACAATCTCAGGTATATGCAGGATCATGGTGTACCAAACTATGGCCTTAAGTGGTACTGAAAAATTAGCAAATCAGGGTTATGTCAAATTGACACATAATTTTAAAGTGGTTATGGACTTTATATCAAAAAGTTGTAAGAAAATAATATGTAGGAAATTGAATGTAGTTTCTAAACTACTAGGCCTTATTAGGAGAAAAAAAAATTGATTGGTCAAAAGTTCGGATTTTAATGCAATACTATGAAAATTTTAGGGAGAAAATAAAAGTAGGTGTATGCCTGACCACCTTAATCAAAATCAAATGATAATAATTTTTTAAATATAATTATAGATATAAAAAGTAGTCTCATGCCTAGATGTGAGGCATATTTTATTCAAAATAAATAATTAAATATGAATTTTCTACCAAAACATTTTTGGAAAAAAAACTCCAGTGTCTGACCACCTTAACTAATAGAATATTTTACCAACTTTTTTTTTAATAAATTTTTCTTATACTGGGCGAAGCATAGAATGTGACACAACTTTTAGATTTTAAAAATGTTATACCATTTGAAAGTTATAGCTATTTTTCAATCAGTATGTCAATCAACACTTTAAAATAATCTTCATTGATAATTAACTAATAAATACTTATCTAACTCAAAATTTGATAGGAATAATATCGATGGAATCTCGAGAGCGATATTAAAAAATCCTTTTCGTTTCATTCAATTTCGATCAAAATATCATTGTCAGATGGCTACCTGAAGTCTGAGTGTCACTCCTCAAACACATTTTTTGGGTTGATCGGGTTGGGTTGGTAAATATCAGGCCTAATAGGATATCTCATCTCAAATCGGATATTTGATTTGAAATTGGATATCCGATATGGCTCAGTGACTTCCAATCTTTTTTTAGTGGGAAATTTCAAAAGGCAAGTTTTTTTAATTTTAAATATGGAGGGAAACAAATTTAAAGGGAAATAAACATAAAACAATAACTTTAGACAATTTTAGAAGAAACTATATATTTCACGAATGTGTGAACATTGATATTATAATTATTATTACATTATACTAATATATATGATTATTATTATTAAATATAATATAGTTTTAAATATAATATAGTGATATATATGAGATATATTATTATTAAATATATATAATAGTATTATATGACAAAATTATTCTATATAATAATATATATTATTATTATTATGATTAAATCTATAATCTAGTAACATAAATGATTATTATTGTTATATAATCTAATAATATATTATTATTATATTAAAATATATAATATAATATAATTATTAAATATAATATTGATATGTAATGGGTCGAAGGGGGTCATAGGTCACCTTATGACCCCCTTTGACCCATAAGAATAATTATAATATGACCCTAGCGGTCCTACGACCTCTAGGGACATATGTCATCATCTAATGGGTCAAAGACCCATATGAAGCATTCTAATATGTCCCTAGGGGTCCTAGGACCCCTTAGGGAGATATGTTGTCATATAATGGGTCAAAGGGGGTCATAGGTCACCTTATGACCCCCTTTGACCCATAAGAATGATTCTAACATGTCCTTAGGGGTCCTAGGACCCTTAGAGACATATGTCATCATGTAATGGGTTGAAGGGGGTCATAGATCAACCTATGACCCCCTTTGACCCATAAGAACGATTCTAATATGTCCCTAGGGGTCCTAGGACCCTTAGGGACATTGTTGTCATTTAATTGGTTGAAGGGGGTCATAGGTCAACCTATGACCCCCTTTGACCCATAAGAACGATTCTAATATGTCCCTAGGGGTCCTAGGACACCTAGGGACATATGTCGTCATGTAATGGGTGGAATGGGGTCATAGGTCACCCTATGACCCCCTTTCATCCATAAGAACGATTCTAATATGTTCATCATGTAATCCTATGACCCCCTTTCATCCATAAGAACGATTCTAATATGTTCATCATGTAATCGTTCGAAGGGGGTCATAGGTCAACCTATGACCCCCTTTGACCTATATGAAGCATTCTAATATGTTCCTAGGGGTCCTAGGACCCCTAAGGACATATGTCATCATGTAATGGGTCGAACCTATGACCCCCTTTGACCCATAAGAATGATTATAATATGTACCTAGGGGTCTTAGGACCCCTAGGGACATATGTCATCATGTAAGGGGTCGAAGGGGGTCATAGGTCAACCTATGACCCTCTTTGACCCATAAGAATGATTCTACTATGTCCCTAGGGGTCATAGGTCCCCTAGGGACATATGTCATCATTTAATGGTTCGAAGGGTGTCATAAGTCAACCTATGACCCCCTTTGACCCATAAGAACAATTCTAATATGCCTCTAGGGGTTCTAGGACCCCTAGGGACATATATATATATTATAATACTAATAAGATAATATATTATTATATATTAATAACATAGCTCATAATAATAATAATATATTATAGATTATTATATATATTACTTTATTATATTTAATAAAAATATAAGAAAAAGAATAATAATATAATATAATAATATATATTATATTTTTAGATTATAATAAGAATAACATAATATATTAATAGATTATATTTTATATCTTTACGTTACGTTATTATATATATAATATATTGTAATATATTTTTACGTAGTAATATAACTAAAATAATTGATAAGTTATAAACTATTAACTCACAAACTCAATTTTCCCTCTAAGATGTCCTTTGGGGCATATCAGATATCCGATATTATTGGCATCAATTTCCAACATATTCCCTATCCCTACAGACCTGACAACATCATTTTTTGAGTTTTTTTTAACGGGTTTTACTAAAAGTTACATTATGGGGCCCAACCTATAGAAAAAAGTTCAAAAATATAACCCCAAGTGTCCGATATTGTCATCTGAATAGGGAGTAGTAGTCGTCGAAGGCTAAATGTAAAAGGAAGATATCCAATGAAGACATTGTGTCATATAGGGAAAGGGACAAAATGGAACACCGAAGAAAAATATAAGGTATGCTAAATATTAGTCAAGTTGATGATGAATTAGTCGAAGGTGAAATCATAGAGTTAGATAATGAATATGTATAGTTGGGGAATGAAAATGATAATGCTGAAATTAACTGAATATGTATATTCAGTCAAGTTGACGATGAATTAGTCGAAGATGAAATCATAGTCAGATAATGAATATGTATAGTTGGGGAATGAAAATGATAATGCTAAAATTGAAAATGTAGAGAATGAAAGTTTTGAAGACGAAATGCTACCAAGTCATAATCCAAATTGCATAATTGACCATGTTGAACTTGACAATGCATAGGAACCTAACACACAAGAACCTTACATATCTCTTAATTATAATCAACATGAAGGTTCTAAAACACCAAAATGGATAATTGAAATTGATGAAATGATTATTACTAGTTTGGAAGGGAAAAAATCAGAAAGAACCATTCGGTTATGGGCTTCAAGACTATATAAGATATTTTTTTGGAAACAAGACAATGGTAGAGCAATGTCAGCTTTTCATGCACTTATTAAAGATGCAAAAGATAAGACCTATGCTTTCCAAATTGAAGATTCGTGTCAAAAATTTGGAAAGAAATACCATTATTGTGAAGAATATTTTTAGTGCTCTTAATGGCATTGGGAAAAATAGTAGGGAGAATGATCACAAAGGGCTTTTGAATCTTTGAAGCCATTTTATTGTGTGCCACTCAAAATTTGAAATACATGTTGTTGCAACTATCATGTTGAGTTTTCTATGCACCATAAACTATTATGCTCCATCCGTTCTACTTTTCATAGTAAAGAAATTTTGGAGGATTGCGGTGCTAGTGGGCTTCCAAAATCATCAAAAGACTTGCTAGATCAACTTTTATGTCGTAGAGTTGATGGTTGTTTCTTTTATAAAAATGCTTGCTTAAATGAGAAGTGTTCAAAATGTGGTGGCTTATCCAAGTTTGACAAATGTTTTCATGAGGGGTGCGAACAAGATCTTGGAAAGACAATAGTGAAAAAAAAGGTATATGAAATGGTGAAATACAAATTGAAGAGTGGAGGTGAGAGCTCTAGATGTGAATTGGTTGGAAAAGATATCAGTGTGGCTAGTTTTATTTCAGATTTTAAGGCAAATCTTTTTTACAAGTATGCAAGACATAGTCACAGGTCTCAGTGGTTGGATGAACAATTTAGAATGTGCAAGGAGACTTTTCCCATTGGCACTATTATATCAATTGTTGATTTTTCTGAGAACTACACATTGCAACCTCAAAATGAGACACAATTTCAGTATTACAACTCTATTCAGATTGCTATTTTTGTTCACATAACATATAGACATGCCCCTGATAGTGCTAAAGATAATCGAAAGATTATTAGAGAGTATCATTTTTATATGAGTGATGATAGATCTCACTCTCACGAGTTTGTGCAACATTGTTTTGAGAATTATTTTGATTTCTTACATGAGCATGCAATTGCTATGGATAGACATATCATATGGTCAGATAACTGTATAGGTCAATTCAAGAATGCTTGCATATTTTATTGGTTGTGTAAGATGCACGTAGAGAGAGGGTTGCCTCATATTTGGAGTTTTTTTGAGTGCGGCTATGGAAAAGGGGAACATGATGGAGCAGGGGCATGTGTGAAGAGAGCTCTAGTTAACGAGCAACTGAAGATTTCAGCAACAAAGCTTCTTGATGCTTGTAGCATTGTTGATTAGTGTAGTTTAGCATTATCACAGAGGGAGACTCTTGATTTAGTGACCTACATAGGTTCTTTTGGTTGGTTGAGGAAGGGTTTGTAGCTGATAGATCAAATTATGCTACAGTGAGAGACTCATCAAAAATGCATTCATTCCGAAGCTCTGATTCTAGTACATGGACCATTTGGACACAACAACTGGCTTGCTTTTGTCCTAGTTGTTTTCAGTGTGATTGGGATCACTGTGAGTCAAGTGAGTGGGTGGACACATGGCTCCACATTATTTTACTCCATTTTTTATCATACCCTCTATCAGAAATGATGACATGGAAAGTTCACTTGAGCATAACCATTTATCAGATCTACTTTAGCCAGGACATGTCTTTGCATTAGTTGCACCATAGGGGAATAATGAGAAATCCAATTATTGGTTAGCATGTTGTGTAAGAGGTAAACAAAAAATTGCACAACCGATCAAAGATGGAGATGGATTCACATATCTTACTGGTTCAATGGTTGTTGCTAGAACATGGCTGCGAACATACATGCTTAAAAGGAATGGAATTCCTACATTCGAAGACTATCATAAGCACAAAATAATTCTCATATATTCACATCTTATTATAGCAACAAATGTAAAGTTGTTGAAGAATCAAGGAGGACCAAAAGTAAAAGAACTTTTTACTATTGCTAATGCTAATCATGAAGCCCTATTGGAGACCCTAAAATAGAGAGAGGACCCTATTGGAACACTCGACTAGGTATATTTACTTCTTATTTTATTTTCTTCATAATGATTCAATGAACTAATGATTATCTTGTTTAATACAATAAGTTACTAATTTTTTTATGATATTGGAATGTAGGTACATCATGAAGGGGGGGGGTATTGGGGAGAATTCCTAAGATTTATGATGTATTATGATGTAAAATGTGAACTTTTTTGTATATGGTTTTTTTAATAATGAAAAAGACAAGTTAAATTAGTTGCACATTCTAATTTATATTTTGGTAGGTTCTTTGTAAGGAATTATAAGAGGAAGATATTGAACAAGTTCTTGCAAATTATATTTGCATATGATGCAAGGCTATAAGGAAAATTTTAAGAGCATTTATAACTATATGAAAGATAATTGCTTGTGGATATCTTATTACAAGTTTGGCTTTTTCCTTATTTGACATAAAGCTGACATTATGATTATTAAAACTATTTTTATCAAACTAATCAAATAAGAAAAATTTAGAAAGTACAGATGAACAATTAGAATACTTGATTTCTTCCACTTTGCAACCAATCGTGGCATTTGAAAGCATAAACAGTCATAATATTCTATAATGTTTTGAAAGACTTTCATATTGAAAAGTTGTAAAGGACCATGCGATTTGAATTTTAGTAATGTCTTGGTTTGCATAGGGTAAGTGAGTCATTAGATAGGTCCTAATAAGTTCTCATAATAATCTCAAGTCATTTCATAAGTTGTAACATTCAATAAGTCACTTAAAATTTAGCTTATTGCTTTAGAAAATTCATATCTTGAATGTAATGGCTACATGAGCATTTTGGAGGGAAACTCCATAGTTTAAATTTTATGAAGGAATAGGAAGTGAAACTGATTGGAGGTGGTTGAGGGGGTTATTAACCATCCCCTAAAACTTATAAATAGTGTTTGTATGGACTGTAAGGGCAGTATGTATGGACTGATTCAGAATTTTGAATAAAAAAGCTTGGATTTTAATAGCAATTTGAAGGTTCTTTGGAGTTTTTGAGTTCTTTATGATATTATAATGCATTGAGGCATCTTCTAAGATCTGTAAGGAAGTTTAGGACCAATTTTTGATTTTGTTTTTGAAGGGTTATTCATCTAACTTGCTGATTGTTGGCTATAGTAGTCCTTTTCATAAGCATTTTGACAATTTTTTCATCTAATCATGGTCATTCCATGAAATGCTTACCTGATTCTTCATGGAATGCCATTTTACTAACATATATAATATCTTCTAACCTTGAAATGATCAACTAACCAAAATAATTGGTGGCCACCAAACATAAAAGGGTGAAAACAAGGGTTGGAAGTGAGGGGACAGTCCTATAGGAAGAGATTTTTCTTAAAGATGGTAGTGTTTGTGAGTTGATTCATGTTTATGGTGATAAAACATAGATGTATAAATTTTGAATTGGTCCAAGAAGGCTTGGCACGTGTGAGATTGGTGATGCCCTAGGAACAAGGGTTTTGAGAAGGTGAATTGGGGCTTTTGGGGTTAGGGAACCCATAGACTGAAATTGAGAGTGGATTTGTCTAATTGAAGTCATTTTAGGAGCCTATGCAATGTTTGGAGTCCAAATCTAAAGTCCTTCTAGTGGTTGCTTTGTAAATGCATGTTTTCTACATTATTAAAAAATACGAGAAGTGTGAAAGTTCATTGATATTTTTCAAAGGAAGGGTATCTAAGTCTTATATATGTTTTGTGAAAGGATAAAGGGTATTTGAAAAATCCATTTATTCAAGAAGTCTTTTAGAAAAAATAAAAGTTATCCACCTATTTGTGTTGCTGCTGTCACAGAATTGTAAAGTTGCATAGACAACATTTTGGCATGTTGTGCATTTTGGCTTGAAAAGTATTAAAACTCAAGGGTAAGTGTTGGAACATGGTGAATATGTCAAAAAAAACTCGTTGAAGCCTTAAAACCTCCTAGAGTTGACCATTTATGAGATTTGACCATCAGGACCTAGAAGGGTCACTTGGTACATTGTTACAAATTGCTCATTTTTAGGTTGTTACTTGGGTCCATCAACCTATCCTTTGCATCACTTGTATATTTTCAACATTTGGGACTGAAGCAACATGTTGCATTTGATCCTTTCGATAATCATCTTTATGTTCAAGTGCATCATGGTTCATAGTGTTTCTCCTTTCTGTTGGTTCATCATGGTTACCATGCATTATTACAACCATGCCAACTCTTCCTCCATTGGTTACAATGCTTAGAATCATTGGGAAAATTGCATATACTCTAAATTTTTAGTAGCAAGGTTCTCACAAAAAACTTTTACAATACTATAAAAATAATCTTCTAAGCTTTGGTTAGCTACCATCTCCAAATGAGCTATTCATTAATATGGTGATTTAACATCATTCTAATATGTTGAGCTCTTAGGCCCACCCCTTGAAACAAGAGTAAAATCGATAAGAATTTCTTTGCATGTAGTCTCAAGCCTCCCCAAATGAACTAGTCATTACCAAGGTGCTTCAACATCACCCATTAGTGTTGAACCCTTAGGCCCACCCTTCCAACTGAGAGGAAAATTGGTTCTTAGTCCAATAACATTAATGAAATACAAGGAACACTAGTGCAAAGAACCTAATCATTTTTATTTCCTTGATGTAATAAGGTCTAGGGATAGATCTAATGATCTCCTTGTGACCATCCACAATTATAATGGACATAAGACCCCATGGTGCAACTATAAGCCTTGGCCATCAATTGGTCCAATAAAGTGGATTTTTGGTAAATTCTATGTTCTTTTAGGCAATTCTAGATGTTTAGAACATTATTAGGGTCCCTAGGAGTTTGTAGAGTCCATTTGCAATCAAATTTGCAATAAAACCTGTCTTAGCGCAAAAATTGCAAAAAGTTGCTTAGCAACTTTTGCAATTTTCTTGACAACTTTTCAAAATCTAACTCCTAATGTCTAGAACTATTCAAATTTTTAGTTCCATTAGCTCTGGGTGGGTGGGTGAACCATAGTGACACCCTTGTTCCAGCCATGGAGACCATCCATCGTCTGTGGCTACCCCGTACTCAGGAGTCCCCAAGGTTCTCTAAGTGCATTTTGAGGTGGATCTTCCGAGGGTCATAACTCAGAGCTCGTGAGGACTATCGATGAACTGTCAAATGCTATAGGATGGTGATGTTGAGGCCTAAAATAACCTATCTCATTTTTGAGAGATTTTTTGAGAGATAACATTCTGTTTGGATTCAGCATAGCGATCTCACTCGATGCCAAAACTTGTAGTGTGCCTTATTTCATAGGTGCACCACAACGTAACTTTGAAACCACTTATCTTGGCATCAAATTGTCAGCACCATTAACTCCGAATGGGTGGGTAAACTCTAGTCACACCCTTGTTCCAGCCACAGAGACCATCCATCATCCGCGGCCACCCCATACCGAGGAGTCTCCAAGGTGCTTTAAGTGCATTTCGAGGTCGATCTTTTAAGGGTCATAACTTGGAGCTCATGAGGACTATTGATGAACTATTGAATGCTATAGGATAGTGATGCTAAGACGTAAAATAACCTATCTCATTTTTGAGAGATTACATTCCATTTAGATTCGACACAATGATCTCGCTCGATGCCAAAACTCGTAGTGTGCCTCAATTCATAAGTGCACCACAGTGCAACTTTGAAATTGATGATCTTGGCATCGAATCGTCAGTGCCATTAGCTTTGGGTGGGCTGGTGAACCCTAGTGACACCCTTGTTTTGGCCATAGAGACCATCCATCATCCATGGCCACCCCATACAAAGGAGTCCCCAAGGTTCTCTAAGTGTGTTTTGAGGTCGATCTTCTGAGGGTCATAACTCAAAGCTCTTGAGGGCTATCGATGAACTGTCATATGCTATAGGACGATGATGTTGAGGCCTAAAATAACCTATCTCATTTTTGAGAGATTACATTCTATTTGGATTCGACACAGCGATCTCGCTTGATGCCAAAACTCATAGTGTGCCTCAGTTCATAGGTGCACCATAGTGTAACTTTGAAACCGCTGGTCTTGGCATCGAATCATTAGTGCCATTAGCTCCAAGTGGGTAGGTGAACCCTAGTGACACCCTTGTTTTGGCCACAGAGACCATCCATTGTTTGCACCCCGTACTGAGGAGTCCCCAAGGTTCTTTAAGTGCATTTCAAGGTCGATCTTTTGAGGGTCATAAATCGGAGCTTGTGAGGGCTATCAATGAACTATCAAATGCTACATGATGGTGATGCTGAGGCCTAAAATAACCTATCTCATTTTGAGAGATCACATTCCATTTGGATTCGGCACAACGATCTCGCTTGATGCTAAAACTCACAATGTGCCTCAGTTCATAGGTGCACCACAACGTAACTTTGAAACCACTAATCTTGGGATTGAATCGTCAATGTCATTAGCTCTGGATGGGTGGGTGAACCCTATTCACACCCTTTTTCCAAACACAGAAACCATCCATCATCCGCGACCACCCCATACCGAGGAGTCTCTAAGGTGCTCTAAGTGCATTTTGAGGTTGATCTTCTGAGGGTCATAACTTGGAGCTCGTGAGGACTATTGAATCATCGTCAAATGCTATAGGACGGTGATGTTGAGATCTAAAATAACCTATCTCATTTTCAAGAGATCACATTCCGTTTGGATTCGGCACAATGATCTCCCTCGATGCCAAAACTCACAGTGTGCCTTAGTTCATAGGTGCACTACAACACAACTTTGAAACCGCTGATCTTGGCATCGAATCGTCAGTGCCATTAGCTCTGAGTGGTTGGGTGAACCCTAGTGACACCCTTGTTTTGACCACGAAGACCATCCATCATCCAAAGCCACCCCATACCGAGGAGTTCCCAAGGTTCTCTAAGTGCATTTTGAGGTCGATATTTTGAGGGTCATAACTCGGAGCTTGTGAGGGCTATCAATGAACTATCAAATGCTACAGGATGGTGATGCTGAGGCCTAAAATAACCTATCTCACTTTTTGAGAGATCACATTCCGTTTGGATTTAGCACAATGATCTGGAACATTGAAGGAGGAGGGATACTCAATCGACAAATATGAGTTATCTGCTTTGCCAGATGTAAAGAAATCTTCCCGATTCCATCTGAATAATAGTAGTTGATACCATCTGTACGAACATAACTATTAGGAATAAGGGAAACTTCATGATCTCGAACATTTAATGTTTACCTTGAAGAGTTAGATGGTTGCCCCATTTTCATGGCATGTATGGTTGAATCATTTGTACAGTGGAAATCTCCCATCCATTTCTAATGGACTTGGTAGTAACTTCGTCATTTCAAGCAAACATCTAGACTAAATTTTCCCTCAACTGACTGGCTGTGAAGCCAAGGAATTCAAATCTTTTGTTTCCTATTGTAATGCCTTCCTTCAAAATTGACAATATTCTATCATATACTTGTGATCTTTGTGGTCTTGCATGAAAACCATATTTAGTTTTTGTAGTCAAAGCAATTGAATGAAGCTTATTAAAGCCCTCCTCCACAAAAGAGACTTTGAGGAAATCATCAACATACTTTGAAAAATGCCTTGTCACTCGAATTGAAATATTCAAGTCGGGGCCCAAAAAGTAGACCCTAGTCAGAGTAACTAGGGCCCAATGGAATTTCAATGTGTCATTATGTCCAAAAATTGTTAGAGACTTCAACTGATTTTGACTAGTTTGCAACTTCTTTACTTGATTTTTAAGCCATGTTTTTGGGTCGAAACATGTCGACTTCAATTTATGTATTTCTATTAAGGCCAAAAATATGTGCAAAGCTGATATCTTCTCATTATTTAGCAAATAAAAAAATTGACAATTCAATGCTGGGCCACTGAGTATCCCACAATGAATAAGAGAGTTGATTTGAAACAGTATCTCATAAGGCAAATTAAGACCATTTGGAACATTAACAGTTGTAACCATACCTGGAAAGGGACAAAATGAATTGCCATTTTCTAGAATAAGTTGCTTTGTCATTGCTCTATGCAGAGGCAAGCTTTCGATGATTTTAGTAAGCTCGATACCATTAGGAAGTTTTAGACAAAATGCATTTGAATATCCAATGCTACAGAATGCTAAGAAATATATTGTCCTACACTAGATAATCTCAATGTCCTCTTTGCAAAATTTGTAAGGATCCTGGTCAACTATCAAACATGATCTTGTTGAGATAATGGGTGTTGCACACATTGCATAATATTGTTATTTTATTATTTTATTTTATTGTGTAATGTTGTACCTAGATGGACGTGCAACATGTAAAGATTCCCATGGAATATTCTTGATGAGTTGTATTGTAACATTGTGATAATATTTCATGTAATTATTTAATATTGGAGAAAAGAATTAAATGCCCAATATTAAATGTGGGGTCAATGGGTTAGGTAGCACATGGTTTATGTATTACCACTTGGTGGTTTTGTGGGACTTGCTACTATATAAGCAGCCACAAGGGTAGTTGTTGTAGAGAAGAGAGAGAGTAAGAGTGACAAGGAGAAGACAAAAGGGAAGAGTCAAGCAGGACAAGGCTTGACAGGTTAGCCAAGGGAGCATTTGTGAAGGCTGAAAGCATGGCATGGGATGTGTGGATTCATGCTTGTTCACATAGTTTGCTCGGTTGTGGCTATGGCCATGAAGGCTTCTATGGTTGTATGGCAATGATATTTTTTTGCTGAATAATACATGATGATGGATGCTTTTGGAGGCTGGGTTTTTTCCCTCAATGAGGGTTTCCTAGGGTATATCTTGTGTCACAATTTTGTGGGTATGTTGTCTATTCTCTTGCATGTGGATTTTAATTTCGTGTTTATTTCAGATTTATTATGGGTTATGTGGAAACGGTTATATTCTTTGTTGCCAAGTTTCCTTACAAGTGGCTACAAGTTGTGCAGTGTTGTAAGCAGTCTATACTTACAGGTTGTATTTATAGCTTGGTTATGGGTTGTCTTTGCCCATTGATCTTTCATTATTGATGCATATTCAGATTGCTGGCTTGGATTTGGGTTGTCTATGCCCTAAGTCACATGATTTTATGATTTTATCTTCATGTAGAAGGGATGAGATGTTGTTACCAGGTACAGTCATGGTGGAGAATTGTGGTTGACTATGCTAACAGGTTGGACATATTGAGAGCCAGATGCTCAATTCATGGATGTGATCATGGTGTCATGAATTTTGGCATGACATGATTGGTTATATAGGTACATCCTTGATGTTTTTTAGCTTGGATTTTCTGATTCAATTATGGTGGTATATCTTCTTGGTTGAGGATCATGGTTATTTAATTTCTTTTGAGGAGCTCATGATGTGCACTTTGAGTTCTTTGATGGTTTGATGCATTGGTTGATTCTCATGGTTAGAGGATGGTTATTTTTCATCATGATGCCATGGATAGCTTGGATACACAGTTTAGTGGGAGCTTGTGATAGTGATGGGGTGATAGTGCAGGATTAGTTCCTGGTTTGGTTTATATCTTCTTGGTTTGGAGAAGATGGATTTTATGATGCCATAGGTGACTTGGTACCACAGTTGAGTGTGAGTTGTTGGCATTGATATATTTATTGAGTGTTTTCAGATTTTGGAGGGTTGTCTTAGATCCTATTGCTGCAGAAGCGTCTTTGACATTTGCATTGTGCACTTGTTATCTTCATGGTGTGTGAAGATGGTTAGATCTTGAGGACTCATGGATTTCTTGGTTATCTTCATGGTGTGTGGAGATGGTTCTTCATGGTGTGTGGAGATAGCTTTCTTCATGGTGTGTGGAGATGGTTGCATCTTGAGGACTCATAGGGTTCTTGGTAAAGGTGTGGTTTATGCTTTTATTTGGCATGTTATCCTTGGTATGAGGATGGTTTCATTATTATGTCATGGTATACTCTTGATACGTGTTTAGAGTTGTGACATGTTATGGTGTGTTCATGTGGAGCATGTTATCTCTTTAGTTGAGATGGTTAGATCATGTTGTCATGTTTATGTTCCTGAGGCCATGGTTGGAACTTTGACATTGATCTTGGTTTAGTTTCTTGGTATTGAGTACACTGATCATAAGCTGGATACTTCATGATATTGCTATGTTGCATTTGGAGTTGGCATGGATCGATTGGTTATAGGTGCTCATGGATAGTTAGAGACGGTGGTGATGCTAATTTCTCTTGGATTAGAGAAGTATTTGTTGAGACAGTTGATGGTTTCAGCAGGAAGTCCGAGGGGCAGTCACCTAATATGGACTTGAGAGGAGATTGTTCTTAGATGAGTCTTGGTTTGAGACTTGGGTATCTTGATGAGAATTCTCATTCCCCACTCTTGGTCTACTCGGCGGTTTTCTACTTGAGAGGTATATCCCATTGTTTCTCTTAGTTGCATTATATTTATGCTTGTCTTTCATGGATATGGATCTTGAGCTATGGTACATGAGTTAGTTCTAGAGGGTTCATTTGAGAGATGGTTAAGCATTGGTTATTTCCGTGTGCATATGTTGTTATGCTGGTTGAGTTTGGGAGATGGTTTTATATTGGGCATATTCCTTGGATTAGGAATGGTTATTCCTTGGTTTATTGAGTTTGATCTTCTTGTGAGAGGCTTACATCTATGATAAGCTATATGGAATGGTTTGGGTGTTGTTGAGGCTTCTTGTTGGGGTTTTATGGAGGAGATCATACTTGCAGAGTTTACATCTAGAGGTGTGTGTAGAAGGACATGATACATGTTATGATTTGCATGGTTTCTCTGGTCTTGGTTATCTTCTTGGATGTTCAATTTTGCTTACATTGGATTTGAGATTGGTTGGAGATTGTGATCACTGGTTTGTGCTCATGCATGTCATGTGAGAGATGACATGGTTATTTCTTTCTCTTTCCTCTGTTGGTTGTGGTGAACTTGGGAGAGCATTGGAGACTTGTTATGAGAGTTTTTTCTTGCAGGATATTGGTTTATGTATTGTGGATGTCCTTGATACTACATGGATTCACTTCTTTGAGATGTGTTGAGTGGATTGGTTATAGATTTGACATTATCTTTTGCAGTGGGAGCTTCTTGGTATATATGTGGCAGGTATTGCTCTTGAGGCTTGTGATTGCAGGTTATAGATTGGATATGTCGGTGATATGAGATTCACTTGTTATACCTTTGAGGTATGGATAGTTGGATGGGTTTGGCACTTGCTGTGGGTGCTATTTCAGCTATGGATATTTTGACAACTACGGATACATGTGATTACCTTTGGATCAGGTTTTTTGTGCTTGGAATTTCAGTTGGTACAGGATTTTATGATCTTCTAATGCGACAGGTTGGGTGGTTTTCTCTTTGGATGGCTTCTATGTATGTCCAGTGGGAGTGGCATAATAGGAGGTGAGATCATTCATGTTTGAGATGCTGGATACTTTGATTTTGTTGCGGGTACCAGGATGGAGCACTTGGTGTATTTTGATCCATGATGGTGGATGTGCTGGGAGGGATTGTTCCCTTGTTCATTTTGTGTGGCTACGGATTGACCCTATGCAATGTATACAACAAGTGGGAGATTGTTGAGATAATGGGTGTTGCACACATTGCATAATATTGTTATTTTATTATTTTATTTTATTATGTAATGTTGTACCTACATGGACGTGCAACATGTAAAGATTCCCATGGAATATTCTTGATGAGTTGTATTGTAACATTGTGATAATATTTCATGTAATTATTTAATATTGGGAAAAAGAATTAAATGCCCAATATTAAATGTGGGGTCAATGGGTTAGGTAGCACATGGTTTTAGCACATGGTTTATGTAATACCACTTGGTGGTTTTGTGGGACTTGCTACTATATAAGCAGCCACAAGGGTAGTTGTTGTAGAGAAGAGAGAGAGTAAGAGTGACAAGGAGAAGACAAAAGGCAAGAGTCAAGCAGGACAAGGCTTGATAGGTTAGCCAAGGGAGCATTTGTGAAGGCTGAAAGCATGGCATGGGATGTGTGGATTCATGTTTGTTCACATAGTTTGCTCGGTTGTGGCTATGACCATGAAGGCTTCCATGGTTGTATGGCAATGATATTTTTTTGCTAAATAATACATGATGATGGATGCTTTTGGAGGCTAGGTTTTTTCCCTCAATGAGGGTTTCCCAAGGTAAATCTTGTGTCACAATTTTGTGGGTATGTTGTCTATTCTCTTGCATGTGGATTTTAATTTCGTGTTTATTTCAGATTTATTATGGGTTATGTGGAAACGGTTATATTCTTTGTTGCCAAGTTTCCTTACAGATCTCTACATTGCAACCTTCTTAAAAATTCTTGGACCAAACTTCCACTACGACAAAAACAAATAACAACACATGTTAACTTTATTAGCATTCTACTCGAAGTCTGCAAGCACCATAATATTTGTAATAAAAGACAATTGCGTGTGAAATAGGAGGTGAATTTAAAACCTTGCCTAAGCAGCAAAATTTGATATCCCTCAGAAATTGTATACCTTTTTTACAGTTTGTGATAACAACTGCCTTTTCCTCATTTAAAAAGTGCTTAGTTATCAAAGGTTGGTGTGATAGAAAGTCAGCATGTAAGTATGCTTAGAAAAGGGTTAAGCAACAAACAATAAGTAAGAAGGCTGAGGTACTTCTTCGAGAGTCTAGCATCATGTGTTAGTATTTAATGTTGCAAAAATTACTTATATGTCTTCTATTCCTATTATTATTTGTATAAGTCACACATCTTTTATATGTTATTATAGTTTACGTTTAAAAGACAAAATATATGTTAAAAGCATTTGGTTAGCTCAACCACTTAGAATAAGACTTTTCCAATGCCAAAAACATTGAGAATAAATATTGAATTCATATGATATTAATTTTTAAATGGGCTAGTGAACTAACTGATTTTGATCTTGAAAATTTTATGGTTAAATAGGTTTTGAGTTAGAGTAGTACAAGGATGGAGATTTTTAAGAAGTTTTTTCATCTATATCAGCATTGCCAGAATGCAATAAGTGCTAAATAGACCATACATTCTTATAAGTCATAAATCTGTACAAACCACTACTCATATAATATGAATCAATAAAAAAAAATTGAACTATAATATACCATTTATTAATAATAAACATGTTAAAAGCAGAATTTAAAATTGATGATTGACAAACGAAATGGATGTCTGCTTTTCTGTATTTGTCATTCGTTCATCAATTAGACCGGTGTATCCATAGACAAAGTACTCAAATATATATAAAAATACATAGATCCATATACAAAATTTCGCTAATCATGCCATCAGAATGTGTATAATATCAATGTTTCTGTATACAATGTGGCATATGCCATCTCAAAATGTCTCATGATGCATCCTATGAAAACTATACTATCCTAGGGTGCTGGTGGATGATCAAAATGTAGCCTCTTCGCTGCACTAGGTGGATCAGATGCCTCCTACATAAACAAAAAAGGAAAACCCAAAGTTAGATTACTAAATTTATATGATTCTACATATCTAACATTGAATTACTCGAATGCATAATGATATTTTTTGTAATGGAGATTTATACTATCAAAATTTCATAATAAATACTTCTCTTGTCGGCCACCTGCACTAGTTAGGAGTCCTCTCGTATGCCCTCAGCAATGCTGGTACCTCTTTGATTGTGGGCTGTATATGTTCAAATACATTTGTTAGATGAATCTATAATTTAAACTATAACATTATAATTCGTAGCATGGTAAATTTATAACATATTTAATCATGAATTCAAACTACAACTTACTATTGTAGGCTACTCCTTAGGAGTGAGTGGTTGCATCATCAAATCTACATAACTCTCCCATCAGATCTCATGTGCACTAGGAGTCTCCTATGAGATACAAAATAGTAGTTGTTAATATGAAAAAAATTAGTTTTGAATTTATTTATGAAGATAAGGATAATAAAAAATAAATGATACTTATACATACAATGGGGCTCTCAGTGCGAATGGAAATCCCTGATGGTCTACAATGCAGAATCTGTATAGGCTCATCGCCAGTAGCCACACCCTATATACAATAAAGAATGTAATTAAATGAGATTACCAAAAAATTTTTACAAGAATGCATCAATATTTAATCAAATAGAAAGCACCTAATTACCTTTCCTTTGTCAATGCGTGCTGGCTCACCCCTCGCACTTTGTCCCCCTAGGATAGGTGCTACCTGCAAGATAAAAGAAAGATTAGCAACCGTATATGCTACAATATCAAATAGAAAAAATAATGCGAACACAAGATAATGTACCATAGATGTCTCAAGGCCAAATGAAATGGCTGAGAGCGTGGCATCATCAATCTATCTGAGATCCTCCTCGATCATCAACTAAACATGAATGAGGATCATATAAGTATAAAAGTCAATATGGCTTAAAAATTAAAATTACTCTATTATAAAAATTAACTTTAAATCACATATGTCATAACAAAAAAAGTATACATGTACTGACACCAAAGGAGTCCATGCCTTTGCATTCCCCTCCTCTCTCACATCAAGGTCTGTAGCCTCTGCGTGTGTGTTTGGTGTATCCTCGTCTAATGCAAAATGATACTCAGGAAGATCACCTATGGGACCTAGGCAAATATTCTTGTACATAATGCAAGTGTGAGGCACACAAACGTGTGATGAGCTAGCCGATAATGAACTGGCACTAGCATCATCAACACGAGGAGGCAAGATTGACCTAGCCTAAGATATCATTAGGCTACTCAGCCTATGAATGGCTCTGATGGTCTGAGAGCTAGCCTTTGTCATAATATCTAGATGCTACACTCGAAGAGGAGGGGAGATATCAGTGGGGGGGACAAAAGTGCCAAATTTCTTCTGTTGGGAAGAGGCTATATCCTGAGGAGCTCCTAGTCCTAAGCCCATGTTGGGCTTCATGCTCCAATAGTTCACTTTAAGTTTCAACACAAATTCTGCATACAATTTTCTAAGGAAATAAAATGGTATGTCTAAATTTTCATATGGAGGGATATCAAAGACCATCCACCAACGATCCCAAAAGTTTGCACGTATGGCATCATTTGTGCACCATTTAATGGATAGTTTGGATTTTTTTGGGTCGACTGGTAAACTCATTTTCGGGTTCACAAAGAGGCTAGCCAAATTGTCTTTGGTTATGTTGAGGGCCGTAACCTCATCATAGTCCAAACCATCATCAAACATCTCGTACATTTCATCACGCTAATGAAGAGTGACATTTTGTTGGTTTGTAAGGGTTTCAATGTTATCCACTATGGTGTTTAACATGGATAACATAGGAGCCAATGCGGATACATTATTATATGTTCTATGCAAACCTCTCAACTCAGTGAGATTTTCATTTATCAAATCCTCGATTCGAGGAGGCTTTTGAGGGGGTAGAGGATCATTTGGTGGACAGTTTTGTGGGGGTACTAGATCATTTGGTGGGGGGTTATGAGTAATATTATTCCCTGCCTCAGTGTCATCATTCTAATCAGCCATTCCTATTGAATTGCAAAATGTAATATATATTTTTAAAAAACTTTAATTTTAACCATTTTTTTCAAAAAAACCCTAGATTCAACTAAAACAAACAAAATCATGCTAAAATCTATTGAATTTAGGTTAAAAATGAGTTGGAGAAAAAAAACATACCTTAATATCTGATATCCGATATTCAATTGTATATCTGATCGCCTAGCAAAAAGCTAGCCCTAAATAACATAATAATGGGCCCGTGGGTCTATGTTTTTTTGTTTTATGTTGTGCACAGATATTTGATATCCGATATTATATCGAATATCTGATATATTATATATTAATTATAACATATAATATCTTACATTTTTATTATTATATGATATTTTATATATAATATATATAATAAATTACATTATATTATATTATATTATATATTATATTATAATAATATAATATAATATATAGTAATATATTATTATAATTTATAATATATTATACTTTTTTATTATATATATATATTATATTACATTACTATATATTATAATATTAAACATTATAATATAATATTATTATTATAGTATAATATTATACGATTATAATATAATAATAACAATAATAATATATTATATAATATTAAATAATATATTATACTATTATAATATAATATTTTTATATTATTATAATATTATAATAATAATATTATATTATATTATAATAATTATAATTATGGGAGTGTGATTATCGGATATTCGATAAGGCTTGGCCTTACCTTCCAGGTTTGGTACCTGGATAGGTGGAAAAAAGTCAAAGCAGATTTTGAAGTGCTTTTGGATGTCTTCAAACTCTATTTTTTTCACATCACCACTTTTTGGCACACCATTATCCTACACATACCCTCTCCTCAGCAACAAGGTTATCAATACTGCCACCATCCACAATTACATTGCAAACTTTATTACTAGACATACAACGAGTCTTGAACAAATTAATTCTTTGACAAGATTCCAGTGTCCTCTAACCAACCAACACTCCTCAAGCTACCAAGCTCTCTCCTTGGTTAGGCTCATTGTCTTCAACCTCATTCACAACAATAGCTCTTCTGCCACTAGCCTTCTGTGGACCTCATAAGATCTATGTCCTTCATGAAATCTGAAATAAGTACCCTTAAACTCGCCTCTACCTATACTTCTCTTTTGATCAACAAATTTTGGTTCATCTTCTGCACTTAGTTTAGGCTTTTTTGAGTAGTCCTACTTCTCCTTCCCTTGGGAACTACATTGATTCTTTCTTTTCAATTTCTCTTTTGCTCTCAAAGCATACTAATAAGCATCCTCAACTGAAAAAATATTCAACATACCAACCTCATCCTAAAAATTGAATCTCAAACCATTAAAATATCGTGCTACCTTCTCCTTTGACAATTCTTTATGCCCAAATCGAATAGTGAACTTGTATAACTCCTCTGTATAATCTTTTAGAGTCATGTCCTTCTGCTTCAGATTTTGCAACCTCTTAAACAAGTCAAGTTCACAATCAACATGGATGAACTTAGCCTTCAATTTAGTTACCATCAACCTCCATCTAGTGATCTTCATTTCACCTTTCTCCTCTGTCTTTTTGCAATTCCTTCCACCAAAGAGCAACATGTCCCTTCAACTTAGTTTGTGCCAACCTTACTCTAAGTGGATCCTCAATATCCTCAAGCTCAAAGTAGTCTTTCGATTCACCAATCCAATCAATTAGGTCCTTAGGACTCAAAGTACCCAAAAAATTGGAAATCACCATCTTATGCTTCAACTTCAACTAAGATTTAGGTCTAGCAAACCAACTAGCTCTATTTCCCATAGGTCTCTCCACATGATTAGTTTTGGCCTCACCACTTGATCCAGCAACTTAAAAGTCTTTAGAAACTTCCTCATAACCATCTTCAGTACCTGCATGCCAAGGTACACCATGTATACAACTTATGATCTCAATGGTCATATCACTCTTCATCAAAGCCATCTTTGATCTAAAAATGGTTTTAACCTCCTCTATTTCAAATCTACAATTTGCTTTAACCTTCTTTGAGATCCTTTCTTCCACAACATCACTAAGATCATCAATTGTCCCAGTTTCTAGTCTTCTCAGAGGCATCTTCCAAGATTTTCACAAACACTAATAAATCCCCCTCACAAGACCTTGGTACAAACTACCTCAACTTTGGCACTCAGTCTATGCACTTAGGATCAACCTTCTCTTTGATACCACTTGATGAAATGCCAGGTAGGAGAATCCCCAAAGGAGATTTCCTAGCCCCCAACGAATAACTACACAATGGAAGATAAATAATAATGAAATATTTAAAGCCAAATCACAATTATTTATTCGTGGATATAACTGATTACATGCAATGTGTCAGGCCATAAGGCCTTCCCAATTATGGCCAAATACAAAGAAAATAATAGTTCTACAAGATCCCTCAAGATCCAATCCAAACCCTAGCTAGTCTAGATCTACACTCTGGTAGAAACCTCCAAGGAAGATCCAACTAGTACTCGCAAGCCTATCAAGCAATCTCCTTGTTTCCCAAGCCTCAACTACTAACCCTTTTCAAAATTCACTCCTCTTCCACCTCCACTTCTCCAAGGTAGATGAATAATGACTAAAGACTTCACTACAACCCCTTCTTATACCAATCTAAGCCACAAGTCAGCCTAGTAAGCTACAAATTAAATATTCCTTACATTAACTACTTGAAGAGCCACAAGTTGGCCTCCAAGATAAATTAAATACCAAATACCTTTAGAGGCTTACAATACTTATTAAATACATCAAAATTAATTACCCAAGACCCAAATAGGTCCACTCAACTCCACCAAAATCCCCTAATCATGAAGGATAGCTAACTACCCCAAGATGCTCCTACATTAGTCTCAATCTACAAAATAGACTTCTACGAAATTGAGACTCATCTTCTTTCTCTTAACCATTAGGGATCTACATTTTGCGCCAACTAGGCTAGCTCATTTTACCTCATTTTCATAGCTAATGTGGTATATTTCTTATTTATGCAGGTGAATTGAGTCTTCACATTTGATTGGGCACCAAGATGTGATGCCAACCTGCATTCTTTTGGAGAAAGGGTAACTTGGGTCCCATGGTGGGGTTTCCATTCTTTCCAGCATCAAATTTGGTACTACTTCAATCAAGTCCTATAACTATCTCGTTACCTTAGAGATTATTCTTTATAGTTGATTGATATATCCATTGTGGCTTCTTAATTAATGCAACATGTAAACTTGCATTGATTAGGAGGCAGGACATTTAGGTACAACCCTATTTGGCAATGGCTAGTTTTGGATGCATGACCACGGTGGTCTCTATTTAAAGGGATCTTGCTCATCCATGTGGACATGATGGAATTCACATTCAAGAAGGAAAGCATTTTTTGTGATGGGACTTGGAGCATAGGAGAAAACAGGGTACTCCTATTAGGTAAGTCTTTGGAATCATATTATATATCCGATTCAGGGGGCTCTTTTGATTCTAATAAGATCTGTCTAAAGATTGCCTTGGCAAGATCAAACTTTAAGGGTGATATAGGATTCTGGGCATTTTTCCGCATCATGTCTTGGTTCATGTTATTGCATTTTAAGTTTTGGCATCTTTCTGTCATACACCACATTGTTAAGCTTTTTCATATTTGGGAGCATCTGATTTGATTGTATGTGCATTTCGCATAGGCGCATAAGAGTGGCATAGTCTGGGATACTATTTTGTAAGGCAATTGCTTGGGAATTCTACATTAGTATAGCCAGTGCCGCATGAATAGCTCCCAAAGCCCGTGACACTTAATATGTTGTTTGTATAATTTTTCACATTTATTAAAATGTGTATTGAAACTCCAAAAAATATAATTTCCCTACAAATAAAATTCAAAGCTTTGCAAAATTCTTTTCATTCTTTAAAAAAATCAATTTTTGTTACAACATTATATATTCTAAATATTTTGAATATTTATTTTAAACAAAATTTTCTAATTTTGAAAACAAAACATTTTGATACTTTATACTTTTGAAATTAGGTAAGACTATTGGTCACTGATACTAGGATGAAACCAAACTGAAAAATCTAATGTAGACCAAATTATCTATTTGAAAAAATAACCATGAACATGGAAAGATATATACAAGAACAGATATGCTTAAATAATATTATATAAACCACACACCACAAGGGTTATACACAAGACAAGAGTTTAATTTCATTGAAAGGAATGAGAATACTATTTTAAGATGGGAAATGAATACTATAACCACGTTGAAGCTCACGATCTCAAAGTCAAGGATCCTGATATTGGTAAAGACATAAGAGCTATGCACCGTTCAAATTTATACAATTGCTTATTGTGCCACAATTTGAAGATAACACGCATCATTTTTTATTGTAAGTATTCGAAATGTTTTTTTTGAATCCATATCAATATATGATTACCATTGAAGATATGGGAAAAGTGTATACGTTACATATTCAGCTTGGCATTCAATTTCAGGGAGATGATTGGACATGATTAGTCTTTTCTCTTGTTATATAGAGACCCAACACTAAACAATTGACAAAGTCTAAGAACTATTTCAGAGTTCTAATGAACTGTTTAGCATTTCCTTTGATTAAATTTCTTATTTCAATTAGCATTGTTAAACAGGTTAATAATGTGAAATGCTTTGTCAAAGTTTTGGATCATCATATTCTGTCATTTATCATTGATTTGTGTTTATACCTCGAAGCTTCAGATTGCTTTATATCATCTTGTATTTTCTACCATTCATCATTTAATTAGCCCTGTAAAAGGCATTTTTAAGTGTAAAATGTTTCAACAAGGTTTTCATCAAATTCTATCATCATTTTTCTTATTGTTTTATTTCGATGAATTATTGAGCATGATCTAAACTATTGAGGTTGCCTTATGTTTATGTAAGATTTAATCAAAACATGACTCCTTTGCAAAAGCACGTAGCATTTTTTTGACCGTAATAAAGATGGGATCATTTATCCATGGGAGACTTTTGCAGGTACAAATTCAATACCATATATATGTGAACCTTTTTTCCCATATTTTTACATTCTTTAATTTTATGTTGAAGTGGCTGAATTCACAGGTTTCCGTGCAGTGGGCTTCAGCTTCTCCATATCATTAGTATTAGGAGTGCTTATCCATTTAGCATTGAGCTACTCTACCATTCCTGTAAGTACATTTTTATTTCTGAGGTGAAATATTGGCGGGTTTAACTATCATACATTAAGATGTAATTTCTAGACTAGAAGTGTTAATTAGTTAAAGTTAACTTATTTTTCCAAGCTTAATTTCTTCCTTAATATATAATTATATTTTTAAAAATAAATATCTAATAAGATAACCTTACCCTTATTTCTAAATTTAATTATGTACAAGTTTTTTATCTCCAAAAATAATATGAATTCTCTTATGTTGATTTGTACCCATTACAGGGATGGATACCATCAGTGCAATTAGCAATATATGTTGAGAATATAAAGAGAGCAAAGCATGGTAGCGACACAGGTGTATATGATTTTGGAGGAAGATTTGTTCCAAACAAGTTTGAAGCTATTTTTAACAAATATGCACGCACTCATCCAGACATGCTCTCAAAAGCAGAGGTGGTGGACTCCAGGGTTAGAGCTAATAGAAAACCAAGAGACTTTTTGGACAGTAAGTTTTAATGAATTGAGATATCAACTAAATTGATTTGATTTGGATTTGTTTAGATCATTTATTTGAAATGGTGTGAATTGGTTAATAAGAATTATCTAATTTCAAATAAGCTGTTAAAATATAATATGTAATATATAAATTTATTGTAGAAATATTTAAGCAATCCATATTTTCATAATTCACATAAAATTATATCTAAGCAGAATGTAAGACACACTATGTAAACTTGTCCAATGAAGATCTGAATTCATACATAAACATGCTGTTCACAGCGTACAGTATCATCTAACATTATGACACTGCACACATTGGGTGTGCACTTTGCAGGATTCTAGCCAAGGCAGAATGGGAGCTCTTATATAATTTGGCCAAAAATGAAAATGGATTCTTGGACAAAGCGGCCATCAGAGGTCTTTATGACGGTAGCTTATTCGTATTTTTCGAAAAGAAGATTTCTTCAAAAAAGCAATGATAGACAATTATGATTTCTTTTGGAAGTTTTCAAAATTATGTAATTTGTATATGTGAAGTCTGCATTTTGTTGGAATATGACAATAATGCAGAGCAGCCATAATGAAGTTCTAAAGTAACGAAAGAAGACATATTTTAAAGATTTTTGAACTTTAAAAAGAACGTTTTTATTTTTTAAAGGAATACAAAGGATATGTTTTGGTTGTTATTTTGAAGATATTCTAAAACGTTTTTAATTGTTTAAAGGAATTATACAATGGATATTTTTTGGTTGTTATTTTGAGGATATTCTATTTATCTTGGTTGTCTTGAAGACAAAGTTACGGTTGTAAATTGTAGATTGCAAAAGCAAAAGCAATTGTAATGTTATTGTAAACTGTAAATTTCAAATTGTAAGAGTGATGCAGCAAGTTATGGAGTCTATGATTGTTTTCTTTAATAATAAAGATTTTGGTACCTTGTCTAGTTGAGGATGTTTACTTGATGTTATGTCGAGGTTTTGCCCATATAAATCAGTATCTTATGCGTTCTCTTGTCATTTCATTTCATTTCCCTTTGTGTTTGCAAAATTTAGTTTTTGGGTTTGCATAGTATCAAAATGCTTATTTTTGTAGTGTTTGTGTTAAGATATGGTATTGATTTTGGAAAATCATTTTTCGAACATTTTAAATGATAGGTTCAAAGTGAGGAAATTTATTGAAATTAATAACTTTGAGGCATGGAAGCTCAACATGTGTGTCAAACAAACCCACATATATGTCTGATGAGGGTGGGCAATGTCTAGATATGAGAGCACCCAACACAATTTGGTAGTGTTTTATAGACAATGTTCATTTCAATATTTATGGAAAATAACAACATACTTATGGAATAGATTGGAGTGCTTATGTTGGATTTATGGTTTCACATCTTTGTTACAGTAAAGCACATGGCTTAATTAGTGAAGGGTTGCATGTGCTTTGATAAGCTAGTTATTTTGTAATTGGAATGCTCCCATACAACTTGATTTTCATCTTTTATGAATGTATTTTTATTTCATTATTCAAATGAAAAATTTGATGTCAATTAATGGATGTTAAAGGGGATTTTAGATTTAGAGACATTTTTTGATGGTTTGAAGGATTTATATTCGCTGAAGTTCATGAATTAATTGCTATTTTTATTTTTAAGGTGTCATTGTTGTTAAACTATTGATTATATGACATCCAAATAGTTCTCCTTAAAAAACAACACCCTAATTTTTATGGCCTTTATATAAAAACAATAATGTATGATCAATAAAAAATCCAAATGAAATTAAATTACATAAAAAAGTAAACCAAACACTTTAAAATATACATAAAACAATAATTTTATTTATGAAAAGGACCATATTTTCTATTATGACACATCTTTACAAATGTACTTAGGCACATAAAATTCTATATAATTTCTCATTCTTAAAAACAAAAATCCTATAACAAATATCAAAATACTACGAACTCAAATGAGAAAACTTCCAAATAAGATTTGTTACAACTAATTCGTTTAGGTCTAATTAAAAAATTAAAAGAAATTTCCATTTTATCGATTGACATGAATTGGTCGTACTAAAATGAATTGGACGCGTCCTCTACGTAGCTTATTTTGTACCTTAAAAGCAGTTGAGTATGGACACGATGGAAAGATTATTACAAGCCACCACGGTTGCTTCTACAAGAATTCAAATCCATAAAGAATTCAACCTGAGATTTTATGCATATTCCAAATGTTCTGTACTGGCTGTTTTCAATTGACTATCGTATATAAAATCAATACTCTAAACATGCAGAAGCTCATTATCTTGATGTCAATGAATTAAGTAAACAATTAACATTGCTGTCACAGTTTAGAGATGACACACAACCTTGTATTCATTGCGCTGAGCATTTAAAAGATGTTTTTATTTTGGGGTCCATATAGCTGTATGCTTATTATTCATGTTTTGCCAGAAGTGTACACGTTTAGTTAAAATGCAGCTATCACTTAGTACACGTTAGTTGAGGGCGGCTATCATTGGTTATCCGATAGAATCAGTGTATTGCTTGCTATATAGAGACCCAACACTAAACACTAAACACTACACAAAACAAAGCAAAGCCTTTTCTTTCACAAGCTCAGACTGAAAAATGAACTCTTCCCACAGCTTGAATGAAGACCCTCACCAGGGAAATGAAGGTACGCCTGCCTTGTCATTATATTTCTTACTCGCCATTGGAAAAAAAAATAATAATAATAACATTTTTGTTTGATTATATTTGGATTTCATAGGCTGTTTAAGAGATCAATTTTAATATTGGTTTGTTTGGGGATGAGTTTGAAATTATTAAAGACCATTCTTTTCTCTTATCATTTCATCTTGATGATTGATTGTAAAATAATCTAAAACATTAATGCAATAAAGAATTCACATAATCTAATCCAACAAATTTACAACTAATATTATGAACCATGCAGGTTTGATAGCTTTTTAAGTTTATTTGTATTGGTAATAAAGATTGTCTGATGCAGGAGCATCCAGAGGTATAAGGGCAATCCTGTGTCACCCAAAAAAAATGTACTTAGACTTAGTTTCTGTTTCATGTCTTTACATTTTTGGATACCCATTTGGGTCAAATAAAGGTTCCAACTCTCACAGTTCCACTATCAGTGTGTTTGAAAATCCCAAAAAAATAGGAGCATGCAATTTGGCCATCATTTTGGTGACCTAGAAGGTGTGAATTGGCCAGATGAATGTAATTGTGATTTAGAGCATTCCAAAAAAAGAATCAGGTCAAAAGGCCCCACGGTTTGAAAGTTATGGCAGTTTTTCAGGCTTTGGAGACCTCCTAAGAATGCTTCAGAGTCAGGTTAGGGGCATTAAATGACCTCGAAAAAGGCCAAAAAATGGAAGACGAGCAAAGCTGGTCCATAGGGCTATAGAGCGCTTCGAGAGCTTTTCGAAAATGTAAACGGTTCGTCAATCGGAGCTACGGTTCAAAAGTTATGCCTCCCGAAAGTTCGGTTACCGTTTCTAGATTCTTCTAAATTTGCACCGACTTCTAACGCCGCTTCTAGAACCTTCTATTTGGTCAGTGGATGCCTACTAGCACTTTCTAGAATGTACTCCTAGTCCTTAACCCTCCAGGGTCTATTTAAGGAGATTTTTGGCATTGTAAACGACAGTTCGGAGTGGAGTTTGAGAGGAGGTCCTAAAAGGATAAATTATCTCCAGATTTATGCTATTGTAAGCCCTTAGGGCATGTTTTGAAGTTTATTTTCTCTGTACTGTTTGTACTAGCTTATTTTCTCAGTTAATATAATTTTTCTTTTCTGTTGGTTCCATTCTGTTCTTGGGTTGTGTCCCCATCATTGTCTTATGTTACTACAGAAATTGATGAAAACAACATGAGTGCTCTGCAAAAGCATGACAAGAACAAAGATGGAATTGTTTATCCATGGGACACATACAAAGGTGTGAATCCACTGCTCTTCCTCTTTATAGACTTTTGTAATAATATTATTGCTCTCTCAAATATCATTCATTAAATTATTCTTAATATTAATTCAATTTTTCTATTGAACAATTCTTACATTTATTACATAAATAATAATGTTAATTTCTAGCAATTATTTTGAATGTGTTTCTTTTTCTAGTTTATGGAGAACCTAGAATCTTTTGGGCTGAGTGCGATTTATTTCTAGATTGAGTTGCATGTTATTTTCTTGAATCAAGTTTTTAATTCATTTTTCTACTTCAGCTGTCTTTTCACATCCTAATCAAGCAAAATGGATCAAAAGTATTGATGCAAACAAATCGTATGTAGTTCAATCTAGAAACAAGATGTACTAATCAACTTATTAGTATGGATCGTGGAAATTTAATGCCTCTAATCCTTTTACACTTCAATTATTTGATATAAATCTTGTCTGCTTAGAGACAATGATTGAGGGAATTCTATAATACCAAGTTCATCTAGAATAGATCCCAACCTCATACCTTATAACGTCACTGACTTGCACTTAATAAGGAGTAATCATTATGGAGCTTGTTCAAATCCATTCAACTTCATTAACAAGGAAAAAAGTTTTTGACAATTTTGTCTAAATTTTCATATAAGGACATAACTAAAATTCTTAGACAGTGCCTTTGATAAATTTGAGAAGTCACTCCTTCATTTTTCGCTAGCTCCAATTGAGATAGTGATATTTCACTGGATATTTTCTCATTCACTTTCATTTGAAACTTCCTTTCAGACCATTCTAATAATTTTGCATTTGTGTCTAGGTCTTTATTCTATACCTGGTCCACTATGTTGGATAATTGCTCTATTATGGGCTTGGTTCTATCAAGTACTTGCAAGCTGAATGCATCTAAAAAGATGTCTTTAATTTCAATAAAGGTTGCCTTTGCCTATACTCATTTTTTGAGTATCTCTTGTTTCTTCTTCTTCTCTAGTGCCTCTTGCACTTCATTAATCTAATCTATGCTCATAGTTTTATAGTCATACTTGGGAATGACTATCTCCTCATCAAGAGCAGGGTCTCCATAGTGAAGTACCCTTGCAACCTTGGTAGAGCTCAAGCCTGGTGCTGATATTTGAAGTGGTACTGCATTAGTGCTCAGTTGTTGTGTAGTTCTTGTAGGAGTCCCTATTGTAGGCAAGTTTATCAATGTTTGAATTGCCTCTTGTTCTTTCTCCTTAGGGCTCTCCTTATCTTCTTTAGTTCTTCCTTGATCAATCATTTTTATTTGACGGGGTGCACCTTGTCCTTGTGTTGTAATGACAAAGGTATCCTTTTGTCCTGTTTGCTCCTTTGCTAGCTCCTCGGCAGTTGAATTCATTGTAATTGTGGAATCAACCCTAGTAAATGTGTCTTGTATTGCTTGCTCTTGGGGTTTTCCACTTGTAGCAGTTGGAGTATGTGAAGGTGGTTCTTGTGGATTCACCTTCTCCTTTGTTATCTCAACTACAACCTTCTGAAGTTCCTCCACACTTACCAAAACTGGATTGGTACATAGTTGTGATTGTAAAGTGGTCTAGTGAAGGATCTTTTTGAGATCCTCTATAGTCAGTGGGTTTATGCTTTGACCAAAGGTGTTAGGGACATCTTTTACTATCACTAAATCTGTAGGTGTGGGAGTTACATGTGGAGGGCTAGGAGGTGGTAGGGTAGTTGATGCTCTTCGTAAGAGAATGAATATCTCTTCTATATCTACTACCAGGACATGAATGTTGTTCAGCAATTGCCATGTCACTTTTTGTATCTCCTTCTCCATTGTAACATTTTCCTTTTCTTTCTCTCCTTCTTTGTCCTTATCATCCTCATCATCATCTTCATCATTTCTTCCCTCAAAGGGATCTTCTTGTCCTTACTTCATTGTTGTGAGCCCATAAATTACTTTCCACATGAGAGTGGACTTCTTCACAACATCTTCAATATTATTCTGTAAAATGCTAAAGGCTCTATACTTGAGTGCAAATTTTCTCCCATGCTTCTTATTTGCCTTACTTATTTGGCCTTTTGTAAGTTCAGGCATCACATGAGCCAATGTTGACTCTCTTATTTCTTTCTCCATATTCAAGAAAGAATGCCATTTATTTTCTATAATGGAATATAGCTCCTTAGGCATAGAACTATCTAGTTCAAGTGGAGTATTCTTGAACTTAGCCAGCATGGTGTATATTGACTCTTCTACCATGTTTTCCTCCTCTCTTGTCAACTTATTGAAATCAATTCCTTTAAGCCCTAACAAGTCGGCATTGTCCCTAATGTTGTCACATGTATTTTCTAAATCAGATATGGTGGTGTGACTTACCACTCTAAACTAGTTGTTATCATTAGACTTAGTTCTCTCCTCATCTGACTTAGGAAGTGTCACATATTTTCTCCTTGGCTTCTTCTTTACTAGTCCTCCTTGCTCTATAGCCTTTTTCTTCTCCTATTCCTTGGCTACCTTTATTCTAGCCCTTGTGTTTGCCCTTGTGGTAGGTTTAGTTGGGCTAGGCTTTGCTTTCTTCTTGCTTTTAGGCTGAGCTACAAGTTGTTTCTATGCTTTCCTCTTCTTAGCCTCTACCTTAGGTACTTCCTCTTCTTCCTCTTTCTCCTCGGTACCTTTTATTTCTTTAGCATCCTCACCCATGCCTTAAGTTAGTGCTAGTGGCTCTTGGTCGAGTTCCTTTTCTTCTTCTTCTTCATCTTCTTCTTCCTTGGCCTCTAATGCCCCTTCTCAAAATCTAGCTTTAAGTTTCTTCACCAATCTATCCTTTTTCTTGATTGTGGAGGCAGTCTTCAATTCTATTTCCACTTTGGACTTAACAACATCAAATGTTCCAAAGGGCTTAGCACTCTTATCAATATCCTCTACAAGAAATGTTGTTGTAGATGCCTCATCTATATTTATTTCATAGCCAAGAGGCCTAAGACATCTTACCCTTGGAATTTGTACTTGGATATAGGTGTAATCAATGTCAACAAGAAAACAAATATCATTAATGTGTCGCTCCACAAGTGAGACTGGAATCCTTAGTCTCTGTTTCATTGACTTTTTGAAGTCCTCAAAATAACTGGTCATGATAGTTTCAAAATTGGCTCCCATCTATTCAATATATTCATTCACTTGCACTACCACTAACCTGTTAATTTTCCAACTGGCTTTACCAAAAGAAGGAAACTCATTCTATATATAAAAGAATAAACAAATCAAAATTGATCCAAATTTTCATTGTGCACTCTTGGATCTCCTTATAGCTCCAAGATTCTCCATAATCTATTGTAACTGCAACTCTACTAGGTCATAGGTGTGATCCTTTTTCACAATTTTATACCTTACATCCATTGCAATACATGGAACACTATTCAGTCAGCTCGAATGATAGAATTTGTGAGATATTATTTTGACTACAAAATCAACAAGAGGATCCTTGATAGTATCTATGGTCATCCCTCTCTTCTTCCATTTGGCCCCTATGTTCTTCTCAATTGCTTCTTTAGAGTCACTTCTCAGGGTTTTGGGCTATTCTAGGGTTGGATATCTTGTTACCCTATGAATAATTCTTTTTGATATTTTGATTGGTCCATCTTCCAACCACAAACTTCCATCGTGTATCTTGCTCAACACAATTATGACCCATTCTTTCTTAAACATAGTCGAGAAATCTAGGGCATAGGTTAAGCCCTTCTTCTCAATGATTTGATATTCTTCTTTCAAAATCCCATTTTCACACAACTTATTGTATGCTTTCCTAATTTCCATGTCTCCAATAGCACCTGTTTTGCAGTTGTAACATCTCCTTACATCCTGAACCATTACTACCTTAGGAGGAATAATGGATAGGGCTCCAACAGGGTCATTTTTGTACGCAACTTCTAAAATAGGTCTAAAGTTAGGTCGTTTGACTTCATTAGATACTAATTGGACTTCAAATGGCTCCTTTTCATGGGGTTTCCTAAAACTCAAAGCCATTTGTGCAATCTAGGGTTTCAATACAAAGAAATAGCAAAATTGGGTAGCTCAGCACAAATAAAATACCTTGAATCATCGAAATTATGTTGAATTTGCGTTGAAATTTTCTCAAATGCTTCAAACTTTGCTTCAAAATCCTTTTTGCACTCTTCTCATTCTTGTTGTTTGATCACGATAATGAAAAATGATTCAAAATATGAACATATACCCTTCGTTTCATAGCATTTAATGCTCAGTGTGTTTACAACTATCCACTCAGCTTCTTAAGCAATTTTGTGTTACTCAGCTTCCATTGATTTTCAATCACTCGACATACACTAGAGTTTCCCTTACTCAGCTTCAACTACTAACTTGGCTTCTACTAACTTTTCTAGACGACTCGGCAGATACTGAGATTTCACTCAGCTCCTGAAGACAACCTTCCTTACTTGGAAACACTTTGAAAATTTTAAAGATTTAACTTTTCATCTCTATTCATGTTGATCTATCCTTTGCAGTGCTCATTTATTTTTTGAGTTGATGTATGATAAAGCATTAAATATCAATCTCATACACCTTCTTTTTCTTAGTTGGATGAAGTGTGACCACTTGACCTTTTAGGTGAAGTGATCCCTCCATTGGGTGTGTTGCCTCCATCTCTTCTCTTCCATGTCCTATTCATCTATCCTCTAATATGTTCAACATCAACTTTTTCTTTCCCTTTGTTGAACTTAGAGTTGGGTGCCTTTGGCCTGGTTGGGAAATACTTACTGATGTGTCCTATCTTTAGACAGCTAAAACAAGTGGTTTGACTCAACCACCTATTGTAGTTGCCACTAAAGTGTGTTCTAATGCAATTCTCAGGAATGTGTCCATATTCTTGATAGTACTGACAACTCTGCCTAGTGTTGTAGTCCCCATTGTAGTGATATCCATGACTTTTGGTCTTTGCTTGTTGATTTGGTGTCCACATAGGCTTTGATTTTTATTCAAAGACTCTATGTCCATACTTCTTGCAATTGTAGCAGTGACCTTCAAATCTTGGTGTCCTTATGGTTCTAATCTTGTAGTCTTGTGCTTGATGACCTTGCTTATTGCACTTGTGATAGTGACCAATGTTTTTAGGTTTGTTATGCTAATTGGAATTCTTGCTCCTGCATACATTAGAGGTATGTCCCTTTTTATCATAGAAATAACAAGTGGGTTTAGTGTCCTTACCTTTTTCACTTCTTTCTTCTCCAGTCTTAGATGAATCTCCTTCTTCAGTGCTGGTGTATCCTAGTCCTGAAGTGTCATTGCTAGATCTTGGTGATTTCAACAGATGTTCAAAGTATTTGATAGCTTCATTAGGTTTGTTGAAGCTCTCTACAATTTCCTTCTCTCTTCTCAGGTCATTTTTTAGTTGTTCATTTTGCATTTTCAGTGTGGAGATCTCAATGTCCTTGACATTCAGTTCATGATGGGCATTCATCATCTACCTTAAAGTGTCTAGCTGCATGTTGTAAATTCTTGCAAGTTCAATTGACTTTTCCTCCAACCTATTGGCAAGGTTTCTCTTGTCATCTTCTATCATGGCCTTGTCTTCAATGACTCTCTTCTTTTGTTCAATTACTTCACAAAGCATCATGTCTTGTGATTCCTGCTCAATCTTGAGAGATCTTATCTCTTCTACTTGAGCTCTATTCTTCTCCATCAAGTCTACTATTGCTACATCAAACTACTTAGAATCTCCATTGGAAAACACTTTTGAGGTGTCAATCTCCTTGTACTATGTATCATTTTTAGTTATGGCAATCTCTCTTATTCTCTTTAGGGATTTCCTCAACTCTTCCCTAGCTTCTTCCAGAGAATGCAAAATGAGGTGTATTTCAATCTCCTAGTTCTCTATGATCTTCCCTAGCTTGTAGACTTCCATGTCTAGATCTTTTTCTCCAAGTTGTAAGGCTTCTCCTTGTGAGAACTCAAGCTTTGATACCAATTGTTGAAACTCACAAGTGGGAAGAATACTTTTGAGAGGGGGGGGGGGGGGGGGGATGAATAAGAAGTAATAAACTTTAACCTCTAAATTTTTTAGCTGAAATCAATCACATGCATGTAACATATTTTATAAACATGAAAGTAAAGATATGCATGAAAACATGACACAAGATTTGATCACTCATAAACCCTCCAAAATGAGAAGGTAAACCTAGAATGGGGATGACACCCACAACTTATCACTACAGCAATATGTAACTGATTAGTGTTACAAAGATTTGTCCATCATCAATGGTCTGCCCTGTGAGAGGCCTACCTTGTTAAAGGCTCAACACCCTATTAAAAGTGCACCTATCTAAAGGATTTTACAAACATTCACTTAGAATGTCACCCTGTTAAAGGATTTGCAATATGGTTGTTAAACCAAACTATAAGCATAGGATTTTCATTCTCCTAATATAATGGTTAGAAAGTATAGTAGAATGTTTGATCTGATTACTTACGACCTTCTATTGCTAATTTCAGATCAATGTTCAGTCCCTTTTGATCTGATCCTTCTTGATCTGATGCATCACTGTGCGATGTCCTGATGCTCTATTCTTTCTTAACTGATCTATCAATTCCTTGTTTCACTAAGTCACCCTTCTGCTCTTCACTCTCTTTCACTCTTTGCTTGATCTTCTCAACTCTCTCAACCCTCTTCATCAACACTTGAATCATGAGGCCTCGTCCTTCTTAAAAAGGTTTCATGACTTAGGGTTTGTTATGAATCTATGACTAAGATTCATTCATTTTGCCTCTTTAGCTTTACACTTTTTCTATTGGTTGCATGTAGAATACATAGGAAATCCAAAAGATTCAATCTTATCTTCTAGACTTTGAAATCTATCTCTTAGCTAGCATGCAACATGATCTACAACTGAGTTTGTGAAGGCACAAACTCATATGCCAATACTGTGTCACTCAGAACTTACTGTTTGCCGATGCTCGACACATATTGATTACTAGGGCTCAACACATATAGTATTTTTGTCTTGTTTGGCACCTATACTTCACTTGGAACATATAGTGAGTTAGCACAGATACTGGCTCGACATCAATTATCACTTGGCACTTGAAACTTGTTTGACACTGTCTATCTATTCGACATCTGAATAGCTCGACACCTATTGGATTTCTGGCTTGACACATACTGTAGCTCGACATCTATATTATACTCGGCATCAACTTAGAGAATTTGTTAAGTGTGTTGACACTCAATTGTCAAAACCAATCTGAGACCAACAACTTCAATAAGTTTAGTCTATGTAATAGAATCTTCCTAATTGTACATTTTAAGACTCTTTTATAAAAGCTTCAACTTCTACAGGGATACTATATTCTTCTATTTTATCCTTCACCTTTGTAGATTTAATTCCAAAGATATCTTTCCCATCTATTGGTGTTTGCCAAAATTTATAACTTTTCTTTTTTGACTTATTCTAATTGTTATATTACTCCATTGTTTTGAATATACTAATGGAATTATATATTCTTCTTCCTAGTCTTTTGTACACTCTATTGACTTTAAACTTTCTTCTTCTATGTTTTCAATTGCCAATTTTGCTTGTTGGTTCATATCCTTATTAATCGTCATGTCTTCACCATCCCAATGTATCAGACTAGTGTCTTCCTCAAAATAGTTTATATTTGATCTATTTACCATCCTATTGTCCATATTAACCCCAATTTTTGTCTTAGAATTATAATTCTCCTTCTCTTTTCTTTGATCTGTAAGTTGTTGTCATACCTCATGTTCTTGATGAAATTGTTCTCCTAACATAGCCTAATCTTCAATGTCCGCTTGTAATAATTTAATCTCATGTGTTAATTTATACCATTCTTTAATGCTTCTTTCTATTTCTTTCAAGTTATCATTTTCCTTGTGAAAAATATTGCATTCTTTCAATGCTAGTACTACTGTAATTTCCTTGTGCATATCTTTGGTTCTCTATTCTAGTATTTCTAAACATTCTAGTTGACTTTGTTCTTTACTCTTTTTTACTATAGGTGGATTTTCTATTTGTGTACTTTGCTCAAAAAAATTCATTTCATCTAGTTTTTCCATCTTCTTATTTTTGTCCTTATTAATTGTCTTAATCTTATATTCCCTCATCTTTATTTCAATACTTCTAAAGGATTCCTCTACGGTTGACAAATTATGATCAATTTCTAGATTTTTTTAATAATGCCTTTAAGTTCCCCTTCATATTTCTTAAATTCAATCTCATACTTGGATCTATTTGTTATAATTTTTTTCCTCCTAATCATTTTTTGATTTGGTTCCTCATCTATTAGAAATTTAGCATTACTGGTTTTGTCATACTCTGAGTCTATACCTATAAGTTTACCAATTGATTTACCTATTCTAAATAATGTATTTAAATGTTTAATTTCTACTGAAAGATTAGCACATTCATACTAAGTTGGCATTATATGCTCTTTTTCATCATTCCAGTTAGGTATCCAAGTTTGAAATTTAACTACAGGCCCTTTATAATAGCATTTTGATATCGAAAGTATTTTATTTCTAATTTCTTTATTTTTGCAATGAAGATAAATTGGCAATTTTGAGGAAGTACTCATACTTGCATGTTGTTTGCAAATTTTCTCTAATTGCTTTGTCAATTTTGTTAAATGCTTGTCTGGTTCACTCTAGTAAACATATACTCCTAGCTCTGAGCATTCCTTCCACTTTTCTTTTGTGTACTTGTCACTAATGATTTTTCTCTGAAACCCTAAGTACTTTTTCTGAGTCTAATTTTTGTTGTTCCTGCCCTAGTAGAATATAGTTAGCTTCAAAAAATTTGGTAGGTTTATACATTGCTTGCTTACAATTTTTATTCGCTTTTTAAGGGAAAGTTATTGATTTTTACATTCACTTTTGTTCCTCTACTAGTTTGCTAATTTGGGTGGACTATTTCTAGTGATTTTTATTTTCTTTCATCATTGACCTCTTTTTTTGTTGCGATGTGTTTCTTCTTTGATTCCTATTTGAAATTACAACTTGCCACCCATTGTTATTTCACATGGATCTTTATTTAGCTTTATCATCTTCCTATCCTCAGCTTCATGTTGTTTAACCAGGGCACTGAATGTGTTTGACTTTGAATGGTCTTTTTTATAAACTACAAATCTGTTGTTGATCAGAATACATAGGATCGCTTGTTTTCCTTTCAGACTATCTTCTTGTTGCTTATATGTTGACTGGGAAAAATTCAAATCCTTATTAGGACAAAATTTATTTGCCATTAATTGTTGATGTCAATGTTTTCAAGAAAAGGAATAATTTATGAATCTGAAAAATGTTGATTTATTTGCTTGATTTGCAACTTTTGTAATTCTCGCCATTTTTCTATATTTTTATCTCCTTGTCGTGAAGTTCTTTGAGATTGAATTGAAATAGTTGAATGACAGATGAATATCAATGAGCAAATTTGTTTGATCCAAACTAAACCAAAAATAATTTGCCTACAGCTGATGCAGCTTCATTCAATTTATACTAGGAAAACAACAAATAAAAAAGCATCAGATTTGTAGCTGGAGAATCGCAGTCAAGATCTTCGCAACACTTTAAATGAAAATTCTGGTTTATGATCTGATCACTCGATTGAAATCCCGATTTTGATTCAGAAACCAAATTTGATCTATTGAAAGCTTTGAACAAAGAAATTATATTTTCATGTGCATGAATCTGACTAGTCTTAGGACATAAGAGGGTTTTAGTCAAAACTGTTGCTAGTTAGGTTGTTGTTGCCCTCGAGTTTTTGTTACAAGCAACACTGCACAAAACCCTAATTGTTTTGTGATTTCAGATTTATTGATTGTTAGAAAACTATAATTATTTTATATTTTTATTAATTAAAATATTTTATAAACTATAATAAATTTATTAAATTAGAACTATACTTATATAAAAGCTAAAGGTAAGTAGTAAGCCACTATGTGACACTTGTCTACATATACTTTTTGATAAGTTCATATTAATATTCGACTCTTTTTAAATATAGCTAAACAAAGTTCGAGTCATATAATTTCTCTATCTCATAATATTACATATTTCTTTTTTTCTAATTAATTGTGAGTGACACAACAACATTAATTAATTAATAACTTAAAAAATCACTTATCTAACTTTTGATTTAGGAAAATATAACACAAAATTTAATTTAACTTTTTTCAAGTTTATGAACTCCACCGCTATGATTCTAGGGGCTTGTCCCACGTGTCTACGTAGATGTTATTTCCTCTCAATTTAATTAATATAAATATAAATTGATATGTTCTTTCATTTAAAAAAACCAATATAAAATTGTAAGAGTTACGCTGGGGTCCCATGGAAGGGGGCTTCCTACAAAATAGAGTGGAAGCCGCTTGCTATTTTTTCGGAAATATTTTAAAGGTAGAGATCCCATGATTTATGATACTCAATATTTTTGCTCCGAAATTTAAGGAAGATGTGCATTGAAAATAAGTTGAAATTTAAAATTCCCTCTAAAACTACATTTTAATTAAAAAACTAAAATTTAGAATATTGACAAGTGGAAAAAAAATTCCTAAGCTGGTGGGGCTATTTCCAACGCGCTCCCTTTTCACCCGCTTCATAAAAATAAAAGGCTTCTACTTTTTAGAAAAAGATTCTGAATAATCCCATAGCACAATTATATTTTGCTCATGAGACCACATGCTTCCTTAAATATAGAACTTAAGCCCTTCATGACCACACCAGAAAAAAGGAAAGCGAACAAATGAAGATGATAACTTTATGAATCAACACCACAAGCGTCTTCCACGCAAATGGGCCCAAAACTAAATTTACCCAAATAAGCTTGAGCTTGGGTACACTCAATCGGAAGGGGGCCTGACAATTGCAAGCCCGCCATCTGCAAATAAAGAAGGATTTTGATCCTGTTCCTGTTCAGTCATGGCAGATTTTTGTGCTTTACTGGATCCACGCGCCAACATCTCTTTGATGTGTCACCTGACTCACCAACACAAATTGAATGAGTCCTTCATGTCCGCCGCCTTGCACTCCCCTGCCTCTGAACAGGTAGAAGGGAAAGACATTTTGAATTGAATGCCTGGACTCTTCAGGGGGTTTCCTCAAATAATTTAGACTTAAATGCACTAAATATATATATCATTGTTTGCCTGCCATGTCTCAATTAGAAGCCAAGATTCTGGATCCTCTTTAACTTGCAGTATTCTTCAAGTCGGATGCTTTACAGAATAAATGCGTGCCGTGCACATTATTGAGCATATGCGTGATGATTTCGCCTTTGTTTCGTCGTTTCCAGCAGTAGAAAAGCGAATGCTATAAATACCCTAAAAACTCTACAATGTCTATCAAGTCGGTCGATTCGATCCATTATTTTAGCTTTTGTGAGCCCTAATCCTGCAAAAGGTCATTTTGCTCACCAATATTTACAATTCCCCCTGGTTATTTCAAATTTCTTTAAGCGGATAAGCGTAGACTAGACCGTTGAACTTGCGACTGAACCGGAGGATCATCGATGGACTCTCAACTGCCAAAATCGGGTACGCAATCGGAAACCCCGTGCGGCTCTTTTGTGGAACAATTTTGCAAAATTTGTCGTAGTCTTTCAATGTTTTGGCTCTTTAGATTGGAAATTTTCGATTATGTATGTTAATATAATGTTTTCTTGGATCCATATTACCATGATTTATCTCTGCCTGTGTTTGAATTTCAATTGACAGAAGGTGGACTGGATTCAGTTGATCACCACAAAAACATGACTCCTCTTCAAAAGCATGTGGCATTCTTTGACAGTAATAAGGACGGCATCGTTTATCCTTGGGAGACATATAAAGGTTCAAATCACATATCTTTCATCTGTTCCAGATTTTTTAATTAGCTGAAGAACAGATCTTTCATCTGGTCCTGATTTTTTTTAAATGTATTAGCTGCAGATTCTTTGTATGTATCAGATGATTTAAATTACACAACCAATTGATTGATATGCCAGTGTCTTCAATGGTTGCTTTTAGGCAAAATATCTTAAATACTATTAATTTATTTTTTAATTCATTCTTTTCACAAAAGGAAAAGATGGACTTGGATTCTTTTTTAAAAATTCTATTTAAGATGATTTTAGCTGGCTGTTTAGTTTTGTTCATCTTTACCGGCATCGTAACTTCATTTCTCCTATACAACAAATTTACATTCTCAATTATATATGATTGAATTTTACACATAATGTGATGTTTCAATTGTATTCCAGTCAAATCACATATGAAGAGTTTGGTGTCCAAACTATTTACAGTTTGCTTGCAGGTGTCCTAACAACTACCAACTGCTACATTCAATATTAACTTTTAATTAGAGTTATTAACAAAGGTGGTGATCAAATCCTCACAGGTTTCCGTGCAATAGGATTTGGGATCTTTAAATCCTTGGCAGCAGGAGCGCTGATCAATTTGGCTTTGAGCTATTCAACCCTTCCTGTAAGTGGAGTTCCTCCCCAATTAAATATTTTGGCAGATGAAATTTCACCCATGTCCTTAAAAACTGATCTGAGAACACAAATTTACAGGGACGAATACCATCACTATTGTTCCCCATATATATAAATAATATTCACAAAGCAAAGCATGGAAGCGACACGGATGTGTATGACACAGAAGGAAAATTTGATCCTCACAAGTTTGAAGCCATTTTCAGAAACTTTGCAGTCACTCACCCTGACAGACTTACACGCTCTGAATTGGATTCAATGCTCAAATCCAACAGGGAACCCAAAAATGTTCTCGGATGGTAATCAAATTGCAATAAGTAGAGTGCATTATTTGACATTTATAAAACAAATTATGTTTTACAAGAGTAGAAATGTTTTCTGTGTTTGTACAGGATTGCAAGCAAGGCAGAATGGGATTTCTTGTATGATTTAGCCAAGGATGACAAGGGATTTCTGGAGAAAGAGGCCGTCAGAGGTGTTTATGACGGCACCTTGTTCGAACATTACGAACAGAAGAATAAGAATGGCTCAACAAATCCATACTAAGAAACTATTTTTTTAAAATATTGCTGAATTCTTCAACAGACACTGTTCACGAATAGGTTGTTATGTTGCGTGTCATTGATTAATTTATTATTATAATATATTTCATTAGTACTTTTCCATTAATTTCAATTTTCAATGTATGAGTGGAATAGGAATATTTAAATTCTTAAAATTCCTAATTCTCCATTTGGGTGCCACCAAGTTTCAATTTTGGCCAAAAAAAATGAGCATTTGCAATTTCACCTTAATAGGTGGAATTGGAATATGTATTCCTATTCCAATTTTATTTATTTTAAAAAACATAATCTTTTGGGTCGTTGAATTTCCCATCAAATTTTGATTGAACCAAACAATAGTAAGAATATGTATCCCTATTTTCTATTCCGGAATAACAATTCCAATTTCCATATTTCTATTCCAAACATTGGTATTCCATCAATTATAAAATTTTGAGTATTAGTCAATGGGTTCTTTGTCTCTCTAGAAAACTAAAAGGTTCTTAAAGAACCCACCACGGATCAAGTTTTGTTGAGTGTGTGGCTTTGACATTGAAAAGGGATCAGGCCCTAAAAGAGGATATTGAATAGCTACAAATATTTTGGAAAGACCTCCATCAAAAAGAATTAAGAATTAAATTTTATAAACTTGAAATGTAAAATATTTTTATACTAGAACTTATAAAAGTATCTTTCTTAATGTAATTGATAAAAAAATATTTCAATATCATAAGCATACATTTTTAGGATTGATAATTGTTTAATGTTTTTATTCTATTTATCATAGATAAAATAAATAATTATATTATTTCATTAGTGTTGATGTTTTGTAACTTTACTCAGATAAATCTCCTCACACACACTCCTATATAGGGAGAGCAAGGGGCGAATAGTAATCTACTGCCTTATCATTTTATAGGCTATCATAGTCCTACAAATTTTATATATATAAGGAGACATTATATATAATTATAAGAGTTTAATTATGATGATGAATAGACATGTCCCACGAAGGGATATGTATATTCTCTCACTATCTTGTATATATGATGGGAGGTTAACATACAAAATATAATGGTAGTGTGTAGTACATTTGCAGTGATTCCTGAAAAGTGAACATGATATCGGAAAAAGGCTGCAAATGTAAGAAAAGGTAGTAGATATCAAAATATGAAATATGTTTATAGTCATTTTTTAAAAACTCCTCTATTTGATCCATCAAACAATTGGGAGATCCAATTGAGCATTTAACTCACTAGAAGGCAAGACAAAAAGGAAGACACACAACAAGAGTTGAGAGGGTTTGTATTAGCGTGGCTTCTCAAATTATTTGTATCAATGATAAATTAGCGTCTATTGCAAACTATTGTATAATGACAATGCACATTAGTCATATGCATTTCAGAGATGGGATTTAGACAAAAGTTTGGAGCTCCAAACATCACTATTACATAGATTACAAGTAGAGGAAAGAATAAGATTGGAAGAAAGAAATACAGGTAGCATCCAATCAGAAATTATGGTAAAAAGAGGGATTAATCAACAATGTTCATAAAAGCAGATTATTAACGGTGGATTTGATGGATATGTATTGTTGACTAGAGCCATATCAGCGTTAACGAAAAGACGTAAAACTGATATCCATCTAATTATAATCAGCAAATACCATATCTATTAAGCAAAAAGCTTCAACAATATAGCAATATAAATCCAAAGCAGACTCGGTAACAGTTGCAAAACTAACCCAACTTCAGATAAAGGCAAATATATTCCTCGAATGATGTTTGTTGAGAGACGGAAATGTTTTGGATGGGTATTCTTGGTGGACATCTTGAATAGTTTGTCAAACCTTTAGACAAACACTATTGTATGTGTGTATGAGAGCGGGAGGAGTAGGGCTTAGTGGTGTAAATAACACGTTGACAAAAATAAGGTCTAGTTAACAATTATCTTATACATTGAATACAACTAGAAACTGACCATTTTGTGCCATCTATAGGAACCTTATCACTACTCTCCTTCACCAAGCCATGTGTTTTGACAACAATATGGATCGCCACTTCACTCATTACAATCAAGAGATTAATTGGACGTTGGGAATTATTAATGGACAAAAGTATCTCATAACAACATTTTAAATTATAAGGAAAGCCATTTGGATATACTTACATTATCGAGGGCACACTGGATTATGGAATAATTGATGCTTCCTTAAGAGACTACAAAATTAACTATGGTTGTTTCTTTGGAACATTGAAGCAACGCCTTTAATGGAGCAATACCTTCGCAACTATTGTTTGCATACTATATATGAAGCTTTTAGAGCCTCGAGAGTATATCTATCATACGTAAGTGTTTGGAGAATTTATGAGAGGTATTAAAGCTTCTAAAAAATAAAGGAGAAATATAAAATGCAAACCCAAGTGATTAAAATATAATTGGTCTCCCATGAAGAAGGAATTAGAATTTAGTCATAAGACATAAAACGTTGATCAGTTCAGAGATATATGTTAAAAGATATGAGATAGAAGAAAATAGAACAAAATGTGAAAATAAGGATAGATTATGATAGGTTATGAAGTCGATGAAGATCATGATAAATTATATTTTGCATGGTGGATGTTTATATGGTAAGCATTATGAGAATGTGCGTGTACATACCTTATAAACATTTTTGGGTAAATGGTGAATGTTATGCATATTGATATTCTAGAAGGCCATTACACAATATACTTGGTGAATATTATGCAGCTTGATATTTTGGACAGCCATTACTCATAGATCTTGGTGAATATCACGCAACTTGATGTTCTAGAAGGACATTAATCATGATATTTGGTGAATATCTTACATCTCAACATTCTAGGAGGCCATTACTGAAAGAGTATTTGGTGAATATCATTGATATTCCAGGAGACCAATACTCATGATATCAGATGTGATATCAAAATGTTGAATATCTTTTGATCAAAGATAGTATTATATTACATTGAGGTAATATATGTTTATGTGTTTATCTTCCCTAACTAAGAGGGAGTGTCGATGTTTTGTAGCTTTACTTGGATAAACCACACACACACACAATAATAATAATATAGGATATGTGCAGGATCATGGTCAACCAAACTATGGCCTTAAGTGGCATTGAAAAATCAACAAATCAGAGTTATGTCAACTTGACACATAATTATAAAGTGGTTTTGCACTTTATATCAAAAAGTTGTAAGAAAAAAATCTATGGGAAATTGAATGTAGTTTCTAAACTACTAGGTTTTATTTGGAGAAAAAAATATTTGATTGGTCAAAAGTTGGGATTTTAAGTCAAATGATAATATTTTAAAATATAATTATAGATATAAAAAGTAGACTCATACCCGGATGTGACCCATATTTTTGGGTATTTTTATTCCAAATGAATAATTATATATGAATTTTTTACTATAACTTTTCCAAATTTTAAAAACTCTCATGTTTGACCACCTTAACTAATTGAAAACTTTATCAAATTAATTTTATTTTATTTCCTTATACTAGGTGAAGCATACAATGTGATGGAATTTTTGGATTTCAAAAATGTTATACCGTTTGAAGGTTATAGCTATTTTTCAATCAGTATGTCAACCAACACTTTACAATCATCTTTATTAAAAATTAACTAATAAATAATTATCAAACTCAAAATTTGATAGCAATTATATCAATGGAATCTTGAGTGTTCATTTCATTGAATTTAGATGAAAATAATATTGTCAAATGGCTACTCGAAGTCTGAATGTCAATGAAACCTTTCTCAAGCACTTTTATTGAGTTGATTAAATAGGTTTGGTAAATACTAAACCAAATTGGGTGTCTGATACCAAATCAAATACCCGATATGAAATCAAGTACCCAAAAAGTGGTCGCCAAAATTCTCTCAAGCATTCATAGCCCAACCCAAATTTTTGAAGTTTTGAAATTTTGGAGGGAAACCACTCAAATATTGGACAGAAACCAAAATTTAGGAAGTGTGGGCATTATTATTATTACATATGATTATGATTATTATTATTATTAATTATTATTATACATGATTAATATTATTATATATAGTAATATTATATTATTATTATTATTATATATAGTAATATATATGAGTATTATCATTATATAATCTTATAAAATATTATTATTATATTAAATATATAAAATTATATAATTATTAAATATAGTATTGTCATGAAATGCATCGAAAAGGGTTATAGGTTAACCTATGACCCCTTTCAACGCATTCGAACCAACCAAATGGATCCCTACATATATGTTGTCATAAAATGTGTCCAAAGGGGTCATACGTCAACTTATGACCCCTTTTGACGTATTTCATCACCGAACCCCTGGCCTAAAATTTGATAGGGCTTTCGTAGGGGTGGGTTCTCCTCACTTAGATGGTTCATTGGTTCCCGACATGTTCCGTATAGAATCGCTTCATCGTGGTGGGTATGTTGTTTCCTAACCCCGCTACTTTGAGACGATCATTGCCTACCCATTGTTCATTGGCGATTCCCCCTCTTGTTATAAGTGACCTACCTTCCTGTCTTTGCTGCCCTCGCTCCCTGAACGATTTTTTTGGTGCATGCAGAATGGTGTTGGGGCATGCAGAATGGTGTTGTGCGATCCTTGTGTTTCAATTATAGATAGTTGCTGGTTCTAAAGAAGGCGTAATGTAAGTTGGGTTCACTGCCCTTCCTTCCTGACTTTTGCTCACTCGCATTGGGCAGAAGCATCCCTAGGGGCCATAACCTAGGACCCCTTTTGATGCATTCGAAACAACCAAATGGGTCCCTAGGGGCTATCCTATGACCCCTTTAGATGCATTTGAAACAACCAAATGGGTCTCTAGGGGTCCTAAGGCCCCTAAGGACATATGTTGCCATGAAATGTGTCAAAAGGGGTTATAGGGTGCATTTGAACCATCCAAATGGTTCCCTAGGGGTCCTAGGGCACCTAGGGACAAATGTTGCCATAAAATGCATAATTGTTTAATGTTTTTATTTTATTTATAATAGATAAAATAAATAATTATATTATTTCATTAGTGTTGATGTTTTGTAACTTTACTCAGATAAATCTCTCTCTCACACACTCCTATATTGGGAGAGCAAGGGGCGAATAGTAATCTACTGCCTTATCATTTTATAAGCTATCATAGTCTTACAAATTTCATATATATAAGGAGACATTATATATAATTAGAAGAGTTTAATTGTGATGATGAATAGACATGTTCCGTGAAGGGATATATATATTCTCTCACTATCTTGTATATATGACAGGAGATTAACATACAAAATATAATGGTAGTGTGTAGTACATTTGCACTGATTCCTGAAAAGTCAACATGGTATCAAAGAAAGGCTGCAAATATAAGAAAAGATAGTAGATATCAAATATGAAATATGGTTATAGTCATTTTTTAAAAACTCCTCTATTTGATCCATCAAACAATTGGGAGATCCAATTGAGCATTTAACTCACTAGAAGGCAAGACAAAAAGGAAGACACACAACAAGAGTTGAGAGGGTTTGTATTAGCGTGGCTTCTCAAATTATTTGTATCAATGATAAATTAGCGTCTATTGCAAACTATTGTATAATGACAATGCACATTAGTCATATGCATTTCAGAGATGGGATTTAGACAAAAGTTTGGAGCTCCAAACATCACTATTACATAGATTACAAGTAGATGAAAGAATAAGATTGGAAGAAAGAAATACAGGTAGCATCCAATCAGAAATTATGTTAAAAAGAGGGATTAATCAACAATGTTCATAAAAGCAGATGATTAACGGTGGATTTGATGGATATGTATTGTTGACTAGACGTAATGAAAAGACGTAAAAGTAATATCCATCTAATTATAATCAGCAAATACCATATCTATTAAGCAAAAAGCTTCAACAATATAGCAATATAAATCCAAAGCAGACTGGGTAACAGTTTCAAAACTAACCCAACTTCAGATAAAGGCAAATATATTCCTCGAATGATGTTTGTTGAGAGACGGAAATGTTTTGGATGGGTATTCTTGGTGGACATCTTGAATAGTTTGTCAAACCTTTAGACAAACACTATTGTATGTGTGTATGAGAGCGGGAGGAGTAGGGCTTAGTGGTGTAAATAACACGTTGACAAAAATAAGGTGTAGTTAACAATTATCTTATACATTGAATACAACTAGAAACACTGACCATTGTGTGCCATCTATAGGAACCTTATCACTACTCTCCTTCACCAAGCCATGTGTTTTGACAATAATATGGATCGCCACTTCACTCATTACAATCAAGAGATTAATTGGACGTTGGGAATTATTAATGGACAAAAGTATCTCATCACAACATTTTAAATTATAAGGAAAGCCATTTGGATATACTTACATTATCGAGGGCACACTGGATTATGGAATAATTGATGCTTCCTTAAGAGACTACAAAATTAACTATGGTTGTTTCTTTGGAACATTGATGCAACACCTTTAATGGAGCAATACCTTCGTAACTATTGTTTGCATACTATATATGAAGCTTTTAGAGCCTCGAGAGTATATCTATCATACCTAAGTATTTGGAGAATTTATGAAAGGTATTAAAGCTTCTAAAAAATAAAGGAGAAATATAAAATGCAAACCCAAGTGATTAAAATATAATTGGTCTCCCATGAAGAAGGAATTAGAATTTAGTCATAAGACATAAAACGTTGATCAGTTCAGAGATATATGTTAAAAGATATGAGATAGAACAAAATAGAACAAAATGTGAAAATAATGATAGATTATGATAGGTTATGATGTTTATGAAGATCATGATAGATTATACTTTGTATGGTGGATGTTTATATGGTAAGTATTATGAGAATGCGTGTGCACATACCTTATAAACATTTTTGGGTACATCGTGAATGTTATGCATATTGATATTCTGGAAGACCATTATACAGAATACTTGGTGAATATTATGCAGCTTGATATTTTGAACAACCATTACTCACAAATCTTGGTGAATATCACACAACTTGATGTTCTAGAAGGACATCACTCATGATATTTGGTGAATATCTTGCATCTCAATATTCTAGGAGGCCATTACTGAAAGAGTATTTGGTGAATATCATTGATATTCTGGGAGACCAATACTCATGATATCAAATGTGATATCAAAATGTTGAATATCTTTTCATCAAAGATATTATTATATTACGTTGAGGTAATATATGTTTATGTGTTTATCTTCCCTAACTAAGAGGGAGTGTCGATGTTTTGTAGCTTTACTTGGATAAACCACATCAAGACACACACACGTGCGCGCACACACACACACACACAATAATAATAATATAGGGTATGTACAGGATCATGGTCAACCAAACTATGGCTTTAAGTGGCAATGAAAAATCAACAAATCAGGGTTATGTCAACTTGACACATAATTTTTAAGTGGTTTTGCACTTTATATCAAAAAGTTGTAAGAAAAAAATCTATGGGAAATTGAATGTAGTTTCTAAACTACTAGGTCTTATCTGGAGAAAAAAATATTTGATTGGTCAAAAGTTTGGATTTTAAATCAAATGATAATATTTTAAAATATAATTATAGATATAAAAAGTAGACTCATGCTCGGATATGACCCATTTTTTTGGGTACTTCAATTCTAAATAAATAATTATATATGATTTTTTTATTATAAATTTTCCAAAATAAAAAAAACTTTCATGTCTGACCACCTTAACTAATTGAAAACTTTATCAAATTAATTTTATTTTATTTCCTTATACTAGGTGAAGCATAGAATGTGACAGAACTTTTAGATTTCTAAAATGTTATACTATTTGAAGGTTATAGCTACTTTTCAATCAGTATGTCAACCAACACTTTACAGTCATCTCCATTAAAAATTAACTAATAAATAATTATCGAACTCAGAATTTGATAGCAATTATATCAATAGAATCTGGAGTGTTATAAAAAAAAAAACCCTTTTCGTTTCATTGAATTTCGATGAAAATAATATTGTCAAATGGCTACTCGAAGTCTGAATGTCAATGAAACCTTTCTCAAACACTTTTATTGAGTTGACTAAATAGGTTTGTAAATACCAAACCAAATCGAGTTTCTGATAACAGATTGAATACCTAATATGAAATCAAGTACCCAAAAAGTGGTGACCAAAACTCTTTCAAGCATTCATAGCCCAACCCAAATTTTTGAATTTTTTAAATTTTGGAGGGAAACCGCCCAAATATTGGACAAAAACCAAATTTTGGAAAGTGTGGGCATTATTATTATTACATATGATGATTATTATTATTTACTGTTATTATTATATATGAATATTATTATTGTATATAGTAATATATTATTATTATTATTATATATAGTAATATATATGATTATTATCGTTATATAATCTTATAAAATATTATTATTATATTAAATATACAACATTATATTATTATTAAATATAATATTATCATGAAATGCATCGAAAAGGGTCATAGGTCCCTTTCAATGCATTCAAACCAACCAAATGGGTCGCTACATATGTTGTCATGAAATGTGTCGAAAGGGGTCATAGGTCAACTTATGACCCCCTTTTGATGCATTCGAAACAACCAAACGGATCCCTAGGGGCTATCCTATGACCCTTTTCGATGCATTTGAAACAACCAAATGGGTCTTTAGGGGTCCTAGGGCCCCTAAGGACATATGTTGTCATGAAATGCATCAAAAGGACTTTCGATGCATTCAAACCAACCAAATAGTTCCCTAGGGGTCCTAGGGCACCTAGGGACATATGTTGTCATGAAATGCATCAAAAAGGGTAATAGGTTATCGTATGACCCCTTTTGATGCATTCGAACCAATCAAATAGGTCCTTAGGGGTCCTAGAGCCCCTAGGGACATATGTTGCCATGAAATGTGTCGAAAAGGGTCATAGGTTAACCTATGACCCCTTTTGATGCATTCAAACCAACCATATGGGTCCCTAGGGGTCCTAGGGCCCCTAGGGACATGTCGTCATGAAATATGATGAAAGGGATCATAGGGGTCTTAGGCCCCTAGGAACATATGTTGTCATGAAATGCGTCGAAAGGGGTTATAGGTTATTGTATGACCCTTTTCGACACATTCAAACCAACCAAATAGGTCCCTAGGTGTCCTAGGGCCCCTAGGGACATATGTTGTCATAAAATCATTGAAATGGGTCATTGGTTAACCTATGACCTATTTTGACACATTCAAACCAACCAAATGGGTCCCTAGCTCGGGTCCTAGGGCCCCTAAGGACATATGTTGTCATGAAATGCATTGAAAGGGGTCATAGATTGATGCATTTGAAACAACCAAATGGGTCCCAAGGGGTCCTAGGGCCCCTGAGGACATATGTTGTTATGAAATGCGTCGAAAGGTCTCATAGGCCCCTAGGGACATATGTTGTCAAGAAATGCATCAAAAGGGGTCATAGATTGGTCCCGTAGGGTCTCTAGGTTCCCTAGGGACCCATTTGTTGTTTCGAATGTGTTGAAATGGGTCATAGGTGCCCCTGGGACCTATGACTCCTTTCAATACATTCTAAACAACAAAATGGGTCCTTAGGGGACCTAGAGCCCCTAGGGACATGTTGTCATGAAATGCATCGAAAGGGGTCAACCTATGACCCCTTTCAATGCATTCAAACAAACCAAATGGGTCCTTATGGGTCATAGGGCCCCTAGGGACATATGTTGTCATGAAATGCGTCAAAAGGGGTCATAGGTTAACCTATCACCCTTTTCAATGTATTTAAACCAACCAAATGGTTTCCTAGGGGCCCTCTAGGGACATATGTTGTCATGAAATGCATTGCCCTTTCGATGCATTTGAAACAACCAAATGGGCCCCTAAGGACATATGTTGTCATGAAAAGTGTTAAACGGGATCATAGGTTAACCTATGACCCCTTTCAACGCATTTGAAACAACCAAATGGGTCGTTAGGGGTCTTAGGGCCACTAACGACATATATTGTAATGAAATGAGTCGAAAGGGATCATTGGTTAACCTATGACCCCTTTCAACTAAATGGCTCCCTAGGGGTCCTAGGACCTTAGGGACATATGTTGTCATGAAATGCATCGAAAGGGGTCATAAGTTAACCTATGACCCCTTTGGATGCATTCCAACCAACCAAATGGATCCCTATGGGTCCTAAGGCCCCTAGGGACATATGCTGTCATGAAATACATCGTAACCTATGACCTTGTTCGATGCATTTGAAAAAGCCAAATAGGTCCCTAGGGGACCTAGGGCCCCTATGGACATATGTTGTCAAGAAATGCATCAAAAGCGGTCATAGGTTATCATATGACCCCTTTTGTGCATTCAAAACAAACAAATAGGTCCATAAGGGTCCTAGGGAGCCCTAGGGACATATGTTGTCATGAAATGCGTCGAAAGGACCTATGACCCCTTTCGATGCATTTGAACCAATCAAATGGGTCCCTAGGGGTCCTACGTCCCCTAGGGACATATGTTGTCATGAAATGCGATGAAAGGAGTCATAAGTTAACCTATGACCCCTTTTGACGCATTTAAACCAACCAAATAAGTCCCTAGGGGTCCTAGGGCCCCTAGGGACATATGTTGTCATGAAATGTATTGACTTATGACCCCTTTCAACACATTTGAACCAACCAAATGGGTCCCTAAGGGACCTAGGGCCCCTAGGGACATATATTGTCATGAAATGCATTGAAAGGGGTCATAGTCTAACCTATGACCCCTTTCAACACATTTGAACTAACCAAATGGGTCCCTAGGGGTCCTAGGGCCCCTAGGGACATATATTGACCCATTTGGTTGGTTTGAATGCATTGAAAGGGGTCATAGAGTAAGCTATGACCCCTTTCGATGTATTCAAACCAACCAAATGGGTCCTTATGGATCCTAGGGCCTCTAGGGACATATGTTGTCATGTAATGCATCGAAAGGGGTCATAAGGTAATCTATGATCCCTTTCGATGCATTTGAACCAACCAAATAGGTTCCTAGGGGTCCTACGACTGCAAGGGGCATATGTTGTCATGAAATGTATCAAGAGGGATCATAGGTTAACTTATGACCCCTCTCAACGTATTTGAACCAACCAAATAGGTCCCTAAGGGTCCTAGAGCCCCTAGGGACCCATTCGGTTAACCTACGACACCTTTTGATGCATTTAAACCAACCAAATGGGTCCTTAGGGGTCCAAGGGCCCCTAGGGACATATGTTGTTGTGAAATGTGTTGAAAGGTGTCATAGGTTAACCTATGACCCCTTTTGACACATTCGAACCAACCAAATGGGTCCCTAGGGGTTATAGGGCCCCTATGGACATATGTTGTCATGAAATGTGTCGAAGGGGGTCATAGATTATTATATGACCCCTTTTGACACATTCGAAAAAACTCAATACCCTATGACCCCTTTCAATGCATTTTATGTTTGAATGCATTCAAACCAACTAAATGGATCCCTAGGGTTCCTAGGGCCCCTAGGGACATATGTTGTCATGAAATGTGTTGAAAGTGGTCATAGGCTAACCTATGACCACTTTCAACACATTTGAATCAATCAAATGGCTCCCTAGGGGTCTTTGGGCCCCTAGGGACATACATTGTCATAAAATGCATCGAAAGGGGTCATAGGATAACCTATGACTCCTTTCAACGCATTTGAACCAACCAAACAGGGCCCCTAGGGACATATGTTGTCATGAAATGTGTTGAAAGGGGTAATAGGTTAACCTATGACCATCAAAAGGGGTCATAACTTAACCTATGACCCCTTTCAATGCATTCAAACCAACCAAATGGGTCCCTAGGGACCCTAGGGACACATGTCATAAAATGCGTCAAAAGGGGTCATAGGTTAACCTATAATCCCTTTTGATGCATTCAAACCAACCAAATTAGTCCCTAGGGGTCCTAGAGCCTCTAGGGACATGTGTTGTCATGAAATGTGTCGAAAGGAGTACTAATAGGTTAAGCTATGACCTCTTTCAATGCATTTGAACCAACAAAATTATGCGTCGAAAGGGGTCATAGGTTAATCTATGACCCCTTTCAACACATTTCATGGCAACATATGTCCCATTTGGTTGGTTCAAATGCATCAAAAGGAGTCATAGGTTAGGTTGGTTTGAATGCATTGAAAGGGGGCAGCCCCTCCCCCTCTACTAACAGTTGGCAGTTGGGGTGGGCCAGAATTCTATGATAGCCACCCCACCCAACCATCATCCCAACCCGGGGGGAATTAGATGAGAGCCCCCCCACCCTCCTCTTTAAGTGGGATAAGTGGTTGGCCCTACTATTCTAAGTTACCTATGACCCATTTCAATGTATTCAAACCAACCAAGGGACATATGTTGTCATGAAATGCATTTGAACCAACCAAATGGGTCCTTAGAGGTCCTAGGGCCCCTAGGGACATATGTTGTCATGAAATGCGTCAAAAGACCTATGACCCCTTTCGATGTATTCAAACCAATCAAATGGGTTGTTAGGGGTTGTAGCACCACTAGGGACATATGTTGTCATGAAATGCATTGAAAGGGACCCCTTTCGACACATTCAAACCAGCCAAATGGGTCCCAAGGGGTCCTAGGACCCCTAGGGATATATATTGTCATGAAATTCATCGAAAGGGGTCATAGGATAAAGTATGACCCCTTCCAACACATTCAAACCAATCAAAAAAACCAATGACCCTTTTTAATGCATTTGAACCAACAAAATGGGTCCCTAGGGGTCCTAGGGCCCCTAGGGACATATGTTGTCATGCAATGCGTCGAAAGGGGTCATAGGTTATTTTGATACATTCGAACCAACCAAATGGGTCCCTAGGGGTCCTATGGCCCCTAAGGACATATGTTATCATGAAATGCATCGAAAGGGGTCATTGGTTAACCTATGACCCCTTTCAATGCATTTGAACGAACCAAATGGGTCTTTAAGGGTCCCAGGGCCCCTAGGGACATATGTTGTCATGAAATGCGTCAAAAGGTGTCATAGGTTAACCTATGACACCTTTCGACTCATTCAAACTAGTCAAATCAATCCCTAGGGGTTCTAGGGCCCCAAGGGACATATGTTATCATGAAATGCATTAAAAGGGGTCATAGGTTAGGGACATATGTTGTCATGAAATGTGTCAAAATGACCCCTTTCGATGTATTCTAACCAAGCAAATGGGTCCCTAGGGTTTTTAGGGCTCCTAGGGACATATGTTGTCATCTAAATGCGTCGAAAGGGGTCATAGGTTAACCTATGATCCCTTTTGATGCATTCGAACCAACCCAATGGGTCCCCTAGGGACATATGTTGTGATGAAATGCATCAAAAGGGGTCATAGGTTAACCTATGACCTCTTTCGACACATTCGAACCAACCAAATGGGTATCTAGAGGTCCTAAGGCCCCTAGGGACATATGTTGTCATGAAATATGTTGAAAGGGGTCATAGGTTAACCTATGACCCCTTTTGACCCATTCGATCAAATCATATACAATATCCTATTAAATATAATAATAATAATCATATATATATATATATATTAATATATTATATTTATAGGTCATAATAATAATAATAACAATAATAACAATAATAATATATTACTATATTATATTTAATAATAATAGTAAAAATCATAATAATATAATATAATAATCTTATATATTAATCATATATAATATAATAATCATATATAATATCCTATTAAATATTATAATTATAATCATATATATCCTTTTAAATATAATTATAATAATCATATATATATATATATATATATAATTTATAAGTCATAATAATAATAGTAATCATAATAATATATATTGCTTATTATATTGAATAATAATAGTAAAAATCATAACAATAATAATAATAATAATAATAATATGTATTACTATATTATATTTAATAATATTAATTATATACAAATATTATATTTAATAGAATACTAATATATAATAACATTTGTACAAATTTGTTCACATTGCCCACACTTTCCAAATTTTGACTTCCCTCCAAAATTTGGGCATCCATTTTGAGTACCTGATATCATATCGAGTATCCGATTTGGGATCGAATACCCAATGTGGGATCGGGTACCCAAAATATTGGCATGACTTTTCCAAAATATTCTCTTTCACTGCTGAACCAACAATCACATTTTTTGTGGGCCATTTTCACAGATTTGGAGAAAAATGATTTCTTGGGGCCCATACGATCGAAAAAGGGTTCTATAATGTATGATTAGGTGTCTAATATTGTTTTCTGAATGGGGAGTAGTAGTCATCGAAAGGCTAAATGCAAAAGGTATCGAATGAAGACATTGCAACATATCAGAGCTTATGAGGGGTATTGATGAAACATCAAATGCTACAAGATGATCATGCCAAGGCCTAAAATAATGTATCTCATTTTTGAGAGATCACATTTTATTTGGATTTAGAATAGCGATCTTGCTCAATGCCAAAATTCATAGAGTGCCTTAGTTCATAGGTGCATCACAGTGTAACTTTGAAACCGTTGGTCTTGGCATCAAATCGTCAATGCCATTAGCTCTGGATGGGTAGGTGAACCCTAATGACACCTTTTTTCTAGCCACAGAGAACCTCCATCATTCATGGCCACCCCATACCGAAGAGTCTCCAAGGTGCTCTAAGTGCGTCTCAAGGTCAATCTTCTGAGGGTCGTAACTTATAACTCATGGGGGATATTAATGAAATTTTGAATGCTACGAGATAGTCATGTTGAGGCCTAAAATAACCTATCTCATTTTTGAGAGATCACATTCTGTTTGAATTTGACACAATAATCTTGCTCGATGCCAAAACTCACAGTGTGCCTTAGTTCATAGGTGCATCATAGTGTAACTTTGAAACCGTTGATCTTGGCATTGAATCATCAACGCCATTAGCTATGGATGGGAGGGTGAACCCTAGTGACACCCTTTTCCTAGCCACAGAGAGCCTCCATTGTTCATGGCCACCCCATTTTGAAGAGTCTCCAAGGTGCTCTAAGTGTGTATCAAGGTTGATCTTCTAAGGGTCGTAACTCAGAGCTTGTGAGGGCTATCGATGAAATGTCAAATGCTATAGGACAGTGATGCCAAGGCCTAAAATAACCTATCTCATTTTTGAGAGATCACATTCTGTTTGGATTCGGCACAATGATCTCGCTCAATACCAAAACTAGCAGTATGCCTCAATTCATAGGTGCATCACAGTGTAACTTTGAAACCACTGATCTCAGCATCAAATCATCAATGCCATTAACTACAGATGGGTGGGTGAACTCTAGTGACACCCTTGTTCTGGCTACAGAGAGCCTCCATCGTTCACGGCCACCCCATACTGAAGAGTCTCCAAGGAGCTCTAAGTGTGTTTTGAGGTCGATCTTTTGAGGGTCATAACTCAGAGCTCATGACGTCTATCAATGAAATGTTGAATGCTGCAAGATAGTCATGCCAAGGCCTAAAATAACCTATCTCATTTTCGAAAGATCACATTATATTTGGATTCAGCACAACGATCTCACTCAATGCCAAAACTCACAATGTGCCTTAGTTCATAGGTGCCCTGATCTTGGCATCAAATCATCAATGCCATTAGCTCTAGATGGGCGAGTGAACCCTAGTGACACCCTTGTTCTAGCTGTGGAGTGCCTCCATTGTTTGCGACCACCCCGTATTGAATAGTCTCCAAGGTGCTCTTAGTGTGTTTCAAGGTCGATCTTTCGAGGGTCATAACTTGGAGCTTGTGAGGGCTATCAATGAACTGTTGAATGCTACAAGACAGTCATGCCAAGGCCTAAAATAACCTAACTAATTTTTTAGAGATCACATTCCATTTGGATTCGACATAATGATCTCGCTCAATGCCAAAACTCGTAATGTGCCTCAGTTCATAGGTGCATCATAGCATAACTTTGAAACCACTGATCTTGGCATCAAATCATCAGTGCTATTAGCTTTGGATGGGAAAGTGAACCCTATTGAAACCTTTGTTCTGGCCGTGGAGATACTCCACCCTTCGTGGCCACCCCGTACCAAAGAGTCTCCAAGGTTCTCTAAGTGTGTTTTGAGGTCAATCTTCCAAGGGTCATAACTCGGAGCTCATGGGGGCTATCGATGAAACATCAAATGCTACAGGAAAATCATCCCAAGGTCTACAATGACCTATCTCATTTCCAAGGTACTCTAAGTGTATTTGTGCAGATGAACCATAGTGACATCTTAAGGGATTGCAAAGATTTTTTCAAATTAAACATATATGATAGCATTTCAAATTAAACATTGCATCAATAATTGATAATAAAGGTTGTTAAAATTTTATTCATAAATTATTGCATTTGAATCGAATATAAAAAACATGATCAAAATGAATGATATTCCATAAACATGAACAATACACGTGATCCACGATGAATTTAACAATACTGTACTAAATTAATATGTATATCATTGTGCACATAAATGAAAAAAAAATATATCAACATACATGTATCCATAGACAAATTACACAAATATATATCAAAATTCATGTATCCATGGACAAATTACACAAATATATATCAAAATACATAGATCCGTATACAAAATGTGTATAATAGCAATGTTTCTATATACAATGTGGCATATGCCATCTCAAAATGTCTCATGACACATCCTATGACAAATATACTATCTTATGTTGCTGGTGGATGATCAAAATGTAGCATCTTCGCTGCACTAGGTGGATCAGATGCCTCCTACATAAAAAAAAAAGGAAAACCCAAAGTTAGACTATTAAATTCATATGATTCTATCTAACATTGAATTACTCAAATACATAATGATATTTTTTTAAATGAAGATCTATAGTATTAAAATTTCATCATAAATACCTCTCTAATCTACCTCCTATGCTGGTCAGGAGTCCTCTCATATGTCCTTGGCAATGCTTGAACCTCGTTGATTGTGGCCTGTGTATGTTCAAGTATGTTTGTTAGATGAATCTACAACTTAAACTATAAAATTATAATACATAGCATGCTAAATTTATAACATATAACCAAGAATTCAAACTACAACTTACTTGTGTCGACTTGTCCTCTAGATATAATGGCCGCGTCAACAAAGATACAAAACTCTGGTGTCCAACCTCTTGTGCACTAGGTATTTCCTATGAGATACAAAATACTAGTTGTTAATATCATAGAAATCAGTTTTGAATTTAGTTATGAAAATAAGGAAAATAAAAAATAAATGATACTTATACATATGATGGGGCTCTCATTGTGAATGGAAATGCCAAAGGGTCTATGACGTGGATTCTGCCAAGACTCATCACCAATAGCCATGCCCTATACAATAAATAATACAATTAAATTTTAGTACCACAAACATTTTACAAGAATGTATCAATATTTAATCACTTTAAAAACACCTAATTACCTTTTCCTTGTTAATGGGTTCTGCCTCATCCCCCACACTTAGTCCCCCACTAATAGGTGATACTTGCAAGAGAAAAGAAAAATTAGAAACCATATATGCTCCAATATCAAATAGAAAAAATAATGAGAACACAACATAATGTACTATAGATGTCTCAACGCCAAATGAAATAGCCAAGAGCATGACATTATAAAACTATCTAAGCTCCTCCTCAATCATCAACTAAGCATGAATGAAGATCACATACATGTATAAGTCTGTATGGGTTAAAAATTAAAATTACTCTATTATAAAGATTAACTTTAAATCATATATGTTGTAAAAAAAAAATGTATACACGCATCGACATAGAAGAACTTCATGTTTTTGCATGCCCCTCCTCTCTCAAATTAGAGTGTGTAGCCTCAAATAAAAATTGATACTCAAAAAGATCACCTATGAGACCCAGACAAAGATTCTTGCATGTTATGCAAGTATGGGGCACACAAACATGTGGTGAGCTCATCAATGATGAACTTGCACCAACATCATCAACAAGGGGAGGCAACACTAACTTAGCTTGGGATATCAATAGGCTACTTAATCTATGGATGGCTCTAATAGTATGAGAGCTCACCTCTATAATGATATTAGGATGTTGCACTTGAGGAAGGGGGGAGACATCAGTAGGGGGGCCAAAAGTGTCATCTTTCTTCCATTGGACAAAGGAACTATCCTAAGGAGCTCCTCCTCCTACACCCATGTTGGGCTTCATGCTCCAATAGTTCACCTTGAGGCCCTACACAAATTTGGCATACAATTTTCTAATGAAATAAAATGGCACCTCTAAATTGCTATGTGGAGGGATATCAAAAACCATCCACCAATGATCCCAAAAGTTTGCATGCATAGCCTCATTTGTGCACCATTTAATTGATGGTTTGGGCTTTGTGCGTTCTACTTGTTTACCAGTTTTTGAGTCCACGAAAAGGCTAACCATATCATCTTTAGTTATATTTAGCACCACAACCTCATCATAGTCCAACCCATCATCAAACATGGTGTGTATTTGGTCACACTAGCAAAAAGTAGCCTTTTGTTGATTGGAAAGTGTTTCAATATTATCCACTATGGTGTTTAATGTGGATGTCAATGGGAGCCAATGCAAGTATAGTGTTATATGTGGTTCACAAAACCCTCAGTTTGACGATATTTTCAAATATCAAATCTTTAATTCGAGGAGGGTTTTGAGGGGGTAGGGGATTGTTTGGTGGATGATTTTGAGGGGGTGCTAGATCGTTTGGTGGAGGGTTACAAGGAACATTGTTTCCTATATCAGTATCATCATTTGGGTCAACCATACCTATTAATTTGCAAAACATAATTTCTATTAAAAAAACCTAAGTTTCAACAATTTATATTAAAAAAAACCTAATTTTTAACAAATTCAATAAAAAATAACTAATTTTTAACAATATTCGTTCAAAACATTAAAAAAAAAAAAAAAAAAAACTTAACCTTATCGTATACCCATTCTGAAATTTGATACTCGAATGGAGATCAACACTCAAACCCAAAAAAATGCAATGTAAAAAGAGCTCTTGGGTTGTTTTTTTACAATCTATGTTATAGGTTTCAGATATCTGATTTTATATTGGATACCCAATATGACATCAGGTATTCGATATGACATCGAATACCCGATTACCAATCAGATACCCAAAACGGCTTGGTCCTAACTTCTTAGCTTTGGTATCAGGATGGGTGGAAAAATGTCAAAATGGATTTTGAAATGCTTTTAGACATTTTCAAACTCCATTTTTTTCACATCGCCACTTTTTGGCACACCATGATCCTGCACATACCCTATATATATAAGGATCTACATTATATATAATTATAAGAGTTTAATTATGATAATGAACAGACATGTCCCATGAAGGGATATGTCTATCCTTTCACTCTCTTATATATATAATGAGAGGTTACAATTAAAAAACACATACCAAATATAATGGCAGTGTGTAGTACATTTGCAATGATCCTTGAAAAGTCAACAATTACAAATATTATATTAATATTTTTTAAATTGAAGTGTCAAATATTACATTTACAATAAAGTAATTTATTTATACTAATTTATCACTTCTTTATATCTCTTTCCCTCTTTTTGTATTACTTGTGTCTCCTCCCTCCTCGCTCATTCTCTATCTATTTCCTTACTGCTTACTTGTCATCATTATTATTATTCCTATTGGTTAGTGGGAAATATTTTTCCCAAGTAAAACTGCAATATTTTTATCAAGATTCAATTGTGTAGAATCACACTCATCAACCCATGTTTCATGAGTAGTGGTGCATAAGAACTCATCTAATGAGAATGAATGGAACACTTACCACTTGATGCATCTCTCTCTCTCTCTCCCTCTCTCTCTCTTCCTCTCTCTCTCTTTCAGAGATGCATGTGCATGGGAAACATATGTACATGCACACACACATAATCTCTCTATCTTACATTGTACTTTTATCTATTTCTTCTATAGAAATCTCCATACAAATTTTTTCTCACTCTTTCCACCTACATTATCTTTATCTCTTTCTCTCTCTTCTTGTCCCTCTAAATCCCATAGCTTGACCTCTATCATTCACATGCTTTGTCTCTCTCTAATTCTATACCTCTATCTTTATTATTCTTTTTATATCTCTATAATTTCTCTCTATGTTTTTCATTCATATTTCCCTACTCCACACCTATGTGAGTACATGTTTGTGTTGGTAGAGTTTGATTATATGTTTAATCCAATGTGTGAGTGTGCATGTGCTTGCATGCATGCATGCGTGTGTGTGTGTGTGTGTGTGTGTTACCAGTGGTTACCAGGATTGATGTGGTATCATGATGTTGTTCCATGATTATCTTGAGATGTGTGAAGAGATTGCACTATGTATTATTATTCTTCTACATTGGACTAGGTTCTTGCAACAGTGGTTAGTCATGTATTCGACCATGTTCACTTATGTGTTTTAAGTGCCTTTTTAATGTTGTTTAAACAACCATTATTAAATGCTTGAATAATTAGAAATGAATTGTCCATGTTGGATTCATAGGTTATGTGCTACAAATATTTACCTCGTTGATTTCAATAATTTATGCAAATAAGGTTATTTTAATAAATGGTTATTTAATGTGAATAAGTATGAAAAATGGTATTTTATTCCTCACTTCTCACTTTTGAATTAGAAAGTTTGAGAGTAAAACCCAAAATCATCTTCATGAGGAGATGTTATTATGTTCATTGTAGGAGTTATAGGCATGATATCATCGCAAGATTGGTCTTGTTGGATCTAGCTCAGGGAGACCTTGGATTCCAGTGATTTTCGGCCACTTCTATAGGGTTTTTATTTTATTGCTCATGTTTGTGTATTTGCCCTTTTGGCTGTGAGGTAGGGCTCTCCCATTTTATTGTTTCAGCTTTGTGTTTGCTTCCATCTTTGGTATTGGTTTGTTACAAGGTTGAGAACTAGTATTCCCCTCCGTTTCTATATGCTAGCTCTACCCGATTGGGCAGGTATGAGCATTTCCATATTTTCTAAGATGCAAGTTTGGGGTTTTGCACCGTTATGCTGGTCATTTTTGCATATAGACTCCAAATCTAGATTTTATTTGATATTCATGGCTTTTGTGCCCTAAGAAAAAATGCATTTTAATTTCAAACTTTTTGAGTTTTAAGGTTTTTTGCCTCGATTTATGTGCCACCCAATTTTCTCAAGTTTTCTAGGCATGGTGTTGGTCATGGATTTGAATTATTTGTAGGATGTCAATTCGACCATTGTTGCATCTTTATTTTTTCATTGGGAAATGCACCACATCCGTACTCCCAACTTTATGTTTAGTTAAGTATTTTTTATATGGTATTATTGGTTTCTGGTCAAACCCTTGTTGCTATTTCATGGACACTAGGATTTGTGTAGAATCCATACTCCTAGATTGAGGCAATTTGAGTGAGTTCATGATGTTTTCTTTTGTTGCATCATTGGGATTCGTGTGCAATTCATACTCTTGGATTGAGGCCAATTGAGTGAGTTCATGATGCTTGGTAGTTTTATTGTTCATTGGGATTTGTGTAGAATTTGTGCTCTCAAGCTTGTATTTAGTTGAGTGTTATTTTTTCTTGTGTTCACATTGAGCCCTTGTTTTATGATCTTCGTAATGGTGGTGTGACACACATGTGCATTTGTCAGGTGACTTGCAAGGCCCAAACTCCTGGTTGTATTTTGTTGGAGTAATGTTCATTTAGGGTTGGGTTTGGAATATGCATGCCTATGAGCACTTATCATTGGACGAACATGGGTAGGGTATGGTAGCACCATGGAAGGGCTTAGTTCTCTCTTGCAACCTGGTGACCATATCCTAGAGGGTTGGCATGAAGAAGTTCTAAATAAGTGATAACTAAATAAACTAAATGGGTACTAAATTTAAGATAATAAAAGGATATTTGAGCACCTGGTTAAGTCCAAGGAAATAGGATTGTGCTCCTTCCATTTGGGAGTTAGAGATTCTAATACTAGCTTAGACTACCTGATGCCAAGTGATTTACCCTTCAACGAGTCCCTACATAGTTGACCCATTGAGTGTCTAACCAAGACCTGATCCACTAGCATTGCCTCATGATCTTGGTTTTAGTTCTCTTTACAGTCTGGTGTGAGTGATAGTCATGGACATTTTATTTATGTGTGTCTTTGGTTAGATCATTATCTCCATCAACATGATGAGAGTGGACCTTCAAGTTCCACATAGTTGGGAGGCATAGCTAACTATACTACTACTAGTGATAGGTGTACAGATATGGTTTAATTTCCAGTTGAGACCGATAATTGATGTTCGCTTGGTATTTTGGGTTTTTTGAGTATGTTTCTTTTTATTTATGTTTTAATTAGAATGTTTGGATATCATGTTTAGATGATGTTAGTTTCATTTGATGCATTCCTTTATTATGATGTTTAGCATACGATTAGATGATGTGATTCACTATTAGTTTGAGTATCTATGCTTTGTGGGATTGGCATGTTAAATCTTCTTGTTTTTATGATTTTATTGCATTGTAGTAGTGCCGCCCTCTTAAGATAGCTCTGACTATCTAGTTGGTAGTTTGGGATGTTACATGTAGAGGATGGCTAGGGCCTTTGAGGTCTCATGATGCTATTATGATTGGGAAGAATCGCGCATGAGTTTTAGTTATGTTGGTCCTTAGATGCTTATGCTTTCCTTCATATGATGTTTGGTATATGAACCATGTATGTTCATTGTGATGTTGCTTTCCGCATGTTCTTTTATATGTTATTACAAACTAAATGGATAATTTTTTTCTCCTTCCTGTTGCATGGTGTCTTGTCTTTTACGCTTTCAAGTGATCATTCCTTGATTTTCATGGATACAATACTTCTTGGTGTGGAGTTTTTATGTTTTTATGTGATTTCATCTTGATTCATTTTTATATTGTTGGCAATCCTCACATGGGAAAGGTAGTTCCTTGCACAAGATTGTATTGTCTCACACATATACATATTCTCCCTCGCACAAGAATGTACTTCCTCACTTGGAGTGTGTACTTCCTTGTGTGGTGTGAGGGGAATCCTCACATGGAGTAATGCACTTCCTCATATGCAATGATGCAATTCCTTGTGCAAAACTGGAAACCAATCTACTTCCTTGCATGAGAAATAAGGGACATTTAGACTTGGCAGAGGAAAATTTGAATGTTATTTTTGGACACCTTGTTGGATTTACCATATTTCAAGTTCAAAATAGTCTTTCTATAGGGTTTAAAATATATCATTTAAGTATGATATATTTTAATATATGTGACAATTCATTTTAGATAGGTTCTAGACCTTTCTAAGTTAAGATAAAGATTCTAGGAAATTTCAAGTCTTTGAAATTTTAGGCTAGCCAAAATTTAGGAGCCAGTATTTATCTTTCAACATGGTGCCCAGTAGATGAGTGGTGGTATCTTTGAGCCCTCATCTTCTACATGACCGTTATTGGTCTCTACTTTTTATTCATGATTATGATATGTTTAGAGGATATGGACCTTTATGCCTAACCATGCTAGGAGCTTTTACCTTGGGTTTGAAAGTGAACATCCCCTTAGTATATTTTCATGATTCGTGTGGTCTTGGTTTGTGAGTTTTAGTTTAGAGCTTGGAGATCTTTGGAAGTACTTGTAAGACTTCCATTGGTGTAGGTGAACATGTCAGTTTTGCCATGTTCCCTATTCTCATCACCTTGTCCTAGGGTTTCATTATTGCACTTGGTTAATTTATGTTGTTGTTAAGTAACTTATCTTTAAATTAAAAATTATTTAGTGCATGTTTTATCCTTGTGTTCCAAGGATCTCCGAACCAAGCATTGCATCTAGTATCAAATCCCATGTTCAAACATTGGGATGCCCATATGGTTGATGTTGTGATTGTGTGAGTGTGAGTTCCTCTTTGAGAGCTCGTGATCTTTTTTTCTTAGGTATCTACTTGGGATGGACTTGCTTGTCCAGTAGATGTGACTAGAATAGTGTGAGGAGAAGGAAGTGAGTCTTCCTAGTTATGTGGACACAATCGATGCAACTTTGTTTTGTTGATTTCTTGTGTGACCCTTTTGGATGGAGCCACTAATTAGTGTCCATGTGTTGGCTTTGAGTGCCTCTTTTTGTTTCTCCTTGTGGAGTAAGGTGCATTGTTTTCCATTTTTTCTCCTAACTATAAGTAAATAAATGAATCTTATTTGTGATTCTGTGTTATGTTGATATGGTAATGAAATGTTTCATTTCATTGAAAAATGAATGTATGTTGTGAATCATTGCAAGGAAGTAGGTTTTGCATTAGAACCTTTGGGTTAATGATGTAAGTCCCTAAATTGATTGCTTTCTTAAGCTTATGGAAATTTTATAAAATTTGACAAATATCTGAATGTTGCATTGAATGGAAAATAATTGGGGAAATTAATGTAGTCTACATATGCATGAAGTTATTGATGGTATACTACTTGATGTGTGTGAGTGTGTTCTCTAATGTTGTTGGGATGATGTATTCAGTAGCATTATGTGGTGATTTATCCCTCTTGTGTGACTATTCTCAGTCATCACATGTAATGTGATTTTTTGATGCCTTATTTTATTTGGTTGGAGGTATTTTTCCTCATGTTATTGGGTTGGCATTTGTTTTTGATATTTTTCTTTCTTGGACTAGTCATCAAATTTCTTTATCACTCTCTTTGTGGATGATATCACACTTGACTTATTGTTGAAATGAACTCTTTTGTGATTTACTATTGGAGTTGAAAATTCCCCCATTTGGTTTTTTTTTTTGCTTCATGATGACTCTTCTGAATGTGTTTTACTGCTACAATCTTGTGCTGTGACTCTATCATGTTCATCTTGAACCTCTGGTAGTAAGTACAAGGGATAATATCATAGAGAACACACTAGTGTGTTTGTGATAGATGTAAATTTGTTAGTATAATTTGATGGTTTAAATGATGATTAAACATAAGGTTATTTTGGAAATAAATTTGAAAAAAAATGTACTTGTTGTATGGAAAGTGACTCTTGAACCCTTGCTTTGAAAAACTTTTCAATTTCATTGTGTATTAATGCTTTTGTTATGATTAAATAATGAAATTATTAAAGAGAAGTAATATTGGTTTCAATGTGTGCATTATCATTCATTCCATGTCTTATGTCATTTTGGGACATGTCTTCTCTTTGGTTGTTTTGGATGTTGCATTCGTTGCTTGTCTTGGTAACTGAGACTATTTGATTTTGCCTATGATTTTTATCTTGAGTGGTGATTCAAAATATTAGGTCTTATTAATCTCTAATATCCATCATTTTTTAGGCCTTGTCGATATCTTTTCAATTCATTTCAAAAAAATTCAATTGGAGTCCAGATGTGAAAGCTATGGTCTTTAGAGTAAAGGCAATTTTCGTGTTAGTGTGAAATTTCGTGTGAGTAAACAAGTGGCATTGCTTTGCTCACCTAGGAAATTTCATTATCTCACCTAGTTATGTGAGAGACCTTACATGAGAGTGTGCTAATGCAAAATGTCACCTGGGGGAACAATAGGCACTCTTTCACACTTTAGAAGGTGCAGTTTGATGTTCCGAGTATCCTTTATTGAGTAGAGGCCAATTCTATCATGACATATCATATTTATGATAATTGGAGATGTTTAAACCTTCATTTTATTCTTAAAGGAATATTTCATAGCCTTCATAATCCACTAGGTACTTTTTTGGGATGCATGCGTGGGTTTGTGTGTTTCCTATAACACTGATCCACCTTTGTGAGGTGAAGTGTGGAATGTGAGTGTTCCTTGCTTGAGGTTAATTTTTCCTTGTCATTTGGGAATGACTTGGTCTTTTGGTGAGTCTAGATCCTCCTTTTGGATGTTGACTTTGGTACATCTCCGTATCCTTGCCTCTTTTGAGAAAGTAGGCTAGCATGGTTATGCCACTAGCTCAGTTAATGTTAGATGATTATTTTGATGGTTGGTAGAATTGTGAGTTTTCCCTAACACATATTGGGTTGATTTAGTGCAAAGGTTGAGAGATTATCCCTCTTAGTACTAATACTTTGTAGTTTCTTTCTCCCTAAGCTTGTATCTTCAAGAGGATTGTTTCAATCAAAATTGCTCATTGATAGTTAACTTGAGGATGGAGATTGAGTTTAGCAGTAGGTTGGGTGTAGCATTTCCAACATGTTACTAGAGGGACATGGTATCATTAGACACATGTTACCATCTTATGAGTTGGTATGAAGATATTAAATGATTTTGTCCACTAATGAAATTCTTTGAAACCGTGTGGAAAGGTGATATCTTGTTTGTTTGGGTTATGTAACCCTAGTTCCCAATGATAGTTGAGCATTTTGTATCATAAAGACTAAGTGCTCCTATGCTTTGTGGTTAGTTATAGAGAGCATCCTTTTTGGAGTGTGCAATTCTGTTAGTAAACCATCATCTTCTATGTTCAAAGGGTAAAATTGCATGGATTCAAGGATGCTCATGTGTGGCATGATGGTATTCTTGGGAATTTGAGATGGTTATTCCCCATGATTCCAACTCTTGTTGGAAGTGCGTAGTGTTTTGACCTTTTTTTGTCATTACATGGTAGGTGCATGTTTAGTTGGGCTCCTGTGGACGAGGTAGAGTGGCTTTTTCCTTACCTTGTATTTTTCACTTTATGGCTAGATGGTTTTCATAATGCATAGGAAGTTCCTTGTTTCAAGAACTTGTGTTAGTGTGAAACATATTCTCTTGTGTTTAACCTATCTAGGGGTTGACGAGATCATTTGAGAATGTTGGAGTGATTTGGTTGGACTTGTGAAGAAGTCAATGAGTCATTCCTATTGTTCGATTTTGATTTTTCTCTTGGTGTGTTTGTTCTCTACTCTTGGATTGTAGGCTTCTAGGAGCAAGCCTATTCTTTGGGGGGGGGATGATGTAGTGCTTCTCCCATTTAATTTCTATAAGTCATCCTGATGGATGAAACCTTGATGGTCTTGCTCGGTGAATGATCATGATTGGGACCATGAGTGGTCTACACCCTTGAGGTGATTGGATTTATGTTATTGTATCAACTGCTTTGATTATACTTATGGCTGATTTATGAGATTATGATGTGTTAGATGGTTCATTGAGGTTTGTGTTGGTGGTTACTAGGACTAATGTGGTATCATGATGTTGTTCTGTGATTACCCTAAGATGTGTGTAGAGATTGCATTGTGTATTATTATCCTGCTACATTGGACTGGGTTCCTATAGTAGTGGTTAGTCATGTGTTTGACCATGTTCACTTATGTATTTTAAGTTCCTTTTTAATGTTGTTTAAACAACCATTATTAAATTCTTAAATAATTAGAAATGAATTGTCCATGTTAGATTCATTGGTTATGTGCTATGGATATTTACCTTGTTCATTTTGGTAATTTATGCAAAATGGGTTATTTAAATAAATGATTTTTTATGTGATTAAATAAATGGTTATTTAATGTGATTTAACATAATTATTTCTTTGGCTATATTATATATGCAATTGCACTTAATCATGTGGATTAGTGTGTAGGATTTATGTCCCTGGCAATGGCATATGTAGTTAGTGATTCAACTGTTCATATCTAGCCAATGTCATCCCTGTATGGTCACCGTATCCTATTTAGTTGTTTAACTTAAACCTTCTTGTGATTAAATAAATCTAGACTCATTTTCATTATGTGATTAGATTTGTGAGCATGTTTGTGCATTTAGGGGTTTGCAATTGTCATGAAAGTTGTTAAGGAATTCTGTGATTTTGGTTTAAGGGAATTTTGGGCTTTTCTTATTTAATTTAATTCTGAATAGCTTTGTCATAATTGAATTATGTTTACTTGGAATAGTCTATTTTCATTTGGGTTCATTTAAGGTTTAACTAGGTTATTTGGTTATTTACCCTAACTTGTTATTCACTCAAAAATTGAATAAGTATCAAAAAATGAATTTTATTCCTCACTTCTCACTTTTGAATTAGAAATTTTGAGAATAAAACCCAAAATCCTCTTCATGAGAAGATGTTGTTATGTTCATTGTGGGAGCTATGGGCGTGGGATCATCACAAGATTGGTCTTGTTGGATCCAAATTGGGGAGACCTTGGATTGCCATGATTTTCGACCACTTCTATAGGGTTTTTATTTTATTGTTCATGTTTTTGTATTTTCCCTTTTGGATGCAAGGCATGGCTCTCGTATTTTATTATTTCAGCTCCATTTCTACTTCCATCTTTGGTATCCATTTGTTAGGAGGTTGAAAACTATTGTTCCTCTTAGTTTCTGTATGCTAGCTCTACATGGTTGGGTGAGTATGAGCATTTCCCTATTTTCTAGGATGGGGGTTTGGGGTTTTTCACCATTATGCTAGTCATTCTTGCATACAGACTCCAAATCTAGATTTTATTTGATACTCATAGCTTTTGTGCCCTAAGACCAAATGGGTTTTAATTTTGAAGTTTTTGAGTTTTGAGATTTTTTTCCTCAATTTGTGTGTCACCCAATTTTCTCGAGTTTTATTGGCATGGTGTTGGTCATGGATTTGGATTATTAGTAGGATATCAACCCAACCATTGTTGCATATTTATATTTGTATTGGGATGTGTGTTGCATCTGTACTCCCAACTTTGTGTTCGGTTGAGTATTTTCTATTTGGTGTTATTGGTTTCTGGTCAAACCCTTGTTTTTATTTCATGGATGCTAGGATTCATGTAGAATCCATACTCTCAAATTGAGTTCGATTTAGTGAGTTCATGATTTTTTTTTTGTTGCATCATTGGGATTCATGTAGAATCCATACTCCAGAATTGAGGCTAGTTCAGTGAGTTCATGATGCTTGGTGGTGTTATTATTCATTGGGATTCATGTAGAGTCCATGCTCCTAAACTTGTATTCAATTGAGTGATATTTTGATTGTATTCTCATTGAGCCCTTGTTTTATGATCTTCGTGATGTGGTGTGCCATACACGAGCAAGTGTGTGTGCATTTGTTAGGTGACTTGCAAGTTTCAACTCCCGGTTGTATTTTATTGGAGTTATGTTCATTTGAGGTTGGGTTGGGAATATGCTTGCCTACATGCACTCATTGTTGGATGAGCATGGGTAGGATAGGGTAGCACCATGGTGAGGCTTCTCTCTCACAGCCTGTTAGCTATATCCAAGAAGGTTGGCATAAATAAGTTTTAAATAAATGATAACTAAATAAATTAACTGGGTAATAAATTTAAGAGAATAAAAGGATATGTGAGCACCTGGTTAAGTCTGAGGACACAAGATTGTGCTCCTTCTGTTGAAGAATTAGAGTTGCAAATACTAGCTGGGGCTATCTAATGCCAATAGATTTACCGTCCAATGAGTCCCTGGATAGTTGACTCATTGAGTGTCTAACCAGGACCTAATCCACTTGCATTATCTCATGATCTATGTTTTAGTTTTCTTTACTGTCTAGCATGAGTGATAGCTATGGATGTTTTCTTTATGTGTGATTGTGCTTGGATCATTATCTCCACCAGCACAATGGGAGTGGACCTATGAGTTCCACATGGTTGGGAGGCATAGCTACCTATACCATTGCTAGTGACCAGTGTACAAAGATGTTATATTTTCCAGTTGAGACCGATGCTTGATGTTCACTTGGTATTTTAGGTTTCTGGAGTATGTTTGTTTGTGATTTATGCTTTAATTGGAATCCTTGGATATCATGTTTAGATGATGTTAGTTTCATTTTAATGCATTCCTTTATTATGATTTTTAGCATATGATTAGATGATTTGATTCACTATTAGTTGGAGTATCTATGCTTTGTTGGATTAGCATGTTAGATCTTCTTATTCATATTATGTTATTACGTTGTAGTAGTGACACACTGATAAGATAGTTTAGACTATCCAGTTGGCAGTTTAGGATGTTATGTACGAGGGATGGCTAGGGCCTTTGAGGTCTCATGATGCTATTACAATTAGGAGGAACTGCACATGATGATATATTGCTTGATGTGTGTGCGTGTGTTCTCTAACACTATTGGGATGATGTATTCCTTAGCATTGTGTGGTGATGTACCCCTCTTGTGTGACTTTTCTCAATCATCAGATGTAATATGATTTTATTGATGCCTTATTTTATTTGGTTGGAGGTATTTTTCCTCATGTTTTTAGGCTAGCATTTTTTTTGGTATTTTCCTTTCTTGGACTAGTCATCAAATTTCTCTATCGCTCTCTTTGTGGTTGTTGTCACTCTTGACTTATTGTTGAAATGGTCTATTTTTTTATTTACTATTGGAGTTGACAATTCCCCCATTTGGGCTTTTTGTTTTGGTTCATGATTACTCTTCTAAATGTCTTTTATTGCTACCCAGTCTTGTGTTGTGACTCTATCATGTTCATCTCGAGCCTTTGTTAGTATGTACAAGGGATAATATCATAGAGAACATACTAGTGTGTTTGTGATAGATGTAAATTTATTACTATAATTGGATGGTTTAAATGATGATGAAATGTAAGATTATTTTGGAAAGAAATTTGAAAACAAATGTACTTGTTGTATGGAAAGTGACTCTTGAACCCTTGCTTTGAAAACCTTTTAGTTTCACTATGCATTAATGTTTGTGTTATGATTAACTAATGAAAATATGAAAGAGAAGTAATATTGGTTCAATTTGTAAATTATCCTTGATTCCATGTCTTATGTCATTTTGGGAAATGTCTTCTCTTTGGTTGTTTTGGACATTGCGTCTATTGCTTGTCTTGGTAACCGAGATTGTGTGATTTTGCCTATGATGTTACATGCAAGGGATGACTAGGGCCTTTGAGGTCTCATGATGCTATTACGGTTGGGAGGAAGTAATGAGGTAAATTATTTCCTCTATTTTATATTATTTTTAATACTTTATTTTTAATACTACTGGGACATTTGTGAACTTATAACTAGTTGAACTTATGATAAAGTCCAAATAGAATTGTTAACGCATGAGTAGATAGTTATGTCATATTTTACCAATATTATATATATAATGTAGTATTTCATATAACCATCAGAATGTATGTTATAATATTTGGATTTAGTTTTATTGTGCTTATTTGCGTAAATATTTCTACATCGCAACTAACTTGCTAGGAAAGGAAGAAGCTGGAGAGTGGTCGACAACATTCAAGAAGGAGCTTCAAGGCCCAACTATGGTGGAGGAATCATTATGGCACCTAAAGAAATGAATACTATAAAGGAGGAGCCATTATTCTAGGAATGCAGGGATGAAGTGTTGCTATGTTCCCTCTATGTTTACTATTGTGTTGAATTGGTTGCCCAAACTTTATTGCTTATTTTGCAAGCTATTATATTCCCTCTTCTTATCTGGTAGATCTTTAGTCAGTTTGGTTTCTTTTTGTTTTAGAATAAGTGTCAATCCTCAATTTATAGGGATTGGATCGATAGTTTAAAGAGGTTGGAAATTTTTTATGGAAAAACATTATTGTATCTTGTAGCGAGTTATCTATAGTTTTATGTATTGTTCTTATGTAAGGAGTTTTGTAAATATAATGAAGTAATTCTTGGTTTATATTCTATGTTAGTAAATTAGTAGAAGCCAACCAAGGGGGCCGCTTGGGAGCTAGATTAGATTAGAGTAGTGTAGATTTGCGTATAGCATTTCTAGTATTTCATATAGAAGTTATAGTTTATTCCTGCAACATTGTACTTTGTGAATATTCCTACAACATCTGCAAGAGTAGTCATAGTGGATGGTCTAGGTTGAAATATAGGCTAGCATAGAGTTGCATTTCTAGCATTCATTATAGTAAGGACTACTTCTCCCACCATGAGGTCCATTTAATTTGTCAACTCGAGGATGTATACTTGAAATGGTCAGCATAGTATGTGCACTAGGTTCCTTGAAGAGTCATTATACTTATGTTGCAGGAAATTAAAATGCATATAAAGAACCTACATTAGTGATGCAGGAAAGTAACACACATAAATTATTACTAAAATGAATGTTGGAAATGAAACTATGTGTTAACCTATATTTCAACCTAGACCATCCACTATAACTACTCTTGCAGATGTTTTAGGAACATTCACAAAGTACAATGTTGTAGGAAGAAACTGTAACTTCTATCTAAAATACTAGAAATGATGGAATTATATCTACATTACTCTAATCTAATCCACCTCCCAAATGGACCCCTTGGTTGGCTTCTGCTTATCTACTAACACAGAATGTAAACCAAGAATTACTTCATTATATTTCAAAAACTCCTTACACAAGAACAATACATAAAATTGCAAATAACTCGCTACACGATACAAGAATGTTTTTTCCATAAATTTTTTTTGACCTCTTTAAACTATCGATCCAATCCTTATAAATAGAGGATTGAAACTTATTCTAACATAGAAAATAAAACAAACTGACTAAAGATCCACCAGATAAGAAGAGGGAAATATAATAGCCTGCAGAATAAGCAATAAAGTTTGGGTGACCAATTCAGCACAATAGTAAATGCAGAGGGAATATATCAACACTTCATCCCTACATTCCTATAATAATAACTCCTCCTTTATAGTATCCATGTCTTCTGGTGCTATAATGATTCCTCCATCACAACTAGGCCTTGACGGTCCTTCTTGAATGTTGTCAACCACCCTCCAACTTCTTCCTTTCCTAGCAAGTTAGTTGTGATGTAGAAATATTTATGCAACTAAGAATAATCAAACTAAATCTAGATATTAGAACACACATTCTAATGGTTATATGAAATACTAGAATATTTGAGGATCTTTCTTCATCCACCCTAGCTTCTTAGGGCATGCTTCCTTAATAGCCTTTCCATAAAGAGGGATGTCCTTGATAGCTTAGAATAGAGGGATTTGGATGTGCATGTTTTTCAGCTACTCAGCAATATCAAATGTCTCTTCCTCTTGGGAAATAGAGTTCTCTTTATTTAGCCTATGTGGAAAGGGGAGATTCACTACGGTGTGGTCAGTACTCCTACTAGATACATCAATTGGTGGGTTGGTATTTGGTAGTGTAGCTTTTGGAAGTGGTGCTACAAGAGTGTCTACAACTTTCATGATAATAGGATGTTCTAGTGTAGGCAGAGTTGTACTAGATCTCAAATGGATATTAGATATCTCTAGTGAATAAGTAGGGCACTACTAAGTATCAATAGTATATGTTTGTTGTTGTTGTTGCTTCTTCTTTGGATTTGGTTGAGATTGAGCAAGAAATTAGATTGGTTTAGGATTAGCATTAATGCACGAGTTTTTGTTGTTGTAGTTCTTAGATGCTTATGCTTTCCTTCATATGATGTTTTCTTTATGAGCCATGTATGGTCATTGCGATGTTGCTTTCTGTATGTTCTTTCATATGTTGTTACGTATTAAATGGATTGATTTTTTCTCCTTCCTACTGCATTGTGCTTTGTCTTTTATGCTCTCAAGTGATCATTCCTCAATTTATGTTGATCTCATACTTCCCAATGTGGAGGTTTTATGTTTTTATGTGTTTATGTCTTGCTTCATTTTTGTGTTGTTGGAAATCCTTGCATGGGAAAGGTATTTCCTCATGTGGTAATATATTGTCCAACATAGATATACATTCTCCCTCTCATGAGAATTTACTTCCTCATGTGGAGTGTGTACTTCCTTGTGTAGCATGATGGGAATCCTCACGTGGAGTAATGCACTTCCTTGTGAAGAGTATTCACTTCCTCACATGAAATTGGAGACCAGTGTACTTCCTCATGTGAGAAAGAAGGGGCATTTAGACTTGGCGAAGGAAAGTTTCAACATTATTTTTGGACACCTTGTTGGATTTCTCACCTTTTTAGTTCAAAATAGTCTTTCTATGGGGTTTAAAATATATCATTTAAGTATAAGGATCCTTATACTTAACATATATTTTAATAAATGCAATGATTCATTTAAGATAAAGATTCTAGGAAATTTTAGGGCTTCATGATTTTAGGCTTAGCCAAATTTTAGGAGCCAGTATGTATCTTTCAACATGGAGCCCAATAGATGAGTGGTAGTAACTTTGAGCCTTCATTGTCCGCATGACCATTGTTTTTCTCTACTTGTAATTCCTGATTATGATATGTTTGGTTGATATGGACTTGTATTCCTAACCATGCTAGTAGATTTTACATTGGGATTGAAAGTGAACATCCCCTTGGTATATTCTCATGATTTGTATGGTCTTAGTTTGTGAGTTGTGGTTTAGAGCTTGTAGATCTTTGGAAGTAGTTGTAAGACTTCCACTAGTGTAGGTGAACATGTCAGTCTTGCCATGTTCTCTATTCTCATCACCTTGTCTTAGTGTTTGATTATTGCACTTGGTTACTTTATGTTTTTGTTAAGTAACTTATATTTAAAATAAAATAAAAATTATTTAGTGCATGTTTTATCCTTCTGTTCCAAGGATCTTTGAGTGAGGCATTACAATGGATAATTGATTTGAATCTATTCACTTCTCCATTGAGCCATTTTATTCAATAGACAATCATTTGATAATTGGTTTGTCAATTGATTTCATAAACTATGGAAATTTTAGTGGGTGACCCACAATAGTGGGTGACCCACAATAGTGGGTTACACTATTTTTCCTGAAATGAGTCTGAATATACATTTTGAATTAAAAAATCCACTTTCAGATGTGTATGGTCTATCTCTTTGTACAAGGTTTCAGCTCCTTTCAAAACCTATTTTTACTTAATCAAGACAATAAACCATTGGAAATTGGAAGATCAAATAAATTTGAGCCTTTTAGGATTCTTTTTCTCAATTCTAAATATGTTTTCAATTTTTTTTGGAATTGATTTGAATCCATTTTTTAATCTCCCATGAAAGTGAGTACTTTACTAAAAGTAACATTTTTACAAAGTGTCACTCGCTACATAGAGCATATGTTTTTTTTTCTAAAACAGATGTCAAGTTGATTCTTTTAAATTTATTTTTGTAACATCCATATTAAATATTTTCTATTGGTTTGGTGATTTATTTATTTATTTAATATACACAAGCTTTTAATAGTTTTTATTTTTAGAAAATAAAAAGTTTAGTTCAAAGTGCAGGTACCAAGGGAAAAAGAATGAGGAAGAAACCCCTTGGTATTATCCAAGAGGAGACATTTTGTTCATTCACCGAGTCTTATACTTTTTCCTTCCTTATATAGTAAGGGATTTGGAGAAAGGAATTACTTCCTTTACACTTGCCTCACCTATTGTATTTAGGGACATAGAGGAGGGCATACCTTCCTTAACTTGATACATGCTTTTTGATTGATATTGATACAATACAATAAAGTCCCAACACAGTCTGTTATTAAAAAAGGGATTCTGGATCAAATCTTTCTACAAATCATTTTATTTTGATCTCATTTCTCTACCCATTATACTTGAATGCTCATCTCAATAGTGAGAAGTGTTAAATTAGAGGAAAGCTCAACCCATGACTCCTAAGAATCATTTGCATGTAAACACTTGTGACATAAAGAGAGAAGAAAGGATATGGAGGCTTGAATTCATAGATCCATGAAAGAGGAAATTTATTGATAGATGAAAAAGAGAAATTGAAATTAAATCAAAAAGTGTATGAATGTTCTTAAATTGCAAAGAGAAATCAACTCTTATAAAAGGAGATCAAACCCTAAAAGGTAACTAACCTAGGTTGTATCATAATAATTAATGGAAGAATTAAAAATTATATGCTTAATGTTTATCTTATATAAAATAGAGATAATGAGTGACTTGATAATTGAATAAAAATGATTTAATTAATAAAGGAAATACCTTATTACTCTAACACCCCCTTAAGATAAACTTTGGGGCTAGCTACAAACCTAGAAACTAGTACTAAAACAAAATGTGAATGGGTTTGAGCGAAAAAGCCCTAATCAAGTACCCAAGTACACTAGAAAGTCTCTATAAATAAGAAAATTAGGGAAAACTGCATGGAAAAAACTTTCCTCCAAAAAGAGATGAAGAAAGTGAAGAACACCACTGAAGCATGAAGTTGCAAACTCTATTAAACTATTGATCTAAAGAGCCTCCACTAAAATGAGTAGGTAGAGAACACTACATTTAAGGAGTTGATCAATTGAATATGGAGGATATCTTCATGGCCTCCAAAAATAGGAATGAAAGAGTTTCCATATGGTAAATGATCTAGCTCACAAAATGCATAGGTACCTAGCCACTACATCTGCTTAGTATAGAGGAACAAATATTGAATACATAGTTCACTCTATCAAACCAATAAATCATTAGACCCAACAAAATCCCCAATAGTGCTAAGAGGTAAGATAGGTACAATGGAACTAAATTCATAAACTCTTGTAAAATGAAGAACTGTGAACATCGAGAGTGTAGAAGAAGTACAAAAACCTATAAAGCCATCTGCCCTAAACACATCATGAGGCTAATATCATGGAAGGAACACTCACTTGACAAAGGAAGATGGTGAAAATGGCCAACACAAAACCCCACATGGTGTAGTGCAAGTACCAGAAGACATAATGATTTGCAATATCTTGAAATGCAATAGAGTGGTATTTTATCTTGGTGTGTTTGCAAAAGAAATGCTAAAAAAGATGTCAATAAATATCAGAATAGACATAAGTCTAATAGAACAAAAAGTCCATCCCAAGATGAGTCATCTCAAGCAACAAAAATAATCCTTGAAACTAAAAAAACCAAGATATCCAGTAAAGTGTAAAATAAAATAAAATATGAATAGAATATACTTGGAGAAGAATCTAGAAAAATAATAAACATCACTAAAAAGAGCACAAAACAAGCTTTCTAATGATATAAAGTTTTCCCAAAATGGACATCGAATGCTCAAGACATCTCCCTCAAATTGCAACATAAAACCCCTCACTTTGACAACAGGTAATATCATTAAAAAGAATCAAAATATAAAAATGCTTACACCACTATGATGGCCTCAGAACCAACTTTTCAATAATATCTCATTTGTAAAAAATGGAGATTGTATCCCCAAGATATGAGAAAAAAATTAAAGTTAGGTCAAAGAAAAGCCAAAAGGGCTAACAGGAATATGGATGCAATATTGACATTAGCAGATGATTGGCCCATATTTGATGGTCAAATGACTATCGAGGCAAAAGAATGATAGGAAAATCCTGCATGCCTAAAATAATATCCAACTTGTCAACAAAATATGCCACAAAAATTCTAGGTTGCCAAAAAAAAATCCTAGATGGAAAAGAGGAGGTTGGTGTTATGAAAAATGCCCCAATGGCTTGAAAACATATGATAAACCCCGAAAACCATTCACAATAATTCTAAAACCACCTAGTAAATGCAAAAACCATCTTTTGGGTAGAAAACCACCATGCAAAAGAACAAAAATCATGCACACAAATTTCTTGTGAACCAATATCTAATCATGAAACAACAAAAACCACTAGTAAAAAAAGCCCCCAAAAAATGCTTTTGGAATGGATGGACAAAACCATCAGTCATGCCAAAAAAAAACATTGGCACTGGGAATAAATATCACTAAAAAAGAGTTTCCCACCACTAATGCAGGTTGACTTGATAGGAAGGCCCATAGAGGTCGATATAGTGGCACTCAGAGAGTAGGCACCACTTGGCATAGAGGCAAGGTGTGAGGAATTTTGGTAGCCTTTGAAATGCATTGTTTGATATAAAAATGCTAGCGCAAAGGACAAAGAAACGGTGTGAATTCTCAAAAACTAGCTTAAAATGTGGTTCTAATAGAAAGGGCATCATTCTGAAAGTGCAATTCAATGTGGGTGGGGTCTGAGGCAATGTAGGTCTAACATTCCTAGGCATAACCTTCAAAGGAAGGCTTGATGCCAAACCTACAAATCACAAGTATAGGGGTCGACAAGCATATCCCACTTGGTGATGCAAGACCTACTAATAAGCAAATGTACTTGCACTTTGACCAAGGTATACACAATTACAACCAGTATGAGAGGAGCAAATCCCAAGGAGAAGATCAAGGGTCAATGGTGCTAATAGAGATTTACATGCATAGGAAAGTACAACCTGTAGGTGATGTTGGGTTCCAATAAAGTTGCCTTTTTTAAATAAAAAATTGCACGCAATTTAATAATGTGCTCCTTCCAAAGCATGTGATATTAATAAAAATAAAAAATACAAGTGCTTGAAAAAATGTTAAATATTTTTTTACTTTTTGATAAAAAAAATTCTACTTTGATTTTTGTGCCCAATGTTGTATGACCTTGGACCAAGAAAAATTTTCCTTAGATCACAGCATCATCCAAAGTAGATGTATTTTATATGGTAATGAGGCTTTTTGGGTTTTTTGAACTCAATGGTAATGTTTGTTTAAACTCAAAGTGATAAAAAACAAAAGTTACCCCATATCCAATAAAAAGTCCTCTAAAAAATACAAATCTAAAAACTAAGGCCAAACCTCTCATGAAGAGAAAAAAGGTACAAAATTCTAAAACTTTGATACCATTTTGAAGTTGAGGAAAGATCAACACATAGCTCCTAAGAATCACTTGCATGTAAACACCTATCACAGAAAGAGAGAAGCAAATTTATAGAGGCTTGAATTTAGAGATCCATGAAAGATGAAACATTCTTGATGTGCAAAAGAGAAATTGCAATTAAAATAAAAAAGTGTATGAATGTTCTTAAATTAAAAAGAGAGATCAATCCTTGTAAAAGGATATCAAAACCCTAAATGGTAACTAACCTATGTTGCATTATAATAATGAATAAAAGAATTAATTATGTGTCTAATATTTAGCTTAAGTAAAATAGAGATAATAAGTGGCTTAATACTTAAATTAAAATGATTTAATTAATAAGAAAATACCTTATTAATCTAACAAGAAGCTCATCTTAATAGTCTTCCATGCCCCCATAATATGAAAGAAAAGTATATTACCCTTGGCTAAAACCAATATTAGTATGTGTAACAAAGAAACCATCTTAGCTAAGTATGTTTTGTTCCCCCAAAAAATGCCATGACTTTCCTATTATATTCGAAACCAACCAATGATAATTGAAATATTTATCAAGATCCTTAAGACAATAACATGATGATCAAGATGTCTCATATTATTGCCAAGCTTCTATCATCCCATCATCAATGTAAAACTAATGCAAGAAATAAACCAAGAATTACTTTATACAAGTCAAAAATAAATGTTTCACTTGTCACATAGTTGCTAAAAGAAACTAGATTGAAATTAAAAAGCATTAGACAAACAATATTGATGTGTGTGTATAGATAGATAGATACACACATACATACATACATGTGTGTGTGGTTGTTAAAATAAACTAGATTGAAATTAAAAAGCATGAAATAAAAAATATTGATGTGTGTGTGTGTGTGTAAATAGATAGATGTATAGATACACACACACACACATACATATATGTGTCTGTAATAAGAAATTAACAAGTGTATAAAATCACATAAAAGAGAAAACAATGTCTCTCAAATTTGTTTCTTGGAAATTTCCATAGTTACAAGAATGTACAAACATATGAACAATCATGACTGAGTTGCATATAAAAACTAAGTTCCAGAGTTCATATTATAGACCACTTACTAAGTTTAGTATGACTCATACAACTACATATAATACACTTGTCAAAGTTAATATTTTGGGCAAATCACCAAAATGACTTACTAATAATATTAAGTCAACTCATACTAAACTACATATGATTGATAGCCAAACTTATATTCATAGTAAACTCAAAGTTTATTAAAATTATAACCATTTGAAAGCATGTTCTAAGTACTTGTGTCATGCAAATTGGCTTGTCAATAATGTCCCATGGAAGCCCTTTGATTAAGCCCTGAGGCCTAAAATCTTTAGAGTTTGCTTGGCCTTTGTAGATGTGGGACATTAGAGGGTTTATATTGAAATTAATTTCATTTGAAACATATAAGCTCTTATGCCTTTATCATCTCACCTTTTGGTAGAGCAACCTTGTAGCGAGGCAACGGGTTTATTGTCATGGTAGAAATTCCAACAAATTGATCTTCCACCATGCATTTTTTTTCAAGCAACCTAGATTATTCCCAAAAATATGACCTTTCATGAAATCCCAACTCCTCCAAATATATTTAAAGACTAAAGAGCCTATCACCTTCAATTGTGTCTTACTTTCTAGGAGGTCATTGATATGAAGCCCTTTATAGTATTTGGCATGAATAAAAAATGCTTTAGAGATGTCTATGACAAGGATTGTCCAAGGTTTGCATCAAATAGAGGCTTTAGCTATCCATTTAGTTGTGAGTGTAACACCTTGGAGCCTTAAATACTTTATCTCTTTATAGGTGGTACAACACTCCTATCATATATAATTAGATTTATGGTTGTCTATGCCATTTGACTAAACTAGAAGATCCTTGATAATATTTTGGATGTAGATAATCAAATTATAGAAAGAAAAAATATTGATAATTTTTGGTGCAATTCATTTGACTTGACTTATAATCTAGACTAAAGAGTAGTACATAATATAGGATGTGAGTATATTATGATAGACCTAAATCTTTCCAACTACAAAGAGGAATTGAGTGTCCCATTTGTTAAGCTACTTCTCAATCCTTTCCTTCACTCACTCCCACGTGTTCTTAAGGCTTGGATTAACAACAAAAGCGATGTCAAGGTACTTGACAATGTGGTTGGGTCAAACCTAGGGAATGAAGAATTTGTTACACCATGACATAGGTAGTTATCCTAGCTCAAAAGGATAGATTTAGCCAAGAAACACTTGCTACGAAAAGAAGAGAAAACTAGATCTAGTTTGCAGATGTTGTTACTCAAGTTGACAAACCACAACAAGGGGGGAGACTTAGCCGCCCACCCTAGTGACAACTATTTTGACTATGTTGCTACTACAGTACCAAATCTAGTAGCCTACTACAAGTAGCAGTGACCACTCCTAGGGGTGGGATCCATAAGGAGCTCATAAGAGCTAAGGCCCATGGGCACCTAAACCCATGCATTTTTTTAATTAAAAATATTAAAAATTAAAAAAGTAAATTAAATTTTAAATTGATTAATAATTAATATTTATTAACAAGGAAAAAGCCTATAACACAAAAGTAAGTTTGATCCTCTCATTTATGAGGTATTGGGTTTGAATTTACTCAAGCTTAACACACAGTAATAACTTATCTTAACAAATGATAATGATGATAATTAATATAGGCTTCAACCCATTACCTATCAAACAAATATTAATAAAAATATTAATTATTAATTAATTAATAATTAAAAAATTATTTATTAATGAATAATTAATTAATTATTTATTTATTAATGAATAATTAATTAATTAATTAATTATTAATGAATAATTAATTAATTAATTATTCATTATAAATTTAATTTAATTTTTAAATTTTAATAAAATTTTGAGAAAAGATTGATACAAGTATGAGAATGTGTTTCCATCATTGTTTTGGCACTGATGCTAAACTTGGTACTTGCTGGTAAGACAACTACTTAGTTGATTTGAGTACTTTCATTTGTTTGATTGATGAAGAGGATTTGATCAAATGTGTTAACAAGAGCACCTAGTAAAAAGGTTGAGTTATGGTATGTAAAAGGAGTACAAAGATCAATTAAGACAGTGATTACTTAGTGTATTGATTATCTACTTAAGGATGCAAAGGTTGGATAAACTGACTAAGTCTAGAAGAACAAGTAAGAAGAATTGAGTTTGCCAAGCTTGACCAAGTGGACAGTAGGTGCCGAGCATAAAATAAGTTTGAGTCGAGTAAAGTGAAGATTTAATTTATGCTGAGTGAACTCATTGTAAGTCAACTAAAGTTTAGTTGATGCCGAGCACCAGTGAAATTTAGAATTTTCTAAGTTAACTAGTGGATGACGAGTGGAACAATAGTATGGAAGGTAAGTGATAACATATTGATGTAAAGTGCCAATATTCATGTTAAATCATAGATTTGATGAATCTAAGCTAACTATATTATTTTCTTCAATTGTGTGAAGCATGTGGAAGATAACTATGATGACCTGGTGGTATAGAATTCAAGGTAAACCATTTTGAGGCAAATTCAAGGGATAAGTTTCTAGAGAAACCAAATGGAAAAGTGGGTAGATTCATAGTATACTACCTAACCCTAAAATAGATGATTGAGGTTGAATGGAAAAAGATCTAAAATCTCTATTTATAGAGAGAATTGGTTAGAAGCAAAGGTTGTCATGTGCAAGAACCTAAGGAAGACAAGGAGTTTTGGGTATTTATTTCATTCGGTGGTCGAAAAGAAGTGACTTATATTGGCATGTAAAGAAAGAAGGCTGAAGTGTATGAATGCTTGAAGGTTGAACAATGTCATGCCAAAACTACGGGGCAAAAACACACAATTTTATTTTATTTTATTTTTTAAAAATTATAATTATTAGAATGCTCAAAGTTTGATAAGGTTAAATCACATTTCAAGAAAAGATTCTCTACATTACATCTTAAGTTACATATCATGTGAAGGCATACATCGTTAAAATTTGATGCTCTCGCTACTAGGTTGATATCGACAAAAGTTATGTTCTTACATTTCTTATACAACATTATAGTTAAAATTATTTAAATTAAAAAGTGTATATGACTTCGAGTTAGTTGGCTCGAAAAATCTAAGCAAATAGAATATAATTTTAAACTTGTTTTAATTAGCCAATAACCTTTAAATTAAAACTAATTAATACTCAAAAATTAAACTAACTATCTTTAAAAATTTAAACTAAAAAAATTCAAGAACTAAATTAACATTAATATTTTAAAAAAAAAACTAAACTTTAACTAATCAAATTAAAACTTAACCAATTAACATTTAACTATATAACCATTTGATTACTAAGCATTAATTTCAACTAAATAATAAAGAAAAATTTATTTAAAATCTACTTACAAAACTAATCTTACTAAACTAAACTTTAAAATGAACTAACTAAATTATTAACAAATAACAAAATTAATAACTAATTTAAAACTTTAATAAGTTAAACTAACCAATAATATAAACTAACCTTTCTAACAATACTATACTAACAAAATAAATTACATTATAAACTAACTAATTAAAATTATTAACAAACAATAAAAAGAATTTTAACATAACATAACAATATATCCTAACACTAACTCCCTTTAAACTCCACCTAACACCTATATTAACTTTCCTACACTAACCCTTTACCCTCTAAACCCTACTTCCCCCCTAGACCCTACTTCCATTTGCGCTTCCCAACGCCCAGCACGCTATCTTATACCACTGACGTTGCGTCAGTACTGACTCCCCAAGGAAAGAAGCGCAGGTCTCATTAAAAGACATGACATGCCCAAAGTTCAAAGCCCTCCACAAGGAAAAGGTGAGCTCTTTCAAAGGAATGAAGGAAATGGGGTGATGGGATAGGGGGGAGAGGTGATGTCACCCTCCCATCAGCAATTCACTAATCACAAAACAAAACTTTCTACCATGCATTCCCCAATACATGCGTCCAATGTGGATAGCAGGTGGAAGAAAAGCAAGATTAAATTACTTGCTAACTTTGTTTTAAACACAAAACTTTAATACCTTCCCTCCAAGTTGAGTGCCCATTAGAGGAGGAAGATGGGGATGGGACATGGGTGACATCATCACATGTGATGACAGTTTGACTTGGCACAAACATTAATTTTATAAAGTTTTATATGTAGCAAAATAGATATTTTAGGGTATTTTTAAAATGTTAAAAGTCTATTTTGAAAATTTTACATCTATTTATAAATTGATTAAATTATATTGATATGTTCAAATAGAATATAAAAAGAATCTTTAAAAGATTCTCTATTTTCCAAGACCATATAATTGTTCTCCCATACAAAAGACAAAGAGTTTTTACTCTCTTGAAACACATGTTTTTTTTTTTGAAAATTTTCTAAGTATAGATTTTAAAAGGTAATTTTTTTTTTTAAAGGTGTATTTTTTTTTAATAGATTTAACATTGATACAATAGTTTGAGTCACATTAACTCCAAATTAATTTGATCTCCTATACAACTTGAATTGAAACATATCAACCTTAGTCATTATTCTCTTTCCTTAACATAATTTTCATTTGAACATATAAGGAAACTTGAAAATTTTGTCTAATTAAATCAACATCAAATCATCTTATTCCTGATGTGCATCCATCTAATTTAAAATTACGATTGAATCACATGATAACCAAATATACTCAATCACAAATTTTATTGGCAAACCTGATTCAAAGGCTCAGCCGGGAAAGAACCAAGAAGAAAACTCGACGTCGTTACCATTGCAACAAGGTTTTCAAATACAAAATACATAGGATTCCAATCCAAAAATTTACAACAATGTAATTGAATTTCCTTCATGACCCTCATCAGGGGTTCCATATCAATTTTTGCAACACATTTCTAAGAACCGTGGAGGGAATAAAATCTGATCGGGTGACAACCAAGCATAACCAAGAGACAATCAAATATGCATATTCATGCAAGGTTTACACAATAGGATTCACAATGAATCAAAACTAGGGAAAGGTGCATTTTTCCAACAGGAGATGTCAGACACAACACCAAACAAGGTGCCCAATCGGGGCTATAAATCAAGAACTTCCGTTGTTCCATTCTTACATGCTAAAACTCATACGTGGTTTGTGCTGATAGGTAGGGGCCCATAACACCCTACCCTCTCTCCCTCTTCTCGTCCTGAGAAGAGACTCTACACTGTTGGAGTCCAACTAAAATGCCCTTTCCCAAAATTGGCCACATCTGCCCTCTCCAAGGGTGAGTAATGCCAAAACACCCATGCAAGAACATCTCAAAATTCAACAAAAGCATGAAAAGAAAACATTCAAAATAACATTGTTTTCAAAGCTTCCCAACATACCCACAATCATACAAACATTCAAACAACAACAAGGTAGCATAAGCATGAAAGAAACATGAATTCTAAACAAGGGAGATGAGAATTCCTACCTTCACAAAGAGGTAATGGAAAATGAACAAGTTTGAGTAGAGCTTTTCCCTTCCTTGCTTCAATCTTCCAAGACTCCTCTCTAAATGTAGAGATTGGGTAACAAACTCAACTAGTCCAAGAAGGGCCTCTAAATAAGCCTCAAACTCAACCACAAAAGGGATCAATAACTTCTCCCACCCACTTACAATTCTAGAAACTCCTAACTCAACCCACACTATGGTTAAACACTAAGTGGAGGTGGGGTGATGAAACTCATGGTAGCCATAGTCAATTTTCGCATAAAGGCAAAAAGAGACTTTTTGAGTGATCTCAAAAGTCAAAAAAAGGGGCTTAGGGGTTGGAAAAGACCCCCAACCCATACCCATACCCCTTGGGTACAAATATTTCATGTTTTGAAGCTTTAGGAAAAGGTTTAGAGCCAAACAAAAGCTAGGAATAAAATAGGACCATCTAACAACTCTAAGAATGCAGATTAAGCACTAATTCAGATTAAGGGTGACTAAACTCGATTAAGAACCCAAGTAGCAAACTGAAACTAACTTAAACCAACTTAGGTCTATGGGTTACACAGCTAACCCTAACTAGCATGCTAAAGAGCACAAACAATTTACGAGTGTCAAGTGACACTAAAAGAACATAGTTACGAACATTAACATTCACTGAACACAGAAAGAAAATGCATACATCTCACAGTTAAAATACTTGAATTACGAACAAAAAGGTTTCCAAAATTAGCACATAGAGATCAGTTCTGTTCCTCCGTCGATTTTCTCGACTAAAATATTTGCACACTCATTGCACACATCAGTAGTCCCAAAAATCACATGTACATATGTATATATGTATCAGAATTTCACATAAATTGGAACATACATCACTCAGGCTTTCCTTCATCCTACTTAATTCTTAACCATTTAAAATTTCTTAAATCAAAGTATCAATCCTACATTTATTGATTTCATCAACATGCATATACATGAAACATTAAATAAAAAACATCAAATATTTGAAAATAACATCACACGGCATGAAATAATATAATATGTTCTAAGCATCAGATAATGTCTCGACATCCCGAGTCGTGAGTATAAAAATGATAAAGTAATAACTAAGGCTATGAAGGGTTACGGCAAGGCCTCACATCCTCCCCCACTAGGCATGAACTTCCTCCTAGAGTTCATCAAAAGAAAAGGGTATTGAGATCACATCTGTGCTGCATCCTCCCAAGAAATTGTGACCTCATCGTAACATTGCCACTAGACCCTAACTTGGTCCAGCTCTCAACCTCGAGGAGATAGGGTCTGTCAGGCAATAATATGGATAGTCTCTAGTGCTAACTGGCTGACCAACTCCACCTGTAGCCTCAATAACTGTAGCCTGATGCTCAATCTGGCGGTTGTCAACCACTGCGAAAACTCTGTGGGACCTACCCATGTCTCCAACTGTAGTCTCTGAAAAAGCCCCTCTTTGACCATTGGATGATTGTCCCTGTGGACACTCTCTAGCTATATGAACCATGCCACCACAAGTATAGCATGAACCTCAGGTATAAGATCGTGTATACTGTGATCCAAACTATTGTGGGCCCCCTGACCTGCTAGACCCACTGTATCCACCCTTGGAAGACTACTAAGTCTGCACTGATTGTGACTGTGGGGTATATACTTTCTGATCCTACTATAACTACCGCTTCTTAGGCTCGGAGCCCTAGTAACCCTATGAGAGTTCCTGCTGTTGCTGAGACTGTTGGCCCTTAGAGGACCCTAGTGTATAGTTCTGATTTCCTTTCCAAGGGGGTTTCTGTCGGGTAAAGTTTCAGTTCTGAGACTGATCCCGTGATTCTTGTCTACCTCGAGTATCCTCTACCACTAGTGCTATCTCCACTACCCATCTGAAGGTGGTAGGGAAGGCCATCCAAACTTGACCCTGAAGTGAGAAAGTCAAACCCATGATAAAGTGATGCACTCACAGTTTCTCGTCCTTCATGTATTCCACATAAGGAAGGAGCTCGAGAAACTTGCTCTCGTACTGAGCCACAATAAGACCTCTTTGATAAAGAGAATGAAACACCTCTATCTATTTTTGTCAAAAATTCTCTGACAAGTACCTCTCTCATAATATTTCTAGGAAAGACTCCCATGTGAGGGTGTCCACCCTCACTCCACCTATGATCTCCTCCTGATGCCACCAATTGGAGGCATTCCCTCTCAACTGATGAACTGCTAGGTGTGCCTTTAGATTACTCCCATAGGGTCATAATCCAAAGCACCGCTATAGGCTTTGCAACCATGCCTCTGCTACTATCCCCTTAGTGGAACCCATAAATAATGGTGGCCCAAATCGAATCAATTCCCTAATATCATCTCCTACATGTCTAGGAGGTCTGTAATGTGGAGGTCCTCTTTGGTGTATTGACTCACCTTCATGCTCATCCTGCCCCTCTAACTATCTCAGTGGGGGACTTCTAGTCTTCTCTCTGCCTTTGGGCCCACCTCCTTCGGGTCCCTCTGCTTCCACTACTGGAATCTGCTAAACTAGCTGAACCACAGGTACTAATCTCTTCTGCACTACACCGATCAATGTTTGAAGTGCATCTATAATGTCCTGGTTCGGGTTCGGTGGTGGTGGAGGTGGAGGTGGTCCATCCCCCCATCCCGCTCTACCACCTCTCGCCCTACAACCTCTACCACGTTGGTTGCTTTGAGTAATAGGAGGCATCCTACAAAATTTAATGTTTAGTTTTAAGTTTTAGAAGCATAATGGTTTAAGGTTCCTAGTGTTGAAACATGCGCTCTGATACAAAAATGTCATGCCCAAACTATGGGAAAAAAACACTCAATTTTTTTTTTTTTTTAATTATAATTATTAGAATGCTCAAAGTTCGATAAGGTTAAATCACATTTCAAGAAAAGATTCTCTACATTACATCTTAAGTTACATATCATGTGAAGGCATACATCATTAAAATTTGATTCTCTCACTACTAGGTTGATATCAACAAAAGTTATGTTCTTACATTTCTTATACAACATTATAGTTAAAATTATTTAAATTAAAAAGTGTAGACAACCTCGAGTTAGTTGGGTCGAAAAATCTAAGGAAATAGAATCTACTTTTAAACTTGTTTTAATTAGCCAATAACCTTTAAATTAAAACTAATTAATACTCAAAAATTAAACTAACTATCTTTTAAAATTTAAACTAAAAAAATTCAAACACTAAATTAACATTAATATTAAAAAAAAAAACTAAACTTTAACTAATCAAATTAAAACTTAACCAATTAACATTTAACTATATAACCATTTGATTACTAAGCATTAATTTCAATTAAATAATAAAGAAAACTTTATTTAAAATCTACTTACAAAACTAATCTTACTAAAGTAAACTTTAAAATGTACTAAGTAAATTATTAACAAATAACAAAATTAATAACTAACCTAAAACTTTAATAAGTTAAACTAAACACTAATATAAACTAACCTTTCTAACAATACTATACTAACAAAATAAATTACATTATAAACTAACTAATTAAAATTATTAACAAACAATAAAAAGAATCTTAACATAACATAACAATATATCCTAACACTAACTCCCTTTAAACTCCACCTAACACCTATACTAACTTTCCTACACTAACCCTTTACCCCTACACCCTACTTCCTTCTGCGCTTTCCAATGCCCAACACGCTATCTTATACCACTGACGCTGCATCAGTACTGACTCCCCAAGGAAAGAAGCGCAGGTCTCATTAAAATACATGACATGCCCAAAGTTCAAAGCCCTCCACAAGGAAAAGGTGAGCGCTTTCAAAGGAATGAAGGAAATGGGGTGATGGGATAGGGGGGATAGGTGACATCACCCTCCCATCAGCAATTCACTAATCACAAAACAAAACTTTCTACCATGCATTCCCCAATACATGCGTCCAATGTGGATAGCTGGTGGAAGAAAAGCAAGATTAAATTACTTGCTAACTTTGTTTTAAACACAAAACTTTAATACCTTCCCTCCAAGTTGAGCGCCCATTAGAGGAGGAAGATGGGGATGGGACACGGGTGATGTCATCACATGTGATGACAGTTTGACTTGGCACAAACATTAATTTTATAAATTTTTATAGGTAGCAAAATAGATATTTTAGGTTATTTTTAAAATGTTAAAAGTCTATTTTGAAAATTTTACATCTATTTATAAATTGATTAAACTATATTGATATTTTCAAACAGAATATAAAAAGAATCGTTAAAAGATTCTCTATTGTCCAAGACCATATAATTGTTCTCCCATACAAAAGACAGAGAGTTTTTACTCTCTTGAAACACATGTTTTTCTTTTTAAAATTTTCTAAGTATAGATTTTACAAGGTAATGTATTTTTTTTGAAGGTGTATTTTTTTTTAATAGATTTAACATTGATACAATAGTTTGAGTCACATTAACTCCAAATTAATTTGATCTCCTATACAACTTGAATTGAAACATATCAACCTTAGTCATTATTCTCTTTCCTTAACATAATTTTCATTTGAACATATAAGGAAACTTGAAAATTTTGTCTAATTAAATCAACATCAAATCATCTTATTCCTGATGTGCATCCATCTAATTTAAAATTACCATTGAATCACATGATAACCAAATATACTCAATCACCAATTTTATTGGCAAACCTGATTCAAAGGCTCAGTCGGGAAAGAACCAGGAAGAAAACCAAGCGTCATTGTCATTACAACAAGGTTTTCAAATACAAAATACATAGGATTCCAATCCAAAAATTTACAACAATGTAATTGAATTTCCTTCATGACCCTCCTTAGGGGTTCTATATCAATTTCTGCAACACATTTCTAAGAACCGTGGAGGGAACAAAATCTAATCGGGTGACAACCAAGCATAACCAAGAGACAATCAAACATGCATATTCATACAAGGTTTACACAATAGGATTCATAATGAATCAAAACTAGGGAAAGGTGGATTTTTCCAATAGGAGATGTCAGACACAACACCAAACTAGGTGCCCAATCGAGGCTATAAATCAAGAACTTCCATTCTTACATGCTAAAACTCATACGTGGTTTGTGCTGACAGGTAGGGGCCCATAACACCCTACCCTCTCTCCCTCTTCTCATCCTGAGAAGAGACTCTACACTATTGGAGTCCAACTAAAATGCCCTTTCCCAAAATTTGCCACTTCTACCCTCTCCAAGGGTGAGTAATGCCAAAACACCCATGCAAGAACATCTCAAAATTCAACAAAAACATGAAAGGAAAATATTCAAAATAACATTATTTTTAAAGCTTCCCAACATAACCACAAACATACAAACATTCAAACAACAACAAGGTAGCATAAGCATGAAACAAACATGAATTCTGAACAAGGGAGATGAGAATTCCTACCTTCACAAAGAGGTAATGGAAAATGAACAAGTTTGAGTAGAGCTTTTCCCTTCCTTGCTTCAATCTTCCAAGACTCCTCTTTAAATCTAGAGATTGGGTAACAAACTCAACTAGTCCAAGAAGGGCCTCTAAATAAGCCTCAAACTCAACCACCAAAGGGATCAATAACTTCTCCCACCCACTTACAATTCTAGAAACTCCTAACTCAACCCACACTATGGTTAAACACTAAGTGGAGGTGGGGTGATGAAACTCATGGTAGCCATAGTCAATTTTCGCATAAAGGCAAAAAGAGACTTTTTGAGTGATCTCAAAAGTCAAAAAAAAGGGGCTTAGGGGTTGGAAAAGACCCCCAACCCATACCCATACCCCTTCGGTAAAAATATTTCATGTTTTGAAGACTTACAAAAAATTTTAGAGCCAAACAAAATCTAGGAATAAAATAGGACCATCTAACAACTCTAACAATGCAAATTAAGCACTAATCTGGATTAAGGGTAACTAAACTCGATTAAGAACCCAAGTAGCAAACTGACACTAACTTAAACTGACTTAGGTCTATGGGTTACACAGCTAACCCTAACTAGCATGCTAAAGAGCACAAACAATTCACGAGTGTCAAGTGACACTAAAAGAACATAGTTACGAACATTAACATTCACTGAACACAGAAAGAAAATACATACATCTCACAGTTAAAATACTTGAATTACGAACAACAAGGTTTCCAAAATTAGCACATAGATATCAGTTCTATTCCTCCGTCATTTTTCTCCGCTAAAATATCTGCACACTCATTGCACACATCAGTAGTCTCAAAAATCACATGTACATATGTATATATGTATCAGAATTTCACATAAATTGGAACATACATCACTCAGGCTTTCTTTCATCCTACTTAATTCTTAACCATTTAAAATTTCTTAAATCCAAGTATCAATCTTACATTTATTGATTTCATCAACATGCACATACATAAAACATTAAATAACAAACATCAAATATCTGAAAATAACATCACACAGCATGAAATAATATAATATGTTCTAAGCATTAGATAATGTCTCGACATCCTGAGTCGTGAGTATCAAAATGATAAAGTAATAACTAAGGCTACTAAGGTTCAGGGTGAGGCCTCACATCCTCCCCCACTAGGCATGAACTTCCTCCTGGAGTTTATCAAAAGACAAGGGTATTGAGATCACATACGTGCTTCATCCTCCCAAGAAATCATGACCTCATCGTAACATTCCCACTAGACCCTAACTTGGTCCAGCTCTAGACCTCGAGGAGCTAGGGTCTGTCAAGCAATAATATGGATAGTGTCTAGTGCTAACTAGCTGACCAAATCCACCTGTAGCCTCAATAACTTTAGCCTGATGTTCAATCTGGCAGTTGTCAACCACTACAAAAACTCTGTGGGACTTGCCCATGTCTCCAACTGTCGGCTCTGAAAAAGCCCCTCTCTAACCACTGGATGACTGTCCCTGCGGACACTCTCTAGCTATATGACCCATGCCACCACAAGTATAGCATGGCCCTTGGGTATAAGATCTTGTATACTATGATCCAAACTGCTGTGGGCCCCTTGACCTGCTAGACCCACTGTATCCACCCCTAGAAGACTACTGAGTCTGCAGTGACTGTGACTGTGGGGTATGTACTTTCTGATCTTGCTGTAATTGCCACTACTTGGGCTCAAAGCCCTAGTAACCCTGTGATAGTTCCCGTTGTTGCTGAGACTGTTGGCCCTTAGAGGACCCTAGTGTATAGTTCTGATTCCCTTTCCAAGGGGGTTTCTGGCGAGTAGAGTTTCGGTTTTAAGACCGATCTCATGATTCCTGTCTACCTCGAGTATCCTCTGCCACTAGTGCTATCTCCACTACCCGTCTGATGGTGGTAGGGAAGGCCATCCGAACTAGACCGTGAAGTGAGAAATTCATACCCATGATAAAGTGATGCACTCGCAGTTTCTCGTCTGACAAGTACCTCTCTCATAATCTTTCTAGGAAAGACTCCCATGTGAGGGTGTCCATCCTCACTCCACCTATGATCTCCTCCTGATGCCACCAATTGGAGGCATCCCCTCTCAACTGATGAACTGCTAGGTGTGCCTTTAGATTACTCCTATAGGGTCATAATCCAAAGCACCGTTGTAGGCTCTGCAACGATGCCTCTGCTACTGTCCCCTTAGTGGAACCCGTAAATAATGGTGGCCCAAGTTGAATCGATTCCCTGATATCATCTCCTACATGTCTAGGAGCTCTGTCAAGTGGGGGTCCTCTCTGGTGTATTGACTCACCTTCATTCTTATCTTGCCCCTCTAACTGTCTTTGTGGGGGACTCCTAGTCCTCTCTCTACCTCTAGGCTTGCCTCCTCCAAGTCCCTCTGCTTCCACTACTGGAATCTACTGAACTAGTTGAACCACAGGTACTAATCTCTGTTGCACTACAACGATCAATTTCTGAAGTGCATTTATAATGTCCTGGTTTGAGTTCAGTGGTGCTGGAGGTGGAGGTGGTGGTCGTGGAGGTGGTCCATCCCCCTGTCCCACTCTACCACCTCTCACCCTACGACCTCAACCTTGTTGGTTGCTTCGAGTAACAGGAGGCATCCTACACAATTTAATGTTTAGTTTTAAGTTTTAGAAGCATAATGGTTTAAGGTTCCTAGTGTTGAAACACACGCTCTTATACCAAAATTTCATGCCCAAACTACGGGGCAAAAACACACAAATATTTTTTAATTTTTTTTTAAATTATAATTATTAGAATTCTCAAAGTTCAATAAGGTTAAATCACATTTCAAGAAAAGATTCTCTACATTACATCTTAAGTTACATATCATGTGAAGGCATAGATCGTTAAAATTTGATGCTCTTGCTACTAGGTTGATATCAACAAAAGTTATGTTCTTACATTTCTTATACAACATTATAGTTAAAATTATTTAAATTAAAAAGTGTAGATGACTTCGAGTTAGTTGGGTCGAAAAATCTAAGCAAATAGAATCTACTTTTAAACTTGTTTTAATTAGCCAATAACCTTTAAATTAAAACTAATTAATACTCAAAAATTAAACTAACTAACTATCTTTTAAAATTTAAACTAAAAAAATTCAAGAACTAAATTAACATTAATATTAAAAAAAAAAAAAAAAACTAAACTTTAACTAATCAAATTAAAACTTAACCAATTAACATTTAACTATATAACCATTTGATTACTAAGCATTAATTTCAACTAAATAATAAAGAAAACTTATTTAAAATCTACTTACAAAACTAATCTTACTAAACTAAACTTTAAAATGAACTAAGTAAATTATTAACAAATAACAAAATTACTAACTAACTTAAAGCTTTAATAAGTTAAACTAACCCCTAATATAAACTAACCTTTCTAACAATACTATACTAACAAAATAAATTATGTTATAAACAAGCTAATTAAAATTATTAACAAACAATAAAAAGAATCTTAACATAACATAACAATATATCCTAACGCTAACTCCCTTTAAACTCCAACTAACACCTATACTAACTTTCCTACACTAACCCTTTACCCCCTACACCCAACTTCCTTCTATGCTTCCCAACGCCTAGCACGCTATCTTATACCACTGACGCTGCATCAGTACTGACTCCCCAAGGAAAGACGCGCAGGTCTCATTAAAAGACATGACATGCCCAAAGTTCAAAGCCCTCCACAAGGAAAAGGTGAACACTTTCAAAGGAATGAAGGAAATGGGGTGATGGGATAGGGGGGACAGGTGACGTCACCCTCCCATCGGCAATTCACTAATCACAAAACAAAACTTTCTACCATGCATTCCCCAATACATGCGTCCAATGTGGATAGCTGGTGGAAGAAAAGCAAGATTAAATTACTTGCTAACTTTGTTTTAAACACAAAACTTTAATACCTTCCCTCCAAGTTGAGCGCCCATTAGAGGAGGAAGATGGGGATGGGACATGGGTGATGTCATCACATGTGATGACAGTTTGACTTGGCACAAACATTAATTTTATAAAGTTTTATAGGTAGCAAAATAGATATTTTAGGGTATTTTAAAAATGTTAAAAGTCTATTTTGAATATTTTACATCTATTTATAAATTGATTAAATTATATTGATATTTTTAAATAGAATATAAAAAGAATCTTTAAAATATTCTCTGTTGTCCAAGACCATATAATTGTTCTCCCATACAAAAGACATAGAGTTTTTACTCTCTTGAGACTTTTTTTTTTTTGAAAATTTTCTAAGTATAGATTTTACAACGTAATGTATTTTTTTTTTAAGGTGTATTTTTTTTTAATAGATTTAACATTGATACAATAGTTTGAGTCACATTAACTCCAAATTAATTTGATCTCCTATACAAATTGAATTGAAACATATCAACCTTAGTCATTATTCTCTTTCCTTAACATAATTTTCATTTGAACATATAAGGAAACTTGAAAATTTTGTCTAATTAAATCAACATCAAATCATCTTATTCCTGATGTGCATCCATCTAATTTAAAATTACGATTGAATCACATGATAACCAAATACACTCAATCACCAATTTTATTGGCAAACCTGATTCAAAGGCTCAGCTAGGAAAGAACCAAGAAGAAAACTTGACGTCGTTACCATTGCAACAAGGTTTTCAAATACAAAATACATAGGATTCCAATCCAAAAATTTACAACAATGTAATTGAATTTCCTTCATGACCCTCATCAGGGGTTCCATATCAATTTTTGCAACACATTTCTAAGAACCGTGGAGGGAATAAAATCTGATCGGGTGATAACCAAGCATAACCAAGAGACAATCAAACATGCATATTCATACAAGGTTTACACAATAGGATTCACAATGAATCAAAACTAGGGAAAGGTGGATTTTTCCAATAGGAGATGTCAGACACAACACCAAACCAAGTGCCCAATCGGGGCTATAAATCAAGAACTTCCGTTGTTCCATTCTTACATGCTAAAACTCATACGTGGTTTGTGATGATAGGTAGGGGCCCATACCACCCTACCCTCTCTCCCTCTTCTCGTCCTGAGAAGAGACTCTACACTGTTGGAGTCCAACTAAAATGCCCTTTCCCAAAATTGGCCACTTCTGCCCTCTCCAAGGGTGAGTAATGCCAAAACACCCATGCAAGAACATCTCAAAATTCAACAAAAACATGAAAGGAAAACATTCAAAATAACATTGTTTTCAAAGCTTCCCAACATACCCACAAACATACAAACATTCAAACAACAACAAGGTAGCATAAGCATGAAACAAACATATATTCTGAACAAGGGAGATGAGAATTCCTACCTTCACAAAGAGGTAATGGAAAATGAACAAGTTTGAGTAGAGCTTTTCCCTTCCTTGCTTCAATCTTCCAAGACTCCTCTCTAAATGTAGAGATTGGGTAACAAACTCAACTAGTCCAAGAAGGGCCTCTAAATAAGCCTCAAACTCAACCACCAAAGGGATCAATAACTTCTCCCACCCAATTACAATTCTAGAAACTCCTAACTCAACCCACACTATGGTTAAACACTAAGTGGAGGTGGGGTGATGAAACTCATGGTAGCCATAGTCAATTTTCGCACAAAGGCAAAAAGAGACTTTTTGAGTGATCTCAAAAGTCAAAAAAAGGGGCTTAGGGGTTGGAAAAGACCCCCAACCCATACCCATACCCCTTGGGTATAAATATTTCATGTTTTGAAGCCTTAGGAAAAGGTTTAGAGACAAACAAAAGCTAGGAATAAAATAGGACCATCTAACAACTCTAACAATGCAGATTAAGCACTAATCTAGATTAAGGGTGACTACAGTCGATTAAGAACCCAAGTAGAAAACTGACACTAACTTAAATTGACTTAGTTCCATGGGTTACATAGCTAACCCTAACTAGCATGCTAAAAAGTAAAAACAATTCAGGAGTGTCAAGTGACACTAAAAGAACATAGTTATGAACATTAACATTCATTGAACATAGAAAGAAAATACATACATCTCACAGTTAAAATACTTGAATTACGAACAAAATGGTTTCCAAAATTAGCACATAGAGATCAGTTCTATTCCTTTGTCAATTTTCTCGACTAAAATATCTGCACACTCATTGGACACATCAGTAGTCCCAAAAATCACATGTACATATGTATGTACGTATGAGAATTTCACATAAATTGGAACATACATCACTCAGGGTTTCTTTCATCCTACTTAATTCTTAACCATTTAAAATTTCTTAAATCAAAGTATCAATCCTGCATTTATTGATTTCATCAACATGCATATACATAAAACATTAAATAACAAGCATCAAATATCTGAAAATAACATCACACAGCATGAAATAATATAATATGTTCTAAGCATCAGATAATGTCTCGACATCTCGAGTCGTGAGTATCAAAATGATAAAGTATTAACTAAGGCTACGAAGGGTCAGGGTGAGGCCTCACAAACAAGCTATCAGAGCTGAAGTGTGTGAAAGCCAAGTAGAATGGAGGACTAAAACAATGATCTGTAAATCTTCAAGTGAGTTGTATTTTGTTATTAGATCAAGCCTAACTATTACTTTCTAATCATTGTATCAATCTAGGGTAAATCCTTTGGATTAAGGTTGACCTACCAATCATTTGTAAATCCTTTAATTGGGTGACATTCCAAGTGAATGGTCTAAAGTCCTCTAAAAATTCTTTCTCCTAACAGGGTGATTGAAATCTTCTAACTATGTCACATTTAATAGTGTGTATTGTAACCTTTAATAGTGTTGGCCTTTCACAGGGTATCACTTCAGAAGAGTGACAATTAGTAGCATGGTGGTTATTCCCAAATTGGGCTTCCATGTAAAATCATTTTGTCAAATGTGTTATTGAATCTATTATGTTTCATGATTACATTTCTGCAAAGTTGTTTTGATGGTAACCTACAAAGTTTAAGTATTGTATGATCTAATGGATGCATGCATGAAAATGTTTTATGGATATGGGTTCACTTAGCTATGAAAATTTTTATTTGTATGTCTAGACCATGGATAACTGATTCATCCCCCCTCTCAGTTATTCTAAATAATTCTAACATAAAAAAATTTTATTTTATATATTTTTTTAAAGCACTCTTGTGGTGAATGTGACTACCAGCAATAGGTCACTAGCCTTATTGATGCAACAAAAATAAATTTGTGACAATTGCTGCTAGGGTGGGGGACTTGGTATGAGGTAAGAATTAGTAAATTCAAATAAGTATTATTTAATTTTTTAAGTTGAGGTTTTCCTTTTTAGGTTTTTTATATTAGCAGCCCAAGAGGGCTAGGTTTCTTTATTAGAGTTGTTTTGGTTGTTTTTACACATGAGTTTTTGGATTCTTTCTTCAAAGTTAGAGTTTAGAGGTTTTGATGGTTTGGCATTGAAGCTAAAGAGTTAATGAAAATCTTAGGAGTATTTTAGATCATGTGTTTTGGTCTATGTTGAATAAGATTTTAGTTGGTGGACTTGAGCTAGGGTTTGGAATTCCTTGCAAATATTTCCTTTTGTAAAGAGTGTCATCTTTGTATTTTGCAAGTTGTGCTTGATTTGATTGCTATAAATTGTATATTTGTTATGTCTATCAATTTTGGAAGAAAGATTTATTTTTGAGAAATTTGGGGAACAAGAATTTTTTATTTTCCTATGAAGATATTATGTCAAATGTATTATATTTGGGAACCCTTGTGTTGAAAATGTGAGAAAACCAAGTGTCAAATATTAGATTTGTCAAAACCCTAGGTTATTTTGAGGAAATTCTACAAGAAAAAATAAAAGAATGGAAAGAAAAAATGGTGCAGGAGCACCTAGGTTTTTGGCTTCTCCTTACTCACGTTTCGGCTTATAAATGGTCTTATCCAAACCATTCAAGAATAAGGAATTAGAATAGTCCATGAGGTGTGTTTAAATAGGTTAGGTGGGGGGTAAAAGCACAAACCTGTGTCACCTTTTATAAAGAAACATGATATCAGAATGTGACAGTTCAACATTAGTGACAAAAAAAATGGTATTTGTGTTTAAAATATGAAGATGATGTAAACTAATGAAATGTGTAGAATTGGATGAATTTTATGCCTATAATTTTTATAATTTTTTTGAGTAGGAATTTATTCATTTTATTTTATTTTGAAGTCCCTTTTTTAATTGTGAAAAATATAGGGTGTAGTTCTCGTCAAACAAGTATATGCAAATCATCTTTTTTTGTTCTGATTTGAAAATATCTTATAGATGACATGTATAGCTAGTGCACAAAAAAAGAAATAATTATTTTTTATGTATATTTTCTTTGTTATAAGTACTTAAGTTTGACCTTATCAAAATCCAATAGTTTTTCCCTCCCGTCAAAACTTTCCTATCAAATCTATACCTTCTTGAAAAAAAATTACATATTCGTGAAGAGGATTCTCTCCTCTAGAGATAAATATAAATTTTAAATTTTTTTGATATGATTTACTATTTTTTTTCCTTTTTTGAGGGAGCATCTTCTAAAATGTTGAAATATCGACTTATAATACTTTGAGATTATAACATATTATAACTAATCAAAACACTCAAAGATTTATATAATGATGATATTGAATCTGAGATCCATAAAAGGGTATTTTTAGTTTTTGAAAAAATTTGAGTTTTTATAGAGAAATGAGATTTGACCAAAATAGGTTTTGGTATCACAAACGGTGACATAGATCTGTGCTTTTACCCTGGGGTTAGCAAGAGTTGTCGAGTTGTTTTTGACAAATTGAACTCAAATAGGACTTAGGTGAGAAAATGTTACTTAACTGTGAAATTTTGGTTAAAGGGGTTGACCATGAATGGAAATAGGTGAAACTAAGTAAAACATCCTTATTTATTCCTAAGGGATCAAAAAAGATGCATTTGGGGTCCTAGGAAGAGTTGGTAAGAAAAAAGAAAAAAGTAGCTCATGACAACTTTTCATTCTTGCAAAGATGTCATGATAACTTTGATAACTTTTGTCCAACTTTGCACATAGTCATTGTTGGATAGTTTTTACAACTACCACATGTGAAGGATAACTATATAATGCCATTCTACACCCAAGCCAAGGGTTGGCATTCATATTGTATGGAGGCATAAGGGATTCTTGAGCAATTTTTGAGTATTTTTATCATAGTACGGTTGAAGAGTTGTTCTTTCAAGTTTCAATGGATTGAAATAGTTGATTTCTTAGTGTATATAGTTATTTTATGTTGTTTACTTGTTTAATCCATCATAAATTTAATAATTAGAATCATTTTGATAAGGGTTGCAAAATAAGTTTTCTTTGGCTAGTTTGTTGGTCTGTACAGAGTTGCTTGTAGAAACATGGCTCTAACTTGATTTCCAATAGTTGAAATTTCATGGCCACTTGGAATAAAGTAGAGAATTTTACATATTTTTCAAATATGCATTTTTTCTTTACTGGAGTTGGATGACTGATTTTCCCACCAATCCCTAGGCGAGCCTTGGTGTGCTCGGCAAGGTAACTAGGTATTTGCAAGAGCAAAGGAATGGAGAAGGTGGATTGGTTTGTGCCAATTAGTTAATTATTTGTGTAGTCCATAGGGTGAAGGATCCTAGGAATTAATGTGGGAAATATTTGAATCCTTTTGATTAGTTCAAAGCACTAGAAACCAAATTGACTACTGCAAACCCTTAAACCCTTAAAAATAGGGTCATTTTTGCATAGGGGTGTATGGATGAGTTGAGGACTCTAGACTAGATGAATCTTGGGGTTTTTCCAAAAAGGTATTAGGATACCAAGTTATTTTATAGACTTGTTAAGAATTTTTTGGAATGAAGAGTCAAATTTCCTATTAGGAGGCCTAATTGAGGGCAAAAGGGCTACAAGGCAAAAAGTGGGTTTTGAAGAGATCATTAAGAAGTAGAAAGATATGGCCACAAAGAAACCCTGAAGAGGTATGGAAGGACCATTGATGTAGTCCTAAAAATATTATTTTCTAGAGAGTTTTTTGACTTCTTGGAGTAGCAGGTTAGACAACTACAAATGCAAGGGTGTGTTTGTAAGGGTAGAAGAGTATTTTGAGGTGATTGGTGAGGATCCAAGAGTAAGAGGGATAGGAGAGTGATTATCCCTTGGGTTAGGGTAAGAAGGAGACCCTAAGGAGAGAGAGAGAGAGAGAGAGAGAGAGAGAGAGAGAGAGAGAGAGAGAGAGAGAGAGATCCTAATGTAGTTCTAAAAAGAAGACTATTTTTAGGTCTTGGTAGTTGGATTCTCCCCATCAAAAAATAAGTAGCTAGGGTTTGAACCAAAAAAATCAAGTATCACCAATCTATTGAATTATATTGGTTTAAAAAATGAAATATGTTTCTCTCCCTATATATAAATATATTGAAATATATTTAGATTTCACAAAATCTATTGAACAAAAAAATGTGTTTGTAAAAACTCCAATCATGCTACGTAATTAAAAAAATTGGAAAAAAAAATTGTTTGTTAAAATTTAATTTATTTGGGGGTGTTGGGGAACACCCCCCACCTAGGCCACAACTATCACAACAGTTGTTGCAATCAACAACGTGGTTGATGACCTAGTACAACTAGGTACAATTGTCTCAGGGTAGAGGGGGACACCCCAAGGGTGTTTTAATATTTATAATTATATCTTATTAATTTTAAAAATTATATATAATTTAATTTGTGTGATTAATAGGTCCTTGATGAGATCTTAATATAAACCTTACCCTTCTTTAGTGAAGATTCTTAAAGTTCACGACACCTATGAATAATCATCTCTTATGCATCCTTTGTTCCAATACCTATCTATATATGTCTACTTCTTTTATATATATATATATATATATAGATATGAAAAGAAAGGAATTTCTAGCATCTATAATTAGACTATATAGGAATGAAAACATTCAACATACACTTACAACCTCCTAAAATGTAGGCAAACAAAAATGTGAAAACTCCAAAGGAATCTATATAAAGCCATGACATACTATTCCATTATAAACATATTAATGTTAGAGGATATAAGTACCATTAGTATGGATATATAAGGAATTCTTGATGTGTTTAGACTATTAAAGAAATTTCCAGAATTCAAGAATGCTAAAGTGGAGATGATTCATCATTTCCAAGACCGCTCCACAAATGAGAAGCTATATCAATCTTTTCACATAATGTGATAATGGAAAGTAAATCTAAGTATGGTGCAACACTTAATGAGGTGGAGATCATCAAATTATAAAATAGTCCATGTAAGACACAATATCAATAATTTTGGTGCAAACTTTCTTAAATTGCTTGGGAGAGGATCAAATGTAAGACATATGTACCTTAATAAATTATTGAACAACATGTTAGTTGCCAACCCAAACAATTATCTTAAAAGTAAATATGCTAATATGTTTTTGTGTGTGTAAAATTTATTTATAATTGGTTCCATGAATTTGTTCTTTAGTATTTCATATTTATGTAACATTTGAAGTTGATTTAACCCTAATTTTGACATAGATTCTTCATAGCTTGTAACTTGTTGTTTCTTTGTCTAATTTCAAGTTTTCCATTTTTGATAGAAAGAAGACTTCAATATCTAGTTCATAGATATTTTTAATGTAAAAAAATCTCTTGTTTACTATTTTTGCATGAATGTTGAACATGGAGGTTGATTTTTGGTATGAAGTTTATATTTGATTGACATCAAAAATATTATGCATAATAAACTCAAAATTGATTAAAATTGTAACCATTCAAAAGTTTTTTTTGAGTATTTGTGTCATGAAAATTGTATTGTCAATAATATCCCATGGGATCCCTTTGATTGAACCCCAATGACTAGAAATCTTTAGATGGATGTTGTTTGAAAATATGTGCAAATTAGAGGGTTTCTATTAAAAGTACTTTCATTTGAAACTATTAGGTCTCGATCGAAAGTGATTAAATTTTTTATGTGCTTAAAAACTTAAGTACTTTTGATCAAAAGTACTTTTCTCCTTTGGATAGAGACCTTGGTCATTCAATCTAATGATTTTTTAATATTAAAGATTTCATACAAATAATTTTATATTTTTTCTAATTTTATAAGGTCAAAATATGAAGAAAAATCACATTCTTTAAAAGGAACACATTTTGAAGTGCATTTTTGTCTTTTGTGAGATTCTAAAAGAGAATTTTTGTAAAGGAAAGCAATGAGAAATTAAGGGACAAGGGTAAATATGACTACACAAAAGTATTCGCATTGGCAATATATTCTATAAGGTAAATCTCTCTCTCTCTCTCTCTCTCTCTCTCTCTCTCTCTATATATATATATATATATATATATATATATCTACATTCCCTTGTTAGCATGATTGTTAATGATATTCCTATGGGGAAGATTGTCAGTATCTTTTTAAAGATAATTGAGTATTGATGATGTTATTAGCCCCAACTAATATTTTAATTGATGATTTTATGAATGTATGTAAAAGAGTCATATCAATTTTTATATTATCATTGATGTCAAAGTCTTAATTGGCTAGACATTATGCTAACTTAGGAAAGTACCATCTCATTTGATTGATGAAGAGGATTTTAAGAAATTATGATGAAGATAGAATTGATACGTAATGTATTCAATGAGTACTTGAATGAGATGGACAATGATTATATAATATTGGTTTGATTGTTTACAATCATGTATTATTGCAAGTTTTTTAGGATCACAAGGTTACCAAGTCTCAAAAAGTTATACCCATGCATCAGACACTTATACCCATACAGGAAGCTAAACTCCCACCGAGCAAAGAAAATATTGAGAATCTTAGAACTGAACCTATATTTGACAAATATGTGGGAAAGAACCATTCGCATGAACAAATAATTGGAGATAGAAGTGTTGGAGTACAAACAAGAAGTAAAATAAGAGAAGGTACATGTTTACTAGCTGATTTTGAGCCTAGATAAGTTAAATATTCATTGAATGATGAATGTTTTATTAATGCTTTGAGTGAGGTGATTGATAAACTTGAGAAGAAAAATACATGGACACTTGCATCGTGACCTACTAATAAGAATGTAATTGGAACAAAGTGGATTTTTAGAAGAAGAAAGAATGAATGATAATGGAGAAGTGGTAAGAAAAAAGGCTAAATTGGTCTATAAAGGTTATGCCCAAGAAGAAGGATTGACTATGGTGAGACTTTTGCACCTATTGCAAGCTAGGAAGGACTAAGAACTCTATTGCCTTATGCTACATGCAAGAAATTGAAAGTATATCAAATGGATATTAAATCTACATTGTTGAATTAAATACTTGAAGAGAAAGTCTACATTGAATTGCCAAAAGGATTTTTTGAACTAGAAGAATGTCATCTACAAGTTGAACAAAGCATTGTATGGATTGTAACAAGATTTAAGAGCATCCAATATAAAAATTTACATTCTTATTTGATTAAGATAAGATTTGTGAGAGCAATTGAAAATGATAATTTTTATTTGAAGAATGAATCACAAGACAAGTTGTTGATTACTGAAATATTTGTTGATGACATAATATTTGAAGGAAATGATATGTTGAGTAAGTCATTTTCTAATCAAATGAGCACTAAATTTTAAATATCAATGTTTGGTGAGATAAAAAAAAATCATTGGCGTACAAGCGTGTCAAACACCTAAAGGTATTTATGTTACTCAATCCAAGTATGTACAAGAAATCTTGAAAATATTTGGGATGGATGAGTCTAAACTAGTTGGTACACCTATGGTGATTATAGTGAAACCATCAAAGGAAGACACTACTATTGAGGTTCATCAAACACAATACATATCTATGATTGGAAAGTTACAATACAGTGTACATAGTAGACCAAATATTGCCCTAGTTGTTAGAATAGTTGCAAGGTTTTCATCTAATCCAAGGGAAACATATTTGACTACTATGAAAAAGATATTTAGATATCTCAAAGGAACTAAAGATTATGGCCTATGATATAAACAAGAAGATGAAATTAATCTTAAAGTCTACATAAATATTGATTGGGATAGAAATGTTGATGGCAGAAAAACACAAGTGGAGGAGCATTCTTTTTAGGAGAAAAGTTGATCACATGGATAAGAAAGAAACAAAGTTATATTTCACAAACTACAGTTGAAGTTGAATGTGTTTCTTATGTAATCAATTATTCAAATATTTTATGCATTGTATAATTGTTGGAAGGAATGCAAGAAGAAGTAATTAAGTTTGTCAATATTTACAATGATAACACAAGTGCTCTAAATATATTAAAAAACCAAGTGATACATGCAAAGACAAAGCACACATCTATCAAGTATCATTACATGAGGGAGAAAGTTCAAGAAAAGTAAGTGAGGCTTGAGTATGTAAAGTCTAAGGAACATATTGATGATATATTTACCAAGTCATTGCCTAAAGATGCTCTTGAGTATCTAAGATGTAAAATAAGGGTCCTGGACCTATTCAGAATTCACTAGGAGAAGTTGTATGATGAATTAATTCATGAATGAATTGAAATATCTTATGGATTTGATGCAAAAGTGTTCACACTTTAGTAGAATTTATAAAGTTGTGAAGTTAACTGTGGTGAATCTAGTGTAATCTGTACATCCAAGGTACAAAGGTAATCACAAGGCTTTATAATTTTTTAATTGAAATTTATAATGAGCTTTGGCATTGTTGTCAAATTTGGAGATAACCAAGAAGATGTACAAAGGAGGAGAACATACCCAAAGAGGAGAATATACGAAATGTACATATACCCAAAAGGGGGATAATAACCTAGAAGGGGGAGAATATGATGAATAGAGAGAATAATCAAATGAAGAAGATAGAAGACTAAACCTGAACAATAGGTCATAATAAAAGGGGGAGTAATGTTGTAGAAGATTTTTTTTTTGGTGCTAAAGATACAGAGTGAGCATTTGTTGAAGAACTAGGATTGCAAAGTTTGTGTTGTTGACAATGCATAAATTTCATTATCTTGTGTAATGTTTTGTAATGTAGAGTCTTATGTTATGTGGCTCTATCAATGCCAAAGGGGGATATTGTTAGCCCCAAATAATATTGTAATTGATGATGCTATGCATGTATGTAAAAAAATCATATCAATTATTATATTATCATTAATGTCAAATTCTTAATTGGCTAGACATTATGCTAACTTGGGAAAGTATCATTTTATTTGATTGATGAAGAGGATTTGAAGAAAGTATGATGAAGATAGAATTGGTATCTAAGGTATTCAATGGGTACTTGAATGAGCTAGACAATGATTATGTAATATTGGTTTGATTATTTTACAATCATGTATTGTTGCAATATGTTGTATATGACAAGATTAACTAAGTTACAAGGTTAATGAAGGTAGGTTATATTCACCAAGTGACTACAATATTTCCTGAGCAATTGCAAAGAAGAATGAAGAGTGCAATGCTGCCCAAGAAAGTCAATATTAACTGAGTTATATGTTTCTTGAGAAAATGTAATGTTTATTGAATGATAACTAGATGAACATTAAGTTTGAGAAATTAGAATCTAAGGCTAACTTTTGATGGAAATTTGGAAAGTTCAAGAAAGTCTAATGAGAAAGTCAATTTTTTTTGCAAGATCAATGATGGAGAAAAATAAAGAAGGATTTAATGAAGTAATTGAAGAAGGGCAAGGATTGACATAAATTTCTATGTAAAGTTATATTTTCAATGTGTCTAAATTCATTGTATGAAGGAGTTCAGTTATAAATCTAAGATCAATAATTTTGATTAAGTGGAAAAAGATAGAAGGATTTGGAAGAATTGAGAGATCTATTTAAGGAGGAGAAAATGATACTTCTAGATTGTTGGTTTGAAGAGGGTGATGATCTCCTTTTTATGGAAATCATTAGTTTATGAAGTTGAAAGAGATATAATTGAATGTTGTTTTTTAATGCAAAGTTGTTGAAGGAGAAGAAAAATATCTTTAGCCAAGTGAACTAAGCCAAGTAGAGAAAAGAAAAGGAAGTTGTCAAGTGAGTAAAAGAGAGAGAGAGAGAGAGAGAGAGAGAGAGAGAGAGAGAGCTAAGATATAATCAAGAAAAGGTAGTTTTTATTCTTATAGATCACTTTATACTATTTATAGTTAACCTTTGTAGCAGAATATCTCAAAAGTACCAAGTAGACCTAACAAGTCTGTGAAATCCTATACAATAACATCAATTAGTGGTGTTTGCAAGTTCTTTAATTTAGGCCATTCTTTTTGGTCCTAGACAAGGAGTAAAAGGTCTAGATCTTTTGGTGCATTCGTCTAACAAGGCCTCTTTAACAAAGTGTATGTAACCATTAACAAGGGACTCTCCTAAAAAATATCACTTCATAAGGGTGAAATTTTTGGGATACTAGTCCTAGGTGGTTTTTCCCTTACAAGGGTTTCCACATTAAATATTGGTGTCAAAATTATGTGAATGTGATTTGTGTTGCAAGTTGATTTACATATATTTACAACTTAGTACAACTTGATAATAACTAAGTTATCACTAGGTAATAACTAAAAAATTTACTAACTATTAGTAATACAAGAAACATTTTGTTAACGGTTTGGGAAGGATTTATGAGTTAAGTTTTATGTTGGATATATTTGTCAAGTGATTGGATGCGTTGAAGTTATTTATTTTAATGTATATGTTGCTATGATGTTGATGGAATATTTAAGTGACTATGAGATAACCATACATAACTAATTCACCCTCCCCCCCTCCTCTTAGTTATCTAATAGATGTATCTATATTTGTAAAAAGTTATATTAAGAATTGTGTGAGTTTTAGAAGAATTTTTGGAGACTGGTTGCAAAGTAGTATGCAAGAAATAGTTTATTGGTAAATTAATTGTATCTATTTAGTGAGATAAAATATAGTTTATTAGGATTTAATTTTGGTTGAAGGTGTGTTCATCTTGATATTCTGGAGGTAGCAGATGCTAGTGATGATTTTGTTATGGTGAATGAAGTTTAATGTGTCACATGTTCACTGTCAAGCCGACTGTGTATTGGGATTTATTTTGGATATTGTAAATGTAATGTAATGTGTAATATAATATCTTAATAAGGTCTTATATATTCATTGTACATTGGGGAAGTCTCAAGGCTAAATCATTTAGTTATTAGGACTTAGTATAAAGGAAAGATTTTTTCCTTAGTTGCAATTGTAACATTGGTGCATCACACTATATTATATTATTGATGTGGTATGTGGATGGGAATTTCATGAGATAAAAGTAGTAGATGATGTGTTTATAAACTCAAAGGAATGATATTGCAAAATAAATTTTTCTATTACTTAGTTCACCCTTGGATCTGTTATCCTACAGAATTTTTTTGTGAAGATAGTTCTAAAGCAATTTTGATAGTGGGTTTAGTTGACTTCTTAGAAGATCCTAATAGAGGATGAATATTTTAGTAGGGATTTAAAGTCTTCTTACAATGACTCATATGTGCTAGTTGTATTTAATTGACTCCTAAAAGGGTCACATCCTTTCACAAGGAATATTAATATTAGTGCATCATCTTGTAGGCATCATTCCCACCAAGGTTTTTTCTCTAATCAATGGTTTCCATAGTTAAAAAATTTGATGTTAGTGTGCACATTTCTTATTTGTGGTTGTTTTATATATATATATATTTTTAATTGGACTTAATAAGTTGAAATTAAGCTTAATCAAACATATAACTAATTTAACAACACCCCCCCCCCCCCCCCCCCCCCCCCGCCCCCGAAGTTGTATTGGTAGATTTTACTTTCTAACAATTGGCATTAGAAAAGAAGGTTCTTAATGAAGTGGTTTAATAATTTAAGGAGATCCAAGGAATCATTCAAGAAGGAAAGTCCAAAGTTTTATGGAGAGAACTATGAAGATTGGAAGGATAAAATGAAGAGACATTTTCTATACATGGGAATTCGTTACTGGATGATCATAAGGGATAACAAGTCTGTGGTAGAAGAAAGTAAGATAGACTCTTTCACTATTTAAAAAAGGTAGCTATTCATGTACAATATGTTTACTAGAGTGGCACTAATTTCTACAGTTTTAGAACAAGAATTTGTTGAGGTAAATGCTTTGCATCTTGCTCATAATATTTGGAAAAAGATAGAAGCTTTTTATGAAGGATACCAACATGCAAAGGATTCCAGACTATAAAATTGGAAAGATATGCTTAAGAGTACAACGATGTAGAAAGATGAATCAATTAGAGTGTTTACACAAAAAAAAAATGAGATTGTTGCAAGTATCAAAGGATGTGAAGGAACTATGAAAAAAATTGATGTATGTTTAAGATTTTGTGATCTTTGACCTCTTCTTATGAGAATAAGGTGTTAGATATTTTTAAAAATAATACTAGCTAGGAAAAACTTTAATAGAGAAATATTGCTTGGGAAATGGAAGCATATGAACCAAGATTGAAATAGAACTTACCAAGATCTAACACTTCTTTTAGAACCAATGTACAAAAGGATAAAGGAATACTAACCAAAAGTGCAAGTACTAGTGCATTTTTTAAAGAATATTAACATATGTAAGTGAGGAAGATAAGAAGATTGAGGAAGCTCTTTCATTAGTTGTAAGGAGATAACCTAGAGGCAAGAAATATTTTTCTTGTTGGACTTGCAAGGAATTTGGTCAATTTTCATATCAATCTCATAAGAGAGAAAAGAAAATGAAACCTAAGAAGCTTTATAAATCAAAGATTACAAAAGATTTTTTTTTGTGAATGAGGATGATGAGTTTGATTTCAAGAAAATAAAATTTTGTACAAAGTGATGATGAAGAAGATAAAATAGGATTTGTTTCTATAAAAGAAGAAAGTCTTGCGAAAGAAGAAAAAGCCCTTGTATCACATGTAGAAAAGAAAAGGTTTGATTAGATTATAGATAGTGGATTCTCACATCACATGGTAGGAGATAGAGAAATGTTTGTGAATTTAATAGTTATGATTCTGGAATAGTTAGATTTGGTAAAAAAATTCCTTGTCCTATTAATGGAAAAGGATCTATAGCACTTGATGGAAAAATGAACACCAAGGATGTCTATTTTTTTGATAGATTGAAATGTGATCTTTTGAGTGTTTGACAACTTGTTGATAAGGGAAATCTTTTTCAATTCACTGAATAAACATGCATTTAATCAAAGACAAAGATAGTAAGTTGATTGGAATATGTGTAAGGGCTAAACATAATGTATTTCAATTGACTCCTACTAAAATGGCATGTTTCGTTGCTAATATTGATGATTTTTGGTTATGGCATAAGAGATTTTGTAACATAAACCTTGACCATATTATGAAGATTGGTAGCACTAATGTCATAATAGATTTACCTAATATTTTGAAACCTTCTAACATGGTTTTCAAAGAATGTATGATGGATAAATAGAGAAATAACTCTTTTCTAAGAGAATTATTCATTACAAAAATAAAATTAGAGATTGTGCACATAGATCTATTATTGGTCTAAGTGTCTTAAAGACTAACTAGTAGAAAAATTGGTAGAATTAGTCATCAAAGGTGTTTTCATTGATTGGCAACACATAGGAAGGAATCAAGATTAGTAGAGAGAGATAACAGGGAAAGAATACTAATGTACAACTCTAACTCAAGGGTAATCTAAGTTGAGAGGAAGATGAAGCCTTGTAGAAGCGCTAATAGATGGTGATCCACTTATACAAATAATTTTGATTGAATTTTGTCCAAGGAAAAGGACATAAAGTGGAAGGAAAAGCTGACAAAATAGTGAGTTGAATAAGCCAGGTCAGCAAAATGAGCATTAAGCAAGAAATATATGAAAACATAGTCATGTAGAGGGTAAAGAGTGCACTCAACATTGTATTTAATGGTGATGGGGGGATGGATCAAAAAATAGTTGAAAGAATTTAAATTTGAATTATTTCCAACAATATAAATTCATGAAGAACACATGCCACCCATGAATCATGTATGCAAATGTCATAACTTGATAAGGGAAACACACTACTACAATGGGATTCAAGAAAATAATAGGCTAAGAATTTAGGTTTTGAATTCTTGGATCAAGTATTCCAAGAAAATTAATAGGAAAGTATAAAAAGAAAATAGATTTGGAAGAGTAAAGCTTAAATTTCCAAGAAAATAGCCAGAGAGCTAGAAGAGTTGAGCTAAAGTGGAATCTCATAGTTTGAAGAAGAGTGATCAAATAAAGATTGTTGAAAAGAGGAGAGTGAACCCAAAAAACATAAGGTGTATCATGTGCATAAGCAAGGAGATATTAGAACACAAGTAATCTGAGTCTAAAGATTGTAGAGAAAAAAGAAAGAAAAGCTTAGTTCTAGACTAGTCAAGACAGATGAAGAAGAATCTATATCAAGATAAGTTCAATAGCTTAACTATTAGATCACTTTCTATTGTTTACTAATATTTACAACAACAAATTCCATCAAGGGTGGACCCTAATAGGTTCTTTGTTAAAATCCCTTAACAGGGTGACATATTAACTTGTTCTTTTAAGTCCTTTAACTAGGTTGCTCCTAACAGGGAAAAACTTTAATAGGTCTTATAAAAATTCCCTAAAAGAGTGGCCCCTCATAATGTTATTGTAATCTTCTCACAGGGATAAGCTCTTGAGTGGGCTCACTTCAGAAGAGTGAAAGATTGTAAGGATCAACTCACACACCATAGTTTTTACCCTAGCTAGGTTTCTAAAAGATAAATACTATCTTATGTATTGTTATTTTCAAGTTATGTGTATTTTTCTTATTCCTGACCTATTGAGTTATAACTAGTACTAACTTGTAGATGAGTTAGAATTGTGATTTAACGTAAAAATTTGAGATCATTAAGTATACTTATTCTCTCCTCCCCCCCCCCAATAATATATAGACCTATGGTATGGACAACAATTGGTATCAGAGCCTAGGTCCTTAGGAGTCATGAGTTTAATACCTCAAGAAAAATATCAAGAAGTCTAAAAGGGATGCATAGATGTTTTATAGGGATAACTATGAATCATGGTGTAGGAAGATGCATTTACATCTAAACATTCTTGGAGATGCTTATTGGACCCATGTAGAGATCAAATACGTTGAACCATTTGGTCAACATGTAGATGAACTGGAGATAGTATATGAAATGTGGAAGAAGTTGAAATTCATTCATAGTGGTGATAAGCATTCCATAAGGGATAAAGATGAAATCCTAAGAGTAAATTTTGATGACATGAGGATGAGAGAAGGATAAGAGATTGAACCTATGGAAAGTGGGTAAAAGATTTAATGTTATCCATTAGAGCATGTAGAGTTGTAATAATAGAAGATGAATGTGTGAGAAAGGTGTTCAGAACCATGTTTCCCAAGTGTGTTATAAGAGTGTGATGTAGCAGTGAAAAGTGGAAGTCTTCAAACAACAAGAAATGATGTAAGTCTCCAATTCCCTCAACACCCAAGGTGAAGGTCCTAGTGCCAAATACCTATCACATGTATGGAAATGGGCTTTAAGGAAGTTTATCACAACCTCACAAGACAAGGTAACCTAATCACTAGGTTTACCAAAGTTCTAAGCACCAAAAACACAATTACTCTATAGGATCCCCTTGACAAAAAGAGGGATCAAACCCCAAAAAGTGGATACAAAGACTAGGGGTGGCCTACAATCATTTATATGTCCTATTTAGGTCTTCTTCACAATGAATCAAATATTCTTTCCATAAAAGACAACTTATAACACCAAGTTGCTTTGAAAACCAATTATTTGGCTTGTAGCCCTCCCTAGAATGGAAATGAGGCATAAGTTTGAATATCCTCCAAAAAAAATAGTGACTTGACTAGAGATCTTGATACCCTCTTGGGTTTTTAAAACATGCCAAGCACCCAAGGATGGTATTGAATAGAGCTTTTTGCTATTGCAACATTTGACCAGATTTAAAGGCCTAATTAAGGCTCCATTTACACTACAAGTGTACTTTCTACAATGGAAAAACCAAATTAAACTATTGATACATGTGGGAGCATGTAAAAGAAACAAAAATCCATGGTTTCAACTTCTAAAGAATCCCCAATCAAAAACTAGAAAAGATTGTTGTAAATGTTGTATGGTGTACTCGTGAATATGCACACCTAAGGTATGGTGGCAAAACCAACTCCCTGCATTTTCTAGAAAAAAAATTGCATAGTATTAAATTACATGGATACACCCTACATTCTACCAAAGGGCATAAATTTCCCATGGTAGAATGTGTTAAAATAACCCAACCCTAGCCGAGTGTTGATTTCTAGGTTAAATCCTAGGCAGCGAGCAAGAAATTTCAATATCTTTCATACTAGGAATGATCAAAACATGAGACTTGTTGCAATATGAATTAGATTCAAATATTAAACTTCTAGAACCACTGGCACATGCCCACTCATCTATAAAATTTCATACATAGGCCTGTAACATGGATTTTATAGAGAAAAATGTTGGTTTTGATTGATTTGAATTACCAAATTACAATGTATCTTCCTACCATCAGCCTAAGAGGCTTTGTAGGAATTTTAAAATAGTTAAATGGTTAGTTAAAACTACATATCCATTGGAAGAATTTTTTTTTTAATTTTCAACAACTTTTAGCAAAGTTGCTCAAAAGTTGTTGACAACTTTTTGAGTAATTTTTTGCAAAATTTGCAAAAATGTAAATCTAGAGACCAAACTTGGTCCAAACCTAAATTAAGTGATCCAAAATTTATCTATATATTAAAAAAAATTAAAAACCTAGAATCCTATGTATTTTTAGGCTTATTGATCATTTTTTACCTTAGTTACCTAGGAGCTCATAATTGTGCCTAATCTTGGAACTAGGCCTTACAATTGGATCAATGTGCCAAACTTAACTAAGTTTACTATTTAGGATCCTTAGGCACCTTATTTGATGAGTATAGAGTAGGTTCTCTTGCACCATACTCCCCTTGATCTTTAAAACTCAAGTCACTACTTGAGGGTAGCAAATCCACTGAAGTTCCATTTTGCCTGATTTGGTCTTCTATTAGCCAAGTAGCATCTATGTTGGGGAGGCCCTTCCATTTAACTAAGTACTACATGTACTTCTTGGTTCTAGTTTTCTTTAATAGCTTTGTGTCCAATATTTCCTCTAACTCCACTAGTTTTCTTTGTGGAAGATTGGTAACATAGTCTTCCTCATTGGTGTCTTCATCTTGCTAGTCTGGTGATCCTGTAGCAGCCTTACAAGGTGTGAGGTCTACAATATTAAATATGGGAGAAATCTACGAATTTGGAGGATGAGAGATCTCATAGGAATTTTCACCTATCTTGTTGAGTATATAAAAAGGGCCTACCTTCTTCATCTATAGTTTAGAGTACCTTCCTTTGGGTAGTCTCTCCTTCCTTAGAAAAGCCCAAACTTTGTCCCCTACTTTGAAGTCGACCTCTCTCTTTCTCTTGTCATCATTTTCCTTGTATTTCAAACTAGATTTTTTCAATGTTTCCTTCACTTGTTGTTGTACCTTTGTTATAAGTTCTACCAATTCTTGGCCTTGAGAATTAATCTTATAATCAAAGGGAAGTTCCATCAAATCCAATGGTCCCTGGGGTGTAGACCATATACTGCTTGAAATGGTGTTTTGCCTATTGATCTATATAAAGATTCATTGAAGGAAAATTCTACTTGGGGTAGAATTGTATCCCAACTTTGAGAGAATTTCTTTGTTAGGAATTTTAGGAGATTTCCTAGGGACATATTTGTTGGAAATATAGATGAAGTAACTGAGAGGGGAGGGGTGAATTAGTTACCACAAAAATAAAACCACAAATCCTTGAGATGTCTTAATATGTAATCACTGTTGATACTTGGTAGCCACGTAGATAAATGTTGAAACCTTGTAGATGTGCTATTAAATTATTAAGCATTCAAAGTGATTAACATGTATGAATAAAAGAAATAACATGAACACAAGTGACACCAGATTTAATGTGGAAACCCAATACGGGAAAAACCACCAAGTAACTAGTCACCAATTTTTCACTCTTCTGAAGTGAGCCCTGTTAGGAGCCAACCCTGTTAAAGGTTACAAATACACACTGTTAGGTGTGACCTCGTTAGAGGATTTAATCACCCTGTTAGGAGTGGCCTGGTTAGAGGTCTTTAGAACAATTCAATTGAACTGTCACCTTGTTAGAGGATTTACAAAATGGCTGTTAAACCAACTCTGTAAAGAGATTCTGGATTCGCTATTACAATGATTAGAAAGCAACAATGAAGTGACCTAAATGATATGCAACTTATCTTTTGCTGATTATAGATCTCTGTTATGCTTTACTGGATCCTTACTGATCAAATACAACTTTGTATCTCCTCCAGGATATCTAATCCTTCATCAAAATTCACTCAACATTCGCTTATTCCATCCTCATCCATATATTCACTCTCATGCTTAAATTCACAACTTGAACATCTATATATACCTTTCAAATTATTAAGTCGGCTCAAATATAAGTTACAACAATTGAAAAAATCATTACATAAGTTGGTTGCATTTATTGCAAGAAACAATTGAACTTAATATCAAAACAATAAAATCCTTCGCTAGCCAACCCAGTTCGGTAACCACTACTCCAAAATGGTTTCCTAGTGTTAACCAAGTGAAGCTTGGTAAACACTAGAAACCCTACAAAAATCCTTTGGAGACTGAGTGAACTCAGTCAGCATTGACCTTCCTTTGCTGACCTTGTGAGCTCGGTAGAAGCTAACTTTCTACCACATTTCCTTTGATGACTGAGTGAGCTCGGTAGACAATAACTTTTCTTCGTTAACCTTCGGAGCTCGGTTAACACTAACTTTCTGCTACACAATCCTTTGATTCTTGAGTGAGATCAATAGACATTAACTTTTCTTCATTAATCTTGGGAGCTCAATTAACACTAACTTTTTGCTACACAATCCTTTGATGCCCAAGTGAGCTCGGTAAGAATTGACTTTACTGTGTAATGTTTAGGAACATTCGGTAGACACTGTAAATTTCTTTGTTGATCATGTAAGCTTGGTAGACTCTGTCTGATGACTAATATGACATTTGTGTAACATCAAAGACAATACACAATTAACAATTGTATCCAACACTATTCACTACCTTAGTCTACCCATCTATTTGTGGATGATAGGTAGAACTATAGGTGAGATTTGTACCCAACTTCTTGAAGAGTGTCCTCCAAAAATGCCCTTGAAATTTTACATCTCTATCTAATACAATCATTTAAGGTAAGCCATGAATTCTAACTACTTCTTTAAAGAAGAGATTGGATATATGAGATGCATCTTTTGTGCTCTTGCATGGCACAAAGTTGACCATCTTGCTGAATCTTTCCACTATTACAAATACACTATCGCTTCCTTTTTTTTTTGCATAGTCCCATGACAAAATCCATTGATATGGATTCCAAAGGTTTTGAAGGGATTGGTAAGGGTTGGCAGAGCCCTTGATTTGATTTCATCTCTTTAGCTTGTTGGAAAATGGTATAACATTCAATGAATTTCTTAACTTCATGATTCATCTTGGTCAAAAAATAACTCCTATTCACCATATCTATTTTTTGCCAATGCCAAAGTGACCTCCTAGGCCACCACAATTTTTTTCTCTTATTATATTTTCTCTCATTGAACACCTTGGTATGCATATTTTTTCTCCCTTGAATAGAAGCCCATTTTGAATTAGATATTCGAAATAATCAATATGATATCTACCTTCTATCTTTGTGCAAATCTGGTATATCTCTGAAAAATTAGGGTCATCTGGGTACAAGTGTTTGAGAGACTGAATACCAACACTTTGTAGTTGAACTTCTTCAACAAGACAAATCCTCCTACTTAGAGCATCAACAACCTTTTTTGCTGCACCCTTTTTATGCTTAATAGTGAAGGTATAGGCCTACAATTGTTCTAGCCATTTAAGATGTTTGACTAAAAAAATTTCTTTTGAATTTAGAAAACTTAATTAATGATTGCAAACTTGGTTTTCTTCCCATCTTTTATTGTTTCCAACATTGGTTCACACACATGCCTGAAATTTTTAATAAACTTTCTATAGAAATTTGAAAGCCAATGAAAGCTTCTCACATCACCTCGATTCTTTGGTGGAGGCCAATTGATGATTGCATCTACCTTCTCAAGATCCATCTTGAGGGTACCTTGTGAAATTACAAAACCTAGGAACACAAGTTTCTTCTTTATAAACATACATTTTTCCACGTTGATTACCAAGTTGTGCTGATGGAGTCTTCTTAGTACTTGTTTCACATGATTAAGACGGTCTTCCTTGATATGGATGAATATTAGTATATCATCAAGGTAAATTACAACAAATTTACCAATAAAATCTATGAATATCTCATTCATAAGCCTCATAAAAGTACTAAGGGCATTACTTAAACCAAAAGGAATTACTAACCATTCAAACAAACCTTTAGTTGTCTTGAACATTGTTTTCCATTCATCTCCTAGCTTGATTCTGATTTGATGATAACTAGACTTTAACTCTATCTTGGTGAAGTAGCAAGCACCTCCTAGTTGATCCAATAGGTCCTCAATTCTCAGCATGGGGAACCTTTAACTTATTGTGATTTCATTTACAGCCCTGCTATCAGTACATAACCTCCATTTTCCATCCTTTTTAGGGGCCAAAACTGAAGGTCAATGCAAGGATTGGGACCCTTTTGGATGAGCCCTCTTTCCAACAATTTAGTGACCTATTTTGCAATCTTTTCATGCTACAATGGTGTCATTTTATATGTTTCCTTATTAGGCAAGGATGAGCCTAGTATAAGTTCAATTTGATGGCTAATTTCCCTAATGGGAGGGAGGCTAGTGGGCAGGTCATTAGCAGTGATGTCTTTGTACTTTTATAGTAATTTAGCAACTTAATTTGGTATGGGCTCCTTTTGATCTGACCTGATGTTATCTTTAGGCTTTGAAATTAAGATAAATTGCTCCATATCAAATTCTTTCAAGTTCTTTAACATCTCTTTTTCTCCTATGATAATCACAATAGGTTCCTTTTCAAATTTGTTATCAGGTAGGGGCTTCATAGTGAAGGTCTTCACATCTTTGGTGATGGAGTAGGTGTTCTTCCTAAAATGATGTACAACATCAACATCAAATTTCTAGGGCCTACCTAAAAGGATGTGTGTGGCATCCATCTCAACTACATCATAAAGGACTTTTTCCTTAAAATAAAATATAGAAAACTCTACCCAATTGCGACTAGAGTTTTTTGGCCTTTGGTTAACCATGAAACATGATAGGGGTAAGGGTGTGGCTTCTTAGGAAGATTTAACTTTTTCACCATTTCACAAGAAACAAGATATTTAGTTGAACCAGAATCTATAAGAACATTCCATACCCTTCAATGGCATTTGATCTTTGTCCTAAAGAGATTCTTCCTTTCTAGAGGTTCCTAGGTTTGTGGTACTTGAAGGAAGACCTGCCTCATGATCAAACATTCTCCTTCCTTTGGTTCCAATTCTCTAGCATCAACATTGTCTTCTTTCTTATCTTCTTGTACAAATTCTGCTCTTCTTTCACCTTGATTGTTGTTGTTCCTCTTCTCAAGGCATCTTGTTGCATGGTGTCCCATTTGATTACAATTGAAAAACTTTAAAGGTCTATTACCTCTTCCTACATTTTTTCTTCCTCTATTGAAAGGTCTTCTTCCTCTATAGTTTCCTCTTGAATTAGAGTCACTATTTTCTTTGTCTCCTTGGTAAGAGGTCTTGTTGTTGCTGCCACTACTTTGTCCCTTGTTCTAAGAGTTTCCCTTGCCTTTAAAATTCTTCCCACTATCATTTATATTTCCTTTACCAAAATCTTACTTTCTCTTCCATTTTTCCTCTACCTTCAGTGTCATTTGATAGCACTTATTCACTGTGGTAGGGAAATGTAGGCTTAGTTCCTCTTGAATGGGTATCTTCAAGCCATTCATGTATCTTTCCAACTTCTCTTCCTTATCTTCTACCATATTCTTCTTCATACATAGTTTTAAGAACTCCTCAGTATATGTGCCTACATCCATGTCCATTTTTTCATACTTTTCTTCCTCCTATGGAGTTGTACTCCATAATCCTTAGGTACATAGGTTTCTTTGATCAAATCTTTCATCCTATTCCATGAATTGATCATGCTCTTTCCATTATTCACCATCTCTATTTGGATGAAGTTCCAACAAGTTAGGGTTGCCCCCTTCAACTTGGATCTTGCCATCTTTACCCTTTGTTTTTCAGGGATGTCATCACATTCAAAGAATGTGGTCAAAGCCTCTATCTATTCCAAGGCTATATCTGCATTCATCTTGTCATTAAAAATTGGAAAATCTATCTTCTCCTCCATGGTTCTCCTTCCCATAGATTTCAAGGAATCTATGAGAGGCCTTTGGTCTATAGGGATGCATTGTTCAGAGTCATCCTCCTCTGCATCACTTCCTTCATCTTTAGACCCATTTTGTTTGTCTTTTTCATCAAGCTTCTTCTCAAGTTCTTGAATCCTTTAAGTTATGGCCTTATTTGTAGCCTTTTTTTCTCTCACCATCTTTGATAACTCACTATTTTTAACCCTTACAAGGATATCCTCATCCTCAGGTTCAGATAGGCTCTGATACCACTTGATGTAGCAATGGTCAGTGGAAGTCTTCAAACAACAAGAAATGATGCAAGTCTCCAATTCCCTCAACACCCAAGGTGAAGGTTCCTAGTACCAAATACCTATCATAGGTATGGAAATGGGCTTGAAGGAAGGCTATCACATGCCCAAAATACAAGGCAACCTAATCACTAGGTTTACCAAAGTTCTAAGCACCAAAAACATAATTGCACTATAGGATTCCCTTGACAAAAAGAGGGATCAAACCCCAAAAAGTGGATACAAAGACTAGGGGTGGCCTACAATCACTAATATGTCCTATTTAGGTCTTCTTCACAATGAATCAAAGATTATTTCCATCAAAGAAAACTTATACACTAAGTTGCTTTGAAAACCAATTATTTAGCTTGTAGCCCTTCCTAGAATGGGAATGATGGATAAGTTTGAATATCCTCAAACAACATATTGAATTGACCAGAGATCTTGATACCCTTTTGGGTTTTATATAACATGCAAAAGTGCCCAAGGATGTAAATGAACAAAGCATTCCACTATTGCAACATTTTACTAGATTTAAAGGCCTAATTTAGGCTCCATTCACACTAGAAGTGCACTTTATATAGTAGAAAAACACAATCCAACTATTGAGACATGTGGTGGCATGTAAAAGAAACAAAAATCCAAGGTTTCAAATTCTAGAGAATCCCTAATCAAAAACTAGAAAGGACTATTGTAAATGTTGTATGGTGTACTCATGAAGATGCACACTTAGGGTATGGTGGAAAAACCAACTCTCTACATTTGCTGGAAAAAAAATTACATAATATTAAAGTATATGGATACACCCTAAATTCCACCAAAGGGCATCAATTTCCCATGTTGGAATGTGCCAAAATGACCCAACCCTACCCAAGTGTTGATTTCTAAGCTGAATCCTAGACAACGAGCAAGAAAGTTCAATATCTTCCAAGCTAGGAATGATCAACACATGAGACTTGTTTAAGGATGAATTAGATTAAAAGATTAAAATTTTAGAACCATTAGTACATGTCCACTCATTCATACAATTCTGTACAAAGGTCTAGAACACAAATTTTATAGAGAAAAATGTTGATTTTTATTGATTTGAATTGCTAAATTACAATGCATCTTCCGACTATTGGCCTAAGAGACTTCTTGGGAATTTTCCAATTTTTTTACTTGGTAAGTTCAAACTAGCTAGCCATTGGAAGAAAAGTTTTATAAATGTTTGACAACTTTTAGCAAAGTTTCTCAAAGTTAACTTTTTAAGCAAAATTTTGCAAAATTTGCAAAAATGTAAATCTAGAGACCAAACTTGGTCCAAACCTAAAGCAAGTGATCCAACGTGGATCTAGATATTAAAGACAAGTAAAAACCTAGAATCCTATGTATTTTTAGGCTTATTGATCATTTTTTACCTTAGTTACCCAAGGGCTCATAATTATACCTAATCCTAGAACTAGGCCTTACAACTGGATCAATGTGCCAAACTTACCTAAGTAGACTATTTAGGATCCTTAGGTGCCTTATTTCATGAGTCTAGAGTAGGTTCTCCTACACCAAAGTATTAGCAATTCAAGAGGTTAGAACAATAAACAAGATGGACGTATCACTTGATTCTCTAATAGGAAAGTTCATTGCATTTGAACTTAGCAACTTTGACAAAATTCAACCACCCAAGGCTAAAACCACATTCAAAGCCTTTGTTATACTAGTTGTAATAGTAAGAGAAAGGAAAATGGAAAGAACATCTAGATAGAGAAGAGAAATGGAGAACATGCATGTTGAATAAGTTGACCAAGAAGAGTTGGAGGCTTTGTTTGCAAAAATAATGGTTAGAGGAAAAGGGAAGTACAATGGTAAGATTCCTTTCAAGTGCTTTGACTACAAATAGGTAGGACATTACACTACTAGATATCTAGAACCTATCAAAAAAGAGATCAATGAATTTTTAAAGAACAACAACTAGAAGGGAACCAATAAGAAGTAGTCAAACTCCAAAGTAAAGGAGAAGAAATGGTGCTACATTTCTAAAGGAGGTGTGACTGATGAAGCTTCAACTAACAATGAGGATGAAGGATACTTTGTCTCCATCATAGAAGAAAGTGTAGAAAGATCATGTATAACTAGTACCAATGTTTACAAGAACTATATAATAGATAGAAGTTGCTCACACCAAATGTCAGGTGATAGGATCAAGTTACATGAGCTTGAGGCCTATGATGGAGGAATGGTGAAGTTTGACAACAACCAGCCATGCACAATGATAGTAAAGAGTATTTTTGTTGGAAATATAATAGGGAAAGTAATATGTTGAGATGGGGGCTGATTTAGGATCTTTAGAACTTCTACTACTTCAAACATGTAACACATTCATACTTAATTCACCACACAAATCTATTCCTTAACCTTAACCTTACATAATCAAATAGCAACATGTAATATCAGATATAACATCTAATAACATGAACAAAATGTATAAGCAATAATCAACACATGACACTAGATATGGTAGTGCATAAACCCTCCAAGGTGAAGGTAAAACTATGGTGGGAATGACACCCACAAAATCTTCAATACTGTAGAAATAAAGTGTCTATTAGGGCTACAAATTTTGATCACTTTTGATAATCTACCATATGATGAGTCTACCCTGCTAAGAGGTTAATAGACTATTAAGTCTACCTTGACTAAAAGACTATACATAACAATAAAGAGAGTACTTTGTTATGAGATTTATAAAAAGTCTTTTAGTACCACTATGTTAAGAGACTCACTTGATCCACTAGTTAGAATGAAATCAAAACCATCATCTTGGAATCTATACTTAATTATTGATGATTAATCTTCTCTTTTCAATATGAAAGTACCTCAATGTGACAGATATACTTTATCTCCTCTCTGCACTACTTGGTTTATTGAAGTTGATGAAATATCAACCCCAAAACTCCCAAGAATCAGCTGCATGCAAACACTTGTCACAGAAAAAGAAAAGCAAAAGCTATGGAGGTTAGAATTCCCAGATCCATAGATGAGACATTTTTATGAGCAAAAAGAGAAATTACTATTATTAGAAGTGAATGAATTAATAATTACAAAGAAAAATTCTCCTTATAAGGGAGATCAAAACCCTAAAAAGATCTAACCTAGGTTGCATTGTAATAATTAATAAAAGAATTAATTATTAGATGCCTAAAGTTTAGCTTAAGAAAACTAAAGTGAATAAGGTATTATCTAATTACTCTAACATCCCCCCTTAAGATAAACTTAGGAAGCAGTTAAAAATTTGGAAAATACTATAGAAAGTAGATTTGGGTCTTGGTAACAAGGCCTGATGAGGTACCCAAGCACAACCAAATCTTTGAAAAGAGGAAAAAAAGAGAAAACCACATGGGAAAAACTCTACCTCCAAAAGAAGATGGAGAAAAAGATGAAAAGAACTAGTGAAGGACTGAAGAAGCCTCCAAACTAGAGAATGTCCCAGAAGATAGGAACAAAATATGATTATAAAGAACACTAGTAAAGCATGTAGAAGTTTTAAAGCTCTATCAAATTAATTGCTAATCTGAAGAACCTCCGCTAAAATAGAATCTGACCAAGTAGAGAACACTATAATCTACATCGAATCAAGAGGCACAAAAAGGAAAACAATTGAACTTGAAGATAAAGATGGCATTAAACACCAAAGCCTGAAGAGATCATCAATCAAGCATGGAAGGATGTATCCAAAGTAGGAATGAAAAGAAGAGTGTCTATATGGTAAATGACCCATCTCACCAATATGCATAGATACCCATCCACTGCATCTGCCTAGTACATAGGAACAACTACTAAATACTTAGCTCACTCCATAAAACTAATGAAGCATGAGAAATGATAGAAGAACCCCTCATAATGAAAAAAAAGGTGAGGTGATAGGAAACTAGAAAAGTGGTCCAAAAGAACTACATGTCAAAGAACCATGATCAAGATGTTAGAAATAGATAATACTAGGGGGATGAATTAGTATTCTTCAAAATTTTGCCCACAACTAAATATTGTTAATTAATTTATAAGTTTCATATTAAAGTAAACCAATAATATTGAATAGAAATATAACCATGCACATAGAGAACTCATAACACTATTATTTGTTAACTAGGGAAACCTTGGCCAAGGGAAAAGCCTAGTGGGGATGATACCCACTAGATGATTCACTAAACAATAGGATCATGTTAAGGATATTGACGCTATTAGGACTCTATGAAGTACATATAGTGTCTTGAGTCCTTGTTAGAGGACCAGGCCTTGTTAGAAACCTCAACCCTATTAGGAGTTGCTTCAACCCTGTTAGGAGTTGGTGGATCAAATAAAATATGTGCAAGAAGAGCCCACTGCCTTAACATATAATTATACAATTCAGTTTTTCACAAGAAAAGATATACATACAATACTTTGTGTCTACTATATTTCACACTTGTTCTAAACATACATCAAATGTAGTTCACATATCATCAATCACAAATCTTGCATAGATCATACATATTTTGCACAATCATCATAAGTCACACTCTTATCTTCGCAAGATAAGATCTTTACTTATACCTCTCATATACATAATTCAATGCTTACTTGGCCTTCATGCTTTCATAAGCTTGGTATAATATAAAATATCTTATGGAATAATATCCACATAGTCATCTCATCATGACTTAGTAATCATTTTGTTACCAAAATAATTCCTCAAGTCATACAATCCAATTTTCTACTATGCTCTATTCTACTCTATTAAATACCCATTCTAGTATTTCAATCATATATCACATCATACTATTTGTACACATCTAAGCACTAGTATATGTCACCATGACACTATCATAGAGCTTTCCTCAACTACACATTAGCTAACTCTCAATGAGTCATCTGTACACATTACATCTTCTCTCTAAATGCATAAATAAAATATTGAATATATGTTTTCATAAATGAAAACACTCAATACATCTATCCAACCATATTTCCAACAATCTCCCCCTTTTGCATTGATGGCAACATTTGGAAAAATTTGGCAAAGTCCCAAAATTATGTCATACATAACAAAAAAAAAAGTAACTATACAAAATTGCCTTCAAAACATAACAATTTTATTCATGTTTTGATGGATCATTACATTCCTTATATCTCCTTTATATTGATACATGGTACATAAGTGTAATCCCTCTCACATATACAACACATACAATTTTCCTTCTACATATTACTCCCCCTTTGACATTAATGGAAAAGGTGTCAAAAAAATGTATTCTCAAAACTGGGTGATCAACTACTAATCATCTTGTCAACCTGGAAAAACAATATGCATAAACAATTTTTAGCATGTCTACTTCCTTCTTCTAGTTTTCTTTTACTATCACAAATATTGATTAGTGTGCATAGTGCATAGGATGCCACTTCAATTGCACTTAAGTCAATATATGCAAAATTATCATAGGAAGTCTTTGATGCAAGACATTCCTCCAGTTGACTCGGCATAGTACTCAACTTAGTTGACAAAATTTCTTTATGACTAGAGAATCTCATTGTTTCCTTCTCCTTGTTAGATTCCAAGCCTTTGATCACACTGTGGATCTTCTCCACTTCTATTCCACAATCTTCAATGCTGGTCTCTAGGAGTAGTAACTTCACAGTGAGTGATTCAAGTTCACTAATCTTACCTATGATTTGACTCTGAAATCTAGTCAAGTGTTTTAATTATAGTCTGCAATATCCATACAATCTATTCCTTTCATCAATATGTTTTCTTGGTTCCTTGATGCTTCTATCAAGTTCTTTCAAGTCATTTCTCACATTGGTGCATACTGTATCAAATAGTGATGCATCATGTTTCTCTTGTGCTTGTGCTGAAGCTACTTCTATTAGAGTTGTGAAATATTCATCAAATATCTTCACCAACTCCTTGGACTTTACCTACAAGTCTAGATTTATTACAATTGTAGTAACTATCTCCTATATTCTATCCAAGACTTTAGTCAATGTCTTCACCAAAGACTTTATAGATTTGTTCTTTTCAAACAACTTTTGCAGTGAGCTCATTAATTCTTTATGATCATCATCATCATCATCATTTAATGGCACTAATACTATTGCTGCTACTACTATGATTGGAGTTACTATAGGAACAGGTATAACTACTTTCAGCTCTATCTTCTTCTACTCTTCCTCAGCTTTCTTCTTCTCTTCTTCCAATCTTCCTGCTTCTTTCTTAGCATCTTCTTTAGCTTTCTTCCTTTCAACTTCTCCTTTCTTCTTCTTGTATTCTTCTTCTTGATGTTTCTTCTCGTCCTCTTTCTTTTTCTTATCCTCTTCTTCTAGCCTCTTCATCTCTTCTAATCTCTCTATCTCTTTCTTCTCCTCTTCTTCATCTTCACCAGAGCTAAAGTAAGCTATTATATTGTTGATATTGCTAACAATATTTGTTCCATATCCTACAAAAGGATTCTTCTTTATAACTACATTTATGTGTGTACTATCCACTTGCATGGATTCAGTACCTATAACAATATGTGGTAGTAAGGGTTCCTATTGATGCTCTTCTGCTTCTCCCTCATCACTAGATGGTGTGTGTGCTTCCACATATACTAGGTTATAACGCTTTGGTTGTGCACTCACCTTCAACACTATATTCATGAATTTAACAATTACCTCTTTAGTTACCTTCCTAACATCCTCATAATTTCCTCCAATTAGAAGAATTACTCTTGGTTTTTTCCTCAGCAAGGGCTCAATACCTTTCAAAAGTATGATTGAGTCCTTAGAGTCAACTTCATAGAGTTTATTTATCATATTAATCCTTAAATTTAGATCTTCTTCTAATACTCTCTCATTCTTGTTTATTGGCCTATTACATAGGTCTCCAAGTATCTTATTCTGAATGTTCTCAAACTTCTTATTCCTCAAAATCATATTCCTTGCAATGGAATTTTCTAACTACCTTCTATCCATATTACTATATAGATTATAATACTTATTTTAACTATACAAAATGGTCATCATTAATTTTTTGCATGTTTAGGTTTTCTACCTTTAGTTTCCATTCCTTCTTTCTAGCTGTTGTTTTTTCCTTCTTGCACATCTTACACTACTAGTCTATCTCCAACTTCATCCTCAAAACTGTCAAATTCACTAACTTGCATTGATTTCCTTCTCTTGCTTGGTCCATTGGTGGTCTACTTGACCCTTTTCTTTGATGAAGGTGCATGCTCATGCTTCACCTTTCTCTCAAATTTCCTTGACATTGTAGGTGCTTCCACTTCTTGTTGCCTCCTTGGCTAATCACTTCTTGTTCTCATAGGTTACACTTTTGCAACTACTACATAAGGTTTAATGGGGGCATGCATACATGGTTGCACTACTATCACACCTTTTAAAGGTCATGCTACAGCAATTGGAGTTGCTTCAATCACTTTAGACTGTCTACTTTCTTTCATTTCCATCGCAATGCCTTTGACTTCATTGAATTCCTATCTAGTCATGCTTGATTCCTTCAAAAAGTAAGCTATCACCTTTTCTACTTTCTTCTTTCTTTTTCTATTGTATAGTTTAGAATGAACTATTCTCATTTTCTCCTCATAGGTTCCCCATCTAGGGCACTCTATGTCCTTCTCAGATTAGAGTATGATTTGTGCATGCCTTTCTATGAGCTCATTGCTCATCTCATATCCCATGGGTTCAATGAACATAACCCTTGGTACCATAGCTTCCATATAGGTGTTGTCTATCTCTACCATAGAGCATATCTCATCCTTATATTTCTCTACCATAGAGGGAGGTGTTCTATACCTCTATTTCATTTTTAACTAGAAATGTTTCATCATTATATCAATGTCATCATCTCTGACATTCTCCAACTTTGATTTGTAGCATTGAGTCACCATCTTTATTGTGGACTCATTGTTATCCCAATTCATTACTCCAGGAAACTTCCTTGTAGTATAGAAAAAAATGATTCAATAGGGACTCAAATCTAAAAATTGTGCTCTTTGTTTTCTTTAGTTTGGCAATGTTGTCCAACAATTATAATATGATAATCTCACATAGATTAACTTTTCTCCCTTGAACAACCATCACCTAAGCCGGATGTAAAAATCCAGCTGGAACTAAGTTAACCCTTGATCCATGGTTGAACTTGTACCCTAATATCTTGCTTAATAGCTTTACTCATTTATCTTAAATAGAGTCTACCTTCATATTTCTTCCATCAAACCTAGTATTTAGGTTCATCTCAACCATCTTTCTTACATTCTTCTCATTGACATGGTTACATCCCTCAATACTTAATCTTGTGACCTTATTAATTAGGTCATTGTCAATAGCTATCTGCACATTACCTAGGAATAACAAACCATCATGTACCCAACATAGAATAATTTGGGTCCAATCATGATTATCAAACTTCATATAAAACATATACTTCACTAGATTCAACTCACATAGGTGTGCATACTTAGATTTCAAGGGTAGGTCACTGTTATACATGGTTCCCAAAACATTGTGAATATCTTCATCTCCTATGCTCTCAATCTTATAGTGGATATAACTTCTAATATCCTAAACATGAAGCACATTCTCTGGAACTTGGAAAAATGTGCCCAACAGGTCATCCAAAAGTGATAAAAATGGATTCTTCTTCATTACATACTGTGGTCTGTCACTCACATCATAGATGGTTTGACTAGCCATTGCAATTCTACTATATTCATTGAAAATACATCGCTTTAGCTCTACAAAATACTTTTAAAATCATGTTTAGGGATTCTACAACTTTATGCTTCACTAGCTTCACTTCACACTTCAATTCACTATCAAATCATTCTTCAATTCACTCAAGACACTTTGCATGAACAAATGGTACACACAATCTTTCTTGCAATCCTTAAATCATTTCAAATTGCACTGTGCATTAAATGTGTATCTATAAAAAATTCAAATATTGTCTATGTTTACTAATAAGCTTATTTTTTAAATTCCTACTCACTAAGATCATATCTATACTTGAGAACTTGGTCATAGCTTTCTCTGTGTCCTTAACCTTTTGTTAACTATGCAACTCCAACTCTCTCTCTAACATTAGTTTTGGCCAATTGATGCACTGCCTCTTCTGAAACTACCTAATTTAGGTAAGATGAGTCACAAACAATCTATGACTTCAATGTCTTATCAAGTGCATTGAAATATTTTTCCTCCAAAACTGTAGAAGAGCTTTCTAGATCCTTAACTATCACAAATGCTTCTTTGAATTCATCAACATGCTCCTTAATTGCTCCCTTCTAACTATAGCCACTACCATTATCATTCCTTCTATCATTTACGTTTTTGTTCCTTCTATTATTAGTATTCCCATTAAAATTCCTTCTTTCCATTATGCAATATATCCCTATGTCTAAAGTTATTACATAACTGACATACAAGTGCATTTCTTCTCTGATTAGTTCCATTTTGATTCTCAGGTGCTCTACAATTCATTGCAATGTGTCTAGGATTGTTACACTTGTGACACATGAACTAGTTCTTTTCTCCATTATATTTCTCTCTATCATTCGATTTGTTTTGTTATCTTCCTCTTTCATTACCTATAGGGTTAGTATTCCTAAACATTCTACTATTTTCATTATTACCATCAAACTTAAGTTTCTTGCATTTTATTGCTTTATGTCCATAACCATGACAATTATAATAATAGAAATTAGTAATGGCTCTAAAATACTTCCCTATGTAATCTCTTTTCATTTGTCCAACTTCATTACATATGAAGCATCTACCTCTGAACTCACATCTTACTTCCTCGGGTGGTTCATCTTTCTTAGGTTTATCAACTTGCTCTGTTTTCTTAGGTTCATCATGTTTTGTTGATTAATCAATTTATTTTACTTCCTTTGATACTTTAGTAGATGTGCTTGATTCAACCTTACTTAGATCAAATTCCTTAGGGGATTCAATAACTAGATTTGGTTATATTCTGATGTCAACTTTCTTGGTTGATTTCTCTTTAATCAAATATCCAATTTCTATCATGTCATAAGAAGGTCTATAGTGAAATATGTGTTGATCTATCTTCTCACTACTAGAATAAAGTTTCTCTAACTGTTTCTTATCTTGTGTTAATTATCCTTTCACAATGATATTATACTTTTCTAATTTTGCATGCTCAATCTTGATAGTATCTAGTTTAGATGTAACTTGACTTAACTAGGTATAAGGTCTACATTCTCAATTTTAAGTTCAAGTTCATTCTTTCCACCATTTTTCTTAAGACTCAACTTAAGTTCAATATTTTTAGTTCATGTTTCAAAATCTCATTTTCTTTCTGAAGATTTCCTACTTCATCATTGTCACTAGTCTATGCAATTGATTCCTTGTCATATTTCAGATCATCAATCTTGTCTTTCAATTTACCAATGAAAAATTTTGCATCTTCATATCTATCTTTTAGATAATCTCTTTCTTTAGTAAGAAGGTCAATCTTCTCAAGAGCTTCTTCAAGTTTTTTCTTCAATTGTTCCATATCTATAGGGATCTTACTCAAGTTGTTAAACTTCTTTTAAGTAACTGTGCTCTGATACCAATTGTTAGAAATAGATAATACTAAGACGGGGGATGAATCAATATTCTACAAACTTTTTCCCACAACTAAATATTGTTAATTACTTCATAACTTTCATATGAAAGTAAACCAAAAATGTTGAATAGTAAATATAACCATGCACATAGATGACTCATAACACCATTATTTGTTAACTAGGGAAACCTTGGCCAAGGGAAAACCTAGGTGGTGATGATTCTGTAAGAATTTGGTATAGCTATGATACCAAATAAGAATTTTCCTTAGTGAAAAATCACCCAATATCAAGGAACTCAAGCACAAGCACAATAGTAGACCAACAAGGTATGATCAGAATAACAATATCCAAAATTGATGTATTGTCATTCAATTTTCTATCATGGCCTTTGGAATGCTTGTAGAATTCCTAGGAATTAGCATACTTGATAAGTCTTACAACAAGGCACATGCCCACTAGGAGTGGATTATCCTCCATTAACCATAGGAGTAAGTGTGATGATGAGAGGATAAGCATACAAAGGTGTAGCATGTAAAATTATAATGTAGACACCATGTGTTAAATTAGGAGTGCAAATAACTATGTTGTCTACATGACAACTCAGTTAATTATGAAAACTCCAGTGTTGTAGACACCATGTGCTGAATTAGAGTTGCTTACTCCTATGTTGTCAACATGACAACTCATCAGAGTATGCAAACGCCTAGATGTCAACTAAATAAGTAATAAAATAATGCATTGATATAAGTAAAATTAAGTAAAGTATAATAAGTAAATACTTATTTACACCAACACTCCCCCTTAAGTGCAACTTAGGCAGATGCACTTAAGCTTACGAAAGCTAGGATGAAAATGCAAGATGGATCTTAGCTACTAGGCCATGTTAGGTACCCATTGTTAGGATAAACCACAGACAAAAATAAAAACTACATGCAAATATAACCAATAACAAAAAATAATAGATCACACAGAAATGAATACAAGGCACCAAGATTTAACGTGGTTCACCCAATCCCTGGGCTACGTCCACCAAACAGCAAGTTCGATCTTATTACAATCCAGTGATTACAACCTGATTACAATCCGTAATCCCTTACAGCTTAATACCACTGCAAGAACCAATTTCGCATCACAACATAATGAAAAATACCCAACCCTAAACCCTTTTATACAAGCATCAAACCACTTTAGGGTTATAACATGTTGGTCATAATCAGCCATAACTTTAGTGGTGAATCTACAAATGGCATATAGTACCAAAATGATTGGTAGTATGTAAAGTACTTTCCTAATCAGTCACCATAATCTAACACCCATGCAATAAATCAATGCAATCTCTCATAAAGTGGAGAAAGAGGGAAAACCTCCCCCAAAAAGTGGGATGCAAAACAAAATGCATGGATGGATGGAGTAATCAAGACCACCCCATTACAACATACATCAAGTATATTAAAAAGAGAAGTACAAGGAGAAAACCCCATAAGAGGAAAAAGTCCCCCCCCACCCCATAAAAGAGAAGAAGAAGGAGACAAGGTAGTCCCCCCCCCCAAATGTAGAGTGTCAATCAGTGATAGTTGCTCCAATGTAGAAGCTAATCCATGATTGCTAAATAATGTTCCTCCCCTTTGGAAGAAACAATGGCAAAGGTACAAATGAGATGCTTCCCCTTTGTGTGGAAAGAATTGCAAAGATTAATGGTTTCTTTGAAACTTTCTCAACTGTCCATGTTTTGATACTAATAGTCACCCCTTCCAATACTGCTGAAAAGAAGAAGTACAGATATAGCAAGGATGGATGTAAAACATGCCTCAAAGAACAAACTATCTCCTCAAACGATAAAGAGACCTCTTACAACTATTGTACATAAGAATCCACAATTATATCAACCTATGAAGACTAATCATGTAGAGAATGGAAAGGAGGGTTAGAGTGAGCCCTCATGACAACTGAAGAAGATTTTGCTTCATCAAAGAGAAGATGTAGATCATCAAAGATGTCTCCCAAATCTTCTATGTGTGACTCCATGAACAAACCTAAAATATTTTTCAAGAAGTCATCCACTGATGTTGGAGCTAGAAGACAAGGTGTACCCTACTGTGTTGGACCTATCACTATGGTAATGGATGAATTATTTGTGTAATGACTCCTTTTTAATTCCTTGACCTGTTATTCAAAAATTAGTATAATTTTAGGAAGTCATTCTAGTTAACATGCCTTAGATCCTTATTATTATTCAAAATGGAGTAATTGAACAATATAATTTAATTAGTTTAATTGATTTATAAAATTTCACTCTATAGCACTAGGCCAACTACTCTCTTCAAGTTATGACTATCTGGAGATGGTAAATTGATAGTGCAAAGGGCACGTAAAACAAGCTACAAGTGGCTCCTTGGAGGATATCATTAGGTGCTTGAATTTACTCCACCTCTCCCTCCACCCACTCCTTGTCTGGAGATGTCATAGCTTATATGAGAGCAAGCTTCCTAGACTATATTTGAAAACACATTGTAATTCTTAAGATTATTGTTAAATATAATGCAACAATATCTCTTTATTATCATAATTATTTACACATTATTGCTATTTGAAAATATTTAGTATTGTACATATATATATAAATAAAATACTTCCAATTATTTTATACACATATATCAATTTGGGGAATATTCAAATACATCCACAAATTATTTTACCAAAAAATTGTGAATGACATGGTATTGTATTAATTAGAATTATGAAGTGCATAATATCCCATACTCACATAATGCACTGTATGAGTATTTGTAAATGTGGATTCTACAACTGAATTATTAGTGGTGTTTATTCCATTAATATTATAGAAATTTGATATATATATAATTCTCAGCAGAGGTCTTACGGATGTACTTGATAATGTGAATCTACAACACTAGAGAGATTGGGGCTAAGTGTCTAGAGATCACAGAAGTTACTCCCGTATTGTGCTTTGAATGTACGTGGTTTAGTAATATTGATTCCTTTCTTCAATGCTTGGTTGATATACCAATTTCCACTACTTCCCTCTTTTTTGACCTAACCCTAATAATGGGTATTTATATACTTTTGGGAGTCACGTATGTAAAGTCATGACTTACATATGACTATAGTTTTAACTTTCTTATTTGTGTATTAAAATGCTTGTATTATGTTTATACAATAAGCATAATTATTTTCATGTAGTAAGTGCTTTGTTATTATATATAAGTATCAAAATAATACAATTAGTTGATTAGGGTTTCTTCTTCTTTTTTCCTAGAATGTTTATAATAATTATATTTATTAAACATAGATAATATTTGCAATAACAAAGCAATATATTAAAAGTGAAATATATAATAATATATTTATAATATGAATGTTCATATTATATATTTATAATGTGAATGTTTATATGGGACTTGGAAAATATAAAGTTAATATTTATCACAACTAGCATGTCATTTTTTATTGGAACAAATTAAAGTAGTGCTATCATAGAAGTAAAATTGATTAAACAAATATTTGAATTTGATACATAATATTTCTGATAAAGAAAAACACATTAATCTAGGTTCATTATAGTCCCCCCTTCCTGATTTTGCTTGTCCCCAAGCAATGTTGTATGAGAAAGGACTTCTTCTCCCACCCAGGAAGCATCTTCTTTGGGAAGATTTTTCCATTTTACCAAGTATTCTGGAATAGTTCTACTCCTTAATCTCCTATCCCACTTTTCAAGAATAGTCTCAGGCTCTAGAAAAAGCTTCCCTTCATTGTCTAGTGGTGGCAGATCAATATAGGGGTTTATATTCTTTTCGAGGACCCTTTTTAGCCTGGATACATGGAATATGTTGTGGACTTTACTATTTTTAGGTAGCTCTATCTCATATGTGACTTCTCCTATCCTTCTTAAGATCTAGTATGGCCCATAGAAATAGGGTTTTAATTTCTCTGCTCCACTGATCTTAAGTGAGGTTTATTTGTAGGGTTGCAATCTTAGGAATACTAGATCTCCAACTTGGAATGACCTTTGCACTCGTCTCTAATCAACATATATCTTTTTTTGGTTTTGAGCATGGTGAAGATTATCTTTGAAAACTTCCATAATATTAGTGCTTTGTTGAATGAAGTCCTTGGCTCCTAGTATCCTGCTCTCTTGGATGATTAAATCTCCAAATGTAGTGGCTTCATATCCATATAATGCCTTAAATGGACTCATCTTGATTGACATGTGATGGGTATTATTATAACAGTATTCTCTCAAGTACAACCATTTGACCCATGTATTTTGTTGTCCTGTCACATAATTTTTGAGGTAACCTTCTATCCACTTATTGACAATTTTGGTTTTCCCATCTATTTGGGGATGATAACTAGTGTTGGGGGTTAATTCAGTTCCTACTAACCTAAAGATTTCTTTCCAAAATAGGCTGAGGAATTTTCTATCCCTATCACTTATGATATTCCTTGGCAATTCGTGAAGCCTGAAAATCTCTTTAAAGAATAATTTTGCAATCTGTGGTGCTTTATAATGTATGGACATGGGAAAGAAATGTGCAAATTTTTTTAGCCTATCCACCACTACCAAGATGGATTCTTTTTCTTGCACTTTAGGTAAGCTTGTGATGAAATCCATAGAAATGGTCTCCCACTTTTGATTGGGAATAGGTAATGGTTGTAATAAACCAGCCGGGTAATGGTGTTTAGATTTATTTTTCTAACATGTTATACATTCTTGGACATGCTTTATGATGTCCTTCTTCATACGTTTCTAGGAGTACCTTTCTCTTACCTTTCTATAAGTTTTGTAAAATCCAGTGTGACCAGATAGGGGGTTGTCATGATACTCCTTCATGACCTTTCTTTTAACTTTGGAATTTTCTGCTAGCAACATTCTTCCTCTATATAGTATGAGCTCCTCCACAATTTTGATTTCATCATTGGTTATTGTTGTCACTTAGGTTTGCACCCTTTTCCAGAGCCTATGCATGAGGACAACCTAGTGAAACATGGAAACAAACTCCAAGTTGTGGGACTTGAACTGTGAGGTTGAGTCTCCAGAGAAGGTTGACTTCCTCTTACTATCAGGATGCACCGAACTACTCTTGGAGAGGAAAAGGGAGAAGGAGAGCATGAAAGAAAATCTATCTAATCTAATCTAAAAAGGTGATGCACCAAAATAGAGTGTTCAGACCAATCTTTGTCCATATATGCACTATTGAACTAGAATGAAACTAAGGATATACACATTCAGACTTTCTTTTAATCTAATAACCACATGTAGATCAGAAAACCAAAATGAATGACACAAGGAAGAGAGATTCACGTATATTATCATTCATAGGCCAAAAGAGATACAGTCATATAGATTATAGACTTTCACAAAACAATGGCAAAGGTAAAGAGTTCTTGCACTTTCATACCAATGGCTAAAGGAGATCAAGTAGAAAATCATACAGTTTAGAGGTACAAGGAATTTTACACTGAAGTTGTAGAGCAACAGCAAAGAAAAGTTAGAGAATGATCGACCTTTTTAAAATTTACAAAATCTGCCTTTATAGTTCAAGCATAACTAAAATTTTCCCTCCAAAACTATCCTACAACCACCGCCATCAAGGCTCTACCAAGGAAAATCATGGGGATCTGAAGAAATCTGATCTTCTGTGTCAAATAATGCCTTGAGAAGATAGAAACGGTGCCATTAAGCCACTCTGACTAGGTAGATAGATTGGATCGGAGGGGTGTAGTGTTCCTCTTTGTTTCGCATTCACTTTTGGTGGTTGGAAATGATCATGAAGATCAAATCACACAAGAAACCCTCGACTTCCCCTATTTTTGGTTTGTAAATCAGCATGATCAATAGGTCAACATAACCCTGGAATCAGGATGAGCCACGTGGATCAATCAATTTACCTCATTTTTCCACCTCACAAGTCTCCCCACTATTTACCATGCCTTTCCTCACTAACCGTGTTGGCTCCTCAATTCTAACCATGACGTTATACTAACCACTGACCTTAACTACTTTGCCTCTATGTTAATACCCTAGTCGGGCCTACCAAGACACATGTCACCTAGGTGTTATGTCACTATAGATATCCTCTGAGCGCTTTCCCATAGCGAGATAGCGCCCACCATAGATTTGAACTGATCTAATGATCGTGAAGACTCGCCAAATTATTGCGCTTTCCTTTAAACTTCCAGGCCCACGAAACACTTAGCACACCTGGCACAACCTGGCATCCAAATTGGTGACCCACAAAGAAATTGGTCCCATAGAGACACATGGAAGCTACCTGTATTCCTACAATATTTAATCTCCTTGCATCTTGATAATGCGGGGAAGCGCCAGCCCTCGATCCTTAAAGATCTGATGGTGATCAAAATTTGTGCAGGACTGCATACTTGGTTAATTGGATGGGCCAATGAGATCTACCTTTGTACTCTGACCTATCTGACAACTACCACAAAAGACAAGCCACCAATTCCTTCTGAGAAAGTGGGCCCATGACATCAACTGAGATAGGTGTCGTCCACCCACTTTCCTGCATTGTTTAATCTCCTTGCATCTTGATAATGCGAGTCAGTGCTAGCCCTTGATTTGGGGAGATCTGATGGTGCTCATAACTTGTACTTTTTTTTACCTAATTGACTATTTGCCATGATATCACCTAGGACATGCGTCAACAGCCTACTTTCTCACATTGTCAGAAGGTTTGACAAAGCTCAAAATGCGAGGAAGCAAGCACCAATAGAATTGCTAGCTCAGCCAACCACTCTATCCAACTTGCGGCCCACAAAAGAAACATGGACCCACCTTCCATGCATCACAAAAGGGCTTTCCTACATTTTTTAAACATCTCACATCTTGATAATGTAGGGAAGCAGGGAACCGTAGATCAGTCTACATCAGAAAGTGCTCAGAGATCTATAGAACAGTAACCCAAGTTAGTTGGACTGACCAATGAGATGCTCCCTATCATACACTGATTCACCTAACAATCCACCATAGAGGATGATCCATAATGTCATTTTTCGTCTAGGTTCTATGTCACTAACAGCAAGAAGCTCAGACTTCTTGATAGCGCCATAGCGCCCTCTGTTGATTTATCCAAAATTGATGTCGAAGAAATAACCAGGCAAAGAGGGACCCATCTGACACGTGGAAAAAGGGTGTTATGTCACCAATGCAAAAAAATGTGCAACTCTCAATGGTGAGATAGCACCATCTGTCGATTCAGATTGATCCAACGATGAGGAACTTGCGGGCCCATGGAGACAAATCATAAGGTTTGATCATCTAATTTTTTTGATATCCTGGGATGTTTAAAAAATAATATAACTGGGGACTAACCATTGGCGGGTAAGCATACAAATTTGATTTTTGGCAGGAGACAAAAAATTGCAACAGTTATGTTTCCTTCCATGATCTCATTGGTTCTAGGATCTTTAGCATATTTTGCAATAATTTCATTTTTCCAATTATCTGTGATACTAGTAATAGTATTCAATTGTCCTTGCCTAGATAAAGCATTAGCTACCACATTATGAGTTCCTTTGACATACTCAATATCAAAGTTATAATCTTGGATTTTACTTATCCATTTCTGTTGGTGATCATTAAGATCTTTTTGACTCATGAAGAATCTTAGGCTATTGTGATCTGTTTTAATACTGAACCTTCCATACACTAGGTATTGCCTAAATTTTTCCAATGTGTGGATGATAGCTAACATTTCCTTATCATAAATTGAGTAGTGTCTTTCTATCTTAGAAAGTTTCTAGCTTTCGAAAGCAATAGGATGTTTGTTTTGCATAAGCACAGCCCCAATTCCTTCACCAAAAGCATCACATTGTAATTCAAAAGGTTGTGTAAAATCTAGGACAGCTAAGACTGGGCACAAACTCTTTCTTTCTTTTAATTCTTCAAAATCTTCTTGTGCTACTTCATTCCATCCGAAATTTCCTTTTTTGGTCAGGTCTATCAAAGGAAATGTTAATTTTGAAAAGTTCTTCACAAACCGTCTATAGTAGCTGCATAGGCCCAAGAACCCTCTGAGTTGAGTTAGAGTTTTGGGTTTTGGCCATTCTCTTATTGCTTTAATCTTTTCCTCATCCACACTTACACCTTTGGCACTAATTTTATGGCCGAGATATAGAATTTCTTATAATCCAAATTCATCCTTTGATGCTTTTACAAATAGGGATTCAGATTCCAATATACTCAGGACTTCATCAATGTGTTGGAGATGTTCTGCCCAAGTTTTGCTATAGATAAGGAGGTCATCAAAGAAAATAAGAAGTAATTTCCTGAGTTGTTTTCGGAATATATGATTCATACATGATTGGAAGGTGGCTGGAGCATTAGTTAGGCCAAAGGGTAGAACTAGAAACTCAAAATGCCCATAATGACATCTAAGTGTCGTCTTGGGAACATCCTCCTTCCTCATTCTGATTTGATGGTATCTTGAATGTAAATAAATTTTAGAGAAATATACTACTCCATGAAGTTCATCTATAAGTTCATCCACCCTAGGAATGGGATAGTGATTTTTTATAGTCTTCTTATTTAGGGCTTGATAATCTATACACATCCTCATTATCCCATCTTTCTTTTTCACAAGTACTACTGTTGACGTAAAGGGATTGGAGCTGGGTTGAATGTGTCCCATTGCTAAGAGTTCTTGAATGGCCTTTTCAATTTCATCCTTATACTTTTGAGGATGTCGGTAAGGGGTGGTGATCACTGGTTTAGCATCCTTTTCCAATTCTATAATGTGTTTAAATCCTCTTTTGGGAGGTAATCCTAGGGGAATCTCTTCAAATATTCTTTAATGTTTCTTAATGATAGGTTCAATGTCAATATAGATGATAGATTCCTAAAGAGTTGATTTATTTAATACTAAAAATTGTGCAATCCATTCTCCCTGATCATGCCATAGTATTCTTTCTATTCTTTTGCAAGACACCAGTTTTGCAGAATCATCAGGTATTCCTTCCAATGTTATTTCTTCCCCATTGTGCTCAAAATGGATTTTTAGGTTTGGAAGGTCGAACCTAAAACATCCTAGAGAAAATATCCATGGACTGCCCAAAATTATATCTAAGTCTAGTGGAACCATGTGTACGTCTTCTCTAATGGTGTGCTTTATTCCTAAAGTGATTTCTTATTGTGGAATCACTTTTGTACAACATACCAATGATCCTGTGGCTTAAACAATAGTAAAGCCTTTAAAATTCTCAATTTTTAATTTCATTCTGTTAACCAGTCTTTCATTAATGTAGTTATGGGATGCTCCATTATCCACCAATGCAATGACTTTCTATCCATTAAGGGTGCATCTGATTCTTAAGACCCTATTTTTGGAGGGTTGAGTCATAGTGGCCATTACTCCATATTCTTCCCCCTCTACTTCTTCTTCATTGCCTTTGTCACATTTTGCCTTTTTTCTCACCCTTTCTTCCTCATCATCCTCTTCCATTCTTTGGATGTGGCCTTTCTTCCCACATCTGTGTCTGGGCACCCAATCTATTTCATAATTTCTACAAGTGTTCCTTTTGCAGCTATGGCCTGGCTCCCATGGTTCTTGGCATTTAAAGCATAAATTATTTTTCTTTAATTCTTCTCATTCCTTAGTCAGAATGAACTTTTTGTAGGATTTGTCTTTCTTGTGATTTTTAATAGTGGGCTTATTCCATGATTTGTTGCTTGTGTTTGAAATTTCCAATCTTAATGCCATTTCAAAAGCGTCATCTAAGGATGAGGGTTTTAAGGCACTTACTAGACCTTTTAGTGAATCTTTTAACCCTTCTATGAACAAGTAGGTAAAGTGTTCATCATCTACTCCTGTGACTTGGACAAAGATCCCTTGGAATTCCTTGATATAATCTTCTATTGTTCCTTGTTACCTTAATTGAGTTAATTTCTTAAAGTTTTCTTGAGGATGTTTTCTATCAAATCTCTTAATGAGTTTTTGAGAAAAATCTTCATAGGAAGTAATATTTTTCTATCCTTGGGTGATAAGGCCATGATGCCACCAATCATGAGTTGTTCCTTCTAAGTGAAGGATTGCAAATTGAAGTGCATCTTCCTCTGTCATTGGACTTAGGGTGAGATAGGTGTTCAATTTTTGTAACCATGCATGTGCCATAAGTTTTTCTGATCCATCAAAATTTGGTACTTTCACTTTATTTACTTTACTTATAAAATCTTGATTCTAATGTCTTTTTTCTTTCCTATGACTTTCTTGCCTATTGGCTTCATAGAATTCCTTGAATGTTACTAATTCCCTAATTTCTGGTTCAAGATTGGCATAAGCTCTAGCATTTTCAATGGCATTATTGGTTGCCTGACCTTCTTTATCATTGAGGGGCCTTCCTTGGGTAAGAAAGGAGGTTTGGGTACTTGAGATGGTGTAGCTCCATTATTTTCCAAATGGTTTGAACTTATGTCCCTTCCACTAGAATTATTTTTTTTAAGATTGTTTATGGAATTTCCCATGTTTTGCAGTGCTTGATTTGATCTTTCTATTTTCTTTGCTAAGGTTTGGTTTGACTGTTCCATAACATTCCTAATTTCTCACTCATTTTTGCTCCTCTTTTCATTTACTATATTTTCAGGATGGCAGGATCAGGCTCTGATACCAATTGTAATGACCCCTTTTTAATACTTTGACCTGTTATTCAAAAATTAGTATAATTTTAGGAAGTCATTCTATTTAACATGCCTTAGATCCTTATTATTATTCAAAATGGAGGAATTGAGCAATGTAATTTAATTAGTTTAATTGATTTATAAAATTTCACTCTATAGCACCAAGCAAGCTACTCTCTTCGAGTTATGACTATCTGGAGACGATAGATTGATGGTGCAAAGGGTGCATGAAACAAGCTACAAGCGGCTCCCTCGAGGATAACGTCAGGTACTCAAATTTACTTTGCCTCTCCCTCCACCCACTCCCTATCTGGGGATGTCATAGCTTAGATGAGAGCAAGCTTCCTAGACTATATTTGAAAAACACGTTGTAATTCTTAAGATTATTGTTAAATATAATGCAACAATATCTCTTTATTATCATAATTATTTACACATTATTACTATTTGAAAATATTTAGCATTGTACATATATATATACATATATACATATACATATATATATATATACATACATACATATATATATATATATATGTATATATGTATATATATATGTATATACATATATATATGTATATATGTATATATATATATATATATATGTATATATGTATATATATATATATATATATGTATATATGTATATATATATATGTATGTATGTATATATATATATATATGTATATATGTATATATGTATATATATGTATATATATATATATGTATATATATGTATATATATATATGTATATATATATATATATGTATATATATATATATATATGTATATGTATATATATATATAATACTTCCAATTGTTTTATACACATATATCGATTTGGGGGATATTCAAATACATCCATGAATTATTTTACCAAAAAATTGTGAATGACATGGTATTGTATTAATTAGAATTATGAAGTGCATAATATTCCATACTCACATAATGCATTGTATGAGTATTTCTAAATGTGGATTCTACAACCGAATTATCAGTTGTGCTTATGCCATTAATACTATAAAAATCTGATATATATAATTCTCAGCAAAGGTCCAACAGACGTACCTACGAATGTGAATCTACGACACTAGAGAGATTGGGCTAAGTGTTCGAATATCACAGAAGTTACTCCCGTACTATGCTTCAAACGTACACGGTTTAGTAATATTGATTCCTTTCTTCAATGCTTGGTTGGTATACCGATTTCCACTGCTTCCCTCTTTTTTGACCTAATCCTAATAATGGGTATTTATATACCTTTTGGGAGTCACGTACGTAAAGTCGTTACTTACATATGACTATAGTTTTAACTTTCTTATTTGTGTATTACAATGCTTGTATTATGTTTATACAATAAGCATTATTATTTTCATGTAGTAAGCACTTTGTTATTATATATAAGTATCAAAATAATACAATTAGTTGATTAGGGTTTCTTCTTCTTTTTTCAAAGAATGTTTATAATAATTATATTTATTAAACATAGATAATATTTGTAATAACAAAGCAATATATGAAAAGTGAAATATATAATAATATATTTATAATATGAATGTTCATATTATATATTTATAATGTGAATGTTTATATGAGACTTGGAAAATATGAAGTTAATATTTATCACAACTAGCATGTTAATTTTTATTGGAACAAATTAAAGTAGTGCTATCATAGAAGTAAAATTGATTAAAAAAATATTTGAATTTGATACATAATATTTCTAATAAAGAAAAACATATTAATCCAGGTTCATTACAATTTGCCTCAAAAAAGAGAAGATGAATATCATCGATGATGTCTCCTACATATTCAATGTGAGACTCCATGAACAGAGCTGCAATGCCTAGAAGGAAGTCGTCCCATGAAGCTAAAGTAGGAAGACATGGTGTTTCCTATTGCACTGAGTTAGAAGCATCTATAGCTAGAACTAGATTAGTAGTAGCAATAGGAGCATCAGGAGGTGTGATCTCATCTAGAGAGGATGTAGCTACAGCTAGAGGTAAAAGATCTTTTGGGAATGGAGGAATGTGTGGATCTCCATACATCTCCCAAGATAGATCCAAATATCATATAAATCAGTTGACTTCATGTCATCAAGTGAATCCATAACCTCCATATCTTTATGTAGAAAGAGGGCATGATAAATGATGAAACCAGTGTCACCATTATATGAAAGTCCTTCCACATATGGCAATGCATTATGTTGACAAAGATAAGTGAGAACTAATTGACTCCACTTCTTATAGTTTTGAGAACTAATTGACTCCACTTCTTATAGTTTTGTGTTGTCAAGGTAATTAAATCTTCCTCATACATGATGTACTAATCAATGTACCTCCCAAAATGTAAAAAGTCAATCAACCCCCTTAATGTATGATTTGAGCACTTCATATGTAGTACGCGTACAATGGGCCACTTTGTCAATTTTGGCCTTAGTGGACTTCTAATTTTTCTATTTACAACCTCCTTTTGGAGTCCAAATCTAAAACTAAGCAATGTACAACAATTTTGAAGCAATACAATGCAAAAAAGGACCTAATTCTGAAAGTGGTATTTCTATCCACACAAGCCTATAATCTGATTGCAAATCTAGAAAGTAGACTAAAAATTATTCACTTTTTTTTTAAAAAAATGGAACCTGATTATGTGTCTAGATGAGCCCATACTATGCATTTGAGGTTGCAAAAATTAGGATTTGTGACTTGCAAAAAAATTTAGGAATAGAGGTATCAAACATCCTTCACTAATGTGTAGATTACAAAATTCTACCGCAAAACAAAAAAAAAATTCTCGCAAAAAGGATTTTGTATGAGGGAGATATTGTTGTTTGAAAATCACCTCTGTAATTATTTTTCCTGAATCATTGTCATCACACCTCCAAAAATTAGATGACTCTAGATTTCACCTTAGATGTCTGATTTTGGTGAAAAAAAATGTTGATATGGGGATTTTTTGACCTTTTTAATATGATGCCAATATCTAATTAGCACCAGCAAGCAACAATCTTCACCTACAAAAAATCTCTCCTCTACAATCTTGATGGCCAAAAATATTTGGACAAAATATGCAAATCCAAAAAATAATGCAGAGAAATTACAGAGACTAAAATAATAAAATATGTAGATCTAAAATAATCATACCAAATTCGAAAATTAGGCCTTCGGGTGCCATTTGCAAAAAAACATAATTTGACTATGGCCAAAGGTAGGAAAATTATAATCAAATTTCACCGGATCGATATTCTAGACGTAATGGCAAGGTTTATTCTGGCTCTAGATGCTCTTAATGACTGTGATACTCTGTATCTGGGTTGAGGTCCTCTAAGAAATGAAGCAAGAAAATGGTCTTGAACAACTATGTGAAGAGAAATTCCCTCAACTTTGAATCCATGTAAGAATTTGTCTAGGGAAAAATCACCTAAGATCAAAGAACTCAAGCACAAGCACAATAGTAGACCAACAAGGTATGATTAGAATAATAATATCCAAAATTGATGTATTGTCATTCAATGTTCTATCATGTCCATACACACTAGGAGTGTCAATATATAAAGGCCTCTAGAATGCTTCTAGAATGTCTAGGAAATAGCATACTTGATAAGTCTTACAACAAGGCACATGCCCACCAAGAGTGGATTATCCTCCATTAAGCACAGGAGTAAGTGTGATGATGAGAGGATAAGCCTACAAAGGTGTAGCACGTAAAATTATGTTGTAGACACTATGTGCTAAATTAGGAGTGCAAATAATTGTGTTGTCTACATGAAAACTTAGTTAATTATGCAAACTCTAGTGTTGTAGACAACATGTGTTGAATTAGAGTTGTTTATTCCTATGTTGTCAACATGACAACTCATAAGAGTAGTTATCAACTAAATAAATAATAAAATAATGCATTTACCTAAGTAAACTTAAGTAAAGTGTAATAAGTAAATACTTATTTACACCAACAGATACCCACTAGATGATTCACTAAACAATAGGATCTTGTTAAGGATATTGACCCTATTAGGATTATATGAAGTACATATAGTGTCTCGAGTCCTTGTTAGAGAACTATGCCTTGTTAGAAGCCTCAACCCTATTAGGAGTTGGTGGATCAAATGCAATCTATGCAAGAAGAGCCCATTGCCCTAACATGCAATTATACAATTCAATTCTTCACAAGAATAGATATACATACAATACTTATTGTCTACTATATTTTGCACTTGCTTTGATCATACATTAGATGTAGTTCACATATCATCAATCACCAATATCACATAGATCATACAATATTGCATAGTTCATCATATGTTGCATAGTTCATCATATGTTGCACTCATATCTTCGCAAGATAAGATCTTTACTCATATCTCTCATATACGTAATTCACTACTTAGTCAGCCTTCATGCTTTTACACACTTGGTATAACATAAAATAACTTATTGAATAATATCCACATAGTTGGCTTATCATGAATTAGTAATTATTTTGTTACCAAAATAATTCCTCAAGTCATTCAATCCAATTCTTTTTTATGCTTTGTTCTGCTCTATTAAATACTTGTACTGGTATTTAAATCATATATCATGATGTACTATCTATACACACCTGCACACTGGTATATATCACCATGACATTTTCATAGAGCTTTTCTCAACTACACTTGAGCTAACTCAAAATGAGTCATTCGTACACATTACATCTTCTCTCTATGCTGCTACAAACTATCTAACACTTAGACAATGTTCTATCTCTAAATACATAAATGAAATGCTAAATATATGTTGCCATAAATGACAATACTCAATACATCTATCTAACCATATTGCCAACACAAGATGCAAAAAATGGCACATATGTGCATACTAAGGTGATCACTCCCAAACATGTCATGTGGCTAATCTCACAAGGGAAACTCACTAGACAAAGGAAGATGATAAACAAAGGCAAAACATTAACCCCCCATGGTTCTTGAATCAGAGTAGTGCATGTACAATAAGACACAAGATATGGTGAATCCCAAGAATAAAATAATTTGTATGAGTGTCCTTGGATGACACTACTCAAATTAGAAGAAAAAATTAGGCGAAGCTTCTAAAATGAAAATATAGATGCATTATGGCACTTTATCTCAATGTGTTTGCAAGAATGCATATTGTAGACACCTAAATTTGTCCAAAACCCATTTCCTGACCAATTAAATAAATATTTATTATTTATTTAATTCCCCTACCTTAATTAAATAAACTTTACATTTATTTAATTATGTTTGCCTTACCTTGATTTAGATAAACTAAGGTTTATCTAAATCCTAGCCTTTGCTTGATTTAAATAAACTAAGATTTATTTAAATCCTAACCCATTTTCTTTAATTAAGTATGTCATTTACTTAATTAATTCCCTCCTAATCCCACTAGGAATTAAATATTACATTTAATCTTATTTGAGCACATGGCTCCTACTTTTAACCCTCACCTAACCTCACTAGCCTACCTAACCCATCATGCTAAACCTACCCACTTCCTAATCATGCTTGCTTTGCATAATCATCCTAGCTAATCACCTCTTAATCCTAAGTGTGTGCTCACACATGTGTGAGGAATCCTCACACGTGTGAGAGATGTTCACACTTTCCTTATCCCTCATGTCTTGCATGTCTCTTGCACACTTGTCCTCGTGCATGAGAGTCAAGTTGTCTCACACATGTGTGAGAAGCCATCCTTCTCACACCTCTTGCACACTTGTCTTCTTGCATGAGAATCAAGTTGTCTCACATGCTTCTCACACCTCATTTATTATGTCACCATCAAAGGTTTCTCACACATGTGTGAGCATATGGCCCCTTTTGAATGGTCAAAACCCTAATCCATGTGGAGTCTACTTGGCCTCCACCTCATTGACACCTCATCAATCCTAAGAGATCCTAGCCCTTCATCTTGCATTCAATCTCAACCATTCATTGCATCCATTTTCCTATAAATGAAGAGCCCTCTCCTCATTTCCAACAAGCACTATCTACCTTATTGTTATGTTGCTGAACTTGTGAGAAACCACATCCCATGAGCAAGGAAATCATCTACACTTGATGATTTGTGAGGTTTGCATAGTGCTATTTTGATGTTCATGTTATCTTTATTTTGCATTGTTTTCTTTCACATTTTGAGGTTTTGCATGATAATGTAGAAATGTGCATTAGTTGTTAGAGTAAATAATTAATATTTAATTATTTATTCTATTGCTTAAGCTTACTTAGGTCATGCATTTATTTAATATTTTGTATTTAATGCATGTAGTGGTTGTTGTTGACAACTCGGGAGTTTTCTCCTTTTTTAGCATATTCCACTTTTTGTGGATGTGTGCTAAGTTGTCAATCTTATCTTCTACCTCCTTCCAGCTTGTTCTACAAGCTTCCATGAGCTCTTTATATTCGGGCTCTCTCTCATTGTAAACATCGAACATCATCATTTTTTATTGTAAATACATTTCTTATTGTGTTTGCATTATGATGGCTCTCATGTCCGTTTAGGGTTTTTGCCCATGCTCCATGCTCTCCCCTTCTATGGCTTCTCTTTGACAGGTTCGCATGCAGGTGATCTTGGCGTCTTCAGAGTTGGCTTTCCTCAACTCCAACATGGTATCAGAGCCTTCCTGCTGCAGCTTCGTTGAAGAAATTTTGAAGCCGTGATTTGAAGTCACAAACCCTAGTTTGTTTGTGCATTTTTTCTTCAAATCAGGGGATCAGAAAATTTTCGGAGCACTTTCAGCCCAAACGGACATCACCATTGGATCTGGAAGGCCGTTTGCAGTCAGGATTCATATAAAGCTTTTCGTTTTTGGAGACAGGGCATTTTTGGCGATTTTTTGAAGAGTCCAGGTCGCTGCCGTACGGATCGTACGGACGCAGAGCGTAAAATTTTTTTTTAAAAAAGTGTTTTCGGCTGCGCCACCCGCGCGCCGCCCGCAGCGGCCGCAGCAGGCAGCGCCGCCCGCGAACCACCGCGGCCCGGCCGCCTCCTGGCCGCCGCCCTCCACCGGCGGCGCCTCTCCAGCTCTCAGCCCGCGCTCCGCTCTGCTGCCACCTCCACCAGCGGTGCTTCCGGTTCTGCCACCCCTGCGGCTGCCTCCACCCGCCAGCGCCACTCCGCCAGATCTGTAGCAGTTATTGCCCAGTCAGTGACACGTGGCATTTTCTGCCGCGTCGTGTGACTGACACGTGGCAGGCGCGCCACGTGGCACATTGCCACGTGGCACCTGCCACGTCATCATCCATACTGCCACATGGAAATGCCACGTGGCACTCTTTTTTTTGCTGCGACGGCCATCAAACCATCAAATTTAATCTCATGAATTGCTGACGTCATCACTACATCAGCCCTTGCATGCACCTCTCCTGCTTCACTTTTGGACCTACTTGTGGTTTTTTGGCCATAACTCTTGCATACGGAGGTATTTTTCCGATCCAAAAGAAGCGCCGGAAAGCTGGTTCCGAGACGGAGATTTTGGTGCAGGTATTTTTAGGTTTTGATGCTTTTTTAGTGCCTGTTTTTTCAGTTAAAGTCTGAAGTCCTGTTTTTGACTCCGGCATGCATATCTTTTGCGTCCCATGTCTGTTTTTGGAACACTTTATATTTCTGGAAAGCTGGTTCAGTGTACTTTTCAGAACTGTCATCTTTTTTCCTCACTTTTGGCCTCTTCTCTTTCTATCATAGTTTTAGCATTTTTGCTCTATGGTTGATATTTTGAGTGTTTTAGGCCCGAGGATTGTTTTCCTGGCATGGTTTGCTTTCTTTTAGCTTGTACTTTCTTTTGGTTCAGCTCTTTTTTAGTTCTGAACATTGTAGCTATCTTTTTGAAGCATTTTTCATTTTCGCACTGAGATAAACTGTCACTTTTGTATTTTGGGAGTCATGAACGTTGTTTTGAGTCAGGTGTACTTGCACTATTTCATAAAGCACCATGGGGGGGATTATTTGTTTGCTGTTTTAGGCATTCTTCCTTTGTCAAGTGAGTGTCCCTTCCACGACATTAGCCCCATGCAGAGTCAGTTAGACCGTGTCTTTATCGGTGTCTGTACCTCTTTTCCTCTTTCCTCGTTCTTGGTTCGTTTGCAGAAGATTTGGCTCACCTTCTCAGTTGCCTATCATCACACCCCGTCTACATTAAGGGGGGATTATGCTGTGTTCTAATGCATCCATGGTTCGATGGTTCGATAGTGTGAACTATGTATTCAGTGGTTGATCCTACATACAAGGCGATTGCAGTGGCTGGCTACCTATGCATTTCGGTGAGATGGATCATCTACCATATAGACATGCTCGGCTCGTGCCTTCTTCTTCCATGGAGGTTTCTTCAGATCAGCAGTTTGACAGATTTGCGACTTCTTCATGCTTCAGTGATGCTGCTTCTTCATGATCATTCATTGTTCCTGTTTTAGGGGACAATTTCCCTAGTTGGAGACTTCTTCAGCTCTTCACTAGGTTCTTACCTCTTTTTAGGGGAGGGTTTTTCCCATGTGGTTTTCTCTCTTTCCCCATTTACAGAGGTTTCATTTCTTCTTGCATTGTACTTGGGTACCTAAAATGGCCTCGTTGCCGGGACCCATTATGCATTCATCTTTGTTTTGTGAGCTTAAGGCATTTCCCTAAGTTGCACTTAAGGGGGGGTGTTAGAGTAAATAATTAATATTTAATTATTTATTCTATTGCTTAAGCTTACTTAGGTCATGCATTTATTTAATATTTTGTATTTAATGCATGTAGTGGTTGTTGTTGACAACTCGGGAGTTTTCTCCTTTTTTAGCATATTCCACTTTTTGTGGATGTGTGTTGAGTTGTCAATCTTATCTTCTACCTCCTTCCAGCTTGTTCTACAAGCTTCCATGAGCTCTTTATATTCGGGCTCTCTCTCATTGTAAACATTGAACATCATCATTTCTTATTGTAAATACATTTCTTATTGTAAATACATTTCTTATTGTGTTTGCATTATGATGGCTCTCATGTCCGTTTAGGATTTTTGCCCGTGCTCCATGCTCTCCCCTTCTATGGCTTCTCTTTGACAGGTTCGCATGCAGGTGATCTTGGCATCTTCGGAGTTGGCTTTCCTCAACTCCAACATTAGTTGCTTAGTGTTATTTCTTTAGTTACATTTTTATGCAACACACATATAAATGATGTCTAAATAGATGAGAAGAGACATAAAAATAATACAATAGATATTATAAGTCATGAAAAATCATCTGAAACAATCAAGTCAATCCTCAAACTTGAAACAACCAAGATATCCACCAGAATGTAAAAATACAAAATATTAAATAGAATTTTCCTAAAGTAGAATCTGGACAAAAAAAAATTAGCATCAATGAAAAGAGCTTAGAAAGACTTCTCCAATGATATAAAGAATTCCCAAATCAGAGATCGGATGCTCAAGATATGTCTCTAGGAGTGCAAAAAGGAACTCCTAATTTAGATAATAGAAAAAACCATCAAAAATGCATTAAAATTGAAAATCATTTATACCATTATGATGGCTCAAAACTAGCTTTCTGGTGATATCTTGTTTGCAAGAAATTAAGTTCATATGCCCAAGATATGAGCAAAAATGTGAAGGTAGGTTGAAATAAGGCTAGAAGGGCAAATAGAATGATGATGTAGTTCCGACATTGCACTAACATCAGCAAGTGATGAGCCCAAATTTGATGGTCAAATAGCTATTGAGACAAAAAAAAAAAAAAAAAAAAAAACCTAAAAATGATCCCTGTCAAGAAAAAAATATAGTTATACTAGGCAAAGGGTCTATGTCAAAAAAAAAACCAGTGGCTAAAAAAATATCTCAATTCTACCAAAAGTAAACCACCACTAAGCACCCCAAATTGGGCAGTCTTAGCACAAGCCATGCATATGAACAATGTGCTCAAAAAGAGGTCATAGGTGTTGACTAGTCCAAAACTAGTAGTACCGTTATAAATTTGTCTCATGGCATAGCCAAAAAATACCCATCACCGGAAATGAGGGCGGGAAACTACATGTGTGGAAGAAGGCCACAAAAGCCTCCTACACTACAAAAGGCAAAGTCAACGTGAAAAAATTGGAGTGCAAAAGAGATTATGCACAATACTATAAGGAAGGGCTCAAGTACAAAGAAAGGACATCCCAAAAGACAATCAATAATGGCTGCATAAATATGTTGGAAATGACAAGATCACCAACCCACCACTAGCTAATCAAGTCATAGATCAAGGCAAAAAACCTCCAAAGGTTTAGAGTGTGGGCCCAAATTGAGGTGTTGTTTGGAGCCATGCAGGGTCTAGCATAGAATGAAGGTGGGCCACTAAATCTCCAAGTAAGTGTGTGCATTGAACTCTGTGTGGAAATCACACCCTCCACAAATAAATTGCATGCACTCCTCTAAATTTTCTCCATAAAGGAAAACTTATATAGTGCAAAGGAAGTCCATGTTGGTCACAATGTATGGACATCAATAGATAAAATTGTCATTGGGATCCTTGGGCTTGACATTTTGAATGCTTAGAATCTTCTCCCTATGTAAGAAAAGGGTGGCAAGGGAGAAACGGATGTCTACAAAGCTAATGTGTCCCATGGTCAAATCCATAGCCAAGCCAAGGTGGTGTCCAAACTACATCCAAAATAAATGCACTTTCCAATACACGTACCTGCACTCAAAGGTCACACTGTCAAAGGTAAGTGCCCAAAAATTGTTTCATTTTGAACCAAAGAGTAGTGCAATGTAAGTGATTTGATCCAATGTGGGGTCTTGAGGGCACCCAAAAAAAATTCCCAAGCTCCAAACACGTGACGGCGCAGAACCCCAAGTGGGTGTGTTGACAAAGAAGGACAGCAACAGAGATCTATCAAATTTTGACACCTCCAACTTTGAACAAATCAATGTCTCCACCTTTGAATAATTGCATGCACCTTTTTCTAAATATATTTTCCTTAAAAAAAATTTAAAAATTTCTGCCTCAATTTGCGTGCACAAGTTAATATGGCCTGGGTGCAAACAAAAATTTGCCTCAAATTTCAATAGCATCCAAATTAGATGTGTTTTATATAAAAATGGGGGTTTTTGAGTAATCTAAGCTCAATAGTGATGTCCGTTTGGGCTCAAAGTGCTTCAAAAAATAAGTCGCTCCCCCCAAATCCAATACAAAATCCTCTAAAGCCATAGATATGAAAATTGATGCCAAATCTCTCAAGAATAGAATAGGGGCATGAATATTTGTAGCTTGATACCATGTTGAAGTTGATGAAAGATCAACACCACAGTTCCTAAGAATCACCTACATGCAACCACCCATCACAAAAAGAGAGAAGAAAAAATTATGGAGGCTAGAATTCCCAGATCCACAGATGAGACATTTTTTATGAGCAAAAAGAGAAATTGCTATTATCAAAAGTGAATGAATTAATAATTACAAAGAGAGATTTTCCTTATAAAGGAGATCAAAACCCTAAAAATGTCTAACCTAGGTTGCATCATAATAATTAATAAAAGAATTAATTATTAGATTCCTAAAGTTTAGCTTAATCAAACTAGAATGAGTTAGGTAATATCTAATTACTCTAACATGGTCACCTTAGTCTATTAACCTCTAGTTCACCTTTAGCTACACAATCCTCTCACTTACAACTTCAACACCCTCAACGACCCAAAATTAGGTCTAAAACCCTCCTTAAATAGCCATCAAATGAAGCTTCTAGGTCTTGATCAATGTTTAGGATTTATTCCTTTTGCCACTTGACCTTTCCATTTTACTTATTGGCTAATCCCATAAGATAGGGATTAATGATCCATATTTAGAGGCATAATTACCTCCATATTTGACTCCTTGATCTTATAAACACATTTCCAACTCAACAAAATGGTTTACCTATGAGTTTGTTTCATTCCAAACTCAAATACAACAAAACATTTTACTCAGCTCATATATCTTCTGGCACTTGGCTCTACTTGTTCTAATTTGTTGTCCCTCGGCATGAACTTTACTCATTTTAAACTAAATTTACCTTCTAGATTTTTCAACACATATTGCCTCCTGAATCACTTGGAAACCATTGAAATGCTTGGGAATGCTTGTGCACTTGAAAACTATATTTTCCTTGGCACCAATTTAACTTCTTCACTTCTCTTATTAAGAGATTGGCCTGTATGATGACTCGATCGCAATTATGACTGACCAACATTTCCTACTAAATGACTAAGTATTTTACACTAATAGACAAATTTTATTTTAGGGTGAATAATCTCCTCTTTTTGCATGTGTGGCAAAAATACTTATCATTATTAATTAGTGCATACATAAAAATAAAAAAAAACTTCAAAAACTGGAACTCCCCCTTTGGGTATACTCCATATCTTATCTTGGTAACTACATACATGACTCTGTATACAAAATTTTTCATTCATATGACCTCTGATCTCTATAAATTTTGCCCTTGTTTTTATCACGATTGCCTTATGATTGCAAGCTGGGGTTTGGGAATTAGACCATACTTAGTCAAAAATGGTTTATGCCATTGCAAGATGATAGCCATAGTTGCATCCCAATTAGCCTTAAGTGTTTCAAGAATTTGGCATTTAATTTCTAATCTTGCTACTAAATCTATCACATTATCTACAATGGATAAATTTTGATTTCTCTGAATCGAATCCTTGGCAGTTTACAAATTTCTTTGCATGACCTCCAAATAAGGTCTCAACAAAGATTGAACTATTGTGATTTTTTCCCTTATTTTTCCCTCTTTCTGTAGCAACTCTAATTTCTTTACTTGTAAAAATTTTAGTTTTGAAAAATGAATTGAACTTGAACTTGTGTCCAATGTCAGTGTATCTTCACTCTACTACAAATTAGCTTTAATTTTATACATCTGATCTCTTATTCCTTTTGTAAATGATGGAACATAACATAGCTTCATAAAAAATATATTTACATGTTGAAAAATCTTCTCAAAATCTCTTACAATGAAAGAAAGTTCAGCCTATTTCATTGCAATCTCTATTGCAACTTTTGCCATTACCTTATTCTAAAATTTTCTCTTGTATCAATGTCAACATCATTCAAATTTTCCACAATCTAAACCAATTTTTCAATGATTAGGGCCTATTCATTTAGGTTATCAACATCAATACTTTCAAGGAATATATCCTTGATCTCATGCAATACTTGCCTCTATTGATGTTGTTAGAATGATTTAAAATAACTGAGAGGGGGGGTGAATTAGCCATCCTCAGGTCTAGATGTACTAATGTTGGAATTCTTTAGAATAATTGAGAGGAGTTTGAATCAATTATCCAAGGTCCATATGTGCAAATAAAAAAATTTAGTGCTTAACAAAACCATATCCATAAAACTATAATATGCATGCATCCATTAGATCATACAATAGCTTAATAGGTTACTATACTACTTCAAAACAACTATGTAGAAATGTAAACATGAAATACCATAAGCACATTCACACAATTTGACACAAGAATTTTATGTGGAAACCCAATTTGGGAAAAACAACCAATAACATGCTACACAATTTCACTCTCCTGAAGTGATGCCCTATGAAAGGCCAACCCTGTCAAAGAATACAATACACATTGTTAAATGTGACCTAATTAAAGGATTTCAATCACCCTATTAGGAGTGAGCCTTGTTAGAAGACTTTAGAAAATTCCATTAATATTTCATCCAGTTAAAGGATTTACAAATGACTATTAGGTCAACCTTAATCCAAAGGATTTTATCCACACTGGTGCAGTTGTTAGAAAACAACAATAGGACCTCATCTGATAAAACTTACAACTCACTTGTAGATTATAGATCTATGGTTCAATCCTCCATTCTACTTGGCATTCATACTCTTTAGCTCTGTTATCTTGTTCACCCTTCAATCATTCATCCCCTTAAGCCTCCTTACTTTGTATGTCAATTGTAGTCTCTTATGTTTGGCCACTAGATGAAGCAACACCCTCGACTTATTGTCTTCCTTAGGTTCCACACATGACAACCTTTTCTTCTGGTCATCTATCTCTTTAAATAGAGAATTTATTTCTTTTGCACTTAACCACAATCATCCATTTTAGAGTTAGGTAAGATTTAATAAATATACCCACTTTTTCATTTGAGTTCCTCTAGAACTTCCTCTACAATCTTCCTTGAATTCACCTCAAAATGGTTTACCTTGAATTTTGTGCCACCAAATCATCATAATCATCTTCCACATGCTTCACATAATTCAAGAAATTAAATTAGTTGGCTTGGATTTGTCAAATCTTTAATTTAACATTATTTGTTGTCACTCAACATCTATATTATTCTATCACTCAGCCAACACTAGTTCACTCATTAAAAACTAAAGCTTATTGATGCTCAGCATAAACTAAACTTTACTTAGCATATATTAACTTTCACTTGGCTTGCACTATTTATCTTCTTTGCTTAGCACCTATTGATTTTTACTTGGCTTCTACTATTTTATGCTCGACTTGCACTGATTGCTTGACAAGGCTTGACAGAAACTTTTCTTACTTGATCTTCTTCCAATCTTGCTTGAGTAATCTTTCATTACATACTTTAACTAGATAAACAATACACTATAGTATAAATGTCTTACTTGGTCTTAGTGATCCTTTTATACACCAAATAACTCAAGATTTCTCTAGGTTCTCTTGTTATCTCCTCTTTTCAAATCCTCTTCATCAATCAACCAAATGATAGCATTCAGACCAAAAAAAAATTGTCTCACCAGTAAGTAGTAGTTTTTCATCATTGACAAAATAATTATTGTTCCATTATAGGTTCTACACTTCAAACAATCTCTTTTCAACAATCTCCCTCTTTGGCATTGATGGCAAACCAATACCAACAACAATGCTAAAAAGAAAATAAATATCTTTGAAATTTCTCCATCTATCAATATACATCTTTCCTCTATATAGGGTAATGTAAACTTTTTCAATCTCTTCCAATGTATCTCTCTTTTATCTCCCTCTTTAGATATTTTTCTCCCTCTTTAGGTAATTTCTCCCTCTTTGACAACAATGTCAAAGACTTGACATCTTTTCAAGTAGATATAAGAAATTTAGGTTCTCCCTCTATCACCTTGCATGTGGTTTAAAATCTTCTAATTTAGCTCCTTCATTACTTTAGGCAGCTCCTAAAGTAAGATCCATTGCATCAAGTTATAAGATAGAACATTCAACTCAGTTGATGCAAGGCACTACTTATATTTCTTAAGCAGCTTTGGATAGGGATATCACCCCTAGTTCACCTCTAATATATTCATGTGCATCCTTAGGTAAATCTTTTGTAAATATATTAGCTATCTATTCTTTTGTATTCACATATTTTATTCTCAGTCCTTTGTCCTGAACCAACTCTCTCAAGTAATGATGCTTGATTGCAATGTGTTTTGTCCTTGTGTGCATAACAAGGTTCTTTGATATGTTTATAGAACTTGTATTATCGCAATAAATAACCATAAGTTTAGTATTTTCTTCCTTCATGCCTTTGAGTAACTATTTGATCCATAACATATTTGTACAATTTACTATAGTAGCCACATATCTAGCTTCAGTAGTAGATTGAGATATGCAGTTTTGTTTCTTACTAATCTAGGTGACCAATCTCCTTCCTAAGAAAAATGTTCCACCACTTGTACTCTTTCTGTCATCAATGTTTCCAGCCTAATCACCATCTGTATAGGATCTTAACTCAAATTTATCATTTTTATTGTAGTGTAGACCATAACCTTATGTTCCTTTCAGATATCTCATAATTCTCTTAACAACCATCAAATGATTCTCCTTAAGATTTGCAAAAAATCTTGCAATAATCCCAACAACTAATACAATGTCAAGTCTGCTATGTACTACATATTGCAACTTACCAATCATAGACTTGTACAAAGTTTCACTTTAGAAGAATCATCATTCTTTGAAAGTTTGTGTCTTGTCACCATAGGAGTGCTAACTAGTTTTGAATCCTCCATACCCAAATTTTTCAATATTTCCTTTACATACTTAGACTGAGTGATGTAAATACCATATTTCATCTGATATACTTGCAAACAAACTAAGAACTTGATCTCTCCAAACATAGACATCTCAAATTCTTTCTTCATTTCATTTTTAAATGTCTTACATAATGCATTTTGACCTCCAAATATGATATCATCAACAAAAACTTCAGCTAGTAAAATACCTTTACCTCCTTCTATCTTCTAGTACAATTTTTTGTTATCATCAATCTTCTCAAAATTGATCTTCACAAGATAATTGTGAAGCCTTTCATACCATGCTCTTGGGGATTTCTTTAAACCATATAAAGCTTTGTGTAGTCTATATGTCATGTTCCTGTTGTTTGGATCAACAAATTCTTCAGGTTGTTGTATGTAAACCTCATCTTCTAATATACCTCTCAGAAATTCTGACTTCATATACATCTAGTAAACTTTGAAACCTTTTTATGCAGAGTAAGCAAGTAGATTTCTTACTCCTTCTAGCCTTTCAACTAGGGAAAATGTTTTTCCATAGTCATTCCATTCTTCTTGTGCATACCCCTTGCAAACTAATCTTGCCTTATTCCTTGTGAGTTCACCATTCTCATCTAACTTGTTCTTGTACATCACTTGGTTCCAATCACAAACATGTATCACTTCTCAACCTATTCCTTGACATTGGTCTAGCTTCTTTATCTCCAATAATTTTTTTAGTAGGGTGATATCTTCTGACATACTTTGACAATCTTGTTAGATGCTTCTTTCTTCAATGGGGTTGTCAACTTCAAAATCACTATGTACTTCTCTATTAGGTAGATTGACATTCCTTTTATGCACACTTATCTCAAAATTAGAAAGTACCTCATCTTCTATCTACAACTCAGCTCCTGAATGCAACTCGATTCCTAAATAAAACTTGACATCCATTGTATGTGACTTGTCAATCACTAATACTTTTTGTTATTGATTTACAACTTGGTTCTTTGCACCCTCATTAGTAGGCATACCTTCATAAAAGTATACCAAAGATTTGTACTCTTCAAATTTCTTCATAGGTTCAACTTCATGTACCTCTTTATATTCATCAAACTTCACACATGCACTTTCCACAACTTTGTTAGTGTTAGTATTTAAACACTTATAAGCTTTACTTCTTGTGGAATATCCTTTGAATATACTTTCTTCACTTTTAGTATCAAATTTACCATTCTTGTTGTCCTTAAGAATGTAGCACTTACTTCCAAATACCTTAAAATATTTTACATTGGGTGATTATCTATACCATAATTCAAAAGGTTTTGAATGAGTACCTTTCTTAACTTGCACTCAATTTAGGGTATAGATAGTTGTACTTACAACTTTTCTCTAGTATTTCAAAGTAGTTCTTCTCCATCATGAGTGTTCTAACATAGTCCATTACAAATATTTTCCTCCTTTCAGCAATCCCATTTTGTGGAGGGGTCCTAGGTGTAGAAGTTTGTCTTTTGATTCCTTTATCATTACAGAATATCTCAAACTCATTTGGTGTAAACTTTCCACCTTTGTCAGATCTTAGACATTTCAAAATTTTGTCAATCTCCTTTTCAACTCTAGCCAAGTACCACTTAAACATTTGAAAAGCATCAAATTTTTATTTCAAAAACATAATTTTCATCATCCTAAAATAATCATCAAAAAGTAGGATAATTTACTTGTCAGCTTTATAGTCATGCACATCAATTAGTCCACACAATTCAATATGAACTAATTCCATAATTTCTTTAGAGGAGTGAGTCTTACTTTTAAAACTAGATTTTCTCACCTTGCATAACTAACATTGCTTGCAAATCACATTATCAGGTTTCTTCAGTTAAAGCAAACCTCTAACTCTTTTCATGTTTCTGATAGTAACTAAGTTATCCAAGTTAACATGACATAACCTCTTCTTCCATAGCCACACATCATCAAATTATACAACAAGACACATAGCATCATTCATGTCAAGATAAAATAGATTACCTCTAGTCTAATCTTCATTTCCAATCATTTTTCCATTAGTGTCATAGATATTTTCTTTCTTGTTCTCAAATTCAACTTTGCAACTTGAACTAATTAGTTGTGACACACTCAAAAAGTTATAGTTAAGTCTTACATAATAAGAATTAACACACATGCTCTAATCTATCAGTTTGATTGATCCTTTACCTTTTATCAGACAGGGTACATCAATACCTAATCTTACACTATTTTCATTGCCAATGATCCATCTGTCACTCTTGTTCACATAAGACACTAGTACAATTGCCTCATCCTCATCAGAATCATCCTTAATAGAAACATACACAACTTTATCATCATGGTCATCATACTCATATTTAGTTTCTTCCTCAACAATGTGGCAAGACTTCTTTCCTTTGTCCTTATAATCTTTCTTGTTCTTGTCTCTTTTACTTATGTATTTGTCTCTACTTCTATTGTTCTTCTTCTCTAGATATCTAGCAGCAATATGACCAACCTCATTAAAATTAAAACACATGATAGGTAGCTTGCCTTTTTATTTCCCTTTGCCTTTGTGAAAAATCCTTGCCAACAATGCTTCAAGATCTTCTACATCATCCTCATCTATATCAATGTCACTAGAAACATGTTTGAGTTTTTTCTTTTTCTCTTTAGGTTCATTTAATGACAGTTTAGCTTTGAAAGTAGATTCAACATTTTTATTTTTAAAATTATCAAAATTAGACAGTCCAAAGGTAGTGAGTCTACCCATCAGTCTTTCAAAGGTTGGATTACTACCAAGAACATAGCTTAGTTCTTGTATGGTAGAGACTCTAATAGCATAGATAGGCAATAGTATTCTCAATACTTTGCTGATTACAGTCTCATCTTAGATAATATCATTATCTTCTCTAATAGCATTCACAACATCTTTGATTCTTGTGCAATATTGGACAATGGTCTTGTAGACACCCAAAAATTGGCAAAGATTTAAATCATGCAGTTCTAATCAATCAGTGCAAATTAAAGAGATAATCAAAAGAGACACAACAAACTTTCAAATTAAAAATTACATCAGGTCATTAATCATCTATCAAATTGACAAGACCTAAATTAACTTTAAAAGAGGAGAAAAACAATTCAAATTCATTAAAATAAAATTCAAAAAAGGAGGAAGAAAAAGACAAAGTGTTGAGAACAAATAAGAAATTTATTAAATCAATAAAATCATTTATCCTCATAAGATTGAAAATCTCCCTTTTTCATTTTAAAAAAATTAGAAATATCCTCAATTATCCTCAAAACCAAGTCTGTTGGACTCTTCCTCCTGGTCTCTTATGAGATATTTTCAGTTTTACTCTCACCCCTAGTCAAAGGTGAAAATATTGATTCTTACCCCAACCCCTCCCGACATCCTTTAAATAAGAAGGAAATCCAAGAAGCAAGGGACCCAAGTTTTTATGCATCTGCACTATAGGCACATTTGAACTCATCATTTTAGCATTTTTATTGTAGCAAGTTCATAGAATTTTAGCATCATTTAGTGTCATTTAGCATCATTTATTGCATTTTAGTTCATGGCATGATCATTTCAAGAGCATTTCTAAGAGTTTTATTTCACATATAATCTGCATTTTAGTCATAGATCTTGCATGTTTTCATTTTAGATCTGCATTTTTAGCATAATCCCATTCTAGAATTGTCACTACGATGTTGGTCTGAGAGCTATTTTAGCAATTGTAGTTAGGGAAACATGAGACACTTGTAGAGATTACATTCTGATGATGATATCTTGGGTCTAGTATAGTTCATCATCAGTCCATTTGCATTCTACACTAAAGTTTCATGGATATGTGTTCACACCATGTACAAAATGGTGCCTACCATGGGGTTGAACTAAAAGGCTCTCTATTTTCAAGTTTTTCACTCTAATCTTTCATTTCTAGTATAGATTTATGTTTCTTGCTATTCTCTTGTGTAGATTTGATCAAATATAGGTTCTACAGTGTTCGGGAGACCTCACATCAGCAAGAACAACATTCTGAAGTCTTCCTTGAGCATAGAAGGGCCGGATCTAAATCTTCTAACACTTCTGCACTCTATTTCAATTCTTTTGAGAGATATTTTGATGCTTATAAACTCTATTTTAATGCATTTAATCTTTTTGTAGTGCATATGCATAGTTCTATAATGCATTTACATAGTTTTGTAATGCATTTACATAGTTCTGTAACGCATTTATATAGTAATGTAACACATTTACATAGTTCTGTAATGCATTTGCACATTCTTATAGTGCATATTATTTTCTTATAGCACATTTGCATGATAAAATAGCACATATAATGTTTTCTATAATGCATATGAGCATTTCTATAGCACATCTGGTAAAAATTATAGTTTCCTGAATCTAACTTCCAGATCCAAATATCATTTGCTTACAGGTCCCTTCCACATTAATTAAAAAGCCTTTAGATTGTAGACAAAATACAACAGGAATGAAGACCCTCATAAATGCACCTAGCCTTTGTTAGCTCCAAATTAGATAGGTGGACCTCGACTCTCATTGATTAAAAGTGTGGCATTTCTAAGTTTTCAAACATAGCTTAATAGAAACATTCAATCTCACTAATTTGACAAAGTAGGCCTATGCTCTCAACTTCTTTGAGTTGATCAAAATGCTTGACCTTCTATAAAGATCAGTCACAACTAAACGAGGAAAGAACCCATGCATAGTCCAACTAGGGGCCCCTCTGTCTTTAGTAGTATAAGGGCTGGTAACTAAACCTTTGTATTTGTCATGTTTAGGGAGCTAAAATAGTATCGATATGCTCTTACTCTTCTCAAATGATCAGATTCCCAAACTTGTTTTTGACTTCCATTTCTCGCTTTTCACTAGGTGGGATTATCTAGCCATAGAAGGGCTACCTCCCAAGTTGCCTTAGCAGGGTCGGTGAGAGGGATTGTCCCCCAATTTTGTATTCCTAATTGACTAAAAGCTGCCTATGTTTAGAATATAGCCTTCATCTAGTAATCCATCAAGAGATTATGCCAAACCTCCCTAGTGTTAGTGGGAAGCTCTCTATCACAGGAGAGGTAAATCTGAACACAATTGGAACACTAAGACCCACTAGTCACCGACTTTAGATAACCTTGATAGGAAGCCATTTTCTTCCATTTTCTAGGTGCATGTTATCTTTCATTTTATTTTATTCTTACTACTATTGTGCTTGGAAGTGTTTTAAAATATAATAATGAACACCAATGTGGATCATAAACCTTCCAAAAAGACAAAACTCAAACCGATATCAAGAAACCAAGTCTGAGATGAAGACATTGTTGAACAACCCTTAAAGTAACACAAATACTGCATAAAATAGCACCTTAGAATATTCTTGTAATGCTTCTAATCTCTATTGTGACACATACCTATAAAATGGTACATCTAAGCCTTGAAACAAGGCATCTGATTCATGAAATAGTGCATATGACAGTTAAAATAGTGCATCTAAGTATTTAAATAGTGTTTATGAACAATTAAACAACACATTTGATTACTAAAATAGTGCATCTGACCATTCCTATGATGCATCTGAGAAAAACCATAAAATAGAGGCCATCTATGGGCATAATAATTGTGAACAAACAATCAATTTGGATACCCTTTTCCTTGTTGGTATTTTACAAAGTCTAAGAAATTTCGTATCTAACCAAAAACATCCTTCCAAAACAAGCAGGGCTACAAACATTATTATCAACCCAACAATTATTAGCCCTTCATTTCACACATCAACTCAAAAATTTTTAGAGGCACACGTATGTCCCTTACCTAACTTCGCGAAAGTGAAACTCATCCTATCAACATTCGTAAAAACCTTGTCCAACCTAGCTTTTTGCTACAAATAGATCATGGTCAACGGAAACCCTTGCCTTTCCAAAAAAATGCCTAAGAACTAAAGGAATCCAACTCACATTTCATGCCACCACATAAAATTGGTACAACTACAAGACCAAAATGAACACCTATACGAGTGAGAGCTAGAATAGCCAATAGAACCATCAAACAAATAAAACCTTTAAATCTCCTTGAGCCTACTACAACAATAGATTTCCCACAAAACACAGCTATTCACAAGTCACCCTTGTTCAATCGAAACTCAAAATCTGTGGCCACAATTGGTTCATCTAACATTTTAGATGAAAGAAATATTGAAAGTAAGATCAAATATTTCCAACAAAATCCTAAGCTTTTCGACATCATGGACAAGATACTTGAAAAACATAAGGAACATTATATACTAGCGTTAGCACAAGGTACAAAATTACCATCTGATTTTGATGTGACCAACTTGAAACAAGATGAAGAAGAGTTACCCCTAGATGTTGTCACACAAAAGTTACAAGACCTATAAATGGAAATGGAAAGAATGAAGAGAGGAAAAACATAACCCGTAGAATTCAACTTGGAGAAGGTGTGTCCTCTCCCCTTTGACAAGAACATTACCTTCATGGCTTTGCCCCAAAATGTACAAATACCAAAATATGATAAATATTTTGGCACATCATATCCACAAGATCACCTCAGACAATTCTATACCTTGAGTATGAAATTTGTCTGTGACATGACATACTTGATGCAACTATTTCCTAGAAGCCTTGGAGGGAAAGCCATGGAGTGGTTCTCCAAGCTACCCTCCAATATAAAAACCTTTGACCAACTAGCTTCTATGTTCATCTCCCAATATTCCTACAATATTGAAAGGTAAGTTACAATGATCAACCTATGCAACATGAAACAACTCCTTGGTGAGTCATTCAAAACTTTCCTACAATGATGGAGACACACTTTTGCTAAGTACCACAAAGACATACCCGATAAAGAGAAGATTGAAATCTTCATTAATAGTCTCTCCAAACCAATGAATTATTGGCTCCAACTCCAAGGGCCTAAATATTTCAAAACTACCTTAGAAAATGTTGTTAAGGTAGAAGAGACCTTACTAAATAAAGACATCATTAAACTATCAAAAGATGGTAAGGACTTTTCAACTAACTCTAAATAGACACATAATTCCTCTGATTGGGCCACCAATAAACAAAAGATGTGGTGGCAAAACAACACCAAGAACATAGTTAATGATGATATGGTTGAAGCCAACCATGTGAAACCTCAAAACCAATCCCATCTAAACCAATCATATCTTGTTGTCAACAACACTAAGTCGAATGCACCCCAACAAAACAGGTCTCACCTTCTTGCATTCTCATGTCATCAAAATTTCCTCTTGGACTTTTAGTTTTGGCTCTCAAAACATTTTTATCTCCTCCATAAATGGTTTGTATAGAATCCCACATCTTCTTTTCAGTGTCACATCCTTTGATGTCAAAAAACTCTAAGTCACTTAGGGTAGAGGAAAGATCTAACATTGTCTGATTGTGTTCTTTCTTCTTTTTCAAATCATCACCAGTTAGGGCTCCAGTAAGATCAACATGTTAATTATTAATGGTATATTGTGCATAGTCTCTAAGCCCTCCTAGATGTAGCTTCATCAAAAAAAATTATGCAAGATAGTTTTCCTTGTTTAGTTTGGGTGCCTCCTTTCTATACATCTTGATCTTTAGCTTTTAGTACCTTAAAATTATATCTCACAAGCACCAATTCTCTAATACCAATTCTTGGAATTCTTTAGAATAACTGAGAGGGGGATGAATCAATTATCCAAGGCCCAGATGTACAAATAAAACTTTTCAATGCTTAATAGATCTATATCTATAAAACCATAACATGCATGCATCCATTAGATCATACAATACCTTAACTTAGAAGGTTACTATCCTAGGTCAAAATAACTTTGTAAAAATGTAAACATGAAATACCATAAGCACATTCACACAATTTGACTCAAGTATTTTATGTGAAAACCTAATTTGGGGAAAACCACCAATAACATGGTACCCAATTTCACTCTTCTGAAGTGATGCTCCATGAAAGGCCAACCATGTTAAAGGTTACAATACACACTATTAAATGTGACCTGGTTAAAGGATTTCAATCACCCTGTTAGGAGTGAGCCTTGTTAGAGAACTTTAGAATATTCCATTAGAATGTCACCTGATTAAAGAATTTACAAATGACTATTAGGTCAACCTTAATCCAAAAGATTTTTTCCACACTAGTACATTTGTTAAAAAGCAATAGTGAGACTTGATCTAATAAAAACTTACAACTCACTTGTAGAATACAAATCTCTAGTTTAGTCCTTCATTCTTCTTGAAATTCATACTCTTTATCTTTGATAGCTTATTCACCCTTCAAGCATTCATCCCCTTAAACTTTCTTTTTTTGTACGCCAACTATAGTCTCTTTTGTTTGGCCACTAAATGAAGCAACACCCTAGACTTCTTGTCTTCCATAGGTTCTCACACATGACAATGTTTTCTTTTGGCCAACTATCTCTATAAACATAGAGTTTAAATCTTTTATCTCTTAACCACAATTGTCCATTTTAAGGTTAGGTAAGATTCAATGAATCTACCCACTTTTCCATTTGATTTCCTCTACAAACTTCTTCTACAAACTTCCTTGAATTTGCCTCAAAATGGTTTACCTTGAATTTTGTGCCACTAGCTCATCATAGTCATCTTCTAAATGCTTCAAATAATTCAAGAAATCAAATTAGTCATCTCAAATTTTTCAAATCTTTGATTTTACATTGTTTATTGTCTCTTGGAATCTATATTGTTATGTCACTTGGCAAACACTAGTTCACTCAACAAATACTAAATTTTACTGATGCTTGACATCAACTAAACTTTACTTGGCATATACTAACTTTCACTTGGCTTGCACTTTTTGTCTTCTTTTCTTGGAACCTGTTGATTTTTACTCAGCTTCTAATCTTTTCTTCTAAGTTTGCATTGATTACTTGACAAGGCTTAGCAGACACTTTTCTTACTTGATCTTCTTCCAGTCTTTTCTTGAGTAATCTTTCATTACAAACTTTGCGTAGATAAATAATACAATATAGTATCTATTGGATAAAATTGATTAATTGTGTATTGTCTTTGATGTTACAAAAATATCATATCATTATCAGTCAGTGCATGCCAAGCTCACTTTGGTAGTAAAGATAGTTTTCTATGTCTACCAAGCATTCCTATGTCTTCCTAGTTCAAAAGGTAGTGTCTACCAAGTTAACTTAGGCATCAAAGGAAAAATTATAGAAGATGAGTGTTAACTGAACTCACTTGGTTAATGAAGGAAATATTGGATGGAACCAGTGCTAGTTGATCTCACTTAGTTACCAAAGGATCTTTGCAGATATGTAGTGTTAAACAAGTTCACTTGGTTAATATAGGAAAATCATTTCTAAGTTAGTGTCTACCAAGCAGGGTTAGCTAATGAAGGATTTTCTTATTTTGGCATATTGAGTTTAATTAATTTATCTATTGGTTCTAGTCAAATAAGGTGATGAATATTAGTTATTCTAAGTTGTATATGAGTTAACTTGACAATATGAATGATATAAGTATAAGGTCAAATTGACAATTTGAAAGTGTGTAAGAGTGTGAATGCATGGAAGATTTTGAAGATCTAATTATGTAGCAAGGAAGCAAATTAGAAGGATAAGCAAAATATCCTTGTGAAGCTGAAAAGATATATTCAATCAAGAAGGATCAAGTATAAGCCAAAATAAAGATCTATAATTAGTAATTCAGCTACATCAAAAATCAAGTCATCTCATTGTTACTCTCTAACCATTGTAGTAGTGATCTAAATCTCTTAACAGAGTTGTCTTAATAGTTATTTGTAAAACCTCTAACAAGGTGGCAGTTCTATTGAATTGTCTAAAGAGCTCTAACAAGGCCACTCCTAATAGGATGATTAAATCCTTTAACAAGGTCACACCTAACAGTGTGTTTTGTAACCTTTAATAGGGTTGGCTCCTAATAGGCCTCACTTTGAAAATAGTAACTAGTTGCAATTGGTGGTTTTCCCAAATTGGGTTTCCATGTTAAATCCTAGTGTTAATTGTGTTCATGCTATTTTCTTTTATGTTCTTAGATCTAAGTTAAAATAATGGTAATCACAAATAACATCTAATATTTGCATGTTAAGTACTTGCTGAGCATAATTAGTATTTATTGAGTTGCAATATTTTATGTGTGTTTGTTGGGCATTAGTAATATTCAATTTTCAAAGTTTATTTTGTACTAACTTCTAAAGGGATCTGGGATTTATTTTAGTGGTAACTAATTCACCCCTCCCCTCTCAGTTACTCCTCTTATATTTCCAACAATTGGTATCAGAGCTTTTGGTGCTTGTGGAGAAGGTTTCAAGGACCTAAGCTAAAGATCAAGATGTCTTATAGATGAGAGATTCCCAAGTTGAACAAAGAAAATTTTGTAGCATGGCAAGGACTTATGAGATTACATTTGGTTACCATCAATTATTCAAGTTGTAAATATTTTGATGTTGAATACAAGACTCCCACTAGAACATTATTAGTTGAAGATATTGTTGAAAAGAAGAATCATAACATCACGATGATTGATATTGCATCTGCTCTTAGTTATGCTGAATTTGATGAAGTAAAAGATTGTTAAACAACTCATGAAATGTGGACCAAACTAAAAGACATTTATGGTGGAGATGGAAATTTAAGAAGAGCTAAGGCTAAAAGTATAAGAGGTCATTTTGATCAAATGAAAATGAAAGAAGATGAGAACATTACAAAATATGTGAAAAGAATCAAAGCAAGTGCGAGTGCAATCAAAGCATCCGAAGGAGACATTCAAGAAAAAATAGTTGTAAGCAAGGTACTTAGAACTCTTCTTCCTATTTATGCAATTAGAGTGTTTTCTATTCAAGAGATAAGATGTGATCCAAATAATAAAATATCTTTGGATGTTCTAGTTGGAAGATTGATAGCTTTTGAGTTAGATAACTTTGATAACTATGTTCCTAGCTCAAAAGGCATTGAGTCTGCATTTGAAGCTAAATTATCACTCAAGAAAAAGAGTAAGAAATCAAAGTCCATTCAATTGAGAAGTGAATAAGAAGAAAAAAAAGAATGCTTAGACAGTGATCTTGAAGTTGTTGAAGCCCTACTTGCAAGAAAGTATTCCAAAAGTAGAGGAATGCACAAAGGTAAAGTTTCTCTGATCTACTTTTCTTGTGAAGAAGTTGGTCACATTGTTGCAAGGTGTCCAAATAAAGAAAACAAAGATAAAAAGAAAAGCAATAAGCAAAAAGGCAAGAAGGATTCCAACAAATACAAGAACTACAAGGACAAAGGTAAGAAATATTATTTTATGGCTAAAGATTCTAATAACAGTGAAGATGAAATTGTATATATTGTAGTAAAAGATGAATCTAATGATGAAGGAGATAAAATGGTATTTATCTCTCATGTTGGAAAAAATGATACATGGATTATTGACAGTGGCTATTCACATCATATGAGTAGAGACAAAACAAAATTTGAGCACATGGAATATTATGATGGAGGTAGTCTGAGGTATGGAAACAATGAACCTTGTAACATAGAAAGAAAAGAATGTATTTCTTTGACAAAGGAACTTGTATGTGGCAATGCTTATTGGGTTGAAGGACTAAAGCATAATCTACTGAGTGTGGCATAGTTGAATGATATTGGATTCAAGTTAGAATTCATGGATGGAAAAGCCAAACTACTAGATGGAAAAGGAAATCTAGTTGGATCTGGCAAGAAAACAAAAGGTAATCTATTTTATCTTGATCTCAGTGAAAGTTTCATGTTTTATTGCTCAAGTAGAAGAAATTTGGTTATGGCACAAAATATTATGTCATGTAAATTCATCTCTAATGAATTCAATAATTTTTGCATTGAAAGAGGGATCAAAAAAAAAGTATCAACCCCTAGTACTCCACAATAGAATGGTATAGTTGAAAGAAGAAATAGATCCATCATAGACTATGCAAGAACATTGATGATTGAAAAGAATGTTGCAATAAAATACTAGAAGGAAGCTATCAACACTACAATTCATACCTTGAACAAAGTACAGTTGAAGAAAGACTCAAATCAAACACATTATCAACTATGGTATGGCTACAAAACAAATGTAAGTTACTTGAAAGTATTTGGTAGCAAAAATTATATCTTGAAAGAATCTAGAAAAAAAAAATTTGATGTCAAGGGTGATGAAAGCATATTTTTAGAATACTCTTGTAGAAGTAAAGCATATAAATGTTTGAATTTTTCTACTCATAAAATCATAGAAAGTGCACATGTGAGAATTGATGGGCTTGCAGAAAAGAGTAAAGAAGAAAGTAGCAAAGAGCCAGAGCATTAAAAAATATTTTTTTGCTATGAACCTAACACCCTACCAAATCTATCTAAAAGAAAGGAAGCTTCACCCCCTAAGTCTCCAAAATCTCCAATAGTTACTAAGATGTAGATAGTGCAACCTGAGTCACAGTCTGAAGGACTCGAGTCATAGATAGAAGCTATCGAGCTAGTTCAAACTGAGTCTAATGGACTAGATTCACAAACAATGGAACCTAAGCTAGATACTAATGTTCATGTTAAAAAAAAGTGGAACTCATTCTAAATCAAAAGAACCTGTGTTAGCAAGATATGTCAGAAGGCATCATGCACTTGATTAGATCATTGGAGACAAATCTGATGGAACAATGGCAAGAAGAAAATTAAAAGATACATGCTTACTTACTAAATTTGAACCTAGAAATGTTAAGGATGCTCTAGATAATGAAAGTTGGGTTGAAGCAATGAATAAAGAAATAGAACAAATAGAGAAGAACAAAACTTGGACCCTCATTCCTAGACCCAAGGATAAAAATGTAATTGGTACAAAGTGGGTGTTTAGAAACAAGCTGAATGAAGATGGAAAAGTTTCCAAAAAAAAAAAAGCAAGATTGGTGTGTAAAGGCTATTCTCAAGAAGAATGTATTGATTACAGTGAAAATTTTGCTCTTATTGCAAGATTAGAAGGTGTCAAATCTCTACTAGCATATGCAACACACAAAGGATCTAAAGTGTATCAAATGGATATTAAATATACATTCTTGAATGGAATTCTTGATAAACAACTAGAAGGTTTTGTAGATCCTAAAAAAAGAGACATGGTCTGAAAATTACACAAAGCATTATATGGTCTCAAGCAAGCTCCCAGGGCTTGGTATGAAAGACTTCATAATTACTTGATACAGATTTGCTTTCAAAGAACAATTGATAATAGTAGTCTATATATCAAAGAAGGACTAGACAAGAAGATTGTGTTGGTAGACATATTTGTTGATGATACTTTGTTCATAGGAAATGTTGACTTATGCAAAGCATTTTTAGAAGAAATGAGTAAAGAATTTGAGATGTCTATGTTTGGAGTGATAAAATTCTTTGTTGGATTATAGTTTTAGCAAAACAGAAATGGTATATGCATTGCTCAATCCAAATATATCAAGGAGATACTAAAGAAATTTGGAATGGAAGATTCAAGACTAGTTAGAACCCCTATGTCTACTAGACATAAGTTCTCCAAAAATGATGATTCAAAGAAAGTAGATTAGACCACATACAGATTAATAATTGGAAAATTGTAGTATGTAGTGTATACAAGGCCTAATATTGCATTAGCAGTTGGTATGGTGGCAAGATTCTTAGCAAATCCTAAAGAAAATAACATGATGGAAATCAAGAGAATCATGAGATATCTGAAAGGTACTGAAGACTGTGGCTTATGGTACAAACTTGGAGGCAATTTGGACTTAAATATGTTCACTAATGCTGATTGGGTAGGAAGTATTAATGATAGGAAGAGCACTAGTGGTGGAGCATTCTTTCTTGGTAAAAGACTAGTGTCTTGGACAAGCAAGAAACAAAATTGCATCTCTCAATCCACAGCAGAGGCAGAATATGTGGCAATAGTAGTTAATTGTGCTAACATTGTTTGGTTCAAACAACTGTTGGAAGGAATGAAGATGGAGATCAAAGATCCAGTAGTCATATATTGTGATAACACTAGTTTAATAAATATATTAAAGAATCTATTAATGCATACCAAAATAAATCACATTGCAATAAAATATCACTTCTTAAGAGAATTAGTGCAAGATAAGGAAGTCAAATTGGAATATGTGAACACAAAAGAATAGATTGCAAACATATTCACCAAGTCATTGCCTAAGGATGTATTTCTATATTTAAGAGGTAAGCTAGGGGTCATTCCCCTATTTGAAAAGCTCACTAAATGAATTTTAGTGATGCATTAACTAAAACTTGTTGAAAATCAATCAATTGATGCAATATTCACTAGGGAATATTGCAAATGAATTAGTACTTAAGGTACATTGATATTAACAAATTTGTTGTCTTTGGCATGTGTTTTCAAAGAGGGAGAAGTTCACTGTCATATCTCTCATAAGAAATTTTAATTAGAAGGAGAAGTTTTTTATAAGAGGGAGAAGTATGCTATCATAGAGATATCAAAAATAAATGTGGTAATAGTTGTTGTTGATAGAAGTTTTATGAGAAAGGGAGAAACTGAAGATAGAGAGAGTTCACACTGATAGAGAAAGTTCTCATAGATAAAAATTTCATTATGTTATGACATATTGTGTTTCCATCAATGCCAAAGAGAGATTGTTGGATATAATTGATTAATTATGTATTGTATTTGATGTTACACAAATTTCATAGCATTATCAGTTAGTGCATGTCAAGCTCACTCAAGCAGTGAAGACATTTTTCTATGTCTACTAAGCATTCCTATATTTTCCTAATTCAAAAGGCAGTGTCTACCGAGTTAACTCAAGAATCAAAGGAAATATTACAAAAAATGAGTGTTAACCGAGATCACTCAATTAATAAAGGAAATGTTGGATGGAACCAATGTTAACCGAGCTCACTCGGTTACTAAAGGATCTTCATAGATATGCAATGTTAATCGAGTTCATTTGGTTAACACAAGAAAATCATATTTGAGTTAGTGTCTACCAATAAGGGTTAGCTAATGGCATATTCAGTTTAATTAATTTATCTGTTAGTTCTAGTTGACTGAGGTGATGAGTATTAGATATTCTAAGTTGTATATGAGTTGACTTGACAATATGAATGATATAAATATAAGGTCAAGTTGAGAATTTGAAAGTGTGTAAGAGTGTGAATGCATGGAAGATTTTGAAGATCTAATGATGTAGCAAGGAAGTGAATCAGAAGGATAAGTAGAATATCCTTGTGAAGCTAAAAAGATATATTCAATCAAGAAGGATTAGGTACAATCCAGAATAGAGATCTATAATCAGAAATTTAGTTGCATTAGAAATTAGATCATATCATTGTTACTTTTTAACCATTTTAGTAGTGATCTAAATCTCTTAGCAGAATTGCCTTAATGTTCATCTATTTGTAAAACCTCTAACAAGGTGGCAGTTCTATTGAATTGTCTACAAACCTCTGACAAGGCCACTCCTAACTGGGAGATTAAATCCTTTAACAATGTCACACCTAACAATGTGTTGTGTAAACTTTAACATGGTTAACTCCTAATAGGGTTCACTTCAGAAGAGTGAAAATAGTAACTAGTTGCAATTGATAGTCTTCCCAAATTGGGTTTCCATGTTAAATCCTAGTGTTAATTGTGTTCATGCTATTTTCTCTTATGTGCTTGCATCTAACTTAAAATAATGGTAATCATAGATAACATCTAAGATTTTCATGTTAAGTACTTACTGAGCATATTTAGTATTTACCAAGTTACAACAATTTATGTGTATTTGTCGAGCATTAGTAGTATTCAATTTTTAGCATTTATTTTGCATTGACATCTAAAGGGAATTGGGATTTATTTTAGTGGTAACTGATTCACCCCTCCCCTCTCGGTTACTCCTCTTATATTTACAATAGTAAAAATGTCTTACTTGGTCTTAGTGCTCCTTTTATACACCAAATAACTCAACCTTTCTCTTGGATCTCTTGTTATCTCCTCTTTTCAAATCCTCTTCATCAATCATACAAATAGTAGCATTCAGACCAAAAAAATTTGTCTCGCCAACGAGTTGCAGATTTGACATCATTGCCAAAATAATGATTGTTGTATTACAGGTTCTACAACCAATTTAACTTTGAATATCTTCAAACAACCTTATTAATCTCATAAAATAGTTTGGTCTATGTAGCATATCATCAATAATTTAACATTCTTGAACTCTCTATTTTGTCTATGCGTGTCAACTAACAATAAAATTAAAAATTGTAAAAATAGCATGCATAAAGTAACATCCACACAATTAAATGATACTTTGACACTAGGATTTAACATGGAAACCCAATTTGGAAAAAAAAACACCAAGTAACATGCTACCATTTTTTCACTCTTTTGAAGTGAGCTCAATTAAGAGCTAGACTTGTTAAAAGTTATTTTTTAAAAATGTTAAATGTGATCATGTAATAGGATTAGGAGTGACCTTGTTAGAGAATTTTGGATCATTCCATTAGAATTTTACCTTGATTAAAGGATTTTAAAAATGACTATTAGGTCAACCTTGATTAAAATATTTTGACTACCATAATTGTTAGAATGTAATACTGGGTTTGATTTATAAAATATAACTCATTTTGCAATTCCAAATCTCAATTTTCTCATATGCTTGTTCATTGACTAGCCTTTATTATCATCTTCACCACTAATATGTTTCACATCCCTTCAAGAAATCACACTTCTCCTTTGTTTCTCTCCTCTTCATAGCTTCTCCTTAAGATTGTCAACCAACAATGAAGCACTCTTTTGAAAACATCTCTTATGCCTCCTTAAATAGGTATTTTTGATCATTTACCACGTAAATATCATTGTAGATCATAGTGTTAGGTCAGATTATTTGAATCCTTCCATCATTTTGTTTTCTTTCTTCTAGAAACTTATGATAAAATCATTTTCTTTGACTACATAACAAACTCTCTTCATTCATCAAATATCTCATCTCATCAACCCTTGTCATCCATGTGCTTTGACTAATCCATAATTTCAACTATGTCAGCCTCAATCTTAATTTTTTCACAAACTTTAATTTTTTTGTCACTTGATAATTACTATGTTCTTTTGTTTTGTCATCAATGTGAAGCTCAACATACACTATCCTTCTTTCTTGGCATCGACTGGCTTACTTGGCCATTACTATTCTCAGTTGCTACTAACATTTTCTTCATCAACTTGCTTAGAAATAACTATAACTCAGCTTTAACTATTTGTTCGGCTTCTACATAAGTTCCTTAATCTTCTTATTCACTAGCTTCATTGATCGACCAATACTTATACTCAGTCAATATTACAGTTTAACACTTGTTATTTCATTCATACAACAACATCAATTGTCTTCTTCACTTCATGTATTAATTAAACAACACATTTTCTTGTCAATGACTAACTTATCAAGTGTCCATTGTGTTTCCATGATACTTAACTTCTCTTCCTCAACAACATCACTAGCTCACCTTGTTATCTCCTCTTTTCAAATCATCTTCATTAGTCAAATGAAATGGTCATTTATAATGTTAGTAAATATCTCTCTAGTAGGTTGACTATGTCTTACTAGTAGGTTTGACATCAATGGCAACATAACAATTATTCCAATTTTAGTTTCCAATAATCTCTTTCTTTTGCATTGATGACAAGACCTCTATTTACCTTGCAATCCAAAATATTCAAACTTATGTTGTCAGCTCCCTCTATGTTTACCTTCTCCCTTTTCTAGTTTCATTCTAATTATCATCCATGCAACCTCTAGATTCTCCTTTTGACATAATTATATGTTTCAAACTTCTCGATGGTATACTACTCCCTCTTTACTAATAACTTTTTCTTTGGATTTGTGGATGACAACACCTCAAGAAACATATGTCTTCACTTTTTCATTTTAGATACAAATTTTCTACCTTTTACAGTTCTCCCTCTTACTAATAGGAATGGTAACTATATATCTTATCTCCCTCTTTGACAATAATGCCAACAACACCATTTACACACAACTTTTCTCTTTTCTCTAACATACATAAAAGCTTCATGTCACTTTTCTGACATATATGGAAATTTCACTCTAACATCTTGCTTCATAACTCCCTCTAGCTTCATCTACTCATAGTTCAGTGTATTTCTTTTCACACGTTTAGGTAGCTCCTCATAGTTCAATGTCTTTCTTTTTACATGTTTAGGTAGCTCCTAAAGTGTGACCTCCTACATCAATGTGTAAGATATTCTAATCATAATATTTAATGCAATGCAACATCTCTTCTTAGTTTGCTTCAAGTAGAGGAATGACCCCTAACTTACCTCTTAGATACTCAAAGGCATCCTTACATAATTTCCTTGTGAATATGTCAGCTATCTTCTCTTTTTTGTTCACATATTCCAATCTCACTTATTTTTCTTCTACCATCTCTCTCAAGTAATGATACTTGACCTCAATATGTTTAATCTTTGTGTGCATCATAGGGTTCTTTGATATATTTATAGAGCTTGTGTTATCACAATATATCATAATAGGTTCAGTGATCTCTTCCTTCATTCCTTTCAACAACTGCTTGATCCACACAATGTTAGGACAATTCATTGTTACAGAAACATATTCAGCCCCTATAGTGGATTGTGATAATAAATTTTTCTTCTTTCTTGTCCATGAAGTCAATCTTCTTCGTAGAAAAAAAAAAAAACTCCTCCACTTGTACTTTTTTTGTCATCAATGTTTCCTTCTTAGTCAAAACCTATATAAACCTTCAATTCAAATTTTTCATTCTTCTTGTACCATATTCCATATTCTTTTGTTCCTTTCAAGTATCCTAAGATCCTTTTTACTGCCATCGTATGATTTTCTGTAGCATTAGCAAAGAATCTAGCAACAATTCTAATTTCTAATGCAATGTCAAGTCTTCTATGTACAACATATTTCAATCTTCCAATCATTGACCTGTATAATGTTTGATTTTCCTTAGTTGAATCATCATTCTTTGACAATTTATGTCTAGTTACCATAGGTGTTCCAACTAGTCTTGAATCTTCCATTCAAAAAGTTTTCAATATCCCCTTGATATACTTGGATCATGTAATGTAGATACCTTTCATCATATGATAAACTTTCAATCCAACAAAGAATATTATCTCTCCAAACATTAACATCTCAACTCTTTCATCTTTTCATCAACAAAATATTTACACAATAAATCTTGTCCTTCACATATGATATCATCAACAAAAAATTTAGCTACCAATATCTTACTTTTAGATCCACTTTTCAAGTATAGATTTCTATTATCATTAGTTCTTGTAAAACCATTTTTTACCAAATAATTGTGCAACCTTTCATACCATGCTCTAGGGGCTTGCTTAAACCCATATAATGTTTTGTGTAACTTACATACCATATTCCTCTTGCTAGGTTCAACAAATTCTTTAGGTTGTTCAATGTAGACTTCTCCCTCCAAGATTCCATTTAGAAATGCAAATTTGACATTCATTTGGTACACTTTGAATCCTTTGTGAGAAGCATAAGCAAGCAAAGTTCTTGCTCCTTCCAACCTTGCAACTAGGGAAAAAGTTTCACCATAGTCAACTCCTTCTTCTTGTGTATGTCCCTTAAAACTAGTCTTTCCTTGTTCCTTGTGGCTTCACCTTTCTCATTCAGCTTATTTTTGAAAACCCACTTTGTTTGAGTAACACTCTTATCTTTTGGCCTAGTTACCAATGTACAACCCTTATTTTTCTTAATTTTCTCAATTTAATCATTAATTGCTCCTTTGTAGTCTTCATTCCCCGAAGCCTCTTTGATCAAATTCACATTTTAAGCATGCATCATTCTTTAATTTTATTATTTTCATGACTCATCAATCCTTATCTCCAATGATCTAATATGGTGCATGATATATTATCACATACTTTGCCAATACAAGTTGAGGTCTTCTTTCTTCTTGATGTGGTTCATGAATTCTACTTGTTCATTTGCATCTGGTGTATTCACCTAAAACTTGGCTTCCACTATCTAAAGGTTGGCAGTCTCTATCTATATCTCAACTCCTATAGCTTGATGCTTGGTAGTTTTTTGATGCTCGACGGAACTCTTTTGCAGAACCTTGGTAGTGCTTGGCTATTGATGCTTGGAGGTCACCTTTTCTAGTTTAGGTAAAGTGCTAGGTTTGACTTCATAGATATAGACCAAAAAATTGTAGTCTTCAGGTTCTTTCTTGCATTCTTGTTCATTCTTTTATGCAAATTCATCAACTCTAACATTTGCACTTTCCACAATTTTATTAGTGTTAGAATTCAAACACTTATAAAATTTTATTTTAGTGGAATAACCTAGAAATATACCTTCATCACTCTTTGCATCAAGTATTCCTTTTCTTGCATCTTTCAATATGTAGCACTTGCTTCCAAAAACTTTGAAATAATTCACATTAGTTGCATAGTCATACCAATGTTCAAAAGGTCTTTTATTTCCACCTTTCTTCACTTGAACTCAATTGACACTATAGACTTCAATACTTACTTCTCTTCAATAATTCTCTGAAATGTTCTTCTCCATCATCAATGTTCTTACATAGTCCATAATTGACCTATTCCTTCTTTCACCTATACCATTATGTGGCAGAGTCCTTGATGCACTCATTTTTCTCTTGATTCCTTTGTAATTGTAGAATATGTTGAATTTGTCTAATACAAATTCACCACCTCTATCAAATCTTGAACACTTTCAATTCTATCATGTTTCCTTTTCAACTCTAGCCAAACACCACTTAAACATTTCAAATGCACATATTTTTCTTTAAGAAACATCACATGCATCATTCTACAGAATTAATCAAAAAATATAATTAAATATGTGTCACCTTAATAACTTTTCGCTCTAATAGGACCACATAACTCAGTATGAACCAACTCCAATATATCATTAGAAGAATAGGTCTTTCTCTTGAAAATAAACTTTGTCATTTTACCTAATTAACATTGTTGTTCACATCACTTTATCGGGTTTTTTTTATCTTCAGAACCCTCTAACTCTTTTCATCTTACTAAATCTTACCAAATTATCAAAGTTCACATGACTCGATTTCTAAAAATTAGAAAACCCATTTTTTATGGGGTTTTCACTCATTTTCATTGCTATAAAAAATAGGAGCTTGTTTTTGGATTTCTACTAACCCCCCACTGTAGTTTTTCAGTGTACCAGGTATTTTACTTTATTTTCTAGTATTTTATTTCATTGTTTTCAGTTTTGCACTTTATAATTCCATCAATTTATTACTTTTTTTCACGTTTAATAGTTTTTAATATATAAAATTATAAATTTCCATTGTTAATAGTTTTCTATAGTTTTGTATCGATTCATTTTTAAAAAAATTTAGTAGATGTTCATTTAAAAATTATTATTTTAGATGTTTCAATGTATTTAATAAAAGTTTTAGTGATGAGTGATTAGATAGATGTAAATTAGATTGTTTAAACATATAATTACATTGATGTTTTAGATTTATTTCAACTAAATAGTAATTAATTGTAAATTAGTTTGTAAACCATATAACAAAAAAAGTAAAACTAACTATTTTCCTAAGCCTAACCTCAATCTAACCATAACTTTACAATAATTTAATCTAAACCCTGAACATAAAACTAAAGTATTTAATGTACTCCCTTACCTTAAAACTATAATTTTAACTCTAAACCCTAGATTCATGTAGGTCTAACTATAAGCCCAACTCTTTAATCCTAAAATTAACTAAAACTCTAATACTTAACAATAGTGTAACCAAATCCTTAACACAACCTTAGCCCTAATTATGACATAAATGTAGACTCTCTTAAATTCTATTTGTGATTTTCAATAAATAATGTTTCTATTCCAAATGAAATGTAATTTTAAATCTCATACCCCAAATTATGTGTCATTATATCCATTTATCATTTCATTTTTTAGTTAGATAAATTTTACAACAAGATTTTCAATAATTTAATGACCATATATTTTTTTATAGAACTACACACTAACCCTAAACATAGTATTAACCTTGATGTAAAATCTCACTCTCACCATAATTCTAAGCCTAACCCTAACACTAGTTAATTTATTTTAACCATTATATAATTAAAAATGAGAAACCTAACCCTAATCATTAATTCAAAACCTAATACAAGCATCCTAACCCATTTCTTAAATGATAAACTTAACCTAAATGTTAAACCCTAATTCTAATTGTAACTTCAAATCTTAAACCTAACACTTGATCCCTAGCTAGGTGACCATAACAGTAACCATAATGGAAATTAATCTTAATCCTAACCATATAATTAAAATCGTAATCCTTAAACCTAGCACGTGATCCTAAAATTTAAACCCTAATTCTAATCCTAATTTTTAAACACTAAATTTTCAAAGTGCTAAACTATAATCTTAAATTAGATCATCCATCAATCCTAAGTCTAAACCTGAACCATAATTCTAAATTCCAATTCCTAATCTTAAATGATAAGCCTTGAAATATTAGGGTACATAATCTTAAATCTTATATTTTGTGCCCCAACCATAATATTAATTACTCTACCCTAATTCTAAATGGATAACCCTAAATCCTAACCCAAACCACAATCTTATTTATGTTAAATCCTAATTGTTTTAATATTGAACTTTAATCATTAATGCTTTAAAGCATAATCCTAAACATTGAAATATAAATGTTAAACACTCATATTAAATTTTCTAGAAAATACATACCATAATCCTAATCATATTTCTAATTTAATGAAGTAAACCCATACCATAATCTTTACCCTAGAGCCCTAATTCTAAATGTGAAACCATGATTATAAATGGTAAACCCTAATTGTTCAATAATTTTTCCTAAATGCTAAAATCTGAATTACTATAAACTAAATTATCCCAATCTTAACCATATTTAAAAATTGTAATCCTCAAACCTAGCATGTGATCCTAAAATGTAAACCATTATATAATTAAAAATGAGAAACCTAATCCTAATCATTAATTAGAAACCCTAATACAAGTATCCTAACCCATTTCTTAAATGATAAACTTAATCCTAAATGTTAAACCCTAATTCTAATTGTAACTTCAAATCTTAAACCTAACACTTGATCCCTAGCTAGGTCACCATAACAATAACCATAATGGAAAATAATCTTAATCCAAACCATATATTAAAATCGTAATCCTTGAACCTAGCATGTGATCCTATTGTAAACCCCAATTCTAATCGTAATTTTTAAACACTAATTCAAAGTGCTGAACTATAATCTTAAAATATGTCATCCATCAATCCGAAATCTAAACCTAAACCATAATTCTAATGCCTAATCTTAAATCATAAGCCTTGAAATAGTAGGCTTCGTAATCCTAAATCTTATATTTTGTGCCCCAATTATAATATTAATTACTTTGTACCCTAATTCTAAATGGATAACCCTAAATCCTAACCCAAACCACAATCTTATTTATGCTAAATCCTAATCCTAGTTGATTTATTAGTATTTTTTGAAGTATTATTTTATGATTAGGCTTAAATTTGGTATAATATTCAATTAGCCTTAACATTAAAGTTTACTTATCTATGTTCAATTAGCATTAGCCTTAAAGATGTACATTTATATAATTCATATTTTAGATTTATTTTATTAAATAGTAATTTTGTGATTTCTTATGTTGTTTAAACATACATACAAATTATATTTGATGGACCCACCCCCACCCCCTCCTCCTCATCCCACCCCCACCCCCACCCCTGCCCCCACCCCCGCCCACTCCATCTCCACCTCCACCTCCACCCCCACCTCCACAACCACCTAGTCCTTCTCCAGCACCTATTGTAGAGGATCTAAGGGAGAGCATGAGGCACAACCTTCATGACCTCATGAGTGATATTCATACCATTAGGCATGATGCCCACCCCCCCCACACCTACTTCACCTTGTAGCTAGTATGTGCAAGCGTTATACACTCTATCAAGCATTTGGATAGTGACATTGATAGCTTTAGATTATGGAGGAAAAATATGTGTGCCTTCTATTCTGATGGCCTATCCTATAGAGAGGTTCATCAACTCAAATTAAATAAAGGAAATTTTAAAAGATATTTTGTAAACCCTAAGATGAGTCTTGAGATTAGTGATAAGAAGCCTCGCATTTTTATTAGATGGTGTGTGCATCCATGTATATCAGCACACTTTTGGGAGCAATAGTGGATGATATTTGACCATCCACCACACGCAAATCATGAGGTGCCTAGCTACTTTCTTAAGAAGCTTTGGGCTGAGTTCAAATTTTGTTTGAAACCCAATTATTTTGATATTAGATCATTTCAATGGGTTGGTGGAGGGATGCATTAGGATAGTCCTAGGGAAAAGCTGAGCAATAATACAAGGAATCACATACATCCTCAATCTCTTGTACCTCTTCATGCACTAATTATCTTAGCACCTCACCATCATCGAGTAGTATCATCTACTCTTCCTTCATTGAGTGCCCTTTCGAGCAATTTAGTAGAGTAGTGGACGCATGCGACAAATATTTGTCCACTTGGACACATTTGCACTTGTTGTGGAGGTATATGGAGAGGCCCCTAGGGTGATGTCGATGTGGAAAATTATGACCATGATGTTGAGGGTGGTGATTTTGATGATGACACATATGTTGTTCATGGTAATGGTAGTGATGATATTGATGTGTCATCATTTGTTGACCTTCTACATGGAGAGAGATATAGTCAGAACCAGCAGGTAAAAATTTAATTAAAATTTATTAAGTACATAATTATTTACTTTCTACATATATGTGTGTAATTTTATTAACCATATTAATGTATGTTGATTTTCAAATAATAGAGGATGGATGATATTGTTCCTCCTAGGAGGTAGTATAGTCTTTTTTTGAGACCTATAGACATTGGCATCCCCCATACGATATGCACTTTAAATTACACTATAAATAATGTACATTTGAACTCAAATTTAATAACATGTGTTAGATTGTGGTGACTAATCAGGAAAGTACTGTACATACTTCATAAATAGTGGGGTTCGAGGCATCACCCCGAAAAAAAAAATTTGGGCAGTAGCCGACATATTATGGCCGACATGTTATAACCCTAAAGTGGTTTAATACTTGTATAAAAGGGCTTAGGGTTGTGTATTTTTTATAATGTTGTGATGCGAAATTGGTTCTTGCGACGGTATTGAGCTGTAAGGGATTACGGATTGTAATCAGGTTGTAATCACTGGATTGTAATAAGATCGAACTTGCTGTTTGGTGGACGTAGCCTAGGGATTGGGTGAACCATGTTAAATCTTGGTGCCTTGTGTTCATTTCTATGTGTTCTATTATTTTTCTGTTATTGGTTATATTTGCATGTAGTTTTTTTATTTCTGTCCGTGGTTTATCCTAACAACATGTTCTCATATGTACTTTTTATTTGATTTTGTAGGGATTGTCATAGGTTACATAGTTTGATGTTTGTACAAGTCTTGAACCATCGACCACAGAGGCAGAGCCTTGAATACCTACGGTATGAAATTTTGAAGACAAATAATTTGTACTATTTTTATGTAAACATTGTTATAATTAACTTATCTTCAACTTTGATTCTTGTATAATTTTATATATTTTTCTTTTACGAACAGAAAATGGATCGTACTTATCCATATAGGCCTTAGTATAGTTTTTTTTTTACTCCATCTTTTGACAATTTGAGACATGGTAGCATATTTGTAGACACATCTGTGACACTGGCTCCTACTCAGATATGATATATATGTTTTTTATTTCAAAAAAATGTAGTGTAAATTATGTACTTTTTAATTTACATACTTTTTAATTCACGTATATATAATTTTAACCCAAGGTTTATGTATCCATAATTGTAGGACTATGTCACCATGAGTGTTGTTGAGACTATGGGACTAAGCTAGATGGAGGTATAGACATCATCCTTTGAGATCGGTATTGTGATTTATGTACATACATAGTTCATTATGATCTTTATCAAATTTTAAAAACTTATGTATTGTAAATTATAGGACTATGCCACTACTACATTGGGTAGCTTTCATAGTGCACCTCTTCCTGTTACAAAGGGACACCCATCTCACGTGGTATTATTCTTATTATGTACTAAATATTTAATTTATTTTTAAGCTAGATTTTGAAATCCATTTCAATTAAGCATGTACATATTGTCTTCTCAAGATCTGACAAATGATAGTGTGTCCCACATGATGAGACACCTCATGTTACATAGGATGATCCATCTAAGTCCTCCTTGCATGGAGTAAAAAGGACTACAAATTAGATAGATTAGGTCTTTTGGCACCTTTAGATTGTGTTTTTATGATACATATTGTTTATTTTTATACACTTTGTATTAGGACAATTAATTGTATTGTATAAACTTTTTGACTTCATAGATCATGTTATGACATGTTAGACCATGTACTATATTTTTACAACTTCCTATCATGCTAGTGTGTGTGCAGTATAGATTATTACGTTATCATGTTGAAAGTATGAACCCTTTTCCTTATTGTGACAATTTTATTCATGTTATGACAATTTTTGTAAGCATATGGTAAATGAACAATTATTTTAATTATTTTAATTATTTATATAGAAACATTAATTTAAACATGTTTGAATGTAAAAGTAATGGAAAAAACTAGGAGGTCATTACTTGAATTGACAATTAACTTTTAATATCAAGCTCACACCTTTAACTTTCAAATAGAAGCGAAATCCTATTTCTAAATGTTTACAACATGTTTCACAATATATTTAAAACAATGTGAATGACATAAATAGAAGTGGACTCAAAATATTAAATTGGTTTAACATATTTCTTCAAATGAGATTATGCAAAATAAAATTGTAAAAAAAAAATATGTGTTAATAAAAGCATAAATTAATATAAGCTATCTGAATTATGTAAATATGTGTAATGTATGTACTCCCTAAGATGTTGATGTTCAATCCACCTTAAACATTTAAATTTGCATAAATTGTAATTGAGATATGAATAAGAGGTATATGTAAGTTCTCTAATTTGATACTAACAACACATACATACATTTAATTTAATTATATAAGAACATATGTAAAAATAGCACAAAAAATTAAAAAAACTTACATGTGTTTGTTTTAAATGTAGTCATCCCACTATATCATCAACATCCTCTCTCTTTTGCAATGCATCTATGATTGTCTCATGCTCATCCATTGAAATCGTCCATAATACCTTATCGGCAAGTCTCCATTTGTATCTTTCTAATTTGATATTCTTTTCCACAACCAAATGAGAATAGTGTAAAATCCTATTTTCAGATTGGTAGTCTTTAAATGCTAGTAAACCATTTCTTCTTGCTAGGTATGTATATAGCCAAGTGCTAGCTACAACAACAGACCAATTGGATACTCAAAATCATCATCATCTACTTGATGACATATTATTTTTTTCTTAAGTTCCACACATCTAGCTAGTCAATACTCAGTTTTTTCATCATTATCATTAGGTGCAACAATAGCATAAACATGTCCTACAAGATAAGATAAAGTACATAAACACTTTAATCACATGTGTACATATATAAATAATATATTAATGACATGTACTTGAATTATATTAATGACATGTACATAAATATATAATATAAATTGAAGCATGATCACAACAAAATTAAATTAAATTGTGCATACCAGGTTCTATGAGGTCTGAAATATGACCATAGTCTTTTGATGCAGAAGTAACATTTAGACCTTCATTTACTATAGCATCTTGAAAATGTGTGTCAGTAGGTGCTAATGATTTATGTTTCCAATCTTCAACCCATTTTTTATTCCCACATTCTTCCCATTGACTTACGAGACAAAATTGACAAAAAAAAAGCAACCTCCCTAGTTCATATAGTCCAAGTGTTGGAATCTAAACTCCTAAATGAATGTCATTTAGCTAACTAGCTAATTGTGTCACAGTCATATCTTGAAAGGATATTCTTCTCTTCAACTAGACAAAAGAAACATCTAATTGTAGAGTTCTGACTTGATCCTATGTATAAATATTTCTTGCACCATTCTAGAATCTCATGTGCATTTTTGAATTTGGCTATTTTCTCAAATTTTAATTTCTCTCTACTAAGGGGTCTCTTCATGCATGCACCAGCACCATCATGTTCTCCTTTACCATGTCCAGCCTCAAAAAAACTCCACAGATGTTGGGTATTAGCTTGCCTAAGTGTCCTACTCAACCAATAGAACATTCTAGCATTCTTGAATTGTCTTGTACAATTATTTGACCATATCCAATGCTGTGTCATTTGAATTTGTCTCTCTTTTAAATTATAATAAAAATCCTTGAAACAATATTGGACAAACTCAAATGAATGAAGTTTATTATCACTCATATAGAAATGGTGCTCTCTCAATATTTTTCAATCCTCCTCTATACTATTAGGTGCATGCCTATAAACTATATGAACATAAATTATTACTTGCACTGAATTTTAATATTGTGGTTATACCTCATCTTTTGGTACAAGTGTGTAGTTCTCTACAAAGTCAACAACTAAAAGTATAGTACAAATTGGAAGCATATTCTTACAAATGTGAAAATGTCCATCAAGCCATCTAGCATATTGAGAGTGTTTACCATATTTTGGTATGATCACACTCTAAAACTCATCCATAAATACATGACAACTAACTTTATTTGTAACTAGATCACACCTTCTTCCAATCTCCCCATCCTTCAATGGATATTCAATAGTTTTGAATCTTTTTACATCAACTAATTGTTCTCCAAAAGTAGTCAAAGAATTTTCATGCAAATATTTATCTGACAAAGAAAGATTGCCACACATATCACATGTACCAAAAAGACATACATTGAAAAGAAAGTATTGGTCGTTAGGTGGCTTACAAAACAAACCTGATATGAAATCCTTTATAGTTTGAGGTGGTATTTTTATACCACATTCCTACAATATTTCTTTACTATGCATGGTACCATGTATAGATAAAAATACATCATAATGGTAATGAAATTGAACATGAGTTTACAACATGTGATTCTTTCCTTATTAATCCTTACATACCATGATTTACAATTTTCAAAAGATCTTTAACTAATGGTAATAATTAACACCTTACCATCTACAAATTTTTTGAACAATTTAGTTTGAGTCATATCCAAAAGGTGTTTAGGATGTGGATCATGTATTTTTGAGCTAACTCTCAATTCAAGAACATCTCTTGAATTAGGCGATACTCTTGTATTATCATGCCAAAAAATTTCAACCAAACTTTTGACTTCACTAGCAAGTTTCATATCAGATCTCGAAAGTCTACCACTAGAAGTCCACAAACTATTTGTTGGATCACATCCAAAGTTAACCCTTCTCTTTATAGTTCTTTCTAAACTCTTATGATTCACATTAAGATATCCACTTATGTTACTAATCAATCTTTTTCAGTAATTGATTTGTTAAATAAAGCTATTGTTATTGCTTGTTGTGTTGTATTCTTATCTTTAGAGTGACTTCTCTTTTCGAAAATATCAAAGGCACTAGAAACAATGGATATAACTTGTTTCAAATACTTGTTTATATTCTTGGTTTTTGCATACATTCCTAAACTTTTCATTACTTTTTGCATTTTAGACATTTTAATTAGTTGCAACATCAACTGACATTGAAACCCAAATTTCTTATTATAAAAAAATTTCTATATAATCTATTAGTATGTGTCCTAATTTGTCTCCACAAAACCAATCCATGAATATTATCTAGCACATCATTAGAAAAATAAAAATTGTGTTCATGCACTTCAGTATCATTTAGACATGTTTGTTCAGTACTTGGTAATTCTATGTCTACATGCATACCATTGTTATTTTCAATTGGCATTTCATTTTCAATGTTATTTAGAATTTGAATCTCATTTTCATTTTTTCCTGGTATTTCTTTCGGGCATGAATTTCCATTGGATTTTGTTGTGTGTGATCATTTGACAATCTATTCTCATGAAGAAAATCTAAATTGTTTAAATTGTAAATTGCTTCTAAAAAATCACTAATTTCATCATGAGCAAAAACTTGAGGGTTTGGAAACACACCTATATTGAATGTTTGATTAGAATGTGCACTTTAATGTCCTTGTATAGGGTACTCTTCTTTAGCCTCTTCATCCATCGTGGTATCCTCAATGTCTTTCTCCTCTGCTCAATTCTCTAATTCTTTGTCTTCTCTCTTGTTGACATTGTGCTTCATTCTCTTTGTTTGTTGCAATCTTGGTATTTGTCAGAACTTTTATTTTCTTCTTGCTTTGTTATTTTGATCCCATGTTTGCACCAATTTTGAATTCGAATCAATAGCTTGCAAATTGTAGAAGATGACAAGAAAATACAATAATTATGACAGAAATTCATTATTGTAGTTTGAACTTGTCCTTCAATCATTGAAATCATTGAAAAATGCTTTGTGGGAATCTTTTGGGGCCCACCAGATACATCAAAATTGAGTACCCATTTTTAAACAATCAAGTACCCAATTGTTTAAAATTTGGATACCCAATTTTGTGAATGGTTAAATTCAAATCAGGAACCCAATTTTTGAATTGCAAATCGGGTGCTCAATTCTGGTGCCATGGGAGGGAATTTTCCATGGGTGGGAATTCCCATTAGGTTTTTCCTTGGGGAAAGGCATGGCATAGGTTGGGTGTGACCAAGCCAATGCCTCTATTAAATTTTGACTAAGGCGTTTAATCGATAATTTTAGGGATTGTCGTAATTTTTATACAGTTATTCGCATTGAATTTTTTGAGAAAATGAAAACCCATTATAGGTCTTACTGTTCTAATTTCAAAAAATGTAGATTTTATGGTGTTATGAGTTTATTTTTCATTTTTCCATCATTTATTAATCAAAACTATCTCTTAAACATAAAATACTGAGATTCACTAAAACTTTAACAACTTTTTTTAATTTTTCATATTTTTAAATTAATTTACATGTCATCAATCTTCACACAATTCTTTTGAAGTTTTAAAAAAATCCAAAAAAAATAAATTTTGATTAAATTATGGCATCCGTACAGAAGAGGTTTTAGAAATTAGCTTAATTGTCAATTAAAATTAATAAAAATATATATTCATTAAAAAATTCAATAAAATTATTCTCATCAATCTTTGGTGTGTACCTTAACTTCATATAAAAGGATTCACAAAAATTCATTTAGTTGTGTCAAATTATGGTGTATGTACACAAGTGTGGTATGGTTCTGAAACAAGCATTTTGAAAAAGTGGTTTTTAAAGATTTGTATCAAAAAAAATCTATCAAATGGGTATATAAATAAATTACATATTCAAAAAGGAGATTCTAGGCACTACACTTCTTATTTCTAAAGTTTTTTTATATTTAAACTCTAAATGCCTAAAATTTTGGCATCAATTGACAATATATTTCAAAAACAAGAAAAACACTTCCACTTTTTGGCCAAAAGTGAGACTCAATTTCTTACATTGACCCATGATCTTATCATTTATTATAATTAATCATTTACCTTTCACATAACATAGTGCATCATTTCTAAACTTAACACTACATTCATTATAAAGTTCTAGCTTCTCAAACTTACATGTATCACCAGTCATATGATGTGAGAAACCACTATCAATTATCCATTTATGAGTTTTACTCACATGTGAAATCAATACAATTTTCTCATCTTCATAAAAATCATCTTTCATTGAAATATAAACAAGTTCATCATCATGATCATCAGAATTACTATTAGAACCATCTTCTTCATCAATATAGAAAGATAGTGTACCTTTATCCTTGTAGTCTATGTTATCTCTTTATCTCTACTCTCTCTTCTTCCTCTATTCTTTAAGTCCTTCCTTTACTCCTTCTCATCTCTATCACGACATCTTGTAACAATATGACCATCTTTGTTACATGTAAAATAGATAATAGGGTGTTTATCTTTGCATTTACCTTTTCCTCTAGGGAGTCTTCTCGCCAATAATGCTTCAAGATCATCAAGATCGTCATCAGATTCAGTATCACTTTCTACATACTTGATCTTCTTATTTCTTTATGATACATCAATGTTAGTTGGGCTTTAAATGAAAATTCAACACTAGTAGGTGAATAATTATCAAAGTTTGACAATCCAAGTGCAATGAGTCTACCAACTAGACTATCCATGGTCAGATCATTACCAGGTATACATCTCAACTGTTATATTGTAGAAAATATAATAGCATAAAAAAGAAGTAAAGTTATCAATACCTTTCTAATCATTTTCTCTTCAAATATAATTCTTTCAGTACCTTTAATAGCATTCACCACCTCTTTGATTTGGCCACAATATTGTGCAATGGTCTCACCTTGTTTCAATCTCATATCATCAAACTTGTCTCTTAGGATTTCTACCTTAGCTCTCTCCATGTTTTTCTCCTCCATGGATTTGTGCCAACTATTTTGACATTTCTTTGCAATAATGCAATCCTTCGCATCATCAAATTTAGTACAAATTAGGGTTGTTTCTAGCTCAATTATCATTTGGTTGTGCTCATGGTTCTCTTTCATCTATTCAACTATCATAGGTCTAGGTACCTCATTATATTCATTCTCCAAGTAGTATGATGTGGAATCTCCAATACCAAATAAGTGCAATCTCATCAATCTTTACCATTTTGGGAATTTCTCCTTAATCAGCTTGGATATCTCTCTCTTGTACATCTCTATCTTTGACTTGGGTTCCTTCAAACTTTCCTTACAAACACCACAACTTTGATACCAATTATTACAATAATTTAGAATAACAGAGATGGGGGGTAAATTAGTTATCCTCAAGTCTAGATGTACCATTTCAACTTTGAACAATTTCAAACAACTTTATCAATCTCATAAAACATCTCAGTCTATATAGCATATCATCATCAATTTAACATTATTTAACTCTATGTTTTGTCTATGTGTGTCAACTAATAGTAAAATAAATAACTATAAAAATAGCATACATAAAGTAACATCCACACAAGTAAATGACACTTTGACACCAAGATTTAATGTGGAAACTCAATTTGGGAAAACCCACCAAGTAACATGCTACCGATTTTTCACTCTTCTGAAGTGAGCTTGGTTAAGAGCAAACCATATTAAAGGTTATATAACACATTAAATGTGACCCTATTAAAATATTTAATCACCCTGTTTGGAGTGACCTTGTTAGATGACTTTGGATAATTCGATTAGAATCTCACCTTGATTAAGGATTTACAAAATGATTGTTAGGTCAACCTTAATTAAAAGTTTCACTACCACAATAGTTAGAATGTAATAGTAGGTTTGATCTATAAACTATAACTTACTTTGAAAATTTAGATCTTCACGCACTCATTTATTGGTTCATTAATTGGCCACATTATCGTCTTCATCACTAATCTTCTTGGCGTCCCTTCAAGAAATCACACTTCACTAATGTCTTTACACTTCTCCTTTGTTGCTCTTCTCTTCATAGCTTCTCCTTAAGATCACCATTAAACAATGAATAAACCTTTTGAAAACATCTTTGCATCCTTAAATAGGTAATTTTGATCTTTTCTCACATAAACATCACCATATATGTTAAGATTAGGTCAAATTCATCAAATCCTTCCATCATTTTATTTTCCTCCTAGAAACTTCTGATTAAATATTTTTCTTTGATTGCATAAAAAAATCTCTTCGTGCATTAAATATGCCAACTCATTAATTTTTATCATCCATGTGCTTTGACCAATTCAAAATCTCAACTATGCTAGCCTCAATCTCAACTTTTTCACAAATTATAACTTTTTTTTTCACTCGACAATCACATTGTTCTTATGTTTGGTCATTATTGTGTAGTTTGGCATACGCTATATGTCTTGCTTGGCATTAACTAGCTTGCTTGGCTATTAATATGCTCAGTCGCTACTAACATTTACTTGATCAACATTCTCATAAATAAATATCACCCAACTTGAACTATTTGTTCATCTTCTACTTAAGTTCCTTAATCTTCTACTTCACTAGCTTCATTGATTGACCAATATTGATACTTGGTCAAGCTTAGAGTTTAACTTAATACTTTTCATTTCATTCATACATCAACTTCAACTATATTCTTCATTTTCTATATTGATTATACAACACATTATCTTGTCAATGACTAACTTATCAAGTGCCTATTGTATTTCCATGATACTTAACTTCTCTTCCCCAACAAAATCACTAGCTCATCTTGCTATCTCCTCTTTTCAAATCCTCTTCATCAATCAAATGATATGGAACTCTACATTATTGGTTAATGTCTCTCTAGCAGGTTTGACAATGTCTTACCAGTAGGTTTGACATCAATGAAAACATAACAATTGTTTCAATTATAGTTTCCAAAAGATGTTCTCCCCTCATTTATTCTTTTTTGGTCTTCCTTGCAAATAGCTTGGTCAATTTTTTCAACTGATAATGAGCCAAATTATATGTGTCCCAATTGGGGATCATAATCACTTCGTCCAAGGTAATAGGATGACCTTAAATTTCCACCAGAGACTTGATTTTAATTTTCTTGATGCTCTTCCCCTTTGAGTCTAGGGTGTTGGATCTTGGTATAGTTAATTGTAGACCTTCGGTTTATACAGTTACACTCAATCTAAGTGTCTCCTCAGTCTATGTTTGCTCCATAATAGTTGTTTGACTCTCAATAATAGTTACCTATTGTTCAAGTGCATTCTCTTTATCCTTCTCAACATTTGTAATGAGTTTACCTATGGAACTCAATTATCTAGCCTCATTTTCTCCCTCTATGTGAGATCCTACGGCACTTAGTCTTTCACCTTTAGTGGATTGGTCCACTTGATCATTTTGGTTCTTTTCATTCTTCTCCTCTTTAGTATTCACATTAACAGTAACACTATCATCATTGGCACCATTCTTCAGTTTTGGCTTTTGGACATTTTTTTCTTCATTGGCTAACATGTGCTATTGCTTAGCCTAGCCCTCTTCTTGGCCTTATTCTTGACTAACTATGAAAATGAGAACATTGGAAATAATAGGTGTATTTTATACCTATTGAGTGGACTCATGTGCATTGATATTTGGATAGTTCTTGACTTACACAATTACAAGATTTGGGTCTATTAACTTCTCATGAGTTGGCAACTGTATAGACTCGTTGTGTATAGGATCTTCACTTTGTTCTCTCAGCTCAACTATTCCCTACACCTAACACATTCTTTTCTAGGCTCTTTTCTAGTTCTTCATCAATAACCATTGTCTTTCTTTTCCCTTCACTCATTTGCACCAAATTATGGAATGTATCAACAAGATTATCTTGGCCATCATAGATATCTTTAGTATTATCTAGTTCCACATGTTCATGTTCATCATTTTTTGCTTATTCCTTTTGCTCATCCATAGGAATCAGTCCATATATATGTTTCCATGTCATTTTTCTTTCCTCTAGAATAGGTTAAATTTTATTTTTAAAAATTTGTAAATCCCTCCTCTTAGTTACAAATATGTTTTTGAATTCTTTCATGGATTTTGCAATTTGTTTCTTATTCAGCTTAGGCATGACTTGGGCAAGTGTGCCCTCTCATATTTTCCTCTTAGTTGGTAATGCATATTTTTATTTTCCATCAAATCTACCATAGAGATAATTAGGTATCATATTACCTAACTCTAATGGTGTGTACTTAAATTTTTCCATCATATCCAACACAACTTGTTCCACTTTATTCTTGTCATGCCCAAATCTCAAAGGCAAAAACACACACTTAAATTTTTTTAAAGTTTATAATTATGATAAGTAAAATGCACTAAGATGATAAGGTTAAGATCACAGTTTAGGTAAAGGTTTCCTATACTGTTCAATTAATACCCTCGTTATAAAGTTGATATCGATCAAAATTTACGTTCTTACAGTAACTTATAACAATATGAAACCATTATTTAAATGTCAAGCAAATGTGTTCGAGTTTAGATTAATTGAAAGTAACTAAACAAAATCAACTATAAATTAATTAACAACTAACTAAATTCTAACTAATTTAAAGCTTTCTAAATTAACTAAACAACTAAATTAATACTAAACTAAACTAACTTCTATCCTAATTTATTTTTTTTATACAAGACTTAATTTAAATCTTTTTAATAACTAAAATAACTAACTCTAATTTAAATATCATCTACAAGCTACTTTAAGTTACGTATATTAAAATATTTAACTAAATTAAATCTAAATTTCACTAAATTTAAGATCTTTATTCTCAACAACTATACTTAAACAATTTTAATTAAAACTAAAACAAATATACAAATTTCAATCACGACTACAATATTTATTGCTAACTACATTTAACGTTCCTTATAAAACTAACACTAAAACTATTAATGACAATAATAATATACCATTGAATAACAAATATAATAAACTAAACTAATTTACAACTAATAACTAAATACTAAAACAACTTATAAATTAATACTATTTACAAATAACAAAACAACATAATCTAACATAATTAAAAACAAACTAACTATGATTAGGCCAAACTAAAATATAATCCAAACTTTTTAAAAAAATAAACTAATCTACACCTACTAACCTTCCCCCTAAAACACCTACACCTACCCTAGGCCTACCTACACCTTGGGCAAACACTTCCCAAGGTCAAGCGCTTGCCAAGCGCTGGCCATGGGTAAGTGCTCTGCCCAAGGCCAAGGCAAGCATAGGCCAACAAACAAAGACTCAAAAAAAAGGTTTAAACTTAATACAAAGTCTGCAACCAAGATGTGACCAATGACGTCATCCCTAAGATGACTACAAATTTGTTAAACCAAAAAAAAACTTTACTTTTATACCCCTTTGCATACTGCGCCCAAAATGATGGGACTAGGGGGGTGACGTCATCACCTCAAAATCTCATTTGGTCAAGTCTTAAGATATAAGTCATATTAATTGGGAAAAGTTTTCTAGGTGGGGAGATGAGGATATTTAGGATATTTAGCTTAGTTTAAAATTTCTCTTCTTTTTTTTTTTGTTTATTTAATTACCATTTTTTTTATGTAATACAATATTTAATAAAGCTAAGAGGAAAAATAAGAGAATCTTTTAGATTCTCTGTTACCAAAAAGGTAACAATTAGTTTCCAATACAAAAGATAGAGAGTTTACTCTCTTGAAACATACTTTTTTTTTTTGACAAAAATTTCTAAGTATAGATTTCAAGGCCATGAACTATTTTATTTTTTTCAATGTATATATTTTTGATAGATTTAAAACATAGGTTTAAACATTGTGACTAATTAATACAAGATTAATTGATTTCTCAACCAACTTGAATTGAACTATAAACCATAATTATTCTTCTTTCCTCGATATAGTTTTTTTTTCATAATTAACATATAAGAAAAACTTAAAAAATTTGCTCAATCAAACTGAATTTACACCCATGATATAATTTCCGTTTCCAACATAGAAGTAAACTTGAAGTTTTCCTAATTAAATCAACACCATTTCCATCCTATTTTGATGTGCATCCATCCAAATTAAAATTTACAATTAAATCACGTGACAAGCAAATATACTCAAACACCAATTTTATTGGCAAACCTGATTCAAAGGCTCAGCCGGGAAAGAATCAGGAAGAAAACCCAGCTTCTTTACCAATCCAACAAAGTTTTGAGATACAAATTACATAGGATTTCAATCCTGAATTACAACATTTAAATGAAATTTCCTACATGACCCTCAACAAGGGTTTCATATCCAATTCTGCAACACATTTCTACGAACTGAGGAGGAAACAAAATCTGATCAGGTGATAACAAGCATGACCAAGAAACAAATCAAACATGCATAATCATACAAGGTTTACACAATGGGATTCACAATGAATTAAAACTAGGGAAAGGTGGATTCTTCCAACCAGGAGAAGTCGAGCAAAACACCAAACAGATGCCCAATCGAGGCTATATACCAAGAACTTCCATTCTTCCATTTCAACATACCATAATCATACAAGGTTTGTGCTGACAGGTAGGGGCCCATAACACCCTACCCTTTCTCCCTCTTCTCATCCTGAGAAGAGACTCTACACTGGTTGGAGTCCGACTAAACAGACCTTTCCCAAAATTGGTCACTTCTACCCTCTCCAAGGGTGAGTAATACCAAAGCACCCATGCAAGAAAATCTCAAAATTTCAATCATAAACATGAAAGGAAATCATCCAAAAATAACATGGTTTTCAAAGCTTCCCAACATACCCACAAACATACAAACAACAACAAGGTAGCATAAGTATGATACAAGAATGAAATCTGAACAAGGGAGATGAGAATTCCAACCTTCACCAAGAGGTAATGGCAATGAACAAGTTTGAGTAGAGTTTCCTTCTCCTTCCTTCAATCTTCAAGAATCTCTTCTCTAAATGTAGAGATTGGGTAACAACCTCTACTAGTCCAAGAAAGGCCTCAAATAAGCCTCAAACTCAACCACCCAAAAGGATCAATAACTACACCCACCCACTTACAATTCTAGAAACTCCTAACCCAACCCACACCATGTTTAAACACTAGAAGGAGCTGAGGTAAGGCAACTCATGGTAGCCACTTGCAATTTTCGCACAAAGGCAAAAAGAGACTTTTTGAGTGATCTCCAAAGTCAACAAAAGGGGCTTAGGGTTGGAAAAGACCCCCAACCCATACCCATACCCCTTGGGTATAATTATTTCATGTTTTAAAGCCTTAGGAATAGGTTTAGAGCCACACAAAGGCTAGGAAATAATTAGGACCAACTAACAACTCTTAAAAAGAAAATTAAGCACTAATTTGGATTAGGGATGACTAACCTCGATTAAGAACCAATTAGCAAACTGACACCAACTTAAACCAACTTGGGTCCAAAGGTTACACAACTAACCCTAATCAGCATACTGAAGATCATAACTAATTTACAAGTGTCAAGCGACACTAACAGAACATAATTATGAGACATTAACATTTACTGATCACAAAGAGATACATACATACATCTCACAATACAATACTTGAATTACGAACAACAAGGTTTCCAAATTTAGCACATAGAGATCAGTTCTATTCCTCTGTCAGTTTCTTCGACTAAAATATCTGCACACTCATTGCACACATCAGTAGTCCCGAAAATCACATGTACATATGTATATATATACGTATCAAGAATCACATAAATTAAAACATCCATCTATAACAAAAATTAGGGTTCCTCTCATCTTATTCAATTCTTAACCATTTAAAATATCTTAAACCAAAAATGTTAATCCTACCTTTTACTTAATTCATCGACATACATATACATAGAACATTAAATGACGGACATCAAATATCTGAAAAATAACATCACACAACATGAAATAATATGATATGTTCAAGTATCTGATAATGTCTCGACATCTCGAGTCGTAAGTAACAAAAAGATAAAGTAACAACTAAGGCTACGAAGGGTCGAGGCGAGGCCTCACAATTCTCATCTTCAATGCTTAAATTATCATACTTGATAAAATAAAATTTGGATAGTCCTGCAATTCCCCTAATATTTTTACATACCTCTTCTATTTTCTAGGGCTTCTTATGTACAACCACTGTGAATTGGGTTGCACCTTCAGATTTTATTCTTTCTTCTTCATGATCTTGATTTGCAACCACAAGCCTTCTTCTTGGCTTCTTTTCTAGTATGTTTGGATCAATCCCTTCAAGATCAACTTTTCTCTTTGCTAAATAGTTTCCTTGAGCTGGCCTTGTGACCTTTACTACTCCCTTCCTCTATAGATCATAAGCTAAAATAGAATTTTCCTTTGTTCTCTATCTTGTCACTCTTTGTGTTTTAGGGGTAGGCACTAGATCTTTCTTTTTTCTTTGCTAGTCTATGACTCGGCCACAAATATCTCTTTTCCTTTACCCTCGGCCTCTTCTTCTTCATCATGTCCTTCTTCTTTATTTCTTTCTTCTTCATTTTCATCATTGGATAGGTCTTCACCTTTTCCTTTTGTAATATGTAATGGTGCCTCGTGCTCAACACCTTTACCCAAAACTCTCTCCAAGTTTTCAATTATCCCTTTTCTTTTCTAGCTTAGTTTAGGAACCTTTATTTCCATCATGATTTTAACTTTTTCAGTTAAGTGTCAAATGACTTGACTTATTTGTCTATAGGCCCATCAAGCAATGTTGTGATTGCTACCATTGTCTCATCAATGTTAATCTCATAACCTAGTGGCTTTAACCATGCAAGTCTAGGTATAATATCTTGGATGTAGGTTTGATCTATATCTACTAGAAAAACAATGCTTCCATAGTATTTTTCAACTAATGAATTGGGGATCTTTGACCTATATTTCATTTTTTTCTTCAATTGTTCAAATTAACCATCTAAAATTGATTCAAAATTATCTCCTAGTTGACTTATAAACTCATTAATTTGTAGGGTGACCGACTTCTTCTTGTTCCATGCTACAATGCCTTTGGTAGGAAAATAATTTTGTACATAGAAACATATGTAAACTAACAAAGAACCAAACGTACACATGGTATTTTTTTTCCTTCCTTATACTCTTCAAGCTTTCTTCTAGTTTTTGTGATTAGAGTTTGGCTAGGTCTTAAGAATGAACTTTCTTCACAATTTTCCAAATGACATTAACCACAACACGAGGGACAATGTCTAGCTAGCTAGATTGATAGAACTTGTGAGCTATTACCCTCATGGTGAAATTTTTCTCAGCATCATGAATAGTGGAAATTGTCATTCCACGCTTGTTCCACACTACTAGTGTATTCACTTCAATCACATATTTTCTTTGACAATGAATGATTTTTACTTTGTCTGGGGTAGGATAATGAGTCACTCAGTGAATAATTTTCTTAGTAATTTCCATTGGTCCACCCTCCAGCCATAACTTCATTTATGGTACATGGCTTAGAATAATCTTAATCCAATCAACTTTAAAATCTTTTGGGAAATATAGGGCACGGGTGAGTCCAGCCTTGGCAATATATCTGTGTTCATCTTTGAGTTTACCATTAATGCATAACCTATCTTATGCATTCCTCAACTCAAAATCACCTATCTTACTAATATTACATGTGTAACATGACCAAACATCATGAATCATAATAATCCTAATTGGGATGGATGATCGGGCACCAAATGCATCATCCTTCAATGCAATCTCAAGATATGCTTTAAACTTTGGGGATTTTACTACTTCATTGTAGATTAATTGTATATCACTAACTTTTGATGCCTTGCCCTTCTTGATTGTAGAACTAGATGTCATTTCTACTTTTAGGGTTTGAAAAAATTGAACTTTTTTTCACTCTGTATAACCACAACCTTCAAATTACTCAAATTTCCAATGACACCGACATGAGAAAAGGATGAATAACTAGGGCCAAAGGCTCATCTAGCTATCCAAACCACCCTGCAAGAGTTAACACAACAAAAGAAAACACAAGGGACAGCAACTAAAGGAGGAGAAATACTTTTATTGATTCTTCAAATATTCAACATACATGCCCAACTATAAGGCATTTTGGGTTACGACCAATTACAAATACATTACATTTGAAGATCCAACTACAAATTCACACTTTCAATTCTGCTCTCCCATCTACTCCCCCAAAAATTTGCCTAACTCTAAGCCTAAACACTATATATATACTTTCCAAAATGGCTTACAGATTATTCTAGAACATTAAATAAGAGGAGGGTCAACCCAACAACGGTCTAGACACATCTCAAGAAAAGATCTTAACATAAATGTAGTGATCAAAATAAATCCTGCAAGTTGGTTCATAGAAATCATGTCCAAATACTAACACTTGGCATACACTGGATAACTTGGCACATGAAGAGTCACTCAGCATACACTGGATAACTCAACACATGAAGAGTGACTCGACATACACTAGATAACTTGACACATGAAGAGTCACTCGGCATACACTGGGTAACTCAGCACATGAAGGAATTGTTACAGTAACTTGGGACATAAAGGAATTGCTATAGTAACTTAGCACATGAAGGAACTACTAGGCACATGAAGGAATCGCTAAGCACATGAAGGAACTAAACTGCTAGGCACATGAAGGAACTGAACTGGTAGACACATGAAGGAACTGCTAAGCACATGAAGGACTGCTAGGCACATGAAAGAATTGATTGCTAGGCACATGAAGGATTTTTGGGCACATGAAGGACTTGTTAGGCACATGAAAGATTTTCTAGGTACTAACTTGCAAAATGAACAAAAATGAGCAGCATAACAAGGCAACCCAGGATGTTCCTGCATCAGACAACCAAGGTTGAAAGAAATGATTCTCCTAAATCATTGGGATGTCTCAACCTAAGCTAAATCCAACTCAAATTGAGAAATCCATGAAGCATCTTCAATAGGTCTATTCTTCCACTTCACCAAATATTCATAGTAATCTTTTCCTCTTGTACTCTCACCAACTCTCTAATCCAATATCTATTCAACTTCTTCAATCTGCTTCTTATGATAATCATCTAATACAATAACTTACAAATCAGCAATATTGAATATAGGAGATATATCCATGTCATCAAGTAACTCAACTTCATAAGTATTACCACTATCAAACTTCTTCAAGATCTTACAAGGTCCAAATTTCTTCATCTTCAGCTTACTGTATGTTCCAACTAGGAATCTTCCTTTCTTCAAATGAGCCATCACCAACAAGAAAATCATGGTGTCTTCTAGACTGATCAACATTCTCCTTATACTTCTAATTACTTTGTTCCAACCTCAAGTTCACTTCCTTGTGCAAAAATTCCATAAAATTAGCAAATTCTTCTCTTGCAGCGCTTCTCTTTTCTCCACTAGCAACATCTCTCAAATCTGATATACCTCTAGGATGCATTCTAGTAACAATCTCAAAAGGTGTCTTCTCTATACTCCTATTCACAAAATTATTATATGCAAATTCAGCTTGTGCCAATACCATCTGCCAATTACTTGGCTTATTTCCAACTAAAAATCTTAGCAAATTGCCCAAGCTTCTATTCACAACCTCTGTCTGTCCATCTTTTTGTGGATGGAATGTAGAACTAAACTTTAGCTCAATACCCATCTTCTTCCACAAAGTCTTCCAAAAATAACCAACAAACTTATTGTCTCTGTCTGATATAATACTTCTTGGTAATCCATGCAATCTCACAATCTCTTTAAATAAAAGTTTAGCAATATGCTCAATGTCTAATGTCTTCTTAGATGGTATGAAATGAGCCATCTTAGAAAATCTATCCACTACAACAAATATGGAATCATACCCTTTCACTGTCTTAGGCAATCCAAGAACAAAATCCCTACTAATGTCAATCTAGGGTTTCTCAGGAAGAGAAATAGGTGTATATAAACTAGTATTTTGACTCACTTCCTTTACAACTTGAAAAACTATGCAACTCTTTACAAATTTATGAACATCCTTATACATTTGTGGCCAATAATACTCCTCTTTCAGCAAGCTCAATGTCTTATCAATTCCAAAATGTCTAGCCAATCCACCACTATGTTTTTCCTTTATCAGATTCAACCTCATAGAACTTCCAGGTATATACAATTGAATACCTTTGAACAACATACCTTCTTGAATGAAATACTCATCATACTTACTTATGTAATATGTCACATTTAGTTCTCTACACTCTCTCCATGCCTCAAAAAAATCAGGATCAACATTATACAACTCTTTCATTTCATCAAAACCAAGAACTTCAACCTTCATTTCTATCAACAAGGAATGTCTCCTACTCAATGCATCAGCAACTCTATTAGTAACTCTACTCTTATGCTTAGTGACAAATGTAAAACTCTACAAATACTCAACCCACTTCATATGTCTCTGATTCAATTTATGTTGACTTCCCAAGTATTGTAAAGCTTTATGATTAGTTTACAACACAAACTCCTTAGGAATCAAATAATGTCTCCACTTCTTTAATGCTTGAACAATGGCATAAAATTCTTGATCATACACAAAATACTTTCTTTTAGCATCATTCAACTTTTCACTAAAGAAAGCAATGGTTTTACCTTCTTGACTTAATACAACTCCTATTGCATTACCACTTGCATCACATTCAACTTGAAATACTGTGTTGAAATTAAGTAAAGCCAATATAGGTAATTCAGCAACCTTTTATTTCAAAGTCTTAAAACTCTTATTAGCTCCGTGTGTCCACTTGACTTCCTTTTTATTGTAGTGCCTGCCCCTAGTTCGCATTTCTGTTATCATTGTCAATTTGCTTTAGGTTGATTTTATGCATTGATTAGTTTTAGAGATATTGGATTTACAATATTATGATATTATTTCATGTTTTGGATTACATATATACTTGTTGATTTCATTTCATTCATGTGTTGTTAATGATATCTTAATGATTCCTAATTAGTAAATGTGGTTTCTTTCATAAAAATGTTAACATGATGTCTTTAATGATGATTATGTTGTTGATGTAACACCCCAACCTTGCTTCCAAACCCCAAGCTCTCTCTCAGGGCTACCTTAGGTCATTCACTAGACCCACTAGGGCTTCTTCACACCCTATAATTACTAGGACCTTGCTCAAGAGATCCTAATTCTTCAGTTGGGGGTACACCAACAAAGTAACATCAAATTTCTTACTAGCCGGCTCCAGTCCGCTATTAACCCTCAAGTCCATCTATAGCTCCAAGGGTACCAGTTCTTCATCTAGGGTTTTTCTAGACTCCTTCTAACATCCATGACCCTAAAAAATGCTGATTTCATAGGCGCATTCAATCTACTAGGGAAGATACACCAAATTGCTCCAAAAAGGCTACTAGGAATTAACCCTCCTAAATAGCTGGAAACAAGATTTCTTGAAAAACTTCTTAACAACCCTACAAAAAAATTATATTTTTGGATACCCTTTTTAGATTACTTCAAGATTTTGTAATTTTCTAGCCTCCAAACTTTCCGTACAATGAAAGTACAGTTTTAGGCCAAAAATGAGGATTTCAAGTGCTTTATCGTTGTTGTGATGGAAAACCACCTTAGACACCTTTCCAAGACCTCTCCTTTGGACTGGAGCAAGGTTAGACCTTCTCATTACTCACTGTGCAGCCGGATTAAGGTATTTGTACACTCAATCCTCTCCATAACTCATTTTCCAACTGTGATTCCTAGCCAAGTTGCATTTGGCTTGCCTAGGGCATCACCTTAAAAATGCTTGCTGATGCTTTCAAGGGCCCTCCTTCTTGATACATAATTTACATGGATCCTAGTTCCAAATCCCAAAATACCAGAGGTTTCCAATGGTGGGAAGTGGCCCTAAGATCCCATTTTCTAAGTGCAGCCCTGTTCAGATCAGCAACTTGCCAAGAACAAAAAGATTTTTCTACACTAATGCAAACGAATTAAAATGATCAAATCAACACTACAAAAAGATTAAAAACAATATTTTAGAACTTTTCCAACACAAAAATCAGGCCATTCAATCCTCCTCTATTAAAAAATGCCTTCAAATGCATAAAACCGGCAACAAAATACTTGCTCAATTCGTACAAAATGCAAAACCAACTTGTCCAACCCCTTGAAAATGGCTGTCCTCACATTTTTAAAGGCTCCTCCATCAGTTCCATAACTGTTCTAAACAGTTAGGACGTTCTAAACACACAAATGCCAAAAAGTTGCTTTTTGCAAGAAAATATTGTCATGACAACATGACAACATTTCAGCAACTTTTGTTCTACATGGAGTTAGACCTCCAAATTTGGCACAAAAACAAAGTAGACATATAATATGCATAAAATGACTTCAAATAAACAATTCAAAGCCATTGGAACCTTTCTAGACCATTTTAGCCTTTTTCGGACCTAAGTCACCTAGTTGACAATAGTCGGCAACTTCTAGCAACTTGGTCACTTTGGGTCTTGCCAAGTCTCCTAAACACACCTAAGGACCACATAGGACCTATTATTAGAATAGTGATGTGGCTAGCATCACTACAAGCCAAAAATAAAGAAATACCTAGGTTTCACACTTAGCCTACCTAGGTGCTCCTGCACCAGTTGTATTGATAGAGATGCATTATTATATGTACGCATTTGATCTTAGATTTGTGATTTTATACTTACCCCATACTTGCACGTGTATGGTGTGCGTGTTTATTTTATCTTTCTGTCTGAAGTGTTTGATGTGGTTAGGGGTGGGAGTCGTAGTAACCTGCTAGTCAGGATCTACACGATGAACCACTCCCTGCCATTATCTGTTTAGTTTAGATATATTATATACATGTACATGCTTGTCTTTTATGCAGGATGCAGGAACCAGGCATTGACTTCCCTGAATTGCCAGGATGAGCGTGCCCTATTACAAATACTCAAATGGTGAGAATGGGAAGATAATGATCAGGTCCAATCCTAACCATAAGCCTATAATACTTGTCCTGCAAGGAGGACTCGTAACAAACTGTCTACCCTTTTTAAATCCGTGAGTCCTTTGTGCGTATGTTGTTTTGTGAGTCTTTGATGAATTTCTATTAATTAAGTCTAATTAATAGATTAAAGTAATAATTTAATTTAATGGAAAATTATTATGATATTTTGAATATTTAATTATATTTAATTAATTGAGAAATTAATTAAATATAAAGAATTAAATTGAAGATAAAAGTTTTAAGATTAAATTTAGAACATGATAATATTTATTTAATTTAATAATAATATATTTAGAGTTCATTTTTAAATAAATGCTAAATATTATTGTTATTTAAGTTAATAAATATTTATCAAATTAAACGTTCTAAATATATTAAAAAGTTAAATAAAGTTTAAATTTAGAACGTGATTATATTTATTTAATTTAATAATAATATATTTAGAGTGCATTTTTAAATAAATGCTAAATATTATTGTTATTTAAGTTAATAAATATTTTATCAATTAAGTTTCTAAAAAAATGAAATTAAAAGTGAAAAGATATTTAATTATCATAAAGATTATAGTTCGCATGATTTATGCATGAGTTGAAAATAAAAGAGATTAATTAAAAGATAAAATATGTGAACTTAATAAAGATATTCTAAGCAAGTGTGCATGAGATTTTAAAAGGTTATTAAATTAACTTAAAAGTAAAGTGGAAAGTTAAATAAAGTAATTTAACAATTCACTTAAAGTGCATGAAGGAATAATAAAAGAATATTTTAATTTAAAAAGAAAATTAATTGTGCATGAATGAATTAATTAAATAAAATAATTATAATTTTTGAGTTGGGGAGACAGAAGCCCTAAAAGGTAATTAGATTCTATATTAGAGGGTTTTGGGTCATTATTGCACACACAGGTTTGAGGGAACACACTTTTGGAAGGGGAACAAAGAAATCTTTGGAAGCTTTGAAGGGTTTGGATTAGCAAGGGTTTCACCAAATTGTTAGCATCAGATCAAGGTAGGGTTTGTGAACCATTGTAGAAATATTTTTGGATCTCTGTCTTCTTCGTGCTTGTTGAAAATTGATTTCTCAAATTCCGTTGTATGAATCTTGCCACCCTTCGTTCTACATCTTTTGCTTTTTGATTCCATCTATGAATCCGGATTGAAAAAAACTATTTAAATAACCTCCTTCTGCAATTGAAAGAAATTGGAAATAAATCGAGATCTGGGCTTTTGAATTAAATTGGGATATAGAAATTTAAATTTAGAAAGGGTTTGTTGGTGGAAATGAAAATCTTATATTGAAAATTCGAAGGGTTCAATTTGTTTATTTATCTTCCTATCAGGCTAATATCGTAAACGTTCTTAATATATATATATATATATATGGGAATTATTTAATAAAGTTTATATAATCATAAATCTTATAAAATAAATCAAACTCTTTATATATAAAAAAAAAATGTCTTACGAAACTTTTTAATAAAAATAAATTTAAAAATATATATATTATATATGTGGGGGGGGGGGGTTTTGACAACCCCACCACCTTCCTGTCCGCCATGCGTGCGCAGGCTAACTATTGCAGGCGGCAGCAGACAAGCCTACAGTTACGCAAGCAGCCACACGGCTTTGCCATTATGGCCGACCGCTTTCAAAAAGCCTTCCAGCGATTTTTAAATCGCTCAAACCAATCTTTTTGTATTTTAATATATATTTTAAAGTTTAAGTAATATTCTTTAATTAATATTTATTATTTAAGAAATATTATATGTTATGTTTTAGTTTATAAAATAATAATGAATTATTATTATTAATTTCAATTATGTTTTAAATGAAATTATTATCATTATTATTTTTTAATAAATTATTAATTAATCAACAAATTTAAATTATGGTAATATTTAATTTAAAGTCTTAATCAATGACGAAATTAGAATTAATGTGAATGTCTTATATTTTAATTAATTTAATTAAATATAATTTAATTAGAATTAATTAATATTGGAATTTGTCCAATTAAGTTTTAGATTTATTTAATTATTATAATATTGATTATAATAAAGAAAAAGAGAGTCATAGATTATATCTTTGAGAGAAACAACAAGTATTAATTTAATAATTTAAATAAATTATTCTTGGATTGTTTTTAGGAAATTGACTTAAAACAGTAAGGGTAAATTTAGAGTTAGAGTGGGTTAACTTGTAAGGGTGAATTTTGAAACATTTTACTTGAAAACGTATGTTGAACTGAAACTATAACCTTCATTTAACTCAACTATATGCTTTCAAATCAAATCAACTGTGACACTATGATGTTTTCTATGTACCGTCTATCCTTCGTGAATTTTAAAGTTGATTAGATGTTGACCAGTCTAGGATGTACACCAAAGGTTTTGTGAGTTTTCTTGGATACTATTTATGGGACTAGATGTTGTGATGTGTTTTGTGATTCATATTGGAGATTATATCTATGAGGTTTATCTTGTGGAGAAATTATGTGTACTTGGGTGGGAGAACCATCTTGTTATTAGGTTGCCTGTTAAGGAACCGAGTTTGATCTTTATGAATGTTGTGGTATGGGACACAACTGTGCTTTTATGTGCTTAGGAGAGGTTTTCTAGGTACGTGACTTGGGAATGGCTTGCATAGGGGTTCGGGACCCAAAGTGGTTAGTACCAGGGTAACCTAATGCAAGTTATGTAATAAGTGATAATCTAGTAATTAAAATTTATGGGGGGGAAACACACACTAAAAAGATAAGTTAGAGATTTGATCCACCCATGCCTTCAGTGCTTGTATAGGCTAAGGATGGGAATGAGAAGAGTGCCTCATCTTCTTGAGAGGGCTTTCTAGTTTCCATATGTGTGATGTTGAGGGTCTGGGGTTCAAAGTAACCAGTCCAGGGTAACTCAACGCTTGAGGGTCCGGGGTCTCTTAAAAGATCAGTCCAGGGTAGCTTAAGCAGCCATGTGATGACACTCCCTAGTATGTAGCTGAGTCTCCTCTGTAGATTTTGTGTATCTCTGGTGGTGTACTTATTGTTGGATGTGGTGTACTTATTGTTGGTGGTGTATCTATTGTCGGATGTGTTTATTATGGTTATTTACTTTCATTGATGATGATTGGTGATTCATGAATGTTGTACTTTTGACATGTGGCTTTTGACTTGAGATGATTATCTTTCATTGACTTTATCTTATGATCTTGGTATTTGGTTTATACTTGGTTTGTGTATGATGTTTGGTTATGTGGTATCGATATTGGATTGAGTGTTCTTACTTTTGGATTATTTTATCTTCTTTAGTAGCATGTGTTACCTTTGAGATAGTTGTGGCCTTTAGGAGTTCCATGCCTAGGAATGTTTTATGTTTGATAGCCGTATGTGGATCGTTCTTTATCTTCCCTGCACGGTGGGAGTGGAAGCCTGACTAGGTAACCACGCGGTCAGGAGGTAGTGCCTTCTTACCATTTGGGTTCCCCCTTCACATTGCCAGCTGTTGGATGTTCGTTGCAGAAGATGTACCTTTATCATTCTTATTTCTTATCTTAGAGACTTCTTTTCTGATGATGTATATATGTTATCATATATCCTCGTGTATTGTATCTATTTTCACATACCCTGCAACATGTGCAGTGGATGTTATTTAGTGGATGTACTTTCATTGTATTAGATATACTTATGCTTTGCTTATGCGATTATGTATCTATTACTTCTTTATGATCTTGAGACATTGTACTTGGAACTTAAACTAATTACTTTAAAATTATTAAATGTGACTCAACATAAAGGAATCCTTGAGGAATTGAAACTGTATCTGTAATTGCAACTGTGTATTTGATATGTATGTTCTTATTGCTTCCGCATTAATGTTATCTTGATGTTGTTTAAAGTTCAAAAAAAAAAATAGTTCAGTAAACATTGTAACATGTTAGGTTTAATTCTCTTGGGTTCCCGAGCGGGGCATTACATTTATCTCCCCTCATTGTCTCGATCATAGCATTACAAAAACCACTAAAATTCTTTATAAACTTTCTATAAAAACTAGCCAAACCATGAAATGATCTTACCTCACCCACATTCTCAAGTGTAGGCCATTCCAAAATTTCTTTAACCTTCTCAGAATCCATCTTCAATCCATCAGCTAAAATCACAAATCCCAAATACACAATCTCCTCTTGCATAAAAGAACACTTTTTCAGATTAATCAGCAACTTTTCCTCTTTTAACCTCTACAATACTTGTCTAATATGCTCAAGATGTTTTTCCGTAGTCTTACTAAATATCAAAATATCATCCAAATAAACAATCACAAACTTACCCAAAAATCTTTTTAGAACTTCATTATCAACCTCATGAAAGTACTAGGTGCATTAGTCAAATCAAAAGGCATAACCAACCATTCATAAAAACCATCTTTTGTTTTGAAAGAAATTTCCATTCATTACCTTCGCTGATTCTAATCTGATGATAGCCACTCTTCAAATCAATCTTGGTAAAATAGTTTGCTCCACTCAAATAATCCATTATGTCATCCATCCTCGGCATAGGAAACCTATATTTCACTATGATTTTGTTAATAGCTCTAGAATTAGTACACATTCTCCATTCTTTTTAGGTGCTAATACAATAGGTATAGCACATGGACTCAAGCTTTCTCTAATCAAACCTTTCTATAACAACTCATGCACTTGTCTATTAAGTTCTTCATTCTCTGCAAGTGTCAATCTATATGGTGCTTTGTTTGGAAAACTAGCTTTAGAAATCAAATTCATACAATGACTTATACTTCTTACTAGAGGTAAACCATCAGGAATATCATCAGCAACAATGTCTTTATACTTATTCAACAATTTTGTAATTTCTACTGGTACTCAGCTATCGCTATCTATTGTCACTCGATCATTACTAGCTTTTGATGCTCGGTTATTAATACCAACATTTGGTCCTCTAGGAACTATGGCAAAACAAACTTGATTCCTTTCCATTTCCTTTTCAAATTGTTTTCCATTAACCATGCAAATTTTTACAGTAATACAATTAACCTCACTTTCAATTAAAGGCAGCAATATTTGTTTCTTCCCATTTACCCAAAGAGTATATTGATTCAATCTTCCATCATGTGTATCATATCTATCATATTACCAAGGTCTACCCAACAAAATATGACAACAATCCATGGGCATAATATCACACAAAACTTCATCAAAGTAATGTCCAATTTTAAACTTCACAAGGCATTGCTCACCAATATCTTATGCTCATCTTTGATCCATGAAACATGATAAGGTTTGGGATGTTTTAGCCTCTACAATTGCATCGGATGTAGGAGCATCATGCATCACTTTTGATGCTAGATTTGTAGAACTTCCACTATCAATGATCACTTTGCAGAATTTTCCAGCCATCTTACATCTTGTCTTGAAAAGACTTCTCCTTAAAATAGGTTTCTCATCACTTCCGTTATTGCATAAGGTTCTTCTCACCATCAAGTTTTCTCCAGCCTCAAGTCCACTTGGTGAACCCTCATCATCTCCTTGAATCATAGCATTTTTGTTACCTTGCCCACTTTCAAAGGATCTACATTCAAAAGATCTATGTCCCTCTTTACCAAATCTAAAACAATTACCATGACATCTACCTCTAGAATAAGAATTACATCTTCCTCGATAAGAATTAGTATCTCCTTGGTAAGAATTACCACTTTTCCATTTGGTCTTGCCTCTGTCATCATTCTTCCATTCATATTTTCCTTTATCCTACATAGAACATTTAGATCTGCCACCTTCACCATAAGATCTACCTCTACCTCTCTGGAATCTATCACCTCTACCTCTTTTTCTTTGTTCATGCTTCTTTGTCAAGATCTCCTCAGCCTTTACGGCATACTGGTATGTTTCTTCCACACTTTCCAACTTCACAAAACTTATTTCATCTTGAATTCCACATCACAATTCATTAATGTACCTTGCAATTTTCTCAACATCATCATCTACATGTCCAGATCCGATGTCCAATCTATAGAATTCCTTGATATATTCTTTCATAGTCATGTCCTTTTGTTTCAAGTTTTACATCTTTCTCAACAAGCTAACTTGGTAATCTGCAAGGAGGAATTTGTTCTTTACCTTGTTCACCATCTTTGGCCAAGTTCAAATCTTCTCCTTTCCTCTCCTTTGTCTATTAGTTTGCAAGTGATCCCACCATAGTGATGCATGACCTTTCAAACTAGTGACTGTAATCTTCACCTTTCTATTATCAGGAGTGTTTTCATACTCAAAGAGCTTTTCCATATCAAAGATCCAATCCAACACAACATTGGTATCCAATTTTCCATCATAAGGAACAACTTCTACTGTAGACTTTGAATTTTTCCTAGACAACACTCTTAACAATCTTTCCTCATCTTGATCTTCTTCAGGTTTTGGATTATGGTTTGGTGTTGTTGCTTCATCATCACTTACATCATCAAGATATACTCCTCTCCTCTAATTTGTCTCCATAGGATCTAATTTGGCTGCAATTTGTCTCAATTGATCTAATATAGCATCATCGACATTTTTTCTACCATGAACCATCTTTACAAATCAAGTTCGTAGAAGATAGTAACCCTTTGCAAGTTATAGGTCAAATCCACAAATCTACCACCCTACAACCAAATCCCAAATCAGGGTTCTACATGATCCAATCTCCACAAGGGTGAACCTCTAGCTCTAATACCAACTGACATAGGCAAAGGATGAATAACTAGGGCTAAAGACTCACCTAGCTATCCAAACCACCCTACAAGAGTTAACACAATGGAAGCAAACACTAGATAACTCGACAAATGAAGTCACTCAGCATACACTGGATAACTCAACACATGAAGAGTCACTCAACATACATTGGGTAACTTGGCACATGAAGGAATTGCTAAAGTAACTTGACACATGAAGGAATTACTACAGTAACTCGGTACATGAAGGAACTACTAGGCACATGAAGGAACTGAACTACTAGGCACATGAAGGAACTCAACTAATAGGCACATGAAGGAACTCAACTGCTAGGCACATGAAGAAACTATTAGGCACATGAAGAAACTGCTAGGCACATGAAGGACTACTAGGCACATGAAGGAACTGCTATGCACATGAAGGACTGCTAGGCACATGAAGGATTGCTAGGCACATGAAGGACTACTAGGTACATGAAGAACTGTTAGGCATATGAAGCACTTGCTAGGCACATGAAGGATTTTCTAGGAACCAACTTGTAGAATGAACAAAAATGAGTAGGATAACAAGGCAACCCAAGATGCTCATGCATCAGACACTATAAGATCTTTGCACAAATCACTCAACTTCACTCTTAATTTTATTTTCTTTTCTCTACTCTAAAATGTTGAATGCAAGGTATTCAAAATTATCAACAAAATTCATTATAAGGGTCAAAAAAAGCAATTTTAGGGCCACTTAAACTCTTCATACATATAGTGGGTGCATGAAAATTATCTCAACCTACACTACAAAACTAGACAATCACTCATCCTTCTATCTTCAACTTGTCTCACATACTAACTCAATCAATACTATAAATCTCACTCAGCCACATTACTCATTCATTCTCCAATGTTGAAACTTGGTCATCACTAGCTTACATCTCGGTCTCCACACATTACTGGGTACAAACTTCAAATTTGTCCTAATGCATCTAACAATAAGCTAATTTAGACTTTTGTAATTTCAATGTTAGGAACTGATGTATAATTTAGCAATCTAAAATATAGTTCCATACACACCTCTTTATTTAATTTGAGGTGGGCCAATCACCTAATCCATTAGATTGGGTAATCACAACTTCACTATTTGATTTGGTGCCTTCATCTGATTTCTCACTTCTTCAGCATTGGCCTTAGTCTTTCCAGTGTTTTCTTCATTACTAGATGTTGGTGCTCGATTCATGAAATCTCTTCTTAGGTGACTAACCTTCTAATAGTTGAAACATAATAGACTGAAATTTCTCCAATTTTTGTATCTTCCTCTAAGATGTATCCTTGCACAATTTTTTTTCAATGTGTCCATAATTTCCATAGAATTGACAATTGATCAAAGTATTGTAATCCCAATTTATAGTGTTACCTTTCCTATTTTTTTTCCCTTGACCTTTAGGTGTCCAATTTTTCATTGCATTAAATCTACAGTCTTGTGCCTTGTGACCATTTTTTTGACATTTATGACAATGACCTTCAAATCTAAATGTAGTTTGTCCCTTATTGGTCCCTGATCTACATTCATGTGTTTGATGTTCATTCTTGTTACAATTAAAACAATTTCCATTCAATTTATGCTTAGGATTTGACTTACCAATTTTGCTCCTACAAATGTTTGCTATGTCACCTGGTTTACCATAGTGATAGCATGTAGGCTTCTTATTCTTAGCATTCTTTTTTTCTTCATACCTTGAATATTCTCCTTGCTCGGTAGATGACATGAACTCAGTATAGCCTAATCTAGTAGTTCCATGAGGTCTTCTTTATGCTTTCAATTGTTCATCAAGTTGTCTCATAGCCTCTCTTGATCTATTCATCCTTTCAATGATTTCCTTTTCAACTCTCAATTTAGATTTTGGTTGATTGTTCTTAGATATTAGATTTGTAATCTCTTCCACCTTCCTAGTAATTTTATAATTAACACTTAATAATTGATTGACCATTTCAAATTGATTGTGAGTTAGCTTATGTACCTCATTGATCCTCGCATCAATACTTGTAGCCATTTTCCTTTCATCTTCTTTAGCCATTACCATGTCTTATTCAGCCTTTTTCTTTTGTTCACTAACTTCACATAGCCTTGTTGGTTGTATTTCATGTTCTCTTTTCAATGCTCTCACTTCTTCATCTAGAATGTTAATATTCTTCAATAGATCTTCTATTACTACATCAATTTCACTCGATCTTTCTTCATCACATAAGTCCTCAATGATTTCTTCATTGTATTGTGTTTAATTTTGTTGGATTTCCATCTCCCTCCTTATCTTCATGGATTTCTTTATTTCCTCCTTTGCAGCCTTGACTTAGTCATATCCAAGCTACAAATCAAGATTTTGATTCTTAATCACCTTTCCCAACTTATAGTCTTCCATCTTCGAGATCTTTGATTCTCAAGTGGTTAGACTTCTTCCTTAGATAACTTGGCTCTAATACAAATTTTTGTAAATCTAATAGGAAAAGTAACATGTTGGGAGGGGGGTGAATCATGATATTTAAACTTCTACTATGTCAAATATGTAACGCATTCATACTTAATTCACCATGCATGTCTATATCTTAACCTTAACCATATATAATCAAATAGAAATATGTAATATCAGATCTAACATATAATAAGATGAATAAAACATATAAACAATAATCAACACATGACACCAAATATGGTAACGTAAAAACCTTCCAAGATGAAGGTAAAATTGTAGTGGTGATGACACCCTCAAAATCTTCACTACTACAGTAATTAAGTGTGCATTTTTGGTTACAAAATTTGATCACTTCTAATGATCTATCTTGTGAGGGGTCTTCCCTACTAGGAGCTTAGAAGACTATTAATTTTTCCTTGATTAAAGGATTTTACATCAAAATAGCATGATTACTTTGTTAGGAAATTTACAAAAGGTCTATTAGTGCCACTCTACTAAGAGATTTACCTAATCCACTAGTTAGAATTAAATCAATACCTTGATTCTTTGGTCTACACTTAATTGTTGATGATGGATCTTCACTTTTCAATATTCCATCACCTCAATGTGATAGATATGAATTGCTTGGTTGTCGTATTCCTTGAAACCTCTAATTCATCTTTAGTTGTCCAATCCTCTTACTTCATACTTCGACACCATCAACAATCCAAAATTAGGTCTAAAAGCCTCCTTAAATATCCATCAAATGAAGCTTCTAGGTCTTGATGAATGATGAGGATTCATTCCTTTTTTTTTCTTAACCTTTCTATTTTTCTAATTGGCTAATCACATAACATAGGGATTAATGATCTATAATTATAGGTGTAATTACCTCCATAATTGACTCCTTGATCTTATAAACATGCTTCCAACTCAGAAAATGGTTTACCTATGAGCTTGTGTCATTCTAAACTCAAATACAAAAAACAATGTTACTTGTCTCATATAGCTTATGGCACTCAATTTTTCTTGTTCTAACTTGATATCCCTAGGCATGAACTTGACTCAGCTATAATTGATTTTACCTTTTAGATTTCACAGTGCATGTTGCCTCTTGAATTGCTTAGCAACCATTGAATGCTCAGGGACTCTTGTGCAATCAAAAATATATTTTCCTTGGCACCAACTAAAATTCTTCACTTATCTTCTTAAGAGCTCGGCATGTATGATGACTCAGTTGCAGTGATGACCAACCAACATTGCCTAGTAAATGACTAAGTTTTGCACTAATAGACAAATTCTCCTTTGAGGTCAATAACTATAGCCCTAAATGAATCCACTACATGTGAAAATGTGTATCTAGTGGAAGGATTGAAATATAACCTATTGAGTGTGAGTGTGGCTCAACTAATGGAAAAAGCATATAAGTTTGATTTTAACAAAGGGTCTTGCAATATATTTGACAAGACAAGTAAGCTACTAGCAATAGGAGAACAAAGAAGAGGTAACCTCTTTTACCTCAATATTTCTAAAAATTATTATATTTTAGATAGAAATGATAATAGTTGGTCGTGGAATAGGAGGTTGTGTCATGTATATTTTGAAAGCATTGTCAAAGTAGAAAGGAAGAACTATGTAAGGGGTCTACCCCCTATTACTAAACTTCACAAAGTTATGTGTAAAGATTGTCAAATAGGAAAGTTGGAAAGTTCAAGTTTTTCTAGCAATTCACTTACTTCAAAACATGTATTAGATCTAGTTCACACTTACTTGTGTGGTCACATGAGGATGAAGAGTGTATCTAGTGATTGATACTTTATGTTGTTCATTGATGACTTTTCTATAATGATGTGGATGGTTTATTTGAAATAAAAGTCAAGAACCCTTCCACATGTTTAAAGTATACAAAGAAAAGGTAGAGAGAGATTGATAGAATATTAAAGTGCTTGAGATCAAACTAGGCAGGTGAGTTCACGTCACAAGAATTTGAAAATTACTAAGGAGCATACAATAAAAAGACAAGTGTCAACTCCAAGACACCTCAGACGAATAGCATTGCTAAAAGAAGAAACAAAACCATCATAGATTGTGCTAGAATATTGGTGATCCAAAATAATATTGCATAGATCTACTAGAGAGAGGCAGTGAGAATAGTTGTGTAAACCTTGAATAGGGTACAAGTGAAGAAGGGGACAAAGAATAACCCCTATGAATTGTGGTTTGGTCACACACTATCCATTAGTTACTTTAAGGTATTTAGAAGAAAATGTTGTATCAAGAGGGGTGAATACCAAGGGAAGCTTGAACCTAAAAGTGAACATAGTATCTTTCTGGGATACTCTACCAAGAGAAGATCATATCGTTGTTTGAATCTTTGGACAAACAAAATTATGGAATCTACCAGTGTAATGGTGGATGAATTCTCAAAGAAGAGTGAGGAGGACAAAAAGAAGAAGCCATTAGATTAAAATAAATTTGAGTACATCCTACTAAGTGATACAATGGAGAGAGTACCAGTCGAGGAAGAACCTATACAAGAAGTTGTACCTTCTTAAGAAGAATAAGCTCAACCTGAAGAACATAGAGTAGAGGCACTCAAAGGAGAACTAGTGCTAGAAAAATATGTGAGATGACACTATCAGTAGATTAGGTCATTGGGGATAAGGATGTTGGAGTAATAATCTAAAGGAAGGCAAGAGATAAAGTGTGTCTACTCTCACACATGGAGCATAAGGCTACAAAAGAGGCTCTAAAACATCAAAACTAGAGAAAGACCATGGAGGAAGAAATTGATCAAATAGTAAAAAATGATACATGGTCCTTGGGTGCCCAACAAGATGACAAGAATATCATTGGTACAAAATGGGTATTCCAAAACAAGATTCAAATGAAGATGGAGAAGCGATCAAAAAGTAGGCTAGACTTGATTGCAACAGCTATGCACAAGAGGCAGGGATAGACTATGGAGAAACCTTTACACTAGTAACCTAGTTGGAAGGATTCAAGGCACTCCTAGCATTTGCAACACACAAGAATTTCAAGGTATATCATATGGACGTGAAGCCTACATTCTTGATGCAGGAGCAACTTGCATTAGAAAATAAACAGGGAAATAATTTTATTTTATTTTCAAAAAAAATGAGGAAATTTTTTTTGAAAAATTTAAAATTTGTGGAGGAGAGAGAAAGAGAAAAAAATTAGAAGAAAAATAATAAATAAATAAATAAAAATGGAGAAAAGAAGGAAAAAGGCATTTAATTTTGGTTGTAGGCATTTAATGAGTATTGTAGCCGACTTGTGGTTTATGCAAATATTTAATGTAAGGGTTTATTTTTAAATTGTAATAGACTAGGCTGACCTATGGCTTAGTTGGGTATAAGTAGGGGGTCTTATGGAGTCTCAAGGAATTCATTCGGTAGAGTGAGTCACAGAGAGTGTGGGATCTAGCTTGGAGAAGAGCATGGAAGATGGAGTAGTTGAGTGAGCAAAGTTTTCCTAAGTGTGTGGATAGATCACCAAATGTGAGGTAGTTTACACATGGATCTAGGGTAAAGTTTGTGAAGGGATAGTAGTTGAGGCATGGGAAACAAGGAGATTGCTTGGTGGGCTTGCAAGTAAAAGTTGAGATCTTCCTTGGAAGTTTCTACCAAAGTGTAGATCTAGACTAGCTAGGGTTTGGATTGGATCTTGAGGGATCTTATAGAACTATTACTTATTTTGTATTTGGTCATAACCAAGAAGGCTTTATAGCCTGGCACATTACATGTAATTAGTTATTTTATGAATAGAGTATTGTGATTTGGTATTAGATCTTACATTATTGTTGTGTTTTAGATGTGTGGTTATTTGCTATAGGCTAGGACATCTCCTTTGGGGATTATCCTACATTGTACTACATCAATTCTTTAATGTATTCCTGGAGGAGGAAGTCTACATTGAAAAACCTAAGGGATTTGAAAACAAACAAGGCAAGGACCAAGTATGTAGACTAATAAAATCCCTATATGGACTAAAAAAGGCATCAAGAGCATGGTATGAGAGGCTACACTCATACTTGATAAAAATATCATTGGCTCATAAGAACCAAAGATAACTATAATCTTTACATGAATAAAGAAATAGAAACAAGTTTTCTTATCACAAAGATCTTCATGAATGATTTCATCTCTAGTGGAGATGACAAGCTAAGTGTTGATTTTGTTCAAGCCATGAAGAAGGAGTTCAAAATGTCCATGATTGGAGAAATAAATATCTTCATTGGACTTCAAGTGTCCCAATTAGAAGGAGGAATATTCATTGGGAAGACTAAGTATGTGAAAGAAATATTGAAGACATTTGGTATGGAGGAAGCAAGACCGGTAGGTACTTCACTGGAAATCAGATGAAAGCTATAAAAGGAAGATGAAATCCCTAAAGTGAATGTGACACTTTACTGATCCATGATTGGTAAATTGCAATATGTGATGCATAGCATATCAGACATGGCACAAATAGTTGGGTTAGTGGCTAAATTTTTCCCCAACCTAAAGGAGTCACATATGCTAGTTGTGAAGAGAATCTTCAAGTAACTAAAGGGTACTAAAGAATATGGTCTATGGTATCCTCAAAAAGGTAACTTGTAGCTTAGTGTCTTCAAACATGTTGATTATGCAGGAAACATAGATGATAACAAGAGCACAAGTAGAGGTGCAGTCTTTCTTGGAGGAAGACTAGTTGCCTAGACTAGCAAGAAGAAGAACTGCATATCACAGCCAATAACTAAAGTAGAATATGTTGTTGCAGCAATGAATTGCACTCAAATTATTTAGATCAAAAAAATTCTTGAAGGAATTTGAGATAAAATGGAGGAAATGATAGTTATCAACTGTGAGAACACTAGTCCAATCGATATATCAAAAAATATGAGTATGCACTCAAAGAGAAATCACATATCCATCAAATACCATTTTATGAGGGAACAAGTGAAAGAAAAATAAGTTAGGTTAGAATATGTGCCAACCAAGGAGAAGTTGGTTGATATCTTTATAGAGCCTCTTCAAAAGGATAAATTTGAGTAGGTTAGAATATGTGCCAACCAAGGAGAAGTTGTTTGATATATTTATAGAGACTCTTGAAAAGGATAAATTTGAGTGTCTAAGTTAAAGGTTAGGGTTCTTACCCCTATCTAGTCTAAACTAAGTGCAATTTGGTAGGCATCAATATATGATCAAGAAATGAAGCAAACTAAAGGTGGATTGATGAGAACAAGGGACTACTCCATAAGGGGAGTAGTCAAGAGAGAAATAGGCACTAAAAGACAGTCTTCTTTGGCATTACTGTCAAAGGGAGAGAAGTTGATAGGAAGATCAAAGGAGTTACAGATGATCAAAGCATGAAAATGCATTATCTTAGTGGGAGACAATAAAAGAAGGAAAGATAAGCACCCACACAAAAATAAAGAGTACTAAAATGACTATGTTTTGCCATCAATGCCAAAGGGGAAGATTGTTGGTCTAAATATCTTGAAGAATAACTAGTAAGAAGACCAGTAGGCTTAGTCATCAAAGGTGTTTTCATTGATTGGAAACACATAAAGAGGAATCAAGACTGATAGAGAGGCACAACTAGAAAATCACACTAATGTATGACTCTAACTCAAGGATAATCTAAGTCAAGAAGAAGATGAAGCTTAGCAAAGGCGATGAAAAATGGTGATCCACTTAGACAAAGTATGGTAAGTGAATTCTATATAAGAAGAAGGATGTAGAGAAAAAGGAAAACTAATAGAATAGTGAGTTGGATCAAACAAGTTAGCAAGATGAGCATGAATCAAGAAACTTGTTATTTCCTAGTCATGTAGAGGCTAAAGAGTGCACTCAATATCATATTTAATGATGATGGGTGAGTAAATCAAGAAAAAATCAAAAGAATTCAAATCTAAATTGTTTCCAACAATATGAGGGCATCAAGAATACATGGCACCTATGACTCATGTATGACCATGACTTAACCTAACAAAGGCAGCATACTAATGTACTAGGAGTTGATCTAGTAGTAGGGTGAGAATTCAGATTTTGAATTCTTAGATCAAGTCTTCCAAGTGAAGCAAGAGGAAAGTGTAAAAAGAAACTAGAGTTGGAAGAGTAAAGGTTAGATTGCTAAATGAATAGCCAGAAAGTCAAAAGAGTCAAGATAAAGTAGAATCTCATAGTTTAAAAAAGAGTGATAAGAAAAAGGTCGTCTTCAAGGAGTGATCATGCTAAGAAGAGGAGAGTGAACCTAGATAGCATAAGGTGTATCATGTGTATAAGCAAGGAGACCCAAGAACACAAGTGATCAAAGTTTGGAGATTGCAAAGGCAGAGCTTAGTTCCAGACTTTTCAAGCAAGCTAAAGAAGGATCTATATCAAGCTATTATCAGTAGTTAAACTATTAGATCACTTTCTATTCTTTACTAATCTTTACAACAACAAATCTCATTGTCAATGGACCCTAATGGGTTCTTTGTACAAATCCCTTAACAAGGACACATTAACTTGTGTTCTTAAGTCCTTTAACCAAGTTACTACAAACAAGGCAAGACTTTAACAAGTCTTATCAAAATCCCTAACATAGTGGCATCTTACAATGTCATTGAAATATTCTAACAATGATAATCTCTTGACTGGGAGAACTTCAGAAGAGTCCAAGCTTGTGATAATTGATTCAAACACCATTTTTTATACCTTAGTCAATTTTCCACAACATAAATCATGTGTTACGTGTTGTTATTCTAATGTTATGTGTTTTTTAGGCAATCATGGCAGGTTGAGTCATAGCTAGCACTAACTCGTAGATAAGTGAGAAGTGCAATTAAAAGTAAAAAATTGGGATCAGTGAGACCTATGGTAGGGACAAAATATATGTGATCCTACAAGAAAAATAGAATTTTATGGTGAAAATTTATTTATTCTTTTCATTGATGATTTTACAAGAATGATGCGGGTAGTATTTCTTAAAGAGAAATATGAAGCTTTTGAGAAATTCATATTATTCAAGACTAGAGTATAAAATGAATTAGGATTAAAGATAAAATATTTAAGATCAAATAGAGGGGAGAAAATATAAAATCAAATCAGTTCAATAACTTATGTGAACATAATAGATCCAAAGACAACTTTCACCCCTAAAGCACCACAAGATAAAGGATAGCATTAAGAAGAAACATATCAATAACTAAGGCAACTAGAGCTATGATGTTTAAAAGAAATGTATAGCATATCTATTAGAGAGAAGCAGTTAACAATGCAGTATATACAATGAATAGAGTACATATCAGACAAGGCACTAATAAGACACATTATTGGGCATACTTCTATTGTGAAATACTATAGAATATTTGGAAAAAAATGTCATATCAAGAGAGATGATGACTTAGGAAAGTTTGATCCTAGAAATGATGAAGGTAAATTCCTTGGTTACTCATTGAAAAGAAAAGCATATAGATATTATAATTAGAGATTAATAAAAATAGCTGAGGGTGCTAATGTGAGAGTTGAAGAGAAAGTCATGATACAAGAAAGGATGCTTGATTATTATCCATTGATAATGAAGCTAGCACAAGTCAAAGGACAGATTAGGAATTCTTTTATGAGATAGATAGTGACTTACAAATTAAGGAACCTGGGGAAGGACAAAGGATTGAAATCAAAACATAACCAAATGGTGCACATAAAAAATGATGAACCAAGCTAATGACTTGTGATATACCAGTTAGGGCTCACAAAAACATGACAACAATTCCCTTCATTAATCTCAATTCAATCACAATAATTTTTTGATAGTGCTCAAGATGGCTCTCATATTTTTCAAATGAAACTAAAGATGTAGAATGAAATGACTTCCCTTTATTGACCATTAATAAATAGATGTTCCATTCTTCAATGTTTAAAATATACCTTTACCAATTGTAGAAATAGTGTCTTGTTGTTGGTTAACAAATATTCATTGGTTGTTACTCATCAAGGGTCATAACCAATAACAAATAGATGTGTACTATGAATTCTCTAGTGCAGTCATCATAGATTTACTATAAATTCTCAAAATCTTCAAAAACAACAAAATTATACAATCTTACACCATAATGTGCAAATATATCTTACCACTCTTAAATGTATGGGATTGGTAAGTGATTTTCTTAAATTTTTCTTCAAGATAACTTCACATTATATAATTGAAATTATCACCTAATTTCTTTCATGAATTCAACAATTTGAGTGATCATTGATTTATCCTTAGACCATGTAACCTTACCTCTATTGGGAAAGAAGTTCTTATTGTAGAAAAATATGCATACCAATAAGGCTTCATACTTGAGTGATTGCTTCTTTTCTTTCTTTATTCTCTCCATTTTTGCTAGAAGTTGAGTGTGTTATTGTGGGGTTGTCTTCGTGCCAAAAGACAGATATGTTAGTGCTTGATACAACCACTCAATTTATAGTGGGTAGAAGCAAGAAGTTGGATCTCAAAACTGTGGAAGTTTGTGGATTGAAACCTCGATCCTTAAGAAATAGGCGCCCATTTTTTTAAATGGGTTCTCATTTTAGCTCGTATGCTTTCAATCCAAATTTCAAAAAATGGGTGTCTATTTTCGAAAAAATATTTTTTTTTGGATTTAAAATGGCTATTTTACTTTTTCAATAGACGCTTATTTCTTGCAACATGGGGTGAGATTTTTTTCCCCTACATCCATTTTTGGTTTAGGATATGCTTGGTGAGACCAAACCTATGCCTTGACCTCTCAAGATTTGTCTAAGGCATTGAACTGATGAAATTGGGTCTTGCCATTATTTTTAGAGATCTCACTATCCTAATTCCAAAAATGAAATTTTAATAGTGTTATGTTTTTATTTACTATTTTTGGATCATTATTTAATCAAAGGCATCACCTAAACGTAAAATAGTGAGGTTCACTAAAACTTTAATAACTTTTTTAATTTATGATTATCGTGTAATTAATTTATATTTCATCAATCTACATACAATTCTTTTGAAGTTTAAAATAAAAATTTTAAAGTGAAATTTAGATCAAATTATGGTGTCCATACATGAGAGGTTTTAAATATTAGCTTAATGGACAATTAAAATTAATAAAAGAATCATTCAATAAAAAATTAAAGAAAAATATTCTCAACAATATTTGGTGTGTTAGGTAACTTCCTTTAAAGGATTTACAAAAATGCATTTATTTGTGTCCAATGATTGTGTCTATACGTGGGAGTGTGGTATAATCTTGAAACAATCATTTTGAAAAAGTGGTTCAGTAAGATCCATAATAATAATAAAAATCTATCATATGGGTATACAAATTAATTTCATATTCAAAAATTAGACTCTAAGAACTACAATTTGTATGACTGAAGTTTTATGATATTCAATCTCTAAGTGCCTCAAATTTTGACATAAATTCACAAGAAATCCAAAAATAGGAAAATACTTCCACTTTTTGCCCAAAAGTGAAACCCAATTTATTACACTTACCCTATTACAAAGGAGGTAGTTAAGCCCTTGTCACAAATCCTGAGGGGATCACTGAGCATTTTGCCAACAATCTCCCCCTCGGGATTACTGAGGATCTAAAGATTCAAACCTATGACCAATATCTAATGTTTCTTGTTAGAGTGGGGTTATCATTGCACTAAAAGATTGATCTGCCAATGCAAAATACAACTGCTCAACTTATAGTTCAGAGGAGGCAATTAAGCCCTTGTCTTGAATATCAAGGGGAAATCTTAACATTTTCTAACAAAGTCTTGACCATTTCACACATCATACACCATGTCATCCTTTACAATTTGATAAGTGGGGTGAATAGCATTGCCTTGTATGTTTCTTATTTAACTACACTGGAAAACTCAATCATCTATCACCATTGAGGCAAAATGAACTTTTATATCTTCAATATCATTAATTTTCATGGTTCTCCCATCATATCTTGATTTGGTTAGCTTGGTAATCAAAAAGATTTCTATCAATCTCAATGTGCACTCTTCTCCTTGAGAGTGAGAACTTTTGAACTCTGTGAGTTGTTATTTTTGATATCCTATGTGGTTTTTCTAGCCACATATACCTTTTATTTATAGATGTTTGTACACATCTTTCAATTTTTTATTTGCACATATATTATTGTATTATTCATTGATTGCTCCAGCTCCCAATTATTCAATCTTGCAATGAATATATAATCAATTATCTTTGATCAAAAATACTCTCTAATTAAAAGTAGGTAGGACACCAAACATATCCACTTGAACTATTTTAATAAGATGAAGTTTAAATTTAGGTTGATGTACCTTTGCATTGCTAACTAGAGAAAGTGTGTCAATATTGTTTGTCATTGGAAATAACTAGAATGATGCACATATCAAATGATAAGCCAAGCTAATGAATTGTGATATACCAATTAGAGCTCATGAAAACATAATAGCAGTTCTCTTCACTATTAATCTCAATTCAATCACAATAATTGCTCGATAGTGCTCAAGATAGCTTACAAATTTCTTGAATGAAAGTAAAGGTGTAGAATGAAATGACTTTCCTCTATTTATCATTGATAAATAAATGTCATTTTTGATTAAATGTTCAACACTCCCCTCAAGATTTGTGACGAGAGCTTAACCACCTCTTGTGTACTATAAGTTGAGTGGTTGTATTGGGCATTAATGGATTTTTCTTTTGGTGTAATGGATTGTTCTTTTGGTGTAACAACAACTCAACTCTAATAATTGGTGTTAGAGCTTGGTCACATGTTTGAATATTCAGGCCCTCGGGTAATGTTGAGGGGGAGATCATTGATAAAATGTTTAGAACTCCCCTCGAGAATCATGACAAAGGCTTAACTTCCTCATGTGTACTATAAGCTAAGTGGTTGTATCATGCACTGACAAATCAATATTTTGGTGCAATGACAACACCACTCTAATAGTTTCATTGTTCAATGTTGAAACAATACCTTTACCAGTAGTCTAAATAGTGTATTGTTATTAGTTAACTAATATTCATTGGTTGGTACTCATCAATAATTATGATCGCTAACAATATGTGTGTTCTATGAATTCTCTAGTGCAGTCATTACAGATTTACTCTAAAATCTCAAAGTCTTCAAAAACAACAAAATTATACAATCTTATATCATAATATGCAAATATACCTTACCACTATTAAATGTACAAGATTGGGAAATGATTTTTCTTTATGTGCTTCCCCTAAGAAAATATTGTGCTTAGTTTGAAGATGAATCCTCTGCACTAGAGGATAGTGATTTTAGGTGACTTGATTTATATATTCTTCTCTTCTTTCTTCACCCAAGTATTCTTCACTCATTTCTAATCTCATCAAGACTTATAGGGTTCTTCATTTATATCTTTTGTGACTGGTTAGGAGATCGATTCCTAAATTTGTAATCTCTAGCAAGGTGACCAATCTTATTATATTGAAAACAAGTTCTTGGAAACCAAGATATAGCACTGCCTTTCTATGTTACAATCTATAATATGTTGCAAGTTCCGAAAATTACCACATACTAAGCATGCAACATTGAACTATCTCTCCCTTCTATAAGAGTTTATCAATTGAAAAAGTGACCTAGGAGCTTTCATCTGAAATCTCATTCCTCAGTTTTGTGTTCATACTTGTTGCATGTGTAACAGTATCCGTTGAAACTACCATTGTGAGATCTACTCTTAGGTCTAGATCTGCACTCAGAAAAAACATGACCATACTTATGACAATTATATCGATGATCTTCAAATGAATTGGACTTATTCAGTAGTTTTCTCCTACACACGTTTGTAGTATGCCCATTTTTTCCATAATTAAAACAAGTGGATTTGGTAAGCTTCTTACCTAATTTTATTGTGACTCCCTTTTAAGAATTTTTTTGCTTCTCGGGTTCAGATTTGGATGACACATTGATAACAAATGTTGCCTGGCCTATATAACCAAGACTAGTTGTATCATTGTGTATTCTCTAGTTCTTTAATTTCTCATCAAGCTTTTGTAAGATTTCATTATATTGCTTCAACTTTTCATTTGTATATTTCTCAGTTTGCATTTCCTTCTTCAATTTCTTATTTTCCTCTTTAAGTCTTTGATTATCATTCACAATTTGTTGATTCTCCACATTCTTTGCACACACATGTTCATGCATGATGGAATTCTCTTAAGATATACTAAAAAGTTGTTCATCATTTTCCCTCTATACATCCTCAGTAGTTTTGTTTGCATCTTCTACAATTTTCATTTCTTCCTTGGTTGCTCTCTTTCCTTCAATATCTTCACACATTCTGAACTAGCTCTCAAGTTCTCTTTTCAGATTTGCAACTTTATCTTTCAAATTTTGATTCTTTTCCATTGATTCTACAATTGCTTCCTCAGATTCTTTAGACATGGATTCTTTAGATATTTGATCAATGTAGTCTTCGATTTTATTCAAAATTTTAGTGAGTTCTCTTCTTATGGCTATGGACTTTCTCATCTTTTCTTGTAGCTTTTAGATCATTTGATTTGCACTTTCAAGTTGTGTCTCATACTTGTAACTCTATGGAGTTGTGGATATTTTCCTCAAGTTGTTAAGCTTATTATCAAGAGGAAAAATCTTTAATACCAATTATTAGGATTCTTAGGCACTATGGGAGGGGAGGAATTAGTACAAATGGGTAATGTAAAAATTCATCACGAATCTACTAAATTGAAATACATAACATGGATATTCCTATATTATGGAAACCCTTGTTAGAGAGCAAAAACCAAGGTGGGGATGATACCCACAAGCTCACTACTATAGTAACAAAGTTTCTCTATTAGGAGCTACAATAACCCTTTATAGGGGTTCACCTTGTTAGGAGTGATTTGTACCTTGTGAGAGGATGTTAAATACTCTTTTAAGAGTTGACCCAGTTAAAGGATTTATAGCAAGAACGTTTCAGAGTTCACCAATTCTACAATTTACCTACTATAATTGTTAGGAAAAAAACAAGTTCTTTGATCTAGATATGGAATTCCTTGGCTTTCATATCCAATTATCTTTATGCACTTATGCAACTATTCTCCACTCTACTCTACTATGTATCTCAATCGTAACCTTTACACTTCACTATCTTTCTTTTTTTTTCATTGTGTTCCTTCCTAAGAATAATCATGTTAGAGACACCTTTTTGCCTCTTAGCCCTAGCCAATCATTCAACCCTTAAGCTTCTCTTGCAAATAACTTAAGCAATTCACTTATCTCAATGTCCCAAAAAATATTATCATGATCATGTCAACCTTAAATAAGATCGTCCCTATCAATTATTCTAGGTAGTCAAACATGTTTTGACTCCTCCAATGCATTGCTTAAAATCTTCCTTATACTTTTCCAATGATTCAACTAATGCCAACTCATCATCCCATGTTCTCCAATCCTTATCATCACATCACCCAATATGATTGCACACACTCTACTACTCATGAATTTAATTATTCTACCTATCTCCAAGAATTCAAGTGTTCTTAACTATCTTGATAACTATAGCAATCCAATCTTTCTCACCTATCAGCCAATTAGCTTGTGGTCATGGCTATGATAAAATATAACCATGATAGTGGTGTTCACATGAACGCATGACATAATTATAGATATACCTTGATTGCCACCAAAGTGTTGTCTAAGTTGTTCACTGCTCAGTTGGACTTGAGCTTTTTGTTGCATCACCAATCATATTATTCTCACTGATGACATCATATCTTCATCTTGTCTTTACCAATCAGGTCACATAGATATTGACTTAGCTTCCACCAACGTAATTGCCATCAATGAAAACCAAGTATCTCCATCATAATACCAACAATGATAACATCTACGCATCACCCAAAATGTATCATTGCTAAAATAAAAACTAATTAATTAAAAATTAAAATATAATGAATACAATATGTTAATATGAATTAATAATTAGTAAATGATACATTATGGGTGTTGCTTAGACAATGGTTGAAGAAGCCTTCCTATGTATCATAAACCATGTCATAATACAAAATTATTTTATATAGGATATATCATAATAGCAAAATAATTACAATTACATTCACCCAAAAAAATACATAAAATATGACATTTGTATATGTCATTTCAATTGATGTGTGTTGTTGTTTCCTTTATGCCTCTAAGCTTCAGTTTTTGGTTCTTTAAATTGTATGTAATATTTTAGGTATAATTTCCCTTTCTTCCATCAAGTTCAAAGGGAAGGGTTGAGAACATTGCTCATAGCTAAAGAGGTTTGGAAAACTGGCATAATAGTTAAATCTCAATTGGAAACACATACTAGTAGTGGCAACTTAGAATAACAAGGATTGCCAACCTCCTTGAAGGGTTGACTAGTTGCTTAAATAGTTCAAGTATAACCACAACCACTTGTTAAACATTATTATTAGTTGTAGGATCAAAGCTAACAAGTGCACTATTGTTATGAGCAACTTGGGGCTCTCTATTGTTGGAACTAGATTCTTTTCAAAATAATGAGCATTGCAATCTAGGAACGATGTACAAAGCAAGGGTTGACTTAGTAAAACTAGCACCTTAAGGACTTGGTAGTCAAACATAACAAATTTCTAGTTCAAGTATAACCACAACCACTTCTTTAACATTGGCATTGGTTATGGGATCAAAGCCAACAAGTGCACTATTGTTATGAGCAACATGGGGCTCTTCATTGTTGGAAATAAATTCTTATCAATATAAGCAACATTGCATTCTAGGAAAGGCCTACAAAGAAAAGGTTGGCTTAGCCAAACAAGCACCTTACAAACTTGCTTATCAAACATAGCAAATTTCTAGTTCAAATATAATCGCAACCACCTGTTTAATATTATTATTGATTAAAGGATCAAAGCCAACAAATGAACTATTGTTATGAGCAACATGGGGCTCTCCATTGTTGGAACTAGATTCTTCTCAATATAAGCAACATTATAGTCTAGGAAAGGCCTACAAAGCAAGGGTTGACTTAGCCAAACTAGCACTTAAAGGATTTGCTAGTCAAACATAACAAATTTCTTGTCTATGGAAAAGATGTGTAGAGTAAGAAATTCTTGATTAAATTCTAGAAGTCCTACATTTAAATTAACTCCATGAGAGATTGACAAAGTATAAACCAAACTTTAAGCACACTTCTAGGGGGGGAAAATCCCTACAAAATACCTTATAAAATATGGTTTAGATTAAGGTAAAAATGAGTTTTGAATGGGCCTTGAAACCCTTTACATCAAAAAGAAAGATGTACCATGAAGCCCTACCAGGTTATAAAAGGACTTGAAACCAGCTGAACATCTAAACCAGGTGTTACTAGGACCTGAAACCAACAGATGTGTCCAGAAAAAGAAACCAGAAAATACACTGGAACTTGGAAAGTAAACAGATTGGAAAGCAAAGCAACTAGAAAAACCTCCCAGACTAGTAACCAGCAAGCCAGTGCCACAACCCGCATACCACCACAAAAAAACCAGTCAAAACAGGGGAACTCAAGATTTTCCTTTTGATTTGAAGTTTCCCTTATGTGACCGAAGGTTCATATCTAAAGGGGGAGCAGAAGGCTTAGATCTCTTACTCTTAACCGCTATCCACCCATCCTCAATCTTCGCAGCCTCAGCAACCCAAGCCTCAGAGGAAATAGAACAATGGAACCCGAGGGCAACCGAAGCCGCACCAATCTCCCTATGAGAATCACATGACAACTAGCTCTTAGGAAGAGCATCTGAAACAGGGGTAGAGACCACCTCCTCTACCACCGGCTCCAAATGATCGCCAGGAAAGACCTCAGCCATAGAATCCACAGAAGTATCCAAGGATTGTTTCACCATATAGTGCTCAGAAGAGTCCCCTGAACACCAAGAAGGTGGTCGCCTAGATTTAGACTTCCCAGCAACACACCTAGCAGCAATGTGACCAGTCAAGTGGCAATTCTTGCATCGAAAGGGGATTCCTTCGAAATCCAACATTTGTGTCCAAGAACCCCTCGAGGAATCCAAGAAAATTGCCTTAGGGAGGCCCTTAGAAACATCCAAGTCAACAAGAAAATGCACACAGGTCGAGTGGAAAATATCGGACGTGTCAGAATCCACATATAAGAAATCACCAATAGCATTCCCAATAGTTTCAAAAACTAAATCATGCCAAAGATGTATTGGGAGATTCGGAAGCCGGACCTAGATAGGGAACTTGTTAAAGGACTCTGAAAGTGGATCGAAATCCATATGCCACGATTTGGCCATAAGTGGAAATCTACCCTGCCGGGAAAAACTATTATGACACAAAATAATCTTCCTGTCATTAGTACTTTCAAACTTAGCTATAAAGAAGCCTTTTGAAAACAGGAAGATGTGGACGATATTGTCTATAAGTGGCACCCAGTTCTTGGAGATTCAGTCATGTAGATCAGCAAGAGAGGGCCAATAACCCCGGAAGTGAAAAATGGCAGCAAAAGAAGAAAGCTCTTCTGTCATATGGAAAATATCTTCAACTGATTTTGGGTCAAGAGAAACTTTAATAGGCTTTAAAGCACTTACAGGCATCACATGAGAGGGCTCAGATGAAATAGCATGAGGGAGAGCTCCATGTAAACTGGCTTCGAAGGCAACCACATCTACGAAAGTCCTTCCCCCGAACCAAGAAACCTTGAACAACGAGCAAGAGACCCAGGAACCAAACAAAGGGCAGAAGCCCTATCCCCACCCGCAGAAGAAGCTGAGCAAAGGGCAAACGGAGCCCTAACCCCATTCACAGACCGCCCACAAAAATTAGCTCCTCCACTCGAACGACTAGCGGGAGCAGAGACCTTATAAAATATGTCGTTCAAGTCATTTCTAAGCATTACCAAAATTTTGAAACAACAAGAACATCCATAAGAGTTTCAAAATTCTTACCCTAAGGGAGACTTTTAGGATAAACTTTTGGGAGAAATTTTATTTGAAACTTTAAAAACATTTGATAGTGTCAAAATGCATACTCTTTTAGGATAAACTTTTAGGAGATTTTTAAAGATGTTGTCATCATACATTATTCCAAGCTCAATCAATTTAATATTTAACAACTAAAATCTTTTAATTTGAATGTCATTAAATATAATTAAAATGCCTTACAGTTGAGAAATTTTGTAAATATTCTAATAAATATAAGAAATATAAGATTGTTCTCTCAATGGACCATTGGTCTGCTTCGAAGATGAGAAAACTTAAAATAAAATATTCAAAGATCTTGAAAGATGAGAAAACCTAATAAAAAAAATATTACATTTCATTGTAATAATTAATAAGACACCATGAACAAAGACAAGTTTTTTATTTATTGAATAATGCTGAATTACAAGAAAGAAAAGCAATCCAAAGACAACTTTACAATGAAACTAGACATCAGAACCAAAACCACCCCTCTTTCTCTCTCAAAAATCCAAAGCAAAAAAATGTGCTCTATATATATTTAAAAAATAACCTATATAATTTGTGATCCCTCTATTTGCCCAAGTAGTCTATGAATCTTACCTTTGTTTATAAAAATGAACCTAATGAAAGTAGAATTTTCTTTCTTTCTTCCTCTCAATAGTAGATACATATATTTTCCTTGTAAACTGAAAATGGTTAAGAAACCGCAAAGTGATCTTGCGAACACTAAAAGTAAGTATATATATATAACTGAAAAGGAAGGAAAAAGCAAGGTGGGTTGTAGGGATTTTGGACTCCTGATTACTGCCTATCTATTTTTCTTCTTTTGAAAATGGCTCATGGAATGTATCAGTGTGATCCAAAATATTGATTTATAAAAAAAAAATACTAACACAAACAAATCCAGATAGAATACCTATAGCTCTGCAAACTTACATGTGGACATCCAGTTAAAACTACACAAACTATGAATGGATTTTCAGGTTAACCTGCATCTTTATAATTAGCATGTGATGCTGACCTTGCAAACATAAATTGCAATGGACAAATTCTTCACTTTGAGCCCTGTGCCAAAATTTAGGTTGGGTAGAGACATGTGATATAAATGGAAATTGACAACTTCACAGTATGAAATTTGACGACTTCACAGACATATTATGATGAGATGCCAGACAAACATTGGCATGATAATCTCCTTGACCTCTTCTTCTCTTGTTTTGTTGCAAAACGATTGGCAAGGACGACTCGTGGCTCTTTACATAGATAATCAAGAAGGTTTCTACAGGACCAACTTTAACTGAAAATGAACACATAAGAAGACTAAAGTGCCCAAAAACAAGACATTGCGGATAAAGGAGATGATCTAAATAATCAACTGTTTACAGAGATTTGCATCTGCAAATTTGCGGATAAAGGAGTATAAGTGGGGTCTTTTACTAATTATGATACTAAAGACTTTTGACCAAATCAACAATTACAGAAATTCGCAAATGCAAAGACAATGTCCTTTTGCCAGCTGAGATAGTGAAGAGTTATTTGATCAAGTGATCAACACATCCAGAACTTCACAAGCTGAAATGTATTCTAAGCGAAAACTGTCGTGACAAAGACATACAGTTTCCGTATGCTTGAACAGAACGAAGCCAAACATATATTGCCAATTTCATGATAAACAAAGTTCTATAACCTTCCTTATATAATAGAATAGAAGACTTCTAACGTCCACAAGACAAAAGAAAGCCTATGGGACGCTATTATATATACATTGTGTAAGTGCTCCTCTTCTAGGTATAGCTTGACAACGAGCCTCCCAATCTCTCCCCACCCACACTTCGCTAAAACTCTCATGTCCCAAGACATAACAAAGCATAACATATTGCCAATATGCTGAACAGAGTCCTGAGACCTTTTATTTCATGGTAAACGTCATCCTGTGACCTTCCTTTTAGAATATAATAGAAGACTTTTTAATGTCCACTTGACCATATATGCATTGTGTAAGTATCCTCCCCAATCTCTCCACGCATTCTATTCTTAAATAAATCTTGAAAAGAGGCTGCTATTAGACCATTTATGATTCGTATTCTGACCACTCTCCTTTACATCAACTCTATTACAGTTGCATCTCTGATGATAAACCATTAGTCTATTTATCCACACTCAAATTCGTTTACATATTTGGAAAGCATAATGTATATATACTCAGCTTATTCTTAATCCTCAACTTCTATCTTAAAGAAACAGACACAGCTATCCGCTACCAATTTAAGTTAAGCATTTCAGACTCTAGATTGAGCTCACTCAACAGAGACAAAAGCAACACAAAATAAAACTGTGTTTCATCTATGCCTATGCCTATTATAACACCTTCTATCTAACAAAAACACAACTATACACTAAACTTGGCTGTATATTTTACCTAACTTCCATTGAGATATACAAAAAGGTTCGAATCTCAAGATTAAATTTGAAAAATGGGACAGAAACTCAGAACTTCAAATACTTTCTCTTCACAAGTACACAGACCATAGATTGTAGTTCCATCATGCTAAACATTGGATACTTTATTATATTACTAAAAGAATAAAAAATCCTAAACTAGATTACACATTTGTGAAGCCCACCCAGTTTCATTTTTTCAGCTGCACTAGAGTTACATATCTGATGAATTGCCAGAAAACAATGTCACATCTGTCTATCTACACACAAAATTTGGATACAGGTAATCAGATCAGCATGTAATTAAGAGATGGACTTAATTACAATTCAACATAGAAATCTGAATCTAGAAGCCTGATATATTTACAAGAAAAATCAGTTATAGATCCAATATCTTTGCAATAGGGTTCCATAGCCAGGGTTTTTGCTCACTAGGTGGGGCAAAGTTCAGCTCAAACATTTCCTTGGAAATGTTGCCTGGCTCACAAAAGCCGACAAGCCTTGCCACAATCTCAGCACTCTCTTGAATATGCTGCATACAATGGGGGTTGGTCCAGAGCTTTTGAACTAGCTGCAGTTTTCTTTGCTTGGACTCAAGTGGAACTTCCCATTTAGCAAACAATAACTCTCTTTCTTCAGATGTGAATCGTGAACGCATGCGTTTGGCAAGGAGTTCCCTCTCACGCTTCAGAGCTCTTGCACTGCAGGATAAGGGGAATAAGACACCGATCAAATAATGTACCTTGAATCAAACTAGTAAAATACAAAAAATCAACACAAATTGAAGACTTATTGTACCTAGAAGCTAGAGATATAACATGATCATCTGCCATGTTTGCTGGACTTGCATTGCCTAATTCTGCAAAATGATTTTGCATCCATGTCAACCTGCGTAACTCCACTTCCATGTATATTTGATCAGTTTCATCTCCTTTAAATAGCAAATAAAACTGAGTTCTATGTATAATAGAAACTTGGCAGAGGTCCCAAAGCTCAATTAGCTTTCTTTGCTGTTCCTTGAAGAAGGAGCGTCTTGTACTAGGTGACTGCAAGGGAATATCCATTTCCACCTCATCTTCCCCAGAACGCCCTTCCTCTGTGTCAGCATTTTCTTCCAGTTCAAGGACCTAAAAGAAAAGATGGCTCAATTAGACCCAAGATATCTTTATATAAGGCAAGCGCATATCTTTATAATTGCAAATATACAATACCTGGCAAACAAGCAATTGCTTCTGATACTGAAGCTTGGCAACACGCTCTTTAAGCTCTGTAACATAAGCTCGTATGCTCTGAATATTCTCTTCTGCTGCTGTTTTGAACATATTTTGCATCTTTTTAATATTTACAGAGCTAGATCGACGATGAGAAGGAGTGCCTTCCCTGGAGGAGACTCCATCCCCGTCCTCACTTTTGGTTGGAGTGGACTTCTGACTTCCTTGAGGTGTTGTCATGATATTGTTTTTTGGTGGAGTATTCTCATTTTCAAAAGCTAGGGTCCGGCGGGTCCGAGGTGAACATGGAGATCTAACTAAATTTTGTCTGGGACGTCTCAAAGATGGACGACTAGGTGTAGGCACAACCAAATTATCTATAGATTTTTGAACTTGATTGAGTGTCTCTTCCAAAGTAGCAATGGTGCTGTCAGCCCCTGTTAAATCTTCATCTCCCATTGCTTGTAACCTGCTAATTTCTTCCTTAAGGTTAGCACCCATACTCTTGATGTCTGCATTATCTGCAGATGCCATATCTTTACCAACATTAGAACATCTGAGGTTGTGCATTTCCTTTATTTCTGCTTGAAGCAGGGCAATAGTTTCAGCTGCATCATGGTTCAGTCCTGATTGGGCTAAACGAAGACAGGCTATCTCCTTATGGAGTGCTTCCAATACCCGGCCAGCATCCTCACCAATTTCATCTTGCATTTGCTCAACCTTTCGAATTTCTTGCACCAGTGCGAGAGTAGCAGTGCTTGACTGTCTCACTGTTTGTCTCATAGAACTATTTCTGGGCCTACTAACCATGGTGGGTTCTGTTTCTTCTTTCTTAATCTCGGCAAGGGATTCATTTTCATATTCCCTTTCTCCAGTCTGCTTTAGCTCCTGCAGGTGAAAGGTCACTTAGAAGATATGTTTAGGTTAAAAAATACAAAGACTAACTCTGTAATTAAAAAAGTTATTTGCAGCCATTTGTGGAGACTTTACTTGCTGCTGCTCTATTTCCATTTTTTGATTCAATTCATCAAGCCGGGCTTGAGCAAGATCCCGTTGTAGCCTAAGCTCTTTCATTTCCATCTCCATCTGCAAGTTAACCTGACTTAGTTTCTTTTCTGAATGGATGCATAGCATGATTTGCTGTTCATTTATAATAATCAGTTCTAATGAAAATACCTTTTGAATTTTCAGCTCCTTCTCCATCAGTAATGATTCTGAAGATGTTGCTGTGATTGACTCTGGTGTACGCAATTCAGCCTCAAGCCTTGCAGCTTCAAGCCTTGCAACTTCTTTCTGCAATTGCTTAACCAGATCCTTATCGGAAATAACCTATTTTAGAACAATCGATTTGTGAGTAAGCCTTGAATCATATACTCACTTCTGCATCTCTTGAAAAAAGTACAGCATACCATATTCACTTGTGCAGTGTTGGTGACCTCCTTGGCACGAGTAGCAAACATAAGTGTATTTCGAGACTGCTCTACATGAGATGATGCAGGACTCATGGTACATATAATTGCCGTCCTGGAATTACCACCAAGAGAAAGCTGCAAAATCCGAGTAAGCTTTGAGTCGCGGTAAGGTATGTGACCATTCCTTTTCCCACCACTGCACCCACAATATCAAGAGGAAGTAAGCATATAATGCTGTAGCAAAATAACATCTGGGAAATAAAGAAACTTTGTTGTAATGTTGCCAGTCTATTATTTAGATAAGATCTATGCAATAAAGAACAGTTCTAGCAGAATAAACATTTTAGAAACAAGATAAAGATTATATTGCAGAATACCTGAGTTTACGTATTACAGTACTTAAAGTCAGTAAGCTGCGGTTTATATGACAACCTTCCTTAAGCCTGGTACCTTCTGCATTTGTTTGTGACGCACGCTCACTTCCAGCAAGATCAACAAAATTCTGTACAAAATAGGCTCCACCCAATCATATAAAAATTTAAGAATCATGAGAATCCTGTGAACAATAAGATAACCCTGCCTACAAGATTTGTTTGATGATGTTGACCAAGTGTCTTCACCAATCAATGTCACAAAAATCTTATACACAAAATAATCCAAAACTGAAATATCATAAGAATGTCTAAGTGTTTACAGCTACATTTATTAAAACTACAATCCCAAAAGCACAGCATACCAGGTTAGCAACAAGGGACTTGACGGAATTTGATGTTGATTTCAATGTACTCTCGACAGTCTGCAAGACAAAAAGCAATGTTACATAAGCAAAATGCCAAGCTCCTATTTAAACCAAGTTCAAAGTTTGATAGGGGAATTATTTATATGACTTACCAATCTAATAATTTGATGTGATCGTGAGCTTGTGTCATTTAGAGCTGTCTCTCCAACTTGCCTCTGAGCTGCAGAGGCCAAAACATTTACAGGCATTGGAAAAATAGAGCATCACCCATAAAAATTTATGGTCTCAAAGGATTAAACATAGGTAACAGAGAATCCCAATTTTCCAGTTACAGTATAGTATCAAAGCATTTTACCACTGTTAAAACAGTTGAAATCCTTGGCAGTTGTCTGAGACTATAATTCTCTTTATACTTATTTGACACAAAAATTGGAGAAAAAACTTAAATCTCAAATGCTCAATCTACCTTCGCAAATGGCAATTATTTGTCGAAGATGATCACTGTCTCGGGCAGATTCTTCAACCAGTTTTTCTACAATGGTCCCTTTCTGGATCCATATGAATTGAATTAGTATTTAGAAACACTATATTTAGAAAACCAAAACATCAATAGCAAAAATAAGAATTTTACCTCAGGATCATCCAATAGTCGTAGAGGACCACTCTCTGGATTCAGGAGATCTTTAACGATCTCATTATAAATTTCCAGAGCAGAAATTTTCAATACAAAGTTTTTATCTGGGTTCTGCATTAATAAAAAGTTAAGTAGTCAAGTTGCTGCTAGCAAACAATACATTATCTTTTTATACATATTTTCCTTTTGTAACCCTCTTTCTTCAAAGATCGCATCAAATATGTAGGGTGTTCCAAAAACAAAAATTGGAAATGATGCTCATACATTTTGAATGTGATTGTAGATGTCACTGATCGCCTGTTCAGTGATACCTCTCATGGTGAAGGTCTTTCCACTGGAAGTTTGTCCATATGCAAAAATAGTGGCTGCATATACCAACCAAAGGCAGAAAATTAAGAATGGGAAAAACAGAGGATCTGGAGGAGATCAAGGCATAAGATGCAGGAGATACAATTTACTTTACACATTGATGTCCAATTGAAGAAGAATGGCCAATCAAACCAGCGAAAAATGTATAGCTAGAACTTTCGGTGATACAGAGAGAGAAGAAAAACCAGCTTAAAAACTCTAAAAAATATCATAAATCAACAAATGTGCAAAATTCAAATGCCTTAAAAGATGAAAAAAGCAAATAAAAAATAGCATTATATAATAAGGCAGTGTGAACAAAGCCCACTTTACAAGGAAACTAGACGTCGGCACTAAAGCAACTTCTCTCTCTTCCAAAATCCACAAGCAAAAAAATACTCTACATATAAAAATAATGTAACACCTTGATTTGGTGCATTCCCTTTCATGGCCCAAGTAGTCTATAACTCTTACTTTTGTTTGTAGAATGTACCTAATAAAAGCAGTATCTTTCCCAAAGTATCTATCTTTTTCTTCCTCTCAGCACTTGAATATTTATGTTCCATACAACTAAAAATGGTAAGGAACTGGCCAATTGGTCCTGGAGAACTGGTGCCTTATAACTGCATCACCAGACTCGTGCCCTGCTCGTGAATACTCCCATCTTTCCTCTCACACTCCTCAACCTGATGATGGTTCATGAGTATGTTGATAAAAAAAGCACTAACGCAGATGCATCTAGAAACAAGATACAGTGGCCTAAAAGTTTTTAAACTTTCATGTTAACAAACGAAACTGCACAAAGTACACATGGATTTCAGGTTGACAAGAATCTCCTTTTCTGGTATGTGATGTTGATCTTAACAAACATAAATTACAATGGACCAATTCTTCACTTTGAGCTCTGCACCTTAATTTTGGGTGGCTTTAACCATGCCATTAAGATGGACATGTGATCTGTGGATCAGCATCTCTGCGTAACAGTACGGAATTTATCAAATTCACTAGTGCCAGACAGAGCTTGGTATGTTAATCTCCTTGACCTAAAAAGATTGGCAAGAAATGAGAAATGGCTCTTTAGATCATCGGGAAGGAATCTATAGTACCAGATTTGACAGCGAATGCGTACATTATAAGAATTCAATGCCAACAAGCTAAGCATTGCACATGAAGGAGATGATCCACAGAATCAAATGTTACAGAAATTTACAACTGCAAGACAATTGGAGTCTCAGGGGGTTATTTTTACTAACTATGATACTTACTGGACCAAATCAATTGTTACCAGAATTTGCAACACTAAAGCCAAGACAATTAGAGTTTCCTGTGGGTCTTTTAGTGACTGAGCTACTTCAAAGAATTATTTGATCAGGAGCGACACAACCAGTATTTCACATGTTGAAATGAATCCTAAGCAAAAACTTTCATGTATCGAAAGACCTACAATTTCAGTGTGCCTGAACAGAATAAGACAAGACATACTTGCCAGATTCGACAGTGAATGCGCACATTATAAGAATTCAGTGCCCACAAGCTAATCATTGCAGATGAAGGAGATGTTCTACAGAATCAAATGTTACAGACCTTTACAACTGCAAGACAATTGGAATTTCAGTGGGTTTTTTTTACTAACTATGATACTTATTGGAACAAATCAATTGTTACTGGAATTTTCAACACTAAAGCCAAGACAATTGGAGTTTCCTGTGGGTCTTTTAATGACTGACCTACTTTAAAGAGTTATTTGATCAGGAGCGACACAACCAGTACTTCACATGTTGAAATATATCCTAAGCAAAAACTTTCACATATCGAAAGACATAACAATTTCAGTATGCCTGAACAGAATAAGACAAGACATGCTTGCCAGATTTGACAGCAAATGCATTGCAGATGATCTACAGAATCAAATGTTAAAGAAATTTACAACTGCAAGACAATTGAAGTTTCAGGGGTTTCTTTTTTACTAACTCTGTTACTTATTGGACCAAATCGATTGTTACCGGAATTCTCAACACTAAAGCCAAAACAATTGAAGTTTACTGTGGGTCTTTTAGTGATTGAGCTACTTAAAAGAGTTATTTGATCAGGAGCAACACAACCAGTACTTCACATGTTGAAATGAATCCTAAGCAAAAACTTTCATGTATCGAAAGACATGCAATTTCAGTATACCTGAACATAATAAGACAAAACATACTTGCCAAATTCCACAGCGAATGCACACATTATAAGAATTCAATGGCCACAAGCTAAGCATTGCAGATGAAGGAGATGAACTACAGAATCAAATGTTACAGAAATTTACAACTGCAAGACAATTGGAGTTCCAGGGGGCTTTTTCAACTAATTGTGATACTTACTGGACAAATCAATTGTTGCCAGAATTCCCAACACTAAGCCAAGACAATTGGAGTTTCCTGTGGGTCTTTAAGTGACTGAGCTACTTAAAGGAGTTATTTGATCAGGAGTGACACAACCAGTACTTGAAATGTTGAAATGAATATTAAGCAAAAACTCATGTATCAAAAGACATACAATTTCAGTATGCCTGAACAGAATAAGACAAAACGTACTTGCCAGATTCGACAGCGAATGCGCACATTATAAAAAGTCAATGCCCACAAGCTAAGCCAGATGGAGGAGGTGATCTACAGAATCAAATGTTACAGAAATTTACAACTGCAAGACAATTGGAGTTTTGGGGGGCTTTTTTTACTAACTATGATACTTATTGGACCAAATCAATTGTTACCGGAATTTGCAACACTAAAGCCAAGACAATTGGAATTTCCTGTGGGTCTTTTAGTGACTGAGCTACTTAAAAGAGTTATTTGATCAGGAGCAACACAACCAGTTCTTCACATGTTGAAATGAATCCTAAGCAAAAAGTTTCACGTATCAAAAGACATACAATTTCAGTATGCCTGAACAGAATAAGACAAAGTCTATGGGACAGTAAACCCTATTATTTATGCATTGTGAAGTGCTCATCTTTCTGCATTTTAGTTTAATAATGAGCCCTCCAAATCTCTCAAACCATTCTTCGCTAGATAAATTTTGACAAGAGGCTGCTATAAAATCATTTATGATCCTTATTGTGATCGCATTTACAAAACCCCCTCACATGTCTCTTGCATCAACTCTACTACAGTTACATCACTGATGAAATACCATTAATCTATCTATCCACATTCAAAACTTGTTAGCATAATCAGAAAGTATTTATGTTTCTTACTGTGATCACATTTTCAAAACTCTATCTCCATTGCATTAACTCTACTATGGTTACATCTTTGATGCAAATCCATTAATCAGGCTATCAATATTCAAAATTTGTTTGAACAATCACAAGATTTTTTATTTCATAGAATAGAATAGAAGACTTTTTAAGGTCCAAAAGACAAAAGAAAGTCTATGGGACAGTAAGCCCTATTATTTATGCATTGTGAAGTGCTGATCTTTCTGCATTTTAGTTTAATAATGAGCCCTCCAAATCTCTCAAACCATTCTTCGCTAGATAAATTTTGACAAGAGGCTGCTATAAAATCATTTATGATCCTTATTGTGATCATATTTTCAAAACCATCTCACATCTCTCTTGCATCAACTCTACTACAGTTACATCTCTGACGAAATACCATTAATCTATCTATCCACATTCAAAACTTGTTAGCATAATCAGAAAGTATCTATGTTTCTTACTGTGATCACATTTTCAAAACCCTATCTCCATTGCATTAACTCTACTATAATTACATCTTTGATGCAAATCCATTAATCAGGCTATCAATATTCAAAATTTGTTTGAACAATCACAAGACTTTTTATTTCATAGAATAGAATAGAAGACTTTTTAATGTCCACAAGACAAAAGAAAGTCTATGGGACAGTAAACCCTATTATTTATGCATTGTGAAGTGCTGATCTTTCTGCATTTTAGTTTAATAATGAGCCCTCCAAAACTCTTAAACCATTCTTCGCTAGATAAATTTTGACAAGAGGCTGCTATAAAATCATTTATGATCCTTATTGTGATCGCATTTTCAAAACCCTCTCACTACTTTTCTTGCATCAACTCTACAACGGTTACATCACTGACAAAATACCATCAATCTATCTATCCACATTCAAAACTTGTTAGCATAATCAGAAATTATTTATGTTTCTTACTGTGACCACATTTTCAAAACCCTATCTCCATTGCATTAACTCTATTATAGTTACATCTTTGATCCAAATCCATTAATCAGTCTATCAATATTCAAAATTTGTTTGAACAATCACAAATTACAATGTAGTCCAACCTATTCTCAAACCTCGAATTCTATCTTAAAGAAACAGACACAGCTGCCCACTACCAATTTAAGTGAAGCACTCTAACTCTAGGATTGAGATCACTGAGCCAGAAAAAACCAACACAAAAATAATTGTGTTTCATTTATAACTTTGCCCATTATATAACACCTTAATTTCTAACAAAAAATACAGCTACACACAAGATTTGGCTGTGTACTTGTCTTCTGTCAAGATATTGCAAAAGTTCGGAATCTCAAGACTCAAATGATATCAAAATTAGATTCAGAAACCCATAGATTACGGAGAACTTCAAACCTATTCTCAAACCTCAATTTCTATCTAAAGGAAACCCTATTCTCAAACAGCTGCCCTCTACCAATTTAAGTGAAGCATTCTAAGATTGAGATCACTCAACGAGACAAGAGTAACACAAAATAAAACAGTGTTTTATTTATGTCTTTGCCTATTATATAACACCTTAATTTCTATCTAACCAAAAATACAGCTACACACAAGATTTGGCTGTGGAATTAACTTCCATCCGGATATTGTAAAGGTTCTGAATCTCAAGACAAATGATATTAAAATTTAATTCAGAAACTCATGGATTGCACAAAAATTCAAGCATTTGTAGAAACTCAGAATATCAAACATTTTCTCTTCACAAGTAGACAGACCATAGATTGTAAATTCCCTCATGCAAAACAATGGAAGTCTGCAGAGTTCCATTTTTTTCTGCTGCACTATAGTAACATATCTCATGACTAACCAGAAATCAACGTCACGTCTCTCTATCTACACAAAAATTTGGTTACAGTATCAGATCAGCAAGCAATCAAGAGATGGACTGAACTACTATTCACCAAAGAAATCGGAATCTAGAAGCCTGATATATATATATATACAACAAAAAACAGTAATGGATCCAATAGCTTTGCAATAGGTTTTCACTAAGGGGAGGGAAGTTCAGCTCAAACATATCCTTGGAAATGTCGCGTAGCTCACAATATCCAACAAGCCTTGCAACAATTCCGGCACTCTCTTGAATATGCTGATAGAGAGCAAGATCAAAAGGCCGGAAAACAAAAATAAACAAAATCATAGGGCAACCGATAAAAGCATAAATTTATGTGTACAATGCAGAACATTAACATACTAAAGAGCCTAAATAACTCACCATTGATGCCGTTGAGCGCAGATAGAGCCACATCCTTTGCCCCTTCTTCGTACACACGCTCTGTTGGACAAGAAGGGCCAAAAACCCTATCTGCACAAGAGATTTACAATTTCATCACACAAAAACGATTTCTACAGCAATAATCACATATGAATAAAGTTGAGAAAAGAAGAGTGGAAATAAATTAGATTCAGTTATTTATGTGACAAATTTGCTTACCAAAAGAGTACGAGTTTGAACCGTGTTTGAACACAATAGTCTGCTCAGTCTTGCACTCCCAAGCTGACTCATCCTTGTGAGACAGTTCTTTCCTGTTTAATGGCCTCACTCTCACTGTAACAAATATCTTCTCTTCCCTTACTTTATGACCTCCTCCTGGCGTTGTTGTCGGAGTTCTTTCTATTTTCGACACTGGAGTGCCAGGAGTTCGATCTACCGATACTGTCATTCTCGATTAGCAAAGAGACTAAACCTTCCTCACTTACTATTTTCTTCTGCAGTCCTCCCGAAGCGCTGATTCAGGAGGACTTCTAAACTAAACCTTGTTCCAGGCTTTTCCAGGAAAAAAACCCCCCGAATTTGTTCTCAAAAGGGAATGTCCGTAAAATTGCCAAAATCAACAGAAACTTTCCTCTAAGAAATGCAGACAAGAGGCAAATTTTATGAAGCAAAATTGCCACAATCAACTGAGACTTTCCTCGAGGATTTGCAGACGAGATGCAAATTTGAAGAAGCAAAATGAGAGGAGAAAATTCTGAAAACAAAAGAGGGCTCTGTGGCTGCCTGCCCGACTTGTATGGTTGAAATGTGTTATGAGCGGGCAGGACGAGGCCGGGCAGGGCTATTGCTAACGGCTATTTTTCTCGTTTTTGACTTTAATTTGTTAATTGATTGTTTTCAGGGTTTCAAATGTAGACAGCGACTGAACGGCTATTTTCATTCTGTCTCGATACCTCGCTTCCATAATTATTTACCATTTTCTTATTATTTTCTAACTCTTTTACAATTTTATTTTATTTACTTGATCAATAAAAATGTGCAACGAAATGATAGCAGATAAATTAGGAATCCAATCTCCACAAATGTTGCTAATCTTTCACAAAGATCGGGGCAAGCTCTATATCAATGTAGGATTACAATTTAGTCTTATGGAAGAGGCTTGGCAAATCGCTTTGTTTTAGTTCTATAGATTTTTTAATTTATATAATAAATAACTAAAAAATTGTGTATTTTTGTTTTAAGTATGGGCCAGGTTTCAGTGAATCTTTCAACGAGTTGTGATGTTTAATTTGGTTTTAGGAAGGGTTTGAAAATTTCCTCAGTAAAGAGTTCTAGGTGCATAGTTGTGATGTTTTTAGGAAGAGTTTTGAAAATTTTCAAATGAGGATTTTATGTTGGAAGTTGTATGATTTTGTTAAAATTTAATTTTCAAAAAAATATATTAAATATTAGACTCTATTTTTGTTGAATTTTGATAAATAAATGTTTAAAATGTTGATTTTATCTTTTAAATTATACTAATCTTTATAACGAATGATCAGATAATTCATATTTTAACAAGTACAATAATTTGAGGCTAGAAACATGACAACAAATGTATGGTAACATGTCAAGAAGGTGATGTGTGAATTGGTTGTGATATGTCTATAATTACACTTTTAATGTATAATTTTGTGTAAAGTTATATCAAATCTTATTGAATTAATATATCCTTAAAATCTATACATCAACTAGATAAAATCACTCACTATGTTTCAAGCTATTTTTTGTGATTCTCTAGCTAGAGTTCCACTCCTTCAATATTTGATCTTACATTCATATCAAGGTATTGTTTCCACATATTTTTCAATGCCCCATTACATTTAGGTGTGCAAGTGTTGTTGGCAGTATGGTCAGTTAGATGTCTCGAGAGTTGTCATTTATGGCAACATGTATTCAATATTTCATTTATGCATTTAGAGATAGAAAATTGTGTAAGTGTTAGATAGTTTGCAATAGTACAGAGACAAATGTGATGTGTACGGATGACACACTTTGAGTTAGCTCATGTGCAATTGAGAATAGCGTTGTGACAATGTCATGATGGCATAAGTCAGTGCATAGATGTGTACGGACAGTACAGTGCACGTTATGATTAAAATACCAGTTCAGGTATTTGACAGAACAGAACAAAGCATATAAGAAATATGAGTTGTACGACTTAAGGAATTATTTTGGTGACAAAATAATTACTAAGTCATGATGAACCAACATTGTGGATATTAATCCATAAGTGATTTTATATTATGTCAAGAGTGTGAAGACATGAAGGCCGACAGAGCAAAGAATTATTAATTTGTGAGATATAAGTATAGATATTATCTTGCACAAATAATATGAAGTTCATGTGAAAGATGTGTGACATGCGAACTATTGTGAAGATAACTTGAAAGATATGTGAGCCTTGTATGATGCGAGATCTAATATATGATTAGAGAAAGTGTGAGTTTTAGCAATGAGAAAGTATTGTATGTATACCTATACTTGTGAAGAACTTTATTGATTATTGCATGTTAGGGCAATGGGCTCTTCTTGCATATATTATATTTGATCTACCAACTCCTAACAGGGTTGAGGCTTCTAACAAGGCCTCGTCCTCTAATAAGGACTTGAGACACTATATGTACTTCATAAACTCCTAACAAGGTCAATATCCTTAATAGGATTCTTTTGTTTAGTGGATCATCTAGTGGGTATCATCCCCACCGGGGTTTTCCCTTGGCCAAGGTTTCCGTAGTTAACAAATAATGGTATTATGAGTTCTCGTTGTGTATGGTGATATTTATTGTTCAACATTGTTGGTTTACTTTCATATGCAAGTTATAAAGTAATTAACAGTATTCGGTTGTGGGCAAAAGTTTATAGAATATTGATTCACCCCCACCCCACGACCATGCCCACCCACACCCCCCCCCCCCCCCCCCCTGCCACCCACCAACCCTCTTATTATTATCTATTTCTAAGAAGTGTATTTCAACTCCTCCCTTTAGTGTTGGTCAGATCCCTTGTTCTTGTTTTAGATTTATGTGTAATAATAGATAAATGTACGATTTGAAGATTACATCAACACCCAAGATGAGTTGCAAAAACACATGAAACGTTGCACAAAAGAGTGTGCATGTAGTCATCTTACCTGATATTAAGATATATGTGATATTTTTGCAAATTCTACATGGGCATTGCTTATATAGGTAATGTGAGGGAATAGGATTTGACAAGATAATGGTGTGTTTTTAAATCCAATAATGTGAGACAACTAAATCAAAAAAATTATTGAATGTTCTAGGAAAAGAAATGAGTGAAAAATGATCTCATTAAAAATTAATCCTTATAGAAAGGCTCCTAGGACCTAAGTAAACTTACCATGTAAATTAAGACCTCAATTAAAAATTAGTTAAGTAAAATTTCTTACTCACACAAACTCTCCACCTTAGGTGAAATTTAGGGAGGAACAAATCAAGGAAAATGAAACAAGGATGCAAAGATGATACATGATGGGGGAGGTCTCTATTCTGCCATCACAAATATAAATCTTGCCAAGGAGGGACTTCATTTTTGTTAACTCTCATTGCTAAAGACTTGGATTTTTTATGGTTGAATATATGTTGGACATGTGGAGTCTCTATTATGAGGATATTTTTGGTATCCATTTGTACAAAATATCTTTCACAAACAAAGACAATGGGAAATAACCTTTGTAAAGAGGGAACGCAAGAAGCAATCATCCACAAGTGTTAAATGAGCAATGTGTAGAGGACTCATCAATAACCCTAGGACTATATTCATCTTAAATATACAATGGGTATCCTCTGCATAAAAAGGAAATAGAGAAATGGTGTACCCCCTCCTCACAATAAATAATCCCCTATGAAAAATAAAACATAATCTAATGTTTATAAACAACTTGTCTCCCCTTACAAAGAAATAAAACCAAGTGCAAATGAAAAAATGTTTCCCATTCTAAAAAATAATTGACATGAAGAAGTGTGAAAAACCATAAAGACAATGTCATAACTCAATCAAGTACATGTTTAATCAAAGAAGAAGGTAACAAACCCAAAAATCTACATAAACTAGGGGAGAGTACCCAGTAGTTGAGTGTGTTCCAATGGTTGCGATAGGAGTTGTTAACTTAACACCCACATTTTTTGATTAAATATCCAACATTTTTGACAAGATTGTACCAACAGTTGTGACTTTAAAGTTATTCTTGCTAATGATGACTATCCATAATTGAATAAAAAGTGTCCCTTTCCCCAAAAAAAACCAATATTGTGATGCCACATCAGCTACACAAGTATGGGGGTCTCCAATGCACTATATTTGGTCTCACTTTTACTTGGGTTGTTTTGGACACCTTGGCAAAAAGCATGTTGATATGGCATCATATTTGATGATGTGGCTCTGAAACCTTAGTTATAATCAGGTTACTTGCCAAGTAAGCTATTATCAAAAAATGGGAGTGATTTGAAATTTCCACATGGGATTTTGAGAAGCACGAAGTTAGGGTGCTCAACTATTGGGTCCTCTCCCCAAATGTTGAACAAGTTACAAAGGCAAAGATTGGTTTGACATATTTATGTTGATATTTATATATGGATACAAGATCACATATGAAATATGTATAGTGAATATTTATATGCATAACCATATGTGTGTGCATGTATATTTACTGATATACATATATGCATGCAAGTGTGTATATATGTATTACATGTATGTATGTATATGTCTATGTATGTAGCATGTGTGTGTATATTACATGTAGGTATCTATGTATGTAAACATATATACATGCATACAAATATTCATACATGGATACGTATACATATGTATATGCTTGTGTGTATATGTAGCATACACATAGACACACTACATGTATGTGTCTATGTATGTAGACATATATACATGTATATATGTATACATATAAATTTATACATGGGTATTTTTTACATAAGCATGTATAGATAAATATATTAATACAAAAGTTATTATGGGTATGTCTGCATTTTTATGTATTTGTATGAGTAAGAATGTTTAAGTATGTATCTAAATACATATATATTCACATTTATATATTGGTAGGTAAATTAGTTATCAAATGTGTGTATACCTATACCTATATGTGTGTACATATGTATGTGTATGTGTGTGTGTTTATATATTTGTGTCTATATACGTGTGTGTGTGTGTGTGTGTGTGTGTGTGTGTGTGTGTGTGTGTGTGTGTGTGTGTGTGTGTGTGTGTGTAGTGGTTGTGTAGTGGTTGGTGAACCCCTCCAACCTAGCTCACACCCTACTCCAACAAACCCTTCCCCCCCTCCCCTCTTTCCTATTTATATAAACCTTTGAATGATATAGGAGTGGATGAACTATTCCATGTTTATTTTGTCCAAGTGAAAGATTCCATGTATAGTTCAAGAGTTTGCCTCCAGTTCAAGCAATTAAAAGATTTTAAACTTTTAGTTTAGGCCCTATATGTAGATTTTTGAAGTATGACATTCAATAGTTAATTCTTTATAGTATGAGTTGAAGGCTTTCTCTTTCAATAAAGGATTGAGTTCAATAGTGATGAATTTTTCCTAGGGAAGGTTGTTTCTTCCAACTCCTGTTTAAAATAGTATGGCAATCAAAAGGAATGTAGGGCATCATTTTTCATTCTTCAACTGGTACTTCCATATTAGATTATATGTACAGTACACCTCCCATCCCATATTCTTGTTCCCTTTTCTCGTTCCTTTTTTTAATAGATAGTCATATTCCAAACAATATAGCACCTATTCCTACTAACTTTATAGTTAGGTTTTGATAGAGAATTAGTATTAAATTTCATTCTACATCTCAACTAATCTATCAAGAACTTTAGCACGCCCACTCTACAGGTTTGGGTAGGACTACTAGGGTTCTTGAAGTATAAGTTGTGAAAGTGAGTGTGTTAATTGAGATGCCCAGATGGCCATTAATCAAATAGAGAATTAAATTAGGGATGAATATTCCCATTTATGAATGGGTGGGTGGGAGAAAGGGATGAGTGGAAGGACAAGTTAATGTTCCACCCACCCACCTTGCATGAATAGGAAGTCTCATAGGCATATATAATCTTTTATGATGGGGATCTATAATTGGGTGGTAACTACTTAAAGAGATCACTCTACTATGGAGTACCAACAACTCTAAGAGATCACACTACAATAATCCATTACATATAAGATAAAACCCATTGGATTTCATTAGAATTCCCATTAACTGTCAGCTACACTTTGAATAACAAAACTAGTACAAGAATAAAGGGTCAATCAATAGAAAAAATTTGGGTAATCTTTAACCAATTATTAGTTTAAATAGGAAGCTTGATCTAACCATATATCAAGATTGCTCCAACCTTTCTAAAAATAGAATAGGTATGCTCTATATGCAAATGTGGGATCTCACCAACTTAAATGGGATCTTGGTATTCATCGATGTACACTTCTAGTTACATTGGTATTTCTAAGAGGTTTAATTATATTCTATTGTTTTGATTCCTCATACTAACTAACCTACAAAGCATGTGTATGAAAAATACTCACTCACTCTATGTACCTATATAAGACTTTATATTTCAAGCATTCTACCTAGTTTGTACTAAGCACGACAATAGAAAACTTGCCTACCATTAGAAAATATGGACCCTTTATTATTCAATACTAAAATATTCTCACCATTCACTTTTGAATCTCTCTCTCTCTCTCTCTCTCTCTCTCTCTCTCTAGATATATATATATATATATATATATATATATATATTGTTGATCTCATATTGGTTTTGACAATTGAAGTGTCAACACACTTAAGATAGTTACTAAGATCATGTCGAGCTAGTAATGCATGCCGAGTATAATATGTATAAGTGTCGAGTTGCAATGAGTGTTGAGTCACTCATGTGCTGAGTCAATCAAGTGTCGAGCAAATAGACAGTGCCAAGAAAGTTTAAGTGTTGAGTGAACAGTAGATGTTGAGTAAGTTCAAGTGTCAAGCCAGATAGAATTACAATCAATTTAGATTATTAGCATTACCAAGTGCCAAGTAAAACGGAATGGACATAGTTCCATTTATTCTCACAAGAGATGGATTCATGTTGAATCACTACTCATGAAACATGGGTTAATGAGTTTGACTCAAAAATCACACAGTTGAATCCTAATAACAATATCACAATTTGACTTGCTGTGAAAATTATCTCCTACTTATCAATTAATGAGTTTAAGGGGCATTCTAATGAATGGTTCATAAGGCACAACACTTGGTGAAGGTTTTTCAAATGGGGAAAACTCCGTAGTTAAGCACCCTCAGGCTAGAGTAGTACTGGGATGGGTAACCTCCTGGGAAGTCCTAGTGCTTCACCCCTGTGAGCATCACCTAGATCCAATGAGTGCTAAGTGTTCCATTTATTCTCATGAGAGATGGATTCATATTGAATCACTACTCATGAAACATGGGTCAATGAGTTTGACTCAAAAATCACATAGTTAAATCCTGATAGCAATATCACAATGGACATAGTTGTTTGTGAAGGCACAAATAACTATGTAAACCATTTTTTTGCCACCTTATGGTTAGATCTCAAAGCTTAGAGGATAAGATTGAATCTATTTAATTCCCCATGCAATCAACATGCAACCAATCAGAAAGATGGAATGATAAAGAAGCAAAAAGAATGATTCCCAATAGTAGATTCATACCTAAATCTAAGTCACAAAAATTTTATAAGGTAGTCAAAGCCCCATAACTCAATGATTGAATGAGATGCATGTGAGCGAAGAATAGAAGGAGAAAAAGGGGCGAATTATTTAGAAGGCATTCAAGGTGACTTAAAAGAAGGACAGAATTGCAGAATTAGTTTGCAGAATAGAGGATCAAGGTTACAACATTTTCATATCAAATCAAAAAGGATCAAGATGAATTGAAATGAGATCTAAAATCAGCAATACTATATTGTAAGTAGTTAGATCAAACATTCTACTGTACTTTCTAACAACTTTATTAGCAGGATGTAATCCTTTGGACTAAGGTTGACTTAACAATCATAGTGAAATCCTTTAATAAGGTGATATTCTAAGTGAATGTTCAGAAATCCTTTTAACAGGTACACTCCTATCAGGGTGTGAAATCCTTTAATAGGGTAGGCCTTTCACAAGGTAGACCATGGTTCATGGTCAAACTTTGTAACCTTGAAAAGTTACATTTATTGCTACAGTAGTAAAAGTTGTGGGTGTCATCCCCACCCTAGTTTTACCTTCTCATTTGGAGGGTTTCTAGGTAATCATATCTAGTGTCAAATGTTTATGTGAATGCATTTACTTTGCATGTTATTTCATTATGTTAATGCATGTATTATTTTGAAGTTAAAAGTTCTATTGGCTAAAAGTAAGTACTTCTGATTCACTGCCCCCCCCCCCCCTTCTCACAAGTATATTTCTGACTTGTAAATTCCAACAATTGGTACCAGAGCTAAGTTCTCATCAAGAGAAGCCTTACAACTTAGAGAAAAGATCTTGAGATGGAGGTCTACAAACTGGGAAAGATTATAGAGAACCAAGGAATTGAGATCCAACTCATTCTGCACTCACTGGAAGAATTTGGGGAGGAATTGAGAAAATCCTTAAAGAGAAGGAAAGACATTGCCATTGTAGAAAATTGCACTCAATACAAAGATATTGACACCACCAAGTTCTTTGCTAATAGAGTCACAAATGAGTTTGATGCAACAATAGTAGATCTAATGGAGAAGAACAGAGCTCAAGTAGAAGAGATCAAAAATCTCAAGATTGAGCAAGAATCACAAGCCATGATGCTATGTGAAGTGACTGAACCAAAAAAGAGAGCCATTGAAGACAAGGTCATGATAGAAGAAGACAAGAGAAACCTAGTCAATAGACTGGAAGAGAAGTCAATCAAGAGCTTCCCAAAATCTCCAACATGCAACTAGACACCCTAAGCCAGATGATGAATGATCATCATGAGTTGAATGTCAAAGACATTAAGATCACCACATTGAAGTTGTAGAATGAACAACTGAAAAATGATCTGAGAAGAGAGAGAGAGAGAGAGAGAGAGAGAGAGGGAGAGAGAGAGAGATTGTTGAGAGCTTCAACAAGCCAAATGAAGCCATCAAGTTGTAAGGAAACTCAGGTGCGGAAACAACTTCCTACACTAATCTCATAAGGAAAGTATGGTGCAAATCCTTTTAAAATATTCTACACTTACAGATTCAATATCATGTAAACAACATTATATCAGTCAACCATGCATACAGAAATTAGATAGAGAAAGAACACATAACACAAAGATTTACCGGTGGGAAAAAACCTTTCGGTAAAACAACCCCACCCCTCTAGAACCTGCACAATGTATTATCTTCAACACAAGATTACAATACACTTGCAATGCAAGTTCAACATCAACAATAGAAGACTCCAGCAGCACCTCAGTACCTGCAAACTTTCCTCTATCACACTATTGCATTACAACATGCAATACCCATTTTATGAACATCTTAAGACCCAACAAAATGCCCTTAACAGAGTTGGGAATTTTTCATGGCTCAACCACCAAGAAACATGCACAATGCCACATGTACATCCAATACCAAGAAAAGGGCATCCATCCCTTGAATAGACAATGACAGCTTGTCATAGAATCCGCCAAAAATAGCAGTCACAAGAGAAGTGTAAGGGAATCTGTCATACCAACCTATTTTTGGCATATTCTCCTACACACACCAACCACTCATTCTTGGGCGCCCAAATAGGCCTCATGTCATAAGATGCTCTTACACCTGTCATAGCTCATTCCTTAAATAGCTCTTACACGTCATAGGAATCCGTCATAACCATTTCAACCATGATCTCCTTCACACACTTCAAGATGTTGACACATGTAAGTGATCAACATGCCAACTAGACATGTACACTCACATTTACATATTATTTGCAAAAATACATTTTACAAAACAAATAATAATAATAATAGGAATTATACAAGGTTGAGACACCTTATTCCTAACATTCTCCCACTTGTTGAACACCTTGTAAGAGCAATCAGGAACATAACAGGAACTAACTGCTATAGGCAGAAAGGCCCATAGACTTCGAACACCATTTGAACTTCTCAGTGCCCACTAGTTTCGTTGATGCATCTACAACATTCTTCACAGTATCTACCTTCTCCACATTTACCTTTCCATCTTCCACCATATCTCTCACAAAGTGAAACTGCACATCAATGTGCTTTGTTTTGGCATGGAAAGTTGGATTCTTTGCAAGGCAAATAGCACTCTGACTGTCACACCAAATAGTAATCTATTCTGCATCAACACCAACATCAAAACAAAATCTCTTAAGCCAAATGGCTTCCTTACAAGCATGAGTAGCAGCCATGTACTCAGCTTCTGTAGTGGACAAAGCAACCACAGGTTGTTGCTTACTCATCCAACTGATGGCACCACCAAATATAGTGAACACATAACCACTAGTGGATCTCCTGCGATCAATATCACCTGCCCAATCTGAATCCACAAACCCATGAATACAAACTGAATGCGGAGATCCAGAAGAGTTACCATGATAACCTATGGAGTAATCTGATGTACCCCTCAAATATATGAATACTCGCTTAACTGCATCCCAATGTATCCATCCAGGATTAGCCATAAACTGACTTCGGACTCCCATTGCTTGGGCAATGTCTGGTCTAGTATAGACCATAGCATACATAAGACTGCCAACTACACTAGCATAAAGTACTCTACTCATGTCCTCCATCTCACTAGGAGATTTTGGACAATCATCTACAGATAACTTTGTTCCCATCGAAATAGGAACACATAGTGGTCTACAATCTGCCATGTTGAACCTGTCCAACACAGACTTCACATACTTACTCTGACTCAACCAAAGTTTTCTATTAGACCTGTCTCTACTGATTTCCATACCCAACATGTACCTAGCTGCCCCAAGATCTTTCATCTCAAACTATGCTGACAACTGAGATTTAAAATCAGAAATCATACCCTTACCCTTCCCAAACAGCAACATATCATCAACATATAATGCAACAATAAGAAGGCGATCATTTTCAACTCTAAAATAAACACAATGATATGATTTCAATCTTACAAATCCAATTGACAACACAAAGGCATCAAACTTAAGGTACCACATCCTAGGAGATTGCTTCAAACCATATAGAGATTTCTTCAATCTGCAAACAAAGGATTCTTTACCTTTAACAATGTAGTGCTCAGGTTGTGACATATAAATCTCTTCCTCCAAATCACCATGAAGGAAAGTTATCTTCACATCCATCTATTCTATCTCTAAATCATATGATGCAGCAAGAGATAAACGAAATCTAATGGATGTCAACTTTGCAATAGGAGAGAATATTTCACCATAATCTATTCCCTCTACCTGTGAATACCCCTTTGCAACCAATCTAGCTTTGTACCTTTCAACACTGCCATCTGCACAAAATTTCTTCTTGAACACCCATTTACAGCCAACAGGTTTTCTCCCTTTAGGCAAAGGTACAAGGTCCCATGTTTTGTTTTTCTCTAATGAAGCCATCTCATCATCCATAGTCTCAATCCAGGAACCTGCGTCTTCCATGCCCAAAGCCTCTTTCACAGACTTAGGCTCATCAGTGTTAGTAATCAAAGCAAAAGCACAACTGGAATCTAACATAGAATAACCAAACCTTTCTGGTTGCTTTCTTTGTCTTGTGGATCTCCTCAAGGGCTGAGGTTGAGGTTGTTCTTCCTCTTCTTCTGAACTATCAGAGCTGCTAGAACTCTCCTCATCATTAGACCCAACATGGTCTCTCTGTTCAGTCTTCTCAGGGGTAGGAGGCAACTGAACAACATCTTTTTTCTTTTCTTTTTCATCTGGTTGTAGCACAATAGGAGAAGATGTTAGCTCTCTAAAAATAACATTTTTTCTATACAACACCTTACTAGTCATAGGATCCCAAAGCTTGTATCCTTTCACACCAGCACTGTACCCAATGAAAATACATTTAACAGCTTTGTTTTCCAACTTAGATCTTTTCTCCTTTGGAACATAAGCATAAGCTTCACAACCAAAAACACAAAGATGTCTAATTGAAGGCTTCTTACCAAACCACACCTCCATGGGTGTCTTACCAACAAGGGCTGATGTAAGAGATCTGTTAACCAGATAGCAAGCAGTGGCCATAGCTTCGGCCCAAAACCTTTGTTCTAAACCAGCTCCACTAAGCATACTCCTAGCCTTCTCCATCAGATTCCTGTTCATTCTCTCTGAAACTCCATTTTGCTACGGGGTATAAGGAATTGTCTTATGCCTCTCAATACCTTGTTCTTTACAGAATTGTTCAAACTCTGCTGAGCAAAACTCACCACCATTGTCAGTTCTCACACACTTAATCTTCTTACTAGTCTGATTCTCTACAAGGGCTTTAAATTCCTTGAATCGACTAAAGACTTGCGTCTTACTTTTAAGGAAATAAATCCATGTCCTTCTACTGCAATCATCTATGAAAGATACAAAAAATATAGACTTGGGGATCGAAGGAACTTTTACAGGACCAAATACATCAGAATGAATAAGATCCAAAACATTAGAAGATTTGTGAGAACTAGAGTAAAACTGAACATGATTTTGTTTACCATATACACAGTGTTCACAGAAGTCGAACTCAAGATTGCAATCATTTAACCCCTCAACGAGATTTTTGTTTTTCAGGGTTTTGAGACCCTTCTCACAAATGTGGCCAAATCTCATATGCCACAACATTGTCTTTTCTGCAGGAAGTTTTCCTTCCAAAGTGTTTGCATTGCCATCGGAACCAATAACCACAGAATTCTTCACTACTCGTTCAGATGGTGAGGATGAAGAACTGTTACATAGAGGAATATATGCATCTAGCTGAAACAAAGTACCTCTCCTAGTACCCTTAGCAAGCACCATCGATCCTCTAATCATCTTACATCCTTCTTTCGAAAAAATAACTTGCACACCTACATCATTCAACATACTTACAGATAATAGGTTTTGTGCCAAACCTGGAATGTGCATAACTCCATTGATTCCCTTTACTCGTCCATCAGGAAATTTGATAGTAACCCTTCCGCGTCCAACTATCTTTAGGTGAGAATCATCACCCAAGTACACCTTTCCACCATCAAACTCTTCATATCTTGAGAACTAGTTTCGATGAGAGGTCATGTGAAAAGATGCACCCGAGTCAACCAACCACACATCATCAGATGCACGGGCTGCCAAAGCTACGATGAATGCATCGCCATCTTCTTGAGATTTTTCAGAACCAGAATCTGAGGCTTTCTTCTTCTTCTTAGGCTCTTTACAATCTTTACGAAAGCGCCCAGTCTTTTCATAGTTCCAACATTTTGCCTTGGACTTATTGGAAGTCTTTGACTTCCCACGAGATTTGGATCCACCCTTATTGTCAAACTTATTGTCATTTTTCTTTCCTCTTTTCGTGGATCTCCCACGAATAGCAAGGGCTTCTTTTTCCGAAATGGAAGCCTTTCTCCACATCTCCTCTGATAGTAGCAAAGACACCACATCATCCATTTTGAAGGTGACTAATGTGCTTTCGAGAGCCATCACAAGATGGTCCCATGAATTTGGTAAAGAACACAAAAGTGTGTAGCAACAATCCTCCTCCTCTAACTTGACACCAACAGATGTCAACTGTGCAGCCAGTAGATTAAATGCATTTAAATGATCCGTTAAGGATCCACCTTCCTCCATTCACAAAGAATACAACTTCTTCCTCAGGAACAACTTATTCACTAGAGATTTGGCTTGATACACGGCCCCAAGTCTCTCCCACAAACTATATGCGGTTTTCTCATCTAGAACATTCAGAAGGACTACATCGGTTAAACAGAGTCTTATGAGACCCTTAGCTTTACGATCTTTGATAGCCCAATCTACTTGAGTTATAGTTTTTGGTCTTGTAGCGCTTGTAGTCGCTTCCCATAGGTCACAATCTTCCAACATGTCTTCCATCTTGAGTTTCCACAACTCAAAATTAGTGTCATTAAATTTCTCCACCTCCATTCTTCTATATGATGAACTCGCCATCTTAATCTGCAAATAAGATTCAGGATGCTTTGCACAAGACTCCCACTCAACTTGAGATTAGCTCAAAAAACCCTACCCAACAACTAGGATCAAAAGTTGATCAAGCTCTGATACCACTTGTAAGGAAACTCAGGTGCGAAAACAGCTTCCTACACTAATCTCATAAGGAAAGTATGGTGCAAATCGTTTTAAAATATTCTACACTTACAGATTCAATATCATGTAAACAACATTATTGCAGCCAACCATGCATACAGAAATTAGATAGAGAAAGAACACATAACACAAAGATTTGCCGGTGGGGAAAAACCTTTCAGTAAAACAACCCCACCCCTCCAGAACCTGCACAATGTATTATGTTCAACACAAGATTACAATACACTTGCAATGCAAGTTCAACCTCAACAATAGAAGATTCTAGCAGTACCTCAGTACCTGTAAACTTTCCTCTATCACACTATTGCATTACAACATGCAATACCCATTTTATGAACATCTTAAGACCCAACAAAATGCCCATAATGGAGTTGGGCATTTTTCATGGCTCAACCACCAAGAAACATGCACAATGCCACATGTACATCCAATACCAAGAAAAGGGCATCCATCCCTTGAATAGACAATGACAGCTTGTCATAGAATCCGCCAAAAATAGCGGTCACAAGAGAAGTGTAAGGGAATCCGTCATACCAACCTATTTTTGGCATATTCTCCTACACACACCAACCACTCATTCTTGGGTGCCCAAATAGGCCTCATGTCATAAGATGTTCTTACACCTGTCATAGCTCATTCCTTAAATAGCTCTTACGCGTCATAGGAATCCGTCATAACCATTTCAGCCATGATCTCCTTCACACACTTCAAGATGCTGACACATGTAAGTGATCAACATGCCAACTAGACATGTACACTCACATTTACATATTATTTGCAAAAATACATTTTACAAAACAAATAATAATAAGAATAGGAATTATACAAGGTTGAGACACCTTATTCCTAACACAAGTACTTTGATCAACTATTGAAATCTCTAAGATCCAGCAATGATACATTAGGACTAGGCTATACCACCACTAAAGAAGGAGAATCATCTAAGACTACTAAAGAAAGGAATGACAAAGGTAAGAATTATAAACCCACTTTTCATTTTTGTGGTAAAAAGGGACATACTGCTAATGTGTGTAGAAGCAAGAATGCAAATCAGCATGACAAATCTAAAAACATGGGTCACTATCACAAGTGAAAAGAACAAGGTCATCAGGCACATGAATGTAGAACCAGAACCATGCATGCACCAAAATTTGAAGAACACTATTACAATTATCAGAAGTTTGGACATAGAGCCTTTGAATGCAGATCCAAGTCCACATGGTCACCAAACAAGCCAACAAATGGAAGAGGCTATGAAATTTTTTATAACTAGGATTACAATACAAGACATAGCTATCATTATTGTCAAGAATATGGACATATCCCTATGAATTGCATAAAAACACATTTCAGTGGTAATTACAGTAGACGGTTGAGTCAAACCACATACTTTAGCTATTTGAAGAATGATCATATCAGCAAGCATTGTCCAACAAAGTCAAAGGCACCTAATTCTGAATTCAAGAAAGGAAAAGGCAAAGTAGATGTTGAACACATCAGAGGAGAGATGAACAAGAAATGGAAGAAAAGAGATGGAAGCAACACATTGAATGGAGAGATCACTTCACCTAATAGGTCAAGTGATCACACTTCATCAAACTAAGCAAAAGAAGGTATGTGGGATTAATATCTAAAAGTTTTATCATACATCAATTCCAAGATAAGTTAGCACTAAAAAGGATAAATTAGCATGAATAAAGATGCAAGTCAATAAGGAAAAACCAAGGTCAAATCTTCAAGTTTTCACATTACTGTCGAGTGTGACAAGTCCTCTTCAAATGCTGAGTAAATGTTAGTATATGTCGAGTTGTTAGCAAAAGCCAGTTGGAGTCAAGTAAGTAGTGGTTGTTGAGTAAAGGAAATGCTAATAGCAGCCAAGTGAGGGTGAAATTCCTATTGAAGCCAAGTTTATAGATATATATGCACCATGCATTAAATGTGATGTATTGAAGTGTATAAGGCCAATTTTTGCTCATTTTTTGTCATTACGAATTCAAAGCAAGAGAAAACAAGAGTGAAGAAGTGATCTACAAGAAATATTGAAGCATTTGCATGGATTCCATCAAAGATTAAGCATCATTCCATTGATCTAAAGGTATTCTTCACGTGCCAAGTTACACAGTTTCATTTTGTTAAAACCCTAGTTCACAAATATGACATCTAGTTCGAAAAATGTTAAGGAAAAAGAGCCTTTTCAGGTTCAGTTGGTTAGTAATGAGGTTAAATATGGAAATTTCAAGGCTATACCTAAGATTGCATACAAACAAGACCCTTCAGGTGCATTATCAATGATTCCACCCAAAGTCGTAATGGTTCAAGATGTGAGGAAATGTTATAACTGCAAGGTCAGAGGGATTGGAGATATGGAAATATGTCAAGCCTATGATAAATTATGAAAAAATAGAGTGTTAGGAGAAGAGGTCAAGATTGTTACCAAAAAGGGACTAACCCAAGAGAAGAGGTCAAGATTGTTGAGATAAAGGGACTAACCCGTGCCCTAGAATTTCCCACCATTTTCAAGATAGAATGGATCATAATTGTCCTAAGAAGAACACATGAAGGATGTCTATGATTAGAGAGTGGACCCATCAAGATTAAAAAGAAAATTGTACATAGGGTTATATGTTACCCAACCCTAGATCAACCCAAGACCCTAAGGAGTGACCCTAAAGAAGTAATTGAGAAAAACACAGGGGAAAAATGGAACAAACGTGGAATGACAATTAACACAATCACAAAACCTCTTCTTGATTTTGTTGTTAGAATCATTTCCCACAAATTCTATCAATCAAGTAGATTGAATAGTGTTCCATGTATAGCAGTTGATGTAGGATACAAGATTGTGAAGAAAGATCACACCTATGATCTGGCAGAACTTCAGATGCAACAGATAATGTTAAACCTAGGAGCAATAAGGAAATCTAAAAGTACTCAATGTAAATTTGGTTCCATATTGTTATGTATATTCTTCTATGTACAAAATGAGTTCCCATATTTTGGTAAGTTAGGATGGAAGACCAATATGTTAATTACTGTGCAAATCAATGAATAAATTGAACAAATGGGAGATAATTTTGAGTCAATAATGACTAGTTACTTTGAGGACTTCAAGAAGTCCATGAAACAGAGGTTGAGAATTCCAATTTCACTTGTAGAACAACATTACAATTATATTTGTTTCTTGGTATACATTGACTACACATACATTCAGGCTGCAGTACCTTGAGTCAGATGGCTAAGGCCTTTGGGATATGTGATCAACATTGATGAAGCATCATCTACCATCACTACACTTCTTGCAGAAGAAGTTGATAAGTTAGCTAAAAAAATTCGTAATTATGATGTTGTCAAATCAAAAGTTGAAATGGAATTGAAAACTGCCTCAACTCTGAAAAACAAAGATAAAATGGTAAGAAAGCTAAAAGCCAAATTTGGAGAAGATGTTGAAGATGAAGATGATGAAGAAGAAGAAGAAGAGGAAGAAGAAGAATAAGGCCAAGAACATCTAGCTCTAACTAAAGGTATGGGTGAAGATGTTGAGGATGAACAAGCCAAGGAAGCACCAACCGAATCTAAACCTAAGAAGAGGAAGGCTAAAACACAACCTGCAACATAGCCAAAAGGAAAGAAAATTGCAAAAACAAGTCCTGCAAAGCCTACTGCTCTGGCTACAAGAGCCATCACAAGGGCTACTGGTCAAAAGGCTAAGGAGTAAGTAAAGGAAAAGAAAAAGGCTATTGAGAAAACTAGTCCAGTATAGAAGAAACCAAGAAGAAAATATGTTGCACAACCAGAATCAAATGATGAAAATATAGAGTCAGGGGGTACAAGCCAATTCAAAGTGGTAAGTCATGCTCCCAAGTCTGATATTGAAAAAATTTGTTACAATGTTAGGGATAATGCAGACTTAATAGGATTGAAAAATATTGAATTTAATAAACTAGGTAGAGAAGACCAAAATATGTTAGAAGAATCAGTGTATGGCGTTATGGAAAAATTCAAGAACACACCTCTTGAATTGGACAACACAATGCCTAAGGAATTGTATACCATTGTTGAGAATAAATGACATCATTGCCTAACTGTTGAAAAACAAATAAGAGAAACAACATTAGCTCAAGTGATGCCAGAGCTAATAAGGGGGCAAATTAAAAAAGTAAATAAGAAACATGGTAGCAAATTTGCACCCAAGTGTAGGGTATTTAGCATCCTCCAAAACAATATTGAAGATGTTGGAAAGAAATCCACTCAAATGTGGAAGTTGATATATGGCTTGACTACTGTCAAGAAAGAGAAGAGGATCCCTTTAAGGGAAGGAATAATGGAGAAGATGAGGATGATGATAAGGAAGGGGAAACTGAGAAAGAAAAGGGAGATAACACAGTGGAGGAGGCACAATAGAAAAAGGATGAAATGGCAATAACTAAGGAGCAACAAAAAGAACAAATTGTGCAAGACACACAATTGCTAGCATTAAGCCCTCCACATGACACAAACACACCTATAGACACAATAATAGTAAAAGATGTTCCTGATAAATCACCTTAGAACATTAATCCATTAATTACAGAGGATTTGAAAAAGGTCCTTGACCAATCCACATTACAAGCTAAATTGTGTGATAATCTAGTATTGGTCAGTGTGGATGAACTACAAAAGGCAGTAACTGACATAACTAGGGACAAGGTGAACACACAAGAACCACCTTCTACCATCCCTACAGCTACTAGTGGTCAACCTCTAGTGCAAACATCAGATGATACATCAGAAAAGGTTGACACCACAGTAAAAGTTGTTATAACTGAACGACACACTCAAACTACAGAGTAGCCCACAAATGATCAAGTAGGACAAATAGAAGTATATGTTCCTAACAAACAAACTCAAGGTGTAAGACAAGTAATTATGATTGATCATAATAAATTATATGAAGATAAGGACATCCCTAAGGAGAAGGAGCAAGAAGCTATACAGACATTGATTAATTTACCAAAAACTGGTACTCCTACCAAAGTCCTTTAGAAGCCAAGCACTGATGCAATGCCACTTCAAATTTCTACACTAGGCTTGAGCTCAACAAAGGTTGCAAGGGTACTTCACTATGGAGACCCAACACTAGATGAAGAAATAGTTATACCAAAATATGACTATGCAACCATGACCTTAGAGAAAATCAATGTGATGCAAGAGGCATTAGAGAGAAAGAAGAAGCAAGAGATACTTAGGAAGGAGTATAAACAAAGGCAAGCACTTCAGGAGATCAAAGACATCTTTTTAGATGCTTTCAGCTTGCAAACACTTGATGAATCCAAGCCTATACTAGAACAATTCTCAAAAATTGTGGAACAAGTGACAAATGAAGACCAAGTTACCAATGCAAAACTTATGGAATGGTTTGAAAATAAATTTCAAGGTAAATTTAATGAGAATATATCAAGTGAGATAGCACTATCACAAGTGGAACTGGCTACTAAGATTGAAAAATTGAAGGAGGTACTTGAGAATATATTCTCTTTGTACACAAAATTGTGTGATCCCACACTCTTCACACAAGAAACGAGCCACGAAATTTTGAGTTTTGAAAGAAACTTGAAAATTTTAGGTATGCAACTACCCCATAATGTATCTCATAGTGAGAAGCACTTTCATTTAGCACTTCATACACAAAATCAACTAGATGTGCTAATAGTAGAAGAGACTAACATAAGAGCCAAGTTGATTAACATACAAGCCTCCCTTATCTCCCACATGAAAATACTATAAAAAGAACTAACCTATGCTAAAATAGTATTAAAAAAAGATCCTAATCTTTCAACTTTGGATAGCTTAGTTCATCTAGCAACAGAGACAGCCATCCAGATAAAGTCTTTAGATGTTGCATTAGCCAATTGGGATACTAATTTGAAGATCATAATGGAAGTCCACAAGAACTTTTTGGACAAATACACAATTAGTGTATAGACCCTTTGACATCAATGTCAAAAAGGGGGAGAAATATATGACAAGGGGGAGAAAATATGAAATTATGAAAAGGAGAAGATAATAATAACATAAAAGTAAAGGGCAAGAGCAAGCAAAGGGGAAGAAATTAGCAAAAGAACATGCACATAATATTACACAGAAGCAGAGTGTTAGACAAAAATTTTGAAGACAAAGAGTATCAACAAGAGGCAAATATACTCAGAAAAGATTTTGGAAAAGGCACATTAACTAAGGGGGAGTTACAAAATTTTGAGGTATATAAGTCTTTTACAAAATTTTGAACAATTTTGAAGTTTTGTATATATGTCGAACTATGAATGTATTATACTCAAGGAAGATTAGATTCAACATGTATAGTTAAGTGTTTTGACACTCATGCCAAAGGGGGAGATTGTTGATCTTAGATTGGTTTTGACAATTGAAGTGTCAACACACTTAAGATATTTACTAAGATCATGTCAAGCTAGTAATACATG